>OY720318.1:15176886-16527816 GCA_963082785.1 Philonthus spinipes | reverse complement strand
CTCCACTAAATGGTTGTGCATGAAGTGTCAAATGCCTGAACAATTGACTGTGGATAACATTCAAATTGGCTATAATTTAGATTCTCTTAAAGTTAACTCCAACAACAATGGTACGTTAAGTATTCTTAGCAAACATTTTAAAATAAAAATCCAAGAAAATATTCAATTATAAAAAAACTTTCGAGTTGCGTGAAATTGTGATTAATAATAAAATGCGTTTTGTATGAAATCATCTTTGATAATGGTCACATTGTGACTGAAATGTGCATCTGGTACATGAATACATTTATTATGTACCAGATGCACATTTCAGTCAATTGTTAAAAGTGATTTAAATTGCATTTTGTACACTTCACTCGATTTATTTAGTACCAAATGTACATTTCCATCAAGAAATGATCATTTTCAACAGTTTAACTTAATCATGTTACAAAATTTTAGAAACAATATTCCTATTCGACCATAGAAATAATTTCTTCATTGTTTTGTTAATAGTAGATGACACTCCTCATTCTCCAAGTCCTGTCGTGTCGAGGAACTCATCACCGTCACATTATCAGTCTCCGCCCCCGAGTCCTACACCGCCTACACTGAGTCCTCAAACGATAAAAATGGAACATCATACGTCACCCGATCCTCAGGAACAGCAGCAACTTCCGGAACAAACAAGTTTAAATAGCTCCCCTGGTGCAGACGATCTTTCAGATTATGATAGTAAATCCGAAATTCATATTTTTAAAGAAGAGGAAATCGATGAGAAAATTGACCCGACAATTCCCGATGCCAGCAATTGGTCTTCAGACGATGTGTACCAGTATTTTGCACAGTACTTCCCACAAGAGGCTTCCGTTTTTAAAGAACAAGTAAGTGAGAAATTTAAAATGAGTACAAAGTTACTGGGAATAAACTCAAAAACATTTCCCTTTCTGAACAGCCCCGATTATATTGGAAACGCGATGTTCTTTTGTTTTTATGAATGCACCATTGTGATGCCCAGAAAAAATTACTACAACTTTGCTAATTTAACAAAGTAAAGGTAGCAATGGTGCGCTCTTAATTTAGAATAACCTTTATATTTGTGATAATTCTTTGCATTAATGAAATGAAGAATTTAAATTAGTTTAACTTCTGAAAATTGTTTAATTTATCTGTATTTTATTAATAAGTGAGTAAATTGCCATTGAACCTTCCTTTGTGGCTGTGATGTTTTATAGTAGCCGAGTTTTACTAATTAGTTGTTAAGTAATAAAATATGATGCTATAATTTTATATTTTTATTGTTAAACAGGAAATAGATGGACGTTCCTTATTATTGATGAGGCGAATGGATGTCTTGAAAGGATTAGCTTTAAAACTTGGACCTGCTTTAAAAATATACAGGCACGTATTAAAATTGCAATACAGAAGAGACGACAGGAAATTATACTGGGCATAAAAAGAGTAAAAAAAAGATATAAACAAAAACAAATTTTATTTATTCATTGTATAATTTAAAGATATAGTATTGTATGTAATTAATATATATATTTATAAATATTGTAAATAATTATTGAATAAGGTTTGGTGACTTACAGCATCATTATATTTTCAGCTATTGCTAGATTGAATAAAAATGTTTCCATCGCCGGTGTGAATTTCCTCGACCTTAATTCTTCCAATGTAATCATATCCTTTGTTTCCAGTGTTTGTGTAGCCAGAGATTTTAAATTTATCAGAATGTCTTCCGTTTTTTTGTTCAAGTGTTCCAGAAAGGTTTCACTCTCGATTTCTTCACTCTCCAAAAAGTGAACCATTGATTTTGCTATTTCTTTGTGGACTTTCGTCATTCCAAACATTTCTTTAATAATAAAAGGCACAAAAATAAATTTATTAATCTAATTAAACTATTTATTTTCAATAAGCTACATTTAGTAATATTTTTGGTTTTAACCAGAACATATCATTCTTTATTCATTTTGTATTATCCTGTAATTAGGCTACTGTTTTCTGTTGGGTAATAAATTTATTATTATTTATATAAAAAATCTTGTAATCTTAAAAAAAAACATCTCATATAACTTCTTTATTTGAACCGAATTGTTAGTGTCAAAACTATACATAGTGCTCATATAACAAACAAACCTAAAGTTTAAAGATTTTTTTTTTTAATTAAACATAAAATCTGGAATTCGCAAAAATTAAGGGGGGTATTTGCCCTAAATCAGAAGTAACACTAAGTAATATTTCCAGTATAATAAAATTTAAAAAAAAATAATTTGTTCCTTCACTTTTTATATAAAAATTGAAGTAAGAAAAAGAAGGAAGGCATTTTTTTTTTTTCATTTAATCAAACACACTTTACATAACTTATTAAGTAAACATAATATTTCCAGTGTTCATCAAAATATTGGGCTAATATGTAAAATACTTGTTTTCCTTACCTTTTGATTTGGCTGAAACATCAATAGCTTCTGTTTTCAGGTTGATCAAAATATCGTAGTTGTTTTTTATGTTTATACTTCTATCATCAATTCCAGCCACATAAAATGATTTACCCTGAAACATCGCATGTTTCATTAAGATTAAACACAGACAATACAATATTTATTTAAAAAAAATTGTAAAAAGTGAGAATGTTTTTTTTTTCTTAACTAACTAACCATCTTTATTCAAATGTGTATATGTATGTACAATAATATACAAAAATTAGAATTATATTCTGTAGATGATGAATCGGCTATCGACCGGAGGTCTTTCAGCCTTTTTTTTTTTTTTTTCTTATTTAATTAAAAAAATATTGTCATCTTGCAGTAAATCTTGCAAAACAATTGTAGTGTTAAAAATAAACACAATTAAAAATTTATTTTATTAAAAAAAAAATATTGTTATCTTGCAGGAAAATTCAAATATTGTATGATGGAAAAAAATGATTGGTGTGGCATTCAGTTGTTGAATTCATATTCACTTTTGTATAAAGTAATTTTAAAGAAAAATGTTTAAAAATCAAACATTTTTCTTTAAAATTACTTTATACAAAATGAATATGAATATTCAACAACTGAATACCACATCAATCATTTTTTTCTATCATCCAATATTTTAATTTTCCTGCAAGATGACAATATTTTTTAAATTAAATAAATTTTTAATTGTGTTTATTTTTAACACTACAATTGCTTTGCAAGATTTGCTTGCTTCTTCAGGTGATGACATTTATAATCTTTAAATATTGCATGAACAAAATGGTTGATCAGTTCACTTTTTAAGTAGTGAAATTGCAATCAAATTAATATTCTACCTTCTAAGTTTTAGCTGTGGAGAATAATTAATTTTGCAATGCATAAATTAATTATTTTTAATTTCAAAAGTATTGATAAAAAAATCTTGTCAGATTGTTTTATCATGGCTTTCATTTACCTTCAACTCATTTCCTACATCTTTTACTAACGGATACAAGTAAACATTCGGATCGCGATAATTCCAATCGATCAACTGTGTAATGGAAATCAAACTCTAAAAACAACCAATTGCACAAAATCACATGCAGTTCGTCGAAAATCGCATGCACAAACACAAACCTTCTGCAAAGTAACTAAATTTAAGTGATAAACCAACACGCGTTTCTTCAAAAGCAAGGCATTATAAATCAACACGGTTTCTACACCAAACATTGCAACGAGTGCTAAAAATAATAAAATAAATAAAAATAAAACAAAAAACATTAATATCTGATTATTTTGGGTTAGGTTTTAATAAAAAAAAGGCATGCTTAAAAGTGTCTTAAAATACGTTATGGGTTGGGCACTTATTTTTCGACAGAAAATTTGTTTCATTCGATATACTCCAAATAATATTTGTGAGTTAAAAGAAATGTTTTTAAAATAGAATAGTCTTAAGTTTTAGTTTCATTTCATTTTCAAGTTACTTCGTCCAATTTACAAAAAATAATATTTTGTACTGTAAAAATTAAACAAAACAATATTTTGTGAAAGTTAAACAAAATGATTATAATTTCAAGCTATCTTGTTTAAAAAATGTTATGTTGAGTAATGTGAGGTGTTCAATATTAGAAATAATATTACTTTGAAAAAAATCACAAATAGGATTCAAGAATATAATTAATTATCAGCTATGATTTAGCATGTTTTAATAAGTGATTATAAATCACATTGTGTGTAGCCAGACATTGGATTAGGAAGAGGGGTATAAAAGATATAATATTTATTACCAAACCAGACAAAACAAAGAGAGCTGTGCAGTGTGTTTAAAATAAGGAAAAATAAATTAAATAAAAAATTGAAATAATTAATAAATTATTCCCTCTTTAAATACTGTGAAATTTTTGACACTTTATGTAAGTTCTTTACAACAAACGCACAATTGTTCATTATTGTGCATTTGTTTTAAAGTAAAAGTAAAGTAGTAAGTCAAAAATGTCACAGTGGCTAAAGAGGGCATGATTTATTAATTATTTCCAAATTCATTTTATTTAATTTATTTTAAATAACTGTGACTATGTAAATACATTCTTTTTTCAATTATTATGAGAATCAATTCAATTTGAACCAAACAAGAAATTCAATTACCTTCAAATGCTGTGTGAAATATGTGCCCAATCTTAACTTGTTAAGGTGGTTAAGTTTTAAACACTAAGAAAAATTTTATATATACTAAAATAATAATGTACAATTGATTTAAAAAAAATCATAATCTCTGACCTTTAATCATCAATTCCTTTTGATATTTACTGAAGGCAACTTTTGTGGTCATTCCATTTTCCTGTACAGCATATAATCCCGTTCTGAAAGAGTCTAAATAGATTGCAGTCACGTCGATGGGATTAAATGACTTCTCATATGCTTTCGATAAAGTTTGACCAAAAATTCGGTATTTATAAGGGTTGAACGTTTTTGTTATTAAAGCCAAAGCGAATTCCTTGGTTTTTACTTTATGCTCCCAAACGTGAACCCATTGATTATTAGTCGTTCGGTATATCGTGTATGCTAAAGGTTTTTCCTTTTCGAGGATCCGGCTTGTTAACAACTCTTTCACTTCTTTGGGAGCCGTCGGATATGACCAAGTTATCAATTTGTTGTTGTTGATCTTTTCTATAAAACAGGAATTCGATAATTGACGCTATTCCGTATATAAAAATGTTAAATTTAACGTATTTATTTATTTAGTCTTATATAACATCGTTATATGTTCCTCTCTATTTCTCAATGTGAGGTGTAAATTTAACGTATACGTATTTTATAATCTCACAATCTATGTAAAACGTGTCGATTAAAAACCTTTGATTTAAGATCATTTATGAAATCTAAATATTAGGACATTTAATAAAAATCATATATTTAAATAACTTAACCGAACTGGTTGACAAAGCTTTGAAGCTATTCAGGAGGTAGTGGAGATAAACAAACCTGGTTCACACTGTGCTTGAAGAGATTTAAAATGTCTTCTACTGAGTCAGGCGACGAAGTGCCGATAAGGCAATAAAGATGTTATTAAATTTAATTACCCCTACACCACCATTATGGTAGATGGGGATTTTAGATTATATATATTAAATATAATATATATTTCATACAGAAAAGCCCCGAGATTATTCATATGCAAACTTGGATAAGAAAAATAACATATAAATTTAACATTTCTTGTATCGATAGATCATATTATTTAGTTCTAATTAAAAAAATAGGAATTTTATATTTACCCATTATATGGAATGATATCAATTCGTATTCTGGTTTCATTGTGAGTATTATTTAATTAAATTAAAATGAAAACAATATATTCTTGTTATTTTGACGTTTCAATTTGTAGGTTAATTTTCGATACAACTAATTTTTTCCGGTTATAAAATTCGATAGAGAGAAAACACCAACTTTTAAAAAATAAAACAAATATACTTATAAAATTCGTTGAGTATAAAGTACCAACCGCATCTATGCAATACGTTATCTACTATTATTCGATCAATCCACCGAATTGTTTTCAGTCAGAAAGTTCGTTACTTAGAAAAAATAAATCCAGTGGCGTGCAAAATTTATTCATTTGTGAATAATAGATAATATATTTTTCGAAAAATTAATATGATTATAATTTATAATATTTAAACATTGGTAGTTCATGTAATCCTAAATATGAATGAATTATAAAAAATCTCCAATAGTATAACTTTGTTGTTATAAGTATGACATTTATTTTACTAAATAAAAATAAATTGAAAGTAAATTAAATTTGTAAATTAAATTCACTTGGTTTAGTTTTACCACTTACTTAAAATAATTAAAACAATGTTGGATACAAGTGTTAATTATTTTTACTCTTCACGTAACTCAAAACCAATCATCGACTATTTACTTATGTAAAAAAAATTAAAAATCAAAATTAGTAAAATTAAATCAAGTGAATTTAATTTACAAGTTTAATTTACTTTCAATTTATCCACTTAAATAAGTAAAAAAAAATTGAGTGAATTTAATTTACAAGTTTAATTTAATGTTAACAATGTTTTACCAATTGAATAATGAGAAAAAAGTGTTGGATGTAAATTGAAAGTGATACAAAGAAAGCTCAAAAAGTGTTTCATTTAATCACACACAATGCATAAGGAATCAAAGTCGAAGCCTTTCAGATATTAATTATACTTCTCATTATCGTTCTTTATTTTCTTTAGACCAGTTTCGGCTTGTTAGGCCAGTATACTACAAAAAATATAAAGTAAATTATTCTAGTATTGTGAACAGGTATAAAATATAAAAAATAAATATTATTATTTTTATTAATACATTTCCAATACAAAGTGAACATTCTGAGAGGAGATTATGAAATAATTATAATTTATAGTTTGTGCAACACAATCTAGTTTATATATATATATATATATAATCTAAAATCCCCATCTACCATAATGGTGGTGTAGGGGTACAATCAAGTTTGTAATAGAATTAATGATTCAAATATTAGAATAGGAGAATAAAACTAAAAATCAACTTAGAAACACGTATTTATTTTAACCATTTCACAAATGATGAGTACTCGTGTTGAACTCAGAATTTTTTTAAGCGTAACAATAGAGCGCTGCTCCACGTTTTTTTTTTTGTTTTTAATTTTATTTTAGTTTTCTTTTTTTTATTCGATCAATCTTCTTAAATGTTCATTCTCTAAGCAGTCTTATTTGGAAACACTTCTTATAATTAACCCTGTTAGTTCAACGTATGGTCCTACTTATGGTACATTTAAATAATTCCAAGCTATTGAAATGATCTTATTACAGTTGCTACATTATGTCTGCTTTTTTCTTCATTTCAAGTATTTTTGATTATTGACGCGGTGTTCAAATAGATTAATTAAAAAAAATATTTTAATTTAAATATTAGTAATATTAAATAAAAAACCCTACACCCATATGGGTAGAAAGGGTCATTGAATATATATATAAAAAACCTCTCTGTATATATGTATATATATATATATATTATATATATATATATATATATTATATATATATAATATATACAGAGAGGTTTTTTTATCAGTATACATTAGAGGGAATGTATACCTGCAAAAAAAAAAAAACGCGAGTCAAACGCATTGAACCGATTAATGTGTGTATGTTTAGTTGACTATTTGCCATATGTGTGTTCAGTTGCGTGTTATAGGCAACTAAACACACATACACTAATGCATTTGACTCGCGTATTTTGCAGGTATACATAAGGGGAAATGTATACTGATAAAAAAATAAATAATAATAAAATAAATATTAAATAAAGCCTTACACCTGGAAGGGTCGAAAGGCATCAACATTAAAGAAAGAAAGAATAGAAAAGAGTATTATTCATTCACTTGGTCACAGTTATTTAAATATATCAAATAAAAATGTAAGTCAAAAGTCACAGAGCTAAATGTGAAAATAATTTATTAATTATTTTCAAATAATTTTTATTTCATTTATTTGAAAAAAGAATATTAAATAAAACACTTTTAACTTTGTTCGTATAATTTATCAAATCATAACTTAAAAAATGTTTTATTTAATAAACCTTAAATTTATATCGGAATAGAAGCAATAAAATCAACAGCAATGATGCTTTTACATTACTGATTAAAAATGAAGCTTAATAAGCTTCATGTATTTGGGCGAAGATAATATTAATTGGATGAAATGCCTTTTCTAACGTATGATTAAGTGTCGGATAATAATAATTACAGTGGCTGAAAGACCTAAAGTCGATAGCCATTTATAAGTTTATATTAAATATATTTTTATAATATATGTACATGTAAATGCCACAATTAAGATGATTGTATACAATAATTACAAATTATTGTAACTCGTAATTTTTGCAAGTAATATAAGTAAATAACAATGTACAATATGCAACAATTATTTTATGATAAATAATTATGAATTCGTTGAAAGATCTAAAATCGATGGACATTTATATATATATAATCTAAAATCCCCATCTACTATAATGGTGGTGTAGGGGTGATGGACATTTATAAGTTTATATTAAATGTATTGTATAGTATATGTAAATACCACAATAAAGATAATTGTATATAATGTAATTATGTGTTTTAATTACTTTCCTCAAATGCAATGCAAAAATGAAATTATGTTTTTCAGAACATATAAAATTTATTGTGTTTTACAGGCGTTTAATTTGCGGTAAATTTTCAATTTATTTCAATTTGCCTAAGAAATAGTTGTTTTAATGTGCATTTACGTAACGTAAGTCAAAATGTCACAGAGCTAAATGTGGAAATAATTTAATTAATTATTTTCAAATCATTTTGATTTATTTTATTTAAATAACTGTGACCAAGTGAATAAATACTCTTTTCTATTGATGTTCCAAACTGTTTCATAACGATTACTGTATAATGAAAACCAGTCACAAAAAAGTGAAAGATCAAAAAGTTAAGTGCTTCTCTAAAATTTTTTATAAATATAAATTTTGATAAAATAACAAACAGCTGCTTTTTTAAAGCAAATTGTGGAAGCAGCTTTGGTATACATAATAATTTGACAATATATTTTTATTTTATTTTGTGATTGCAGCTTCAAGAAAATGTAGCTACATTTGTTACAAATAAATACGTATCATACAGTCACTGTTCAAGTGTCATTTTTTTGTTAAAATCAATATTTATAAAGTGTTTCATAATTATTATGCATTACTACTTTTAAATGAAATGAAACAAAGATGATGCGTTATTACTTTTAACAAAAAAATCAGTTTAAACTTTAAATACTTAAGTTATTTGATTTAACATGTGCTTTTATTTGTTTGATAGGTGGATTTTTAATAACTTATTCATATTTATTATTAAAAATAAAAACGCTGTGATTATGATAACTGTTTAGGTCTGAGTTTACTTTTTATCTTATAGACCCAAATCGTCCCACTGGGCAAAACGGACATAATAATGTTGCACCAATGTTACATTAACGTTTAATGTTGTTTTTAATGTTGATGCAACGTTATTTGTGAACATTTTGTTCAGAGGGGATGACGATGCCACTTGAAATTAAGCAAAAGATGGCGCTTGCGTCGTCTTTAATTTATTGTGATTACACGAAGTGATTAATCACAAAATAAAGAGACTGTTATTCCATACATCACTTTTTATTTGTACGTACAAATACAAATAAAAAGTGAAATAAGTAACATTCTTATTATTTTGTGATCTATTATGATGATGAAATTAATTCATGACTTTTTAAAAAATGTTCTCTTTAATAATATTTATTGTTTTAACGAATTTTTTGTGATATTTTTTTATAATAAAAAATTATTGCTTGACCTTATTTTTAATTAATCGATTTGAACACTCTTCCCAAACGAAACAATTGTTTAAATAAATATACAACGGTAAGGATAACAATTCAATTACGCCACTACTTGAAAAACCTGCTGTAAATAAAACGTTTTTAACCAACTAGTTCATTAAATATGTATTTTATACTGGAGATATCTCATTCTTTGTGTGTTTAAACCGGCCCCTATTTCTCCTTAAAGTAAATTCTACCGATGGTCTCAGGAAAGCCGGTTCAACCACACGAAAATCCACGATAATTCTACGACATTACACGTAATTATACAATATATTATGTATATTATATAGCACATAAAACTCAAAAAATACATCGAAACAGTTATTGAGTGGTGGTACATCGATTTTCTTGTTCGGTAACAACAAAGATTTTCTTCAGTAGTTTCATGTGTGTATAAAAATTGGTTCATTGAAAACGAAAAAAATAACGAAGAGCGAAATATAAGAAATCTTTGTATTACCAGTTGTTTACATAATTATTATTTTCGAACACGTATTCAAACTACTCGTCGGGGTTTACAACAGTCGTTTCAAAAATTTACACTCGGAGACATTTGATTTTTTTTTTGCTTAATAATTTTCTCGATAAGATTCGCCATTTAAAACCACTAAGATTGCACCATATTCAGTTTATAAGATTACATGTATATATTAATGTATATGTGTGTATAAGTACAATGGAACGGAAACAAATAATTTTTAGAAAATTGTGCTTGAGTTTCTTCTTCTTCTTCACCATTTTTGATTCATGCATTTTGGAAATGGATAATATTTCAACAGTATGTTTGAAATTATTTTGTTGGTTTAAAGATAAATTTTGTTCGCTTCTCTATCTGATATTTATTTTTAAACCAAACAATTTATTTATCAGAATTGATTGATAATGAAAATTTTATCTTAGAAAGTAAATATTGTTTAAAAGATTTGACTCAACTTTTATATAATAAAATTAATCAATATCTATAAAAATCAGTTTGATTTAAATATTTCTGTATATCTAAATAACTTAATATATAAATAATAACCATTTTTTTAAAATTTTATGATATAAGCAAAAAAAAAGAAATAAAAACTTGTGGAACACAATTCTATATAAAAACTATAATTTATAAAATACATTTTCTAGAATAAATATGTACAAACTATGCATATACTTAATGAAAATATTTGAACTTAAAGGTATACTTTCTGCATGAATTTATTTAAAAATGTAATTCAATTAACTTCATGAATGTAAAATTTGAACTTAAAGGTATACTTTTTTTCATGAATTTATTTAAAAATGTAATTCAATTAACTTCATGAATGTAAAATTTGAACTTAAAGGTATACTTTTTTTCATGAATTTATTTAAAAATGTAATTCAATTAACTTCATGAATGTAAAATTTGAACTTAAAGGTATACTTTTTTTCATGAATTTATTTAAAAATGTAATTCAATTAACTTCATGAATGTAAAATTTGAACTTAAAGGTATACTTTTTTTCATGAATTTATTTAAAAAATTAATTCAATGAACTTCATGAATGGTTTTAATATTTAAACATTGATAGTTCATATTGTATAAAATACATATGAATAGATTATTAAAAATCAATCAATTAAACACAGATTAGATTGAATAACTTTAAATTCTCGTTAATTGTTGAGGCTTCTACTTTGTTATACATTGTAACTAAATTTTAATAAATGAAACACTTTTTTACTTTGTTTGTATAACTCGGATTGATTTTATTGTTGACTATAGTTTCGACAACCTTAACGTGTCATTATCAAAACAAAAACAAACAACGTAAAAAAAGTGTTTCATTTATTAAAATTGAACTTTAAATTCTCTTAAAAATGGGCTAATAACTCGAAACTAGTCGAGAATTTAAAGTTATTCAATCTAATCCATGTTTAATTGTTTTATTGGTTGATTTTTAATAATCTATTCATGTTTATTTTATACAATATTCATGAATGTATCGTAACATTTTCACTTTGCATTTATTTGAAAACGAAACATCACAAATTTTATGACCAGGAAAGGATTAACATGTATCAATTCACAATCGCCCAGGAAGGAACGTTTCTGTGTACAATCCTATTCTGTTTCAGGATGATTGTGAATTTGTCCTTAAACAATTATGTAGAGAAATTTTATTTAAATGATTCATTTTTTTTATAAAAACGAATAAATTTAAAGTTTAAATTTGTATTGTTTTGAATTTGTTGAAATAAAGCTTTAAGTTTACAGAAATTTCCTCAACCTTAAGCAACAAATAACTTTTATATTTAGTATTCGGGGGTACGAAAAAGGTATTTTTTTTTTGTTAAGTTGAGTGATTTTAATTTATTATCAAATTTTTGTACTCAGTGATTAATAAGAAAATGAAGACATATAAATCATATTTTTTGCAATTACTTTTAATATTGGTAAAGAATGATTGTTATTTAATTTTTGTAATTATATATTTTTTTAGATTGAACTGAACTGAATTCAGTTCAATTATAAATAATTTTTTACTTTACAAATTTCATTGCATAATTTTGTATTTTTATAAACATAAAATAATTAATTAAACGTAATATTTTAATTTCCCTCGACACCCAATACAGGTAAAAGAGGATAAGATTAAGAAAGAAAGAATATTTTAATTTCAATATACTTCCAAGATAAACTTTTCCACAATCGACACATTTTAAAATACTGTTTCAACAATAAATGAAAACGAATGAAATAAATAAAAACGCACGATTATTATGTTTATTTCGTTTTTTTTTTAAATAGAGAGGAGGAAGGGGGTGGTCTAAATACCTACGTCGTTCACACACAGAAGTTTCAATTTGTAACATAAATCTACCGATCATTATTATTATTATTATGTTATGTTTGTTTTGACAAGTATTACATTTATGATTAAATTTGGCTTTCTTTCATTTCTTGATGAATTATCTAGGTGTAATGAACTAGCTAACTTGAAGATGTGTTTATCAGTCAAGAGCGTTGGTCCTTATTGCACGTTGGACGGTGATGTCCAGGGCCCCTTGATAGGCATGAGAGGCAACCGTCAAAATACTGAGAACAAGAAAATACGTTTTAATTATTTTTCGTTTTAAAATGTATGACCTTACAAATGAAGTTTAAACAATTAGCACAAGTGATGGGTTAACTATTTATTCTATTAAATCTAATAGTTTAATTAGTTGTACATTAATGATTTTTTTTTATTAAATTAATGATAGACTAATTATTTATTACAAATGAATAATCTGAAGTTTCCTCCACTAAATTAATTTTAAAACTTCTCATATAATTCAGAAATTTCAAACTCCACCAACTACTCCATCAATGCATCTTAAGGTTGCCGTTTAGTAGAAAGAGATAGCTATATAGTGAAATGGAAATAATCGTTAGAAAAAAGAGCCATTCTTTTGGATTTAATAATATGAATATGTATTTACATTTTTTATCTACCAAATATAAAGTATCAGTCTAAATAAAAAATAATTCGTTAATTTTCATGTATTGCGTCAATTTACTAGTTCAAGTTAGAAAAGAAAACTGTAAGATTTAATGAAATTAATAGGTCATGTCTGCTAAGTTATTTGAATGCAGAATTTGGTGAAATCCTTTAAATTTTCATTGCACAAGTTTTTATTAGCAAAAATATAATTTGAAATTTGCTATAAATTTGAACAATTTTCCTTGTTTTTATAATTGTTTTTCACACAAAGTAAACATTAAATTAATTTTTAATTCATCTGATGAAATTTCTGCTTATTTTAAGATTACTTTAATGTATAATACAAAATTGTTCATTGATCGCAACTGCAATCTAACTTGAATTAGTGATTGCCAATATTAATACAGCTATCTCTTTCGTCTTAACCGCACCCTTAAATTCCATTTTCTTATGAATCAACAATTTAAAATTCAGTTCCAGCTTCAATCCATCCACTAGTAATCAATAATCTGAAAGGCCAGCCACTGTTGAATCAATGATTTTTAAACTCCCATCCACAATGTTGAACCAACAAACTGGAACTCGGTTTGCTATTGAATTAGTCCATCTTTAACTCAAATTATTATTGATTAACAATCTGAAATTCCGCCCACAATCGGTTCAATGTATCTTAAGTATTATTTTGGGATTTAGAAACGTAAAGTCCGTCCACTATCAGTCGCGTAGATAGAAATAATTTTCGGAGGGGTTGTGACTTCTTACTGTTAATAAGTAATACACATGGAATACAATTTAAAAAACAAACCCACTAAGTACATATTTTAGTAATGAAAATAACGTTTAATGTTGTTACAGCATTGCTAAAACGTTTATATATATATATATATATATATATATATATATATATATATATATACAGAGAGCTTTTTTTATGAGTATACATTTCCCCTATGTATACCTACAAAATACGCGAGTCAAATGCATTAACGTATGTGTGTTTAGTTGCCTATAACACGCAATTGAACACACATATGCCAAATAGGCAACTAAACATACACACATTAATCGGTTCAATGCGTTTGACTCGCGTTTTTTGCAGGTATACATAGGGGAAATGTATACTGATAAAAAAACCTCTCTGTATATATATAATCTAAAATCTCCATCTACCATAATAGTGGTGTAGGGGTGTTAAAACGTTTTTACTTTTTTTAATCAGTCATTACTGAAGGGTGGAAGTTATAACCTTGCCACTGTCCACTAATGATTCAATGCTTCAATGCATCTTAAACTTTATTATGGGATGGATTGAAACAATATATTTCAGATTCTTAAACTCTGTCCACTATTGGTTCAATAAATCCTAAACTCAATTTACAATGAAGTATTGTATGTATATTAAACTAAGTATAAAGTCGATTATTATTTCTTCCATTTTTATATCAATAACTATAGCCCAATTGCATTAACACACATTATTCCAAATTAAACTCCGCCCACTATTACATATAATTCATTTATAGTTAGTTATGAATTATTTCAAGAAAATTCTTTCTTAATAAATTAATCTTTACATATTTTTAGCTTTTTGTAATTGATTTCAAAATTGAGTACAAATAGATGATAGTAACCCATCACTATATGCATCCACTTTGAGTCGATTCTTTTCGAAGAAACTACTCTCTAAATTTTCAGGCATCTCCAATCGATTCTACCTGAATGTCCAACAGTCAATACTTCGATGGGTAAAGATCCCCTGCGCCGAGCCAGCAGCGCGTCGGGAATGTCCGTTTTGTGCATAATCAAACGAGACCACGAATCAGTCGGTGTGGGATCGGCTGTGGCGGGCATGCAAACGGTCTCCGGCCCGCCCGAGCTGCGCCTGCGCAGCTGCTTTTTTCGCCTCTTCCCGTTCAAGCTGGTGTGCCTCGTCAGCAGCTCCCTCCTCTCCGAAGGCACCAGCGGCGGCAGGTCCGTGGGGGCCGAACCTCGCCTCTGGTAGTGCCACAGGTACGGCTGTTCCACCGGCGGGACAGCACTCAACTCGACACGACCCTCATCTTCAAATCCTGGACATTAGAAATATGTAATTTAGAATAGTTTCTATATTCTTGAGTAAGAAGAGAAGAGATACTTAAATGCAGAAAAGAATCAAATCTCTCTTAAAGTCATCAACCCCTATCCACCTGGGATCCACCCTTGATGGAAAATGATTTCAAATATCCATTGTGTAATACAATATCCGGCGGGATATATGCTCGGGAAGTAGTTGTTTCAATAGACATTTTTCAAAAACTAACAGTTTACCTAATTTTTGCAGTTGAAAAATTTTAGTGAACACTGCCAGAATTTTTCCTCATTTATTCTAATTGATTCAAATTTAATTGTATTTGCCTATTCTCTCCACATTTTTTTGGTTTTGTTTTACATTCTACAATTATTTGCTATTAACTGAACAATATTTTTAAATTTAATCATTTGGTTAGTTCCTCTGAGCGCATTGGTAGAGACTAATTTCACCCATTTTTTTGTAAAGATGTTGTAATATTTCAAATTATAATATTTTACAAATTTGCAGTGTGTAAATAATTTACAAAAACAAATATTTTACACAATAAATTTTACAAAATAACTTTTTTTAAATGATCTACTATGTAACGAAATAGGAAAGCACGATAAGATGACTTTTGTGAGGGTCTCAGAGCAACGGTATAGCCGACGAATTAGCCAAAAAAGGTTGGTTGATGGCATTCACTGACCTGGAATCTTCCTGTGGCATCATCAAATCTGAAGTGCATCAGAAGTTGACGAAGGCACTAATAGGCGAAAAAAAAAACAGGACAGTGGTAGATGAGACTGTTCATCAAAAAACCATTGTGAAAACTTTTCTAAATTTTCGAAAGCAAGGCAGGATAATGGTGGGGACAAAAGTAGATCTACTACCAGGATACTGTAGACTCAAAGTGCATATAAACCATCGTCAAAACGTTTCTAAACTTTCTAAAGCAAGAAAGGAAAATGGCAAGGACAAAATTAGGTCTACTAACAGGACACTGTAGATTCAATAAATATATAAATAAAATCGGTATAAAACTTGAATGTAGAGAGGAAGGCACTCTTCACATATTGTGAGACTATGAGGCTCTTGCCTTTGCAAGATTTGTAGCCTAGCTTAAGAAGTCTGATAAAGATCAGACTTCTTATGCTAGGCTACACCAAACCAAGACTCATAATCGAGATAGTATTAATCAAGGAGCCGAAGTTATATCTAGCCATCTAAGATAGTCGGCATCCACAATAGATGTTTTAAGATGGCGGTGGGTGTCCTCATTTATTTATCTCTGTTGGTATTACAAATGCGTCAATTCACAACAACTTACTTTGTCTAATAATTTCAGCAGGTACAGATCCGCGCCTCAAAATATCCGTGGAACACATCCCCCCGCCAGCAGGGGGTGTGTTTTCGTCCGGAATCAGCGACACAGAGACTGGAGCCGAACCCCTTCTCTTCGACAAACCCTGCAAAAAGTGAACGTTATTCCTTTTTTTTTCTAAAAACAACCCGGGAAGTTCCTTACGATGACTGAAATCCGTCGCGGGTCCACGTTTTCCTTCTCGTATCTCTGTCCCGACTCGGAGAGCTTCGCGATCTTGCACGACTTCTCCTTGTTCTCCTCCTGTTCCCTCTTGTTGCTGCTAATGGAAGGCTTCGGCGGGGAAACGTCCGTTATTTCCGAGGGCCTGCCGTTGTTCGGACTCAAAACGGATATTGAGGGGATGTTGTATTGCGGAACTGTCGTTGCTGATATGTTTTCGTGGGAACTATGCGTAGATTCTGATCTGCTGTCATCTATAAAAAAAATATACTTATTTAGAAGTAATCACTCAAAATGCGCATAAAATTTGATTTTTCTTTAATGTGGCCAATTAGGGTGCTTTTACTTCGAATAGTTGTTTCAAATGCATCTAAATAAAGTGAAATTTAGAATTTAAATAATGGGACATTTTATAGGAACAGATGTAAAAGCTTTGGCAGGCTAAT
Organism: Philonthus spinipes; assembly: GCA_963082785.1. Lineage (NCBI taxonomy): Eukaryota > Metazoa > Arthropoda > Insecta > Coleoptera > Staphylinidae > Philonthus > Philonthus spinipes. The sequence continues at coordinate 16,510,493 of OY720318.1, read as the reverse complement.
CAAGAAACATTACATATATAATCTAAAATCCCCATCTACCATAATGGTGGTGTAGGGGTAAGAAACATTATAACTGTCCCCAAAATGTCAGTGGAGAATACTAGGCCGATAGGGCGACATGGTATCCTTAACTTAATACTACTCTCTCCATTGCAATTCTGAAATATTTTAAATCTTGGGATGGATTTCTTCAAAGGAATCGCCAGCGGCTAATGAAGCCTAACTCCTTTGAATATTAAGAACTTATCCCTAACATATAAATAATATTTTATTATTAATATTACTTCTGTAAAATAACTTTTTTGACTATTTGGGCGCTGAAGAAATTAATCATAAGTCTAGAATCATAGACTGTTTGGAGACTTTTTCGCTTATGGTTTGATAATAAAACGTCCCAGGTGCATTACAGTTGTAGAATTAGACGTAGTATTCACAATATTTTTTTGGTGCAAGAGCACCCTTACACATCACACCAGTCAATATCGTAACATTTAACTTTTCATTTCTGATTGTTTATATTACTTCTAGAATCATTGTTTAAACTATATCTGAAAGAAAATTGCGAAAAAAGTGCGCCGTTTTGGAAATTTGACACTTTGAAAATCGCCGTCAGGTGTTGGATATACGACTCAGCAATGGATTTGTTTATAGACAAACTATTAACGGGCACGCATTTCTGATTGTTCATATTACTTCTAGAAACATTGTTTAAACTATTTTTGAAAGAAAATTGCGAAAAAAGTGCGCTGTTTGGGAAATTTGACACTTTGAAAATCGCCGTCAGGTGTTGGAAATACGACTCAGCAATGGATTTGTTTATAGACAAACTATTAACGGGAACGCATTTCTGATTGTTTATATTACTTCTAGAAACATTGTTTAAACTATTTCTGAAAGAAAATTGCGAAAAAAAGTGCGCCGTTTGGGAAATTTGACATTTTGAAAATCGCCGTCAGGTGTTGGAAATACGACTCAGCAATGGATTTGTTTATAGACAAACTATTAAAGGGCACGCATTTCTGATTGTTTATATTACTTCTAGAAACATTGTTTAAACTATTTCTTAAAGAAAATTGCGAAAAAAGTGCGCCGTTTGGGAAATTTGACACTTTGAAAATCGCCGTCAGGTGTTGGAAATACGACTCAGCAATGGATTTGTTTATAGACAAACTATTAACGGGCACGCATTTCTGATTGTTTATATTACTTCTAGAAACATTGTTTAAACTATTTCTGAAAGAAAATTGCGAAAAAAGTGCGCCGTTTGGGAAATTTGACACTTTGAAAATCGCCGTCAGGTGTTGGAAATACGACTCAGCAATGGATTTGTTTATAGACAAACTATTAAAGGGCACGCATTTCTGATTGTTTATATTACTTCTAGAAACATTGTTTAAACTATTTCTGAAAGAAAATTGCGAAAAAAAGTGCGCCGTTTGGAAAATTTGACACTTTGAAAATCGCCGTCAGGTGTTGGAAATACGACTCAGCAATGGATTTGTTTATAGACAAACTATTAACGGGCACGCATTTCTGATTATTTATTTTACTTCTAGAAACATTGTTTAAACTATTTCTGAAAGAAAATTGCGAAAAAAAATGCGCCGTTTGGGAAATTTGACACTTTGAAAATCGCCGTCAGGTGTTGGAAATACGACTCAGCAATGGATTTGTTTATAGACAAACTATTAACGGGCACGCATTTCTGATTGTTTATATTACTTCAAGAAACATTGTTTAAACTATTTCTGAAAGAAAATTGAAAAAAAAAGGTGCACCGTTTGGGAAATTTGACACTTTGAAAATCGCCGTCAGGTGTTGGAAATACGACTCAGCAATGGATTTGTTTATAGACAAACTATTAACGGGCACGCATTTCTGATTGTTTATATTACTTCTAGAAACATTGTTTAAACTATTTCTGAAAGAAAATTGCGAAAAAGTGCGCCGTTTGGGAAATTTGACACTTTGAAAATCGCCGTCAGGTGTTGGATATACGACTCAGCAATGGATTTGTTTATAGACAAACTGTTAACGGGCACGCATTTCTGATTGTTTATATTACTTCTAGAAACATTGTTTAAACTATTTCTAAAAGAAAATTGCGAAAAAAGTGCGCCGTTTGGGAAATTTGACACTTTGAAAATCGCCGTCAGGTGTTGGAAATGCGACTCAGCAATGGATTTATTTATAGACAAACTATTAACGGGCACGCATTTCTGATTGTTTATATTACTTTTAGAAACATTGTTTAAATTATTTCTGAAAGAAAATTGCGAAAAAAGTGCGCCGTTTGGGAAATATTGTTTATAAAATAATCGCTATTTTCCGATTTTTAAAGTATATGTATTATGAATATTTTAGAATTCATAGGAATAAATTTGATTCTGTTGCATTCACTTGACCTTGCTGTTAGTTATAATTATGAATAAACAATTAAACAAGTGTTGTTTTCCTTTAAATAAATATTTTTGAAAAAAAAGTCTCAGTGTGGAGGCGCCGGGTTCATTGCTGGATTCATTGCCAGCTTTGCACACATAACTTTCATTACCTTCGTGAACGGTTTCCTTACATGTGGACATTTCCACAGTTGCCGACATGTACCTCATGCGCACATACGGTTGTGGCGGAGGGAAGGTTTGTTGTCTGGTGAGCGATTTTTGCGGCAACCCGGAACCGCCCTGAAGTACCGATGATAGTCTACCTGCTGCGGCGCTGCTTGTCATGGATGCTATACTTGGTTCTGGTAACAAATTTTCTGCGCTCAATGGTCTGTCCGGTTGATCGTCTACTAGAAAATAATCATTGGTATAATCAGGAATTTAACATATCGCTACGAAAATTTTTGAAGCAAATAAAATCGGCGCATATTGGAATAAATCAAATTCTTTCTAATTGTGAGAATGTAAATAAAGTTATGAGAACTCAACAGCGAGCAGCAAAGCTGAACAGAAAAACAGTAATAAATACGTGTTTTTTTTTATTATTGTGTACCTGTGGAATGATGGTGTCCGCTGCTGGATGACAAAAGCGATGATCGTGACTCAAACCGCATGAGCTCATCTTCTTCGCGCAAGCCGCTGGACGCCCTTGACTCCGATCTAGCCGGGCTGCTACGTCTAATCGGCAGGCTCTCTCTCCTATAAATGGTTCTTGGCAGTGAAGGCTCCATATTCACAGGTACTGAATGTCTTCGAACACCGATTGCGTTTTCCAGTGTTGGCACGGCCAGTGATTGTCTTCTGGATATTCTGAAATGACAATAATTCAGAATAAACAAAAGGAGATTGAGCCAGAAATTTGATATTTATTGTTTGTTTCGGCACTAAATTGAAATGAATGCACGATTGTGAGGTCATCCATAAGGTTTACATTAATGACAGTTCATATAATCAACTTATGCTTTAATAACTAATTTAAGAAGAGCCAAAATGTTGATACAGATTAATAAGTAATTAACGAATCTATAATTTTTAATAGGGTAACAATCACGGGCAAAACATCGCCTAATAATTAATTAAGAGTGAGTTGAGGCATATTTGTGACGAATTAAAATATAAAAGCTTGAGCTGAAAAATTTGGCTTCTAAGACACAAGTTCTAAAATTCGCCGTCAGGTGTTGGAAATTCGATTAACGATGGAATCCTGATTCGTAAAATTATCTACTTTTTAATTCCAACATCGACAATCCGCATGAATGAATTTATTTCCTCACTCGCAAATAAATAAAAATTAAATACATGAATTGATCAGATCATGAAGACACAAGTATTAAATTATTGACTAGGTAATTAATGGTTTTAATATTTAGACATTGGTAGCTCATATTGTATGAAATAAATAAGAATAAAATATTAAAAATCAACCAATAAAACACAGATTAGATTGAATAAATTTAAATTCTCGACTAGTTTCGGGTTGTTAGCCCATTTTCAAAAGAATTTAAAATTTGTTTTTTTTTAATTCTCTTGAAAATGGGCTAATAACTCGAAACTAGTCGAGAATTTAAAGTTATTCAATCTAATCTGTGTTTTATTGGTTGATTTTTAATAATTTATTCATATTTATTTCATATTGACTAGGTGTTTGATAAATGTGAGTTAATTGAATTGTTACATTACTATATTCCTCTTGACATAACTATCGAATTAAATACTCGAATTTCAAGATAAAACAAATGACTAACAGACATACGCGAAATACAAGGACTGCTTGCTATAACACCAATGGTCGATAGCCGTTTTTTGTTAATATAGTTTAGTTTATGTAATTGTCTTTATAAAGACGTATGCATATTTTTTTTACCTAGGTGTAGGAGGAATGAATTCAGTAATGCTGGTAGTATCGGGTGAAATTTTGGTTGGCTCATCGTCGTCGCTGAGATGCGGTTCCGGTTCGGCGTCCGACAATTCCGTGTGGGTTTCTTCCGCTTGTTCTGCGGCCTCTTCATTTTCCCATCGTTTCCTGTTGGACTCCAGCAGTTCCATCATGTTGGTGGAAAGTTCGCTTTTCAAGAATCTATGCCACTCCATGAATAGAGGAGTTACGACGAATTTAAAGAAACCTAAAAAATAAATAGTTAGATCCACTAATTACGATTTTATAATTGCTACTAAATAATTTTCCTGTGTTAACAAATTTTGTTAGTGTCCATTCACAATCGCTCGAGAACGAGAACGGAAACGTGAAAGATGAATCATAGGATTTATGTGTATCGATTGAAGATCGCTCGGGAAGAAGCTTGATGAATTTTCTGTATATGATCCATTTCAGTTTTCGTTCGCGAGAATCGGCCCAACCAACTAGAGACTAATAGTTGGTCGCGATTAGCAGTTTATTAATATTATAGTAACAAAAACATGTGTAATAAACATTTTAAGCTCTACATATATTATCATTATATTGCATATGCAAACTCCGTAAATTGCGATTATTTATCGCGAGATAATTTTCCTATTCCTTCCAATTGTAACAAATTCACTTAGTCTGAAATTAGCAATTATATTGTTAATTTATTGTATATAAAATTGTCTGCAAAAATATATATATAAAAAATCATAAGATATAATGATAATATATGTAGAGCTTAAAATGTTTATTACACATGTTTTTGTTACTAAAAATATACATTAAAAATTGACATAAAAATGATATATTTTCATTGTTTTTCATAATTGTTCAAATCCAGCAATAAATAACATTAACGATTAATCAGCAGTTAATTGATTAATTTATATTTGATTATAAAATGTTATAACAAATTTTCAAATAAAAATATTTACCGGCTTGAATTTTGGCAACAGAAGTGGATTGTTGATCGCAAATGGAAGTGACTGGAAGATTAAGTTTTCTCTCGAATTCCCCTTGCCTGAAGAATTCATCACAGACTTTGAGACTCCACTTGTGTGAAATATCCCAAGGCCGGGTGGGATTGGAAATGTCGGCGCACTTCAGCGATATTTGCAATATAAAATTCCTATCCTCCGCTTTTCTTAAATCTAATGTGCCTTCATCTAAATGTTTCTGAAACACACGAACGGCGTTACGATAATTGCGATCATAAAGTGCGTGAAATAGATACCTTAAACTTCGTTAAAAATTCTTGTTGCCTATTAATATCAGTGGCTAATATGAGATCACGGATTTGTAGTTCCAATTCATTTCTATAAGGCAACAGTTGTTCAGCAACTCCACTCTCTAACAAGCAGCCCACTGCCGACCTCCAATGGTGATTTTCTAATACCGAACTATTCTAAAAATTTAAAAAAGAAAAAATTAAATTACATATTTTATTCCATATTAAAAGAAAAACAAAAAGAACATGGAATTTCAGTTGTCTATTGAAAATGAACACATATTGTTTGAAATTTTCTTATAGTTATGAAATTAAAAGGCTTACTGTTAATAAAGCTATTATTATTAACTCAACACTGGCTAATGCCGGTAAATGAGTGTCGATTGTGAATGAATGAATTATTATTATTATAAAACAATGAAGTAGCCTTACACCTGAAAGGGTAGAAAGGCATCAAGATTAAAGAAAGAAAGATAAAACAATGAAGTAAGGATTTTATTTAACACTGTTTATGACTAATGATTTTTCACAGATTACTTGAATTAGGGATGAATATATGTTTGTAATAAAATTAACACGTTTATTGATTATATTATTGTAATAATAAATATAAATTCTTTCTTTCTTAATCTTATCCTCTTTTACCCGTATTGGATAAATATAAATTGATTGTTAAAAATCTATCAATAAAATAAATAAAACACAGATTAAATTGAACAACTTTAAATTCAAGGCTAGTTTCGGGTAATCAGCCCATTTTCAAGAGTTATTCAATTTATTCTGTGTTTTATTTATTTAATTGGTAGATTTTTAATAATTTATTCATATTTATTATTACAATATGAACTACTAATGTTTAAATATTAAAAGAATTAATTATTAGATTATATTATACTATTGTTTATATGAAAGAATCATAAATCTCCGATGAAATAAAATCCTCACTGTATATATAATGATTTTAATCCTAAGGAATATAATTGTGTTCAAGAGAGAATATGGAATTAGAAAGTTGTGATTTATTGGAAATTTGAATATATGCAAATAAAATATTCGTCCTATTTTACAATTTAGAGAAAATAATAATTATTTTATAGCACTTCATAAGACACAATATAGCATACATAAATCATGCCTACTTATTGAGAAAAAATAACGAATTGATTAAATCGAAATTTTAAGATTTCTGTAATAAAAATGTCGGATTTATATTTATAATGCATTCCGCTTTCTCCATTTATTTTTGGAAAATCATTACATTCTAACACACAATGGATATTTTCAGTATAATTTAGAATTATTTATTGTTGTTATTCATACATTACTTTCAACTTTTCATTATCAACAAAAACTTTTCGTAAAGCAATGTTTTCATTTTTCTTTATAGCGACTATGATTTCAACAATTTTAAATTATCATTAAGAACAGAAGCTATTTGCTACAGATTTATTTACTAATTGTTAAGGCTTCTACTTTGTTATACATAGTTATTCGATTAATGAAAACACTTTATTAAAAAAAAGTGTTTTCATTACAGGTTTATTTATTAATTTACCTCGTATAAAATGGCAAGATGATTTGAAGTCGAAATGAGGAAATGTTGGTTAACGCCTGGATGATCTAAATCGTGAGCAACGGCGCCGAGGAGAGACGCCATGATTTCAAGAGGTGTTATGTGCCTTTTAATCTGAAACAATCGGTACGTTAAAAATACAACAAAACAAAACAGTATTAACCATGTTTCACCAAGTGTTTGTTTTATGAGTGAATAGTTTAAAAAACAGGTTGTTGCTTAAACCAACCTTTTCCTCTTGTAAGAAACAGTGCATCGCTTGAGTAACATCCGTCGCATGAATGGAATTGTGATACGGATTTGTACTATGGTAACCTTCCTCAATGAGCGCTGAAAAGAAACAAAAAATAGTTAAAAACTATTTATTTACGAATAAATTTAAAATTATTTACAATGAACCGTTTGGGATTGATAAATAAATATTTTGATGCGTATTATTTTTATTTTGTATTTTGTCGTAATTTGTGATTGGTAATTTGCCTTTTTTTTATACATATGTTTTATAATCTTTTTAGAGCGTCACACTTTTCTTATAAAATTTTTAATATGTAATTATAATTTGGAAATGGAGATTCCGTTAATAAAGTAAATTGAAATTGAATAATCTACACCAATAAAAGAAAAATTCAGTTTATGAAACTTGATTAACCACGAGCGTTTGGATAACTTGTGATGGCCATTCTGATTTTTTTTTTTGATTTTTCTCCTTAGACCAGTGTGTTTCATTTGCAATGATGAATATTGTTGAATAGATGTTGTACTGTGTTTATAAACACTGATATGAATTATATCAATTTATAATAATAATAATATCAGATCGTTGATATAAATTAGACAAAAGATTCATATAATTGGCACCTAATTAATATATTATAATTTGCCTAATTAAAAATATTCATTTAAGGGTGCAGTTTAATAGAATTTTTTAGAAAAAGAAAGGCTCCGTCTAATACATGCCTTTTTTGTTATCTTCTTTTTAGGGTCAGTTTTACTCCGTAACCGTTCATTTTTTAGAAAAAGAAAGGCACCGCCTAATACATGTCTTTTTTGTTATCTTCCAATATATTGTAACGAAAGTGAAAGAAGAAACTGGAAAGATCGATCTGGAATGTTCCACAGAGCGCGCGACGGTAAACGCGGCGTCATCGAAAGTTCCGGAAAGTTCGGCAGACTTTAACCTATCTCTGCAGAAAGTTTCAGCCCATTGCAGCGTATAATTATTAAATTATGAAAAAATAGTTGTAAGGGGTACCTCATTGATTTTTTTTTTCATTTTTCTTTGAAAATTCGAAACAAATATTTCTACACTAAATAAAAACTTTCTGATAGCAGATTCGAGTTCAGCAGACTTTAAATCATCTCTGTAGAAAGTAAATACTTGTGCAGTGTTATAATAAAGAATATTTATATTTTAAATTAATTTATACAAAAGTAAATATTTAAGCTTAATTAAAATTCAAAAAGCATTTATGTTTCTTAATAGGATATATTAAATTAGATATAAATTTTGAAATTGATAGTTGAACCGTTCATTTTTTAGAAAAAGAAAGGCACCGCCTAATACATGTCTTTTTTGTTATCTTCCAATATATTGTAACGAAAGTGAAAGAAGAAACTGGAAAGATCGCTCTGGAATGTTCCACAGAGCGCGCGACGGTAAACGCGGCGTCATCGAAAGTTCCGGAAAGTTCGAGAAACAAGCACTCTTATAAGCGCGCACTAGTGGCGCTGCAGTCACCCAGTTTATCACAAACATCAACATCTCGTTATAAATAAATACTGACAGTATTAATGTGTAAATAAATCTGTTAAGTGTATTGTAAATAAATAAATAGACATTGTCTAACTTATTTCCGAGTCTGATTAAACCCGATTTCGTAACAATATGTTACATTCGAAATATATAAAATATATTTTTTATTAACAACAAAAAAAAGTATAAAAAAATGTTAAACATATTAATTACAAATGAAACATAATTAGAACTATGTGGAAAATACCGCTCTTCCCACATATTAAAGATTTTTTTGTAAGAATATAAAGTTTTGCAGTAAATTTGTCTCAATATACTTAAATTAATTTTTGCAGTATTTTAAAAATAGCGCTCTTTTTGTAGTCCTTTAAAGTGCCAAACAGTTCAAGCCTTTTTAGATGGATGGCGAAATTAATTTAATTTATGGAATAAATTAAAGACGACGCAACCTTTTGCATAATTTCAAGTGACATCGTCAACGATTTAGGTCTACAAGGTATGTATAGAAAACAGTATATGATTTAATTGTGCTGATTGTATTTGAATTAATTTAATTGATTTATTTTAACATCTTTAAATTATGTAAGGCATAGCTGTACTGACGAGGGATAGATCCCGAAACACGTGTCTGCAGATGGCCTTATATTATGTAACGTTCCTTTTGTTGTTTTTACATTAAATTTTTCTCGGATCAAAATTTGTTGCATTATGCAATATTTTATTGATGTGCAACAGCAGGTGTACATTATGTAATTCAATGTCCGGCGTGGGTATTTGCCCGGGAAGTAGTTGTTTTAATGTGCATTTGTTTAACGTACTTACGTAGGTAAGTCAATAGTCACAGAGCTAAATGTGAAAATAATTTATTAATTATTTTCAAATCATTTTTATTTAATATGTTTAAATAACTGTGACCAAGTGAATGAATACTGTTTTCTATTTATATTAATAGCCAGCGAGGCATTTATTCAAATCCGAACCGAGAGAAGTTTTTTGTGAATTTGCGATAACAACAATACACGAGCGCACGTCCTCCTTCGCCGGTCATTACTATCTCAGCGCGCGGCAGGTGAGGGTCGCTCTTTTTAATTAATTTGATTCAATTCTTTTCGTTTAATTTTATTCGGTTTTGATTTAAATTGAATTAATTTGGTTTAATTTAATTTAAATTGATTTAGTTTAATTTGATTTAATATAACTGATTTAATTGTGCTGATTGTATTTGAATTAATTTAATTGATTTATTTTAACATCTTTAAATTATGTAAGGCATAGCTGTACTGACGAGGGATAGATCCCGAAACACGTGTCTGCAGATGGCCTTATATTATGTAACGTTCCTTTTGTTGTTTTTACATTAAATTTTTCTCGGATCAAAATTTGTTGCATTATGCAATATTTTATTGATGTGCAACAGCAGGTGTACATTATGTAATTCAATGTCCGGCGTGGGTATTTGCCCGGGAAGTAGTTGTTTTAATGTGCATTTGTTTAACGTACTTACGTAGGTAAGTCAATAGTCACAGAGCTAAATGTGAAAATAATTTATTAATTATTTTCAAATCATTTTTATTTAATATGTTTAAATAACTGTGACCAAGTGAATGAATACTGTTTTCTATTTATATTAATAGCCAGCGAGGCATTTATTCAAATCCGAACCGAGAGAAGTTTTTTGTGAATTTGCGATAACAACAATACACGAGCGCACGTCCTCCTTCGCCGGTCATTACTATCTCAGCGCGCGGCAGGTGAGGGTCGCTCTTTTTAATTAATTTGATTCAATTCTTTTCGTTTAATTTTATTCGGTTTTGATTTAAATTGAATTAATTTGGTTTAATTTAATTTAAATTGATTTAGTTTAATTTGATTTAATATAACTGATTTAATTGTGCTGATTGTATTTGAATTAATTTAATTGATTTATTTTAACATCTTTAAATTATGTAAGGCATAGCTGTACTGACGAGGGATAGATCCCGAAACACGTGTCTGCAGATGGCCTTATATTATGTAACGTTCCTTTTGTTGTTTTTACATTAAATTTTTCTCGGATCAAAATTTGTTGCATTATGCAATATTTTATTGATGTGCAACAGCAGGTGTACATTATGTAATTCAATGTCCGGCGTGGGTATTTGCCCGGGAAGTAGTTGTTTTAATGTGCATTTGTTTAACGTACTTACGTAGGTAAGTCAATAGTCACAGAGCTAAATGTGAAAATAATTTATTAATTATTTTCAAATCATTTTTATTTAATACAAGGTATGTGACATCGGGCAATAGACTTTCGTGATGTATATAATATAAACATTACTAAATATTTAAAATTAATATGTAATGTAGGCGCTACTTTTGAATTACCCGCTTGCGGGCGCCATCTAACGCCGCGTAAAGAAAATGTATTTTATGTTGGCCAGACTTATGAGATTTTAGAGGAGCTATGTTCAGTTTGAATAATCATGCAGAATGATTAGAAGATTAAGGTTGCATTATGTTATGTGAAATTGTTGTTAGCGAATATTAAATGCAGTCCGTTTAATTGCCAACCCCACAAAGAGACCAACCCCCCCGACTACAATAAAGTGAAAACTAAAGAAAAGGTTGCAATGCAAAAATTGTTTTGCACGTTCGAGACAGTGGACTTATTATATTCTGCGCACTTTTTCAATTATTTCATAATAGCGTTCAGCACATGCGCATTGATAGAATGAATCACAAACCGTTTTTATTATTTCAAAAAAAATATTCCTGTTTTTTTTAGTATACTTTACGATCATGCACTTCAAAGGAATGAAAAAAAAACCACTAATTTAATCATCATAATAATATCGAATGTGCGATTTTTTTCTTCTGAAAATCAAAAATAAAGTAAATAACATTATAATCATTATATCAGGCTGAAAGACCACTGGTCGATAGCCAGTTTCAGAGTTGGAATTATACTGTGAACGTTAGTGTATTGTTAAATATTGTATTGTAACTGTATATTCCAATCTCAGAAATAAAGATGTTTATGTATGTAACATTATTGTGAAAAATATAATAATAATTTATTTAAAATTGAAAAAAATAGCTTCGTATTTTTTGGAGCCAGTTTTCTCATCTTGATTTATTATTGCTTATGAAAAATATAAATATATTCTTGAATCTTTTAGGCGTTTACTTTGTGGTACATTTTCAGTATTAGGTTAAGAATACACTTAATAACTTTTTTTATTATTTATTTATTTTTATTATTTTATTTATTTCACTTTGGCTAGTTTCGACTGCATGGTAATAATTCCCATACTTAATCTCAGTTTTACTGATGATTATTGTATATTCGAAACTATTCACAGTGATAGAAGATAGAAATAATGTTCAGGGGGGGGGGCGGTCTGCGGGGGTGCGTTGTTGTTATGACTTGTTAATAATGTAATAGAAACGAAATAAATTTAGGAAACAAACAACTCACTGAGCACACATTTTAAGGTTTCATTAACATGAAAATGACGTTGCTGAAACGTTATTTCTCTTTTTTAAATCAGTCATTAAAATTTCGTTGGGGGGTTGATCGCTCATATGTGTATTATAACCCCTACTATCTATGCCACTCAATATAAGTAATAAACACTTTCCGAAGAGTGCCTTCATTTGTATTTCGTGAGTTATTATCACAGACACAAACCAATGTATAAAATTGGAATTGAAATATTTGAAATTGGATTTTTTGTAGTTTAATTGGAATATGTTGTTGTAACATATGCAATTAATCACATTATTCCTCAAATGCATAAAAATAGACGCATTATCGCGTCCTTAACAGGCAAAAAATGTAAGTGCATATTCATGTTATAATTCTAAAGTCTGAATTTTTTCCTTTACTATATATATCTTTTTCTACTAAACCACAACCACAATTCATTAATTTAGTAGAACCACCATCAGCGTTTAGGTATCATACAATTAACCAGCTTTTGAATTGTATATTTGGTTTGAGTATAATGTGAAGTGATGTAACTTGAATAACAAACACTTGGTTAATTCCTTACTTCACAATTTTTATTTTTTCGTTAGATCAATAACTCAGTTAGTTATTGATAATGTACACATAGTGTACGAAATGTACATCTAACGAAAAAATAAAAATTGTGAAGTAAGGAATTAACCAAGTGTTTTTATTCAGCTTTTGAATGTTTTAAAATTCACTTAAATAAAGTTTATTATAAGCTAATATCAAGCATACAATCCCAAGTGTTTACTTTGAATTGTATATTGAAGTAGATACTTACTGAATAACTTCCAAACACGAACGACGTCTAGTTTGAAGTGATCTAAGAGACCGTACCAGTAGAATAGATGGACGCATAAGACTGGCAGTGAACGACCACCGGCGACGGTCTCCAATGTGAAAGCGTTGAAACCCCACATACCACATCTGTCTAGAATTCTCTGTAAAAAAATAATGTAATGTAACTTCATTGAATACAAAGAAGGCATAAACAGACAGCTGGGGAAATTTAAAAAGAATGGACAGGATAGTACCTGTAAAAACATATGGGAAGTAAAAAGCACTGCAAACAGGGAAAGAGAAGGACTGGCACAACAAAAAGGGGGTTTTAAAATAAGAGAATTATAAAGGATGGCTAAGGATTGAAAAAAGGAAAACAATACTTAACAGTAAAAGTGGGATATGATTATAACAGAAATGGATAAAACTGGAATTTTTGTAAAGAAGATACACCTTTATTTTAATTAATTTCTCACTTAACCCGTGGTGAAACATTTTTGAATTAATTCAGGATGATTTAATTGAAATTAAAACACTTGGTTTGTTTCACTTATTTAATTTTTTTATTTAAATAAGGATCACTTAATTCAAATTAATCAACTTATTTAATTTTTTTATTTAAATAAGTGAAACAAACCAAGTGTTTTAATTTCAATTAAATCATCCTGAATTACACATTTATTGTATGAAAATGTTAACCAATATTATATTGAAAGCATCGCTATATATTTTCCCCATCTCTCTGGCAATTTGTGGATTCCACATCAAAAAAACTGTATGTAAAAGGCAAGAAAGAGGTTTTAGCATAGGAGATAATAAAATATGGCTAAGGATTGAAAGAAAGGAAGACAACTATCAATAAACATATACAGAAAGCTTTTTTTATCAGTATACATTTCTCCTATGCATACCTGCAAAATATGTGAGTCAAACGCAATGATGTATGTGTGTTTAGTTGCCTATAAAACGCAACTGAACACACATATGCTAAATAAACAACTAAACATACACACATTAATCGGCTCAATGCGCTTGACTGGCATTTTTTTCTCTAATGTATACTGATAAAAAAAACCTTTCTGTATATGCGTTTGTGTTATTTATTTTTCTCATCTACCGAGGTAAAAAATTGCATCGCTTATTTATTTATGAAATATTTTTAAAATTAATTCAGGATGATTTAATTGAAATTAAAACACTAGGTTTATTTCACTTAATCATCCTGAATTAATCCAAAAATGTTTCACCACGGGTTAAGTGAGAAATTAATTAAACATTTTTAAAATTCGTTAAATGATAACATTACTCAGTTAAATGCAATAGAATTAACTTTAATTAATTCTATAGGTGGAAAGACCTCTGGTCGCTAGCCAATTCCAGAACATAATAATCATTAAATTGATTAAATTGAGTGAGTTACGTGAAGATCAAATTTAATTGATTATAAAGCAATAATATTCTTTCTTTACACAAGTGTGAAGAAAAGGAAAAGGAAGGATATTAAAGCTTTATTATAAATTAAGATAATCGTATTTTATGTATAATAACAAAATCATTTAATGTAAATACCAGGAACGTAAGTGTGAAACTGGAATTTTAATATAAAAGATACACTTTTATTATGTGAAAATAGTAACCAGTATTATATTGAAAGTACTGCCACAAACATTGTAACCAAAGTGAAAGAAACAATTGGAAAGAACACTCTGGAATGTTCCGCTGAGCACGCGACGGTAAACATGGCGTCATGGAAAGTTCTGGAAAATTCGAGAAAAAAATAAACGCGCGTTAGCGACGAGGTGGGCAGTCTATGACTAACATCCGAGTTATCTAGTTATAAATAAATAGAGACAGTGTGATGTAAATAAATGTGTGAAGTGTACTGTAAATAAATAGACATAAGTAAAAACTTATTTCCGAGTCTGATTAAACCCGATTTCGTAACAATATTTAACATTATAACATTATAATAGGTAAATTGAAACTCTTGTTTTGTTCCATGTTTTTATTCTTATATATATATATATATATATAAATATATATATATATCACATATATAATAAAAATTCGCGTTCCATCAAGAGTGTAGCTAGCGAAAATAGTATAAATTTTCTAACATTATATTTTGTATGTAGTATTGCCCTTCGCTTTCTATACATTTCTTATATATTTCTGGCAATTTATGGATGGCACACCAACAAAACTGTTACTCTTTTGAAGAAAACATGTTATCCAGCCATTATTTGTACATTTTTGTAGGAAGCGAAGTGCCGTTCAAAAATCGGTGCAAATAAGTAATAATTAGATGGAGCCAAGTCTGACAACTAAGCGGCCTGTGAAAATGTTTCCTTGCCGCTTTTGATGCACCATTACATCAAGTAAAAATACTTTTGTGTAGCAATTCTTGATATTCTGGTCGTTTTTCACTCATTTCGGTCATTTGTTGTTAGTAGCATCTATGGGTAATGGTTTCGCCAGTTTTAAGCAGCTTATTAAACACAGTTCATTGTTTTCCGTCCATAGCGATTTGGCGTGGCAGTCGATATCGATTGTTTTCCCTGGAGTTACCAATGATCTTTCACGACTAGGATTCTCAAATTATATCCTCTTTTTTTACTAGTTACAATTCGATGGAGAAATGACTTTCTTTTGTACATGGCGATTAGAATTTCGCAAGTGAGTTTTCGTGCTGTTTTCATTGAATTCAAGTGGAATACATTTTTTCCCAGCTTTTAGATTTTCCCATGGCATTCAAATGGATGGAGATGACTTCTCATATAACATTTAATTGATGGGCGAGTTATTAGTAAGTGAAAAATTGCTTTCTTTTGTACTTGGCGATCAGAATTTCGCAAGTGAATTTGTGGTTTTCGTGCTGTTTTCATTGAATTCAAGTGGAATTCATTTTTCCAAGCTATTGAATTTTCCCATGGCATTCAAATGGATGGAGATGGCTTCTCATATCACATTGATTGCTAGTTATTGTTGGGTGTGAACATTCATCTAACAATACTTGCAATTCGCTATCTTCAGATTTTTCGGTGGTCTTCCACGTTCTTCGCCTCAGGCCAAAATGTTTCAAACCACTCATAGCAATGTGATTTACTAAGAAAATGCTTACTCTAAGCTTTGACAAGCAGAATTGTATCGAATAAGCGATTCTACAGCATTTTTTTCCTCAATTGGTAAAAGTAACAGAAAATTAATACGTATATGTAAACATTTTCAATTTCAGATTACAGAATAATTTAAAATCATTGTTAGCGTTTGCGCGCGCGACACCGCCCTCGCACTAGTTTGGGTCCAGGGGTGAGTTGTACCCCGAGACCGATAAGATCATCAGATCGATTGTAAATGTTGACTTGGTACCACGGTAACTAAACGTGTATTTTGTAAATAAAGTGTTATTTTTGTCAACCTCAACTTTATGGAATTACCGCAATAAGCATCCCATCCACGCTTAACAATCATAACGAGCGAAATTTGTTGCTCTTTGAAATTATAATCTTTTGCATTCTTATCGTTCTCCTTGCAGTCAGAATCTTCTTCTTCATCGTCCTCCTCCTCTTCATAGTAATAATCATCTTCGGTAGCTTCTTCGCCTTCTGGACGATCTTCTCTTGAATCTCGAAGTTAGTGGTGAGCAGTACTCTCAGTTCGTCGTCGATTTCCTCGTCGTTCACAGCCTCGGGCATCGTGGGTGGAGGGAAGAAGTTGAAAAACGAATCATTTTGCACAGTTTTGGTTATTGTGCGCACGAGATCCCGGCTCTTGTGCTTCTGCTTCTTCCTGACCGTTTTCAGCGTGACTTTCTTGCCCTTGTTCCAGTTAATGGTGCACCCGTGGCACTAAAAGATCTTGGGATCGTAGAAGCTAAATGGGTCTTCCTCGCCGGGCTCGCATTTCATGTCGTACAGTTCGGCCAGTACGGTGTTGGTGAAGTACTAATTCGGCTCAAAGTGGAATTCTAAATTAAATCCCATGGGATTATTAGTACAGTTCGTTTTTATATCAATTAGATCTTTTAAAACAGGCTCATCATATTCTTGAACCATTTCTAACAGTCCCCTGCTGTCAGAAAACAGTCACATTCTTGAAAACAGTCAACCCAAAATCTGGAATTCCCTTGACGTGATCATCTATTTTAGGTGTTTCCTCAGTTTTGTCAGATATCTTCGCCTTATTTTTCAACTCTTTCGTCCTACGTCGGAAGCCTACCCACTCTCCTCATCATTCGGTGATGATGTTGCTCCTTTTCTCGTAAAGCGGCGCGTAGATCTGATCATACACTCGAGCGTGTGCACTTCTTCGAAGAATTTAGCTTCGATCATAGTCTGCTCGAACTGAAATTTCTTGAACGCCTTAAAGCGTAGTTTCGAGGTATAAAAATCAACATGTTCGATGCCATTACAAACTACTATATATACTTGTTGAGTTGACAATTTTTGACAGACGCCAATAATGTCTATGACGCGCTAGTATTGATCATTGGTAACATTCAGTATAATCCCAGTGAAGAGAGTGTTGACAAATAATGAGCCCTCAACATTAAAAACAACGTTAAACCTAATATTAATGCAACATTTTTATGTCCATTTTGCTCAATGGGATGTCCCTCCCTGGAAGGACTGGCTGGATAAGATACTGTTTTTGCTTATTTAGTTTTTTTGTCCGAGTGATATATTAAAATATTTTAAATGGTTAATCTGGCATTCTACAGCATTTCAATACTTCAATTCCAATGAATTCAATAATCCAATTTGATACCAATTGATCAATCATAATAAATGAAAGACGACGCGAGTGCCATTTTTCGTCTAATTTCATGTGGCATCATCAAGGATTCGAGTCTACAAGATAGACAACAGAGAATCGTTGTTTCGTCCACTAAAGGTGCATGGAACACAGTAGTCTGATGAGGTTCGAAAAACCGAAATGGCCATCACTAGTTATCCATACGCTAGATGAATGCTGGCTGAACATTTTATTAATTGAATCAATCAATCAAATATTCTTTATTTCAAGGTGTCATAATAATTATAAACAAATTTAAATATTATCAATCTTCAATTTAGGACGACAGCATAGCAAATTGTATTTAAGAAATTTCATATTTTAAGATTATAATGTTGTAAAATGGATGGTGCATTTTTTTTCAATTAATCTTGATCTCTTAAATTACACTTTGCATGTTTCGGTGTAAATAACGTCAGTTACAATCAACGAGAAAGTACCGACGGAATCTCCACTTTAGGAACACGACGGTGAAATTGGAAATTTCCTGGACGCAACGAGGAGGATTTCTTCCATTTGTATTGAATCATAATTCAATTTTACTATCGACTTTCTCCTACGCAAAATGTAATTTCACCGCGTTGCGATCCATTTTATGCGCGCACGTCCATGCATGGTGCACTGATTCAATTCCGCGAATCTGCTCGGGTGTGCAGTTTTTGATATCGATTCACGGCACTTACTGTGACGGCGTGGGGGAGGACTTCATTGTTCTTATTTAACGATACATTGTATGCTGCGGAATAGAGGCAAACGTCGCCGTCGTCAGGTATTTTAATGAGTTTCAAAATAGTTGCTGTTTTAGGTTTACGATCATTGGGTTTTCACGTGAATTGCAACTAAGTATAAGTAAAATATTTTAATATAACGCACGTTTTTTTTTACTTTTTACCATGGAATTTTATATTATCTACTTAGATATGATAGAAACGAGTTAGAGAGAAGAAAACTCAATTTCATTTTGCTATGTAATTCAAACCATATATTGTACAGATTTCTCACTTAAATCGTGGTTAAATATATTTAAATAATACTAAATTAAAAATACTCAAATAGTATTTTTCATTTAGTCATTTTTTCTCACTTTGTCTGATTATTTCCAGGACATAATGTTCCTCTTAAAATTATCTAGAGCTGGATTCCAATGAGTCAATACCGGCCAATACAACTAAAAATAGTGATATTAAATAAAAATGATTTGAAAATAATTAATAAATTATTTCCACACTTATTTTCAAATCATTTTTATTTAATATCACTATTTTTAGTTGTATTGGCCGGTATTGGAGTCAATCAGATATTAAATAAAAATGAATTGAAAATAATTAATAAATTATTTCCACATTTATTTTCAAACCATTTTTATTTAATATATTTAAATGAATGAATACTGTTTTCTATTTACCTAAAAGTTAATATAAAGGGTAGGGCACGGCATTTCAGAACGCTCACTTATAAAAACGAAGGTATCAGTACAAATACCTCAGTTCAGATTTCTTTCTTTCTTAATATTATCCTCTTTTACCCGTATTGGGTGTCGAGTCAGTCATGATTTACTGTATGATATATATCTAATATGTAGCGATTCTCTACCATAATCCTCATCCGATAGTCCTAAAAAACCTTGGAGTAGCGGAAAGAACAGCACTGCGAACGCTTACATCCACTATTTAATCCCTCCAATACTCTCCTGTATGACACACGTAAAATCCCACAATCAAAAATTGTCTTGATATTCTAGCCCCAAAATTTGCCACCAACACCTTCATCTCCGACAACATTTATACATTTCCCGAAATGTAAATATTCCCCCCAAGATATAAATCACCAACATCAACCATATATCAGTTCATCTCATTAAATCATCCGGACATACACTCTGATGTTAGTGATCATGACTTTTAAAAAGATGACATAGACTGGACAAGGACAGGCGGAAAGACCACAGGTCAGTTTAAAAGAAAAGATGTACGTATATCATAATTAATGGTTTTAATATTTAGACATTGGTAGTTCATATTGTATGAAATAAATACGAATAAAGTATTAAAAATCAACCAATAAAACACAGATTAGATTGAATAACTTTAAATTCTCTTGAAAATGGCTGATAACCCGAAACTAGTTGAGAATTTAAAGTTATTCAATCTAATCTGTGTTTTATTGGTTGATTTTTAATACTTTATTCATATTTATTTCATACGTATATCATAATTGTAAAATATATGTAATTGTTTTGTTATGCATATTCTTAGTGATGGGAAAGATCGATCAAAAAGATTGAGCTGCTCAATCTTTGCGTGGGATTGATCAGATCGATCTTACTGAACGATAATTAAAGATCGATCTTTACGGATCAATCTACCGAATTGATGCCAATCGCCTCGCAAATGTGGTTTGAGTTTACCGTTTATCTTGTTTGGGATTGATAAATATTTTGATGCGTATTATTTTTATTTTGTATTTTGTCGTAATTTGTGATTGGTAATTTGCCTTTTTTTATACATATGTTTTGTAATCTTTTTAGAGCGTCACACTGTTCTTATAAAATTTTTAATATGTAATTATAATTTTAATTTGGAAATGGAGATTCCGTTAATAAAGTAAATTGAAATTATAACATTAAACAAATAAAATGTACATTTTATTCTACAAATTGTTTAAATAATTATAAAGTTATTTATATTTAATTTAAATATTTCAAGCCGAAACGATCGTGCAAAAATGGATGATTAGAAAAAAATATACAGCTCGATTTTTTAGGCACAATTTTTCGATCCTATTTTAAAAAATCGAACTTTTCTATCCAACCTTTGCAGATCGATCTCATCACCGATTGATTTATCTTTTGAGAAATCAATCGAAGATTGATCGATCGTAAATGAGATCGATTTTGCCCATTTCTACATATTCTTCTAAATAAAGATGTTTGTCAATAAAAAAGAATAAGAAATTATTTCCTCTTTAACTACTCTGATATTTTGATTTACGTTACGTAAGTTCTTTAAGACAAATATATATTAAAAACAACTAGTTCTCGGGTTATAGCAAGTGTCCATTATTAAGCTGATACTACACTTTGATCTTAGCCATAGGCCGAGAAAATTCAATGTCTGGCGAAATACATGCCCGAGAAGTAGTTGTTTTAATGTACATTTGTTTTAAAATACTTATGTAACGTAAGTCAAAATATCACAGTAGCCAAAAATTAAATAATTTATTCATTTTTTATTATTTAATTTTCTTTCGATTCACTCACTAATAAAAATGCTGAAAAATATGTTACCTGAACTTGTCCGTGGTGTATGTCATCAAGGATGGCGTAATCTTGCGCTAGTGATCTAGTGGTAAGTTTCTTGCGGCGCCTCTTGTGCATGGTGAGGAATCTTCCGGAACACGAGGATGCCGGTTTGCAACCCATCGCGTCTAAAAGCACCCAATCCTCTGGGGAGAAGCAACGTTTTGCAGCCGGAACTTCCACAGGAGCTAAAATGAACGAAAAAAAAAAAGATATAAATAGAAAATTACGTAAGGCATAGCTGTACTGACGAGGGATAAATCCCGAAACACGTGTCTGCAGATGGCCTTAAATTAAGTAACGTTCCTTTTGTTGTTTTCGCATTAGAGAAATTTTTCTCGGATCAAAATGTGTTGCATTATGCAATATTTTATTGATGTGCAACAGCAAGTGTATATTATGTAATTAAATGTCCGGCGTGGGTATTTGCCCGGGAAGTAGTTGTTTTAATGTGCATTTGTTTAACGTACTTACGTAACGTAAGTCAAAAGTCACAGAGCTAAATGTGAAAATAATTTATTAATTATTTTCAAATCATTTTTATTTAATATATGAAAAAAGATATTTATTAGTATTGCTATTTTTAATTAAACTTGAGGAGTAATTAAAATTATGGATAAAATATGTTCTTTATCTGTAATTATTGATCAAAACATATTTATGTGTTTTTAATTACGAATGATTATTTATAGTGACGAATTTATTTTTAAATATCGAAATGCAAGATATGAATGAATGAATGAATATAAACTAAATTAAATAAAAAATGTATTTGAAAATAATTAATTCATAGAAATTAAATAATTATTTTCTCAATAGAAAAGAGTATTCATTCACTTGGTCGCAGTTATTTAAATAAATAAAGTAAAAAGAATTTGAAAATAATTAATATATTCCCTTAGGGCAGAAAGACCTCTGGTCGATAGCCCAGACAGACTAACACCTACATGTATTGTTATTATTTATATTGTTATATTGTTAAAATTATCTATATAGTCTGAATAAAGATATATATATATATATATATATATATATATATTCCCTTAATATTATAAATAGAAAAGAATATTCATTCACTTGGTCAGAGTTATTTAAATATATTAAATAAAAATGATTTGAAAATAATTAATAAATTATTATTAATTATTAGATTTAAAGGTTCTTTATCGCCTCCAAAACATAGAACTGCTCTATTCGAACGATCATTCTTTTTTCAAATATATAAAGTTTATAATTCATTATCAGCAGAATTGAAACGTTTAAAATATTCAGCATTTGTTAAATGCCATTAAAAATACTTAACAATCAGAATTGTTTAATTCTTGAATTCTTGTGTTATAGTTTACCCTAAATCGCGTGACTTTACTTATTACTTCTGCATATACAAGTATATTAATTTTTTGTAAGGTTTAGATGGTAGATCAGTCTAACTGTTAGTTAAACTGAATCTTGCCTTATGATTTGTAATACTAATATTAGTTCAGTTTTTACTATTATTGTTAAATTATATTATGCATTACAAATAAAGTTATTATTAATTTGTTGATTGTTATGGCTTTCACTTGGTTATAGATTTTGAGTTTATTAAATAAAACACTTTTTCACTTTGTTTGCATAACTTGTTATTTTATTTTAGTGACTATAGTTTCGAAGCATAGAGCATCATTATCAAACTAAGACTCTTAGTTTGATAATGATGCTCTATGCAAATAAAATAACAAGTTATACAAACAAAGTGAAAAAGTGTTTTATTTAATAAAGTTATCATTATTATTCCCTCTTTAGCTAGTGTTTCATTTTGACTTGCATTACGTAATTATTTTAAAACAAATATCCAATAAAACAACTACTTCCCAGGCAAGTACTCCGCCAGACATTGAATTTATTTATTTATTTCGTAAATAAAAACATACGTATTTATACATAGTGTCAAAGTGTCCATTAAGTAATTCAATGACTGGCGGGGTTAATAAAGTTATTATTATTATTATTCCCTCTTTAGCTAGCGTTTCATTTTGACTTGCATTACGTAATTATTTTAAAACAAATTTACATTAAAACAACTACTTTAATGTAAATTTGTTTTAAAGTATTTACGTATGCCAAAATGTCACAGTAGCTAAATAAAAAATAATTTATTAATTATTTTCGAATAATTTTTATTTAATTTAATTATTTGCTGCAATTTTTTACTTATATAATGTTAGCACATAAAAAAAGACAATTTATGCAAATAATTATTTAATTTTTATAATTAATTATTTTCAAAAGCATATTTTTAAATAAAATAAATATGAGGACAGAAAGACCTCTGGTCGATAGCCCAGACAGACTAATACCTAAATGTATTGTAATTATTTATATTTAAGATATTTTTTGGTGAGTACGTGAAGTTTCTTGATATAATGTAGTAATATTATATTCCTTTCTTCACTTTTTTATTTTCATCTCTATATGTACATTTCAAGCACAACATGATCTTTTTCAATAGTTTTATGTAAATTATTTATATTCATCTTGGTTTCATTTTATTTAATTTTATATTGTTGAAATTATCTATATAGAATATATTATTAAAAATCAACTAATAAAACAAACATTACATTGAATAACTCTAAATAATTCTAAATTCTCGACTTTTAAATGTATTTTAAATAACTGTGACTAAGTGAATAAAATTCCTTTCTATAAATATAAACATCCTTCAGCATTGATTCATTTATTTCAATTAACAATTTCAAATAAAGAAAACTTAAAAACCACACATTCAATTATTTCCAGCTCGTCCATTGTTGTAAACGTGTATTTTATAAAATAATCACAAAATATTATTCAAACCGTCCATTTAACCGGATTTTAAAAATTACCAACATGCCGCAGCGATTCGCGTTAATATTTGAACAATCCTGGCAATCCGACTTTTCTCAAGATAAATTGCGAACGCGCGCACTGAATATATTACAAATGCATCACCGGAGTGTTGGTTTCTTATTGTTGTGCCGATAGTGCACGTAAAACTGCGCTCGCTCGCGCCGATAATTCTTAAATCCGGATCCACGCGCGGTTGCAGATAACTCGACAATTTGTAAACATTGTAAACGGCGATTCGAAAAAAAAAATTATATATACGTGCTCTTTTGCGAGTGTGTCGAAATCCGACCGACGCGAGCTGCTAATTGGATTTAGATTAAGCTAATACTGCGCTCGGATAAGTCATGGATTACGGATATCATCTTAGTTTTTAGATAATTTATAAAAAAATGATTTTTAGGTAATTTATTAAATTATCCGTGGAGGATCTTAGACTAGCTTGAAACATTTTATTCTATTGACAGAAGAAAAGTCGAAAAAGCCACAAATTCGATTTTAAAAAGATGTTCTTTATGCAATAATAATAATGGTGGACTTTTTGAGAATCTTATGTAATATTTAAAATTTTCTTATATTATTATTTTGATAATTTCGGAATTATTTTACTTTATGTTGCTTTTGAGAAATCTAAAAAAAGATAATAAATTAAATATTGATTTCGTTGCTATAAACAACCGCAATTGTTTTACTTTTGTCTTTTTCATGGCTAACTATTTTTTGGTGTATGGTAAAATTAAAAACGACTGTAAATTATTTTATTTTAAAAATAACTATGGCATATGTTATATCGGATTAAAGGGAAAAAATAGCCCTTTTAATAAAGTAATAGCCAACTATTGTTTCCATTTTAAAAAAGGTAACTTTGTGTCTCCCAAAATATGGGCGAAATTTTTTTTTTGATTTTTTGTTATTAATCTGTGTAAAATTTTCTACAACTTTATCCTTTACAGTTTTTTTCTATCTATGATAATAATAGAGATATATTGATTTAAAAAAATTGACACATTTTACTTTTTTTCAAAATATCTAGTTACCCTTGACTTTTTCAAATATTTTGAAAGTGTCATTTTATTCGTCTCATAAAACTACACTTCTTTCCCCCATTTAACCGTTTTTCTATCTCTTATAGTTTTCGAGATCCCCATAGAGAACATCGAAAAAAACTCACCCTGTATATGATATATATAAAAAATATACAGAAGTAAAGAGAGCAAATAAAATTAATTCAGAAAACTCTAGATATAAATAAATATATATGATATATATAAAAAATATACAGAATGTTACAGAGCTAAATGTGGAAATAATTTATTAATTATAATAGTAAATAATAGAAAAATGGGATTTAAAAGAAAGTAAAATTAATTCAGAATATGGCAAACTATTTTAAATATATAAACAAAAAAGTGAAATAAAATTAACGCAAAATAAAAATTTAACCATTCCTCACTAGAAAATTTGTGATGATATTTATTTAACGAATTATTTACAATTTTGATTTTATCTGATATTTACTTAAGATATGGAAGGTTTCTAAATAATTTTATTTGTATATCAAGATTAAAATACAAGCTTACGCGTAATGAATATGCGAAGTATAGCCAGCTCTAAAAGAAATATAATATTTATTTCATACGAAATCCTGAGAACTTATCTACTTCGATTGTTAAGAACGTCTAAAACTGGTAGAATACACTAGAGATGGGTGAATGGGATCTTTTCAGTGAGCCTGTTTGGTAGAACACACTAGAGATGGGTGGAAAGGCTCTTTTCAGTGAGCCTGTTCAGATTATATGTTTATTCGAAATGAGTCATGGCTCAAAAATCTTACCGAATCATTCTGCACACTTTGCTGAATACTTTTCAGAGAGCTGGTTCATACGATATAATTAACTCAATTAATGAAGAGTCATATAATTCTAGAAGAGGGATCGATTCAATGTGAGTTATGGCGTAAAAAGAACCGCATCTTAACGAATCATTTTGCTTACTTTGCTGAATACTTTTCAGAGAGCTGATTCATAAGATATAATTCGCTCAATTAAAGAAGAGTCATATAACTCTAGAAGAGGGATCGATTCAATGTGAGTTATGGCTTAAAAAGAACCGCATCTTAACGAATCATTCTGCTCACTTTGCTGAATACTTTTCAGAGAGCTGGTTCATAAGATATAATTAACTCAATTAATGAAGAGTCATATAATTCTAGAAGAGGAGGCGATTCAATGTGAGTTATGGCTTAAAAAGAACCGCATCTTAACGAATCATTCTGCTCACTTTGCTGAATACTTTTCAGACAGCTGGTTCATAAGATATAATTAGCTCAATTAATGAAGAGTGATATAACTCTAGAAGAGGGAGCGATTCAATGTGAGTTATGGCTTAAAAAGAACCGCATCTTAACGAATCATTTTACTCACTTTGCTGAGCTTTGATTCACTTCAATTCAGGAAGAATCATATAACCCTAGAAGAGCGGGCGATTCGAAATGAGTCATGGTTCAAAAGAAAGCCGTATCTTTTAATAAAAAAGCTGATTCATTTTGTTAATATAACTTTAATTAAATTAAAGTTATACAAACAAAGTGAATCAGCGTTTCAGCTGAATCAGCTGATTCACTTTATTTGTATAACTTTAATTAAATTAAAGTTATACAAACAAAGTGAATCAGCGTTTTTATTAAAACTTAAAACAATGTATAACGAAGTAGAAGCCTCTATTATAAATAATTTAAGCCGTATCTTACTGAATCAATTCACAAAGAGTCATACAACAAACTTAGCGTCTTACCGAATCAATCTGCTCATTTTGCTGTGCTCTTTTCAGTGAGCGGGTTCGGTAGATTTAATTTATTTCAATTCATGAAGAGTTATATAACTCTGGAACGGGCGATTTGAAATGAGTCATAGTTCAAAAGAATCAATCTGTTTATTTTGCTGAACACTTTTCAGAGAGCCATTTCAGAATATCTAATTCGCTTCAATTTACGAAGAGTTATATAACTCTAGAAGAGCGGGCCATTTGAGATGAGCCATGGCCCAAAAAGAGCCGCATTTTACCGAATAATTTTGCTGAGCTCTTTTCAGTTAGCCGATTCAGAAGATCTGATTCACTTCAATTCACTAAGAGTCATATAACTCTAGAAGAACGGACGATTCGAAATGATTTATGGCTCATAAGAAAGCCGTGTTTTACCGTATAATTTTGCTGAGCTCTTTTCAGTTAGCCGATTCAGAAGATCTGATTCACTTCAATTCACGAAGAGTCATATAACTCTAGAAGAACGGACGATTCGAAATGATTTATGGCTCAAAAGAAAGCCGTGTTTTACCGAATAATTTTGCTGAGCTCTTTTCAGTTAGCCGATTCAGAAGAACTGATTCACTTCAATTCACGAAGTGTCATATAACTCTAGAAGAACGGACGATTCGAAATGATTTATGGCTCAAAAAAGCCGTGTTTTACTGAATCAATTCAGGAAGAATCATATAACTAACTTAGCATCTTATAGAATCAATCTGCTCATTTTGCTGTGCTTTTTTCAGTGAGCCGGTTCAGTAGATTTGATTCATTTCAATTTATGAAGAGCCATATAACTCTAGAAGATCGGGCGATTTGAAATGAATCATGGTTTAAAATGAATCACATCTTACAGAATCAATCTGTCATTTTGCTGGACACTTTTCAGAGAGCCGTTTTAGAATATCTAATTTGCTTCAATTTACGAAGAGTTATATAACTCTAGAAGAGCGGGCCATTTGAAATGAGTCATGGCCCAAAAAAGGCAGCATTATAACGAATAATTTTGCTGAGCTCTTTTCAGTTAGCCGATTCAGAAGATCTGATTCACTTTAATTCACGAAGAGTCATATAACTCTAGAAGAACGGACGATTCGAAATGATTTATGGCTCAAAAGAAAGCCGTATTTTACTGAATCAATTCAGGAAGAATCATATAATTAACTTAGCATCTTACCGAATCAATCTGCTCATTTTGCTTAACACTTTTCAGAGAGCCGTTTCAAAAGATCTAATTCGCTTCAATCCACGAAAAGTCATATAACTGTAGAAGAGCGGGCTATTTGAAATGAGTCAGGGCTCAAAAAGAAACGCATCTTAACGAATCTTTTTGCTCATTTTGCTGAGCTATTTTCAGTTATCCGGTTCAGAAGATCTAATTTACTTCAATTCACAAGAGTCATATAACTTATTTATATTATTTTTGAGGTGGATTCTAGTACAAACGCAAATTAAATGGATACATTTAATACAGCTTTTAATACTAAAAAAAATATTCCTTTACGATTTTTGTTTAAAATTAATAGTGGAGCTATTTTTTACACATATTTAATTGTACATGTTAAATTCCTATGTTCGCCCTTTATTCCAGATACTCGGTATAGTTTTACAGTTTTAATTTGAGTTTAATATATTTTTTAGATTTTGTCTTCATATAATTGTCTTCTAATTTGGAAGTACTCTAATGTTGTTAATCATAATAAATTAAAGATAACGCAAACGCCATCTATTGCTTAATTTCATGCGTGGCATCGTCAACGATTTGGGTCCTACAAGGTAGGTTATTAATATTTCTTAAATACTAGGAAAATATGAAAATTAAAGACTACTACTAATAGGACTTAAAGCTAATCCCTAATGTTCTTTTAATGATTATTGGCATTATTTTACTGGCATTATTGCATTGATGATTATCAATGAAATCATCAATGCAATAATGCCAGCTTTTAAATATAATCTGTGCTTCTTAGAGAAGATAATCATCAATTTGTATTAATGATACCGTATAATTAAATCCGAAATAATATATTTAAATTCAATTCGAACGATTTCATATAAACACAAAACAAATCCGAACGCATTACATAATTCAATGAAATTCCATAATTGCCGTGTAATTTATACAAAATAGCAATTTCTCGTAATGTTTATACCGGACGAATTATAAACCTAATCAAATAAAAAGTACAACATTCAAACAAATTACAAGCTACTAACAAAACAATTACACGAAATTACACACACATACACGCACGGACCATTCATAAACGAATTAAACGACTTGTTTCCTGCCAACTATTTTTATACAACCATAACCATTACAACAATAATAGATTTACGACATCAATTAAGGTCTGGATACACACCAGCTGCTTTCTCCTTTGTCTCCTTCGTTTAACAGCAGATTTAACTAATTATCACGGCGTGGATGTGAATAAACTTTGTAATTGATTCTTTTTTTTCGTTGTTTAAATGAACAATGAAAGAAAGGCTTTTAACTCTGATATACATAAAATTAAAGGTAATTCATAGTTTTTATCTTTTTTTTTATTTTTATTCAAAAGTGAGTTTTATAACATTATTTTTGTTGTTTTAGTTGTAATCATGCCTTGTTTTTTGTTGCTTTTAATTTAATTTGCTAAAAACTAAAGTAAGTAAATAACCGCTAATTATTACGACTTACAGTATAGTTGTGTAAAATTCACTTTATCAAGAGATATTCTTCAACAAATCGAGAATATGCTAGAAGAAAAAGGTAACGTTCTACAAGTCGTAGAATTTTTCTTTAAATATAGATTTGGAGCTAAACATGATATTATCTTACTATATAATTAGTGAAAAAAAAAAACACAAAAACCTAGTGTAAAGTTTTAAAACCGGTAAGTTGTTTAGCGGTTTTAAAACTTTTTACCATTTTTAATTTAAGAATATTTAGCATGTGTTAAATCCAATCACAACAACGAATTTTCGCGGCTAAAAATTGATTTAATCCGCCTGGTTATGAAATAAGGTACGGTTATTATCTTTTTTTTAATTTTTACAACAAAATGTACATTTCCATCACGACCGTGTGTAATAATGCAGTTTTACAAACGTGTGTTATGCACTTTTGTTAAAATTAATTTGGTAATGCGCGCGCGTGAATATTTATAAAGTCCGGCGTGCGTGTTCTCGTGTTGATGTTAGCTGGGAAAATGTGGGTCAAATTTATTTAAAATAAAAATGCGCTTGCACAATTTTTTTTTATGAGGACACGTCTAATTGCATTCATTTCACAGTTGTGTTACCGCTGATCAGCAGAGACCGGAATGGTTAATGAGTGGTGTAATGGTTGATAATTGGAGATACGTGTGGGCGTTTTGTGGCTAAACTGGGGCGTTTAGTTTTCGTTCGCGTGTGGGAATGCCTATTTGTGAAATACGTTTGGCTCAAGAATGGATTTAATTAGATTTTTTTTTAAATGCGATTAATGAATGACTTTTTTTGTGGAATGTCAATTAAGGCTGTGATTTTACGCCTAATAAATACTATATATAATTTTAACTATAGAATAAGTTGCATACATTAAATTTATAAATTAAAGAAAATACAAACCACTTGTTTTGGTGTATTTCACAGCCAAGCCAAAGATAATATAATTTCAACCTATCGGCAAACGCCTGAACTACTAGGTGCTGTTCCGCAATAAAAATAATGGCGTCGAACTAAATTGACTATTTAATAGGATTAACGAGTATACAAATAATATATTATGAATGTATTTAATATGGATATTTAAGAGGAATATTTTCCACGCGCAGTAGAGAATGTTTAATATAGATTAAATTTACTTTTAAGAATTAAATTAATTAAAAAAATCACCTTTTAACGTTTTTATATAATAAAAATTATTTTACGTCAATCGTGAGTAAATAAGTTATAGATTCGTAAAAAAATAAACAAAAAATAGAGGCGTATACTATATTTTGTTTATTTTTTTTACGAATCTATAACACTGTTAATCCTATAAAACGGAAAAGTATTGGCGGGATCGCAGCCTTAAAGAAAAAAAAATATAAATTAATTGTAAATGAAATGAAGCATCGTTTCATCGAACGACTGAATGAATTGTGTTTATCAAAAGGTCAGAATACACAAATTCTTGCAAAGCCATAATACTTGGAGTTAATAGAAAGGGTTAAAACATCTAAAAGCAAAGTGGTAAATAAAAAAACCCGAAGATTATCAGCGTTTACGCAGGTTTGACGTGATGACTATTGGAGAGAAGGAAAAGTTGATAATTAAATAAAATGAAACAAAGATGATTAGTTATTTAAATTACAATGAAGTCAAACAAGGACAATTTCTGGCAATGATCAGTTGGAAAAAGGGATTGATCGAATTTTATTGATCTTTGCCAGAAATGTTCCTTGTTTGATTTCATTGTAATGAAAAGCTTTCTGTAGAGGAAGGTAAAGAACAGATTAGGTTTTACGTACATCGGGAAGAGACATTTCATCTTTTACAAGTTGCACATATTTCAATGTGTAACTTGTAAACCGCATAAAAAAAGAGATACATTTAAAGTATAAAAACATAACAAGGGAAATGATTGTAACCTATCTAAATTTGTGTATGACCTGCGAAAAGAAAACATGGTGTACAAAAAAAAATGTTTGGTTGGTAGACCGATACTAAGTAAAAAGATGAACTCAAGATGCCAAGTCGATTTAATCGATATATTCGCAAGTTGATGATCACCTCGAAAAGCAAAAGAACAGAAGAAGCTTTAGGATATTTTTACCAATTTTGGTGCGCCCACGATTTTAGTGATAATGGCAGAGAATTTGCTAACAGTACTGTTAACGAACTATGTAGCATATGGCCCGAGTTAAAGATCGTACATGGGAAGCCCAGACACTCTCAAAGTCAGGGCTCCGTAGAACGTGCGAATCAGGACGTGGAATGTATGCTTTGTTCATGGTTGGAAGACAATAACAGCAGGATGTGATCAGAAGGCTTACGTTTTGTTCAGTTTATGAAGAACAGAGCTCATCATGGTGGCATAAACTGTACTCCGTATGATGCCATGTTTGGAACAAAGTTAAAAGTTGGTCTAAAAAGTGTTTTACCTAAAGACGTTCTGCCTAATATAACTCGTGAAGAAGACTTAGAAGTAATAGTGGGAGATCAAAATAATTTACAGTCTGTAGAAGAAGGTGTACTGCAAAATAAACCAGGGTCCAATTCTTTAGCAGAGCTAGGTCGTAGTCAACATAACAAGGCGGAGCTATCTTCTCTTGATAGTTATGTTCAACCTTCAACATGCATGCGATATTGTTTCATTCTTTTGTGATTTTTGTATTATTATTTGTCTAGCATTATTATAAGTTTGTAAAATTGTAAAAAGTTTATACGTTCAGATAAATAAATAAATAAACTTCGTTATATGAACCAAGCTCTGATTTACATAATAACGAGAGAAATAAATGTATCAGAGCCATATGAAATTCAAGTTTTCGGTTATGAAAAACGCGCGTAGGAAGGTTATGAAGATCCCAATGTAAAGAAAATAAAATCCGACATATTAAAAATTAGGGAGATTTCAGCAAAAAATCTAAAAAAAAAACAAGCTGAAAAAATGCTTCAAACCTCTAATTCAAAATACCCTGCTGCTAAAAATTGTGACACAGTTAGAGTTCGAGTCCCAGATGTTGACAGAGCTCGCACCGATAGAAGAAATATTTTGGCATATGTTCTTGAAATAATAGATGCCAATCTTTATAAATCAGGCACGAAACTTATAAATCAGCTTTTTATGCTTGGAATCAATTTACAATATGTAATGAAAAGTTTATTTATGCCGAAGAAATTCCACAGTCAGAGATTTCACTAAGAGAATGTGCAAGAATGTCATCCAAGACTGGGGGACAAAGCTATAGTTAATGTGGCTTTAAAGGGGGCTGTAAATCTGACAAGTGAAAGTGTCGTAAAGAAAAAAAGCAAACACTTTTTTTTGCTAGGAACCAATTTACAAAATGTAATGAAAAGTTTATTTTTGCTGAAGAAATTCCACAATCAGAGATTTCACTAAGAGAATGTGCAAGAATGTCATCCAAGACTGGGGGACAAAGCTATAGTCGATGTGGCTGTAAAGAAAGGGTGCTGTTAATATGACAAGTGAAAGTGTCGTAAAGAAAAAAAGCAAACACTTATTTTGCTAGGAACCAATTTACAAAATGTAATGAAAAGTTTATTTTTGTCCAAGAAATTCCATAATCAGATATTTCACTAAGAGAATGTGTAAGAATGACATCCAAGACTGGGGGACAAAGCTACAGTCGATGTGGCTGTAAAGGGTGCTGTTAATATAACAAGTGAAAGTGTCGTAAAGAAAAAAAGCAAACACTTTTTTTGCCACCACTCACACATTGGTATAGGTTTAACCATATAACCCAGTAACCTTTGTATATATTTGTAATTTCTAATTTGGGGGACAATCACACCATTCATACAACGACCACCCCAATCCTGGAATCCATCCAGTGACCTCTGCCTTACTAGCCTGACGCTTAACCTGCGTGCTTCCGAGGCGGACAAGCAAACACTTTTTTTAAGGTTTGAACCTAAAATTTTTGTCAGGTATCTAAAAATAGCCGATAAATACCCTATAATTCTGGCATAAGTTTTACTTTTCATAAACGTGTTTTTTTAAGTGTTTTTGCCGACTTAAAGTTAAACAAGCAAAATATATTTTTTTTTTCTTTAAAAAGGCTAGACACATTTTGTGTGTGTGTGTGTCCAATACTAGCCTATAATTATGATATATTTAATTAATTTCTCAGTTAACCCGCGGTGAAACATTTTTGAATTAATTCAGGATGATTTAATTGAAATTAAAACACTTAGTTTGTTTCACTTATTTATATTTTCTCCAACTAGTTTTGACCATTGGTCATCTTCCTCCCTGAAGATAAAACTAGTTGGAGAAAATATAAATAAGTGAAACAAACCAAGTGTTTTAATTTCAATGAAATCATCTTGAATTATAATTATGACGTTATTGTTTAGCAAAATTGCGAGGTTGCTTTGCCAGCTTAATGGACGTAATAAAATTATACAAATTACTTATTAAATAAGCTCCAACATTTCCAATAGTAAAACTTGATTGATATGAATTATACTAATTCCATTTATATATATCATTAGAAATACAGTTTCTACTTTCTTTTTTTTCATCAAAAAAGGGGTTCCAATTTATAACAAGAAAAAGAAGAAAAATAATTCATTACATTTTAGTAAAAATGTAATGGTAAACTTTTCAAAATTGAATGTAATTTATATTTCTTGTTATAAATTGGAACCCCTTTTTGATAAAAAAAGAAAGTAGAAATTGTATTTGTAATAAAATTATAAATTGAATTAGTTTCGAAATGTCACATGAAATTAGGCAATAGATGGCGCTTGCGCTATCTTTCATTTATTTTGATTCTATATATTAATTAGTACAATGTGTCGAATTTTTAACGGACGTTTTTATGATGGTGATATTTTCTGGGGTACGCTAGCATCAATATTACTACATTACTAATTCATTATTGACACTATACAAAAATGTAATGGAAAACTTTTCAAAAATTGAATGTTATTTATGTTTCTTGTTATAAAATGGAACCCTTTTTTAATAAAAAAAGGAAAGTAGAAACTGTATTTGTAATGAAATTATAAATTGAATTTGTTTTGAAATGTCACATGAAATTAGGCAATAGATGGCGCTTACGCTATCTTTCATTTATTATGATTCTAAATGTTAATTAGTACAATGTGTCGAATTTTTAACGAATGTTTTTATGATGGTGATATTTTCTGGGGTACGCTAGCATCAATATTACTACATTAATAATTCATTTTTGACACTATACAAAAATGTAATGGCAAACTTTTCAAAATTGAATGTAATTTATGTTTCTTGTTACAAATTGGAACCCTTTTTTAGATAAAAAAGGAAAGTAGAAACTGTATTTGTAATGAAATTATAAATGTAATTAGTTTCGAAATGTCACATGAAATTAGGCAATAGATGGCGCTTACGCTATCTTTCATTTATTATGATTCTAAATGCTAATTAGTACAATGTGTCGAATTTTTAACGAACAGTTTTATGATGGTGATATTTTCTGGGGTACGCTAGCATCAATATTACTACATTACTAATTCATTTTTGACACTATACAAAAATGTAATGGCAAACTTTTCAAAATTGAATGTAATTTATGTTTCTTGTTATAAATTGGAACCCTTTTTTAGATAAAAAGGGAAAGTAGAAACTGTATTTGTAATAAAATTATGAATGGAATTAGTTTCGAAATGTTACATGAAATTAGGCAATAGATGGCGCTTACTCTATCTTTCATTTATTATGATTCTAAATGTTAATTAGTACAATGTGTCGAATTTTTAACGAACGTTTTTATGATGGTGAAATTTTCTGGGGTACGCTGGCATCAATTACTAATTCTTTTTACAAATTTTATTTGTATATTTTATTGTTTTCGTATGTATATTTATAATTGTATTTATTTTTGTATTATTATTATTACGTATTATCCTCTAATTTGGCTTTCCTGTTGGGTAATAAATTTATTATTAGAATTGTTATTAATATTTCTAATATTTAAATATTGGTAGTTGATGAAAAGATTAAAATTGAATTAACCCACACGCTATTTTTAAAAATCTCTTATATATATATATAAATCTTTATTGGCAGATTTGTTTTTTGCAAAGTTATATATATATATATATATTATCAAAAAAACTAGTGTTGGGCAAAATCGAGTGAATTTAGTAATCGAGTATTTCTGAATAACCAATTTTAAGTAGCTAAAGTTATTAAATAACAATAAAATTGAGTTTATTAATCAATAGGTAAAACTTTCCAATATTAATATTATAAATAGCATTAAGAAAATTGTCATAAACTTCATTTTGCAGTGACAAAAAAAGATCGAAAAGATCGACTTTGCCCATCTCTAAAAAAAAACCCTTTATACCCATAAGAGTGTAGGGTTATAAATACAAAGTAAATAAAGCAATAATAAAATTCTTCTTCGATATGCAGTTTACTCGATTTCTGCATTTCCGTGTACTATAATTTGCTATTCTTTTTTGTTTCTTGCCTTTTCCTTTCCTTCTTTGAATGATATCCCCTTCTTACTTTTGTAATAATAAAAAATAATTACAATAAATAACTAGCATAAAAATAAATTCTTCTGCCAATTGGCTATCGACTGTTGGTCTTTTCGCCTCGTTTTGTAGGCGTTTGTCCTTGTCAAAAAGGTTTTGATCGCTAATGTAGTCCATTGTTTAATGAAATGAATTTACTCATCGTGATCATAAAAGTTTAAAAGTTATGAAATGATGAAATGAAATCATGAATGGTGAAGGTGAAACGTTTACGTTTGGAAGTGATATTTTGGTTTCTGGGAATGCACACAAATCTCTTAATAAAAAAATAAAAACATAGACTAAAATGAATAAATTTGTTTAATTAATTTCTGACTTAACCCGTGGTGAAACATTTTTGAATTAATTCAGGATGATTTAATTCAAATTAAAACACTTCATTTGTGTTTTAATTTCAATTAAATCATCCTGAATAACTTTATATTATCGACTAGTTTCAGGTTTTTATTTAACATACTTTCAAGACAATTTTAAATGAAATTTTCTCTTAAAAATGAGCCTGTAACTAGTCGAGGGTATTCAATTTAATCTGTTTTTGTTTGATTTATTGGTATATTTTTAATAATTGATTCATATTTATCACTTGAATTTAGTTATTTATGATGGGGCTACGATTTTGTGTAACACTATTTTAAATATAATTTTTTTTTTATTGCTGTGACATTATCAAGAGTATCTAAACATTTTGAATATTGTTATTATTCTGTATAAAGGTGATTTACCGTAAATAAATGAATTGAATTGAGTAATTTGTAGAGTTAATAATTTAACACTTTATTCATTTTTTTTTAATTATTACCTAAAACTTACTGTAATCAAGTTTAAGAATATATAAATATTCTCAAATAACACAAGCACATTCAACTGAAAACACTAAACTTGTCCGTAAACGCAACGCGCACCACTTAGACAAAGTTTTTCGATGCGAAACAATTAAAACTCGCCCTATCGTTCCCCGCGAAACTTCGTACACTCCGAGCGAAACTCCTTGGATGTATAATAGATGTTAATTCGCGGAGCGCTGTTCGGATATTGTTCACCGTATAAATAGAATGCAGAAGAGCGTCGCGCCCGTGCACGTCGGGATGTTGTGAGTTAAATTTGTTTGGAAATGCAGGTTATTAACTTTTACCCCCACTCCCGAAACTAATCTCGGACTTAACTATTTCGGTTGCGGCGCGAAGTGATTTTCCAAAAATAATGCACGTCGGCGCATCCTCCATTTGCATCCTGGAAATATTTACGAAAAGAATCAATGTCCTTTATGTTTAAACGTGATTCGACGAATGAATATTTTCTCACTGTTTATTTTATTTACTTCCGAGTAATATTCAGGGATGTTCTGTACGAAGGATTAAATTCGATTAATGTTTAAATACAATTCGAACTAACGCGATTTCGAAAAAGAAAAAGTAATATTCAGGGATGTTCTGTACGAGGGAGTGTTTAAATTCGATTAATGTTTAAATACAATTCGAAATAACGCGATTTCAAAAAAGAAAAAGTAACATTCAGGTATGGAGTGTTTAAATTCGATTAAGGTTTAAATGCAATTCGAAATAACGCGGTTTCAAAAAAGAAAAATATTTAATAATGATTACTAATAAATCAATAATTCTACTACGCTATATATATTTTTTAAGTTTTAACTAAAAAAGAAAACAGTGATTCGCTTTGTTTGTTTAACTTTAAATTTATCTAATCTTTATATTGGTTGTACAGATCAAATTAAGGTTTATAATAATACTAAGATTCTTAGTTTGATAATGACAAGTTAAAATTGTAGAAACTACAGTTACTTAAATACATTTAAATTTGTTTAAATAAAAATTTACAAAAATGTAATTAATTTATGTAGATCTTAAGCGATTTGTATTTCACATACGCATGTTCATCATATTGATAAATAATTTATTTTAATAAAAATAAGTAGGAGAAAGGACAACTATTTTTATTTAAATAAAATCTATATTATTTAACATCACTTTCTATCTATACATACCAATTACAAAATTTGCTTAAATTGTGATCACAATTTAACGTATATGTTATGTTAAATTTAACATTCCACATACGCAACAGTCCTCAATATTGAATATTTTTCTCTGTTGAAATCGCGTTGTTTCGGATCGGATTTAAACACTCGCCGATTGCCGACGTTATTTAGAAATGTTATTAAAACCAGACAAGTAAAGTAAACTAAATAAATAACGCGGATCGTCGGGATAAATTGTGCACTTGCCGCAAGACCATACCGGTTTTGTGTGTTTGTAAAATCCGTAAAAGGCGCGTAGAAACAGGTATGGAAAATGTCCATTTTGAAATGATCCAAGTTCGATTTTAATCCGCCGCGGTGGCGAATTAATTAATTAAATATTCCGTATTGAACATCTTTTCGACGCAATTCCAAAACACGTAAAAATAACTCTGCACATTTGATTTAAAAACAACAATAAAAAACAACTAAAAAAAAGGAGCTGATGTATTTTTGTAAAGATTAATGTATTAGTTGTATAAAAATTTGCATAAGTCTTTTAATATTATCTTATAATATTACCCAGCTTATTTCTTAATAAATAACCAAAATCACAAACCAGTTTGTTTGGCTTTTACAGTAGATTCCTTAATGCTGTATAAACAATAGTAAACCATATCTTTATGTACTTTACTTTCTTTCTACTTTTGAACATAATAATAAATTAAAGTATTCCCTTTCATATAATGTTTTATAGCTTTTATATTTCTCAAGCGATATATCAAATAACAAAAAAACGTTAATTTGCAAAACAAAAAATATATAACCAGTATTTGTTTGATTTTCGATTTGAATAATTTTGTCGGTAATGATTTTATTTAATATAAAATCATTATTCCAATCAAAAATCAAACAAATAGTGGTAGAAAACGCATTCTACTCAGTTGCAGAATTTTTGGAGAAAATCAGTGAAGGCAGATGATGTTTTGTAAATCCACTGGTGTATCTGGTGTCCTTTTATTTTTTATATGTATATATACATAATCTTTATTGACAAACGTATTACAGCACCTAGATATAACACAAAATGTTACAATACATGCTGTAAGATTTTGCCAATTGGCTATCGACTAGTGGTCTTTCCGCCTTTATTTTTTTGTGTTATTATATTATTGTTCATTATTTAAAAAGTATTATAGAAAATATTAACTGTATTTCACGTGTCTAAGACTTCATGTTGTTAACACTAATAAAGATTTCTATTTCTATTATATTTCTGTTATATAAATTACGATTTATATAGATTTAATGTAATTGCATAAACAATTTTCTCATCAAACGCTGTTTGAGTAGAAAATTCAATTAATTTTCAAAAATTAAAATTTATTTGTTTGAGACATTTTATTTCAGAAATGTTCAGCCAGAATGGTCAGGCAATCCTTTATAAACAATATTAAACAAATTCTTCATGTACTTTTTTTGCGTAAAATGTTCAAACAATTTACTTGTTAGACGCTATTTGAATGTAAAATATCACGGTATCATTAAAATAGTGAAAACTATGTCTATAAGGTTTTTTTTATTTCCGAATTTTCCAACTAAATAGAATAAAAACTTATAAAAAAAATGAAACAATTTCTCAATACATTTTTTTTTTCACCTAATTTGTTTAATTTTTTGGCGAGACCTTATTTGAGTGGAATATTCAATTAATTACAAAACAATTAAAACAATGTATTTAAGGCATTCTATGGTAGACTATTTCAGCTAAAATTATTAAATAATACTTTATAAACAACTTGCTCATGTATTTATCCAGGCAAATTATAATATTTAAATATTTCACTTGTTTGAATGAAAAACGCAAACAATTTTAAAAAGTGAAATCTTGCCTCATCCCTTTTCACGTAAAATGTTTAACAATTTTCTTGTGAGACGTTGTTTGAGTAGAAAATTTAATAAATTTTCAAAACGTTAAAATTATATGTTTCAGGCTTTTTATTTCTGAACTTTTCAGCCGAAATAGTTATTAACTAATAATTTATAGACAATATTACATAAATTAAAAGAATTGCGTAATTCAATGTCCGGCTTGGGCGTTTTCCCGGGAATTAGATGTTTCAATAGATATTTGTATTTTTGTGTATTTACTTTGTAAGTATTTAATTACAGAGCAATTGGGAAGAAAATAATTAATAATTTTCTTTTTTATTCTTTTAATTTAATTTAAAATATTTAGTTGTAATATTGATTTTTGTTGCATATGTTTTTTAAAAAGGAGATACCGTAAATAAATATATTATTATTATTATTTATAATTAAATGTTAATTATTATTAATATTTCTGATATTTATATATTGGTAGTTCATATTTTAATAATATATATGAATAAATTATTATTAACCGCAATTTAACAACAATATTACAACTATCTTTATAAATATTAAATAAGCATACTTTTGGCGTAAATTGTTTAAATTATTTTATTTATTGTAGCTACTCTAATTTTATTCTGTGTGTATGTTACTGTATGAAATGACTTCCGTTAAGTAAATAAATACGTTCTTATCAAATATTGTTTCAGTGGAAAACATAATAAATTTTTAAAATTTGAAAGTTCAGGCTTTTTATATCAGAATTGTTCAGTCAGTATAGTTAAACAATCGTGCATAAACAATATCAAATAATTGTTTAAACTTGAAACATGGTGTTTCAGTAAGTAATTAAATCAATTTTAAAAATATGAAAATTTTGTCTCAAATTTTTATTTCAAAATTAATCAGCCAAAATAATTAGGCAATCCCTTATAAACAATATTATAAAATTTCTCCATGCATCTTTATTGCATTAATTATTTAAACAATTTTCTTGTTAAATGCTATTTAATTGGAACATTCAAGACATTTTCAAAAATTGAAAATTATGTGTTTAATGGTATTTATTTCTGAATTTTCTAGCCATAATCGTTAAACAACTCTATATAAATAATATTAAGCAATTTCTTCATACATCTTTCTTGCATAAATAGTTAAGCTTAATTAATGATATTTCTTGAATAATATTCTCACTCATCACTTGGTGAAACATTTTGAATTAATAAAACAATTTTCTTGTTAGTCAATGATAGTGTGGAAATTTCAATACATTTTAATAAATTGAAAATTATCTATTTAAAGCTTTTTTTATTTCTGAATTTTTCAGCAACAATGGTTAAACAACCCTTTAAAAGCAATATTAATAAATTTCCCCTTGTTCCTTCCTTGCATAAATTGTTTAAACAATTTTCTTGTTAGTCAATGTTAGTGTGGAAATTCTATTCTTTTCTATCTACTTGACCAGTTTCGCTTTTTACAGCATTATCAAAAGTTATGAATTTTTGATAATGATAGTCAAGTAAATAAAAAACAAAAGTAAAACAAACCAAGTGTTTAAGTTGTCCTTTAATATTATTAATTCAAAATGTTTCACCAAGTGATAAGTGAGAATGTTATTCAAGAAATATCATTAATT
Source organism: Philonthus spinipes (assembly GCA_963082785.1). Lineage (NCBI taxonomy): Eukaryota > Metazoa > Arthropoda > Insecta > Coleoptera > Staphylinidae > Philonthus > Philonthus spinipes. The sequence continues at coordinate 16,468,846 of OY720318.1, read as the reverse complement.
AAGCTTAATAAAACGTAGATTTATTTTCATTTAAGTTTTAATAATGCACATAAGAAAGTCGAATGGTCATTTATTAATAATCGTTTTCATTATTCAATACTATTATGCAGAAAGTAATGTAACTGCTAATTTAACAAACACCCCATCAATCCGATTGCAAATTAATTTTCTATTGTTGTCCAAATTGCGCATTATTCAAATTATGCAAATAACGAAAATTATTTCCCATTGTGGCAGCCCAACTTAATCGCTCGGAAATTGTCGTGTTAATTGCGCGCGTAACAATTAAACTATTTCGACGTTTTTCTAATGGCCAGCCTCGCAATTAAATGATGATTAAACGAGATGCAGCCACTTTCCGATTTTTATTAACAGATGTTTGCGAAATATCGCAATAAATTATGCCGTTGTGTAAATCGCGGCGGATGATTAAAGAGGTTATTTGTTTATTAAATGTGCGAGGTTTTGTTTTTCAATCGCGAACACATTTTGCATGTGCCAGGACAGATGGTTTCAATGGATGTTTAATTTGTTTTTTAGTATGTGTGTTCCGCAAGAAAATAAGGATTTCATGTCGCTTAATATTATTGGCAATGAATGCTTCTACTTCGTACATTGAATAATAACGTTAACAATAATGATTTTTATTAATGGAAATAATAATTAGTCCTTTAAATTATTACAACAAATTAAATAAAGTAATATGCGAAAAGGAAGACTATACTAAAATAAATTTTGCTGTAATTCAATGTCCGGCGTGGGTATTTGCCCGGGAAGTAGTTGTTTTGATGTGCATTTGTTTAACGTACTTACGTAACGTAAGTCAAAAGTCACAGAGCTAAATGTGAAAATAATTTATTAATTATTTTCAAATCATTTTTATTTAATATAAATAAATTTCTTATAATCTATTGCAAAGCGATTTTTTAGAAGAGCTGAGTATATTACATGGACATTGATTTATTATTTTGCAAATCTGAAAGGAGAACGATCTTAATAAAATCGCTGTTTCATGTGTTGGTGGTGTTAAAGCGCCCTTATATCTTATATTTTTATTATCTACGTCCCTTCTATAGGAAATTAATTAAGTATATCGCACAAAAATTAATTAATTCTTAAATTGCTGTCGACTATATGCTTTCTGTTCATTGTTAATATTATTTTCGATCTGCATTCAAATATAATAGAAGAAATTTAAATTTATTGATACTACAAAAAAAAAATGGAAACAGTTAAATATCTCGAAAAGTAAATTAATTAACTAAAATAATTATGTATTTCTAGAAACCCAAATGTATCCCAAAAATTCCTCAATACCTAAAAAATCCTGTTCGAAACCATAGTTCGTGATGGCAACGCAACACATAAATACCCCAAAATTAAATAACACTATTTTTAATCTGCGACAGAAAGGCTTCAAACCTTCAAAAATATATTATATTTAGCCCTTTTGTATATTAAGTTTATTTATCCGTTTTACTATCAAGCTTTGCTTATAAGATTTAGGCTGTTCTTTTAATTTATTGCATATTTTATTATATTTATAAATGTAATTAATCTTTGTAGATCTGTGTAAAAGGAGATTCCGTCAATAAATAAATAAATAAATAATATATTGTATAAACAAATGCAAATAATAGTAACAAATATCTTTATTAGGCGGAAAGACCTCTGGGGGATAGCTAATTTAAGGACAAGATAATTAGGTTTTATGTATAATGACAAAATCATATAATGTAAATAATTACATATTATTATTATTTCTTTATTACTATTATTCACTACTCTCGAGAACAATTAATAATAATATCTTCATACCTCACTATATTTAGGATAAAATAATATGGTTTCCTCAAAAAAGTACTCAAACCTTATATAAGCTTAATTGAATTACAAACTTACAATTATATAATAAAGAAATGATTGGATATTTAGGCATTATATGTAAAAAATACTCCCTCATCCTTTATGAACCCTGAAGTATCAAGATGTAAAAGCCTACATATTTGTTATATTTATTTAATAATAAATAAATGAATAAGCCATAAAACACGGTTGGCTTCCATATCGTATTTTATGGCTTATTCATTTACTTTCTTTTATGCATTATTTAATCTCAATTAAAATTAAATCAATGTTTTCTTTAAGCATGAACAAATATTGAAATAAAGAAATAGAAGCCTCAATTATTAATAATCATATTTTTCATTTTATATTTAATTGAATTTATCAATGTAAGTCACTCTATAATTTAAAATTATGATTATTTCTGCTAGATCGCTTTTTCAGGTTAAGGTTTTTAAGGTTCTCCAAACCTGCCACATAACGAGAAAATTTCTGAGATAAAACACATAATATATATTATCGGTATAAATGATGTACTTCATCTCCATCCGAATCCAAAATTCGCACGTACAGGGTCGGTAAATTTGTACCAGCTTCGGTTGAGAAAGTGTCCATTTTGCAAATAATAATAATATAATTTATTTACGATTACAGCATAAACACATTAAATAATGATTTCCGCCCAAGCAGTGTCTTACGAAAATATGTTTAAATAATTCAAATACAAAGGGAAATTATTTAATATTGTTTAACGGATTATTTAACCAATTCAATTTTCAATTTACTTTATTAACGGAATCTCCATTTCCAAATTACAATTATAATTACATATTAAAAATTTTATAAGAAAAGTGTGACGCTCTAAAAAGATTATAAAACATATGTATAAAAAAAGGCAAATTACCAATCACAAATTACGACAAAATACAAAATAAAAATAATACGCATCAAAATATTTATTTATCAATCCCAAACAGTTCATTGTGAAAACAAAATGCAACCGGCTTATTCCTATCTTCAAGTGATAATAAATTAATAATTCAGCCAAAAAAATAAAGAAAATAACAAGCCATAAAAAAATCAGTTTAAAAACACTTAAAAATAAGTGTAAGTTTTTTTTAATTGATTTAATTTTCCACTCAAACACCGCTTGATAAGAAAATTGTTTAAACAATTTATGCAAGGAAGGAACATGGAGAAGTTGATTAATATTGCTTTTAAAGGGTTGTTTAACCATTGTGGCTTGGAAATTCAGAAAGAGAAAGCTTTAAATACATAATTTTCAATTTTTTTTAAATGTAATGGAATTTCCACACTAACATTGACTAACAAGAAAATTGTTTAAACTATTTATGCAAGGAAGCAATATGAGGAAATTGATTAATATTGTTTATAAAGGGTTGTTTAACCATTGTGGCTGGAAAATTCAGAAATAGAAAGCTTAAATGCATAATTTTCAATTTTTTAAAATGTATTAAGAATTTCCACATTAATATTGACTAACAAGAAATTTTTTTAAACAATTTATGTAAGGAAGGAAAATGGGGAAATTGATTAATATTGCTTATAAAGGGTTGTTTAACCATTGTTGCTGGAAAATTTAGAAATAATAAGCTTTAAATACATAATTTTCAATTTTTTAAAATGTATTAAGAATTTCCACATTAATATTGACTAACAAGAAAATTTTTTAAACAATTTATGTAAGGAAGGAAAATGGGGAAATTGATTCATATTGCTTATAAAGGGTTGTTTAACCATTGTTGCTGGAAAATTTAGAAATAATAAGCTTTAAATACATAATTTTCATTTTTTTAAAATGTATTGGAATTTCCACACTATCATTGACTAACAAGAAAATTGTTTAAACAATTTATGCAAGAAAAGAGCATGAAGAAATTGCTTAATATTATTTATATAGAGTTGTTTAATGATTATGGCTAGACAATTCAGAAATAAATATCATCAAATACATAACTTTCAATTTTTGAAAATGTATTGAATGTTCCAATTAAATAGCATCTAACAAGAAAATTATTTCAGTAATTAATGCGATAAAGGTGGTACATGGAGAATTTTTTTAATATTGTTTATAAGGGATTGCCTAATTATTTTGGCTGATTAATTTTGAAATAAAAATTTGAGGCAAAATGTTCATATTTTTAAAAATTGATTTAATTACTTACTGAAACACCATGTGTCATGTTTAAACAATTATTTGATATTGTTTATGCACGATTGTTTAACTATGCTGACTGAACAATTCTGATATAAAAAAAGGGATTATATGTAAAATAACACTCGCTCCTCCGTTATGAACCCTGAAGTATACATCTTGATACTTCAGGGTTCATAAAGGAGGAGCCTACATATTTGTTATATTTATTTAATAATAAATAAATGAATAATAATTATGTTTTATGGCTTCCATATCGTATTTTATGGCTTATTATAGCCATTGCGGCATCTTCTAATCTTGTTAATTTTGTTCGATAACAATAGTTAATAGTTTATGTCTCAAGTGATATATGAAAAAAAAAAAACGGAAAAATTATAATTTGCAGACAAAAAATGACATTTAACATTTATTTAAATTTTGTATCAAGGCGACTGATTCGATTTTAGAAAAGAAAAAATACGAAAATACGAATAGAGCGTAAAAAAATAAAGAATATATTCGAAGCTCTATTCAGGCATTATATGCAAAACCCATCCCCATCCCCCTAACAAGAGAGGAGCTAAGTTTTCAGGATGTAGCTGCTGGATTAATAAAATTTGAAGACAATAATAAATCAAAGTGTTGGCTTCCACGCCATGTAGCCAATTTTACACCACCATAGAAAGCTTGAGGTGCTGCTTATTTGTATATATATATATATATATAATCTAAAATCCCCATCTACCATAATGGTGGTGTAGGGGTTATTTGTATAGATGATTTATTAAATAAAGCTTCAAAAACAAAGTAACACGAATTATGCAATTCTGAAAGATAAATTCCACTTTTTGTTACTATTTATTACCGCATTCACTTGAGATGAATATTTTTTGAAAACACTCGTAAACCGTTGCAAGCGTTTGGTTAAGAATCTCGTGGAGAAAAAAATCAACGAGTTTTTTTAATTCAATATATCTGCGATGTGTTCCGTTAAATTCAAGTGATTGTAAATCTAGAAATAATTTAAACCTATTGAAAGTTAAACGAATATTTTAAGTGATAATTTAAACCTATTGAAAAACTAGTTTGGGCTTGAAAAGCCTTGTACTGATTTTGACTAAGAAAGATACGCCCGCTTCCGATAGCCACGACGAGGGTGGTCTTTTGCGTTGTAATCGTAAATTCATCGATTTCAGCTTTAGAGATCGACCACTTTAAGTAACTTAATAAATTTGTACCCAGTAGACAAAAGGGACGTTGCATCAATATTATATTAACGTTTAATGTTGTAAATTCAATAAAAAAAATTGAAAATAATTAATAAATTATTTCTTCTTTAGCTACTGCGACTTTTTTTTAACTTACGTTAGTTAAGTACTTTAAAAAAATATTAATGGATATACTTCTCCGGCCTACGCCCATCTAGACATTAAATTGCATAATGGACACTTGCTGCTGTATACTATATTGTTTTTTTTTATTTGAGCTTGATTGTTTTAAAATACTTACGAAAAATCAAAATAGTCGCAGTAGCAAAAGAGGAAATAATTTTCAAATTAATTTTATTTATATTTATATATACAAATAAAATTAATTTGAAAATAATAAATTATTTCCTCTTTTGCAACTGCGACTATATTGATTTTTCGTAAATATATACACCATATATATATACTTATAAATATAAAATCCAAATTCCATTTACCCTTTCGGGAGTCGGGTACTTTTATATATTTATTAATTTTATTTAACTTATTTAAATAACTGTGACCAAGTGAATGAATACGCAATAACAATTGTATCGAGATTACAATGGACATTGAAAGACTATATAGTTACATTTAATATAAGAATAAATACTCCTTTAATGTTGTTTTTGTAGATATTTTGTTCTGTAATTAATTATCAAATGTGTATTAAATCTTGAGTTTTGCAGATTTTTATATAGCACTGGAAAGGCTATATAAAAATCTGCAAAACTCAATGTAATTCACACGACAAGGTTATCCAAATATTATACCACATTAAAAACTTCCAATGTTTGTTCCTTATTCCTCTAAATATTTGCCGAAGGAATGAATTTATCGAAGGTCCAAAATTTTCCAATCAAATTCGAAGCAATACATAATTATTGGCGCTATTTCGTTGCCTTCTACAGTTCACTATGTTAATGAACTTCGTACGTTTCGGATGGACGTACCACCATAACCATAACCATGACGAAAAGTGGGACATGGGCACGTTTCAAGGGTCACCAAAAACGGTCGCGGTTCGCCGTTAGTCTGTTGTTTTTTTTTTGTTTTAAGAGCGATATAAATGCAAAGCTTTTCTAGGTAGAGCGAATTTCATAATGCGGGTCTCATTCAGTGCGAGATTATTTCATCGATTATTTCCTGGAATGGCTGAAAGGCTTTCGAAATATATAAAGGTTTATTGAAATCATTCAGGTGAGGAATGATTTTATGGAGTAAAAAACAAAAGGAGGATTTAGTTGAGTTTATTACGCTTTTTGTTCGTTTTAGAATACCTGCAGTTATTTCAATTTATATTCATACATTTACAATGCGTTAATAATGAAAGGAAAAAAAAAATAAACTGCGTTGATTATTTTCTAAGAAAATGCTCGGATAGGTTGATTAATATTTTTAACTGGGCACATTTCTCACTAAAAATTGTATATGTATGGCATAAGTAAATGCAAACAGAAAGTTATCTTTTTTAAAATTTTGTAATTAGACAAAATTAATTAGATTATATTGTTCTGAAATTGACTATCGATCAGGGGTCTTTCCGCGCAAACATTAAAAATAAGTTAGCTATCGTTCATACAATACATTTTTTTCACTTACTCGGGGATATTCCGTAGAGAATATGTTAAATGAATCTGGTACAAAGAGTTTATATAATCATCGGGGCTATTTTGTAAAGGAACTTAACATTCCTTTACAAAATAGCCTCGATGATTATATAAACTCTTTGTTTAACGTGTACGTTAGTTTTTATCATAATTTAATTTATTTATTTACGTCCACGAGCATTTGGCTGAACAAAATGCGTTAGAATTGTTTTTTATTTTTTTTTTCTTTCTATTGTTTCATAATTTATCATTATTTATATGGATTCTAATTGGAAATCTCAATGTTTATTGTTACTTGATCAAGGAATTACTATTTTAATTATTTGTTAAGGGTGCGGTATAGTAGAAAGAGATAGCTGTATATCTATCAACAGTCGCTAATTCATGTTACATTGACGTTGTGATCAGTAGACAACATCGCAAACATCAACGTAATCTTTAAACACGCAGGAATTTCGTGAGATGAATTAAAAAACATTATTTTTTCTGTAAAGCAATTATGAAAAAAAAAACAATGAAAACAGATCGAATTTAGGTCAATTTTTCATCAATACTATTCGCAACAAAAAAAAAACGCGTGAAATTAAAATGTCAAGGGTTTCACTAAATTCTACATTTAAATTAATTTCTTTCTACTCCCTCCCCTCCCGTTCTAACCGAGATTAAGCACAATTTATTTAATTATTTATTTATTGACGGAATCTCCTTTTACACAGATCTACAAAGATTAATTACATATATAAATATAATAAAATATACAATAAATTATAAGAAATAAACTTAATATACAAAACGGCTAGAATTTAAAATGAAAATGAATGTATGAATGAATATAATATAAATATGGATTTAGAGATGTTATAATTTATTATTGAATGTTGTTACACTTTTAATTAATTAATAAATAAAAAAAAATCAAATAAATATTAACTGCATTATACCTTACAACTTTCTTTTCTAAGAAGAACTAGTGAATTGGCGTAATACGCAATAATTTTCTAAAAGTAGTTGGTAATATTTTTAATTGGCAGATAACAAAAATGTTAATATATTCTTCTTAACTAACTAACCATCTTTATTCAAATGTGTATATGTATGTACAATAATATACAAAAATTAGAATTATATTTTGTATCGGCTATCGACCGGAGGTCTTTCAGCCTGTCTATGTCTCGTTCTTGTCGTTGTCTATCTAATCGTCATGATCGCTAACGTTATTGTCAAAGTCCGCATTGTTGGATGAGATGAATTGAAAAATGGTAGATGGGGGATATTCTTCTTATTAGAACCTTGAAAATGATTTTTGTTTAAGCGATTATTTCGACTTACTATATTCTCTTTCTCATTATTAATATTATATTCATGCGGTTTATTTATTACGATACTATAATTACTTGTGATCGAACGCTTTCGATATCGCAACTTTAAATCGATTCTATGTATTATTGTATAACATTTTGTAAATAAAGTTTATTAAATGTAAAAAAAGGTGAATTTACGTAAATAAAGAAATTAAACAAGGAAAATTTCTGGCAATAATCAATAAAATTCGATCAATCCCTTTTTTCCAACTGCAAATTCATTGTAATTTAAATAACTGCAAATGTGTGAATCATCTTTGTTTCATTTTATTTAAGTAAATAAAGAGATTATTATTAATAAAGGCTGTACGAAAACGTACGCAGAATTTGATTTTAAAGCTATTTATGTAGCAAGAATTAAGATAGCATGACAATAGATTGTTTAAAGTTAATAAATATACAGCACTACAAATAAAAAAGTATTTTTTTTTGTTGAATAATATTGAAATGAAAGTTTTCGAGCAAAAATTATAGAAAGCAATGACGCTCAATTTCACCCTGATGATTTCTTTAATTATCTCAATTACTACATTGAATTATTAATTAAGTTCTCACTTAACCCGTGGTGAAACATATTTAAATCGATATATATATATATATATTATTTAAATAAAACTCTTGGTTTGTTTCACTATTTATATTTTATCTCTCCGACTAGTTTCGACCGTTGGTCATCTTCAGGGAGGAATGTACATTCGATTGAAACTAGTCGGAGAGATAAAATATAAATAGTGAAACAAACCAAGAGTTTTATTTAAATAATATATATATATATATATATATATATATATATATATATATACTACATTGAAGTTTAATAAAATGAAATTAAATTGTTATTCATTTTTTTAAATTATATTTATATCTATGAATCGTAGAAATTTTCAATCTACAACATTGAGGTATAATCAGTTATCATGTAACAGCCTCTATCATAGAATTAAAAAAAATAAGTTTGTGTTATAATATTTGAAATTAGGAAACACGGCTATAGTTGTCCACTTGAGCACTGGAGGCGCTGAAGTCTCAAGTGGAAAATTTTAAAAACTTTATTTTTGCGTTATTACAATGATTTATTTATTATTGTCGCCCTATAAGGTATATTTCTTAAAAAATTATACTTTTAATTAAACATTAAATATGTTCTAAATAAGGATCAGTTTGCCATATTTCAATTTGATTGATGTAAATCATATGAATTGTTTTTGGCAGATTTTTTTTGTATCCGTCAGAAGTTTCTTCACTTTTTCTTATAAAACTACAACTGGAAAGTTATTATTTGTAGTTTAAAATACGTTTGCTTATTAATTTCTGTGAATTGTATATTTTTGAAAGAATATACATTAAAATTATGAACCAATCGAGCAATAATTAATTATTAATAAATATGATTTATTTCCCACATTCTCAAAATATGTTTTCGGTCTATAAATCTTCATTTTTTATTATATAGTTTATGCTTTTTACAATATTTTCTATCTGAAAAAAAAAAAAAATTAACATAAACGTTTTTGAAGTAATATTTATATCCATATTTTTCTAAATTCTTTAAGGAAAGGAGTTCATAAAATTATCCAGCTGAGAGATATCAATTAATTCAAATTATAACTGCTGTTAATATGTTTTAATTAATATATGAATGTAATAACAGGTTAAATGATACTTTTATAAGTTTAATAAATTTTACTTAAAAATATTGTTGTTTTTATATGTTATTTTTTAATGTATTTTTTCAGATAATTTTATTAATTGTAATTTCTTATTTGCATGATACACTGATAAATTTTTCTGTAAAATAGCACATTTATAAAAAAAACTTTTATATCAATAATTTGAAGTAAAATAGTAAACAAAAAATTATAAATAGAAAAATGTTCAAAAGTCCCGCCATTAGTTATATTAACTCTTCTAGGAATAGTATACTCCCGCTTGATGTAACATACCAGGACTTTGAATCATTTACTTCCAAGCTCGAGATGTATCTACTAGATAAAAAATTCTTACTCATGGGTGATTTAAATTTGCTTAATATCTAAAATAAAAAAAAAGTGGCAGTAAACAGAAAGGGTACATCTTTCAAATATTTTACGGAATTTCTTAACAATACATGGATCTGGTCCTCTTATACTTTATATCTATGGGTAAATTTAAGGCGGAAAGACCATTGGACCATAGCCAATTAACAGATATAAAATATACATTTGATTTTTTAATGTCTTAATATTTATTTAGTATTTTTTGCTGTATATATCTGTTAATAAAGATTATTATTATATTTAAATTTAATTAAATACAAAGTGGACATCTCTGATTTTAACCCACGTCCCCCGATTGCTGGTGTAATAAAATGTTCAGCCACCATTCATCTAGCGTGTGGATAATTAATCATGAACCACATTGAAGATTGATAATCACACGTGGGTGATGTGATTGTTGAAAAAGAAATGCATTCACAACTTGTTATGTTTGGTGTGAATATTGTATTGTTATAAATAGAAAACAGTAAGTATTCATTCACTTGGTCACAGTTATTTAAATATATTAAATAAAAATGATTTGAAAATAATTAATAAATTATTTCCACATTTAGCTCTGTGACTATTGACTTACCTACGTAAGTACGTTAAACAAATGCACATTAAAACAACTACTACTTGTATTGTTGTGGCTGGTCATGTCGTTAATAGCAGAAATTAATCAACATTTTATGTTAATTTCAATAGAATAATAGTTAAACAATGTTAAACATTGTAGAATCCTCAACAATTAACAAATGTGTATTTTATTGTCAATTTCTAATATTTAAACATTTGTAGTTTAAATTCTAATAAAAAATATGAATAAATTATTAACAATAATTCAAATATATACATATTTTTATTTATTTGCATTATTGTTAATAATTCATATTTATTATTGGAATGTAAACTACAAATGATTAAATATTAGAAATATGAAATATTTTCATTTTTTTCGATTATCTTTCGCACTCACATTTTTTTTTGAAATACAAATCCGAGCTGTAATTTAAAACCAGAAACGAATACCTATGATTATTTAAAATTACATACGAATTCGAATGAGTGTGTTTCCGGGTTCGGGATTATTAAAATGAAGCTCACTTTGTAATCACAGCAAGCATTTTCATTCAAGGAAAAAAAAATCAATACCGAAAATTTAATCCCCCCCTGAACAAAACCTGTTACATCACACTAATTAACTTTTCTTTTCTGTTTGATGGATCGATTTCAATCCAATTTGATAAAAACGAAATGAAAAAAAAAAGAACAGAACACATTACCATTCGCGTGATCATTATCACGCACTCGTATCTCCGGAAGTATCATGTCCAAAAACCCAAATCAATCTCCACTTAATTAAGAATATCTCAACTTAATCACGGCGAACACGTGTATCCTCGCTGGTAAATGAATAAAACATCACTGAACGAATAAACACAAACACTCGGTTGCAACTGGAAGCGAATGGGACAAAGTCGCGATCGATGAGGTCTTTATGAATTTTTCGGCCAGCTGTCCTGGTAATCCCTCGTTGGATACCTGACCTGCATTTGAATGCACGATCCGCACTTTTCGTACCCGGCCAGCCATTTACTAATGACTCTATTCGCCAGTCGCTTCGTGGAACTTCACCTAATTCGAAGGTGTGCGCTCGGAACGCTCTTGCGGTGTGCACTGGGTAGGTAAGAAGGTGAGGACGGAGAGGATCGCGTTTCAGCGGCTTGCATTCTATGGGTCATATAGTGGGGTTTGTAGGCTGTTGACCCAAGCCAAGACATTGCATATGGAAGAAGGAAAGTGACGTTTGTGCTATTGCCGGAGTTTATTTTTGGCTTTACGGATCGCCCGCATGGTCTTTCTTAATTTGGGCGGGACATTGTTGGATAATGATGATGGTACGGAAGGAATCGGTAATGGGTTCCACGAATTTTCATTCATACAACTCGATTGTTTGAAAAAAAAAAAAAAATACGAATTCTCTTTTGTGTATGATAAAGCAATCGATTAGAAGGGTTTGTTTAGCCAAGATATTTGCATTGATTTAAACGAAGTTTAAAGTTCAATATTTTTATGAGACGATTTGTTTACTTTTTTATATTGTAAACTGAATATACACCAAAGAAGAAGTTAAGATAGGCAACTGTTTATGTTGAGATGTTTACATTTAATCAAATATAGTTATTAATTAGCGGCATAGCATTCTTATTTTAATAATTAATTAATTCCATTATAATTAATTATTGTCTGTCGCAGTTACTTAAATTAAATAAAAATAAATTTGAAAATTACCAATTTATAACAATTAAATAATTAATTATTTCCCCTTAAGCCATAGCAACTTTTTGACATACAAATAATAAGTACTTAAAGAAGGATAAACGTCCATTAACTACTACTTCCTGAGCAAATACTGAAATAATAAAAATTATAAGTAGTTGTTTAGCATCTTCATTCGACTGGTTTGATTGAAGAAAGTCGCAACGTGCCATACTAAAAGAGTAAGGTAATTAGTGCTTTATTTATTGCGGTTATTTTAACACGGTTTATTTGTTTCAGGAAAAGGAAGTTCGCCTTACGAGTCCCCTTGCAGAGAAAAATATTGAATATGAATTTGTTTTAAATTGTTTATTCATTTGATAAAATATTTGTCTAATGCGAGTTTTTATCTTATATAAATTGACCTCAGGAATTATAAAAATTATATACTGAATGTTAAGAACCAAAACAAATGGGATTAATTGGGAAGGTAATTAATTATAGTGTATTTTCTTTAAATATTATGTTGATTAATTCATTTTTATAATAAATTATTATTTTACTTATCCTTACAAATCAAAATAACTCAAAAAATACGCATCGTAAGAAAAATAGTTACGAGATCAAAAATTAATGTGTCCTAAGGGGACATCATCCTGTTCTAAATTCAGACCCCAGGTGCCCTCTCTGTGGGCGTGGCGGGGAACAAACTTTGTCATTTCAAATTGGAACCCTCATTTTTTATCCAAGAATCGGATTCTAGGGATTAAAATACATACGGTTTTATTGAAACATTATTTTTCTTCATTGCAGAGGGCGCTACCATCGCAAAAAATAATTTTAAAATAACTGAAAGGTTGGTGGCTTTTTACGTATTATTTTCTTCGGTTGTACACTTCCGTCAGTAGAAAATTTATTAACAACTCTAATCAATGAAGAACGTCATCTTTATTTTTCAAGAAAACGCTCAGCATTCAAATTGACAGCATCGTGGAAATTTATAGTACATAAATAAAAAATAAATGATGAAAAGTTAGAAGAGAATGACAGTGAAAAATAATTCTACTTAGCTTAAAAAATAATTTGTTTGTAAAATTTCAATTTGTAAATTTAACATAATTGTGGTTAGCATGCTAGCTTAGTACAATTATTCTACGTCAATATCATTCTCTTTTAACTTTTCATCATAGATGATGCATTCGTGCAAGAAAAAATGAAAATGGCGCGCTCGGCTAAATCGGCCGCACTATGCGACGCACATTTTTTTCTTAATTGCCATATTTGAGATTAAGAGAGATTTTCTACAATTACACGCGGGCGGTGTAATTGCTGATAAAAAATGCATCAGCAACGTGTTATGGTTGATCCGAATATTTGGTCGAATAATCCCCAAATTGGAAGATTTTGATGTGATTGACATGTGGTTTCAACAGGATGGTGCAACATGTTAAATAAACCGCTAAATAAACCAATTAATGCATTCGACTCGATTGGATTTCTTTCAGTGGGGTTAATTAAAGCCAGACAAGTCTATATCCAGAAATTCCACGCATCACAAATGAAATTGGAGCACATTTATGTAAAAAGGTCATGGGAATTACCGACGAAAGAGTGCGTATGTGCCTGCAAAGCCGTCGAGGTTATTTACCTGATATGGTATTCTATACATAATCCTAACGTATAACAAAAGAAAAAAGAATACAATTAAAAACAATGTGTTTTTGTATTTAATTCAAATCTTGAGTACACTTTGTGAGATCTTTTATTTATAATGATAGAAACGACTTTTGTTCACTTGAACAAAGATATATAAAAAATATAAAAATATATAATTCTTATATACCGAGTGTTGAGGCAATCAGGTATACATGCAAAAATCGTTATTTACAAATTTGTGCTTCCCTGTTTATTTTACAGAAAAAAACAAAGAATTAAAATGTGTTCAGAATTTAATAATCAATCTAAAATTATGTTTTATTCAATTTCAGAATCGATGTGTAATTAATAATAATATACAAAAAATAAATTTAATAAAATCTACCAATTATTATATAATTAAATTGCATTAAGGGCAGAAAGACTTTTTGTCGATAGCCCTTACTTAAATAAAGTAAAGTTTGTACATATATATCATAATTTGTATATAATATATACAAATATCTTTATTAAAGGGACTTTTATATTATATTAAGTACAGTATTGTATAGTATAATACGGTATATAAATTGAGGTTGTCCTTTCATAGGTTATCGACCCGAGGTCTTTCTGCCTTGTATATAATATAATTACATGTAAATTCTTAAGTAATAAAGATTTGTTAGTAGTAGTAAATTGAATTAGCCATAACTCATATAAAAAAAAAAAAATATTTCCCTACGATTTCACGTGAAATTTACAATTACTAATTTGAAATATTCTTTTATAACTTATGATAGAATTAAGCTATTGACTTGCGGTTTTCGCAAAAAAAAATACTTGCATTTTAAACGAAAGGGATAGCTATATAAATATTGGCAATCACTAATTCGAGTTAGATTGCTGTTGTGATCAATGAACAATATTGTATTATACATTAAAGTAATCTTAAAATAAGCAGGAATTTCATCAGATGAATTAAAGATTATTTTAATGTTTAGTTTGTGTGAAAAACAATGAAAATTGATCAAATTTATAGCAAATTTCAAATTATATTTTTGCTAATAAAAACTTGTGCAATGAACATTTAAAGGACTTCACTAAATTCTGCATTCAAATAACTTAGCAGACATGACCAATTAATTTCTTTATATCTTACAATTTTCTTTTCTAACTTGAACTAGTAAATTGACGCAATACACGAAAATTAACGATTTATTTTTTTTATTTAGACTGATACTTTAAACTTGGTAGATAAAAAATGTAAATACATATTCATATTATTAAATCCAAAAGAATGGCTCTTTTTTCAAACGATTATAATTGTAATTTGGAAATGGAGATTCCGTTAATAAAGTAAATTGAAAATTGAAAAAAAAAAAATGATTATTTCCATTTTACTATATAGCTATTTCTTTCTACTAAACCGCAACCTTAATGGAAAATAAGAAATATATATTATTGCAATATTTTTTTGAGAAAAATAGGAAAATTATGTACTTTTTAACCCTAGTAGCGACAAAATTACTTATATTAATTATTTTAGTCAATAATTTGATTCTGTCTGCAATATGTTAATTGTGATTTTCTGTTTTGTTGGTCTTTATTGATTTTAACATTTCATTTTACCTTTTATTATTCATTCATTTATTCGTATAGCTTAAATAGATTCTTACATACCTTAAAGCGATTAAAGTGTTTTTTTTCCTTTCCTGTCTCAAATATAACTATTTATATTTTTTTGGTTGATTATTATACAGTCGATTAAAACCTGTACATAATACTTTGAAATCAGAGTAAAAAAGATAAAACGCATTCGCACTTCGTGGTATAAGTAGCGATCGTGGTTCCACGCACGATCCTCGCTTCTCGATTATATCATAATTATTACTTTCTTTTCACTTATAACCTAATTCTATAGTACATTGCTTTTTTATTTATTTTAATTCATTTTCCCTGATTTTAATTTATTTAATTGAGACTTCCACTATTCATATAATTTTATTCTGAATTTTGTTGTGAGATGTTTCTTATCAGTTGCTTTTGCAAATCATTAATTTGGAATACTAATAAAATCTGTGATAACTAGTTGAACATCACGGTTTATAATTATTTTTTGTTGTTATTTTCGTAAATCAATATTATCAGGTTTTCTTTTATTTTTTTTTGTTTTTAACTTGATTAATTTAATATCTAGGAATCGTGTTGATATTCATCGTTAATTAGTTCAGTTTGGTTCACTATTTGGATTTGTACGGTTTTGTGTGTAGATAGATAGATATTTTATTTACGGAATCTCCATTATACAAATATTATAAATACAAAATTATTACATATTATTAATTATTATATAAATCACAAAGTGAAAAAATGTACAACACAAAATGAATAAATTACAATTTTAGCAGTAGTTTAACAAATCAAAAGTAAATAAACAGACAAACAAATACATAAATAAATAAATATATAAATAAATAAACACACAAATAAATATATATATATATATATATAAGTACAATTAGTAACAACGACATCGGAAAAACGTATATACAGAGAGCTTTTTTTAACAGTATACATTTCCCCTATGTATACCTGCAAAATACACGAGTCAAACGCATTGATGTATGTGTGTTTAGTTGCCTATAACACGCAACTGAACACACATATGCCAAATAGGCAACTAAACATACACACATTAATTATTCAATGCGGTCGGCTCGCGTTTTTCGCAGGTATACATGGGGGAAATGTATACTGATAAAAAAACCTCTCTGTATATATATATTATATTTTTGTTTGGCCTTTCCTTTATTGCAACTTTATACCACTTATTGTTATATTATTCAGGCTATAAAGATAATTTTAACAATATATCAATATTAATAATTACAATACATGTAGGTGTTAGTGTGTCTGGGCTATCGACCAGAGGTCTTTCTGCCCGGAGTTATATTATATTTTACATTACATGCAATAATTGTATATTTTTAAACTTGCACTGTACACACATGTTATCTGCTTTGTATAAAGGAATTTCCCGTAAATAAATAAACATGATGAGTTCCTTCGTTTGACCTCACAATCGCTCAGATCGGTTAAAAATAAAAAAAAAGACATTTGCTCATTACAGATTTGAATCTCTCACGTCTTTTTTATTTTTCGAGTAAAAAGACTTTAATATTTTTAATTAAATGAAATTGTTATTCCTTTCTAAAATTGTATTTACATCTATGAATGTTTCTTTTCCACTTTATATTTAATTAAATTTAAATTATACCTCAATGTTGTATATTGACAATTTTTAATATTATAAATAGAAAAGAGTATTGATTCACTTGGTCACAGTTATTTTTAATAAATTAAATAAAAAATGATTTGAAAATAATTAATAAATTATTTCCACATTTAGCTCTGCGACTTTTGACTTACGTTAAACAAATGCACATTAAAACAACTACTGCCCGGAAAGTAGTTGTTTTAATGTACATGTGGAAATAATTTATTAATTATTTTCAAATCATTTTTATTTAAATTTTTAATATTTTTGTTTCATAAACTCATCATTATTTCAAAAAGCGCCGTTTTAGAATAGCTTTATTAGAACTTTTTTGTTGATATATTGGTCGTGTTTTATTCTGCGCTTGTTCATTGCACCCCTACCGTAAGAATTAAATACTTGAAAATTATTTGCAGAATTTTATCGCCGATATATATTCATCATCTTTATTCCTTACAAGTGTGATTTAACATTTTTTTATTACATTTTTGACAATTTATTTAATTTTTTTGTTCACATTTATCGAAAATCGTTGACGATGCCACTTGAAATTAGGCAAAAGATGGCGCTCGCGTCGTCTTTAATTTATTATGATTAATTTATTTAAACTTTAAACAATATATTAAATAAAAAAAATATTGAATATAGTCACAGAGCTAAATGTGGAAATAATTTATTAATTATTTTCAAATCATTTTTATTTAATATATTTAAATAACTGTGACCAAGTGAATGAATACTGTTTTCTATTTAAACAATATTCTTGTAGGAATTGATTATCGGCCGGAAGCCTTTCAGCCACAGATAGAAAAAATGTATTGTTTTAATTTTCCGGGTGATTACATACGTATCATATTAATATTTCCGAATAGAGTTTGGGTAGGATTACGGAACTTTCAAGATATATTTGGATTTCTAGGAATACAGAGTTCGAAAAGAATTTCAAAATTGTTGTCATTTTTAGCAATTTTTTCTTTTAATTTTAATATTTTTTCATTTATAGGAGTAATTTGTGTGATGTTATTTATTGCCGATTTTATTAACATTTTTTCTTTACTTGAAAGCTCTAGGACTTATAGTTCCTGAGATATAGTATTAAAGGAGGGAAGTTCGCCGGTAACAAAAGCCGACGACCTTTCTTATTTTGAAAACTAGTACATAAATTAGATAAATAGAAAAGAGTATTGATTCATTCACTTGGTCACAGTTATTTAAATATATTAAATAAAAATTATTTGAAAATAAAAAAAAAACGTTGCATTATGCAATATTTTATTGATGTGCAACAGCAGGTGTACATTATGTAATTCAATATCCGGCGTGGGTATTTTCCCGGGAAGTAGTTGTTTTAATGTGCACTTGTTTAACGTTCTTACGTAACGTAAGTCAAAAGTCACAGAGCTATATGTGGAAATAATTTATTAATTAAACTGTTAACTGTGGAGGCTTCTACTTCGTTATACATCGTTATTAACATAAATGAAAACACTTAAACTTTGTTTGTATAACTGAGGTTTTTTAATGTGACTATAGTTTCGACAACTTTAACTTTAATGACAAGTTAAAGTTGTCGAAACTATAGTCACATTAAAAAACCTCAGTTATAGAAACAAAGCTTAAGTGTTTTTATTTATGTTAATTTATTAATTATTTTCAAATCATTTTTATTTAATATACATAAATTAGATTATTGTTTTCTTTTTTTTCTTTCTTTAAGAAATTTGTTAATAATTAAATCCCGCCATTATTTGTTCGAATAGTAGATAAACCTATATTTATTTGTGCATGTAGGATTTGAATTATATAACTCCAAGGTAGTATGCATTAGTTGACCAATTAACATTCATGATTATTGCCTGTAATGGTTTGCAATTGGATTGCAGATAATTGCAATACGGATCCGTCAGTTCGTTGTTCGCGAAAACAACCAGTTTACTTGCGGTCGTTTATAGTGATAGTTGTATTGCAACTGGGTTATCGAAAAATGATTATTGTATTAATACTTACTGCGCTGTTCGTCGGTTTCGTATTTTTGAAATTGGTTAATTGGTTTAAGGTGTTTAAGGATGCAAGGAAAATACCGGGACCACCTGTGAGGAGTATTTTTGGGAATATTGACGTCTTTGGTAAATGTCCACAAGGTAAGTGTTTTCAGATAATTGGGGATATTCTGTGAAGGGAAATGTTAAGTTTAAGGTGTATTTTATATCATCACAGTCTAAGAAGGTTTTAAGAATTAAATCGTCCTATAAAAAAAAAATGAGTATACAGAGTGTTTCTATATTGATGCAAAAGATTTTAAAGGATGATTTTTGTAGTAAAAAATTATATGAAAGACTCTTCATTTTTTACAATAAAACAATCTATTCTTAATCAATGAAATTGATTTATATATATAAATCAATTTCATTGATATATATATATATATATAAATCAATTTCATTGATTAAGAATAGATTGTTTTATTGTAAAAAATGAAGAGTCTTTCATATATATAAATCAATGAAATTGATTTATATATATATAACATCTTTATTCAGACCTTTTTTTTTGATACAATTTAAAATATTTACAAGTAATTATTATTATTTAGTGTTAGTCAGTCTGGGCTATCGACCTCCCTTGAAGTTGATTTATTTGTTAAATTATATATGTATATCTGTGAGATCAAATAAATTCATAATCTATTCTTTTTTTTTTCAGAAGCGTTTGAGAATCAATTAAAACTGGTTGAAAAATACGGCACCTTTATCAGATTATGGTTAGGCTTAAAATTGGTGGTAATTTTAGCCGATCCCGATAAAATCGAATGCATATTGAAATCGAACGAGCATATTTCAAAATCTAAAGGATACGATGGTTGGCAACTGTGGCTTGGGAATGGACTCCTCAACAGCACAGGTAAAAATATACCCTTTTTGTTGTATATGTAGCATTAAATAAATGACGAAATGTAAGGTATAATAAAATAAGACAGGTTCTTAAAATATTTATAATTGCAAAAAATTAAATTTCAATTTACTTTATTAACGGAATCTCCATTTCCAAACTACAATTATAATTACATATTAAAAATTTTATAAGAACAGTGTGACGCTCTAAAACATTTATTGCCCAATTATGGGACTATATATATTTGTCACAACATAAACAATAATAATAAAAAAATAATGAAATTAGGCCAAAGATGGCGCTTGCGTTGTCTTTCATTTGTTATGATTAAAGTATTTGGCTTTGTTTCACTGATTTTTTTTTTAATTTTCCGACTAGTTTCGACTGAAACAATACGAAGTGTTTAAAATGTTTCACCACGGATTAAGTGAGAAATACAATATTTTAGACACATTCATATTGTATTACTCAACCATATGAGTTAAGTAATAAAAAATGTTTGAGTCTAATATTTGTGTATTTAACAATTCACTATTTCTATTATCATTTCAGGTGATTATTGGAGGCACCACAGAAAACTATTAACTCCAGCGTTCCACTTTAACATTTTAAACGAATTCACCACGTTCATGAATTCGAACTGCAAAATACTCATTTCAAAACTGAAAGAACACGTCGGGGAAAAATCTTTGGATATCTATCCGTTTATTAATTACTACAACTTGGATGTAATAAGCGGTAAGTTTGTATTTTCGTTTTGTTTGTAAACGCAAATATAGAGAAGACTCGATTATTAATTGGTCATTCGAATCTAGCGAATGTATCAAATAAATGTGCGAATGTATTTAATTTATCCTTGAAATATTATTACTTCATCAAGTGATAAGTGAGAATGTTATTCATGAGATTTTTTTATCGGTATACATTAGGGGAAGCGTATGCGTGAAAAAAAAAAAAAAAAAACGCGAGTCAAACGCATTGAACCGATTAATGTGTGTATGTTTAATTGATTATTTGGCATGTGTTCAGTTGCGTGTTATAGGCAACTAAACACACATACATAAATGCGTTTGTCTCGCGTATTTTGCAGGTATACATAGGGGAAATGTATACTGATAAAAAAAATCTCTCTGTATATATGAATGTATAATATGAGTATTTGAAAAATATTGAGGTTGTTTTAAATAATTAAGTAAAACATGATACATGATTAAAATATAAAATTCTGATTTTCAATAAATTGTTCAATCTAATGTTTGGACAAAAAATGATGGCTATTTTGGTCTTTCAGACTTTTATCATCAGACTAGTGTGTTTCATTTGCAATGCATTGGGGAAGCTAGTAGAGCAGTTAGGTTAGTTGAAAAAAAAAATATATATAATTAATGGTTTTAATATTTAGATATTGGTAGTTCATATTGTATTCATATTTATTTCATACAATTTGAACTACGTGAAATTTTAGTAATCGAGTATTACTAAATTTGATATGTGTTATATTTGTTTAATTCATGGTAAATTTCAAAATTGTAAGTCAACAAAGTTTTAAATTATTTTTAAACTTAAAATTTTTATTGATGTTTTGATACAGCATTTATACTATAATAATACAGGATTATTATAAACGATGAATCAATTTATAAAAATTCGCATTTATTAAAGAAAAAATCCAAAACTAACAATCTTTGTAGGCACGAAAAGATGAAGTTTCAAAGTTTTTTTTAATACATTATAAATACTTAATGTGTTCACCGTTTGAAGGCGAATGACTGTAGATGTCGAAGCGTCCTATAATTTCCAACAATGAGTTGAGATATTTTTAATTATATCCTGATAAAATCTAATTAACAAATAATTTCTATATATTATTTTATTTCACTTTTTAAATACACTAATAGTTTTGTTTTTACAACAATTATATGACAGCTTGAATTAAAACACTTAGAATCCTTTCTTCACTACTTTAAAGTAGTAGTATTAAAAAAAAAAACACTTAAAACTACTTTAAAGTAGTGAAGAAAGGATTCTAAGTGTTTTTTTATTCAAGTTATCATCATCTTCACGTAACTCAATCCAAAAATCATATGACAGACTAATTACACAAATTAGAAAATCCAAACTAGAAGTGCGTGTAAAAGAAAAAGCATAGACCGGCCGCATGTGACTTAGGATGATATCAGACATATTGAGGAAAGTTTTGTTGGAAGTCCAAGTAAGTCTACTAATAGAGTTAGTAGATAACTTGGAATACCCCAATCAACTGTATGTAGAGAGAAGAAGTTTGCTGTGCAAGCCCTACCGATTACAACTTGTGCAGGCTCTCAACCTTAATGACAAATATAAGCATCTGGAATTTTGTGCTTGTGACGTTGACTGCCAACTAAGAGATTATTTGTTAGTTGTTTTCCCACTAAGGATGCCAACTATCTCTCGTAGCATCTTTATAGATCAATTTTGTACAGCTAGGACTAACCTTGTAGAATAACAGTGTAATATTTACACTGTTATTCTACAAAGTAGTTGATAGTTGGACAGGTACAAACAGACAATTGGAAACATTTACAAATTTCATTAATAAAATAAACAAAAAAATCAAGTTTACAGTTGAAAAAGAAACGAATAACAGCCTCAATTTTCTTGATATAACAATCACGAAAACAGTTAATAATACACTGTCGTACAAAATATATAGGAAAGAGACTTGCACAGATGTTATTATACCACAATGTTCAAATACCCATAGTCAAATTAAATTCAGTACATTCCACGACCTTTTACACAGATTAATTAATATCCCTCTAAGTAAAATAGATTTTGATATTGAATTAAATGTAATAAAAATGAACGCAATTAATAATGGCTACACTGAAGATATAATAAATAACATGCTTAAAAGGAAACAACAAAAACAATTGCGAAAATACTTTTATAGTGTGACGAATTCTGATTTAACTGTATGGAATAGATTAGAATACATTAAGCCATTGTCTATACAAATTAAAAATAATTTAAAAGGAAAAAATAATAACATGATTTTGACAAGCACAAATAATTTAGGAAAATTAATTGTTAATAATAAAATAAAAACAGAAAATTGTAAATTCAAGAAAAGCGGCATTTATGAATTAAAATGTGATGATTGTGATGCATTGTACATAGGACAAACCGGCAGGTCTTTTGATATCAGGTTAAAAGAACACAAAAAAGACAGAAAATAAAAAAAAAACACTCCACCGGTTTTTCTAAACACTGTATCACATCCAATCACCACTTTTCTTCAAACAATTTAAAAATTCTACAGACAGGTAATATGGGATTAACGCTTAACTATCGGGAGGGTTTAGAAATTTCAAAAGCCTAAAAAAAAAGTGGTCAACGACAACGAAGACCTTTGGAATTCCCCGATATTAAATGCCCTTATTACCTAATAAAACGTAAATCTGTTTATATATTCCAAAACAAATCCATTCTTGATAATGGCATCAAGCTGAAACTAGTAGAAAATAAAATACAAATAAGTGAAACAAAACCAAGTGAATTTAATTTACAAACTAATATTGTTGATAGTTAACCTCTGAAAAGAGAAGAAATAATCAGGGTTAGCTTAAATGAATAGAAACTGTATTAAGATATGTATTAAATATAAAATATTATATATTATTAAAAATATTATTTGTACACTTAACAAATAATATTTTTATTTTTTATGAATCTAAAATTTTTCTATAAGCTTTTTGATGATTGGTGTGTACCATAATTAACGTTTTTAATAATATTATATGATTAAATTTAATTGCCTTGACAGTAAACATATTAAGTGCCAGTAATGATGAAAAAACACAAAAACATATCATTTTTAGCGACGAAGCAACTTTCTACATTAGTGGAAAAGCCAACAGATACAATGTTTGCATATTGGGTTTGAAAAATCCGTCGAATGTGAAGTTTGTAAAATAAAAAACTTCGAAACTTCGTCTTTTCACAGCTATGAGGATAATTCATTTTGGATTTATGCTTTAATAAATACAATTTTTTAAAAATGTGTTCATCTTTTATATAATTTTTAAAATCAATGGATTTTTAATAGAAAACAGCAATCGGCTAACGGTCGGCGATCTTTCTGTCAGTAATTTAGTATTTATTAAAAATAAGAGGGTCTTACGCGTTCAGTATATTAATTAAATTAAATTAAATTGTTTTTCCTTTTAGCGCTGTGTATCGTCCCATCATGTCTGTATAAATAGATTTGAAGCGTTGTATGGAGATTTGGTATCACCGGTATCTGTGGTGTAGTTGGTAGCTCACCCGACCGGCAATCGGGGGACGTGGGTTCAAATCCCATCAGAGGTGTTTCTTTTCCACTTTATGTTTAATTAAATTGAAATTATACCTCAAAAAAAAATAATTCTACAATTCATACGTTTAGTATATATTAATGAATTGTGAGTATTTGTCTCAATAATCCTAAGCTTATTATTAGTAATAATAATATCGAAAAGATCGGCTTATCTCGACACCCAATACGGGTAAAAGAGGATAAGATTAAGAAAGAAAGAAAGATCGGCTTTGCCTTCTTCTAGTAAATTTCCCTAAACTGTTAGTAAGCATTTTGAATTACTAATTCTATAACTATTTGAAATAAAAAGTAATACTTAGTACTGATATTGCAGTCTAATTATTACTTAATTCGTTGATGATTCTCATATCTAGTAATTACAATTAAATGTTGTTAAAATATTAAGATTTCATTAGAAATTGTAATGATTATTAAATTATTTCTGATAAGTCAATACTACAATGTTAATATTTTGACAGTGGTAAGTGCTTTTGAGCATTATTTATTTCTTTATAAGCAAATATTTTAATTGTTAACATACTTTAGAAATAAGTCAAATAATATTATCTTTATATAACTGCAGACTTATTTCAGTTCTTTAAACACACGAGGGCGCTTAGTAAACAGTTTATAAAATCATCCTATACAAAATATATATATTTCTAATGATATATGTCAAAATCCTAAACACTTTTGGTCGTTTATAAATTCAAAAAAACAGAAAACTCGGATACCGTCGGTGATGTTTTTCAAGATGCAGTCTTGGATACATCAGCAAATCCATTAACCATTGAGCTAGGTTAATGAATTTGCTGATTTTTTTTAAAAGTATTTATGTTCATAGTATACAATCCAATAACAATTCCTACTATGAGAATAATTTAACTTTAATAACCATCACATCAATTGACTCGACTGATATTCATATTGCAATAAAAAAGTTAAGCAATTACATGGCTTGTGGCAACATTTTTATTGAAAGATTGCGCTTCCATTTTTTCGAAGCCACTTGAAAACATTTTTAGTTTTATGCTAAATACATCGACTTTTCCGACCATTTGGAAAGAAAGCAAAATATGTCCAGTATTAAAAGCGAGTGATCCGTCTGTAATAGAGAACTACCGGCCAATTGCGTTGCTTTCTAATGTTACGAAAATTTTTGAAATGGTTATTTATAGTCAAATATACACCAAAATAAAAAAAGACTATATCAGCCCCATCAGCATGGTTTTATGGACAACCGTTCAACGGTAACAAATCTAGGTTGTTTTAGCGAAATAGTTTGCGAACAATTAAATAAATCGTCACAAGTTGAGCGTTTGATCGTGTGGATTATTTCTTTTTAATTAAAAAAAATAGATAACATGGGCTTTCATATAAATTTAGTAAACTTACTCAAATCATATTTGTTAAATAGAGAAAATAGTGTTTATATCAATGGATTTTGCTCAAACACATTTATTTCTAATTCTGGGGTCCCACAGGGTTCTAATCTTGGGCCTTTATTATTCTTTCTTTCTTTCAACTTCAATTTGTTAATTAGTTTCTACTATTGTTTTGAATCTTATTAAAATATATATATTTACTTTTAAGACCTACACATGTACAAATATATTGTAAGTTACTCAG
This sequence comes from Philonthus spinipes, assembly GCA_963082785.1. Classification (NCBI taxonomy): domain Eukaryota; kingdom Metazoa; phylum Arthropoda; class Insecta; order Coleoptera; family Staphylinidae; genus Philonthus; species Philonthus spinipes. The sequence goes on along the minus strand of OY720318.1, from coordinate 16,442,579 downwards.
TAATTGGGTTGTTTGAATCTGTTGGGTAAATAAATGGATTATTATTATTATTATATTATATATGGTAAAACACATCACGTATTAAGTATGAAATTAAATAAAGAAACATCATTAACGGATCCAAAAAAATTACAAATCAACGGATAAATTTACTCCAAATTAAAAATAAATCATTTTGTATTGAGCGAATTAGTTTTAGGTCATAATTATAATATACTATTATAATATACCTACATCTATTATGAAATTGTTTTTTTCTTTACTTCAGAAGCAGCGATGAAAACGAAAATCAACGCCCAAAACAACCCGAAATCAGAATACGCCGAAGCTCTCCACATTTTTCTAAAGATCCACATCTCGAAATTCTTTTCCTTCTTCAAACAATTCTATTTCTTCTTCAAGTTCACTGAGGATTACCATACGCAGACAGCCAGCGTGAAGGTATTGAAAGACTTAACCACCGAGATATTGAAGTCGAGGAAAGCAGAAAGGAGAGCGAAGCAGGAAGTTATAGTGGAGGATGGTGTGAAAAATAAGAAGGCTTTTCTGGATATGTTGTTGGATATGGAGGATGTGTTGACAAATCAGGAAATAAGGGAGGAGGTTGATACGTTCATGTTTGGTGTATGTATTAAAAATGTAATACAACAAACATGTAATTGTCTGAATAAAAATATTTGTATATATATATTTTTATTCAGACAATTACATTTTTACAAACATTGAGTATACAGAGAGGTTTTTTTATCAGTATACGTTATGGGAAGTGTATACCTGCAAAAAAAAAAAACGCGAATCAAACGCAATGTGTGTATGTTTAGTTGCTTATTTAGCATACGTGTGTCCAATTACGTGTTATAGGCAACTAAACACACACACATCAATGCGTTTGACTCGCGTATTTTGCAGGTATACATAGGGGAAATGTATACTGTTAAAAAAAGCTCTCTGTATACACTAAAATAAAGGTTTGTCTGTCCTGGGCTGTTGACCGGTGTTTTTTTTTGCCATGTATGTATTATTTTATTATATTATAGAGTACGTAACATTATTTTTTACTCGATGCTCATACATGGTCCATTTTGAAAGTAATTAACATAAAGTAGGGGATATACTTCAAATGATTGTATAGTTTTAAGAAAATAAATGGAATATAGTTGGTTCAATAATTGGATTTCACTGTACAATAAAAGGGTTGTTATATCAACTATTAACAAAAAAATCAACTCAATTTAAAGAATTGTTCTCAAAATAGAACTCACATAAAAGTCACCGTACGGTGCAGTTTCGCAACTAATTTTACAATTAGATAAAAACACAAAATTATTAGTGATGGGCAAGTCGATCTTTTATTATTTCCAAATTCAGTATATTATAATTTTATGAATGTTACTTATTATAAATATATGAGAAATAACTTCCCATTTATTAATAAACATAAATTTGAAGTTACTTTTTCGTTTTAAATACTTAAAATGAGACATTTAGTAATACTCGATTACTAATATTATTCGATTTTTCCCAACACTAAAAAATATTTTAGTTTCACTATTATTTATTGTAGAAACACTGCTACAATTGTTTCGCCAACACAGTGGCATCATCAGGCAGATGATTAATGGTTTTTACAAAAACAAAATGGTATTTATATACAAACGTATAATTTCAACTTCTTAATATAATAACTATAAAGAAACACAATTTTATTTATATTTCATTGTCGTAATTATTTAGTTATTTTATTTACATAAACATTATGTTTCATAACTATTGAAATTTCTACTTCATTGGACATTTTTAATTATAAAGTAAAACTATTTTTTATTTATTTTTTAGTCAATTTGTTCTAATAACTTTAAATATTATTTAGTTAATGTATCTTTAAGGTTTAATAATGATACAGCGATGTATTCAAATAAATGTGTTGAAAATAATAGTGCACGATTTTAAAATACTTTCTTTCTTTCTTAATTTTATCCCCTTTTGGGTGTCGAGGTTTTAAAATACTTGATTATATTTAATTATAACAACAATTGAAATAATTTTAGGGTCATCACACATTAACCTCAGCCGCGTCTTTCTGCCTCATGGAATTATCCAACCACCAAGACATCCAGAAGAAGATAGTCGAAGAGTCGATAGAAATCCTAGGGGAGGACAAAAACGCCGAGCTAACGAGGCAGAATATCAACGAGATGAAATATCTGGACATGGTTATTAAAGAGTCCCTCAGATTTTACGCGCCGGTGCCGTTCATAGAGAGGGAGATCCATTCGGACATTGAAATAGGTGAGGGTTCGTTTTTATGTCCAGTGAGGAGGCGATAATGCGACACGAGCACAATGGGTTCTTTCAGATGGGCTCAGGATACCGGCCGGGACGACGATCAACATGCTGATGTACGCCGTGCACAGATCGGAAAAGTATTTTCCGGAACCGGATAAATTCGATCCGGACAGGTTTTTACCTGAGAATACCGTAGGACGGCATCCGTTTGCTTTCATCCCTTTCAGTGCTGGTCCTAGGAATTGCATTGGTGAGATATTGCTTTTTTTAAATTTTCAATTGCATTTTTCTATTTAATTATTTACTACATATACTTATAAACCAATAAATAAAATATATTTATTACGGTTGAAAACACAAAAAAATATATTTCTTTGATGTTTATACATCTCATTGACGTATTAGCGTTATCACTAACTAACAGGATCATTACCCTGTAGCACTAAATCAGGATGGCCTTAACACTTCAATGGTCAACTTATTAGCGGGAACATTTCTTCTCACATAGCACGACTTTAACACGTTAATGTAGTGTAAGCACCCCATTTATTTTAATTTAGTGTTTATTTGATTAATTATTCTTCCTTTTCATTTTCCTCGGACGGTCCAAGGGAACGTATTGTGACCGTAAAAAATTTCGAATCGCCAATTTCAACGGATACACACGTTTTGAGACAAATTATTATTTGTTAACATTTCACTACAATTCATTAATTGATAGCCATATAGTGGGGAGTCAGTTTTCTGAATAAAAATGTACATCTGTTGTTGAGATTGCATTATTAGTTAACATAAATCGATTATTTATAGAATCATTAGTGATTCTTTAACAGCAAAATTAATTACAATTGTTTTTCTCAAATCACTTTTTTTTGGAAATCTAAATACCGTTATATATTTTTAATAGAAGAATTTGACAAATTTGTGACAAATTTGGCATGAAAAAATTAATTCAAAGAATATTGAAAATAAAAAAAGGATAGAAAATAATAAAAAGAAACAAAAATATATTCTAAAAATGAATAACTAAAACTCAATGTATTAAAAAATGAACTGGCTTGAATGTTTCCGTCACGACGCACAGTGTTTCGAAAATGACAAAAATCGAAAAAATGAACTTTTAATTTTTGGGATTTTTTAACGAAAAGTGTAAAATAGATAAGCCATTAGTCCATAAACTGAGTTTAGTTTTCTTATAAATTATGACAATTACCTAGTAAAGTGGCCCCAAACCGAGGCAATGACGAAACCGACTATCATCTTTTATATGATTTCATTTTTGTACATTTTTCAAAGCGGTACAGTACAAGTATTACAAAGTGTTTTCAAACAAAGTTATAATGCATTTTGTAGCCCATGATATGTAGTTTCAAATGCTATTTGAGTTTTTTAATTTGGTAATTGATTTATTGCGTTATAAATTTTTGAACATATTAATAAATTTTATATAAAATTTATACGTTTGCAAACTTTGAACAGACTTTAAAAAAACGTATCAAAATGTTTTGGGGTGATGAGATTTTATTATTAGTACATTAATATACTATCGAAATTTATAAGGTTCATCTGCTTCTGTCTGCTCCTTCAGCAGTTATATATTTTTTTATCGTCATATATGTGGTTACGCAGAAAGGATCGGTTTATAGTTATATCACTGTTTTATATATAGAACTTTTTTAGCTCTATATTTTATAGTCAATGCTTTACACGAAAAAAAATATTATTAAATATACACTGTGTCACATTTACCTAGAATCAATAGCAACTTTGAAATTTTAAATGAAGCATCCTAATATATTAGGGGTGGTTATGACGTTTTATCGGAGGTAACTTAAAATATTTTAAAAAACAATTGTTTACGGTCCTCTTCCATCTACGCCATGCTATATGTAAGTAATAATTTTAATAATATTTTAAATACCTTTTAATATTAAATATAAAATATGCGACATGAATAAAGACAAATTATAAAAAAAAACAAGATATTGATACTACTATTATTTCTACTTTAAAATTACAATTTTGATACAAATGTCCTAAATTTGTTTTCTATAATGGTATTTTGCAAAGCTCTCAACATAGAGTTCGAATATGTGACAAAAATTAACATCGACTTCAGATTAACATACTAATATACATATTTAAATAATATATATAGAAACCGATCCAATCACATACTTGGAAAAAACAACCAAATCAAAAATAAAAAACTCCAAAATTGATAAAAATACAGCGTTGAAACTAATTCCCAGAGAAAAATCTTCTATTTGCCCCAAAATTTATGGTGTACCAAAAATACACAAGGAAGGTGTTCCTTTACGACCAATCGTCTCAGGAATTGGTTCCCCGACAGTGAAATTAGCAGCTTACATAGCTAAAAAATGGCAACCACTAACGGAAGACGCTGACTCATACATTATCAACTCCACAGATTTTATAAATAAAATTAAAGATCTAACTTTGGATAGAAATGACATATTAGTAAGTTTCGATGTTAAATCTCTCTTCACCCAAATTCCAATCGACGAGACCTTAACAATAATAAAAAAACAAGTACAATCAGCCAACTGAAATTTTAGATTTAGCTTCACACTGCCTCAAAAATACGTTTTTCACATACAAAGGACAAAAATTTAAACAGTGGTGCACCTTCCACCAATGGGATCCCCTCTTTCACCAATAGTTGCAAATTTGTTCATGGTAGATTTCGAAACAAAAGCATTAAATTCCTCGCCGCTCAAACCTAAACTTTGGCTACGATACGTGGATGACACGTTCGTAATTTGGCAACATGGTATCATAAATCTCAACCATTATTTTTCTCATTTAAATAATATTCACAACAAAATTCAGTTTACAATGGAAGTTGAAGAAAATAATCCTTTACCGTTTTTGGACACTTTAATTATCCGAAATCCTAATGGACAACTAAATTACACCGTATACCGAAAACCCACACACACAAACAGATACTTAAATGCAATGTCACATCACCATCCAGTTCAAATAGCGTCAGTAGCCAAAACCCTTTTAAAAAGAGCACGTACATTGTCCGACCAACACCACTTAAATAAAGAAATAACCAATGTTAAAAAGGCATTGATCCAAAATGGGTTTTCTAAAAAAACCATAAATAAACTAAACAGGGACAGAAATCCAGAAGCAAGAAGAGAAAATCCTTGTTGCAATGTCATCCTCCCTTACATAAAAGGAACAACAGATAAAATCGGAAGAGTCCTCTCAAAATACAACATTAGAACTTGTTTCGATACTTATAAAAAAAATCAACACCTGGTTCGAACTCCAAAAGAAATTATACCACTTGAGGCTCAAGGAGTTTATGAAATCCCATGCGGTACATGTGAAAAAAGCTATATAGGACAAACAAACCGAAAAATCAGCACCCGTTGAGACGAACACATTCTGGCAATTAGAAAATCCGATCCACAATCATCTTTATTTCAACATGTCAAAATTTCAAATCATACAATTAATTTCGAAAAAACCAAGATTTTAAAAAAGACTGATTTCTTCCATACAAGGATAATTAGAGAAGCAATTGAAATTTGAAAAAATATAAAAATAAAAACATTGATAGCATTAAATACAAACTATTAAACCTTACTACTTTTATTTCTTATAAAATTTTCATATCATTGTTCGTTTTCGAGATATCGATTTTTGTCCATCGTCCCATTGACTCGAAACACTGTGCGACGGTCTGAATTCAGGTGCGTGGACTCCAATTAGACTCCGAGATTTCGAATTCTCCATTCCGGCCTGCATATTTAGTAGGCACTCATATCATAATATATGGATTTATACTTATAACAAAGTAGATTACTTTATTTCTATAAAATTAAATATCTAATTGCATTAAATTTTTATAAATACGGTAAATACGCTGTAATCATTTTTTTTTAATTTTAATTTTTTTTTTATTTAGGTCAGAAATACGCCATGCTGTCCCTAAAAGCGCAAGTCCTTCAAATCATCAAGAATTTCGAAATCCTACCGGCCGAACCGAAATTCGAGCCCATTTTAAGCAACGAGGTTTTGCTGGTGTCGAAAAATGGGAATCGTGTGCAATTAAAGCTGCGGAAGTGAATGATTAAAGCACGGTTTTTCAATTGTGGTTTAAATCTTTGATTGCATACGTTAGTGTCGCTAAATAAATATGCAAATAGGTAAAATATTTAATATTTTAATAAAAAATTAGGTGAAATATTATTTTGGTTTTATTTACATTCATAAAATTATTGATTATTGTTTCTTTGGGTAATGAAAACAATTTGAATTTATTATACCACTTAAATGTATTTACTTGTTTTTGGTTTCAATTACAAGCTAAGATAATCATTTTCAAACTATCAACAATAGACAAAGCCAAAATAGCTAAAATAATTTAACAAATGCAAACTACATCAAAAGTTTGAATGGTGCAGCGCAAAACTAGATCTGGATTTTCTGCAAAATTAATTTACACGAACAAAAAAAAAACACGATTAGTTTCAATTACACTTGTTGTGTTTGAACAATTATTGTGATTTGAAATAGTGAAGCAGTACAATGATAATTGAGGCTAATTTTTAGTGCGCGCGCTCTTGTAATTTTTTTTTTTATTCATATGTTTTATAATCTTTTAGAGCGTCACACTTTTCTTATAAAAATTTTTAATATGTAATTATAATTGTAATTTGGAAATGGATATTCCGTTAATAAAGTAAAATTGAAATTGAAATTTCAATTTTACATACACGTATATACGCGCGCACAAAAAATTAATCTCTTTCAAGATATTATACAAACACAATAAGTGCAATCAAAACTAATCAAACATTTTTTGGCATAAATTAATTTAAAAAAAATCGTTTAATTTTTAAAATTGTGTTTATTATTTAACAAGATTTTCTTGCTTATTCAGAGGATTCATTATGATATGTTTTTTTTTTCTATTTCTAACACTCTGGGAGGCTGAGTTTTCTATAATTGATTGACAAGGCGTTAAGAATTTGCGAAATAATTGTTGTGAAAATAAACGCACTTTTTTGAAAATCACAAAATTGCTCATTCAAGTTTTTATTGTTTTGTGTTATAGAAGTGGTGAGTCATTTAATGAAGTTTTAGATCACTTTTGCTCGTATATCTCGTAAAAATCGGGTAATTATTTCTGAAATTACCTCCTTTAGAGTTTCTGTGTTTAGGCATACCTCTGACAGACTTCCCAATATTAAGCGAGATGAAAGTAGGTTTTATAATCTGTATTATTTTATGTAATTTGTAACCACAAATCGGAGTACGAGTTGAAGTCCTGGAGTTGGAGTTTTTGGATTTTGAATTAAGTCAGAGTCATGGAGTTTTGTTTTTGTATTTTGGGTCGATTGCTCAATCCAACAGCCCTGATATATGCTACAATTCTGGAGAATTCCTTCTCCCTATTCTTTAACGCATACATCAATTTTTTTTTAAATTATCACTTTAAACGATAGTATAATCCTAACTATTCCTAATAAATTGCTGAATAGATACATTATTTGCCCGGAACTTTTAAGCAACATTGATTTCCGGTGCCACCACTAGGTCACACTTTTTATTTCGGGAAAAGATGCGCCGTTCTAGGTTTTTCGCTAATGGTCCTCTTTGTAGATTGATGCGAGCCGCTAATTGTCTTTTGCCGTCAAATAACTTTGATTTATTCTTTAGCTTCTTATCAACTTTTCGCAGATCGTTGACTGTTATTAATCTTGATTACTAATATTAATTTATTAGTTATTAAGTTGTATATTCTTATTTATTTATTGTAATTTATTGTATTTATGTTCTCATTCTCGATATCAAGTGCATATTTTATACAGAGAGCTTTTTTTATCAGTATACATTTCCCCTATGTATACCTGCAAAATACGCGAGTCAAATGCATTAACGTATGTGTGTTTAATTGCCTATAACACGCAACTGAACACGCATATGTCAAATAAGCAACTAAACATACAAACATTTATCGGTTCAATGCGTTTGACTCGCGTTTTTTGCAGGTACACATAGGGGAAATGTATACTGATAAAAAAACCTCTCTGTATATTGTTTGTAATGATAATTATCGTGAAATAAGAAAAAATAAAAAAAATAAAATAATTATAGAATAATAAACAATAAAGTTTTCATTTGGTACAGATTAAAGTAGTATACATTTTTTCTTGATTCATACATTTTTCGGGTAAATTTTTTAAAAATAATCTAATAACCTTCAATTTTAACACAAGTGTATTAATTAAACGCGGCCTGTTTCTAATTGTAATAGGCCTAAATACCAATTAAAACTCATCATAGAGATAACATTTTATCTGGAGTGAGAGTACAATATTTGTGTCGTTGCGGGCATGTACGATCCGTCTAGAGCTTCATTTTGATAAAAACTGTTCGGTCGCAATGTTTGTTTTGGTGGCGATATTTTTAATCGTTTTGTCATTGATTTATTCACGATATGAAGAGAGAAAGAAGTACAGAGATATTGCGAAAATCCCGGGACCCCCTTTGAAAGGACTTTTAGGAAATGTCGATGTGTTTGGAAAGAATTCGGCGGGTGAGTTAATTACAGAAAATATAATGATTAATGTATTTTAAAATAATTTGTGGAGGAAAGACAATTCGCAGATTTTTACAATATACATCGTAATACTTTATGTTATATATACGTGTTGTATTACGTTTGTCAATAAAATAAAATAAAATAAAATAAAATAAAATAAAATAAAATAAAATAAAATAAAATAAAATAAAATAAAATAAAATAAAATAAAATAAAATAAAATAAAATAAAATAAAATAAAATAAAATAAAATAAAATAAAATAAAATAAAATAAAATAAAATAAAATAAAATAAAATAAAATAAAATAAAATAAAATAAAATAAAATACAATACAATACAATACAATAAAATAAAATAATGAATTTGAAGTAATTTGAGTGTAGAATATAGTGAAATCCTTCAATTTTTTTACGCACGTTTTTACCACCAAAAATATAGAATAAAAATTGACATAAATATGACTTATTTTTATCGAGTTTTATGATAGTTTTTCAGAAAAAACTCATTGATAAGATGATTTTTAATTTATCTGACTAAATTTCTACATATTTTTAGATTACTTTAATGTGCAATACAATATTCTCCATTAACTACGAATTAGTGACTGCCAATAATTATACAGCTATCTAATTCTGCTCAACTACACCTTTAAAATGTCACAAAGCTAAATGTGGAAATAATTTATAAATTATTATTTTTATTCAAATATTTACTAAAGCTAAGGCTCTAATAAATAATTGATAAACGAATTAATTATTTTCTTGAATCAAATTATTTTAGAAACATTTCAAAACCAATTAAACTTAGTCAAAGAATACGGACCGATTGTGCGTATTTGGTTGGGAGCGAGGTTGAGCATACTTCTAGCAGACGCTGAGAAAATGGAGAAAATCTTAAGCTCGAGCGAGCATATTTCCAAATCGAAAGGTTACGACGGATTCAGATTGTTTTTGGGAAATGGATTAATCAACAGCACAGGTAAGCAAATACCATACGAATTTTTCTCATTTAGACTACTTTGATTTTTTTAATAAAAAAAAAATGTTGGTAATAAAAGTAACCACACATTATAGCTTAAGTTATTCTAACTAATTGAAGAATTTAATTTGATCAATAGTGACTCATGTGATGTTTTATTCACTGGTTAGAAAAAAAATTATAATTACTTTTCTGTATTTTCGTTTTATAATTTTATAAGTGTTTTTTATTTATTTATTTATTCAATTAACGGAGGCCATTAAATACAGTAACATACATACATGATACAATGAATAGTTACAATAATAAAATGTTACCATTTATGTTGAGAAATATTTATATAAAATTAAATTGATGCTATACAATTTAATTTAATATAAATATTTCTCACAAATAATATATATTTTTTTCATTATTCAGTATTTTCGAAATGTATTATAGTTTTCCTGGCGTATTGTAGTTAAATATTTTGTTTGTCACGTATAGCAAATATCTTTATTTGTATATTTTACACTGATTTATGTTAAACTATGATATTATTATTATCTATTATGTTACTTTACTTTAATTATACAAAGTAATATTTAAATTATCCTGTAATTGGCCTTTTGGCTGTTGGATTAAATAAATAAATACAATTTAAACTTCTTAATTAATATAAGGTATACAGTTTATCCTAGATTAAAAATAACAGTTATTTAAAATAAGCTACGGAATTTAATAATCATTTTCAGGAGATCACTGGAGGAAGCACAGAAAAATAATCACGCCCACTTTCCACTTCAAAAACTTGGAAAACTACATCGGGTATATGAATGCTAATTTGAAAATCCTGATTGATAAAATGAGGGGCTGCGTTGGTGAAAAATCGGTTGATATTTTGCCTTTGCTTACTAACTATAATTTGGATGTAATTAGCGGTAAGTTGAGTAATTTTAAAGTTAACAGCCTTTCCACCTTTAAACCAAATTTGACTCTGAATAGAAGAATGCTGTGTATATAGTGGGACATTCGAGAAGTGATCCATTAGCAGCTTATTAATAATTTATTAATTATTTTCAAATCATTTTTATTTAATATATTTAAATACCTGTGACCAAGCGAATGAATACTCTTTTCTATTCATTAGCAGCTTTTAAAACTTACGGAAAAGCTTAATTCGGAGTAGTATTGTCAGCAGCTGGATTTAAAGATAGTGGAGCAAAAAAAGGCAGGTAATGTTTAATGGGAAGAATATTGCATCATGATATTAATCATAATATTATTCATTATCGAAATATATTTTTTAGTACAACTTACATTCTTACGAATTAACAAATATTCGCTATTTTTTTTTTTTTTTTTTAGAATCAGCGATGAGAACAAAAATCGGCGCAATGGACAACCCGCAATTCGCATACATCGAGGCTCTTAATGGATATTTGAAGATTTACATTTCCCGCTTCTTCTCGTTTTTTAAACAGCAAGATTTTCTGTTCAGGTTCACCGACGATTACAAACTCCAGAAGCAGTATATTAAACACTTGCAGAGCTTAACGAGCGATCTGATTAAGAAGAGGAAGGATGAGAGGAAGAAGAGAGTTGCGAAGAGCGAGGAGGAATCAGAGGGTTTTGGTATTAAAAAGAAGATGGCTTTCCTGGATATGTTGTTGGATATGGAAGAGATCCTTACGGATGAGGAAGTTCGCGAAGAGGTCGATACGTTTATGTTCGGAGTAAGTATACAAGAAATAAAAAACATAAAGAAGATTATACAAGAAATGTATAAATTTTTAAACCGGGGTGAAATTTTCATTTTTTTTTTCAAATTTAATTTTAATTTTATTATATTAAAATATTATATTTTAATATAATAATTTTATTACATTAAAATATTATAATTTATAATAATATAAATTTTCATTTTTTTTTTTCAAATTTAATTTTAATATAATAATTTTATTATATTAAAATATTATATTTTAATATAATAAAATTAAAATTAAATTTGAAAAAAAAAAAATGAAAATTTCACCCCGGTTTGAATCGTCTGTATGAATATTAATATAAGGGCGAGGTTTGTAGCACTTTTTCGTATTTTTTTTAAATTGTAACGTTTAAAATTAATTACAAAGCAACAACATTTTTTCTATGTAAGTTTCGAGATAGCGTACAGGTATAAATAACACACGAGTTTAGTTCTAACTGCACTTTTATTACAATTAATACTTTTATTAAAAATGAAGTAAGAACTAAAATCGTGTATTGTAATTTTATTGCAAGCGGAACGAAATTAACAAAAATATTATTCACTGTTTCTAATTGGTCTGTAAAAAAAAAATCAGTTTTTCTAATTGGTCTGTTAAAGAAAAATCAATTTTTCTATCTTCAATTTGGTTCTCATTAATCACTTGATGAAACATGTTTACAATATTGATAATTAAATAAAAGTCACTTGGTTTGTTTCACTACTATTTTTTTTTTTTATTCTCTCCGACTAGTTTCGACGTATCGTCATTCTCAAGGAGTAATTACAAAAATAACTATGAATAAATTATTAAAAATCAACCAATAATAGTTTATTCATATTTATTTCATACAATATGAACTACCAATGTCTAAATATTAAAACCATTAATTACAAAAATAACACTCACAAAAACTCACTCACTCAGAGAGAATAAAAAAAATAGTAGTGAAACAAACCAAGTGACTTTTATTTAATTATCAAATCAATTTTTCTTTTACAGACCAATTAGAAACAGTGAGTGATATTTTTGTTAATTTTGTTCCGCTTGCAATAAAATTACAATACACGATTTTATTTCTTACTTCATTTTTAATAAAAGTATTAATTGCGTAACAATTTTTCTTTTACATTGGTCGCAGAATCTATAAAATCACAGAACAATTAGACACAGAGATTGATATTCGGGGCTATTCTGTAAGGGGAATGTTAAGGATTTAACTCCGTGACTAACAATTTACCCCCATATATAGGCTTGGTATAACTTTCGTTTTTACGATAATCGGAATTGGAAAGAAATAACGCGCATGTTAAACTTAATATGCGCGTTATTTTTTGTGATTTTCAAAAAAGAGCGTTTATTTTTTATAATCACAGTCTAAGCAGTTTTTGTAATATGTACATATACATAGCAGGTGAAGTTAATTAATAACGTACATGTTTAACTTAACGTTTCCCGTAATATCAATCACTATTTCTAATTGTGTTTTTATAGATTCTGCGAAAATGAAAATGTGTTAAATAAAACAATTTTTCTTTCACAGAACAATCAGAAATAGTCATATTTTCGTTAATTTCGTTACGCTTGCAATAAAATTGAAATTTTTGAAAATCAATCAGAAAATAAACTACTTTATTTGGCGTAATCAAAATTAATAATTCGTTTACTACAGTTTCAATGCATTAATGTATCATTATTAAACCATAAGTTATTTGAAAAACGTGATTATTTTTATAAATAAAATCAACAGGATTTGAAAAAAAAAAAATTATTTTCCCTTTAGCTACTGTGACATTATAACTTAAGTTACATAAGTACTTTAATAAATGTCCAATAATAGACATTTTCTGTTGCATAATTGGACATTTGTACTTTATCAAATGTCCAATAATAGACATTTGCTGTTGCATAATTGGACATTTGTTAAAGTACTTAAAGGACGTGTCTAATTACGTATAATAAAAATCAACCCCATGTGGTGGTCATTTCTGAAATGGTCGGATTATGGCGCGGACGAGTCTCATTAAAGTATTTTGACAATTATTACAACCTGTCATTTTGTATGTTAATTAATAGATAATAATCAGCACACAGCTAATAATTGGCAGTAATTAGTAGAATATTCAAATGTATTTATATTGTATTATATCACTAATTGTTATTGAAATGAGTGCTTATAATAATTAGTTGCTAATGAACAGAAATTTTGTACTAATTTATAAATTATTTTAATAAATGTTCTCAACTTTTACAAAACAACTCAAAATGAAATCTAAATAAATCTTTACGAGATACGGATTGTAATTATAAAAGTAACTATAATTACAATTCGTATCTCGTAAAGATTTATTCATATAATAATTATGAAGTATTTTAATTGATACACTTGGTTGTTCGTTTCACTTAACTTTAGTGAAACGAACAACCAAGTTAAAATACTTCATAATTATTACATGTTTCCAATGTTAAGTGAGAATTTAATTTAAAAAGATTTATTTATATTTAATTTCGAGTTTTATTTATTTAAATAAAAATTATTATCCTCTCTCATACTTTTTCTTCTTTATTGAACTATACATACATTTCTGAAACTATGTTTTCATCTACAGTCGTTGAAGTTTTTATAAATGTTTATAAAAATTTCAACTATTTAAGATGGATTTAAATATATATTTAGTTAAATAAGAAAAATTATAAGAAAGGATAATCATTTTACTTTCCAAAGTGCGAGCAGTTGTAATCAAGAATAACGCGTGGGGTTATGTTAGCGGAATCATAACTATACCAGCAGTTCTATTAGCTGATCTTGACTCGAAGAAACAGTTAGAATTTGGGACGACGCAAATCTCAAAGCTTAGTCGTAAATTATTGTTTCCATAAGATCTTCAGAGATCCAACTGGTGAAATTATGCAAAACAACATATGAGAGATATAGAGTACATTAGAAGATATTTATCAATCGAAAGGTGTTGCTAGAGAATAGGAATTTTTAAATCAAACAATTTAGAAAGTAGAAGACTCAAGAGAGCGCTGTAGACATTTCATAAATATAATTGACAAATTGTCAGAATTAGAAGTTTATCATAACAAATGTAAATGGCAAAGAAAAGAAAATTTCATACTGAGTTTAAATTTGATCTCAATCGTAAAAATTACTAATAAAGCACCCAAAATCATCTTAAGTAAGAACGTTGATTGAATAAATTATTTATTTTTGTTCACAGACAACTTAGAAGAACGATTTTTTAAACATTTGATTCCTAGGGAATCCAGTTGAATTTTTCTCAAAGTTGACATTCTTAAGTCAAGTGAATGTAAAAATATATTTTTTCAATCAACGGTAAGAATAAAGCCGATGTCGTAAACCAAAAAGGAGAGATATTATTAACCGCCAAGAGATTGAATGTTTCGTGTTCTAAATGTACATCCAGAATTGAAATAAAACAATGAAGCAAGAAATATAATGTAAATAAAAAAAATCGCAGTTTTTAAAGAGATTTGAAAATAATTAATAAAGTTTTTCCACATTTAGCTCTGTGACTTTTGACTTACGCTACGTAAGTACGTTAAAGAAATGCACATTAAAACAACTACTTCCCGGGCAAATACCCACGCCGGACATTGAATTACATAATGTACACTCGCTGTTGCACATCAATAAAATATTGCATAATGCAACAATTTTTTTTTGATCCGAGAAAAATTTAATGTAAAAACAACAAAAGGAACGTTACTTAATATATTCTCTGTTATAAGACTTTATATGTGGGAAATGAATAATTGAAAATATTCACATGGATGTTTATTAAACTGAATATTTATTTATTTCCAATAAATAAAGTCTTAGAATGGAGAAAAAACATGTTCTTGTAAGAAAATACAGTCTTTAAAAAAGATGTAATTTATTCGGATTTAAATATTATCTTTTGGACTATGAAATACTTGTTTTATTAACGCGAGTATTATGTCATTATAGCATTTTTTTATAATTTTATTTCTATTCTTTTATTTATAGACAAAATTATAAAGTATTATTCTTACAATCCAGCAAAATAATTGTAGCATCAACATTTTAACAATGTAATAAATGGTGAATGCGCCGGACTAATGACTGGAAATGTTTGAATAACTTTTAATTCTTGTATTACATATTTATATAATACAATGTTACAAACTTAGACATTTGAATAAAGTTCTACTACTATTATTATTATTATAAATAAAATGAACAATCATTAATAGGATTCCAAGGCGTTGACTAACGAGAGAGAATATTATATAGTTGTAAGTGTTCTTGCAAAATTGATTAATATTTTATATGTTTCGCTTCCCTTCTTTTTTTTTACAATAGTTGTCAGCACGCACAGCGGAGCTCATAATAGCTTTATGTTTAGGGCCACCACACAGTAACATCAGCGTCGACTTTTTGTCTCCTGGAACTAGCCAACCATCCAGATATACAAAAACGACTAGTCGAGGAGTCGATCGATATCGTCGGGGAGGATAAGGACGCCGAGCTCACCATGCAGAATATCAACGAGATGAAGTATCTGGACATGGTGGTTAAGGAGTCCCTTAGATTCCAAACGACGGTTCCCTTTATCGAGCGCGAAATACATTCGGACATCGAAATTGGTAATTCCAAAATTAAAAAAATATGCATATAAATATATAAAAATAAATACGGGAGAAAGTTATAAATTGCTTTTAAAATTTTAAACCAAAAAAACATTTTGTGATAGTTTTAGACTTTATACTCGCAATGTATTAATAATAAATAACTTATCAACAAGTTCAAATAGATGTTCATAAAATAATAACCTTAATTATAAAATACTTGTTATTTTTTTTTAGATGGATTAAAAATCCCCGCAGGCACAACAATCTGCTTATTATTATACGCCTTGCACCGATCTGAAAAATACTACCCCGAACCGAACAAATTCGACCCGGACAGGTTCCTGCCGGAGAACTGCAAAGACAGGCATCCCTACGCGTTCGTACCCTTCAGCGCCGGACCTCGGAATTGCATAGGTTTTTTTGTTGTTGATATTTTCATGCATTTCTTACATTAAAGCCTATATTTTGCAGGGCAAAAATTTGCCATGCTGGCGATGAAAGCGCAGGTCATTAAAATTTTGAGAAACTTCGTGGTGGTCCCGGCGGAGCCGAAATTCGAGCCGGTGCTGAGCAACGTCGCCGTCCTGGATTCCGAAAATGGGATTTGCGTGCAATTAAAACTTCGGGAGTGATATGGTGATGAGGGCGTGATGGAAACTTTGTATGTTACTTGTATCATGTGTAATTTTAATCAACTTATATGAATATAAATAAGACTACAATTACATACATTCTAAAGTTATTTGTTTGTATGCGATTTTTATTTAGAGATTGATTAAATGAAAATTATCTGTGTTTCTCTACCTTTTTTAAAAAAATGGTCACTTTATGACGCACATTTTGCGTTACGTACCGCACGACTTACTGAAGAAGGGGTGGGAATAGATAATGAAGAGGGCGCCACGTGATTACGAGCGACAACAAAAGGAAAAATCACGAACCAAGGTACCAATAAACACCACCATACAAAAGTGACTTATATGCAAAAAAAAAAACAGCAGAATAAGCGAATCAGTTCGTTAAATAAAAAATAACGCGAATTGCAAAAAAAAAGACAAAAATTAATGTAACAATTTCTTCATTTAATCTGAAATGAATTACCACATAGAAACGTTCGAAACTATCACAAAGTTTATTAAAAGAATATTTAGGATTGTATTTTTGAATATCTACAGATTTTAGCTTTTTTAGTTTGGTGTATGAGGGGAAAATCAATTTACGGACGATTTGTCGGATTCCACTTAGCTTAATATAAATTACAAAATAATGATTTTTATTCGAGCATTATGTTTGGTTTAATTTATATTCATATTTATACTTCAAGTTACATATTAATTATATAATATATAATTAATTCACAAATTCATCCCAAGAGAAAATATTTGTTAGATTTTTATCAACATTATCTCATTGATGTGTATTTGCAATGAAAAAGATTTATTGATTCGGCGAGTGAAACTATTGGTTAAATTAAATGTAAGAAAAATTTATAAATCAACAAATTATTTCAATAAAAGAAAATTTTATAAATTAAGATATTTTCTTCATTTGCTACATGAAATTAGGCAAAACATGGCGTCTTCCATTTATTATTTTCTTTATATTATATATATGTTTTTTACACCATTGTCTATGTATAATATTTTTTCTATTTATTTATGCATTCCGATATGAGATAAACAGCATTAATTTAACATCTGCTATTGAACTGTAGGGGGATAGCAAAAGAGAAAATAATTTATTCATTAATTATTTTCAAATTCTTTTATTTAATATATTTCAATAACTGTGACCAAGTGAATAAATCCTTTTCCTAGGATTAGGAATCCTTTTTCCTAGGATTTTCTATCAGATTATCCCATTTTCATATTATGTTGTTCAATGCCTTTATTTGTGTTCTATTTAGCATGAGTTACATATGTATATGTATAGCTAATTGTGTTTTCTTACATTTGTAAAAATAGGCGAATTCCGTAAATACAGATAATAATAATAATGACGTTTGAGATCATAACATTTAAATTAATGACATAGACTGGACAGAGACAGTGTGAAAGACCACTGGTCGATAGCCAATTTGTGAAATTTATTATGTATAATATAGTAATGTAATGGTTTTATAACGTATTGTTTATATACTGTTTCAATTTCACAAATAAAGATGTTTGTGTATATAATAATAATAATAATATTTAATTTAACCAATAGTTATATATTCGCCGAGTCAATAAATCTTTTTCAATGCATATACACATCAATGAGATAATGTTGGGTGTAAATATATTAATTAATTCATTTATTTACGGAAATCTCCTTTCTACAAAAACTGTAAACATTTACATAAATCATCATAAATAATAATATACAAATAAGTCAACTATTCAACATAAACTTTGAACATCTTTATCCCAAGTGATTTTACAATTCAAATATTATTATTATTATTATTGCTCAAAAAAAAAACAAATTTGTAAATTAAAATGATTTTTTTTCTAGATACCGGTTTTCGTAATTGATATAAAAAAAATCGAGAAGTCATTTTTTATATTTAGGCATGTTTGTCAAGATATTTTTGTCAAATCGGTTAAACATTTAGGAGCGGCGAAATTTACTCGTAAGTAACGATTCACGATTAATTTATAACAGCAATTAGTCCACGCATAAGTAGAATAATAGCAGTTGTAAATATTTTAAAGTTGCAAGTGTGTGTATTTGAATCGAAATGCTTATTTGAGTGCTACATACAGATTATTAATATTATTTGCCTTATTGTATTCATTAGTATATCTATATTAATTTGTATTCTCACTTTTTCGTGGGGTGAAATGTGTAGAATAGTATATTATATAATTAAATTACTGTTAATCTTTTCTCTACTATTTTATTGGTTAGCTAGATGTATTTCACATATACAATGAGCATTTTAGAATAGAAACATCGTTATTTACAGAACATATACATTTTCATATATACATAACAATCAATACATCACATTAATAAAAATGTGATGTATTGATTGTAAGTAAATTTACCTGAGGATTTTATTTTATTAAACAACAAACAATCTTATGTTTAATTTTAAAAAAATGCCAATTAATTGTAAACTTAACGTTTACAATGAACGTAAACGTAAACAATGAAATACAGAAGTTGAGATTTAAGGTTGATTAAGTATATTTCTCAATTATCTTTATTATTAACATTATAATATGTCGTAATGTATAGAAATATATGCTTACTCTCTCTAGTTTTTTTTATCGATAATTAAGAATTATTTCTTATAAAAATATGTCGTTCATATAATTTAAAAATTCAAAATTGGATTTTCATCTAATAAGATGCATTTCTGAAAAGATATAAACATCCGTAATATTTTTGTAATTCGTAATGGTATTCCATTTATTTGTATAAATATACCAAAACTAAATATCAGTCATTTGGAGCCACTACAGTGCAGGTCAGAAACATTGTTGATTTATTTATTTAAATAAAAAGAACACTCGGTCACTATCCACTAAATCATTAACTCATTAAATTTTTTTACTAAAATTGAGCCAATAGAAAACGCATTAATTGAAATTTTGAAATTTTTGAGAGATGTGATTTCTCGTAATTCAGAGAAAAAAGGTTTAAAATTCAAAATTTATTAAGTATTCACAATCAGTCATATATGATTAACTGACATTCGCGACAAGAGACAAGGACTTAAAGATGAAGTTTCAAGTTTCGATTGACATTTGTAAATACTAAAACTATTGTATTATAAACTGTATGTAATTATAAATGTTCCAATGAAGATGATTATGTAAATAGGATGATCAAAGTTGTTTTCAAAAATATAAATATATTTAATTTAAAATATACATTATTTTAAATCATTTTTAAATAACATTACTTACTAATTATTTGTAAAATTCAATTAAAATTGAGCCAATAGAAAACGCATTAATTTTTAGAGCAGAGTTTTAATAGAATACATTTTCATTTATAACTCTGTGAAACATTTTGAATTATAGTTGATGAAAGATCTAAATTACACTTCACGTGCATAAAACATTTCTGTGAATTATTGGAGGAACAATTTTGTTTGTGTTTATTAAATTCAGTTTATTTTTTCTAAAAAGAAAATTTCAATCTAAATTTTCTGATAAACATGAAATATTACTTAATTTTTTTTGTAATACTATTTAAAATGATGTAGTTTGAATTATTTTTAGGAGTAAATATTTAAATAAATTAAATAAAAATGATTTGAAAATAATTAATAAACTATTTCGACATTTAGTCACAGAAAAAGCGTTGTTAATTATGGTTCCTTTTATTGAAATATTTTTTAAAGGATTCACTTCTTACTCCACTTAAAATTACAAATCATGATTAGTTTCTTTTATTCATTTCTTATATATATATATATATATATATATATATATATATATCTTTATTCAGACTATCTAGATAATTTTAACAATATAAATAATTACAATGCATGTATGTGTTAGTCTGTCTGGGCTATCGACCAGAGGTCTTTCTGCCCTGTCGTGAATTTATGAAGTTTAAGAAAAATCAATGCTAGCTAGCTGAATTGTCCTGAAGATTTGCGCAAATTAATTGATGAATGGTGATTGTAGGATGTTTGTATTTAGGAAGAATATTGGGGTTACGGGGAATACAGAATTTTGTAAGATGTTTATATTTATTAATTATTTTCAAATAATTTTTATTTAATTAATTTAAATAACTTGACCAAGTGAGTAAATACTCTTTTCCATTTATAGTAAATATTTAGTTGTGTGTTTGTAATTTCCTCCAAAAACATGCTTTAAATTACATTATTCATACTATGCATACTCTTCTAGCTATAAAAATTCTCATGAAAGTTTTATGAATGCGAAACTATTTAAAGAAAAAAAAAGAAAAAGTGTATTGTATATTAAAATATGAATTAAGAATTGTCGTACTGTTATTGCTGTATAATTACCAATGCAGCAGGGATTAAAAAGTAGCTATATAAAATTGTATTTCGACATTTACTTCATATATATAGAAAATCTTTATTTCCGAGAGATACATTAAATTACATTACAATATTTACATTACAATCATAAACCTCTAGTTAAGCCTCAGAAAATGGCTATCGACCATCGGTCTTTCTGCCTATTTACTTCATAAATATTCCGTTTACAAAGATTAAAATTATGTTGAATACAAATAATTTTTCGTGAAAAGCAAATTGTAATAGTTTTTATTGTCTACAAGAAAAATGAGCAAAATATATATAAAATCAATAAATTAATAATTCGACCCCTTACACAATGCAATACACTCCTTTACTAAAATAAAAAAAAAACTGGTATTATCCCCTTATGCCAACAAATTATCCCAAATTGTCTCATCCTGGAAATTTCTTTGCGCTAAGATAAATTCCAATATACCTCCGAAATTCAAATATCTTTAATCCACCATTCATGAATTCAAATCGTCAGACATTAATGACTAATTGACCTAGGAGACAAATGACAAGGACTGCCGGCTGAAAGATCACTTGTCGATAGCCATCTTGTAAATAAATATGTAATGTTTTTAAACTTAATGTAACTGTAAATAATAATAATAATAATTTATTACGGAATCACCTTTTTACAAAAACAATACAATATATTACAATAAAGATGATAATGTATGAAATAACTTGAGAAATTATAATATATATAATTAATAATATGCAGGTTAAATTAACTAAAGCTAAAGGGAAAATAATGTATTCATTAATTATTTTCAAATTATTTTTATTTAGATAGATAGATATTTTATTTGCGGAATCTCCATTATACAAATATTATAAATACAAAATTATTAAATATTATTAATTATTATATAAATCCCAAAGTGAATAAATGTACAACACAAATTAATTTATTTAAATAGCTGTGACTAACTGAATAAATCTTTTTTCTATTATTAAATTAACATTTCTCGTACAGAATTGTCACGAATATGTTGGCTTTTAGTTAACACATTCTCCATAATCTTCAATAAGTTTAGTAATATTAATGTTACTTAATCATGCAATATAAATTTTCTATACAAGAAAGAAATATACAAAAAATGTTTAATATGTGATTTCAATTAACAAACAAATAAAAGAAAAAGCAATAAAAGATATTTACAAAAACATGTACAATCACTGATATTTGATTAATTATATCAGTGATTTCACATTTTTTGTAAAATGCTTTTTCTTTTATTTGTTTCTTAATTGAAATTACATATTTAAATATGATTAGAAATTGCTCGTAGCCCAAAACTTGCTTATATTAAGTTAGCTATAACTTCAATAACTGACCGACGTGTCCACAAAGAGCTTCGGGCAATTTCAGGCACGTTTAAGGGACGAACAAACAACCGAAACTTGTTTAGGTGCTGGTAATTATGTGCTCTAATACATTTTACCTGTCCATAAATTATAATTTTCTAAAGTACACAAAAAAAAATATGGAAAGTTAGGTTGCAAACCTGAAGATATGTACATATTATGTTTCGGTGCTCGTAATTATGTGCTCTAATATATTTTACCTTTTAGTAAATTATATTTTTCTAATGTTAACAGAAAGAAATTGAAAATTAGTTGCAAAACTAAAGATGTATCGATATTAATAGACTTTGATTGAAACAAACCAATGATTTTTTAT
The DNA here is from genome assembly GCA_963082785.1 of Philonthus spinipes. NCBI lineage: Eukaryota > Metazoa > Arthropoda > Insecta > Coleoptera > Staphylinidae > Philonthus > Philonthus spinipes. The sequence continues at coordinate 16,419,688 of OY720318.1, read as the reverse complement.
TTTTACTCTGGAGTAAAAATAAAAAATCAGTGAAACAAACCAAGTGTTTCAGTCAAAGTCTATTAATATCGATACATCTTTAGTTTTGCAACTAACTTTCAATTTCTTTTTGTTAACATTATGATTTTTTATTTTTACTCTGGAGTAAAAATAAAAAATCAGTGAAACAAATCAAGTGTTTCAATCAAAGTCTATTAATTAAATATGTTTCACCACGAGTTAAGTGAGAAATTAATTTAAAAAAAAAGTATCCATATTAAGTTAGCCTTTCGTATAATTTGTTTCAGTACTTTCGATATATTTACAAACAAATTTAAAGATATGACCATATTAAATTTATCATTAATAAATATTATTTCATTATTTTTGATATATTTTAGTATCGAAAACATTATAACAAAATTTATAAAAAATATGCTCAAATACTTTTTCTTGAATTTTTCGAGGTGTACACTTTGCCGAACATTTTCAATTCTAGTTAACGTAATGTTTTTTATAACATTTTTATTATACACTTATCCTGTGACTAGATTCGGTTAGATGGTAATCATAATAAAACTATACTCAACTGTTTTTAGCGATTCTTATAAGAATTTTTTGTTGTCAGTTAAAGTAAAATTTGTGAATTAAACCAGAATTTTCTTATATATATATATATATATATATATATATATACCGGGTTATTCACGCTATACTAAATGGAATATTGTGGCCAAAGTACACATCTTTTTAAAAATTTTGATTTCTGGGATGTATAAGATCCTATAAGGGTTGATTTCTAAAATTATTATTATATTATAAGGGGCGTCCCAAATACCACACAAATATCAAAATTGTATAGGTATTATTTCTGTAGTTCATATTCGCGCTAAAAGTCTGCGCGAATACGCAGGGTTCTGATTTTGCCGGAACCGGCAACATTGTATTTTGGCAGTAACATTTAACAGAGTGTGAAAATGTCCGCCGTGCAGGCAAAGCGAAATAAGAAATAAAGTTCAGTTATATTAAAGAGTACGGAGTTATTATTAAATTCTTTTCCTAAGGAAATTGTAATGTCTTCTTTAACATTACAATTTCCTTGATATCTTCGCTATCATTCTCTATATATAGCTATTTAAATAAATTTAAAAAAAATGTACATAATTATTATAATTTATTATTAAACATAAATTGTCCAAATAGAGAAATAGTTTTTACGGACTTATTATTATTAAATATTTGTCTTCCAAAATATTCTATCCAACTGTAATAAAAGTAATGAATTTGAAAATAATTAAAAAAAAAACGTATTTAAAGACTTGAGAGCAATTAGAGAGAGAATAATTCATTACTTATTCTCCCTCTAATTGCTCTCAAGTCTTTAAATAAGTTTTTAATTTCAGAGCAATTATAAATAATAATTGCGTATTTTTAATTATTTTCAAATTCCATAATGTAAGCATCGTTTAGATTGCCCAAAATATTATGATTTAAAAAGAAACAACGTTTTTTTATATAAGTTTCATAAAATTTTTGTAGAGACAACATCACAATTGTTTCGCCAACAGTCTGCAATAAATTTTGTAAAATTTAAAAACCGTTGTTTTATTTACAAATAGTATATTCTCCATAATAAATTACAGAAAACTCAAGCGCCATCTTTTGCCTAACTTCAAGTGGCAAAAGATGGCGCTTGTGTCGTCTATAATTTATTATGATTAATATATATTATGATTTTCAAATTCGTATCATGTATTTAAACGCCACTTATTATTTATTGATGCCAATATTAGTCACTTATAGCATTTTTGTATTTTTTCTCTCTCTTTTTAGTATTGTAATGTTCTGCTAACTGTAATTATTTATATTGTAAATGTTATTATATATTTTTTGTAATTTTGAAAAAGGAGAAATCGGTAAATTAATAAATAAATAAATAAATATCGGGTATATAACCACAACATAATTTCCGTTCAGCCGCCTTCATCAAGACATTGCACATGGAACACACTAGGCTGATGAGGTTCGATAAACCGAAATGGACATCATTAGTTATCCACATGCTAGATGAAACTGGCTGAACATTTCATTAAATAGTATATTCTTGTTGATTAATTTAGTTCAACCATATACATTTAGCGTTTGAATAGTTGATAATGGCTAATTCGGTCTTTCTGACGCTGTCAGACCAGTGTGTTTTATTTACAATGACACATTCTAATGCGTAATTATGAAGTTTTATTAAGTACAAGCCTCGACCATCGATTATTCAATACGAATATTACTGTTTCTCCATTGAGAATGAACACATCGTGTACGAAATGTCATCTGGACTAAAATAAATTTAGTGAAGAAAAGTTTACAGTGTTCTTATTATACGAATATTATGTTTAAAAAATACTTGAGCTATTAATAATATTTAATTATCCTTTTCAGAAAATTCATAATGTTCTTCACAAGCAATATCCCAAAATTAGCGACCGTCTTTCCGACAATCCAACCGAAATACTACTCCAACCTGAAATGCGCTTTCAAGAAAGAAGGAATAATCCCCGACGTGATTTGCAAGAAGCCCAAACACAAAGCCTGCGTCACATTCAAAAGCGCAATAGCTGACCTAGGAAACCAAATCGCCCCGAAATGCACCGAGTGCCAGCCGAAAGTCAAATGGGAAAAACCCTGCGGGCGCTTCGTGGTGATGATGCTGAACCCCGACATGGAAACGCGGAAAGAACACAAATTGAGACACTGGGTGCATTGGCTGGTGGGGAATGTGAAGAATGGAAAGATCCATAAAGGGGATACTCTGATGGAGTACGTCGGGGCGTGTCCGGCGGAAGGCACCGGGTGTCATAGGATTGTGATTTTGGTGTACAAGCAGCATTGCAAGCTCGATTTTTGTATGAAGAAAATTTGCGCGGATATGCCGTGCGGTAGGGAGAAGTTTGATTTGAAGGGCTTTACGAAGAAATTCCAGTTGTGCAATCCGTATGCGGGTAACTTTTTCATAACGAAAGCCGACGCTTTTTCGGAAGCTTTGAGGTGTAAACTCAGGGAGAAAGGATTCAGCGGAAAGTGATGTGATTTAAGCCTTTAATGGTTGTTATAATAGTAAATTCAAATATCGAAATTTTAAATTATTAAAATCTATATTTTTGATTATATTTATTAACAGAAAATGATAGAAAATGGTAATTTTATAATAAATTTTGTGTAAAATAAAATTGAGTTTTTTTATAGCAATTTAAAATATTATATACAAATCTCTCGAAATTTAGTTAAATGAATTTCGAGAGATTTGTACGAAATGTAGAATATATTTTATATTCTACATTTCGTTGTTGATTGTTGAAAAGAATTAAAAATGACATTATTGAATATTCCATCAGCTGGCTTTTATTATTAATATTTTTAATATTTAATTATTGGTAGTTCAAACAATAATGATAAATATGAATGAATTATTAACAAATTACCAATAAAATATAAGAAAAAGGCGAAAGGACCTTAACTGAAAGTTTCAAATGATAAAAATTTCTAAGAGATTAAAATTCTCTTCGCATATTTCATCAAAATATAACTTTTTAAATTAAACAACTTTTAAATGACGAATACGGAACAAACAGATTTTTTTTAAATTATTTTTTTATTTAACTGTGATTACGCAATTTCATCAACCATTGAATTTTTAAACAGATAACGTTTGATAATAGCTGAATTTATATAAATTGCAATCACAATAAAAGTAAACCTTGTTAATCAACACAAAGATGAAATTACATTTTATAAATAAAAAAATATTTTTTTGTGTAATTGATAGTTTTAATAAAAATATTTTGTTTGGTTGACTAACTATAGTTAGTAGGAATTAAAATTATCAGTTATACTTAATTTTCTTTCATTAACTAATTAATGAAAACATAATACATAAGATATATATTTTTTTTTAATTATACATTTACAAATTTCAATTTATTTAAATGTAATTAAATAAACAAATACATACAACATATTATTATTTAAAAAAAAAATAAATATTTATTTTCTACTCACTTTCTAAGATTTTACCCCGTTTCCCCTGAAACGGAAACTTCACAGAGTGAACTGCGCTTACGAGTATTCAATGAAAACAGAAAGAAAAAAAAACCGACGTACTCGGAATGAGGTTAATTGTATGCGTGAACGCATATCAAAGCGATATCACGAAGGTTAGCTTTTCATGAAACGCAACACGGTGATAATTTGATTTCTGTGATCCGTTTAAAGATTCGGCATTGTGCCGAAGGAGCGAACAATCGGGTTAATCGCTTTTGTTATGAAAGTTTTCGGAAACGATTAGATGTATTATTAAACAGAATTGCAGATAATCTGCACCATTTGGTGCGGGTGGTACGGGAAACGTTAAATTTAACGTGTACGTTAATAATTAAATACACATTGTATATATACCGTACAACAATTTATTCACGCAACATAGCAAAATCCATAGGTTAATAGAATACAATAGGATTTTCTGAAGTGAGAGAAAGATAAAATATATAGCAGACGAATCGTAGTAGTTGTTGTTACCATGACTACGTATTCGAAAATAAATATCCTGTTTATCAAATTTTTCTTCAAATTTGGAATTGTCAAGTGCCGCGATGTCTTATACTCTGGAAGAGAGAATACAAATTATTAAATGGGTATACGGTGGCAATTCGATGAGGGATACTGTTCATTTATTTGTGGCAAATTTTGAGAACCGTCCCGCTTCCTCCTATTGTTTGTGTAAGTAATACTCTCCAACACATAAAAGCTATGTTGCGAGAATTTATTGTAGATCGGTATATATACCGCGGTTGCAATTTAAGTCAAAAAAAAGCGGAATAGGCTGCTCTATACAAAAATCTCTCCTACAAACTGTCTCACGATTTAATTATCAATCAACTTGTTACTGGAGATGAAACCAGACTTCATCATCATGATCCCGAATCATAAGAAGAGTCGATACAGTGTCATGTTAAGTGCTCCAGCTATCCCAAGAAGTTTATAGTCATCACTTCTGCAGGAAAAATAATGGAAAAATTTTGTTGGGATTCTCAGGGATTTTTTCTCGTTGATTATATGAATAAGGGTAGTAAGATAACGGGTGAATCGTATGCACACCTCACGGAAAACTGACGCAAGGTGTCTAGTTGCACCACGGCAGTACATAAGTTCAGACTTTCAAAAGCTGCTGCAGCTGATTGTGGCTTCGAAGAAATTCAACATCCGCCTTATAGTCCAGATTTGGCACCGAGTGATTATATTTGTTCCTGAATCTCAAAAAGTCTTTATTCACCCGATTGCGACTTCTTCCTGTTCCCAAAATGCAAAATGGTGCTTCGGGGGATATGGAAGCCATCAAGGCAGCAACGATTTAATGAGAATGACGAACTTATTGCAACTGTTGAGAACCATTTTGCGTAAAAAAAAAACAATGAATATTTTTATACTGCATTAAAACAATAAAAATAATGAAAACAGTCTCGCGTATGTATTTCTTTAAATTATGGTTCCGATTCACGGCAACTTCGTTTTTAGTCGCAATAGATGGGATCGACTGATTCGGAATCCCACAGACTCGAAATGTAAATATCTACTTCATATAAAAGTTGCTGATAAAGATTATTTAGGATTAAAAATCAGAAATAATGAATATTATGCAAATGCGTAATATACGTACGATAATTATAAATAAGTAAAATATTTTAGAAGAAAAAAAAGTTACTTACCAACCATCTTTATGTACATTGCGTTTTGTTCGGTGGTATCTATGGTTACTCCTTCTGTTTTCTGCAAAGAAAAAGAGCACATAATACATTAAAATGTTTTGTTTATTTAAATTATTAATAAACTAACTATACTTTTTGCGTTTGCAAGAGAGAGCTGTGGAATGCGACGCAACATAAATATCTGTTGAATTTGCAGCGAATGAACTAGATATCCAGGGCTATTCAGTACGTGAAATATAAATTTTAACGTACATGTATCGCCACAGTCTAAGCGTGTTTTATAATTGACATGTTATGATTTTTTTACTGTTATTTATACACACGATATAATATTCTTGGCTATTCTGAAATAAGAATGTCAAGTTTAACGTATACGTTATTTTTATCATCACATCTAAGCAGATCATTTAATAGATGTAAATATATAGAATGCGAATTTAATTAAACGTACATGTTAAATTTAACGTTTCTCGTACGGAATAGCCCCGATTATTTAATTAACCCTTTAGCTACTGATTTATTGACAGATTTCATTATATCTGATAAGTATTTAATTTGTTGCGTTATGGATAATATATTTTCCATAAGAATTCTTTTATTTTAGATATATACATAATAAAAACTAGGCATAGGGCTTGCTTTAAATTAATTAAATCACGAGCTAGACTCGACAATTTTAAATACATCAAAACCTACGAATGGAGAGTGTGAGGCATCAAATGTACCCAAAGGGTTAATGTGTTATTTTTAATGTAATATTTATAACTATATTTTTAAAAAGGCAAATTTCCATTAATACGAGGGTGCTTTGAAAAGTCCGTGCAAAGTCCGATAGATGGTACCACCGGCGCGTATCGAGGTCATGTTTGGTTAGTATCATCTCTTGAATGAAGGCACACCAAGTTTCAGCCATATTGGTTTATTTCTTTGTGCGTGGATTTCGAGTAAATCAAGGAAGTCGAGTGATTTTTAGGAAATGGACGGAAAAAGAATTTCGTGTGGTAATTAAACATTACTTTATGAAAGGCAAAATGCCTCGGGAGACTAAAGAGAAGCTTGAAAAGCATTATGGTGACTCTTCACGGATTTTTCAAAACGCCCCTCGTAAAGCTTATTATTATTGGAAGAATAAAATTTATTGCCCCCCTTAATGAATTATTGAAAACAAAAATTAATTGGCCTACATTTTTATTTCTGGGAATTATATATCAAATTTGGTAGTTGTTGAAGCTTCTACGTTATTATACATCGTAATTAACAATAATGAAACAAACACTAACAAAATTAGTTATACAAATAAAGTAAAAGTTATTTATCATATTACTTTTTAAATTTTGCTTATTATAAAATATGTAATAAAAACAGATTCCGTTTAACTAGTCATGAAGTGATGTGTGAATCAAATCAAACAATACGTCATTGTCAAAATGTAAAGAATACTTGTTTTTATCAGTCCTAATGATTATAGTTTAACAGATTCATCGATTGGTTATTTTGAATATAAGTCAGTGAAATCATTAAATTCATAAAAAAAACTTTTAGTTGGAAAGATTTATGCGACAAATTTAAAACGTATACACTTTTTGACAGCATCTGTTGAAATTCTTATTCCCTATAATAGAAAAAGGATTTATTCACTTGGTCACAGTTATTTAAATAAATTAAATAATAAGAATTTGAAAATAATTATTTAATAAATTATTTTCAAATTCTTTTTATTTAATTCTTATTCCCTAATTATTTTTGAAAAATTAAATAAAATGTAAAGCAATTAATCTTTGCCTTGATATGAATATATATTTATTTGAAGTTACATTGTGTTCGAAGCAGTTCTGCTTGATTGTATAAATACGTTTTTTTACATCGGCCATGGGTTTTCTGCAATATGTAATTTATTTTAAAAGATTTGTCTTATATATATATATATATATATATATATATATCTTTACATCTTTATTCAGACAATAACTTTATATAATATACAGTTATATAATACAATTATAAGTTTGTATGACGGTGTTAGTCTGTCCTGGGCTATCGACCTGAATTCTTTCTGCCCATTGTCTTAAAAGATGAAAATAATTTGAAAATAATTAATTGTTAATCAATCATTTTCCTTTTAGCTACTGTGACATTTTTTGACTTACGTTATGTAAGTATTTAAAAACAAATGTAGATTATAAGAACTACTTCCTGGACCTATACTACTCCAGGCATTAAATTACAAAAAGTCGCAGTAGCAAAAAAGAAAATGATTTATTTATGATTAGTTATTTTCAAATAAAATCTTGTTTATGCTGGTTGTTGGAAACTTTAATTATTTAAATAAAAATAAGCAGGAGAAAGGACAACTAATTTTATTTAAATATTTTTATATAATTTATTTTATATTATCTGTGACCAAGTGGATGAATACCCTTTTCCTTTAATTATATTGCCGATCTGAGTCACCTGAAATATTATTTATTTTCCATTTTAATAGACCGAAAACCAGCCTTATTCACCCGATTTAGCCCCTTGCGACTTTTTCCTGCAAAACGGTGTTTTTGGGGATATGAAAGCCATCAAGGCAGCAACAACTCGGCAACCGAAGAGCCTCGCAACTGAAGACTTTCAGCGATCTTATCAACAGTGGAAACGACGTTGGCAGAAGTTCATTTTGCCTCAGCGGGAGTACTTTGTAGGAATATATTGAATAATTGTAAAATAAAGTTATTATTCTACTTTAATACGTATTTTTCGGACAAACCACATATTTCCAAACGAATTTTAGCATTCTTTTCTTACACATATATAGCCAAATATGTTAACATTGATTCTAGCGTCTGGTAAGACTGTAGTTTCGATTAACAGTTTAGTTAGTTTTATAATAGCGTCGAAACTATAGCCACTAAATAAATTTCAGTTATACAAGAAATGTTAAAAAGGATTTTCATTAATCGATTTTTTTAGTTTTGTTAAAACTAACTATAACCGACAACTGACTATACAACTAATGAAATATTCCAGCAGACAAACACATTTCATTATATATTTTAATTATATCATGCAATCTACAAGACAAACTAATTATATGAACATTTCATTCTCGAAACCAACTTCAAGCCCGTAAACACACAAAACTCGAACCAATTAAACACTCCCCCGTCCCACCCGCACTCAGACTTCGCCGCCCGTTCCGAGGGCCGAAAACCATATTTCCATTTTCACCACTATCCCCGGGATGAAGGCCGTAACTACAATTAGCGTCCCGGGACATTCCGTGCCGTAATTAAAACTTATTACGCGCCCCGAGTTTCCGATTGCGTTTTAAAAGGCGCCCTCATGTAAATTTCATCGCGGAAACTTTTTAGCGCCTCTCAAAGAAGGACCGCCTCCCTTAAGCGGGGAAACGATATTGAATTTTCCGGCGACGTGGCGGCTTTTCCGTTATTACGCGGAAAGTTCGGGACAGTTGGTTTTTTGTGTTTGTGGATCGACGCGTGCTACGGCTTGAGTAAATATTCGTGTACAGGTAATTGAGATCTATATCAATGATTGTTTAATAATTGTTTGCTTTGTATATTCATTGGGATAGGAGTAAAAAAATAGGTTTCACTAGCTCGCATCTATAATGAAAGGTTATCGTTTAAGAAAGTTTCTAAGAACTCATTACTATACTCTTTCTGAAGTAATCCAATCATGAATCTATATGAATGGTTTCGGCAAGGAAAGTCAGCATCTACCAATATATTAGTCTATACTTATATAATGCGCGTTTTCGAGGTACAGTGTCAGTTTGATTCAATCTACACTGATTTCTCGAAAGTTTTCGTCACTGCAGATCACGCTATACTTATATTGAGCTCCTGCTGATGGTACCTTACTACGGTGGATTCAATCAAAACATTTTTCGTGTGAATCCGAGCTCTTAAAAACGCCACTTTTGGAACTTAATCAGATTGTTGTTTATAACTTTTTTGTATTACTTCAGATTAATTGAAATAACACCCATATGGGTAGAAAGGGTCATTGAATATATACAGGGTGGCGCAAGATTCCGATGAAGTCCAATATCTCAGTTGTTATTTAGAAATTTACAAAAAGATATTACTGATATAATTTGTAGCAACTGTAAAACTTCACATTTTAAAATTGGTTTCATATATACAGGGTGTCCAATAATCACGTGACGTATCAAATATATGATTTTTTAAATGGAATGTTATATTTTTTATGTCGATTTTAGATTCTACGCTTAAAATTAATCATTTTTGACATAAGGTTTATTAGGTCAGTTTTTGATATTTTAAAAGTTATAAACAATTTAACGTTGAAATCAATGGAAGATTGGGGCCTTATTTTAAAAAAATTAAAAACAATGTAAACTTTCTGTTAACGCAATTTAGTTGAAAAAATGCTTAATAATATAAGGAATAATCGTTTGTTACCATAAAGCAAATGTTGTGTACAGGGTGAAACAATACGCTAAATGATTTTTTTTCTTTTTTCACTTAAATGGAATACCCTATATTTTTTACATTATTTCGATAGAAAATTGATTGTTCTTTAATTTTTGTATAATAAACAATACCCCTATCTGTTACCATTTTTTTAACAATTTCAATTCAAAGTACAAAATTATAAGTTTCGCTTATAATCTATAATTTAAGTAGGCTATAATTAAAACAAATGCAATTCATAATCGTTTTCTGGTATTCAATAACATACTTACTCCTTAATCTAAAAGGATATTCAAATGACAATCGATATTTAAAGGCAAAATATAAAGAAAATAGTTGCTCAACGATTATTTAGCGAGTTATAATGCTTATTGGGACATATTTTTTTAAGAAAAAAATTGTAAAATGTTTGAATGCTATTGAATTACAAAAAATGTGAATGTGTGATATAAATATATAAAAATGTTAACAAAATATAATGATATAAATATTTCGTTTCGTATAGGAATGTGTTTGAAGGATTATGTAAAGGGTTATTAGGATGTCTTATTTTAGTTAATAGTCGCAGGGCAGAGCGCTCTGCAATTGCAAGATTATTTAGGACTGCGGGGCGGGGATTACGGAATAGGATAGAAGCGTATTCGAGCAAGGGACGGCACATCTTCCATTTATTATAACATTTTGTAAGAAAAAAACAAGTGTTAGTTTTTTGGAAAATTTCAAAGATTATTCAAAAATATTTCACCGCGGGTTAAGTGATGAAAATGATTAAAAATTTACGAAAAAAATGTTTTCTTTGTTGCAAAATTAATTTATTGTTAAACATAATTTTTGCGATGTGGACGATTTAAAAGGATAGGAATCGCAAAACAAACTAGAAAATCTTCATTAATGAATTTAGAACTAATGTATACCTACTTTAGTCTTGCGAAAATCGCATTTGTTTATTGCGAAAGTAATTTATTGATAAATGCAATTTTGGAGAATAAATTGATGATAATAATAGGAATCGTACAATCTGTTTAAAAATAAATTATTAATATTAACATACCTTAATAGAAAAAATAACTTCCAACCCATTCTTGGTGAATCGAAAACCAACTCACCTTCACCACTCACTAGTTACCATTTGTTCATAAACAAAAATAAATCGCGTTTTTAATTATTAATAATTTCTAACGTTAAAAATTAAACCGGAATAGTGAACACTGCGCGTTTTCGGACGACTGAATCGAAATACAAGAGCGCAATTATCGCAAATCAAAAAGAAAAAAACGATCGACGACTCAATCCGAGAACGCATTCCTGAGATAAGAAGATTCGTTGTACCTGGATCCTGGCGCACAGCCAAGAACATACCTATTTAAATTGTTGTATTTTCAATATTATCGCGTATTAAAATAATTACAGTTTAATATTTATTTACTTTTTTTTATTAAATTCTCATTTATCCCGTGGTAAAAAAATATGTATGAATTATGATGTATTTTAATTAATACACTTGATTATTCGTTTCACTAAATTATTTTATATTTGTGTTCTCGTAACTTTCACAACTAAATAAATTAGTTGTTCTGGCACGGCCTACTTTGATTAAAAATTCTATACCAAATTTGTATTTGAGATTAAATATCTCAAAAACGGTAAACGGTAGCTATTTAATATGTTATATAAAAAATGAAGAGTGATTAATTTTCTATTAAAATAGCATAAAAAATATAGGGTGTCCCATTTAAGTAAAAAGGGAAAAAGTCATTTTGCGTATTGCTTCACCTTGTATATAAAAAGTTATTTTAAGAGAAAAAAAGAGTATTTCTTTTATTATTAAGTATTTTTGCATTTGTATGGCGTTGACAGAATGTTTATTTCATTTTTCATTATTGAAATATTAGGTTCTAAACAACATTCATTTGTTTATAACTTTTAAACTATGAAAAATTGACCTATTAAATCTTATATAAAAAATAATTATTTTTAAACGTAGAATCGAAAATCTTCATAAAAAATATATCATTCCATTTAAATAAACATATGTTTGATACGTTACGTGATTATTGGACACCTTGTATATATGAAACTAATTTTAAAATGTGAATTTTGACAGTAGCTACTAATAATGTAAGTAACATTTTTTTTGTATATTTCTTTATAACTGAGATATTGGACTTCATCGTAATCTTGCGCCACCCTGTATATACAGGATTTTATTTCATAGAACATAGCTCTATGTTCGAGCCACGTTAAAAAAAATATACATAAAACATTTTAAACAGTTTTTTTAGCCGCTGTATACAGCTTTAAACGTGTTTTATTTACAAGTCATATTAATATTTAATTTATTTTTGTTTTCCATTTAATAATTGATTTAGATTTAATTTAGTTTTGCAATCTGTTATTGGAATATAATTTCCGTTGATTGTATGAATAAATAAATAAATAATATATAAACCGCAAGATTTTTTATATGCAGTGTTATATATGATATACTGACGCTTGGTTTGTATAACTTATAAATTCTGATAAATTAGGTATAGAAACAAAGTCAGATGTTTTATTATTGTGAATTTTAATTTGAACCAAATAAAGAAATTTCTTTATCGTAAACAAAAACATCAAATATAATCAAATATTGATATTAATGACATGGGCTGGACGAATATAACTAGCTCACAACTAAGCCACTAATGGAATATTCCAATGGACAAATTTCCTTATTTATTATACAGGACAAATGTTTGTCAAAGTTCATCTAAATTACAAGTCTCTTAAAAATCGCTTGTAGAGCTTATCGATGACCGAAACGATGCTTCCAGCAGCATTTTAAAAGAAAAATAGGCTAATGCTTCGAAACCCGCACCAAACTGTCACTTTCTCGGGATGCACTGGCGGCTTCTCAATGATCATGTGCGGGTTTTCTGGATAGTAGATGTGGCAATTAGAAGTTTCTCACCAAGACTAAAAATGCGCTTCACAAGAATTTTTTTTTTAAGAAAATCTTTCTGCGTTTCGAATTGCTCCAAGGCCAAAACCCATTCATAATGGAACGTTCTTAAAATAATATTTCATATATTTTTTTATTTTATGCCAATACATTAAGTTTATAATTACCACATAAGATAAAAATAATTATTTAATAAAATATTCAACCACCATTTATCTAGCTTCAGCATCAGCATCCGCGTAAAAAAAGGGTCGACATTTCCTTGCCTTTCATCTCGCGTCCCCGATATTTTTTGTCACCTAATTATACCTTGAAAATATCAAAGGGTCTTTGCACAGGTCGCAAGTGTATGGTCATTGAACGCGATCGATTAGATCCTCTTTTTTTGCTCGTCGCAAAAAAACCATCCGTTTATTAAAAACCCATCCGAGCACACAATATTGTTCTGAAATTAAAGTTACGCAACATCTCAGATACACTCTTCTCTTTTTTTTCGTTATATTATCTCCGATATACACAGGAGGTATTTATTTACACTGGAATATTGGAACGATTATGATGTTTGAAAAAATTAATTTATATATATTTTTTCAATGCTTCGAAAGAAGGAAAAAATTATTTATTTATTTAACGGATTTACCTTTATACAAATCTACAATACAATTAGTAATATTTATGTGTAGTGGATTGTAGAACAAAAATAAAGCAATAATAACAACAACAAGAAAACAAATAATTGGTGCCGTTATATGATAATAGTGCGCCTTGCTTAAATTAATGAATCTTACGCTACCAAAAATCCATAGATGAATAACAGTTTCACATATATAAGTGAATAAATGCCTAAAAAAATAGAGGAGTCCCGATAACAACAAACGGCCACCGTAAACAGAACCTTGTTACAATATGAATGGCATTCTCATGAATGAAAGATAAAAATAAAACTCTTTTCAAAGTCGCGTCCGCATAATCCGGCGAAAAGACCAGCGCGCATTATCGGGATCGCATTGTTTGTGGAGTTTCGCCTCGTCTGCATTTGTGTGTTTAGTGGCCGTAAAATAGATCCGGATTCCGCGCCAATATTTATTTTAGTGTTCGTATTCCTTTACGCGCGCGCGCGTCCTGTTTTAAGTTTGCAGGCGAGTGCAAATATCAATTCGGCTCTCGAATTTCCGGTTTCCAGCGCTTCCGCCAATACACTCAGAGAGAGAGTTTGCCTCTCAACTGTACATACCTGGGCCGTTTATTTGTGCGAGCGTACGTGGAATCGGGAAACTGGCTTTTAACTTGATTAATATTTTCGACAAACATCGAGGAGGGGATGTTTGCGCTCGTGATGTTATTAAAAAAATATATTCTTGTACATGCCGGTTTTTTTTATTTCGATAGTTTAATGATGGTTGGGAGTATTTTGATACGAAGCAATAAATGCTCTTGAAAATTAAACGGATATATTAAAAATCGATCATTATTTGAAATAAGCAGAAAGATCGATGGTCGATAGCCGTTTTCTAATATAGTATAAGAATTATATTGCTAATTTATTGTATATAAAATTGTCTGCGGAAATGAATATGTTATATTAATATGCGAAATTTCAAATTGGGAGACGATCACATATCATGAATTGGCAGCAAGGACTCCTAGCACACGTCTGGAGCGAACAAATCCAATTTTAAATTAATTATAAAACTTTGCATTAAGGCTGCGATCCCCAATACGTTTCCGTTTTAAGAGATTAACAATTTTATACAGTCATAAAAAAATAAACATTAAATACAGGCAGATAGCATATTTACTGATGAACGACATCAGATAATTTTTATTTTTTTAGAAACAAAAAAAGTGAAAAAAATAATTTTTCAAAAAATAATTTAATTTACAAAAATACATTTAATCTACTTTAAATATATCTGATTGTATGTGGAAAGTCTTCCTGTTAATATCCATATTTAATACAATCCTAATATTATTATTTGTAATAAGTATACTTCTTAATCCTATAATAATAATAATAATAATTTATTTATTTACGGAAAATTCACCATTTACAAAATCCTGTTAAATAGTCAATGAGAACAAATTTAGTTCGACGCTATCATTTTTATTGTGGAACAGTATCTAGTAGTTCAGATGTTTGCCGCTATGTTGAAAAATCACAGATGGAATAAACACACACATTTTGTAAAAAAAAACAATGCACGCTCTGTCGTTAATCGTACCGTTTATTAGGCATAAAATCGCAGCCTTAATCAATCCGTTGCACACTAACAAAAAAATATATCAACAGTCCATCAAGTTTTCAATTGCAATAAAAGTCGCTCTTAATTAAGATTGAGTTTACCTAATATAAGTACCAAACCAATAAAGTTAACGGTGCTTTGAATAGTTTTTTTCTTCTTCTTGTGAATTTCCAATACTCGAGATTCAACGGTGTTCTGTTGCTGCTCAACTGAACTCGACGACGAATTTCCAGACTTTCCCACTTAAAAGTTTCGAAAGTTTACATTACAGGCGAAAATCAAACGCAAGGTGGAAACTTTCTTGGTGTTTATTCTAATTGTTTTTGATTTAATCACGATACTTTATGCAAATTGACGAACATTTTGTGGATGTTTATTTATTGTTGTTATTTATTAAGTTTAAAACTGTTAGAAGGATTATTGAAATTTTATTAGTAAACATTTTACATGAAAGTAAAAATATCATTTTCTGATGAAAAAAATAAAAATAAATAAATAAATAATAATCATAACAAAATATTTTTTTTAATCTTTTTCCTTTATACCGTTAGGTGTAATAAAATAATAATAGAATATAATGTAAATATTGTGTATTTATACATCCTCTGTCCTGAAATAAAGATTTTGTGTATATTATTATAAAATATTATTATTGCAGTAAAAAATCAGACCGAAGTGAAGTTACCCACGGATTTCCAACCACGGATTTGTCCGGCTCCTTCACCATGGCGGAGGCGCCGGGCAAATCATTTATTTTAAAAGCGATTCACAGCTTATAAATAAATGAAATTAACCCAATTATACAAGAACCGTGATAATATATGTCCAACTTAATTTAAAATAATTTTTACTTTCAATTATTAGCCTCGAATAAGACTTAGACATATCAGATTGAAGGTCCAAAACGAAGGTGTTTGTCACAATTCAAGAACTTGTTTCTCTTCTTAGATTGTTGCTAAAGGTCTAAATCATCATTTAAAACAATAAAATCAGGGGTATGTATTTCGAAACTTTTTTTATAAATTTTTAAACTTCAGCCACGGATTCGCCATAAAGAAACGAAATTTTCTAAGTCCAAAACGAAGGTGTTTGTCACAATGTAGAAATTTGTTTTTCTTCTTGGATTGTTGCTAAAGGTCTAAGTAATCATTTAAAACAATAAAATCTGGCGTATATATTTCGTCACTTTTTTTAACGCTCAGCCACGGATTTCAAAAGAAATCTCATTAGGCGAAATCCGTGGCTGAGAGTTTACATTATTTTTAAAAAGTTGCAAGATTTATACCCCTGATTTTATTGTTTTAAATGATTATTTAGATCTTTAGCTGTATACAGCGGTTAAACAAAGTTTTAAAAATGTTTTATGTAAAATTATTTTTTTTTTATGTGTGTTACAAGTCATATTTAATTTATTTTCATTTTCCATTTAATAATGTAAAAACCCCACGATTTTTTTACTACTATATTATCGTGCGTAATTTTATTCCGCCTTATACATTTTTTTTGCCGTTGTATTAATAAATTCAAACTGAGATTACAATCGAAAAGTCGACGGGCGCCAGAGTGGCATTCGCGGCGACAGAATTTCCGTGTTTCACTTTCGACCCTAAACATTCGAAGACATTGCGGGCACGAAAAAAGTATTAATGAGAAAATATGGCGGCGATTTAATCACGAAACTCGTTAAGGGAAACAACGGGATCCCTTGTTCGGATCGTTTGCGCCCCGTGGGGGACGGAAAGCCCCCGATCGGCGGGGAAATCAGGGAAAGTTCGGCCAGAAAATAAATGCGGTTATAATTAAGCACAGAAAGTTCAGATTAGTGCGCGTGATTTTATAATGGATTTATTTTCGGGCGTAATCAAAAGTTTTGTTATTTCCTCCTGATGAGTAATTTCGTGATTAATAAAAAATGGCGATGTGTCCATCATGGTGAATTCAGTCAAATAAGTTTCTGTTTGAAAATTTAATAGAAAAGGAAAAATGATTGATTGAAAAAAATAGATTGTTGCCTTTATTTTTATTTTCCATTTAATAATGTAAAAACCCCACGGTTTTTTTTACTACTATATTATCGTGCGTAATTTTATTCCGCCTTATACTTTTTTTGCGGATAATATAGTCAGTTTTAAGCGAGTATGGGATTTTTTCTTGTAAAACAGATTCATTTATTAATCAAAAAATGTTGCATATGCAATATGTTATTGATATGCAACAGCAAGGGTCCATTATGTAATTCAATGTCTGGAAGGATATAAGCCTGAGATGAAGTTGTTTTAATGTAAATAAGTTTTAAAGTACTTACGTAACATAAGTCAAAAAATGTCCCAATAGCTAAAGATAAAATAATTGTTAATTATTTAATTATTCATTACTTTTTATTTAATTTAGATTCATTTATAATTAGTTTAGTTAAATGGAGCTTATTGTAGTAGTGTAACTTAAATAATTAATTTGACGAAGTAATAGTTTGATGTCATATCATTAAGAGCACAGAAAAACAATCGAATTTCTGATTGGCCGATAAATATATCGCTGGGCGTGGAAATATTTCGTTTCCGAGGAGCAACAGGAAATATAAATTCCCCGGGAAATAATTCGATATATAATATATATTTTTATATATATAAACCCCTAGCGCGGCGGGTGGTAAATTCGCAGAGGGAGAAAAGTAGAAAATTCGATCAGCTAAAAGGATTTAACAGATGGGCGCCGTATAAATAAAACCGCACTCTCTCGGAACCCAAACGAATGGAGGGGATGTGTTGCCCTAACGAACCCTACCACCTTGTTTTATTTATAAAATATAAAATTCCGCCCGGGGATTTACAAAAGCCGCCCTTAATTAGATCCCGATCTTAATTAAGTATACATTTGCGTTTAGTAAACATGCATTCGGTATCGATTCGATGCTTGGGGTTAATAATTATAACAAGCGGATGTTGAGGGGTGGAGCGCTGGGGGATTTTTAACGGGGGCTACATTACAATACAAACTCGCTTACAAGTTCGCCCGAACTAATAAAGTGCAATATCGAATAATCTCCACTAAAATGAAATACGTGATTCCGGGCGGGATGTCTAATGGAGATAAAATTTAATGAAATTTTCTGTAAAATGTATAACTTCGTAGATTTGGAGAACGTGATCTAATTATTCGGCGCGGGGTGCGGTTTTCTTGCCTTCATTAGCGAACGCTTGAAATTGTGGCTTTATTTCAAATTACGCTAAGATCCGGAGCAACTATGTCAATGAGGGGGACTCGGATCGTTCTATCTGACTAAAATTTTGTTATGAAATGTGCTTTAGTTAAAATTCCAGGCGGCGGAGTTTCTCGTGCGACTACATTTCCCCGCTTTTCAAAGACGGGGGGTTTACATGAAATGTTTGTTGCGAAATTGTTTCAACTTAATAACGTTCAATAAATTTTAGTTTGTTTGAATAATTATTTTATTATTAATCATAAAGTTTACCAGGTCAGGCAAAATTCAATTTTACAATCCGCCGCTTTCACCGTTATTAACGCACAATGCACAGACTTTTGTTTTATTAATACAAAGTAAAGCGTAAAAGCAGCACATTTATTAATAATGGTGAATGCGCCGGGATTTTGTCTTTTAATATACACAACCACATACTCCAAATGATGACATAAATGCAGTATTAAATATCTAAATTTAATATTTCAAAATATTAATCGTAAAATCTAAAAATATAATTATATACAGAGTGTCCTTTTTTTAAAAAAGTCAACTTTCATACTTTTGCCTTATTTGGAACATCGTTAAGGCTAGCATACTTTTTCACATTTCTTATGGACGCCATATTGATTTTTCATCAGATTCAAATTCTGTTTTTTTTTCTGATTGATTTTTGTATACTGAAACGTTTTTAGATATATATACAAACATTTTTATTCAGACAACACCATTAGATAAGCTTATATATACATTTATATTTAATTATATATATATATATATATAATATAATATAATTAAACAAACCCTTTATACCCGTGAGGGTGTAGGGTATATTTAATTAACAATAATAAATATTGTTTTAGTCTGTCCAGGCTATCGACCTGGGGTCTTTCTGCCCCTATGTTTTTAGATAAATATTAATAAAAACTATATAGTAGAGAGGCTACAGGAATATACAAACCGTTGAGAATAGGTACATGGAACGTAGGAAGCATTAAAGGGAAAGAAGAAGAATTAGTGGAAGAAATGATAAAGCACCAAATTGAAATATTGGGAATCACAGAAACAAAAAAAGAAAGGTAAAGGAATGAAGAGAATACATAAAGGGTACTGGATGTTTTGGTCAGGAATAGAAGAAGAAGAAAGGGCGAAAGGGGGTAGGATTAATAATCGCTCCAAATAGAATTAATGATATCATAAAGGAAAAATATATAAATGAAAGACTCCTGAGAGTAGATACAAATATATATGACGAAGAAATATGGACTTTAATAATAGCCTACGGGGAGAACGAAGACGCAAAGAAAGAGAACAAAGACATATTTTTTGAAAACCTGCAGAGAGAACTAGATGAGGGACAAGAGGGATTAATAATAATGGGGGACTTAATCGGACGAGTAGGAAACCAAAATACGGAAATAGAAGAGTATATGAGGATAGAAGGAGAAACGATAAGAAATAATAACGGGGAAAGAATAATACAAATTTGTATAGAAAACAATTTGATAATCGCAAACACTAAATTTAAACATAAGATGATACACAAATATACAAGAACTCAACCAACCAGAAATGAAAAGTCAATAATAGATTATTTCCTAATACGCAAAAACAAATGGCAAAACGTGAAAAATGTCAAAGTGACAAGACAGGCAGAGATCGACAGCGACCACCACTTGGTGAAAATGGAAATGAAGCGAAAGAAAATAGAAAAAACAGACAAGAGAAGAAAAATTGTAAACGAAAAAATAAATAGCTACAAACTAAAATAAACACAATATCGAGATAAATATCAAGAGATATTGAAACAAAAATTTAAGGATAACAGAGAATCCAAAGGAATTGAAGAAACATGGGAGACACTTAAAAACAATATACTAGATGCAGCCAAAGAGAGCTGTGGAACAACATAAATCACGAATAAGGAGACAAAGAGGAGAGATTGGTGGATGAAAGAACTTAGAGAGAAAATTAAAGACAAAAATAGATAAGTGGGTAAGATACCCAAGTATAAAAAAGAACGAAGACTACGAAGAATACAAAATAAAAAGGAACGAAGTAAAGATAGAAGTCAAGAGAGCCAAACAAGAATCATGGACATAATTTGGAAATAAAACGTCAAGGAATTACCGAGAAAACCAGAAATTATTCTACGGAGCATTAAAACAACTGAGAAAGAAAAAAGAATATAATATGATGAATATAAAAGACAAAGATGGAAACATAATAACAGAAGAGGGTAAAATAATGGAAAGGTGGAGACAATATTTTGAAGAATTTACAGAAGCACAGGAAGAGACAATAGAAACGCTAGAAGAAATAATAGAACTACCAGAAATAGATAAAATACAAGAACAAGAAGTAATAGATGCCATACAAAAGTTAAAAGCCGGAAAAGCACCAGGAATAGATGATACAACACCCGAAATTATCTTATATATTAACGAAGAAGGTATACAACAGCTAACACACCTAATGAATGAAATCGTAAAGAATATAAAAGTACCAACAGAATGGAATACAGGAATAATTTTACCAAAACACAAGAAAGAAGACAAAAGAGACTGTACAAATTATAGAGGAATAACACTGGCAAGCGTCCCAGGAAAGATTCTGGCAAGAATAATGAAAAAGAGAATTAGAGATAAGATTGAAGAAACAATAGAAGAAACGCAATGTGGCTTCAGAAGATGAAGCACCCTCGACCTAATATTTACAATAAGACAAATCAGCGAAAAACTTATAAATACGGGAAGAGAGATACATGTATGTTTTATAAATATGGAAAAGGCGTTCGACCGAGTGAGAAGAGAAGACATATGGAAAGTGTTAGAAAATAGAGGAATAGACAGAAGGACGATAGAAGTAGTTAAAGCTATGTACAAAAACAACAAAAACATAGTTAGAACAAACAATGAAGAGTCCAGAGAGTTCGTGACAAAGATAGGTGTAAAACAAGGGTGTATTATGACTCCGCTACTATTTACATTGATACTAGATGAAGCTATAAAGGAAGCAAAGAAGGAAATGAAGACGTTAAAATTGGGATACTGGAAAATGGAAGAAACACAAATAACGGAAATTATGTTTGCAGATGATATGGCGATAGTGGCAGAGACAGAGAAAGACCTACAACATAACATAGAAATACTCGACAAGGCATTAACAAAAATAAATATGAAGATAAATATAGACAAGACCAAAACAATGATAATAGCACGGAAAACAGATCGAACAGGTAGAAAATTACAAGTATTTAGGAACAATAATAGAAAATAATGGGAGGATAGACAAAGAGATAAACGATAGACTGGGAAGAGCGGGAAAAATATTTAACATGATGAAGACAACGTTCTTTGGAAGGAAAGAAATAACTAAAAACATAAAAGCGGAAATAGTAAAAAAGGTTATAAGACCTACAATAATATATAATAGTGAAACATGGACCTTGATGGAAAAACACAAAACGAAAATTAATGCAATAGACATGAGATACATAAGGAAAATTGAAAATAAGACCAGACGAGATAGAATAAGGAATGAGACATACAGACAAAACTTACAGATATTAATGATACCATTGTTGAAGGACAGCTGAGATGGTTCGGAAATGTGTGCTGCATGAAAGAAGATAGAACAGCAAGAAGAATATATGAAACAAGAGCGCAAGGAAGAAATTACCGGGGAAGACCGAGAAAAACATGGAATGACATAATTAGAGAAGAAGCAGAAAAAAAGGACATAGACTGGAAGGACATTAAACAATTAACCAAGGACAGAAAGACATGGAGAGAAAAATATAGAAACAGTCACTAAACAAAAACTCCTTATACCTAACGGTAGAAAGGAAAAAAATTAAAACAACTTCAAGTTTCTTTCATTTTAGCCAATACTCTGTACGTGTTATTAAATTGATTATATTTTTTTTAAATGAACTCCATTTAACGACAGTGATCCCCGTCGCAATAGATTCCTTCCCGAGTAAAATATTTACACAAGTACGCCGAGATGGCAACAACGACATCATCATCGATCCTAGGACTAAGAGGGAGAGGGAGGGGCGGTTTCATATATAAATTGTAATGCAAACGGAACGAACGCCGGAGTGTGTGCCGTAAAGCAAAACGCAAACATCTTCTGAAACACAGAGGGCGAGGACGACCCCCGCGGGGGCAACACGACACCCCATTAAACCGATGGATATTAACTAAGTGAAATCGAAATACAACTTTACAGAGATGCGGAATAGTAATGGCCCGATCCATCCCTCCTCCGATGTTCGTCCGGGAAAAGCTTTTAACTGAAAACGAATCCTCTTTAAAAATGTTGCCATTAGTTATCGGCAACGATCAAAACATTCTGGGCTCCGTTTTTTTTTTCTTCGTCTTGCGGTGAGGGATTTTAAAAGGATGTTATTTAGTTAAAGGTATGGGGAGATATTACTACGACGGTTTTTTTAAAGAAACTAAAAGTCTTTTGAAAGGAATATAGTGACTTTTGATGTTCAGATTAAGAAATATCTTATAATATTTTATTTAAAATGTTTAATATATATTTAATATAATCTTTATTTCAACTACATTTTCACAAAGTTGAAATGTGTTTACATTAATCAAAAACGACCTTTATTGGCATCCCATACATACTTTAATCACATCTATTTTTTTTTTCTTTTCCCATCCCAATCTAACACCCTTTGCCAATCGTTCCTCAATAGGTACTGTGCCAACCGCCCACATAAGAAATAACCATTGCTATTTCTAAAAAAGAAAATAGTAAAACCGAGACAGATTTTCATCTTAATTTATTAGCAGTCGCATGCATTTCAAGTTTTGTTTCATTTGTCATTGTCTTCCTATAGGTATATAGAAAAAAAAAAAATTTAAGATAGTATTATGTTCAATGAAAAATCAAGTATGTGTAATTATATACAATAGTAATTTAATCCTCTATCACATAAAAATCTAATGATGTTTTTTTTACAATAGGAAAAATTGTCAGCTCCTTCGACTATGTATTCTCATATATATTAAATAGAAAGAATTTGAAATTAATCAATTATTTTCTCTTTTACTATTTTTAAAAGAAAAAATAATTATTATTAATCAATTATCTTTTAAAGAAGCAAAAGCGAAAATAATTGATTAATAATTTTCAAATTCATAATTGATTAATAATCATTGTTTTCTCTTTTAAAAGTAGCAAGAGAGAAAATAATTTATTAATAATTAATTATTTTCAAATTCTTTTCGATTTACGTTACGTTACATATCTATCTACTCGATAACTATGAAAATCGCATAAGAAATCTAATAGAGCAGTTCAGACTATTATGATAAGTCGCAACCGATTTTCAACCCGAACCATTTTATAAAAATCAATACCATAAGAAAAAGTGCATTGGGCGGTTGCAAAATGAAAAAGACAGCGATCTCCCATGTTATGCAAACTTGCTTCAGTAGCTCGTGACAGTTATGCTTAAATTACCTAATGACAAATAAATTCATTTTCACGCAAAATGGGCTTTCGCAAAGATTGCGAAAATTTTATTTATTTACTTGATCATATTTATTTAAAATAAAATAAATTAAATATTAAATGTATTTAATTAATAGCATATTTCAGTCTTAAATAATAATTTGTATACGTTAAATTTTGTTTATGGTTGCTTCATCTAAATAGAAATTGAAATATATTTATTATTATTATTATTAATAATATTTATTGGTGTTAATGCTGGCAGCAGCTTACACAAATCAACATGTTACAATAATTGAAATAATATATGTAAAAAACGTGCATTAATATAAAAGACATTACAATAATTAGAGAAGCTTCTCAGACACAAGGATCTAAATTAAATAAAAAGAATTTGAAAATAATTAATTAATAAATTATTTTCTCTTTAGCTACTGTGACAATTTGACTTATGTTACGTAAGTACTTTAACAAATGTCTAATAATAGACATTTGCTGTTGCATAACAATAACATATTGTATAATGCAACAATTTTTGAATCGAAAACACTTACTGCAAAAAACAAAATTTAAAAAATAGAAAATTAAAATAAAAGTTACGTAATATAAGGCTATCTGCAGACACGTGTTTCGGGATTTGATTCCTCGTCAGTACAGCTGTGCCTTATGTAATTGCAAAGTTGTTAATTAAATTTATTAAAAATTGAAAACAAGGATCTAACTTCACGTTTGACTTTTTTTTCCAGTTATATGATTTCTGTCCCAATTATATGCAGAAATAAATAATCACCATAAGATGATTAAAACCTTTAAAAATGAAAAGTCATACTCGAATTTTGTAATATAATTAATACTTTTTTCCAAAATAAAAGACAGTATTTTTATTATTCAGAATCAGATTTTTTAAAGATTCTAAGCTTTCGGTCAGTGCGCTCGCAATGCTTACATATTGTAACTTTTAGAAAATTAAGAATGTATCAACGAATCTTCACGATTCTCGTTCTCAATTACTATCCTTTTTTTCAAATATTTTGTGTAGGGTTTGTGATCGACGTAGAAGAACAATAATAATTTTGATGCGTATTATTTTTATTTTGTATTTTGTCGTAATTTGTGATTTGTAATTTGCCTTTTTTTTATACATATGTTTTGTAATCATTTTAGAGCGTCACACTTTTCTTATAAAATTTTTAATATGTAATTATAATTGTAATGGAGATTCCGTTAATAAAGTAAATTGAAATTGAATTATTTTAGAATACTTGTGATGATTTTAATGCATTTTTTATGGGCTAGATTTAATACAATTAAAAATATAAGAAGTGGATCACGAACAAAATGAATTATAGAGGACTTTCATTTCTTCCGATAATTCACCGATGTAATTTCCAGCCACGTAATTGCCCGGGTCCTCCACAATGGTGGATGCGCCGGGCAAACCATATATTTTAAAAATAAATAACAGTTTACAAACAAATGATGATAACTCAATTACACAAGTATTATGACAATATATATCTAATTTAATTTAAAATAAATTTTAATAGTTTCAATAATTAAACATTGATATTTCATATTGTATAAAATAAATATTAAAAATCGACGAATAAAACACAGATTAAATTGAATAATTTTAAATTCTCGACTATTTGAAAATGGGCTAATAACCCGAAACTAGTCGAGAATTTAAAATTATTAAAACTTAATTTAAAATAAATTTTAATAGTTTCAATATTTAAACATTGATATTTCATATTGTATAAAATAAATATTAAAAATCGACGAATAAAACACAGATTAAATTGAATAATTTTAAATTCTCGACTATTTGAAAATGGACTAATAACACGAAACTAGTCGAGAATTTAAAGTTATTAAAACTTAATTTAAAATAAATTTTAATAGTTTCAATATTTAAACATTGATATTTCATATTGTATAAAATAAATATTAAAAATCGACGAATAAAACACAGATTAAATTGAATAATTTTAAATTCTCGACTATTTGAAAATGGGCTAATAACCCGAAACTAGCCGAGAATTTATAGTTATTAAAACTTAATTTAAAATAAATTTTAATAGTTTAAATATTTAAACATTGATATTTCATATTGTATAAAATAAATATTAAAAAACGACGAATAAAACATAGATTAAATCGAATAATTTTAAATTCTCGACTATTTGAAAATGGGCTAATAACCCGAAACTAGTCGAGAATTTAAAGTTATTAAAACTTAATTTAAAATAAATTTTAATAGTTTAAATATTTAAACATTGATATTTCATATTGTATAAAATAAATATTAAAAATCGACGAATAAAACACAGATTAAATTGAATAATTTTAAATTCTCGACTATTTGAAAATGGGCTAATAACCCGAAAATAGTCGAGAATTTAAAGTTATTCAAACTAATCTGTGTTTATTTGTTCTATTGGTTGATTTGTAATAATCTATTAATATTTATTTTATAAAATATTTTTTTATGTTCAACTATTTGCCTCGAATCAAGACAAATCAGATTCGAGGTCCAAAAGAAGGTGTTTATTACAATTCAGGTTATTGTTTTTCCTACTAGTTTGTAGAATCGTTGTGATAAAAATGGCATCCTTTATTGACTTTTCGATAATTACAATTCTTAAAAATGTAAAATGGCATCCTTTATTGACTTTATTGTAATTGATAATTACAATTCTTAGAAATGTAAGGATGGATTTGCATTTAATTCCAAATTATTAAGTTATGTCTCTATTGAAAAAAAGCTAATAAAAAATGATATGAGATTAGAATATAAAAGAAACGTATAAAACCATCGATTTGAAATAATTACATAATGACATGGGAAGTGAATAATTGGAATGCAGCAAAGAATGACATTATTTAAATAATTAAATAATAATCATAATTAATTAAAGAAGACGCAAGCGCCACCTTTTGCCTAATTTCAAGTTGCATCGTCAACGATTTGGGTCGTTTCATTAAATGTGAATTAAATAATAAATAATATCTTTATTAATGTAAATTCCAATCGATACACAAGTCAAAAATATACATACATATGAATGATGTTTAATATACATATATTAGTACAATCTTAGTTTATGCTAATACAGATCGGCTAGGATATTGTAAATAATTTAAATTTATTTACAATAAAATAATTATTGTAAATAATTTAAATTTATTTACAATATCCTAGCCGATCTAATTAACTTACGAAATTTCATGTGATTTATATATTCATTTAATTTTTGTAAAATAGAAATATAGAATATAGTTATACTAAATTTCGCTTTATGATTTGTAATTAATTTATGTTTGTAATATACATTTACAATAATCTATATATTTTTTTAATTTTTTAGACTTGCTTAAATTTAAACATTACAAAACAAAAGATTACAAATCTATTAAAGTGAATTATAATTTTCATAAATTGGCTATACAGCCTAACTTGAAATATTTTAGTGAATATTACTACTAATACTATATTATCTTTATTGAAAAAAGGAACACAATAAATAAATTTAATTCAAATAGAAAAGAGTATTTATTCATTCACTTGGTCGCAGTTATTTAAATATATTAAATAAAAATGATTTGAAAATAATTAATAAATTATTTCCACATTTAGCTCTGTGACTTAAGTAACGTTCCTTTTGTTGTTTTTTTCAAATTATTTTTATTTAATAAATTTAATTCATTCTTTAACATAAAATATAAATTTTTCTTCTTTTCTAGGGCTATCGATCATAAGTCTTTCTGCCTAGTGAATATGATTTTAAAAGAATTACAACCTGTATATTTATTGTATATATATGTTTTATAATCTTTTTAGAGCGTCACACTTTTCTTATAAAATTTTTAATATGTAATTATAATTGTAATTTGGAAATGGAGATTCCGTTAATAAAGTAAATTGAAATATGTATTAAAAATCTGCACTACTTTTGTTAAAACCCAAAATCGAAAGGTAAAACTGTAAATGATTAATAAAAAAAGATTATTATTAACATAATATCTGAAGGAAAGAAACGAGTAAATGGATTATTTAAGTCAGGTCGAAATTTTATGATTATTTATAAAATATTACACTGACAATTTTCTTCCAATCAAGGCGTTTCTAGAAGAAGTATGGTTTTTAACATCTAAGTGGTGTTAATAATTATTTTTTGGTAATCTATTATAAAATAAATAAATATTATACAACGACAAGAACGAGACATAGACAGGCTGAAAGACCTCCGGTCGATAGCCGATTCATCATCCACAGAATATAATTCTAATTTTTGTATATTATTGTACATACATATACACATTTGAATAAAGATGGTTAGTTAGTTAGTTAGTTAGTTATTGTACAATTCCGCCTTTATATAAATATTTTTTTTTTGTGTTAATAATTAATATGTAATAATTTTGTATTTATAATATTTGTATAATGGAGATTCCGTAAATAAAATATTTTTACATTAAATTTTTCTCGGATCAAAATTTGTTGCATTATTCAATGTTTTATTGATGTGCAACGGCAGGTGTACATTATGTGATTCAATGTCCGGCGTGGGTATTTGCCCGGGAAGTAGTTGTTTTAATGTGCATTTGTTTAACGTACTTACGTAGGTAAGTCAAAAGTCACAGAGCTAAATGTGAAAATAATTCATTAATTATTTTCAAATCATTTTTATTTAATATAAATAAAATATCTATCTATCTATTATGATAATATTTTATGGTTAAGTAACTAGCTAAGTAAGTCAGTAAATTGCAAGCAATGTAAATTCGAAACAAGTTCCTGAAGAAAAACAAACAAAATTCAAGCGAAGAGGAAAAGCAAGCCCTATTATCTCATCAAAAATTAGACAGTACATTACCTGGGCACAAACGACATGATTAAGTCGACATTTTTAATTAGTCATAATGGCATCCCTAATCCCCACAAAAGGAAGTGCGCGGGAATTCCGTTTAATTAAGCCCCCCGTTGTAATACGTTTCGGGACGTCGCCGGCGTTTAAAAGAGTCCCCCGCCCCGCCCGGGGGCGTCCCATATAATATTCAAATCGCGGGACGGCGGGCGCGCACCGGGACAGAATGGGAAAGAGCGCGGAGTGTTTACAACCGGGATGAATTATTTAATATTTGAATAACTCGGCGTGCGTACTCGTATTGTCTTGTGTTTTATTTGAATTGCAAATTTGCTTTAGTGTAACTGCTGCCGCTGATTCTAGTGGGAGGCTCTGATGTTTTTCTACTTAGTGTTATTGTTTGTTTTGTTTGTTTGATTTATACGGATCCTTTGATGAATAGTGAATATATATAAACTTTTTTTTTTCTGAAGGAAAAAGATACTAATTATAAATTCTAATTAATTTTGCAGTATTTAGATATTATACTAAAAAAAGTTTATATATATATTCACTATTCAGTAGTAGCAGTATTTTGTTATTATACTGCAAAATTAATTAGAATTCATAATTATTATTTATTTCCGAAAAAAAAAAGCCATCAAAAGTACCATTTTCTTTATTTTTTTGCATTGTTTTTATTCTTTTTTTTTGTGTTGAAGGGAAAGAAAATCGTTAGGAATTTTATATGTATATATATATATATATATATATATATATATATATATATATATATATTCAATGACCCTTTCTACACATATGGGTGTAGGGTTTATTTTACGTGGAAATAAAAATAAATACGTTTTTCCTTTTTGTACATCGCAATAATTTTCAATAAATACTTATTTTAAAAATATATATAAATATTTAAAAAATAAGAATCATTTT
This sequence comes from Philonthus spinipes, assembly GCA_963082785.1. Lineage (NCBI taxonomy): Eukaryota > Metazoa > Arthropoda > Insecta > Coleoptera > Staphylinidae > Philonthus > Philonthus spinipes. The sequence continues at coordinate 16,389,852 of OY720318.1, read as the reverse complement.
TACAAAAAAAAAACAAGTTGCAGTAATTGATTTAATTTTCAAATTATTCAGCTTTATATAGACTTAAGTTAATACGGGTATCCATAAGAAATAATTTTTAGATTTAAATCGCAACACAAAGAAAAAAAAAACAAGGCAAAAAAATATTATATTAATAATAATTCACTCATTATTTTTCCTACGAATAAAGACTTACTTTTTGCTTTAATTATTTTAATATTGTTTTCCACTACCTTTTATTTTTGTTACTATGTAATTCGGCTTTTTGTCTGTTGAGTGTGAACATAATTTCCGAAAAAAAAAAACATCAAAAATACCATTTTCTTAATATTTTGCATTGTTTTTATTCTTACTTTTTGCTTTAATTATTTTAATATTGTTTTCCACTACCTATTATTTTTGTTACTCTGTAATTGGGCTTTTTGTCTGTTGAGTGTGGACAAAAACCCCAATTACAGAGTAACAAAAATAAAAGGTAGTGGAAAACAATATTAAAATAATTAAAGCAAGTAACTTAATAAAATGTCCATATGAAAAATAAATAATAACAAAAATAAAAGGTAGTGGAAAACAATATTAAAATAATCAAAACAGAAAGTAAGAATAAAAACAATGCAAAAATTAAAAAAAAATGGTAATCAAAATATAAATATAAATTCTACGTAAACTGCACAAGATTCACTTAAACAGGTTCAAGCAACAATTTTAACTCTCTCAAACTGCAATTAATATGTCACAATCAAAAACATTGCGACATATTGCGAGGAATTGGAGATAACTGAAGTATATTGATACTGTAACGGAATTGAAAGAATAAACTGGAAATATCACTCTGGAATATTCCACAGAGCACGCGACGGTAAACGCTGCGTCATCGAAAGTTCGAGAAACAAGCTCTATATAAGCGCGCGCTAGTGGCACTGCAGTATCAGGAACGTCTGAGTGCTCAATAAATAGTGATAGTGTAATATAAACAAATTTGTTAAGTGTATTGTAAATTAATGAATAGACATTGTTTTGATATAAAGAAAACACTTAACTTTTTTATAAATAAAAGTGGTATAAAAAAGTTAAGTGTTTTCTTTATATCAAAATTGAAAATGTACCACGAAGTGAAAGCCTCCAAGATCCAAGACATTGTTTTACTTATTTCCGAGTCTGAAATAATATAATATCCTAGTTTATACAGTAGACATTCTACACAATTTTTCATATGTATAGAAAAATTGTGTAGAATGTCTACTGTATAAACTAGGAATATTAAAAATAAAATAAAATTACAAAACAACTAAATTATTTAAAAAAATCAAGAATGACCTTGAAATTAGAAAATTATATGGTGAAACAAATTTAATAAGTAAAAATAATAATAATAATCCTGCTTATCGCAACATTAAATAAATTAAATATTCTAAAAAATAAGGGATAGCTATTCTAAATATATAATATGAAATAGCTTTGCAGAGGTGAAATCATTTTCTTTTATAAGTGTCGACGAAGTAAATATATAACAAGGAAAAATATTTATTTTTACTTAGATGTTTATTACACGTTCTCCCAAAAATCATTGATAGTTTTTTGTATTTTGGAAAATATATACAGAGAGCTTTTTTTATCAGTATACATTTCCCCTATGTATACCTGCAAAATACGCGAGTCAAACGCATTGATGTGTGTGTGTTTAGTTGCCTATAACACGCAATTGGATACACATATGCCAAATAAGCAACTAAACATACACACATTGCGTTTGACTTGCGTTTTTTTTTTTTGCAGGTATACACTTCCCATAATGTATACTAATAAAAAAAAATCTCTCTGTATATATACACACATTTTTATTCATACTATACAGATAATTTTAACAATATAACATAAATAATTACAATTAATGTAGGTGTTAGTCTGTCTGATCTTTCTGCCCTGGAAAATATATTTTATTAAATCTTTATTTTTCTGTGTTTTATTCAGGCAATACAAATAATAAAATATACAATTGCAATAAATGAAACACTTTTTTACTTTGTTTGTATAACTCCGAATAACACATACATGTGTGTATAACTCCGAGTTATACAAACAAAGTAAAAAAGTGTTTCATTTATTACAATTGAATTACAATGTATAACAAAGTAGAAGCCTCAATTTTATATTGTATATTTTATTAAACTTGTTAATTAGTTTAATAAAATATACAAAATAAAATAACATAAATATTTACAATACATGTATGTGTTATTCGGTTTAAACTATCGACCAAAAGACTTTGTGCATATATTTTTTTCAAAAATCTATTCTATTTAATTTCAATAAATATGTAATAAGATAAAAATATTTTGTAATAAAATATAAATATAACAATATATTAATTGTTATATTTTAAAACACAGCTGTGTTTTTTATTTTATAACAAAATAATAATACAAGATATTTTTTAATAAATATTTCTGGATAATAGTTTGCTGTTTTGTCGATTTTTTTTTCTCTCCTTTTCCCATCGCCTTAATGGAATTTCCCCTTGGTTTGAGGGGAGGTATGGGGGGAAAGTAATACACCAGCCGCAGACAAATTGAGAAAGGACGAAGAGAAAATGTACGCGTCGCCCCATCAGGAAGATTAATGTCGGCCCGATTGCTTCCATCCGATTTCCGACGATACATTATTTAGGAGGGCGTAATGCATTTCTAATGTAAGGCACCGGGAGTCGATGCTCTGGCGCTTTTAATTAGAGCCGAGTGCGTCAAATTAAATCAAAAACAAACAAATTAATTTACTCCGTCTCGGTGTTTTAATTAACATGCGACTGTGCGAGCATACCAACAACTACCTATCATGTATTTATCTGCTTAATTATCTTCTAATTACAACGCACTTATTGACATTAGTTGATGTTGATAATTGTGGTTTTTAATTATGGAATCTATTTTAAAAAAATCTTGTTATTATTTGTTAAAAAAAATAATTATTATTATATATAATTATTTTTTTTAACAAATAATAACGAGATTTTTTTAAAATAGATTCCATAATTAAAATTGATTTAGAAATTAATATCATATATATAATTAATATAAATATAAATAATTATATATAATATCATATATATAATTATTTTTTTAACAAATAATAACGAGATTTTTTTAAAATAGATTCCATAATTAAAATTGATTTAGAAATTAATATCATATATATAATTATTATTATTTTTAAAATAATTATATATATGATATTATATATAATTATTTTTTTTTAACAAATAATAACGAGATTTTTTTAAAATAGATTCCATAATTAAAAACCACAATTACGGTTTTATAAAATTGATTTAGAAATTAATATCATATATATAATTATTTTTTTTAACAAATAATAACGAGATTTTTTTAAAATAGATTCCATAATTAAAAACCACAATTATCAACATCAACTATAAATTATATATTATATTATTTATAAAACTGGGTATGTGTTTTATAAAATTGATTTAGAAATTAATATTATATATATATATAATTATTTTTTTAACAAACAATTATTTTGAAATTAATTGATAAAAATAATTATTGCGCAACTATTAATTGGAACAGCTATTTCCTCGATAAATATCTTGCCAGATATTTGATTAAACAGGATTTTACAATAATATAAGGGAAAATCCGACAGTTTTTTGATGTATCAATAATCGAAGCTTTGACAAATAATACAATGAATTCAATTTCGCCAGAAAATCGCATTACAATAATAATAATATGTATTGCCCCACAGGAAATGTTCCCAATAACAAGACAATTATGTAAATAAAAATTGATGAATACAAATTAATTTTAAAAACATAATAAAATATACAATAAATACATTAAAATAATAAAAATACGCCACGAAAATTTTGGATCTGTAAAAATTAAATTTCGTAAAATTCATAATATTTTTGGTTAACATAATCAGCCTTTTCTGAAACCGCTATTAAATATTTGGTGTCAAACAGAACTCTAATCACATTTATAAAAATTAAAAAAAAAAATTGGACCAATTATTAACGAATTCTGAGGGTAGTATTTTTTTTACATACAATTTTTTTTTAATTTGACCAGAGTTATGTTTGTGATTGAATTTTTACTCTAAAGTCAACAATAAAGTAGTTAAAGCATTCTAAAATAACATAAGTATGTAGTTGTCCCCCCCCCCCTCTCTAATTCAATTTGATTTTGAACTATTTTTTATTTGTATAGGGAACTCTAGAACTACGTGGACGGGGGGGTACTAGAACTCCAATAATTTTTATGAAATTAGAAAGTTGGGGGGCCAACTTCACAAGGGTTTGTTTTTGATTTATTACAACTGAGAAAGAGGCGAAGAGGGTATGTTTAATAATTAACTTTTTAACAACTTTTAGACAAAGCTGTATTGATGCAGAATATATTTTGAAATACGTGTCTTACATAGCTTACTATTTTTGTTTTGTTTTTCACATTAAATAATCTCAAATCAAAAAGTACTGCATTGCGCAATCAGTTATGTAACTGCAATCCAATGTTTGACTGGGTATTTGCCCGGGAAGTAATTAATTTATTGGAATTTGTATTTTTTTCAGTATTAACGTTAAATAAGTCTGATATGCAGTAGGTTGAGAGAAAATAATTTATTGATTATACAAGGTTTTCCAATAGGTATGATATGATTTTGAAGTGTCGTTTCGGCCATTTGTAATATGTCATGATCTGTCATTTATTTTCCATTGTATTCAGTAGTGTTTACAATTTCATCATGGAGAGATATACACAAGAACAACGTTTACAAATTATTCAGTTTTATTGTTCTCCAATTGCAACTTTTCGTGCGCTTTTACCATTTTATGGTCATAATAATCGTCCAAGTGTGCTCGCAATTCGTCGAGTTGTTGAAAATTGTGAGCGTACATTTTCTTTACATAATGTTAAAATGCCAATAAGACAAAGAATCGCTCGATGTAACGCAAATATTGCTGCCGTTCAGGCAAGTTTTGCTGAAGACCGCAATTTGTCGATTCCAAGACGTTTTCAAAAATTGGGACTGTCTCAAACCAAAATCTGACGGATTTTGAAAAAGGATTTGGGTTTGCATCCGTATAAAATTGTTCTCACTCAAGAACTGAAGCCATTGGACCACCGTAAATGTCGTGAATTTGCTGATTTTGCCTTGGAACAACTTGAAAACGATAATGATTTTTTTAAGAAAATTATCTTCTCCGATGAGGCTCTTCCATCTGAGTGGTGCGGTAAATAAACAAAACTGTCGATTCTGGTGCGAAGAAAATCCACAAATTATTCAAGAAAAACCATTACATTCACCTAAATTGACAGTTTGGTGTGGTGTTTGGTCTGGTGGAATCATCGGTCCGTACTTCTTTCGAAATGAAGCTGGTAACACCGTTACTGTCAATGGAGAGCGGTATAGATCGATGATAACCAACTTTTTATGGCCGAAATTGAAAGAAGTTGATCTTGACAACATTTGGTTCCAACAAGACGGGGCTACATGCCACACAGCAAAAGCAACAATTGAATTATTGCGAGAAAAGTTTGGAGATTCGATTATTTCAAAAAATTGTGATATTGAATGGCTTCCAAGAAGTTGTGATTTAACACCATTAGACTATTTCTTGTGGGGTTATTTGAAGTCATTGGTCTTTCGAAATAAACCAGACTCTCTTCAAGTTTTACAAGTCAATATTGAACGTGCTATTCATGACATACGACTTGATTTAGTGGAAAATGTGCTCGAAAATTGGGTTAATCGAATTCGTTTCTGCAGAAGAAGTCGTGGAGGCCATTTGAATGACGTTTTATTTAGAACTTAATTGTATCGATTGTACTTCACATTAAATAAAAAACATTTGAATTTCCTTAACAATACGTGTGTTTTTTTATTTAAAGAAATCATATCACTCTTATTGGAAAACCCTGTATTAATTATTTTTAAAATTCTCTTTATTTATTTTAAATCACTATGTCGAAGCAAATAAAATTGTTTTGTAGAAAGAAAGAACTAGTCGAGAATTTAAAGTTATTCATTCTAATCTGTGTTTTATTGGTTGATTTTTAATAATTTATTTCATACAATATGAACTACCAATGTCTAAATATTAAAACCATTAATTATACATTTTTCAAGTCTAATAATTTTGTTTTTAATTGATTATAATTTTAAATCGCAATTATGTGATATAGCTGTGAACATTTATGGTGTGCTTTTTGTTAAATTGTAAATGCTGACGTTTGCAGTGTGCCACTAAGTACGTTTTGATTGGCGTAATCACGTCGACAATGTAGTTGAACATTTCAGGAATTTAACAACTCCGTGCACCTATTAAAACGGCTGCACGTCCGTGCACTGCAAAATTTTAGGTCACATCAAAGCGGCTGTAAAATGGGGGATTAAATTTTCCATTTCAGTCCACCTCGACAATGTTTCCAAATATGAAACACTAAAATGTATACACATTATAATTCGGAATTAATTCAACAAATATCAAATAATAAATATATATATTTATTATTAATATACACAAAAAAAATATTTACACAATTACATATTTTTTTGTAGAAACATTTAAATTAACTATTCGCAATAAAATAAAAGTGTATAAAAGTGTTTGTCTGTCCTGGGCTATCGACCAGTGGTCTTTCTGCCACCATTTATTGTGTTGTGCAATAAAAAAGTCTGTTTATATTAGTATTTTAGTAGTGTATTAAGTTTATTGAGTTAATTAATGAAAAGTATTTATATTATATAAAAATGATTTTAAAATAATTAATAAATTATTTTCACATTTAGCTCTGTGGCTTTCTGACTTACGTTACGTAAGTACGTTAAACAAATGCACATTAAAACAACTACTTCCCGGGCAAATACCAACGCCGGACATTAAATTACATAATGTACACCCGCTGTTGCACATCAATTAAATATTGCATAATGCAACATTTTTTTTGATCCGAGAAAAATTTTAATGTAAAAACAACAAAAGAAACGTTACTTAATTTAAGGCCATCTGCAGACACGTGTTTCGGGATCTATCCCTCGTCAGTACAGCTATGCCTTACACAATTTAAAGATGTTAAAATAAATTAATTAAATTAATTCAAATACAATCAGCAAAATTAAATCAATTATATTAAATCAAATTAAACATTTAGTTTAATTTAAATTAAATTAAACGTAATTAATTCAATTTAAACTGTGACCAAGTGAATGAATAATACTCTTTTCTATTTATAAAAGTATTTATCCCGTTTTTTAAATTAAGTTTTGTTCAGATACGTAAATACCACGGCCAATGAGAAATGTTATTTTAGTTTTATATTGTACCGAAAGTGAAAGAAGCAATTTTAAAGATCACTCTGGAATGTTCTACCGAGTGCAACGGGGTCATGAAAAGTTCTGGAAAATTCGAGATAGATTTTGTATGGAGCTATGCCCGGCATTAACAACGTCGAAATCAGACGTTATTAATGCGGCATTATTATGACTGTCGATTTGAAACAAGTTTATCATTAATTTAGTTATAATAAAATAATTGATTTGTATATTTTTTTTCTGATAATAATAATAATCCTTTATTAACTGTGGCCATTAAAAACATTAAATACATTAAAAAAATAAATACATTAAAAGCAATAAATTAACATATTAAAACTTAATATATATTTGTCCTTTTATGGTATATCTGTTGGACAATAAAGATTATTATTATTATAAACAGAGTAAAAGCTACACTGATATTAAAATTAATTCAATGTCTATATATTTTAGAGTGTAATCCCGGCGCATGCACCATTTTCGCCGGCTGAAAATACGTTATAAATTAGGGTTGCTGTTTAGAAACTATTTTTAACGATCAATAATTTTATTTTCATGAAAATTTTCTAAATTTTAATATTACATTAATGTAATAATATTGCGTTATAAAAAAATAATATTAAGACAGCATTATTACATTATTATCACGAATTTATATAATAAAGCACGAATTTTAGAATTATTTTAATTATTAGTTTCTCTGAAATTGTTAATAAAAATAGAATAGTTTCGGTTTCATTTTCTTTAATCGTTTTTGTAACAAACAAAAAAACTTGTGATATAAACGTTTAAGAGATTGAATTGTACTCGTATTTGTCATTCTAATGACAAATACGAGTACAGTTCAAAATCTTTACAATATTCAATCTTTACATATTTATCCAACCATTACCAACTTAATTCTGAAATCCTTAAAATCCTTACCTGACCCTTTGGTCTGTAAATATATATACAGGGTGGGCCACGAATAACTTCCATTATTAGAATAAATAGAAAACAGTATTCATTCACACTTGGTCACAGTTATTTAAATATATTAAATAAAAATGATTTTGACTATTCAATAGTCACAGAGCTAAATGTGGAAATAATTTATTAATTATTTTCAAATCATTTTTATTTAATATTCCATTATTAGGTTCGTGATAGAGGAAAAATATAAAAAAAACTTCATTGCACTGTCGAATGAAACGATCTCGTCATGGAAAAAACCTGGAATTTCTATCACTTCCGGTTGTACCGTAAATGGCCACCAACTTTGTTATTTTAAATGGAACACCCTGTATATTAATTTTTTAGAAGCATACCCAATTATACGGATTTATGTCCGCAAAGCTGTTACAGTTTTTGAGTTAAAAATTTATTTGTCAAATATTTACTTCAAATAGACGTTTTGAAAAATGCTTATAATTTCTAGTAGGAACAAGATAAACAGACGAGTGAATTGAATTGTTGATCGCTCTTGAATTATAAAAATTAACATTTTTAAATTTAGATAATAGATAATAGAAAAACGATTTACTCACTCGGTTACAGTTATTTAAATAATTTACATAAAAAAATTTCATATTATGTAATTTGGCAAGAGATATTTAAAAAATGTCAATATTTCAATGCCCACGTAAAAACTTCATAATACGTTTTTTTTAAATGGAATGACCAATATTTAATCTCACACGGCGATTGGAAACATCAATTTGCAACATACAAGTATTACATGTCTCTATATCTAAAGCAAGTAATAATAATAATAATATTTTTTACGTGTTAATAACATATAGTTTTACACAGGCCAAAAGGTACATATAATATAGTAATACAGGATAAATACAATTTAAAATCGGTTGTATAATTAAAAAAAAAAAACAATTAATCGATGTATAACACTTGGATACAATTCACACTAAATTGATTTAAAACAAATACACTATACACGTTCAGCGGGATACAGAGAATAAACGAATTGGAACAATGGTTTGCATTTGGCAGCTGTTAGACAATAATAGTTTTATAATCATTTGCTAGGCATTCATCTAGACTATAGAAGGTCTTATTTACCAGGTACTTTTTAAGATGACTTTGAACTGTTTAACCTCCAGGGATTTAATCGGATCCGGGAGTAGGTTGAATGCCTTTGGTCCGTAGTAATTAGTCCCATTTCTTGATTTACTTAGACAAACATGTTTGAGGCAAATGTTAGTTTTTGATCTTGTATTGTGACTATGTAGATCTGTGTGGACACTATAGGATGTTATGTTTTTTTTTCTAATATGTATGAAGCATTTAAGTATATATATTGACGGCACTGTCAGTATACCTAATTCCTTAAATTTGTCTCTACAGACTTCTTGATACGTCTTTGTAGCCGAAACATGCGCTTCATTATGGCAGAGTGCCCCCACACTAGAATACTGTACGTTAGGTAGGACTGACACACTGCAAAATATGCAGTGCGTAACGCTGCTTTAATTGTCTTAATAAAAATATTGATCGATCGACATACTTTTAGAGCCACGTTTTCTCCACGATCATACCATGTCAGTTTATGATCAAGACACACTCCTAGAAATTTTGTGGTAGTTCCGCTAGAGAAAATGTAAGATTGACTGTCTTGCTTTCATTTAACAATAATTTGTTAGACACAAACCAACCAACTATATTTGATTCATATTCTTGATGATCGTCATTTGCTTTTACTACATCGGTTGAACTGTTTATAAATGTGGTGTCATCCGCAAATTGGAAACAGGTGGAGTGAACTGATGCAAGAGATAAGTCATTTATATATAATAAGAAGATCATTGAGCCGAGAATAGATCCCTGAGGGTAATTTAAGTGAACTTCATCAGATCGATTCTGATTTATAATCGCCGTTTGTTGACTTTTGTATAGGTAAGATCTGATTAAGTGGCAACTACTTGGGTGAAAATTGTGAAAGTATAGTTTTCGTAGGAGAATATCGTGATCAATGCAATCAAAAGCCTTACTAAGGATGAGACAGCCTGACTCAAAACCCTTGATAATTTCCTCAGTAAGGCCAATGGTCACACTCGTCGTGGACCTTCCCACACGAAAACCATGTTGCGTATCAGACAAAAGATTAGTGGTTTGAAGGGAATCTGCTATTTTAACCAATAAACGTTTTTCAAATACCTTTGCTACAACAGGCAGTATAGCGATTGGTCTATAGTTGTTTGCTTCTTCTCTGCTGCCATTTTTGAAAATTAGGGTAATCCGAGCTTTTTTTAGCGAGCTTGGAAATATGTTATCTCTTATGCAACTATTAATTAATTTTGTTAGTGGTATTAAAATAACATCAATTATATTCTTCAGAAGCTCAGCTGTAAAATTGAAAATGTCTCTGGATGGAGAGTTTTTCAATTCAAGTATTGTGCTATTGACTTCAACAAAACTAGTTTCTCTGAATTGGAAGTATTTGTAGGAGTATGAAGCATGAATGTTATGGGTGTTCGCATAGGGTTGGGTAGATTACGTGCAAATTGATCGGCAATATTGGCAAAATAGGTGTTAAACGCATTTGGGTTAATATCACAGACGCTTTCGCCTATAGGTTTCTTCTTATTAATTAATGACCATAGAGCTTTAGGACTATTTTTGGAAGTTTTTATGAAGGATTCATTTGCAGATATTTTCGCGTTTTTAAGGACAATGTGATATTTATATTTATATCGGGTGTAATGACCTTTTAACGCGGGGTTTTGATCACCAGCCGCTTTCATTAATAAAAGAGTTTCTTGCATGTTGTATAGATCAGTATTAAACGCGGTTTTCTTTGGCAAATACTTATTTTTCCTGTAAGAAAGAATGAAGTATTCATGTAAAATATCGATAAATGAATTGAGCTTAGATTCTGATGTAATAACATCATCATTAAGTAGTTTTTGATTTATTTTGAAATTCCTTTCCTCTCATTTTTTTTTTTTTGCACAATTCCTGTACTCATACGTGCATCATTGTAGGCTAGTATTAATAATCATTGAAACTAACACTAGTCTATCGACCAGAGGTCTTTCTGCCTTGCGAATTTATGATAAAGCCAAAGAAAGAATCTATGCTGGCTAGCTGAACTATCCTGATGATTCGCAAAAATTAATTGATGAATAGTTTGGATTTAGGAAGGTTTAATAATAATAATAATAACTTTATTGCCCAACAGCTGAACCAATTCCAAAAACTTATAATAAGTAATAATAATAATAGTAATTTTATAATAGAGTATAAATAAAAAAAAACATACAAAAATAATGATTTCGGGAAATACAGAATTTTGTAAGAAGGGATAGGTTATCAGGATTATTGGCTTTTTTTGTTGGTTTAAGGGTAATATACGTTGGGATATGGATGGGATTTGGGTGGATTCATAAAGGTATTCATTGGGACAATTATGGAGTGGATTGTTGGGATGTCTGAGTTTGATAAGGATTCGTAGGGAGGCAGAAATACCACATGTAGAATTGATTCACGCACCATGGTTATTATTAAAATTTTCCATGTTAAATTCTTAATGTTTAAATATTGTCTTCATTAATTATTTTAGAGAAAAAGTGTAAAGAGAAAAAAATACTGGATGAAACCATATCATTACTTGTTTTTGTGTCCATTTTTTTAATTTTCTATACACAGGAGAAATCGTGAAAATGAAATCTACTATTTTACCAAAAATGGGTGGTGCCTTGGAATGGTGTGTCAACAGTAATGTTGTTTGAAAAAGGTCGATTCGGATAGTCTACACAAAACATATCACATGATATACGTGCACTATTAATGGTACCATTTTAGCATTTGGATCTTTTCATTCAACAAATACATAATAGTAACTTAGAATAATAATAACTTAGGATTACTTACATACTATTCTATTCGAATGCTAATATGACAGCTAACAATCAATGGGTGTTTGTTTCAACAATTCCAATGCACCACCCATTTTTGCTAAAATAGTGGTTTTTAATTTCCTCGATTTCCCCCTTTGTATTAAAAGTAATAAAATAAGTAATGTTATTGTTTTATACAGTATTTTTTCTCTACAAGAAACATATTTTTACTTTTTCTCTAAAATAATTTGGGGAGCCAATATTTAAAAATTAGGAATTTAATATAGGGATATCCATATTAAATTCCTTGCATGAATCAATTCTACAACCTGTATATATATACAAACATCTTTATTCAGACAGCAGAATTACAATTCTTTACAAATATTTATATTTACAATACATATTGATGGGTTAGTAGTCTGTCATGGGCTATCGAGCGGGGTCTTTTTGCCCTAAGACTCTGTATATATTTATTCAAACAAAACAATTAGAAGAAAGGACAAGAAATAAATTTAATTTAATAGTAATATACTTAAATAATCATTTTAAATTTATATTTAAAATTGAAATAAATTTTGTAATACTATCTTTTGAACTAGACTAAATGAAATAATAATTCCTCGTTATTTGAAGCTTTTCTTATTATAAATAAGATGAAAACGCAGCGCTGGAAATATTCACCGAGCGGGAGATTGCAATATTCCACTGCCTGCAATAGAGAAGCAAAAAAAAAACGAAGCCGGTTTGAATTTCAATAACGAAGCACTTAATTAATTCGTACACTAGAAACGCGACTCGCGCTAGAGAATCATTAATTAAACGTCGCGCTTTTATTTTCCTTTTGCAAGCTAAATAAATGCTTTTTCACAAAGGCCATTGTGCCGGCCTATTGTTTTCAGCGAGAAAGACCGGTTTGTACCAGCGGTACATTTGCATTGCCCCAGACTGAGCTGTCCAGATTGGAAATCGATTGATCGGGAGTTCGGGCGTACGTGGTGTCCAGGTGACAAATTTAAATCGGGCAATGAATGAAAAATAAAAGGGATATTTTCCTTTATCAAGTTAAATCAATGACGTGGAGCACCGTTTGAGCTTATGCAGGGTTGTCATAGCGACGGAATTTCAACCCTCGTGCTGGCGTTTAGAATTTCAGATTTTTTCTTTCGGAGGGGAAGTCCTCGTGTTCTTCGTGAGTTGTAGGCGGAAGTGTTAGTTTCGTTTTTTATGAGGGAAAGTGTATTAAAATGTAATTTTTAGATGCCCTACACACATTACAAGGATTTTTAATGTATGCATGCTACTATTAAAAGTGGTTTCAGGAAAAATTTAGTTGCAAAAAAATGGAAGTGTTAATAAATTCAATGGCAGAGGCTGTCATTTAATGAAACTACATACTCAAAAATTAAATAAAAATATAAGTTTTTTTTAATTACACAGCTTTTTATTGTAGAAACATTATCACAATTAATAATAGAAACACGGATTTATTCACATTAATTTAAATAAATTTAATAAAAAAATTATTTATTTAAATAACTGTGACCATGTGAATAAATCCTTTTCCTATCATCATTAATAGCCAGTGAGGCTTTAATTAAATCTGAGTCGAAAATATTAGACAATTATTTAAGTGCTCAACACACTCGGACGTTCGTGATAGACTGACTGATTGCAGCGCCAGGGCTCGCTTATATAGCGTGCTTGTTTCTCGAACTTTCCGGAACTTTCGACGACGCGTTTAACGTCGCGCGCTTTGTGAATCATTCCAGAGCGATCTTTCCAATTTCTTCTTTCACTTTCGTTAAATACATTCAGATAAAACATCATGATTTATCATCTATAGTTGCGCATAAGAGGGTATGGCTTAGTGGATGTTAGCTTTGTTTATTCTTATCTCGCTATAAGAATTCGCATATGCCACCCGGTATTTCCTCATCTAAGACGGGCGCAGGTTTTAAGTGTAAGTAAGAGCAATCATGCCACGGTATACAATGCTTTTAAAATAAACAAGTTTCCAATAAGCAACACTACTAAAAAAATACAGCAGCCCCGGATGAAGTGGGAAGAAGGAAACCTAGTCGGCCGGTAAAAGAACAGATTCTCTTAGAGAGAGAGAGAGAAAAAAAATAGTTCGGGACGAAGGCCGGCGAAAAAGAAAACAGTGATTTCGAGTTTGAGTGCGTACTGACTTCACTTCGAACTTCATTTCGACCATTTTCTACATTCACACAATGATTTTGAAATTGGGATTAATTTATTCAGGCAAAACAAAAAAAATAGTAAACAGCTCTGATTGATAAATTACAAGTACGAAGCCAATCTAAAAACTTTCGTTCGCGGAGAGGGCTGCAGCCACCCCACGCCGCCCCAGCCCACGCCCTACTGGAGCTAATTCGGCCCCGACTCGGAAGTTGGAATAAAATTCAACGGAATATAATGAAAGGACGCGGGTGGAAATTTTATAACGCGATTACCGCGATGGCTCGAACTCATCTGAACTTCGTAAATAAATAACTCAATCAACTTTTTTTTTCCGGCTAATTGAACTGAACAGAAAAAAAATGTTATTTGCTTTAAAGGGCAATTATATTATTACTGCTGTAGCTATTAAAGCTCCCCACTGAGGAAATGGACATTAAAAACGTTGGATTAATATTACATTAACATACAATGTGTTAATAATAATAATTAAAATAATCTTTATTTTATAACAGTATAACCAATATGCATCCTATTAAAAAATATAAAATAAGATCAACCGTTAAACTCCAATAACACATGTAAATTGTTATTAGAGTTAATAAACGGTTGATCATATTTTATTTTCACCAATTCATCGAATATAAAATTCACCCCGAACCGAAATGTTTTCGACTCGTTCGGAACAATTTTTTTTTTGTATCTTTTCAATTCGAGTCGAACATGGACTTTCGGAACGGGGCGATAGCTCACGCTGGCAATGAAATAGGAACAGTGAAAAAAAAATCCTAACGCTATCCATTGTCAGAGCCAATTTGTCCTGGCATACATCCTTATTATTTATACTTGGCAAAAAGGGATGAGGGCATTTTATATAGGACGTGACGGACATATCCATTCCGTGCTCGAGCAAGATAAACGGTTCAATGCGTGAGAGACGTACAGACAATGTTGAGTAATATTAGGGAAAGGAAAATGCGAGATGCGGGCGGGGGTGAAATTTAATAAAAGCCGGTGTTGTTTGAAGAATTTTCGGCGGAGGAGGATGGGAATAATGGAATTTTGTTCGCGAAAAGTGTTGGCTTTTATTGATGTGTGTAGTTTCGAGTTTATTAAAGGGGTGTTCATTTTTTGTAGTCTGTATTAACATTTTTCTTTTCTCAAAAAAAAAAATAATAATAATAAAATAAAATAAAACGCAAGCGAATAGTTGAATTTATTGTTTAGAACACACAGATTCATACCAATCAATCGGTTAATACATTTAAAAACTCATAGAACCAGCTCTGGTATTTTTAATTCTACTTGCACCGTTAGCTGCATATGTTGCAGCCACGATCGATGCGATAATTCTTTCTACAGCAGAGGACAGGATCCCCTGCTGTAAAATTGACAGAGGTACCGGACTGATCCTCTGGGATTTGACAGCTTGGGGTGCCTTGGCAACTATTTTATCTAATGTCTATAAGTAATAGGATAAAAATACCTAAATGATAATAATAATTATTATTAAAGAATACGAATTTGTTAAATACTATTTCTTTAAAGCTTCCTTTGTACAACAAATATTCACTGTTGTAATTGCGAAGACTTTTTAATTATTAACTTATTCTAAAAAAAAAGGAAATGAAGACATTAAAGTTGGTATGCTGGAAAATGGTAGGAGAACACAAATAACGGAAATGACGTTCGCAGATGATTGTGGCAGAAACAGAGAAAGACCTACAGCACAACATAGAAATACTCGACATTAATAAAAATGAGCATGAAAATAAATACAAATAATACCAAAACAATGATAATTTTTGGATAAAACAAATTACATACAATAAAATTACATGGAAAGCAAATCAAACAAGTAGAATATTACAAGTTCTTAGGAACAATAATAGAAAATAATGGGAATCTTCCCATTATTTTCTATTATTAGACGAAGAGATAAATGTCAAATTTGGAAAGGCGGGAAACATATTTACCACTACATTCTTTGGCAGAAAGGAAATAACTAAAAACATTAAAGCGCAAATAGTGAAAAAAGTGATAAGATCTTCAATAATATATAGCAGACAAGCATGGATTATAGCAGAAATACAGAAAAAAAAAATAATGCAATAGATATGAGATTTTTAAGGAAAATAAAAAATAGAATAAGGAATGAGACGTACAGACAACACCTGCAGATAGTTGAAGTTGTGCTTGAAATGTACATATAGTGATAAAAATAAAAAAAGTGAAAAAGGAATAATATATTATTATATTATACCTGTAGATAGTACATACAAGTAGGACAGCTGAGATGGTTCGGACATGTGTGCCGCATGAAAGAGGATAGAATATCAAGAAGAATATTTCATATGTGCAAGGAGAGAGTGCAAGAAAGAAACTACCGGGGAAAACAGAAAAAAATATGGAACGACAGAATCGAAAAAGCAGAAACAAAAGGACACCTACTGGAGGGACATTAAACAATTAACTAAAGATGGAGAGAACTAAAAAAATGGAGAGAAAAATATAGAAACAGACGTTAAACATTAACAGAATTTCCACTTAACGGTAAAAAGGAAAAAGATGAAAAACTTATTCTAAGTCGAAATTGAGCTATATAAGAAACACAGCGATGCCATTCAAGTCTAAAGTAATAATACTAACAATAAAAATATTAATAGAAATAGAAAGTCACAGAGCTAAATGTGGAAATAATTTATTAATTATTTTCAAAATCTTTTTATTAAATTTAATAAAAAATATTTATATATTTGCTTATTTAACGTATTTATTATTTTAACCTATACATTATTTTTTTTAAAGTAACAATCTAATTGTACATAATGTAACAATTATAAAAATCTAAACAGAAAAGAGTATTCATTCACTTGGTCACAGTTATTTAATAAATTATTATATATATATGAATTGTAGAAATTGTTTTTGAGGTATAATTCATAGATATAAATATAATTTAAAAGGAATAACAATTTAGTTTAATTATTATATATATTGCATCATGCAATATTTTTATTGATATGCAACAGCAGGTGTACATTATGAAGTTCATTGTCCGGCGGGGTATTTGCCCAGGAAGTAGTTGTGCATTTATTTAAAGTACTTGCGTTACGTAAGCCAAAATGTTACAGAGGTAAATGTGGAAATAATTCATTAATTATTTTCAAATCATTTTTATTTAATTTATTATAAAAATCGTTTACTCTGTCATAATAAGAATAGAAAAATGATTTATTATTATTTATTTATTTTATTATTAATAATAGCTAGCGAGGCTTTATTTCAATCTGAGCCGAAAATATTTTTTATCGAAGACAATTAATTGAGAAAGCGCATTGCATTCGCGTCCGTCCCGACTTCGATCATTACACCGGAGATCGCAGCCGGGACGGTACGTTTGATTAATTTAATTCAAAATTTTTTTAATTATGTATGAAAAAACTGTACTGACAAGGGATGACATCCCAAAACACGTGTTTCCAGACGGATCAAGTCAGGAAATAAGATAATTTAGTGGTGCCTGGAATCATCTGTCCGGAGTAGGCATAATGAACCCTTAACCTTCTGAAATTCACCGCTACGTCTACCTTTCACCTTCGTTGTTTATATATATATGTATATATATATATATATATATATAAATCTTTATTCAGGACTAATGCTTACAATACAATACATACCAATGCTTATCATACAATACATACCAATCCGAAACTGACTTTCAATCAGCGGTCATTCTGCCAATTTTTGTATTTATTTATTGTATTTACGTGTCAAATGTGTCAAATTCAGGATTATTGGCTTTAATAAATGTTATTTATATATTCCTTAAACAACCCTGTTACATGCTTGATGCATGCACAAGTACAATATACGCGTAACGATTTTTTAGTATGCGTTCAGAGAAATAATCGGACGATATTTTTTTGGTGGTGATAAATCTTCGGACTTAGGCAGTAAAACAGTTCATCCCTCAGCAAATCACGCAGGAATTTGCTGTTGTACATCTAGCCGTGAGTTAAAATGCCTGGCTAAGTAGTGATGTGTACACGTGATTTTTTCCACCAGTGACTGTTGACCTGGTGGTCCTGGGAAACTTTTCGAGCCCGAAAATTCCATTTTTTTTATTTGTTTTGTTGTTCTTTGCATAAAATATTTTCGAATCAAAAATTGTTACAATATGTTATTGTTGTGCCAAAGCAAGTGTCCATTATTGTACTTTTGTTTTAAAGTACCTACGTAATGTAAGTCGAAATACCACAAAAACTAAAGAGGAAATTATTTTCATTTAATTTAACATAATAAGGTATAACCTTCCATCATGAAACTAATATTCATCCATCACATCATTCATCAACAACTAACAGATTGAAATGGCATGGACTCCAGGCTGAAAGACGTGACTCGCTAGTCTGCAGACAGATATGAAAACGTTTTTTTTATATTTCTTCGACTAGTATAAAGAGTTCTACGACTGCAGACATATCTGGCACATTTCCTTTAAATCTTACTGCTACTTACTTAGCCAGGCATTTTAACTCATGGCTAGATGGGCAACAGCAAAATCCTGCGTGGTTTGAGGGATGCACTTTTTTACTGCCCAAGTCCGGAGACTTATCACAACCAAAAAACTACAGTCCGATTATGTGTCTGAACACACGCTACAAAATCAAAATGGTCGATAGCCATTTAAGAAAAATATTACATAAAATGTATTGTATTACACCTAATGTAAATTTTGCAATAAATATGATTGTATATATAAGATATAACGTGCACGTTAAATATAACATTTCACGTATAAAATATCCTCGATTTTCCGTTTTAAAATTTTAACTCAACTTTTGATTACATTTATCAATTTCGCAAAGAAGATTATTTATAAATTCCGTTTTTTTTTATTTCGAACGCAATTTCACGAAATCACCCGGAGCCGAAAAAATAAAATACGAACGCGGAAGATTCATTGGATCGGCAAAAATTTTCCAGAGGCCGAACACGTTCCGCGCGTAGATTTATTCACGGGTGCGAGATGGAGGGTCAGGAGGGCGCGCGCGAGCGAGAAGGGGCGTAAATATTTCGGTGGAAGTCGATTTTAAAAGGGCCGGGGCGAGGCCCTCCGAGCCTGAACAGGGTCGTTCACCCCGTCCGGATTCTCCACAACCCGGCCGCGCCACGTGCTCGCCCACCCCTCGACGAGGGGCGAAGTGAAACGGCGCGGGGGAGCCAAGAGGGATCGCCGTACGCCCGGCGGGCATTTATACATTCAAAAATTACGATTCGGATCGGGTTGATATCATCTCTTTTTTTTATTATTACAGAAAAAAGATGAAATTTAATATTGGATGTTCTTGAAAATGCTTTTGAGGATAAATGGTGCATGCGCCGGGAATAAAAGATTATTAAATACTTTCTTTTTATTAACAGTATTAAGAAATAAATATAATTTTCACAGTACTTACATACAAAATTATTATATTTATTAAAAACAGTTATGTGTCCATCATGGTACTTTCCCCGGTAAATTTTGTCAAATAAGTTTTTGACTGAAAATTTAATAGGAAAGTATGCTCTTCACTTCTTCATTTGCAGTTTTCACAGCCCATTTACGCCGCATGGATATTTCCCATCTCATTCATATTACATATTTTTTTATTATCACTTGATGATAGGAATAAGCCGGTTACATTGTGTTTTCACAATGAATTGTTTGGGATTGATAAATAAATATTTTGATGCGTATTATTTTGTATTTTATATTTTGTCATAATTTGTGATTGGTAATTTGCCTTTTTTTATACATATGTTTTATAATCTTTTTAGAGCGTCACACTTTTCTTATAAAATTTTTAATATGTAATTATAATTATAAAATGGAAATGGAGATTCCGTTAATAAAGTAAATTGAATTGAAAGGAAATTTTTTAACTGAAATAATGAATCTCATTTAGCAACTAATACAAAAAATGGTGATGTATCCAGCATGGCACTTTCCACGGTGAATTCGGTCAAATACTCTTTTGAATAAACATTTAATAGTAAATAAAAAATGATTAATTGAAAAAATGAATTGTTGTGTTTTTTATATCTCACCTTACAATGGCTCGATAAAATTTTCATACCCATTTTGATTCGTTGGCGCAACATATTCAGTGTTGTTGAAATCATTTTGACGTTTTATTTGTGATTAAAATAATTAAATGCTCCCCAGCCAACATAAATATAACTGCTTATTTATTTCTAAGGGAATTTATCAGATAGACGAAATCCTTCCGCTTATAAAATAATAATTAAAGTTCCTACAATAAAAGCTTTATAATAGAAATTATTTATTTTCCAAGATCTACAACTTATATTTGAAACATTTTTTAAAACTCGATGGAATCGACTCAGGGAACCGCAAAACGACCATATTTGCGATTCGAAATTTTTTACGATCACAATGCTTTCCCCTGAACGGGGGGAAATTAAAAATGTATCGTAGTAATGATTAATAATAAACTGAATTAAAAGATACCGAATCTTTTTCACCATCATTGCAATGATTAATATGATACTTAATAATTTTCCAGTTTTCATCAATTTATTTTAATGGCAATCCAGACTTACTAAAAATATTGATTAAATATTGCAAATTTAGAAGGAAAGCCTCTGGTCGGTGGCTAATTCCAGAACAAGATAATCATGTTTAATGTATAATAACAAAATTATATAATGTCAATAATTCTGTTACTTATATGGAATTATTGCCAATGCCAATGATGCCACTATAACTTCCAGCCAGGAAGTAAGACAATTTAGTGATGCCTGGAATCATCTGTCCTGAGTAGGCATAATAAACCCTTGACCCTCGTTGTTTAAAAATATAAGATGTTACCCAGCGCAAAAGATCCCCATCTATTCCCGCCAATAAAAGTTTCTCAATTAAGATATTGTCATCAATTCTGTCGAATGCCTTGCTAGAGTTTGTGTGAATTGAATCAAATTGAGTTCTGCAGTCCATTGATTTCGATATAAATTCATGCTGCAAGTTTGATTCAACTGATCGTCCTGAAAAGAACCCATGCTGTTCCTCAATTATGATATAATAATAATAATAATATGTCTTTATTTTCAAAGTGTCAAAATTTGTACAATGTGAAAATTGCGTCAGAATACATTAAATAAGGTATACATTCCTAAATATATACATAAACACACATTCAAAATGCCTACAGTAATTATAATATTAAAGACTTACAAACTAGTTATTTATTAAATTAAAAAGTATAGTTAATAATCATAACTCTTGGAGTGAATATGGTTCCTTCTCAATTAATAAATGTTTTACTTTATAAAATATAATTTTGTGCATAATGAATTCAAAAACTTTAGGGATGCAAGACAGAATTGGCAATTAGTCACCGCACTTTTATCCTCAGACTTTTTTTAATCCTCTTGAAAACATGTTTTTTCCAGCATGTTGGAAAAAATCACTCGCATATAAATCTATTGAAAATAATTGTTAGAGATTCTGCTAATATCAAACTGCAGTTTTTAAGAAAAGAGTGACGGAATGCCTGTGTAGTATATAAATAAAAAATGTCTATTTTATTTATTGTATTTTTGAAAACTATTTTCTAAAGAATATGTTTGTTTCACTTATTCGATTAGTAGGTTTTCTCGACCAGATTTTTAATATCAATTCTTGATGTGATGTACAAGATAAAAAAGTGATCCGAGTGTCTTATTTACCAAAATGTTCTTAAATATTTTTGCAATAATAACAAGCGAGAAAATTATAAAAAAATATTAATATATATAAAACATTTTTATGTATGTAGAGAGTTTTATATAAAGTAAATTAACAATAAAATTCTTATAAGATGTCATTGTGTTTATAAAATGGCAACAGACCATGAGTCTTTCTGCTTAGTTATTTATTTATTCATTTAATTAACGAAGGCCATTGCATTATTATTATTATTCACATTTAATGAAACGTTCAGTCACTGAAATGGCCATCACTAGTTATCCATACGCTAGATGAATAGTGACTGAACGTTTCATTAAATGTGAATTTCGTTTTCCTTGTTTTTATAAACAGTAAAAGTTCGCCTTCCTTTAGTGGACGAAACAATGATTCTCGGTCGTCTACTTTGTAGACCCAAATCGTTGACGATGCCACTTGAAATTAGGCAAAAGGTGGCGCTTGCGTCGTCTTTAATTTATTATGATTATTATTATTGTTATGAAAAAGCCAGTTATTTCTTTCACTAAAAAGCAGAACTAAATACGTTGATCATCGAATTTAAGCATAAAAATTCAGCCTTTTCGAGATTAATTCATTACAACCAAAAATTTGTTGAATTCACAAAATACGTAGATTACTTATTTCGCGCAAATCCCGACGACACAGCAAAAAAAAATTGGACCGCCTCCAATGGACTAAAACGCCGATCAATAAAGCGCAAACATCTTGTTAACTCGACTTTGCATAATAACGGCGGGGCTTTAATCCGGAACTCGCATTAATTGCGCTTTTTAATAAACCCTTAAACGATTTATTGGACGTACCGGCCATAATTAGAAAATGCGGAGTTGTTGAGGTGAGATTAAAACGGAATTTTTAAAGGATATTATCTCGCGAGTGCGGCACAGAAAAAAAATTTTGTTTATAAATAGAAAAGAGTATTCATTCACTTGGTCACAGTTATTTAAATATATTAAATAAAAATGATTTGAAAATAATTAATAAATTATTTCCACATTTATTTAATAAAACATTTGTTTAATAAAAATTCGAAATTAATTCCGCACTAGTTAAAGCAACGAAAAAAAAAAAATAAATAAATAAAAACTACAGCTTGTAAAGGTCGTTGTTCGTGTTTAAGGGAACATACAATAATAAAAATAATAATATTTTTACTCCTATCCCGAAAGATATTCTCATTTTGTTTGTTGTCTCAATCAGGTTGATTGTTTCCACTTTTGTCTCTTTTTACCTGAACAACTTCGGACTTCCCTTAAATAAGAAGAAATAAATAATAAATGTCTTTATTAATAAACTAAGTAAAAATGATTTGAAAATAATTAATAAATTATTTCCACATTTAGCTCTGTGACTTTGACTTAAGTAAGTACGTTAAACAAATGCGCATTAAAACAAACACCTCCCGGGAAAATACCCACGCCGGACATTGAATTACATAATGTACACCTGCTGTTGCACATCAATAAAATATTGCATAATGCAACAAATTTTGATCCGAGGAGAAAAAATTACAAACAAAAGGAACGTTACTTAATATAAGGCCATCTGCAGACGCGTGTTTCGGGATCTATCCCTCGTCAATACAGCTATGCCTTACGTAATTTAAAAATGTTATTAATAAAAACAGAGCCATAAGTACAAATATAGACTACAAAATATAAACTAAGTTTAATTTTTTTAAAGAAAACAGCGTTCTTATAATTTTACTTATTAAAAAGTACACATAATTTTTGGGAAATTATGAAGCATGATCATTTCCCTTCGTTGATCCAATTGGACCATCCCCTGTTCCACTATAAGTAAAAATATTACACAATATAACGATGCGTGATTCCGAGATCAATTCACGCCAAAGAACATTGATTAATATATTGCAATTATCTAATAAATGAAGATATATCTCATATTTGAACTTCCACAGGGTGAGTTTTTTTTTTGAGTCAAATGGGACACTATTATATATTTTATGAATATTATAGGAGAAACATCTCCGAAATAGTGGAGTTTTGTGTGAAGAAGGTGAGATAATTCCTCTAATTTCGCTCTGGCGTTTATTGCATTAATAATAAACTCCAGAGCGAAATTTAATTCTGTTACAAAGATAAGGTGGCTTATGTGTAAGGATATTTTTGTGCTGAAATGTTAAGCAATGCAAAAATCGGCGATTTTTCATATTAAGTAAGCCATTTCAATTTAGTCAATTTTTCAAATATGTGATTGTACTTTATTTTATACATATTTATTGTTTTTTGTTAATATGTATAGAAAGTATTGTTACAAAACAAACAATTGAGAATAAAAACAAAACTAAATTATAAAAAATTACTTTAAAATTGCAAAAATTAAGCGAATATAGGAGATTTGAACTTTCTGAACACGGTGTTTGGTTTAAAAGTTAATGCATGAATATAAATTACATTAGCAAAGTTAAAATGACTTAACATAAGAGTTTCGCAAAGTTGCTTGTGGCGAAAACCAATGTCTTTTGAAAGGCTCCTCTTTTTCATGTGAGAGTCCCAAAAAATGGTTGCCATTACTTTTCCTGCAGAATAGGTGACTTTAAACTTCTTGGGATAGCTGGAGTCCTGAACGTGCCACTGAATCGACTCTTGTTTCGATTCAGTGTCATAATGATGAACTCGGGTTTCATTTCGTTTTATTTTTACGTTTAATGTTAGGTTGTTAGAATTACACCAGGACGAAAATGTTTGCAGATCGGTATGTAGAAGCAATGCAACTTTAGGCGAGTGGATTTTGATAAAAAAATTTCATTTCGTTGGCAAATAGAAGACATTCAGCGTACCTATGTCGGACGCTTGAGGAACCCCAGATGTCACGGGAATTGGCCCAATTCGCACGAATTGACTTCGTTCAGCTAAAAATGACTGAAGCCAACGCAGCAAGAGCCTGTTAATACAAATATTTTTTATTTTTAGACTCAAAACTGAGTGATCGACTGTATCAAATCTCCCCAAAAATCGGTGGATATGGAATCAACCTGACACCGTTCTTCGAAGGATTGTACAATGTAGGTGTTGTAAAGTAATAGATTGGTAGATGTTGATTTTCCCCTACAGAAATCGTGCTGATTTGTGTAAATCAAAGGCTGAAGCTTATCAGCTAGATGTGCTGTTAGTAATTTCTAGACGATTTTCGGAACAGAGGCTTGAAGCGAAATCGGCCATCCAATCTCATTATAACATTATAAATAATTATATACACTAATGACACTCACATCTCCACATAACTTCTTTTTTTTCCCGACCCAATCTGACCACAATCTCCACGCCTGTCCCATCCTCACTCATTCATTAATCAATCCTTCTTCCTCCCGTCCATTCACCACGCACTTCCATACACTCTTGCTCTAAATGACTCCACGTATCCAACCCCGCATAACATACATCGAACATATTTTTCTCCCATCCACACCTTCCATCCTCTCTTCTCCGATCCACACGTGGCCCTTGCCAGAATCACTTTTTTTCCTCCCTTGTCTAATTCTTCCTCAATAAGTATTCTGGCACCCGCCTATATACTTGCCATCTTCTATACTGTGGATTGTATCCACTCCTTTCAATTCTACCCTGTCGCTCTTGCCCTTCCACCTCCAACCATTTCATCTTTCATCCACGCCGCCACATTCACCCCTCTTTCTAGCCAACCATCTACATCCGGTACTCCCGCTTTTTCATACATCCTTCTCCTTTCTCTTCTCCACTCTCCCTCTCCTACATTCACACATGTTTCCCACATTTCTTTCACTCAATCCACTCAATTTCATCACTCAATTTGAAGATGGGAACAATGAATGCTGTTTTCCAACGATCGAGGATTATTCCTACATTTAGAGAAGCGTTAAATAAAAGCCAGAGAGGATGATTGAGGGCAAAAGCACATTTCTTAATGAATCCAGCATACAAGCCATCGGGGCCAACTGCATAATTATCTTTCAAAAAAGTCAATTCAACATGGTTCGTAGACTTTTTGTTATTTACATAAACTTTGGAAGGGCAATCATCTCCATCTTCACAAATAATTTTTGAGGGTTTTCCTTGTTTTGTTAGGAAGTTTATAACAGCCCAGTATTCGATTTTTGTCATTTCAATGCACGACTTACAAACTAACAGATAATAAAATTAATAATGCAGCAATTATATTTTAAATTGTCATACAAGTGTGATTAAAAAAAGAATGTCGCGATGTAACTCGCGATTTCTTGAAAGTGTAGGTAATAGACCGCCAGCGTACCCGCGCAGCGGGGATGCGACCCTTCCTGGCCGCCCTTAATCGTTGCTACGTGCCTGAACAATGAACATTTACGAATAGACCAGAAATATCACAGTGTTTTATTACTCTATTGAATCTATTCTCGGATTTTTAGACTTGTGTCAAGATCTGTATTACAATGTGTTTTTCGTAAGAATTATACCACTGTTGCTTTTATTATTGCTGGTGTACTTTTCCATCCAGGTCAATTTCTTATTGGTGGATTTGTGCACCCCCATTTTCACCCCTCCTACATGCGGAGGTGAAATGCATACTTGTAAATATTTTTGTAAATAGTGTTCCTCGAGAGTTTAATAAAACCACACGAAAACCTAAAAAACTTATTTTCGTAAACCAAGAAGACCTCTGCAACCAAACAAAGAACATAATCAAAAATTGCACCATAATTCAAAATAGCCGAGTCCGAGAATATAAAAACAACCCCTCGTTGTTTCTCACCAGAAATGAGACATTGTCTGTGAAATCAATATTGAATTTGTATTTATATATATATTCTTATATTACTGTAATGTAAGTT
The DNA here is from genome assembly GCA_963082785.1 of Philonthus spinipes. Classification (NCBI taxonomy): domain Eukaryota; kingdom Metazoa; phylum Arthropoda; class Insecta; order Coleoptera; family Staphylinidae; genus Philonthus; species Philonthus spinipes. Next base: position 16,362,914 of record OY720318.1, on the reverse strand, counting down.
AATTTTTAATTGTCCTGTAATTGGTTCAACTGTTGGGCGATAAAGTTATTATTATATATACAAACATCTTTATTCCCAAAGAATACATACATATTTAATTTAATATACAACACATGAAACAATTTAAAACAAATATATATTCTTAACAGAAATGGCTATCGACCGGAGGTCTTTTATTATTATCATCTTGTAATTCGTGCTTTTAATTAAGATTTAATTTCGAGTTAAAAAAAAAAAATATGTAAATCCGCAATTAAATCTTGTAACAGCACAAAAAAACTCGATTTTTTTTATCATCCATACGTAATCCAATTCAGATGTGTGGTTTTTTTTTCTCTCCTACAGTTTGGCTACGCTCCGCTATTACATAACACAGAATTGAGAAGTTCTGAATGTCGCAAGAAAAATTTGTTTTGCAAACCGAAGAATGGATTTTGGAAGATGTCCAATTGGAGACGCCGGCGAAATCAATACGCACGCGAAACCGACCGACGTTTTTGTGTAATTTTTTGTATGTGTGTGTGTTATTATTTTTCGTTCTCGTACGGTAGCGGGAAACCATTTTCCAGAGCCCGGGGCGAATAATTAAGGTCATAAATGGACATTTCCTAATGAACAAACCGCCGCTTTAAGGGCTTCGCCGGCCTTTATTTTAACTACGTTTTAATAGGATTATGATAACGGATTTTCGTAATTAAATTACACTTTGCGAGAGATATTGGATTTCTGAATGCGCTACGTTTCAGCTATTTGCATTATAATATGTATAATGGGTGAAATTGCTTAATGCAATTTCATTTAAGCTCAAATTAAAACATTTTATATACGTATCAAATTTATTTCTGAGAGTTACGTCACAATTTTTACATCATTACAATAATTTACAAAGTAAATAAAAGAATTTGAAAATTAAATATTAATCTTTTAATATTTTAATACGAAATAATTATCCTCAATTCAAAACAGCAATTATTCCACGCGCGTGTCGAAAACAAAAACGCTCGTTAGCTTTACCTTAAAATTATGCAAATACTCAATACATTTTAAACGCTCAGGTTTTTTTTTTCCACTCGAGAACTTATCTAATCGCCCCGCTATCATATAAACCATCCATCAGAATTACATAACGCAACACATTCTAAGATTCGATCCGGTTCGATGTAAAGGCAAACGCAAACAAAACGATGGAACTTTTATCATTTTTCCCCAACGAGAGATAAAGTGCGCACGGAAGAGGAAGCGTTAATCTAAGTACTTGTATCGCACACGTATATATATACATTCGTGGATGTGGATGCAAGCGAGAACGATATTCCGTGCGATAAATGTGTGTTTATTTTCTCGTGTGGGATATACAATGCAAAAAAAAAATATTTTTTTATATAAACTAGAGAATGAGAACGGAAGCTTTAGTTTGTTTGTAAATAAAAACAATCATTTATAAAACGATTAGTAATAAATTAAATAAAACGAATTTGAAAATAATTAATTAATTCCGTTTTTTATTCATTATTTGTAATTTATTTTTAGTTTAGTTTTAGATTAACTAGCCATAAGACGAATCTGTTCTATATAATTAAATAATTAAAACATTAACACTTTCTTCACTAAATATATAGTTGTAATTGGACTTCCCTAAATAAATAATAAAAAAAACCTTTATTAGCATTCCCCCCCCCCCCCAAAAAAAAAACTGCATCACATTATTACACTTATTTAAATTAAATTTATTTTCTTTTCTGCTTTTCCCACTCTATCCTCCTCACAATCTTCACGCCTGCTCCATCCTCTCTCATCCAATCCTCTATTCTCTTCTTTCCACTCGTCCATTCCTCCAACATGCCCTTACACTACTCCCCTAAATGATCCCATGTATCCATTCCGCTGTCACACAACACACATTTCACATATTCTTCTCCCATCCATACTTTCCTACCTTTCTCCTCTGAACCACACCTAGCTCTAGCCAACCCCCTCTTTTCACCTGAACTCAGATCCAGGTACGCAGGTATTCTTTTTTGTACCTGCCACCTTTTATATAAAGGGTTGTACTGGCTCTGCCTAATGTCCTTCTGTCTTTCTTGCTCATCCACTTCCTCCCATTTTATCTTCATCCATGCTGCCACATCCACTCCTGCTTCCAACCATTCGTTCGCCAGCACTTCTGACACTCCAGCTTTTTCATACATACTTTTTCTTTCTTTCCTTCATTCACTCTCCGCTACTCCTATACACGTTTTCCACACCTCTTTCACTTAAGCCTACCACTTTCATCTCAAATCTCACCACTCGTTCCATTGCCTCAACATGCATACACTTTCTATTCAATTCCTGAAACAGTATATAGGCAGGAGTTGACCTTTCTACTCTCAACAGCTGTTTCGGGAACGTTACATGCTCTCTCTCAATACTTTCATACTTTTTCGTTCCCCATACTTCAACTCCATACATCAAGATCGGCCTCACACACGCATCCCACATTTTACACGTCAGTATAACATTCCCTTCCAGCCATTTTCCCCATTTCTCTTTAACCATTTCCCACGCTTTCCTTGCCTTACCTTTCACCCAACTCGCATGCTCCTTATATCCACCACTTGCCTTGAACACAAAACCCAAATATTTAAATTCTATCACTTTTTCAATCACTTCTCCCTTCCACCTCAAATCTTTGTTTTTCCCTCTCTTCCCCTATTCCTAAATCTCATCCACTTTGTTTTCTCCACGTTCACACACAGCCCTCTTTTATCCATGTACTTCTCCATTCTTTGTAACATCTCATTCATTTCTCCCCATTCTTTCGCAAGCAACACCACATCATCCGCATACGCCAACATCCATACCTTCTTTCTTCCTACCACAACTCCCCCCGCCTGCCCTTTCCTCAACACCTCCTCCATCTCACTTATATATAGGTTGAATAGTAAAGGGCTCAGCGGGCATCCCTGTCTTACACCCGTCCATACTCTAAACTTATCAGACACTTTTCCACCCACCTTCGCTCGCGCCCATGTTTCCTCATATATTCCTCTCACCCATTCTACCATTACCTCACTCACTCCCCGTCTCCTCATACACTCCATCAACCTTTCTCTCGGTATCGAATCATTCGCCGCTTTCAAGTCCAGGAATACCGCATACATACTTTGTTTTTCCTCAAACACTCTTTCACTCATTCTTGCAAGCGTAAAGATTTGATTCCCCTTCTAAAACCTCCCTGCGTTTCCGGCAATAGTCCCTTTTCTTCCACTTCCCTTTCTAGCCGGTTCTTCACTACTGTCATGGCAATCTTGTATCCCACCGTCATCATGGTAATGTCCCTACAATTGTCCGCATTCCTCTTAATCCCTCCCTTGTGTATAGGGCACACTATTCCCTCCCGCCATAATCCCAGAATCTGTGTTTCCCCTCTCCACATCTCATTAAGCAACTCCCTATATCTTCGCCTGCCCTCAACATCAATTTTCTTCCACATTTCCGCTTTCAATCCATCCCTTCCTGCTGCTTTTCCTACTTTTATCTCTTCGAAGCCTTTTCGTATATTCCTCCACCATCCCTATTGCTTCTCTTCTGCCCACTTCCTCCGGCCTTCCGCTCTTTTTCTGACATTTCACTTCCCAATCCTTCAATGATAATTGAAACTGCTCTTTTGTATTTCCTTTTCTCAAAATTTCCCTTTCATTTTGGCACGCTCTTAAGGCTTCCATGTTATCCATGATATACTGTGCCTTTTTTTCTTCGCATATCCTTTTGTATTTTGCTCTTGCCCCTGCCACGTCCTTCTCCTCACCTCTTCCACTCCTCCATTCACTTAGGGCCCTTCTTACTTTTTGTTTCGCCTTTCTGCACTCTTCATCAAACCATTTGCCCTCCTCTTTAACAGACTTTCTCACTATTCTGCCACACTCTACTATGACCTTCTCCATTTTCTCCATGCTTTCCACTTCGTTCCACCTGACTTTCTCCAAACGCTGAGCCATCTCTTCCATATCTTTTTTCCCACTCGCTAATTTTTGTTCTCCTTCCTCCCATTGCTGGTTCTTCTGCTTCCCTATCTCTATTTCTACCGATATAGGTAAATGACCTGACCCTAGTACCTCTTCCACTTCCATTCTTCTCACCATACCCCTATGTATTCCCTTCTTTATAATATAATCTATCACTGATGATCCTCGTTGCCCCACATAGGTTTTCTTTCCATTCCAATCTCCCTCCGTACATCCATTCAACATATCCCATCCCTCCTCCAACACCCACTCTCCCATCATCTTTCCCTCAGCATTTACCACCTGGTCTTGGGACTTCCGTCTTATTACCTTTCCACATTCATTAATTCTTCCTCCACATTCTCCCACTCTGGCATTAAACATCTGTTTCCTCCATGTGCTTTCTTCTCTATTTCCTTCCTCACTTCCATCCAGTTATTATTGACATAAATTATCCCAATTTCTACCTTCCCTTACTCTAAATAAATAAATTATTAATCAATCATTTTATCTTTGCTTACTGTGACTTTTCGACTAACGCTATGTAAGTAGTTTAAAACAAATGTACCTTAAAACAACTACTTATCGGGCAAGTACCCAGCCAGACATTCAATTAAATAATGGACACTTGTTGTTGCATAGCAATAACATATTGCATAATGCAACCATTTTTATTACTATTATCAATTTGTATGACGGACTGTTGCGCAAGTGGCATCGGACCTCCCTTAAGTAATAGTTTTTTTGATTCCTAAAATTTATATTATATATTCCATTCTTTATTTTAAAACGTCATGTATATTGAGAGTATATTTTTTTTTTTAAATAAAAGAATACGAAATATTGCTATTTCACAGATATTTGCTACTGGCTGAAGAATATATCTGAATTTGAACAAACGGTTAATTCCACCGTTAACGTTTGCTGAGTACCACCATTAATTACACAAATTTCTTTTTGCGTTGTACGCTCACAATTACGCGCCAAATAAAAGCATAATCCACCATATCTATGCGTAACATGCAAAACCGTGTAATTTAATCAATAATCCGCCTTATCAGAAATGTATATTAATGCATGTGCGAGTTTGTTTAAATCAACACTTTCATAAATGCGTTACCTTTTTTTATGCGCAAATAATTTTAAAAGTGCGTCCACAATTTAAATTGTCTGAGAATGCAGAATAAATGATTTATATTGTACGAGTGCCACATTACAAAATTGATAACGTGTGATTGATTAATTCGTGTTTCAAATGACTTTTAAAAGTATTTGAAAATTGTGAATGGATATGTTAAACAATTAATTACTAATTGAACGCGTTTATTATTCTATTACTTAAGCGAAAATTTCGTAAAATCGGCAAATGGTTTAATTTTATTCTAAAATGCACATAAACAATGGTAGCGTACCCTACAAATATTTGAACCGCGTTGAGAAATTATTTTTCGGTCAGTATGCTCGCAAAGCGATTTTTCTTTAACTAAAGAACATTTTGCACAATTTTGTGTTTTTTTTTTCTTCTGGTGGTCACGCTCGATAAGTGGTTCTTTTTAAATTAAAAGAACATTTTGCACAACTTTTTTCTTCTTCTAATGGTTACGCTGCAAAGTGAATTTAATAATATATAAAAATATGTTTAGCTTACTGAACATCAAGAAGTACACCAGGTAGCATTTTTTCATGATCTTTAGAAATTAAAAAAAAAATGTATACATTTTCTGATACGAAAATATCGAAAATCCAACGGAACATTTCAACATTTTCGCTCTGCCGATGGATTCTCCCATTGCTGAATGGAGAAAAAATGCAAATCAACATTAAAACCGAGTGAATGTTTATTTACATTGGGAAGATTCACTCATTCACGCGGTTCTCCGTTGATTCTAAAATGATGCATGCGATATTAACGTACGTCGCACAGTGTTTTATTTGGAGCCGCGAAGGTTCAGGCGTGGTGGGGGTATGCAAAACTCAAATTGATATTAGACGAAAATTAAAAATGTCATATTATTAAAAATACTTTAAAACTTATAAAAATGAATTTCCAGATTTTTAGGTGCACCTGTGTAAGTACAATGAACCGTCAAAGTCGAACATTTCTAAAAGTTGTTCAGCGCGCGGTATTGAGTATCACATTTAATAATTTCCCAGCAGGCCCCCAAATACTTTGTCACAACCATTTTGTAACATAATCATAAACATGAGTTGATTTATTTAATGAGATATGTTTCAGTGCATTATTTTAATTTTGATAGTAGTTATAATTAATTAAAGTTGCGCAATTTTTATTTTTAAATTTCAACTTTATAGAGGCCGAAATAAATATTATCAAAAAAGAGCAGTATGACGTTAACTTCAAAAACTCGCCCGCAGTTTCCTCTAGATGGCTGTGTAAAGATCATGTATATAGCGATCCATGATCAACAGTTATGATTTTTTTTCTTCCGCAAGTCATGTAACGAAAACGACAGCGCGCCGTATTTCTTATATTTTCAAACAGCAATCCGCGTGCGGTAAACTAAGCGGCAGCAGATTCCGCGCGCCCGCCGTCGCTTTCGTTACATGATTTGCGGAAGAAAAAAATCATAACTATTGATCATGGATCGCTATATACATGTTCTTTACACAGTCATCTAGAGGAAACTGCGGGCGATTTTTTTAAGTTAACGTCATACTGCTCTTTTTTGATAATATTTATTTCGGCCTCTATAAAGTTGAAATTTAAAAATAAAAATTGCGCAACTTTAATTAATTATAACTACTATCAAAATTAAAATAATGCACTGAAACATATCTCATTAAATAAAGCAACTCATGTTTATGATTATGTTACAAAATGGTTGTGACAAAGTATTTGGGGGCGTGCTGGGAAATTATTAAATGTGATACTCAATACCGCGCGCTGAACAACTTTTAGAAATGTTCGACTTTGACAGTTCATTGTACTTACACCGGTGCACCTAAAAATCTGGTAATTCATTTTTATAAGTTTTAAAGTATTTTTAATAATATGACATTTTTAATTTTCGTTTAATATCAATTTGAGTTTTGCATACCCCCACCACGCCTGAACCTTCGCGGCTCCAAATAAAACACTGTGCGTCGTCTAATCGTGCATTTCACACTTAATTTATTAATTATTTTTAAATTCTTTTTATTTAATGTATAGTTACTTTAAAGTAGGATTTCGTAAAATCATTGAAATTTTCATTGCGAACATTTTTTTTACTGCGAAAAATATAATGATTTACATAAAAAATAATTATTAGTATAATTTTTAATTCATTCGACGAAACTCCTCTATGTTTTGAGATGACTTTAAAGTATAACACAATATTGTCCATTGATGTCCTGGTTAATGGACAATATTGTGTTATACTTTAAAGTAAATGTAACACGATTTAGTGATTGTTTAAAACTATATGTCCATCTCCTTCTACTATAATGAGATGGGCATATAGTTTTAAACTCCTTATAGTAGAAGGAGTTTGGCATATAGTCGCAACTATAAAATACCACCTTCAGGAATGATATTAATATGTACTGTTTCGAATGCGTGGAAGTTTATTTTAATCTTTAAAAAACAAACCCTTGCGTCCATTATTTATAAAGTAATTATTTTTAGCCGGTGACAATAAATCAAATCAAACAACGCACGCAACCGTCGGTTTTACGTATGAACAGAGCGGAACAACGGCCAAAATTTAATTCAACATCACACCTATCAGCTAACTATTCAAAACGGACAACGTCGCGAATTTCAAAATGCAAAATTCAGCGCACACTCACTCAGGAATATTTCCACGTAGCCGGCGCGTCCGAACGAGGACAATTATGCGGACATTTGCGGTGATCTATGAATGCAAATTGCCGGAATGTCCCCCATTTCGAAATATAATTCCGCCAGAAGAGAATACTTATTTTGCATCACAATGCATTACTGATTTTTCAAAAGCGTTTAAAAACATAGAAAAGATGTAACTTTTTTATAACAATAGAAAAGAGTATTCGTTCACTTGGCTACAAGTTTTTAATACAAAAAATATTTATTCACTTGGTTAGTTATTTATTTTTTGTTTTGTTTTTGCAAATATTTTGATGCGTATTATTTTTATTTTGTATTTTGTCGTAATTTGTGATTGGTAATTTGCCTTTTTTTTGTACATATGTTTTGTAATCTTTTTAAAGCGTTACACTTTTCTTATAAAATTTTTAATATGTAATTATAATTGTAATTTGGAAATGGAGATTCCGTTAATAAAGTAAATTGAAATTGAAATTAAATATTTTCGATTCAAAAATTGTTGCATTATACAATATATTAATGTTATGAATCAGCAATTGTCAATTAATTATTGGACATTCTGATTTGTTCATTATGGAATTACATTTTCAAATTAAAAAAATAAAGAAAGTAGAGTAAAACACATGTTATACTTTATGTCAGTTTTCTGTTGGTAAAAATATGAAACATGCACGTATTTTACTGTGCATAAGCTGCAAAATACATATCATCATGATATTGTTATTTCTAGCCATCTTAGATGAACAAACTAACACATTCAGATATTCCAACGGGATCAAAATTTACTCTGCGCGCAGTTCCAGCAAAGACAATCGAATTCTTGCCAAAGCTTTGTAAGATGCAACTGTCCCAAGAACTGCGGCAACAGAAAGAGCAATTGCGTTTTAAAAAATGTAAAGTGCCATAGTAAATGTCATTCCAGCACATCGTGTAGAAATATTTCAAAATTAGTCTTTTTTATTTAAGGAATTAAAGTTTCGACCAATAGTCGAAACTAGTCGGAGAAAACATAAATCAGTAAAACAATTAATTTAATTAAATATTAAAAATTAACAAGTATATATTGTAAACAATTTGTTTTTTACTTTTTTTTATTTTCGGTTAAATATCAGATCGCGATTTTCGCTACAAAACCGCAACAAATAGGGATTACTATGAAACTCGAGAAACTTGTGTTTCGAATTTAGGACTAACTTTTACCCACATTTTTTTTAAAACATATTTTTGTTTTTAATATAATGTTTGGTTAAATCTTAGAACAGTGTTTTCATTAGAAAACTGTAAAAATATGGGACCACAATAAAACTTGTGTTTCAAATTTGGACTAATTTGTAGTTTGTATTTGAGTTTTTGCGCATGAATGCATGTTAGCTATGAGCCATCCTTACATAGACATAAAACGTTGAGGTGGATGGTACATTCAAACATTGTCTACATGTACTTTTATTTGCATTTCTAGAGAAAAACCAACTTTTTTGCCGATTTTAAATTTTGTCGATTATAGCGTCGTCTGTCGCGAATACAAAAAAAATATTTTAAATAAAACTTTCTTACTTTTTCCCGGAGTATTCAAATCCGTACAAAAAATGGGGGTTCCTATTTAACTTTTCTATTTCTCACTCCCTACTCCCTAGGACTATGATTAGATTCGAGACGAACAAATTTTAATTATAATTTTTTTTTATTCGATTTGCAGTTTTCGAGATATTTCAATGTCTTCACGTAAATTGAACAACTTGTATAATAGAAGTTGCTGTTATAATGATTTTCATTATAAAACTTTAAAAGTAGTTGATATTTGCTTTTGATATATTAAAACTCGAGATATTATCAACAAAATAATTGATTACAACAAATTACTTGTAGGTACAAATTAGTCCTCAATTCGAAACAGTCTACTGTGGTCAATATTTTTTAGATGGTTTTATAACAAAAATTCTTGAATTCGCGATCTGAAATATAACCAAAACTTATATATTAAATAAAAATGATTTGAAAATAATTAATAAATTATTTCCACATTTAGCTCCGTGACTATTGACTTACTTACGTAAGTAGAATGAATACTGTTTTCTATTTAAATAAAAAACTTATATTATCAACAAAATAGTAAAAGGTACTAACTACTCCTAAATTTGAAATACAAGTTTTACGAGTACAATAATGGTTCCAATATTTTGAATTGTTTTATTACGAAAATCGATATGTGATAGTTAACCGAAAATAAAAGCATCAACAAATTAGTAGAAAATCGAAATTTGAAATTTAACTGAAAATTATTTTATCAACAATAATAAAAAAATATTTATAACAAAATGCTTGTAGGCACATATTAGTCCTAAATTAAAAACATATGTTTGTCGAGTTTTATTGTGGTTCTATTTATCTACAGAAAATCGAAATTTGAGATTTAACCGAAATTATTTTATCAACAAAAAAAAAATGTTTAAAACAAAATGCAGGTTCTAATTATTCCTAATTTTATACTCTACATTTCTATTTATAAATTATGAAAAGTACATTTTTTTAGTTATAAATTGCTTAAATAATGTATAAATTGTTTAAACAATGAGAAACAAACATGGGTACAAATTAGTCTTTAATTCAAAGTTTTGGAAGCACCTCGAGGGCAAAAAAAATGCATAATAATTTGTAATTCCACTCTCTGCCTATTGGACTTAAATTATCAAAACGAAATAAAATTACTCTCCTCTTGTCATTAAATGTCATTAATGTTTTGTAATCTTTTTAGAGCGTCACACTTTTCTTATAAAATTTTTAATATGTAATTATAATTTGGAAATGGAGATTCCGTTAATAAAGTAAATTGAAATTGAAATAGGAAAGGTAGGTCTAATAAAAGTGTTCAATCCGATATTGAAATATATATATAGTTTCCTTATAAAATGAAATTTTGTCTATGTTTAATACTTGTTATTTTTAAAAATTATTAAATTTTCTATAAAAAAAAAAATATTGTACATACAGACTATTCCACCGAAAATATAGATTGTATTGAAAATATAGATTGTATTGAAACTTTTACCATTTATTTAAATCAGTATATTCTTTTTAATGAAAATATTTTCAAGATTCTAACGCTTCCGGTTATAATGGAAGTCGATATTAACTTCCTTATTTTAAATGGAACACTAAAATTTTTATTGTTGATTTGAATTCTATATATAATTTTATAACAAAAACCATTAGCTCTTAATATACCTAAAATTAAATATTTCTGAGATATCTGGATATTTATAAAAAAATGTGACCATTGTTTTGTTTTTTTTTTATACATTTATTGCATAATAATTCTAACAAAAATAATGAAAAATATTATACAGTGTAACTCAAACTAATTGTGGAGTCGAATAAATTTCAAATGGCGAAATCTTTGTGGTTGAACATTATTTTATTACATAAATAAATTGTTTATTGCTGGCTTGTTATAGCTATATACAACTACTTTTGTTGAATGTATTTTGTAGCTAAAGAATCGATGGTTAATTTAAGATAAATTTCATTCAACTTGGAAATGTACTTGTTTGCCAATTATATCTCCAGAAAGAAATCGCCAGTCATCCAATCAAATTGTCATTAATCATAATAAATAGAAGACGACGCAAGTGCCATCTATTGCCTAATTTCCATAAACATCACTAGTTATCCATACGGTAGGTGAATGGCGGTTTACAAAAACATTTTATAAAAAAAATAGTTATTGTACTACATAACGTTTATTTTAAGATTTTTTTATTCCAGTTCACGAATCTTGTTAAGTCTCATTCTACACAAAAATGTCAATAGAAAAATTAGACGTTATATTTCCCAATGTAGAAAGACTATAGAAAGTTCAACTTTTACTTTTGCTGCCACTTAAATGTTAAGCTCATATTTCTTATTGAAGGAAAGTATAAGTGGAGCTATTAAAAAGATGGGCTTTTGATTCTTCTACTGTAAAAAAAAAATAGAAACTTGAACTTTTATTTCTTCTGTTTAAAAATGGATTAAAAGGCGGGCTTTTTATTATTCTGAAATTAGGAAGAAAATAGAAAGCCGAACATTCATATTTTTACTATCAAGAAAATATCAAAAGTTGGACTTGTTTTTATTTTGACTTTTAAAGAAGATAAAAAGTGAAAAACGAATCCTGCAAAATTTTACACAAAAATGTCAATGGAAAAAATAGACGTTATATTTTCCAATGTAGAGACTATAGAAAGTTCAACTTTTACTTTTTCCGCCACTTGAATGTTAAGCTCATATTTTTTTATTGAAGGAAAGTATAAGCGGCGTTATTAAAAAGATGGGCTTTTGATTCTTCTACTGTAAAAAAAATAGAAACTTGAACTTTTATTTCTTCTGTTTCAAAATGGATTACAAGGCGGGCTTTTTATTATTCTGAAATTAGGAAGAAAATAGAAAGCCGCACATTCATATTTTTACTATCAAGAAAAGATCAAAAGTTTAACTTGTTTTATTTTGACTTTTAAAGAAGATTAAAAAGTGAAACACTTTCTTTTACAGCAAAAGAAAAAAAGAAGTTTTGCTGTAAAAGAAAGTTAAAAGTGACTTTTAATATTGAAAATATATAGACTTTTTTGAAGCATTATTTTGTAGTATATCTCGTAAGTTGTATGAAGTTGTGATAAACCAAGTTTATTAGAGTTTTCATTTTAATTAATATACTGCGAAGGATATTATTAATATATTCAAAATAATAAATGAAAGACGACGCAAGCGCCACCTTTTGCCTAATTTCAAGTGGCTGAACGTTTCATTAAATGTGAATATTCAAAATATGCAAAAGTAAGATGTTTAAAAAACGTTTTTATAATTTTTTCGTCTAAGTTACAATTGAGAAATTTGTTTGCTAGAAACAAAGGTTATCTTATGAAGAAGGAAATTTTGTAATAACTGTGAATTTAATTGAATTTGAGGTACACAAAAACATATACATATTATTATGGTACAGATAATATATGCGAACATTCTTTTAAAAAAAATAGACACAAAATATAGTCTTTAAATAGAAATATGCTTTATGGCGAAAACTAATACTAAAAAAAATAGTTATTTTTTTCGAAGTATCTAATTTATATTTTTCTACAAGAGTGAATGGCTAATATTTAATGCCAATTATGGATAACATTAAAAAACATTCAAAATGGTTTTAACAAGATTGAGCTAAACAGAAACTCGTTTAATTTTCTTCTCCCAATGAAATTATTTGTTATTATTATTTCATTTTAAAATAAAAAATCAACCTACTTGTTCCGGTTCCTCGATGGGAGGCGCGGTGAGCTCCTGGTAAGACTCCCCGCTGCCCCTCCGGCTGGAAGCCCCGCACATGGCCCTCCGGAAGGCGCGGGCGACCAGCGAGCATAGTCCGCAGTGCCGGTCGCCCCGACGCCTCCCAGCGCTCTCCACCGTTAGCTCTTCACCGCTGCCATCCTTACAGCACGCCACTGCACTGCTCACTTCTTTCCACTAATATATCCTCCCCCTAAAAACTCGTCCTATTGCAACAAACAATCCGCGCACTGCACTGTTCTACCAGATCACCAAAAAAAACTAAGAAAGATCGAGAAATAAAAACAAAAAGGCTCTGGTTATTCTTCGCATTCAATGGGAATATGAATTAGAGTGAGCTATGTCCGATGCCAGGACTGATCTATTACAATCGCTATTATCTAATCTGAAATATTGTAAACATACGAATGAATTATTTTAACAATAGCGGTATTCAAGGTCCGCGTTATTATATCAATAAACGTGCATCGTTTTTTTTTGCCAGCACTTATCGGCTTTTATGCAAATTACTATATTTAATAAATTAGTTCTATTTAAATATGGACTAAAAATTATTCGTTATTTGAATTAAAAATCCGAAGATAATAACAATAATTTAAATACGTTTTGGTTAATAAATTGTATTACAATTTTAATAAAAGAAACACTTTTTTACTTTATATTAAATAAAAATGATTTGAAAATAATTAATAAATTATTTCCACATTTATTTCTATTTACGTTATAATTAATTTAACCATAAAGTAATTAACACGAAATATTTTCAAGTTCATTAATTTTAATTAACAAGTCTCTTGCGTATTTAAATAATAGTTTAAATAAATTACGCTTAATTTCACTGAACGGAAGCGCGAGTATTTGGGCGTGAAAAATTATATTTGCATATCAGTTCACATTTTTTTTTTAGTATAGCATGTCAAGGAAACTACGATTACGTGTCCCATTTTATGAAAAATGTTCCTTGCGCACTTTCAGGGTTTAGGCATAAATTCCGAAATCTTATTTATACACATTTTTCACGAAAATTAAAAACAAAAAATAGGACAGAAAGACCTCTGGTCGATAGCCCAGAATAGATAAACATTTTCATTTTATTGTGTATTCTTAATGTTAATGTTTGTAAAAATGCATGTAATTGTCTGAATAAAGATATTTGTATATTAATAAGGTAATTTTTTAAATTAAACACTTTGCTGGTATTACGTACATAATTTATTTTTGTGACTAGTTTCGACCTATACGGTCATTTTCAAACAAATAATTGTGTACGTGATACCAGCAAAGTGTTTAATTTCAAAAATTACCTTATTAATTTAAACATGTATCACAAAGTAATGGTTTCAACCGTCCAATATATTTGTATATTATTTATTTCAACTCCGTTGACCGATTTGTTTATTAGGATTGTTAGGCACTTTGAAAATTATACAAATTTCATTGAATTTTTACTGCAATAATTTACTAAAAATAAATGTTTTTAAGTTTTTTTTAATTTATTTGAGTATCTGAGGCGTTTGATTATTAATGGGTTAACATTATTCTGTAAATAATTGTTTGAGATAAAATCAAAATTTGATGTCATTTGCTTGTTTTAAAATTCCACTACAATTTTATTGCTTTAAAATACTCTTCAATCCTTCCTCCTAACGGCCCTATATAGAAACCATATCCAAAGGTAGGCCTAACTGTGTGATTTTCCACTTTGGAATATTAGTTGAAATCACGCAATATAATATTAATAAAATCTTCAAGTTTTCATTAAAACCAGTAAAATATAGCTTAAACTGCTTAATATGTACTTCTTTAACACAGTATAGTCTAGTGAAAATCATTCCCGACACGTAAAATATCGTTTTATTCAATTTATAAATTAATATGGCTACAACCATCTATGGCTGAAAAAGTTATGGCTAATAAATTTCTATAATGCGATTTTTAACTTATCTATTTCGATTAATTCAAGTACATTTTAATTATTTCCCAATTAATCATAAGTCATTAAATATATTTTTCGCGATTGTAGTCATGATAACTCTCTAAATTCACGATAAATGTGGAAATGAAAAATTTATGTTTTTTAAAGTAATTGTCTAATACATACAATTATGCATGCTTATTAACAATGGCACGATAATAATTGGAATTTTCTCATCAATTTAATTATTTATCAATTAAGCAAGGCAAAGTCCAAATTTCAATTAATAAAAAAATTGAATATAATTTAAGTATTATCTCTCTCGATTAATGTAAGGATATTTTAATTATTTCCTATTTTTTTATGATTATCTATTATAAAAAAATATGTACTTAAATTTAAATAATATACAATCATATACTCATTTGTTCTGTTTTTTTTTGACTTATCAAAAAAAAACTATAGAAGAGAACTCCATGCTTACAAATAAAAACAGACATGGACGTCCTTCGACATATTATTTTTATTCGCATCACTTCGGCGCACCTTAAAACTCAAAACATCTAATAAACATAGTTTTATATACATAGTCCTGCATCACAACTCCCGTCTTCGATAGCTCAGTTACTAATTAAGTTAGGATTTTGGAAACTTTACTTGGATACGTCCTAACTTGAGGAAAATATTTTTTTGATTATACAGGGTGTCCCAAAAATGATATATTTTAATTGCTTTACATATTTTATTTATTATTTAGGAGAGTTTCATGATTATCTACATACCCCTAAAATGTTTTTTTAATCTGTTTAGTAATACCAACCAACAAATAAATACAAAGTAGAAAAAAATGGTTTTGCAGTTCCAATTTAAAATAATATACAGTTTCAATTTAAAATAATAAAAATAAAATACATTCAACTCTGAAAAGTTTGACAATGAATTTTGGACATCCTGCATAATTCATAAAAATATTTGTTTTATTAGGATTGTTAGGCGATTAGTTTAAAAATTAATAAAAAATTGATTCGAATTTTTCGAGTAAAATTATACAATTATAACAATCCTAATAAAAAAATTAGGAATTTTTTAACCAATGGCGATTGGTTTAAAAATTAATAAAAAAATAAATTAGGATTTTGTAAGTAAAATTATACAGGTCTAACAATCCTAATATTTTTTTTTGTGAATTATACAGGATGTCCAAAACATAATGTAAAACTTTTCAGACTTGAATGTATTTAATTTTTATTATTTTAAATTGAAACTTTATTTTTATATCATTCCATGCAGAATTTAAAAAAAAAAAACTTATTTTTCTTCCTAACAATCTCATGATGATACACCGTTAATTATTATTATTATTATTAACAATACTTCTATAGTTGTTGTAAATTTAATTATTTATCTATTATCTATCTAAGGAGTTGAAAGCAAAATTCAACTTCTAAAAAAGTAGATGCATTTTCACAATTTTATAGAGCCTCTAATTAAAATTAAGAATATACCCCGTAACCGGTTTCTAGAAGATTTACAGGAAAGGAATAAAAATGAATTATAATAATAAATATCTATAGATTATTAAAAAAATCTTAAAATAAAATATATTACAATATAATTTATATTATATAACATTGTTTTAATAAATAATATTCTGTTTACATTGTCTGTATAACTGGGATTCTTTATTATTGACTATAGTTTCGACAATCTTAGTACGTCATTACTAATAATAATATAATAAAAAAAAACGTTTGTTTTGATAAAGAGACGCTATGTTATACAAAAAGAGAAAACGTGGTTCTTGTTTTTTTCATTTATTTTGAAACAACGCTAAAGTTATCAAACTATAGTCTTAGTGTATAGTTTATACAATTTTAGCATTCAAATTAGTTATACAAAAAATAAATTAGGATTTTGTAAGTAAAATTATACAGGGTACTTATTAAATAAGGTCTAACAATCCTAATGTTTTTTTATGAATTATACAGGGTGTCCAAAACTTAATGTCAAACTTTTTTATACAAAGAAAGTAAGAAGTGTTTAGTTTTTTCTTTTGTTTTGAAACAACCCTAAGCTTACCGAAACTATGGTCAACAATAAACAATCCAAGTTATACAAGCAAAGCAAGAAGTATTTTTGTTTCTGTTTTTTAAACTATGCTAAGCTTGTCGAAACTCTAATCTACACCAAACAATTCAAGTTATACAAAGAAAGTAAGAAGTTTTTCGTTCTTTTATTTTGAAACAATGCTTAGCTTGTCGAAACTATAGTCTACACCAAACAATTCAAGTTATACAAAGAAAGTAAGAAGTGTTTCTCAGATACTCTAATAACTTAAAAAACTTAAAAACATTTATTTTCAGTAATTTATTGCAGTAAGAATTCAATGAAATTTATATAATTTTCAAAGTGCCAAAAGTCAAAGTTGGGCGCTGTCGATTTTTGACAGTGATGTTTGACACTTTGAAAATTTCCAAATTTCGATATGACTGTCCGACTAAAAAAAATGTTTAAACAAAAACAACATATATGTGGCACCTTTTTATTGCTTGATATTATAAACGAAGCCCTAATAAACATTTATAGCCAATAAAATCTAAAATCGACAGCACCAAACAATGACTTTTGACACTTTGAAAATTTCCAATTTTCGGATATGAGTGTCTGGCTAAAAAAATGTTTAAACAAAAACAAGACATATGTGGCATTTTCTTGTTGTTTGATATTATAAACAAAGCCTTCATAAACAATTATGGCCAATAAAATAAAAAATCGGCAGCGCCCAACAATAATTTTTGACACTTTGAAAATTTCCAATTTTCGATATGAGTGCCCGACTAAAAAAATGTTTAAACAAAAACAAGACATTTATGACATTTTTTATTGTTTCATATTATAAACTAAGCCTTTATAAACAATTATGGCCAATAAAATCAAAAATCGGCAGCGCCCAACAATGACTTATGACACTGAAAATTTCCATCTTTCGATATGAGTGTCTGATAAAAAATTGTTTAAACAAAAACAAGACATATGTGGCATTTTTTTATTGTTTATTATTATAAACTAAGCCTTTATAAACAATTATGGCCAATAAAATCAAAAATCGACAGCGCGCAACAATGATTTTTGGCACTTTGAAAATTATACAAATTTTATTGAATTCTTACTGCAATAATTTACTAAAAATTAATGTTTTTAAGTTTTTTTTAACTTATTTGAGTATCCGAGTCGTTTGATTATTAATGGGTTAACATTATTCTGTAAATAATTGTTTGAGATAATATCAAAATTTGATATTTAGTCAGATGGTGGAGGCGCCGGATTCGTGGCCAACTTATTATCGGTAATAACATTACGAAAAAATTGTCTTTTTTGCCATTGCAGAATGGAGTATATCATTCTGCAATGGCAAAAAAGATCGAAAAGATCGACTTTGTCATATCTAATTTTATTCCAAACATTTTTTTGTAATTTCTTACGCCTCGAAAATGTTTATTATATATACAAACATCTTTATTCAGACAATATTGACAAAATTTATAATAACACAAATTTATAATTACATATTGTTATTATAAATATTATATTATATTATATTATATTATATTATATTATATTATATTATATTATATTATATTATATTATATTATATTATATTATATTATATTATATTATATTATATTATATAAATTATTATAAATTGTGTTAGTAGTCTGTCATGGCTCTTTCTGCCAGAATTTTTATTATTATTATATTTATTTACGGAAATTTCCCTAATTTACAAAATTATAACAAGTTTTACTATAAGCAGTAGATAAATAAGCTATTATAAATAAACAATAACTAAGAATACTGATTAACAAATAAATTAATTAATAATTTCTCAAAGTTAACTTAAGGATTTATAAAGGTCAATATATTATGGGTGTTCCATTTTAAAAACCAAAGTTTTTAAACAATATTTTACCAAATTATTACAGAACATTAAAAATACATTTAAAAAATAGTTTGTTTATAAAGAATAACAATTAATTTGAAACACTTATTGAATTCTTTTTACGATTAAAGAATTTCTTAAAATTAACGTAAGGGATTGAAAATGTGTACATATATAGGGTTTTCCATTAAATAAAAAACAAAGTGTTTAGAATGTATTAAAAATACATTTAAACACAAATTATCGTTTAAATGAATTTTTAATACATTCTTAACGCATTGTTTTTTTAAATGGATCGTTTAAATGCATTTTTAATACATTCTAAGCACTGTTTTTTTTTTTTTTTTAATGGATATATAGAAAAATATTTAATTTAAGGGCCGTTTTACACACACAAGAATTCTTGCATAAATTCATAATATAATTATATGTAGAAAAATATTATAAGTTTGCGCATGTGCATTACAGCGATTTTTATAATATATTTCTTGCGAGAATTCTGGCGAGAAATATATTGAACATGTTCAAAATAATCTAGAAAAGAATTATATAAAACAGTCTCCCAATAATCTTAAGCAATAGCATACTACATAATTGCTCGTCTGCTTGTATTGGACGACTGTAAAAACAATCTGCTCTGCTTATTTCCACAATAGTTATTTGCTGTGTAAAACAGGAAAAATATTTTTATATATATAATTATAGCAAAACTTTTATATATAATTCTCGCAAAACTTTCTGCGAGAATTCTTGTGTGTATAAAACGGCCCTAAGACATTCATTGAAACTTCTTACGGTTCGATAATTTCTTAAAATTTATTTATTTATTTAAAAATGTGAAAATCGGGGCTATTCCGTACAGAAAATGTTAAGTTTAACGTATACGTTATTAATTAACTTCACATTTTATGAATATGCGCATCTATTATAAAAGTTGCTCAGACTGTGATGATAAAAAATAACGTACACGTTAAACTTAACATTTCCCTTGCAGAATAGCAACGATTGTGTTTCATTAAAAAAAAAGTAGATTCTAAAATCTACTTTTTTTTAAACAAACTATCGTTTAAATGTATTTTTAATACACTCTAAAGTGTATTAAAAATACACATACAAATAAATGTAAATAAATGTATTTTTAATACACTTTAGAGTGTATTAAAAATACATTTAAACGATAGTTTGTTCGTATAGAAGAATATTTTATTTGAAACATTTTTTTGAAATTTCTTTGATAATTATTTTTTCTTACTGCTACAATATCTTTATTCAAAGTTATTTGTTTTATATATATTTACAATATATTATAGTATATTTGTTTCTTTCTTGCTTGTTTGAACAGGCTATCGACCTATGGTCTTTCCGCCATTTATTCTTATTTACGTATATAACCTTTTTACAATAGCAGAAAAATATAATTGCGGTAATTTTGCTAAATGTTATTTAAATTAACATTAAATTAGGAACATTTCTGAAAGTGATCAATAAAATCCCCCCTTATTTTCATCGCTGCAATAATTATTTACACTGTACGATTTAGCAATCATCTATTGTGAAATAATAATTATCTTCACATTTTATGTAGATCTGTTTTAAAAGCGCATTTGGCGGGACATTGGATTTTATTGATCATTTTCAGTATTCATCCTTGTTTAATTTTAATAATTTTAACCCATTTAAAATTACACTTTTCTTACAATATTTCATGTTTATTAAATTCAGTTTTTTGAAGTAATTAAAGGGGATAAAATATAGGGGCTATTCCGTACGAGAAATGTTAAGTTTAACGTTTCACATTATTTGTATATATATCTTTAAAAAAACTAATTAGATGTGATGATGAAAAAATAACGTTTAACGTGCACGTTTTTTTTTTCATTATCAGATCTAATCAGTTTTTTTTAAGATATATAAATGTGATGATGAAAAAAATAACGTTTAACGTGCATGTTATTTTTTCATTATCAGATCTAATCAGTTTTTTTTAAGATATATATATGTGATGATGAAAAAATAACGTTTAACGTGCACGTTATATTTTCATTATCAGATCTAATCAGTTTTTTTTAAGATGTATATACAAATAATGTGAACTAAATTAATAACGTAAACGTTAAACTTAATATTTCTCGTACGGAACCTCCCCTATTATTTTATTCCCTTTAATTAATTAATTGAAAAAATAACGTTTAACGTGCACGTTATTTTTTCATTATCAGATCTAATCAGTTTTTTTAAGATATATATACAAATAATGTGAACTAAATTAATAACGTAAACGTTAAACTTAACATTTCTCGTACGGAACCTCCCCTATTATTTTATTCCCTTTAATTAATTAATTGAAAAAATAACGTTTAACGTGCACGTTATTTTTCCATCATCATATCTAATCAGTTTTTTTTAAAGATATATATACAAATAATGTGAACTAAATTAATAACGTAAACGTTAACATTTCTCGTACGGAACAGCCCCTATTATTTTATTCCCTTTAATTAATTAATTGAAAAAATAATATTTAACGTGCACGTAATTTTTCCATCATCACATCTAATCAGTTTTTTTAAGATATATATATACAAATAATGTGAACTAAATTAATAACTTAAAAGTTAAACTTAACATTTCTCGTACGGAACAGCCCCTATTATTTTATTCCCTTTAATTAATTAATTGAAAAAATAACGTTTAACGTGCACGTTATTTTTCCATCATCACATCTGATCAGTTTTTTAAAGATATATATACAAATAGTGTGAACTAAATTAATAACGTAAACGTTAAAATTAACATTTCTCGTACAGAATAGCCCTTATTATTTTATTCCCTTTAATTAATTCATTGAAAAAATAACGTTTAACGTGCACGTTATTTTTCCATCATCACATCTAATCAGTTTTGTTTTAAAGATATATATACAAATAATGTGAACTAAATTAATAACTTAAAAGTTAAACTTAACATTTCTCGTACGGAATAGTCCCTATTATTTTATTCCCTTTAATTAATTAATTGAAAAAATAATATTTAACGTGCACGTTATTTTTCCATCATCACATCTAATCAGTTTTTTTAAAGATATATATACAAATAATGTGAACTAAATTAATAACTTAAACGTTAAACTTAACATTTCTCGTACGGAATAGTCCCTATTATTTTATTCCCTTTAATTAATTAATTGAAAAAATAACGTTTAACGTGCACGTTATTTTACCATCATCACATCTAATCAGTTTTTTTAAAGATATATATACAAATAATGTGAACTAAATTAATAACGTAAACGTTAAACTTAACATTTCTCGTACGGAACAGCCCCTATTATTTTGATCCCTTTAATTACTTCAGCATTTACTTTTAGCTCTTACAGATTAGCCCCGAATAAATTAGTTTCTTTCATTAAAGCGCTATTTTTTGCACAACAAAAATAATTTGTACAGACCTTAAGGATTTATTGCATTCATGAATAATAGTTATCCAAAAAGAAAAATAACTGAAACAACTTTATCTATTGCGAAACCCACTTTAAAAGGCACCATAAGAACTAAACAAAACCAAAACACAGACGCACGGCGTGATTAGCGTACCGGTGGTATGGGTACAATAAAAATGAAATTTGTTTTCGGAAGTTATGCCCCGACCGTCCCAAAAGCGCGGCATGTATTTATAGATTAAAATGTAAATAATTTATTGAAAAGGTCAGTTATGTGTGCGTAGTGTTATGTAAATGTGCGGGTGGCATTATTATTGGTCACGTGAGGAAGGAAAACATACGTTTCGGAGAGTAGTGCGTGCGGTGTAGCACATGTGGGTTTTAAAATAGTTGTTTGAATGGGTTATGGATTGGGTTAAGCAAAGTTAAGTGTGCGTGGAATTGCAAGAATGGGCACTGTTGCAAACTGAGAGAACACCTAGCTAGTTAGTGTGCGTGCTGAGTGTGGATTGAATGCACAAACGTTTATTTGTATAAAGAGCACATGTTTTCGCAGAGCGGAGTTTTGTTTTTATTACATTGTTTTTTAAATGGTGATTTGTTGATAAGCACGCCGGTTGCGATAAATTTTTTGAGGGAGTCGAGTGAGAGACCGACCGAGAGACCGAGAGTGAAACGGTGCAAAGATCTACTAGAGTAAAGAGCCCGGGCTGGCTGGTTACAAGGCTGCCTGCCTGCCTGCTTCGCTCCGGCTCGTCATGGTTTCTATTCAACAACGCACGCCCGTCCACGAACGCACACGGAAATTAACGAGCCGCTTATATTTTTTCCATATTATATTATGTACAGTTGATAAATAACGGCCCTACTCTGCCGGACTGCTAGGTAGACGCGGCCCTTTCGCACCTGCCGCCCGACCGCCCTACATCGATTGCTTCCTTGCTAGCATTGCTTTTTCCCCAGTCATCCTTTTTCGCCTGCCACTGGACAGACAGCTTATTGCCTGCACCGGAGACACTGCACTGCATGCCCACGTGACGTCACCGAGGAGGTCACAAAACTGATAAACAATATTATATAACCATGTGGCACCGATGATGCAGCCATGCAACCGTTCAATGCTACGGCTTCGGTCCAACTCCAATCCCAATTTAAATATCCTTCCAACTATTTTAATTCATAAACTTTTATCATAAACAAACATTCAATGTGTCATAACGATTAGATCTAACGGATCAGTATTATATCCTTAAAACACATCTTCAAGATGAGACTTATTTCAATGATTAGTATATTTTTTTACGAATTCATTATTTATTTACAAAAAATATATATATTTTTTTAATTCTTTAATTTTGTCGGCGTTAACTTGGTGGTACATTTTCAATATAGTATATCAAGAAAACAAAATTACTTTTTTATACCACTTGGATTTTTTTATTAATCGTGACTGATTGATTACAAGGTAATCATTTTCAAACAATAGTAAATACAATTCACTATTTAACAAATATTTATACGTGACTGTAATGCTTCGAATAGGGGGGTGTAGGTTAAGTCGACCTGGTCGTTAATGATTGGGAAGTCCGGCTTATCTTTCGCTTTGTGGATTTCTAGCGCCTCTAATAAATCCATTTTAATCCCTTTTTCGGCGAGATGTACAATTGAAAGTATATCTTCGCCGAAAGTATGGTTTAGCGAAAGTGGAGTTGTTGTTTTTTTAGTCTATAAGATCCATAATGTTCTTTAAGTCTCGTCTCGAAATTTAGACCAGATTGACCTATGTAACACCCTCCGCAGTTTGTACATTTCTTCAATCGGTGTTTTACAATTGAATATTGTGTTGCAAATCTTTTTATCTGTTTTAAATGCTATTTCTACATCCCTACATTAAATACGTTTTTTTTTAATTGCATAGCAGACTATTTTTATTTTTTTTGTAGCAGACTATTATTATAAGTTTTGCTTTGAGAAACATTAACTTTTAACTGCTACGGTTAAAAATTCCCTGAGTGGAACCAATGCCAACAGTTACGTTAAAAAGACAACACTGGTTTGAGAAGTATAGCCAAGCGAGGCAGATGTCCCCCGCTGCCACTATGATTTTATTTTGTTCATACAATATGAATGTATTGTGACGTCTAAATTGAATTGTGAATTAAATTCACAAAAGTTACTGGACACATTATTTTGATAAATATTCAATTCATGAATTTAATTCACACAAAAATGTTAAATAATAATAATGTAATGTTAAAAGGCAAATAATGTAAAATCAAAATCACTTGGTTTATTTCACAAAAAAAAAAACAAGTAACTCTAACTTTACATTATTTACCTTTTAACACTCAAAATGTTTCACCAAGTGATAAGTGAGAAAGTTATTCAAGAAATAATATAATGTGTCTAAATTTCTAATGGCAGTAAAGAAATTATTATTAGTATGATGATTTACATGTTAGAAATAGTCTACATTTAAAATAACATGTTAAAATAAAAAAAAATCATTTAAAAAAATCCGCATTAACAATTTTAAAAATAAAACAGAAAATTCACAAACAAACAATTTCCTAATTTCTATTTAAAATTGTTACAATAAAAAGGAAGAAGGCAGTAAAGGAAAATCATACTGAAAAGTAAATACATTTCTTTACAGAAAACAGGAATGAATTCAAAGTAAATAAATACAAAGATCGCTTTAGATAAACACCAATCTAAAAAGATCCTCTCTAAAATAAACACAAAGATCGTTTTAGATAATCGTCTATATAAAAAGATCCTCTTTAAAATACACTCGGAGAGAATTTAAAAATATTTCCTAATACAAAGCCTAAAATCACATTTACATGTCGTTGTGGTACCACTTCGGTTCAGTCAGGGGGTTCAATAAGTAGCACCACAATACCATTCCGGCCACGAAAGCACCGCCGACCAGCAGTCTCTGGTTGCCCTTGTAGTACATCAGCTCCTGGAAGTCCGGCACGCCCATGTGGTTGCAGAAGACGCGCGCTATGAAAGTCGATGCCAGGTGGTCTGTCCTGTAGAATATGAACGCTGAATACATTCCGAAAACTGTCGTGTACGTACAGTGCAGACAAGATCCCAAAATTGCATTCTTCAATGGCACTCCATTTCTAACGTACTCAAAAATATGATGGAAGTGTGCTGCTCCAAAAAATATGGGGCAAATTATGACAGCCACAATTGGCTAATGTTTTTTATTTTGTTACTGATATCCCCGTAAAAGGTTATTGTTTTAATTTTTTTATTTCTGTGGTTGTAGGGGTTGCAAAGATGATTTTTTTATTTGTAAGATTTGTTATTTATTGATTAGTTTATCTATAAATGTAGGTGAATATCCATTGTTAACTGCTATGTTCTTAATTATTGCAATTTCGTTTTTACGTGATTGTGTATTCAGTGGGATTTTGTGTGCTCATATAATCATACTATAAAAACTTGAAATTTTATGTTTGTATGGAAGACGTTGGGAATTAGGGATGATTGAAGTGAAGGTTGGTTTTAGGTTAGATTATTGTTAGTTTTGGTTATTGTTAAGTCAAGGAAACTGATTTTGTTACTGGATTCTATTTCTACTGTGAATTTAATTGAAGGATGAAAAGAGTTGAGGCAAGTTAGATAGTTATCAATTTGTCTGCCAGTAGCTTCGAAGCATGCTAATATGTCGTTCACATACCTATACAACCATTTAATATGTTTTTTTGCCTAAGGTTGAACTTAAGATTGTTTTTGTAAATTGTTCATGAATATTTCTGCTAGCAATGGACTTAGTGGGGACCCCATTGCTAGACCTTCTTTTTGAATGAAAAATTTGTTAATAACACTGAAATAAATTTATATTATATATACCGGGTTATTCACGGTATACGAAACGAAGTATTGTGGCCAATGTATAGCACTTTTTACAATTTTGATTTTGATTTTTTATACAATTATTTTCATGTTATACAGGGTGTCCCAAATACCATAAAAATATCAAAGTTGTACGATTTTAAATGGAACACCCTATATATTATTATATTTTTAGATTCTACTTTCAAAATAACTATAGTTTTCATTAAGGTTGTTAGTACCTAAACCTAACGGTTTTTGAAATAATTGGAATTTTGTTAAAATCTAACCTAATTTTAAAATATCAACTATTTGAGAAGTATTTAGGTTATGTAAACGAAATTTTCAGATATATTTAGCAATAGATCATATTTCATTGTTCAATTACCAAAACCTTATAATTTGTACAGAGTTGCCAAAAAAATAACAATTTTAAGTTGATCAAACTTTTTTTTTTCAAATGAAATGCTATATTTTTTATCATTCTATTAAATGAACATTATAATTATCTATCAAATGTTTCCTATACCTCTAACCTCTAAGTCGAGTTGTTTTTGCGGATAATGCAAAAAAAAACCTTCGCATCATTTGGGGTTTTCTCTAATTTTTTTTTAGCTGTCTGTGGATTTACGATATGTTAAATAAATTATCTAAACTGTCACTTCAATCTCCAACCTTTTGTTTGCTCTCATAGTATTAATTTGATTTTTTGTGAGAATTTGTATCATTATTATTTGAATGTAGGTAGTGTAGTACGTTTCAAAATATTTATTCAAAATAAAAGGGCATTGGTAATATTTGTAATGTTTGGACAATGTTATCGAGAGACCTTATTAATCAACAGAAATAATACATATAATTTTTGCTAAAGAAGTAATTCTAAATCGGCCATTTTAAAGAGGCTATTAAACCGATTTATAAAAAAGGGGATGTGAGTTATAAAAACTCATATATTGGGAAATCTGTGACTTTATAAGAATAGAATTGTGAATATACAGAACTTCTAACATTATTCTGATAGAAATGGTAATTAGTATTCAAAATAGATTGTTGAGTGATGTGGAATATAGGGTCCACATTTTATTTGATTTATATTTCCATAAAGCCACAAAATGGCACGTAGTGAATTTGTAAGCTAAAGTGACAGATCAAATAAAACATTTGACATTTCTAAATTTCATAGCCAACTAAAATGATTAAAATATTAATCAAAAATGCACCCCAAATGACGCAAAAAAACGATTTTAAGCCTTTTTCGCAAAAACTAAATGTCTAGGAGCTTCGAGTTACAGGAAACTTTTGATAGATAAATGAAATTCTGGAAACGTTCATAAAATCTCAGATTTGGCTCAAAAAGCGCTTGTTGACCCTCTACATCTTATCTACTTTTAACTCGTGTTAAAAAATCTCCATCTTTGTTTAGTAATTTCTCCTCCCAAAACATTCCCCACCAACCTTCGTTTTATTTTTAATTTTCCTCTGCCACTTCTTCCACGTTCTCAACAAGTAAGTTCTAATCTCTCACTATTGTAAACTTTGTAAACTTGTGAATTTTGTTTGTAACTTTGATTTTTTTCACTTGTGAACTCTTTGGTTAAGCTCTGATTTGTTTTTCTCAATCTTATTATTCATTTTATCATTATTTAAACTTGTATATATTTTATGTGTTAAAATTATTCATTTTATCATTATTTAAACTTGTATATATTTTATGTGTTAAAATTAATGATTTATCTTGATGCATTTAATAAATATTTTTTGTTAATATACAACGTGTTTACTTAATTAATTAAAAAAAAATCGATTAAATTCGTCGTTAATTAAAATAAAAAGATGGGACCACAATATGTACGCTTTTGTATACCAGAAAGTACAGAGAATTCTTCAGAAATAAAGTTTTCTAATTGTAGAACACTGTCATTTAAAAATGACCCAAATAATAATAATAAATGTCTTTTATTCAATAATAAATAATAAAAAAATTTACAACACTTAATTTACAATTTTATCATTATTGAATATGGCGAAGTTCAGCATAACATAAAATGTTTGCTGTTTTTCAACTTAACCACAGAAACAATAAAAAAAAACATTCAAAAAATAATATAAAAAAACCTCTTACGTTTTGTTTACAACTCGTTGTAGTAATTAATAAAATTAAAATTATTTAATCATATTTTTTTCAAAACAGTGTCTTTATACGCCTTTGTAAATTTCTTTTTAACCGAACCTAAAATATTGTATGAGTATTAATTTATAATTTTCGTTACTCACTCCTCAACTTATGTATTTTTGTAAACATATTCGATGCGTCGAATACTAGATTGTATTTTGGATGAAATGCGTTGTTAAATCTTTACAGATTTTAATGGGAGTGGAGTTAAGGCTATATCGAAATCACTGCTAAAAATCTAAAATTATATAAAAATGTAACCTAAACGTGAGAATAATTACGTCTCAGAATGTCTTAACTAATTTATAAATTAATTTTGAACACTACCGCTCAATATCAGTTTATTTTCTCAACTATTCTTTTTTATAGTTAAGTGGAGTTAATGCTATAACGAAATAACTCCTAAAAATCTAAAATTATATAAAAATTTATCCTAAACGTAAGAATAATTACGTCTCAGAATGTCTTAACAATATTGTAAATTAATTTTGAACACCACCGCTCAATATTAGTTTATTTTCTCAACTGTCCTTTTTTATAGCTAAGTGGGGTAAATGCTATATCAAAATCACTGCTAAAAATCTAAAATTATATTAAAATGTAACCTAAACGTGAGAATAATTACGTCCCAGAATGTCTTAACTAATTTGTAAATTAATTTTGAACACTACCGCTCAATATCTGTTTATTTTCTCAACTATTCTTTTTTATAGCTAAGTGGGGTTAATGCTATATCGAAATCACTGCTAAAAAACTAAAATTATATAAAAATGTAACCTAAACGTGAGAATAATTACGTCTCAGAATGTCTTAACTAATTTATAAATTAATTTTGAACACTACCACTCAATATCAACGTATTTTCTCAACTGTTCTTTTTTATAGCTAAGACTTACGTCTAGATTATAGATGTTAATACACTAGATGGAAAATAAAGTACAGAAGTACATTTGCACGTCACCTTTTTATTAAATCGATCAATAGTTTTAGTGACGCAAGTATAAGGTTTCGTGAATGAGACCATGTGTACTTACCCACGGAAATGAATGCCATGCAGCGGATGCGCCGGGCTAAATAACATGTATATTTTAAAATTCTTTTATGCTTAGAAAGATTAAGAATTAATAATTAATTTTACTTATTATTCTTCCAGAAATAATTTAACCCAATATTTCTGTTAATTTATATTACAAACCGTGAATCGTGTTTATGAGTTACCAGATTCTAAATAAACATAATTATTAATGAGACTGTATTGACGAGGAATTAATCCTGAAACACGTGTCTACAGATATAATACTATACTATATAATATACTATAATATATAATATTATAATACGTAACATTCTTTTGTTCTTTCATTAAAAATTCTCGGATAAAAAATTGTTACATTATGCAATATATTATGGATATGCAACAGCAAGTGTCTATTATGAAATTCAAAGTGTTGTGCCCGAGAAGTAGTTGTTTTAACATGTTTTAAGTACATTTGTTTTAAAGTACTTACGTAACGTAAGTCAATATGTCACAGTATCTAAAAAGGGAATAAATAATTTATTTAATTCAGTGCTAACTTGGTTTGTATAACTGAAATCTACTAGTGACTATAATTTCGACGTTCTTAATGCATTTTTTTGAAACTGAAGTTCTAACTACTTCGTTATTCGAATATTGAGATTATTTTTAATTTTGTTTAACTGAAATTCATGTATTGCCTATAGTTTGGATGTAATTAATACATCAATTTGATAAAGACGAATAACGTCGAAACTATATTGATTAAATATTTAGTATGTCTGAGAAACCAGATTCTAAATAAAAATAATGATTAATAATAATTAACATTTATAATAATTATGTCTCAGAGTGTCTTAACTATCTTAGCTATTATTTAGTGACGATAGTTTCGAAGTTATTCTTCTTTTTTTTAATTGAGACGTTAATTACGTCGAAACTATAGGTGATACATAAATTTCAGAAATAAAAACAAAATTAAAAGTGATCCTAATAATCGAATAAAGAAGTATAACAAAGTATAAACCTTAACAATTAATGAAAAATAATGTTGCTCATTACAATGATGTATTTTTGTGAGACTATTATTAACGTAAAAGAATAGCTTTTTTATACTTTTTTTAAAATTCTTTATTTAACTTCCAGAAATTTCTATTGCGCCAATTAGCATGTATTTAGATGAAGGTCCTTTGTTTTTCAATAGTTTCTTAGATAAATAAAAAAAAACTACAGATATAAAAAAACCTTCCTCCAAATACATATTTCAGAATCATTCGTTTGTTTTCCAACTAACTCGATTCGCATACAAATATTCCAGTTAACCTCGCGTCTAGCCGGCAACATTTACTGACTAATTCCACACACATATACAAGTCGCACAAACTGTCATCAATTAAATTCATTATACGTATTTGCGTCACGGGATTAATAATGAAAATTATTAACATCCACGTTATACTTATTTATATAAACGATCACGAAACGGTGTGTATTTGTACACAAACACTCATTTGTTTCGTTTATCTGCGTGCCGCATTAATTATGCATTTATTAGCGCGTTATTTTTGTGCTGCAAACGAAAAATTATATCGGTATGTATGTACACGGAATTAAATGTTAACACTGTAATGTTTATAAATATGGTCGGATATTTTCTTTCGTTGTATTTGTGCACGGGTATTGATTTAATAAAACGTGTACAAATATACACTAGCCAGTGTTATAAATATGCACGCTGCATTAATATTTATAACGTTTCCTCCTGTCTGAGGTAAAAATATATTACGTCGTGGTATTTATACATTTTAATTCCCACATTTCGTGTATAATTATTTCTTTATATATTAATTTCATTTACTTAATTACTTATTTAATAACCGATTCAAATCTTTTTTTTATATAATTTATACAGAGAGCTTTTTTTATCAGTATACATTTCCCCTATGTATACCTGCAAAATACGCGAGTCAAATGCATTAGTGTATGTGTATTTAGTTGCCTATAACACGCAACTGAACACACATATGCAATAATAGTCAACTAAACATACACACATTAATCGGTTCAATGCGTTTGACTCGCGTTTCTTGCAGGTATACATAGGGGAAATGTATACTGATAAAAAAAACCTCTCTGTATAATAATAACTTTATTTGTATACCCAAGAATAGAATACAAAGTATAAAAATAAAAGAAAAATAAATATTCTACTAAAAGTATAGTAAATATAAACAAATTATGAATTTTATGTTCTTTCAATAATAGTATTTCTTAGCTAACAGATACAATTAAATTTAGATAATTTCTCTAAATTTAATTGCATCTTTTGCAATACCCTTTTATGAATTGTGAGCTAATATAATATATATTATTATTGTAACATTTTGAAAGTTACAATTTGAACACTACACTGAAATAAATCGTTGTGGTACTGCAAATAAAAATATTTTTTCTACAATTAATCAAATATTTTTCTATGGATCCTAATTTGTTAACATCCAAGAAATTAGAGAAGCAATCGCATAATTCAGGCAAACGCCGGTGCGCCAAAACACGGGTTAATATTATAGTCCGACGCCAAGTACATTATCAACATCGCATAAATCCCGTCCGACTGTAAAATATCGTCCAAGTGCCGAAGCTTTTATTGGCGAGACGAATTAAACCGGGGCCGTTATGATTTATAATTCAGGGGCTTTACGGCGTTTTTACAGGCTATTTACACTAATAGAAGTCAATACGCGCGAACACCTGCGCGACTTTATGGGAACACTAGCGGTTTCGGTGTGCGATCCCAGTGGGGAATCCGCCTGCCAAGAATTTTGATTTCATCATGGAACGTGAAAATATTTACCGTACTTTCGGTTTCTATTCTATTTCAGATGTTACGACTTAATGATGACCGTAATGTTTGAATTGGCATTGAGATGATTTTCGAAATATCAAAAAAAAAAATATATGTGAGGATGCATCCATCATAATTTCTGTCTCGAGTTAGTAAATATTTAATAATATTCCTAAGGGATTGAAGAAGATTTAAGAGTGCTGTGTGTATTGGACAGAAATGAATTGTGAGAGGTTCGTCACATATTCATCAGTTACGGCTTGGAAAGGCGAAACACTAACGTGTATAAAAAGTGTATCTTCGTCTAACACGAACCAATATTTGACTTTGTCTCTTATTCTCGTCCATTGGTGTAGAATCGTTTGGGTATATCAGGAAGCTCATGCGCACCGTAGCAGGGCCAGGGTTATCCCAGGCGACCGTCGTTCATCGCCCGTCATATAACCACGCGTCTCATCTCACCCCTCACCTCGCTGAAGTGTAGTGTGCCAATATACTCGAAGATTTTATATCTCACAGCGCGTTAATTATAACTACTATCAAAAATAAAATAATGCACTCAAACATATCTCATTAAATAAAGCAACTCATGTTTATCATTGTGTTATAAAATGGTTGCGGCAAAGTATTTGGTAGCTTGCTGAGAAATTATTAAATATGATACTCAATATCGCGCGTTGAACAACTTGTAGTCGATCCGAACAATTATTTTCCGCAAACTATAAGACAGTTTGACAATATAAATTTGATTATTTCATTATAGTTATTTTATTGTTCCGAACTTTACTTGCTTGGCTGTTATTGCTTCTACTGATGTTAAATGTGGACATTTAATTTTCATTATTTAGATATAGTACAGAAAATTTTCATTAGCTTAAAATCCGTAATTATTAATTTCAGCACCAATAACAATTTTATATTTCGTTCAAAATTTGAAGATTTAATTTCTTGCTAGACTCAATATACCATATAATATTGTCCCTCTGATTTATTGTGTTGACAGAAATGAAAATCCTTATTTAATTCAATTAATAGTTTTAACATTTAAACATTGGTAGTTCATATTGTAATAATAAATATGAGATTATTGAAAGTCTACCAATAAAATAAATAAAAACACAGCTTAAATGGAACAACTTTAAATTCGCGACTAGTTTCGGGTTATGAGCATATTTTCAGGAGAATTTAAGGTATTTAAATTTCAATGTTTATAGAATAATTTTACAGAAGATATATTGATTTGTGGGACAGACAATATAATTACGGTCCCAACATTCACTAATAAGGTGAAAAAGAAAACTACTAAAAAAAACGTCCTCAGGATCATTATTGAATTATTTTGCTCAAATAAATTAATTATAAATAAATTGAACTACTGAAAATTAATGAAATATTTAAATAATTTTAAATTTGTAAGGAGATCAATGAGACGAGTTATAATTCAAAACTTGTGTTGTATTTTTTTTTTTTTTTTTTCTCAAAAGAATCATTGATTTTTTTATTTCTATGGCGCATACCTAAAAATGCAGCCGCCTTATCAGCCCCTCATCGAGAACGGAGTTCATGGTAACTCGAAGCGTACTTTCCGTTTAGGTTTAATTTCTTGAGGTCCGTTGATGGTGAGCTGAGGGTATCCAAAGTGTATGCAGGTTTAACTCTATCTAAACTAAGACAAACTGGTTTTCCATTACATAGGATGATAATAGTCTTTCCGCCGTGTTTAATGACATCATAAGGTGTAGTATAAGGAGGCTGCAGTGTTTTCCGAATTGCGTCATAACGAAGGAAGATTTTCTTACAGCTTTTAAGGTCTTGAAAAATGAATGGTTTCACGCTTGAATGTTGAGAGGCTTCTACCGGGCGAAGATTTTGCACAATATCTCTTAAGCGTGATACTAAATGTTGTGGGTCATTCATGGATTCATTTTGTTATAATAATAATATATTTATTTACGGTATCTCCTTTTTACAAAACATATGCAACAAAAATCAATATTACAACTAAATGAATGAAATTTTCACCAGGGAGGCGCAGAGGCTCACCGTAAACCAATTCTGCTGGTGAGACATTAGTTTCATTTCTGATTGCAGTGCGTAGACCAAGTAAAACTAGTGGTAATGCTTCTACCCAAGTTGCGTTGGAGTGGCACAACAATGCTGCTTTTAAATTGCGATGGAATCGTTCAATGATACCATTGCTACTTGGATGATAACTTGTTGTTCGTATTCGCTCAATTCCTAATAACTTATTTAATTTGGAGAAAAGATCGGATTCAAATTGTCGACCTTGGTCTGTGGTGATGCGTAAAGGAGTACAAAATCGAGAAATCCAACAGGTTATTATACTTTCTGCGACTTCATCTGCGCTGATACCGCTTAAAGGTAGAACTTCTAGTCATCTTGAAAACCGGTCTATGACGGTTAATCAATATCGAAACGATTTTGCAGGTGGTAATGGGCCGACGATGTCCACCTGGATGTGTTCGAAACGATGTGTAGGAGATGTAAAAATTCAAACAGGTGTATGAACGTGTCGATTAATCTTGCTACGCTGACAGGCGATGCAGGCTCGTGCCCAGTTGCGACAGTCTTTGTTCATGTTAGGCCACACGTAACGTTCCGCTACCAATTTGGCTGAAGTTCTGGTGCAGGGATGACTGAGATTGTGTACAGCAAAGAAAATCTGATGTCGTAATCCTGCTGGGACATATGTGCGCAGTTTATTATCGCAAACTAGTTTACAGGCCATCCTGGTATAGGCATCTCTTGTAGTATTAGACTTGTTTCTCCGCGTAGAAGTGATTGAAGTTCATCGTCATTCGCTTGAGCTCTTGCAATACGTTCGATAATGTCCGCATCGCTTCTTGTTTTAATTGACTCGATACGAGAGAATGCGTCAGCAACGACATTTGCGTCATCGTTGATGTAACGGATGTCAGTTGTAAATTGAGAGATAAACGATAGTTGGTTAAGTTAGACAGGTGGTAGTTTATCTGATTTTTGCTGGTTTGTGAAGATAAGAGGTTTATGATCAGTGTACACAATGACATTTTGACCTTCTACCATGTGACGAAAATCTTTAATTGCTGAGAAGACTGCGTATAATTCTTTGTAGTAGGCTGGCTATTTTGTTTGTCGTGGAATAAGTTTTTGGGAGAAGAAAGCAAGTGGTTCCCAAACTCTATTCGCGTATTACCTACGGCGAGATTTGATGCATCGGTAAATAGTGCCAGCTGCAAATTTGTGTCTGGATGAGCGAGAAGCGTAGCATCTTCTAAGCAGTTTTTACAATAACTAAATGCTTTCTCCAGCTCTTCTTTCCATACAATTGTCTGGGTTCCCTTAACCATAGCTAGAGTTGAATGTAGCGGTACTTGCTTGGGGATAAAACGGCGGTAGAAATTGAGCATTCTAAGAAATATTCGCATTTCTTTTGCCATGTTCGGGCGAGGATAATTTCTTAATGCGGTTATTCGGTCTAAAAATGGTTTCGTACCTTTCGTGGAAACTTCGTAGCCAAAGAATGAAACAGATGTCTTGAAAAAACTTGATTTTTCTGTGTTCATTATAATTCCGTAATTTGTCAATCGAGTGAAAACTGTTCGCAAGTGAGCTTTATGTTCTTCTTCATTGCTTGAAAAAAATTAAAATATCATCGATGTATGCGTAGCAGAAATTTAATCCAAATAGAACTTCGTCGTCCATAAATCTTTGAAAGGTCTGACCAGCATTTCTGAGACCAAAAGACATAAACGGAAATTCAAATAATCCAAACGGTGTGGTGATGGCAGTTTTCAGGATGTCGTCGGGATTTACTGGTATTTGAGTATACGCTTTCACTAAATCAATTGTCGAAAATACTGTCGAACCCATTTATTTGAATATTTGCAAGTTTGAACTGTGCCTCTAATTGCAGAAACCATAATGCAGGACGCTCACGCTAAAATGGGGGAGATTTAATTGATATGCGGTTGATTTCTCGGATTTCTGGTTGTTCTCCTTGCATATCTATTCGATTTAAATATCACGTCGGGGTCACCAAATGTAAGGAGATCAATGAGACGAGTTATAATTCAAAATTTGTGTTGTATTTTTACTTCTGAAAAGAATGTTTTTTTATTTCAATGGCGACGTTAATTTCCTAAAAGCAGCCGCCTTAGCTTCCTAGAAGAATGGGTTTGAAATTTACGCATCGTATCCAATCAAAGTTGTTCTCCATTTTACAATATACATTTCATTTACAAAAAACTAAAACAAAATTAATTATTTATTAATAAATTATTTCAATTTTTATTATTTATGTTTACAAAAAAAATCAAATAGTTAATCCTACCTATCATTAAGAGTATTTGTTCTCTCATAGTATTTATTGTATAGAATAATCCTATTTTAATAAAGAATCGAAACTTCCCCGTGGTTTATTTAATGCATACAGATTTGACATTAAATAAACCACGCGAAAGTTACCCATTCAAGAAAATCCCGAAATAAATTCAAAAGAGTTCCATGTATGAAATATCAATTGGTATCGACTGAGAGAAAAAAAAACTTCTGAAATCAAGTTACGCCGGGAATAAATCAAGGGATGGAGCGAGAGAGCAATGCTCCCCCGGTGCGGGAACGGCCGGGCGCATCAGCGCGCATCAATGCGAGATGTATCGCGGCCAATCGAGCCCCGGAAAAGTTATGGTAATGGCATTTCGGATGAAAACGGGCAGAATATGAGACCCCGGGTATCACATATGCATGCAACTTGGCTGGCGAGTATCACCGAACACTGAAAACACACAATCTCTTCTAAAGGAAATCTGATATTTATATGAATAATTGATGCCGAGCTGAAGAGTTGAAATATCGCCGTTCGGTTCAACGTATTTCAACTTTTTAGAAAAGTTGGAAATTTGTATAATACTGATAATCGTCTGTCAACAAAAAGGAAATGTATTATTGATTAATTAATTATTTTCAAATTCTTTTTTATTTAATTTATTTAAATAACTGTGTCCAAGTGAATAAATACTAAAATAAATATTCTTTTATTTTCTTCTCCGAATGAAACAATAATCCGAAACGATTTAAGAGTTTTCAGTTATACAATCTTTAGTAATGTATAATGTATTTTATTATTATTAAAGTAAAAAAGATAATAGTTTCTATAGGTAAAAATTAAATAAATGCAATTTCAAATTATCTCATGAATAAAAGAAAAAATACTATAATGGTTACAATTGTCTAATCACATATATCAATTGATCTATTAATAAAAATTAAAAATATATTATTTAAATGTTTTTTTCCAACACACTTTTTTGTAAATTAGTTTTCAAGAAAAATCCAGAAACAAAAAATGTATTAAAATGAATTAATTTGCATTTATAATTATTTTTTTATTAAAAGTAATATTCATTAATTTCCTTGCTGGAATCAAAACTGCACTCATTTTCAATTTAATTTATTTTATTATTTTAACGCGACGAAAGTGCAAGCGATGCTTGATATCTAATGTAAACAAAAACACCCATCAGTTTTGCGACGAATAGCGCGAGGTCACAAAAAATAATTTCCATAGAGAACTGGTAATTCAAATTTTCTCCGCAATCACGAGCTTATAAAATGGGCGCCATTTTATAAGCGAGGGAGTAAAATGCAGCTGCCTCATTAAATAGCATTGCGTTAACTATCTTAATAATATTTTGATCTATGATTTAGAGCAACCTGTATACACAAAATGTCTATTTACAAAATTGCATTATAAATGGGGGTATACACTAGATCAACTTGGCCGTAAATTTGAGGTATTCCCGGATTAGCGCAGGTTTTCTGAATTTCAAGAGGTTCATTTTTTTGGTTATTCATAATATTAATAAATTAAAGACGACGCAAGCGCCATCACTAGTTATCCATACGCTAGATGAATGGTGGCTGAACGTTTCATTAAATATTCATAATATAATTATTTTTAATATACAAATAATGTCTCCCATAGAGGTAAATAATTTTGTACTGAAATATATTTAAACAGTCCTCGAAAGTAAAAAAAATCTCTTTCAAGCCCGTTTAATTTCCATTAACAAACCCATCACAGCGTACAAATATACCACTTCAGTCCCGACCTGCCTCAACGCGAGCGTGTTTAACCCGGTCCGAACACAATAAAATAATTGAACACCGACTTCCACTATCCGCTATTTTAAAGCAAAATACGTTCGCGTGACCGTAATAGCCGCGGATATTTACAACCGAAATGGCGTTTCGGATGCCCGTATATATCCCAGCAGACTGTTATTATTGCATGCCATCTATCTGATACGAACCCTCTCCCCGCCTTCGCTCTTTTCAACCCCTATTTGCACCGCGGAAACATATGAAATGTGTAATAAATGAGCGCTTTGATCTTTTTTTTAAATAGATTTTTTCGCGCACGAAGAACGCAAACATTTGCATAACTTTACGCTACAAGCGGGTTATGTAAAATAAAGGAAAATAAAAATTTGCAAATATTGTAAAATGTGACATTTTGTTTAATCTGATCGCCTGAGGATTAATATTTTGTCACCTTTTATAAATTTCATAACTCTTCGAATATTGTTTCATTTGAGAGCTATACAGGGCGGCCCATTTTAATTCATCCAATTGAATATCTCGAAAAATTTATTGCAATTTTCTGGATATTAAAAATTCAAAAAATCATAAAAAATATTATTTTTTCAGGAATTTTGATAAAACTGCGTGGAGATATTAAGAAAAGCTTGCTCTTTCAGAATATGTAAAAAACAAAAAACACCCCATCCACAGTTTTTGAGATATTTTCAATTTAAAGCAAAAAAGACGGTTTTTATTGCAATTTTCAGGATATTAAAAATTCCAAAAATCATAAAAAATATTTTTTTTCAGGAATCTTGATAAAACTGCGTGGGGATATTAAGCAAAGCTTGCTCTTTCAGAATATGTAAAAAATGAAAAATACGCCATCCACAGTTTTTGAGATATTTTCAATTTAAAGCAAAAAAGATGGTTTTTATTGCAATTTTCAGGATATTAAAAATTCAAAAAATCATAAAAAATATTTTTTTTCAGGAATCTTGATAAAACTGCGTGGAGATATTAAGAAAAGCTTGCTCTTTCAGAATATGTAAAAACAAAAAATACCCCATCCACAGTTTTTGAGACATTTTCAATTTAAAGCAAAAATGACGGTTTTTATTGCAATTTTTTGGATATTAAAAATTCAAAAAATCATAAAAAATATTATTTTTTCAGGAATCTTGACAAAACTGCGTGGGGATATTAAGCAAAGCTTGCTCATTCATAATATGTAAAAAACAAAAAATACGCCATCGACAGTTTTTGAGATATTTTCAATTTAAAGCAAAAAAGACGGTTTTTATTACAATTTTCTGGATATTAAAAATTCAAAAAATCATAAAAAATATTGTTTTTTCAGGAATCTTGATAAAACTGCGTGGGGATATTAAGCAAAGCTTGCTCTTTCAGAATATGTAAAAAACAAAAAACACCCCATCCACAGTTTTTGAGATATTTTCAATTTAAAGCAAAAAAGACGGTTTTTATTACAATTTTCAGGATATTAAAAATTCAAAAAATCATAAAAAATATTATTTTTCCAGAAATCTTGATAAAACTGCGTGGGGATATTAAGCAAAGCTTGCTCTTTCAGAATATGTAAAAAACAAAAAATACGCCATCCACAGTTTTTGAGATATTTTCAACTTAAAGCAAAAATGGCGGTTTTTATTGCAATTTTCTGGATATTAAAAATTCAAAAAATCATAAAAAATATTTTTA
Organism: Philonthus spinipes; assembly: GCA_963082785.1. Taxonomy (NCBI): domain Eukaryota; kingdom Metazoa; phylum Arthropoda; class Insecta; order Coleoptera; family Staphylinidae; genus Philonthus; species Philonthus spinipes. The sequence goes on along the minus strand of OY720318.1, from coordinate 16,322,822 downwards.
TAAATAGAAAACAGTATTCATTCACTTGGTCACAGTTATTTAAACATATTAAATAAAAATGATTTGAAAATAATTAATAAATTATTTTCACATTTAGCTCTGTGACTATTGACTTACCTACGTAAGTACGTTAAACAAATGCACATTAAAACAACTACTTCCCGGGCAAATACCCACGCCGGACATTGAATTACATAATGTACACCTGCTGTTGCACATCAATAAAATATTGCATAATGCAACAAATTTTGATCCGAGAAAAATTTAATGTAAAAACAACAAAAGGAACGTTACATAATATAAGGCCATCTGCAGACACGTGTTTCGGGATCTATCCCTCGTCAGTACAGCTATGCCTTACATAATTTAAAGATGTTAAAATAAATCAATTAAATTAATTCAAATACAATCAGCACAATTAAATCAGTTATATTAAATCAAATTAAACTAAATCAATTTAAATTAAATTAAACCAAATTAATTCAATTTAAATCAAAACCGAATAAAATTAAACGAAAAGAATTGAATCAAATTAATTAAAAAGAGCGACCCTCACCTGCCGCGCGCTGAGATAGTAATGACCGGCGAAGGAGGACGTGCGCTCGTGTATTGTTGTTATCGCAAATTCACAAAAAACTTCTCTCGGTTCGGATTTGAATAAATGCCTCGCTGGCTATTAATATAAATAGAAAACAGTATTCATTCACTTGGTCACAGTTATTTAAACATATTAAATAAAAATGATTTGAAAATAATTAATAAATTATTTTCACATTTAGCTCTGTGACTATTGACTTACCTACGTAAGTACGTTAAACAAATGCACATTAAAACAACTACTTCCCGGGCAAATACCCACGCCGGACATTGAATTACATAATGTACACCTGCTGTTGCACATCAATAAAATATTGCATAATGCAACAAATTTTGATCCGAGAAAAATTTAATGTAAAAACAACAAAAGGAACGTTACATAATATAAGGCCATCTGCAGACACGTGTTTCGGGATCTATCCCTCGTCAGTACAGCTATGCCTTACATAATTTAAAGATGTTAAAATAAATCAATTAAATTAATTCAAATACAATCAGCACAATTAAATCAGTTATATTAAATCAAATTAAACTAAATCAATTTAAATTAAATTAAACCAAATTAATTCAATTTAAATCAAAACCGAATAAAATTAAACGAAAAGAATTGAATCAAATTAATTAAAAAGAGCGACCCTCACCTGCCGCGCGCTGAGATAGTAATGACCGGCGAAGGAGGACGTGCGCTCGTGTATTGTTGTTATCGCAAATTCACAAAAAACTTCTCTCGGTTCGGATTTGAATAAATGCCTCGCTGGCTATTAATATAAATAGAAAACAGTATTCATTCACTTGGTCACAGTTATTTAAACATATTAAATAAAAATGATTTGAAAATAATTAATAAATTATTTTCACATTTAGCTCTGTGACTATTGACTTACCTACGTAAGTACGTTAAACAAATGCACATTAAAACAACTACTTCCCGGGCAAATACCCACGCCGGACATTGAATTACATAATGTACACCTGCTGTTGCACATCAATAAAATATTGCATAATGCAACAAATTTTGATCCTATCTCAGCGCGCGGCAGGTGAGGGTCGCTCTTTTTAATTAATTTGATTCAATTCTTTTCGTTTAATTTTATTCGGTTTTGATTTAAATTGAATTAATTTGGTTTAATTTAATTTAAATTGATTTAGTTTAATTTGATTTAATATAACTGATTTAATTGTGCTGATTGTATTTGAATTAATTTAATTGATTTATTTTAACATCTTTAAATTATGTAAGGCATAGCTGTACTGACGAGGGATAGATCCCGAAACACGTGTCTGCAGATGGCCTTATATTATGTAACGTTCCTTTTGTTGTTTTTACATTAAATTTTTCTCGGATCAAAATTTGTTGCATTATGCAATATTTTATTGATGTGCAACAGCAGGTGTACATTATGTAATTCAATGTCCGGCGTGGGTATTTGCCCGGGAAGTAGTTGTTTTAATGTGCATTTGTTTAACGTACTTACGTAGGTAAGTCAATAGTCACAGAGCTAAATGTGAAAATAATTTATTAATTATTTTCAAATCATTTTTATTTAAAAATATTTTTTTTCAGGAATCTTGATAAAACTGCGTGGGGATATTAAACAAAGCTTGCTCTTTCAGAATATGTATAAAACAAAAAACACCCCATCCACAGTTTTTGAGATATTTTCAACTTAAAGCAAAAAAGACGGTTTTTATTGCAATTTTCAGGATATTAAAAATTCAAAAAATCATAAAAAATATTTTTTTTCAGGAATCTTGATAAAATTGCGTGGGGATATTAAACAAAGCTTGCTCTTTCAGAATATGTATAAAACAAAAAACACCCCATCCACAGTTTTTGAGATATTTTCAACTTAAAGCAAAAAAGACGGTTTTTATTGCAATTTTCAGGATATTAAAAATTCAAAAAATCATAAAAAATATTTTTTTTCAGGAATCTTGATAAAATTGCGTGGGGATATTAAACAAAGCTTGCTCTTTCAGAATATGTAAAAAATGAAAAATACGCCGTCCACAGTTTTTGAGATATTTTCAATTTAAAGCAAAAATGACGGTTTTTATTGCAATTTTCTGGATATTAAAAATTCAAAAAATCATAAAAAATATTATTTTTTCAGGAATCTTGACAAAACTGCGTGGGGATATTAAGCAAAGCTTGCTCATTCATAATATGTAAAAAACAAAAAATACGCCATCGACAGTTTTTGAGATATTTTCAATTTAAAGCAAAAAAGACGGTTTTTATTACAATTTTCTGGATATTAAAAATTCAAAAAATCATAAAAAATATTGTTTTTTCAGGAATCTTGATAAAACTGCGTGGGGATATTAAGCAAAGCTTGCTCTTTCAGAATATGTAAAAAACAAAAAACACCCCATCCACAGTTTTTGAGATATTTTCAATTTAAAGCAAAAAAGACGGTTTTTATTACAATTTTCAGGATATTAAAAATTCAAAAAATCATAAAAAATATTATTTTTCCAGAAATCTTGATAAAACTGCGTGGGGATATTAAGCAAAGCTTGCTCTTTCAGAATATGTAAAAAACAAAAAATACGCCATCCACAGTTTTTGAGATATTTTCAACTTAAAGCAAAAATGGCGGTTTTTATTGCAATTTTCTGGATATTAAAAATTCAAAAAATCATAAAAAATATTATTTTTTCAGGAATCTTGATAAAACTGCGTGGGGATATTAAACAAAGCTTGCTCTTTCAGAATATGTATAAAACAAAAAACACCCCATCCACAGTTTTTGAGATATTTTCAACTTAAAGCAAAAAAGACGGTTTTTATTGCAATTTTCAGGATATTAAAAATTCAAAAAATCATAAAAAATATTTTTTTTCAGGAATCTTGATAAAATTGCGTGGGGATATTAAACAAAGCTTGCTCTTTCAGAATATGTAAAAAATGAAAAATACGCCGTCCACAGTTTTTGAGATATTTTCAATTTAAAGCAAAAATGACGGTTTTTATTGCAATTTTCTGGATATTAAAAATTCAAAAAATCATAAAAAATATTATTTTTTCAGGAATTTTGATAAAACTGCGTGGGGATATTAAACAAAGCTTGCTCTTTCAGAATATGTTAAAAATGAAAAATACGCCATCCACAGTTTTTGAGATATTTTCAATTTAAAGCAAAAAAGACGGTTTTTATTGCAATTTTCAGGATATTAAAAATTCAAAAAATCATAAAAAATATTTTTTTTCAGGAATTTTGATAAAATTGCGTGGGGATATTAAACAAAGCTTGCTCTTTCAGAATATGTAAAAAACAAAAAACACCCCATCCACAGTTTTTGAGATATTTTCAATTTAAAGCAAAAAAGACGGTTTTTATTGCAATTTTCAGGATATTAAAAATTCAAAAAATCATAAAAAATATTTTTTTTCAGGAATTTTGATAAAATTGCGTGGGGATATTAAACAAAGCTTGCTCTTTCAGAATATGTAAAAAACAAAAAACACCCCATCCACAGTTTTTGAGATATTTTCAATTTAAAGCAAAAAAGGACGGTTTTTATTGCAATTTTGTAGATATTAAAAATTCAAAAAATTATAAAAATATTATTTTTCCAGAAATCTTGATAAAACTGCGTAGGGATATTAAGCAAAGCTTGCTCTTTCAGAATATGTAAAAAACAAAAAATACGCCATCCACAGTTTTTGAGATATTTTCAACTTAAAGCAAAAATGGCGGTTTTTATTGCAATTTTGTGGATATTAAAAATTCAAAAAATCATAAAAAATATTTTTTTTTTCAGGAATCTTGATAAAACTGCGTGGGGATATTAAACAAAGCTTGCTCTTTCAGAATATGTAAAAAACAAAAAACACCCCATCCACAGTTTTTGAGATATTTTCAATTTAAAGCAAAAAAGACGGTTTTTATTGCAATTTTCAGGATATTAAAAATTCAAAAAATCATAAAAAATATTATTTTTTCAGGAATCTTGACAAAACTGCGTGGGGATATTAAGCAAAGCTTGCTCATTCATAATATGTAAAAAACAAAAAATACGCCATCGACAGTTTTTGAGATATTTTCAATTTAAAGCAAAAATGACGGTTTTTATTGCAATTTTCTGGATATTAAAAATTCAAAAAATCATAAAAAATATTGTTTTTTCAGGAATCTTGATAAAACTGCGTGGGAATATTAAGCAAAGCTTGCTCTTTCAGAATATGTAAAAAATGAAAAATACGCCATCCACAGTTTTTGAGATATTTTCAATTTAAAGCAAAAAAGACGGTTTTTATTACAATTTTCTGGATATTAAAAATTCAAAAAATCATAAAAAATATTGTTTTTTCAGGAATCTTGATAATACTGCGTGAGGATATTAAGCAAAGCTTGCTCTTTCAGAATATGTAAAAAATGAAAAATACGCCATCCGCAGTTTTTGAGATATTTTCAATTTAAAGCAAAAATGACGGTTTTTATTGCAATTTTCAGGATATTAGAAATTCAAAAAATCATAAAAAATATTATTTTTTCAGGAATTTTGATAAAACTGCGTGGGGATATTAAACAAAGCTTGCTCTTTCAGAATATGTAAAAAATGAAAAATACGCCATCCACAGTTTTTGAGATATTTTCAATTTAAAGCAAAAATGACGGTTTTTATTGCAATTTTCTGGACATTAAAAATTCAAAAAATCATAAAAAATATTTTTTTTCAGGAATCTTGATAAAATTGCGTGGGGATATTAAACAAAGCTTGCTCTTTCAGAATATGTAAAAAATGAAAAATACCCCATCCACAGTTTTTGAGATATTTTCAATTTAAAGCAAAAAAGACGGTTTTTATTGCAATTTTCAGGATATTAAAAATTCAAAAAATCATAAAAAATTTTTTTTTTTCAGGAATCTTGATAAAATTGCGTGGGGATATTAAACAAAGCTTGCTGTTTCAGAATATGTGAAAAATGAAAAATACGCCACCCACAGTTTTTGAGATATTTTCAATTTAAAGCAAAAAAGACGGTTTTTATTGCAATTTTCAGGATATTAAAAATTCAAAAAATCATAAAAAATATTTTTTTTTCAGGAATCTTGATAAAATTGCGTGGGGATATTAAACAAAGCTTGCTCTTTCAGAATATGTAAAAAATGAAAAATACGCCATCCACAGTTTTTGAGATATTTTCAACTTAAAGCAAAAATGGCGGTTTTTATTGCAATTTCAAAAATTCAAAAAATCATAAAAAATATTTAAAAGTTTCATCTGAGGAATATTTTTAATATATTCATAATGTATATATTTAAGTAAAACTGTATTTTCTTAGTTTTAAGCTAAATTGTAAATGGTCTGCCGTATACTGAATATACAACGGCAAATATATATTGAATTTAATTTTCTTCTCAGCGTGTAATTCATGTTTTAATCGTCTAATCGATTAGAACAATTCTATCTTATCTGTGGGTGTTTCATGTAGGTGAAGTTCGGAGAATTTTTACATGTACAGCGTTGTAGTTGCTGGCGCTTTACGTTCCCTGATCGGACATAAAAGTAATCGTAAAGGTTATATTCTTTATACTTGTAAGGCTTGTAAACAGTAAAAATAAGGAGTATGATAACGAAAGATCCTAGAAAACATCCTAATGACTATACTAAAAAAAACAACAGATTAATCCCTGAATAAATCTAGAATTGATGTATTTCGGATTCGCGAATATTATTGGTGAATCCAAAACTATATATTACAGCTATTCAACTTTCTTAATACAAAGGTTAAATGATGATATAAAGCATCTACATCGCGAAAATCATGACGTACAATGGCGGCCGACGAAATGTGAACGATGTTTATTAGCTATGTGAATATGACTTTTAATCAGGAGCGTCGCGTTTGTGCGAAAACAAAAATTTGATTGACAGATTTATAAAAGTTATCCAAAAATATGCCTAGACATCTATCTTTAGACGAGAAGAGCAGGGCAATAGCTAAACTAGAAGAAAACTGGTCTCTTAGCCGAGTGGCTGCTGATTTGAATGTAAGCAAAACCTGCATACATAATTTGAAAAGGCGATTTGAAATAAGGCAAGATTTAAGAAGGCCACCCCGAATTGGAATAGGAAGGGTATCTAATGAAGAACAGGATGTTGCATTGGTGAATCATCTCAGAGAAAATCCATTTGATAGTGCCTTAGATGCTCGAGAAGTAACGGGTTTTGCGGGGTCTACTAGAACTGCTCGGAGACGTATTAAAGCTGCAGGTCTAAAAAATTTTCAAGCAGCCAAGGAAGTTTTTCTCTCAGAAATAAATCACATCTCTATATTTTCAAAAATAATATAATTTTAGTAGGGTATTAAAGTTTTACAATACTTCATAAAAAATCATTAAAAACCCGCCCGAAAAACTTCTGTTCAGTACATAAAACACTTTTACACCAACGCTAAATAAAAATCCCGATAAAAAAAAAAACGCGACGCACCGTAATTTTTTTACAGCCGCTTTATAAATTCACAAGATAAAATTTCAGTGGGCCACATTACGAAACATTACGCGGGACCGGCGTGCTTCTTCCTTCAAATAATAAAGGGAGAGCGGCGTCCCGGAGGACTTTGGTTAACTCGCCATCTGCGGGAACCGTTCCCAGATCTTACATAATTCATGTTTTTCGGCCGTGATACATTCACACTCCACGACTTACTGAACCAACCCTTACTTTGTTTACCGTAAAGCCGTTCCCGAGTTTTGAAAGGGGGGAGCGAAACGCGATGATGGGCCCGGGCGTAAGCCCTCCGGAGTACACTTTTAAACAATATCTCTGCCTGCCGGTGGGATTTGCTTTGCGGATTTCGGAAATTGAAATAAAAAAGTGTAAAAAAAAAACGATTAGGGTATTACGATTATAATTATAAATAAAAAATGTGTATTCATTCACTTGGTCACAGTTATTTAAGGGTGCTGTTTAGACGAAAGAGATAGTTATATAAATATTGGCAATCACTAATTCGAGTTAGATTGCTGTTGTGATCAATGAACAATGTTGTATTATACATTAAAGTAATCTTAAAATAAGCAGGAATTTCATCATATGAATTAAAAATTATTTTAATGTTTAGTTTGTGTGAAAAACAATTATGAAAAACAATGAAAATTGATCAAATTTATAGCAAATTTCAAATTATATTGTTGCTAATAAAAACTTGTGCAATGAAAATTTAAAGGATTTCACAAAATTCTGCATTCAAATAACTTAGCAGACATGACCTATTAATTTCATTATATCTTACAATTTTCTTTTCTAACTTGAACTAGTAAATTGACGTAATACACGAAAGTTAACGATTTATTTTTTATTTAGACTGATACTTTATACTTGATAGATAAAAAATGTAAATACATATTCATATTATTAAATCCAAAAGAATAACTCTTTTTTAAAACGATTATTTCCATTTTGCTGTATAGCTATCTCTTTCTACTAAACCGCAACCTTAATAAATTAAATAAAAATCATTTCACAATAATTAATAAATTATTTTCACATTTATCTCTTTGATTTATAGCAGCTCACAGAGCTAAATGTTGAAATAATTTATTAATTATTTTCAAATCATTTTTATTTAATTCGATTATAATTTAACCCTTTTAAAATCAACTTATTATTAATATTAGTTAAATTAACACACTTGTTATGATCCATATTTTTATTTTCAGTTTCCTGACACGTGTTTTGATCTTCACAAGTTGAACTGGTGACAATAACATAACAAGTGTGTTAATTTAACTAATATTAAATTACGGTTTCATCAAGAATGTAGCGCCACAAGCATTAATTATAACTTATTATTATTTAAAATAATAACTTATTGGTTGTACAAAAATTCATTTAAATTTCCGTTGTTTTAAATTTTAAATCCACATTTAGTCGATAAGTAGAAGTAATTGGAAAGTTTAATTCATTAAGTGCAAATCGGTGTGCGGGAATAAATCAGGTAAACCATTATCCGTGCTTAATAGCCTCCGTTTGTTGGCATGAAACGAAACCAAATCCTTGACATTTGGATCTATTCCGACATCAAACGGCTCAAAGGAATCCGTGGGCACATCTGTGTTTGTACGCTGGAATATCCGCTGGGCGCTGTTTATCCGCACATACATAGCTCTAGTGGAAGGGATGGATTACGTTTGAAATGGACTTTGAAGCACAATCGAACAGTTATATTAATATGAATTTAATCTGTTTGGAGCGCCAAGAATATAAAATTATATTTGTTTTATATTTTCATTTACTATACGGCTATTAACAAAAAAAAAAATAAGAGAATTTAATATTGATCATAAAATAAATGGGTTTTGAGTTCACGTGAAGTGTTAGTATCAATAATAACACAAGAGTTTTTTTTTTGATCATAAAGTGAACCCTACAATAATTTAAATTAGTTTTTAATTTTTATATTTTATTTTAGTACTGAATTCTGTTTGCAATAAATTTTCAATTATGTAAATGGAAAACGCAACTTTTTATTTATGCACATTTATTTAATAAAAATGGTAAAAAAGTTTGGTTTTCCTATTTTTCTTGTTTTTTTCTTTTCATACCTGCATTTAGCAATATTTATTAAATGATTAAAATAAGAAGAAAGAAAAGAATAATATATTGTATATATATAATCATTTGACTTATCTACTACTCGCTGTAAGAGTGCATGAAATGAATGCAGAAATCAATGGTAATATTCTTTTCCTGGCTGAAAGACCTAAGGTCGATAGCCATTTATAAGTTTAGATCAAATATATTGTATAATATATGTATATGTAAATACCACAATAAAGATGATTGTATATATATTCGTTTCCACCTAAGCAATATTTTCATTACTAATATTACAATGTTTTCTAGTTTGCATCTTCATATAATCAATATTTATCTTGTTATGGTAAATTTCACCATTTGAAAATATTCTAATTTCGTGTTTTGTTTAAAAAAAAACTCTTAATGACGTTTAGGATTTTATTATTTTGCCAGAAAATGTACAAGCCCGGTTCAATTATTAATTTTAATTGATGAAGTCAAGTCTTATGGGGATGATTTAAACGTAGCCGATCGACGTTTTATAAATAACTTACAGATACCATAAAATATTCAAACTTCAGGCAGAATGACCGATGGTCGATAGCTATTTTCTGAGGCTTAACTAAAGGTTTATGATTGTAATGTTAATATTGTAATGTAATTTAACGTATTTCTCAGAAATAAAGATTTTCTATATATATATATATATATATATATATATTCAGACTTGAAGAATGAGATAAAATGTAAATGTAAATCTTCATTTACATTTTATCTAAAAATCATAAAATTTGATTGTTTTATGCAAGTCTATAAGAAATCTCGATTTTTTTATTTTGTTCACTTTTTACCGGCTCAATTACCACTTACGAAAACTAGTTGTGCTCTTTGCTTAAAATTATATAGTCGATGCTCCCATTCATTGGAAATATTATGGTATTATTTGAAGTTATTTTTCGAATTTCAAATTTTCACCAAATCCACCATTTTTCATTTGAAAATGTTCTGACTTTGATGATTTTTTTCTTCTGAAATTACCTGAAAAACTTCTCAAAGACTTTTAATGATGTAAAACAAGCTTGGTGTATTCACTTTCATCATTTCCGGTTTCTTATGGCTATTTGAATTAAAAAAAACAAACGTCCTTTGAATAATATAAAAAATAAAAAATGGATATTGAACCTTGCATTATTATGTTGCTAATAGCTTACTAATTCATAAACAATTAACAGTTTAGAGAGAACTCGTCAATTTATTTTTTTATGATATTTTTTCTCCAGCCATGGATATTGAACCAAGAAGGGCTCTGTTTCAAAGTTAAAACTCACAAAGTTGCCCACACTTTAGATTCGTAATTTTTGCAATATTATGTTGCTAATAGCTTACTAATTCATAAACAATTAACAGTTTTCAGAGAAATCGTCAATTTATTTTTTTACGATTTTTTTCTCCAGCCATGGATATTGAAGCAAGGAGAGTTCTGTTTCAAAGTTAAAAATCACAAAGTTTCCCGCACTTTAGATTCGTTTTTTTGCATTATTATATTGCTAATAGCTTACCAATTCATAAACAATTAACAGTTTTGAGAGAAATCGTCAATTTATTTTTTTATGATTTTTTCTCTTCAGCCATGGATTCTAAACGAAGACAGTTTTTTTCAATGTTGAAAATCACAAAGTTGTCCGCACTTTAGATTCGTTCTTTTTGCATTATTATGTTGCTAATGGCTTACTAATTCAGAAACAATTAACAGTTTTGAGAGATCGCATCAATTTATTTTTTTATGATTTTTTCTCTCCAGCCACGAATTCTAAACGAAGACAGTTTTTTTCAAAATTGAAAATCAAAAAGTTGTCGCACTTTAGATTCGTTTTTTTTGCATTATTATGTTACTAATGGCTTACTAAATCACAAACAATTAACAGTTTTGAGAGAACTCGTCAATTTATTTTTTTATGATTTTTTTCTCCAGCCACGAATTCTAAACGAAGACAGTTTTTTTCAAAGTTGAAAATCAAAAAGTTGTTCGCGCTTTAGATTCGTTCTTAATTGTTTATGAATTAGTAAGATATTAGCAACAAAATAATGTAAAAAGAATGAATATAAAGTGCGGACAACTATATGATTTTCAACTTTGAAAACTTACACTTAATGTATACATATACTGATTGATAAAACGAGAATGTTTAACGATGTTATAAATAAAATTGCTAATACGTTTCAAATTAAATCACTAAATCTTTGCTATTGATCTTAAAATAATATTAATTAAAATTCTCTTTGTCGTGGTGGATTCGCCGGGAAAATCCGTGGCTGAAAGCCATCTTCACATCGGTTGTCTTGAAGATATTAGGTCGTTGAGTAATAAGACTTCTGGATTAGCGTTTCTTTGAATTTTTGACCAGTTATTGCTCTTATGCAAGATACAAGAGGTAGAAATGAAATACTTAAGGTGCGTGAAAGGAATCACAAAAATGGACACAATACAAAGTACAATAATTAGAGAAAAAATGGAAGAAACGATGAAGTTCATAGAAAGAAGACAACTGAGTTGGTGGGGACATTTACAGAGGATGGACGACAAAAGAAGTACAAACAGCAAAGAAGAGGAGACGAGGGAGAAAAATATAGGAACAAGGACTGGAAACGATAATAAAAGAGAAGAACAGTAAACCATGCTAGAGCAGGAACAAGAAGGAGTAGAAAAGCATGTACAAAGCTTGGAAGCAGAAGTGTGAAATGACAAAAAATGTAATAGTCTTATTACGCTCAACACCCGTAAGGATACAAGAGTTTTTGATAATATATATATTATCAAAAATCAATGTATATATATATATATATATATATATACAGAGAGATTTTTTTATAAGTATACATTAGGGGAAGTGTATACCTGCAAAAAACGCGAGCCAACCGCATTGAATAATTAATGTGTGTATGTTAAGTTGACTATTTGGCATATATGCGTTCAGTTGCGTGTTATAGGCAACTAAACACACATACGTTAATGCATTTGACTCGCGTATTTTGTAGGTATACATAGGGGAAATGTATACCGATAAAAAAAGCTCTCTGTATGTATATATATATATATATATATATATATATATATATATATCCCCAACTACTAATTCTAACTACTAAGAGAGAGAACACTAATTCTAGACAGAACTCTACGTTCTACGCAAATACTTCACACTACTTAAATTCTCCCATAAATTCAATGTGTAAAACGGTGAATAAATTGGCAAGTAATATTGATTTATTTTCAACGAATTTGCATGCATTAAATAAATCCTTAGTGTTCGAATAATAAAACTGCGCTAATTGTATTATGTGAATATCTATATGTGAATGTACGTATAAACATAGTCTGTAAATGGTAACATTATCCTGTAATAAGTTTTTGTAAACTGTTGGATAATAAATTATTATTATTATACTGCAAGGTAGACGGTTGTAGATGGTTAGGCACATATAATAAGGGTTGAATTCGACTTTTAGAGAAACTTATTCTTATGTTTATAAAGTATATAAATAATAGTAAGTTTATTACTGGATAAGTATTCATGATTGATTATATTACCATTTAATTCGAATATAAATGTGCGATTATCGAAACAATCGATTTTACCCGTCTCTACTTAGAACAAATATTTCAAACCGTAACGCTCTATTTAGGAACGGAACTCGTTTTTTGCAGTCTGTTTAAATCTATGGTTGAGCGCAGAAAAGTTGTATCGGTTTTAAATTCGCCTGCGCTCCGCCTCCCGTTTCAAGGTGTATCGTAAAAGTTGGATTTTATTTTCGGTCGCAATAACAAATTCACCTCTTTATTACCGCCCGCGGAATAAATCTCGAATAAGGGCCTCGCTCGACTTAAATTCCACGAATTTCCACCCCCCAACCCCCTCCAACCGGATTTTTAATTAATTGCGCACTGCGCCATCACTCATTTTAGCTCGCTGAAATGAATGATGTAGTATAAAAGAATTACAGCAATTAAAAAAAAGAAGGAATCGTTATTTGTGTTAATAATAAATAGAAGTCTTAACAATTAGCACGTTTTTAATAATTTCCTAACGTTGCTCATTCTTGATCTTCTCGTTGACAAAAATTTTAACCGCTATTAATGTTCTGACTATAATATAGACTTGAAAGGTGTGTTTGTATTATTGTTGAAATTTCCGTATTTAAATTTTTACGGCCCTATTGAAAAACCCATTACTTAGGAGAGATATCCCTTGGATTTCGAGGGATACAAAATTTTACGAGTCAATCAACTTATTCAATTAAATTTTAATCAATATCAAATACTCCTCACCGTAATCGTCTTTCGTTATTAATAATGCGAATTTAGTGTTAATCCGGGTGAGAGCAGCTCCCGGAGCTGGGTATCCGTAGTCATGGAGTGACCGCAAACAATACGTACCCGGATTTAATTAGGTGCGGAACAGGGACTGGCGCGTAAATTCGTACATATCGATTCATGCCATTACTCGGCGCTATCAATTACCGAAACTTCAGCGGATACCGGATTTGTCTTGTCAAATCAGGGCTTAGAACAAAGTTACAGAACTGTGTACCGGTGTACACGACGCTGTTGTAATCTAAAATTAATAGAATCGATGACTGATCAGTAAATAAGTGACATTTTCATTTAAAATAATGGGGTTATCAGAAAGTAAGGGTTTTAAATGTTTGTATAATTGTAAGGAATTGAGCTGGCAGCAAACATGAAATGGAATCCAGTTGCTTCAATAATGGGATTTCGTTGTACATATTGGAAATAAAAGAGTTGTTATAATAATAGTAATAATATCTTTATTGTTCAACAGGTTAACCCAATTACAGAACAAATTAAATTAAATTAGGATATAAATTAATATATTACATGCAAATATATATAAAAATATAATAATGGAAATTATTAAACTTAATAGATATAATAATAAAAAAAAATATAAAATTAATGAGAAAAAGATTAAATGTACCAAATAAAAATATCATTGAATAATTTATCGCAGCAGTTGCACATGAAGAATACCGGAGAACGTCGCATTATATTAGAGTTGGCCTTTATAATACTAAAAGTAGTGGAGAGCCTGGTAATCCTTTGTGAAACATTAATTGGCATTTTGGCTAATATTAATAACGACTATTAATACAAGTGGCAAACAAAATCAACTCAATTTAGACAAGCTTTTTATTAAAATTTCGTTTGTCTATTTATTAATAATAATAATCTTTATTAAAAATTACAAAATCAAATGTATATTTTATATCTGTTAATTGGCTATCGACCAATGGTCTTTCCGCCTGATTTTTCGTGTTTATGTCTTTGTCGTGAAAGAGGTATGGTGATTTTTAACTGTCTAGTCAGAAGTCATTGTCTTTTATATTCGTAATTTATTTGGATAAAATAAAACACAATTGTGTATAGTTTCAAAAACTTTGTTTAATGTCTCACGACAATTGTATCGCTACACAAGTGACTTCATCAGGTGAAGATGATTTGTCAACTTTTAAGTTTTTGATACTATACACAATTGTGTTTTATTTTGTCCAAACAAGTATTGACTTTCAAGAAATAGAAGCCTCTATACTACAATTCGTAATTTATTTATTTATTTAGTCTTATATAACATCGTTATATGTTCCTTTCTATTTCTCAGTGTGAGGTGATTCGTAATTTAACTGTCATTAATGTGGTGAAGTGATGCAATGAATTCATGAAGAGTTATAGTGGGGAATTTACGTTTGGGATAGATTTTAATATTTTTTTTTAGAAGAAAATTTATTTAAAAAAAAAATCAAATCAAATTCCTCTTGATTTCCTCTTACTCGCACTCATGGGTTTTAAATGGCAATTTCGTTCTACTTCCACCAACGCACAGTAGGACAGAATGCCCGAAAACCTGGCCAAAACTCAAAATATTTGCGGTCATAATTTTGTATCTAGTTACCATAGATTCCAAGTGATAAATCAGGGAATTATCGGATTAGAGGTTAATTGCAGTTTGAATGCAGCATTTCCAAGATTTGGTCAGTTAAAGTTTGTAATTTTAACATGCAACTTCAAGAGTGATTTTAAGTGATGGTTAAAGAATTATTTTTTAGTCAAAGACAAAGAGTATTCTTTTAATTTGAATAATGGATCAAGTAGATGAACGTAAGTACTATTCAATATCTATTTATTTAATGTTGAAATGATACTATAAAATCGAAAATAAAGTTATTTTGGTATAGAGGTTATTTACACTTTGAAAATTATAAATTGGAGTAAAAGTAATATACCCGCAAAAAATAGTGTTAGTTGAATTATATATTACAAAGTAAAAAATATTGGGTGCTAGTAGGCGCTAATTAAAAAGTTACTGTAATTTATGTTGGACCCTACACTACTATTTTTAAGTACTTACACTTTGCACTTGAAAAATAAATAAATTTTTCATACTAATAAATTTATTTAAATGTATTTTTTTCTCATATAGAAAGTATAGTATAGAACATCTATTTTAAATTATTATATTATTTATACAGATGCAGTTCCCAAAACGTGGAGGGATTTATACATAATTTGGCGAGAAAAGAAAATTGGTGATTCGCCTGCAAATTGCCAGCATGTTTTAAAAGTAACATTGAAACAACTCAATGTGGAGAATTTAGATGCAGATAATCTACAGGCCACAAAATAAGCAGTGTATAGAAATTGCAGTAAAATTTTTGCACGATGGAAAACATCTTGTAGTATAGAAAAAGTGTTCTATGAGATGAATGATCAGTGGTTAGACAGATACATAAACTGGCCCCGTAAATCTTTGAATAATGTTGACGAAAATCTGCTTGAAACACCTTCAACGAGTGGCCGGTCCAAAATAATATTTGAAAGATGCAGCGATAGAAGCAAACGTCGAAGAACTAAAGAACTTCGTAAAAAGACGGAAATAAATGAGCTGACTTATGCAACAAAAATTAGCTTGCGCACATCTGGAAAAACGGAGCTAGCAAAATTTATTAATGAAGCAGAATCATCAGCAACACGAGCTTAAAAAATAAGAGTAACTTGGAATAAACGTGAAGAAGAAAAGGTAATTTGCTACTCTCCGGACGAAGCATTGGCATTATACGTTGACGCAAAACTTACAAAGGATCAATATTCATTATCGGACGACGATAATGCCTTATTTCTGATGATCTACCATTCTTAGGAAAAACATTTGTTTCTGAGCGTATGGCGCAGGTTCTATTTCATTTTAATGACTTGAATCCTTCGTATTTGGCTGAAAATTGATGAACACAAATAAATCACACTACACATTGAAATTCAATGCATTAGTGCAATTCAATCAGAAAATGTTGATAAACACTGTGTACTTTGAAGGAACGGTTGGTGATTTTAAAAAACAAAATGGAGGTCATATTGAATATTTGCGGTAAGGAATGTTGGACATAATAAATACCATTATTTAGGCAATTAAACTGCTTCTACTTTTTGTTTTTAATTTTATTTGTTATTATATTGTATGTCTTTATATAGTATGTTGAAATATATCCCTTAATTTATGATAACCCTCTATACATAAAAATGTTAATTAAATTAAATTGTTGTTCCATTGAAATTATATTTACATCTATGAATTGTAGACATTTTCAATGTACAACATTGAGGTATAATTTAAATTTTAATTAAATGTAAAATGGAAAAGAAACATCTCTGATGGGATTTGAACTCATGTCCCCCGATTGCCGGTTGGGTACGATACCCACTACAGAATGCTAAGCTAGAAAATCGTTCAAGAAATTAAAGTGAAACATTTCGAGTTTTTTTAGAAAAAGAAATCTTTTTTTTTGTATTTAGAAAAAAATCATTTTTTAAAAAATAGAAAGAGTATTATACTCACTTAGTTATTTAAATTAAATATTCAATAAATTCTAAGTCTTTCATTAGACTGCATTATTTTTGTTTTATTTCCTATAATCAGCTTGAATAAGTTTTATTTGAATTTCAATGAATCGATATATTAAAGTGTAAATCTAGCAAATTTCAATTATTCCATCCCCTAAAATTAGCATTTAATATAAAGCTTATGAAAGGAAACGCAGATTGGGTTAAAGTGTCACTTATCCATACTCCCATCATTAAATTGAACCCTCGGGCCGGAAAAGAGTGTCCCGGACTAATAACAGGGAAGCGTGAAAAAGAAAACCGAGACAGTCAACCCGAATTGAATGTGGGCCGGACAATTCCGAGGCCCAATTATCTCCATCCCCGTATGATGTAATGCCTCCTTTCTCTCTACATAAGAATCCTAATTAGTGAGTTGTCTATGGCAACCGGAGAGAGAGTACCGAGGATCAAGAGCCCGTGTAACCACACCTACCTCTCGTCCTTGTCCTTACCTCGCAGGTAGGCCCTAGTAGATGCGGAATATGGGGATGTAGACGGGTAATCCTGAAGCCCTCCTCGTCCTCCCTGCCGGATCAATACCCCGCTCGCCGAAGCTCTCGCCGCTTGTACACCGTTTCAAAAATATTTATTAGCATTCTAAATTTTGCCAGTATCGAACCGAAACCCGAAAGTGGGGAGTTTAGGACTAATAAATTAGTTGATTAAAGGTGAATATTAAGGGTAATTTATGTTACAGAAATATACAGAGGGGAGTTTATTTCATTAAATGTAGCCCTATGATAAGTTTTAGAAATCTAATGTCAATGTATTGCAAACATTGCAAACTTTTAATAAAATGGGAGATTTAGAAAAACCGAGTATATACAGAATTAATTGTAACAACTGCGAAAAACTGTATATAGGACAAGCCCAAAGATCACTAGGTATAAGATTTAAGGAACACAATTATCATATCAAGAACTTTAACTCTGAAAAGTCAGCAGTTGCACATCACACTTTAACCACTGGCCATAAATTTTCGGAAAATAATATAAAATTGTTAAAACATTCGTCTAGTAAGAAATTAAATATGTTGATGAAAAAAAAGCACCAAAATAATTTTCTTAATTTCGATAATCCGTTATTAGAGGTAATACCGATAAATAACCCCGACAAACACAAGTGTTAACCTCATCCACGTTTTTTCCCATAATCCCTATAGGTATAAGTATCCCGCAACCATTTGTATTTCACTCAGTAAGCTATTGATAATGAGCACGTAGTGCTCGAAATGTACATTTAGCGTAAATAAATGTTTTTAGTGAAGGAAGTGTTAGTGTTTTAATTATTTAATTATACTTTTGATTTTGATATAATTTTCAAGAATGATCTCCTATTAAATTTTTGAGAGCACAACAATAATATTTACACTTTCACTAGTATTCAGTATGTATGTGCAAACAGTAGTATGGGCGTGGCTTAACACTGATAGTTAATTATGTTGTTATTAATTACGAGTACGTTTGTGTTCAAACCACGCGCGATATAACAATTATATATATACGGTCAGTTAATTAGTGAAATTAATCGATATATATTATTGATAGGATTATAATTTACAATTGTTAATAATTTTCTTACGGAGTAATAATAATTATCTTAAGATATTACTAAACCAAAACAGTAGTTTTTTTTATGTTTTTGTTACCTGAAAAATTGATTAATTTTAATTATAATTTACAATTGTTAATAATTTTCTTACGGAGTAATAATAATTATCTTAAGATATTATTAAACCAAAACAGTAGTTTTTTTTATGTTTCTGTTACTTGAAAAATTGATTAATTTTAATTATAATTTACAATTGTTAATAATTTTCTTACGGAGTAATAATAATTATCTTAAGAAATTGCTAAACCAAAACAGTAGTTTTTTTTATGTTTCTGTTACTTGAAAAATTGATTAATTTTAATTATAATTTACAATTGTTAATAATTTTCTTACGGAGTAATAATATTATCTTAAGATATTACTAAACCAAAACAGTAGTTTTTTTATGTTTTTGTTACCTGAAAAATTGATTAATTTTAATTATAATTTACAATTGTTAATAATTTTCTTACGGGGTAATAATAATTATCTTAAGATATTACTAAACCAAAACAGTAGTTTTTTTTATGTTTCTGTTACCTGAAAAATTAATTAATTTTAATTATAATTTACAATTGTTAATAATTTTCTTACGGAGTAATAATAATTATTTTGAGATATTACTAAACCAAAACAGTAGTTTTTTTAATGTTTCTGTTACCTGAAAAAATTATTAATTTTAATTATAATTTACAATTGTTAATAATTTTCTTACGGGGTAATAATAATTATCTTAAGATATTACTAAACCAAAACAGTAGTTTTTTTTATGTTTCTGTTACCTAAAAATGACCCAGTATACATAATTGTATTGTAGAAATGCAATCTTGCACATTCTCGTTGGGTGTAAAAATTTAGCTGGAATTTTAGATTATAAGTCGCGGAGTTCAGATTTGGATTCAACCGAAACAACAGATATTTCTAACGAAATGTACCTGTCTCGGGTCCATAGATGTTTCTGTTGGTCATTATCATAAACAAATTGTCATATATAAAATTTTCTAAGTGGCAGATTAGAAATACCTACGCCAAAAAATATCCTCATTTCATCTCCCCCTAACTTTAATATCCTATCAATCATCCTTCCTTTAAAAAAATGATTTTTTTTGTGGTAATCACGGATGACCAGAAAAGATGACTATATTAAATAAAAATGATTTGAAAATAGTTAATAAATTATTTCCACTCTTTTCTATTCATGAAAATGACTATACTTGTATGGTTGCATCCAATGCTGAAAACTCAATCATTCTATAATTTTGAAAAGTTTTTAATCTAATACGTTAAATTGAAAGGCCTCGCTTAAACAGTTCCCATAGGACTCTATTTAAATTTCGTGGGGCGATTATAATTTGTCTAAATAAATTTAAAAAAACTGCCGCAGGGTTAATTTAACCGCACCGCTTAATTCGATTCCTGACAGTAAGGTGATGTCAATTGTTTCTACCTGATGCACCACGGTATCCTTAATTTGAATTATTTTCAACTGGGCCGACAGATTTGGCCCAATAAAAAAAACTATGAGAATCCAAAACTACTGTAGATCTAATTTAACTTTATTGGTCCCTTAAATAGGCTCCGGGAAATATAATAATGCCATTTGTTTTTGCTCGATGCACCGTCTAACCTTTGGAAGTTATCCTCAATTTGTGATATTTTCAACGAAATTGATGGATTTAAGGCGGCTGCGTTTTTAGGAAATTAACGTCGCCATAGAAATGTAAAAATCAGTCATTCTTTTGAGAAGTAAAAATACAACACAAGTTTCGAATTATAACTCGTCTCATTGATCTCCTTACATTTGGTGACCCCGACGTGATTTTTTTAATCACAAGAACAACCAGAAATCCCAGAAATCAACCGCATATCAATTAAATCTCCCCCATTTTGGTGTGAGCATCCTGCATTATGGTTTCTGCAATTAGAGGCACAATTCAAACTTGCAAATATTATCAACGAAGCTACAAAGTTTTCATACGTAATGGATAATTTAGAAGAACGGCTCGTCCATGAAGTCGAGGACATATTGAACAACGTTCCTACGGAAAACCCCTACACTAAACTGAATTCAGAATTAATTACCGTTTATCTATGTCTGATGCGAAAAAGGTGAAACAACTGATCAGTGAAGAAGAACTAGGTGATCGAAAACCATCACAATTCCTTCGTCACCTACACTTTCTAGCGGGACAAAATATACAGGAGTCCCTATTAAAAAACATATGGTTGCAACGTTTGCCGACTCACGTACAAGCAATTTTCAGTACCCAACCAGATCTGTTACTTGAAAAATTGGCGGTAACTGCTGACAAAATCGTCGAGGTTCAACCTTCCCCTAACTTTTCCACAATGCCACCCGTTTTCGCTGCGTAAACATCGACATCTGTCTCTAGCCATACGTCAAACGAATTCCTTCAGATTTCAGAAATTTCGAAGCAATTGGAGAAAATTAAATCCAAACTGTCAGACCGAAACTACCAGCGACGGAGCAGATCGTCGTCGTTCTCTCGCCATAGTAGATCATCAACACCAACCTCTTTGCCTTCGCGTATATGCTGGTACCACCGTCACTATGAAAATGAAGCCCGCAAATGTACCCGACCTTGTGCATTTAAGCCTTCTCCGTCGACAATTTGAATTAGATCTTTTCTCCAAATTAAAGGAGAAATTGAGCGAATACGAACAACAAGTTACCATCCAAGCAGCAATGGTATCATTGAACGATTCCATCGCAATCTAAAAGCAGTATTGATGTGCCACTCCAACGCAACTTGGGTAGAAGTATTAGCACTAGTTTTACTTGGTCTACGCACTGCAATCAGAAATGAAACTAATGTTTCACCAGCAGAATTGGTTTACGGCGAGCCTCTCCGCTTCCTTGGTGAAAATTTCATTCATTTAGTTGTAATATTGATTTTTATTGCATATGTTTTGTAAAAAGGAGATACCGTAAATAAATATATTATTATTATAACAAAATGAATCCATGAATGACCCACAACATTTATTATCACGCTTAAGAGATATTGTGCAAAATCTTCGCCCGGTAGAAGCCTCTCAACATTCAAGCGTGAAACCATTTATTTTTCAAGACCTTAAAAGCTGTAAGAAAATCTTTCTTCGTTATGACGCAATTCGGAAATCACTGCAGCCTCCTTATATTGGACTTTATGATGTCATTAAACGCGGCGGTAAGACTATTACCATCCTATGTAATGGAAAACCAGTTTGTGTTAGTTTAGATAGAGTTAAACCTGCATATACTTTGGATACCCTCAGCTCACCTTCCATTAACGGACCTTAAGAAATTAAACCTAAACGGAAAGTACGCTTCGAGTTACCATGAACTTCGTTTTCGATGAGGGGCTGATAAGGCGGCTGCGTTTTTAGGAAATTAACGTCGCCATAGAAATGTAAAAATCAGTCATTCTTTTGAGAAGTAAAAATACAACACAAGTTTTGAATTACAACTCGTCTCATTGATCTTACAGATTTGACTACAATTAAAATGTAAAAGATCTAAACTTCTGTAGTGTTAATTTAACTATATTAATCACCATGGGTGTCGCCAGAAAATTCATCAGGGTGGGGGAGGGTCAACTTTATTCAAGTGTTTTTCAAAGTCTGTATTGGGGTGGGCCACCGGTACCATTCGTTATTCGGGGGATACAATTAATGACGCTTTAGAATGACAAGGGCGATCCTTCGAGCAACAAGCTAAATTACACGCATACTAATACAACTTAAATGTATGAAGGATCTCGCGATCTATGGTCAATTCGACAGATCCTAACAAATACAATCAATACTATACACTCCGTACCACACAGTTATTAAACTAACAATTCAGAACTCCTATCCATTTGTAAAGTGCATTTTTATCAGAGTAAAAAGTAAAATCTCTTGTTTTAAAAAAAATTCTAACAATAATATTGATATTAGCTGTGGTTGTAATGCATATTTATATCAACCATAATGAACAGCATGGAGTACATTGGAATTTTGGAAGCTAATTTATCACCACTTTACGAACCTGAATTGATATTTCAGCAAGATAACGCCTCAGTAGATTCAAGAAGGCAAAGAAAATAATGCGTTGCTGAACATGACATTACTGGCAAAATTTATCTGCCAAGTAATTACGGGTCACTTCCGATGTTTTATTTCGGATAGTACCGTTGAACAGATAAGGAAAGCTATATGCATTTGTGTAAGAGGGAAAGAGATATCGGAGATATGATAGTAATGCGGTTGGGAAAACTGTTATGTTACTATTTGATAGATGCAGATAGTTGTTTGAGGTTAGAGTTGATTCGCAAAGTGGTTCCGTCGATTTTATTATCCGTGTTGTTATTTCAATTCATAAAATATTGGAGTCAAGTGGAATTTATCATGTCGACCACAGGTAAATAAAAAAAATAATAAAAATTTTATGTTATGTCATAATGTATTAAAATTTTAGGTGCTAAATGACAACGGACATCCAATTTTTTATTGATAGATGCAGATAGTTGTTTGAGGTTAGAGTTGATTCGCAAAGTGGTTTCGTCGATTTTATTATCCGTGTTGTTATTTCAATTCATAAAATATTGGAGTCAAGTGGAATTTATCATGTCGACCACAGGTAAATAAAAAAATAATAAAAATTTTATGTTATGTCATAATGTATTAAAATTTTAGGTGCTAAATGACAACGGACATCCAATTTTTTATTGTTTGAAACCGAGTGCTTAGTAGAAGAAATCTTAAAGAGAGCAGCCACAACTGAAAACAAGCGATGCCATTACGTGGAAACAAAAAGGAAATGCAAACAAGAACTTTCAACGCACTCACTGCAGGTAATAGGACAGAGAAAATGCTCAAAATGAAGTATGATGGAATTAATAGAGGAATAAAACAAAAACATTGCAAACAAAGAATAGATTTATTTAAAACGGGAGGTAGTGCTGGACTGGCGACCATAGGTGTGTATATGGTCGCCAGTCCTCCAGTGGGAGGAATAGCTTCTCAGCTTGATAACTTCGAGTGTGGAAGGACTTCCAAGTCTTCATGACTGCAATGAAGGTAGACTTGTATGCATTAATTTTTTCAGTTATTATAATTTTATTGTTTCATTTTTAGGATAAATGACTGAGCAGCCATTGACGCAAACCCCAGTCAGGCGGAACACCCACAGCCCGTGAGTGATGAAAATGAAGATGATAAAATCATTCACCTCATCTCATAGGCAATTCCCTCTACCTCCACATCAAACTTTATTTTTGGAGATGTCACAAACACCGGGAATACAAAAGGTATAAATAAATTTATCATATTTTGTATTATTATTATTTGTTACATTTCATGCTATATAAAAAAATAAAAAGCTATTACATTTTCCTCATTTGTTAATATTTTTGATAATAATGTTCTTAACAATATAATTCACACAAATTTCTTGATTTCTGTGAGTATTTACGTACCCCGAGGAACCGTAAATTAAAATCTATCGTCAAACGTGACACCCCAGGCGATAAGTTTGCTGCGATTACCCAAAACAGGAACGATTTGATTGAGCTTCAGAAGAAAGTTGCAGAGAAAGAAATTGGCAAGATCGATCTGGAGATAGAATTACTTCTAAAAAAATGATTCAAGAAAAGAAGAGGAGAATAAGTTGCGAGTGAAATTCACAACAGAGCAACATTTGAATAAAATGGAGGCAATAAAGTGGAACAGAGAAACAAAATGAATAAACTTTAAATAATATTATGTTGTAATTTTTTTATTGAACCTTACAAGTATATGGCGAAAATTCCACGTATTTTAATAGTGTATAAAAAGAATAAAGAATTTGAATATTATAAATTAAGTCTTATATATATGTCCTCTAACTCGTGTTCGTATTCATGATTGTTTTCAAAGAGCTCTTCATTATCTTCAATTGCATTACTCCTTGTGTGCAATCTATACTACCAATTACTCTAGGAAAACGCGCAATTTCCATATTTTTTCTTTATTTACTTCTTGTGTTGAAGGCATATAAATGTACTGGCTAGTGCAGAAGTAATCCTACGTATTATTTTAGCGGCAGTTGATTTATGCATATTACCAAAATCTCCGATAGATACATAAAAACAACCACCAGTGGCATTGGATTGTTTCTATAAAAATGTTGGTATTGTTATCAGTGCATACAATATTGTAAATTAGTTTATACCTATTTGAATCGTACAGAAGTCGTTCTTCTAGCAAGGCTAATGTTCGCAAAACACAATTATTCGTCGTCGCTGAAAAAATTCTTTTTCGTCCCAACAATTTAAATTGTCCCATTGATACTAACGATTCTGGCTATTGTAAGGTCGCCGAACACCAATATCGTTATCAATTTCTTCGAACACAACATTGAAGTCATCAATAAATTCCATTTCAATTTTGACACTTTATATTTCCGCGAATCGTGATATTTTGAGGTTATAATCTTCACCGTAATCTCCTACTAACCACTTGGAGTGATCTGTAAGTTTATCTGTTCAGTAGATTCGATTTACTGAAAGGTTGCCACTACTGGACGATGAATATACGTTTAGTTATGACATTCTCATCAGTAGCGTTATTGAATGGTGAAAATACCGACCCATTTGTTTTTACAAATCGCACCCTCCAACCTTTGCATGGTAATACCAATTTAGGGTATTAACGACTGGAATGGATTGATAAATTTATTATAAGAATTAAAAATTATATAAAAAAACTGATACAAGGCTAATTTAGCCACATCGGTTGCTTAATTAGACGTCGGGCAGTAAGATAATATCAATTATTTTCTCACTCACTCTAAAACCTTCCTAAGGTATCCTCAATTTGGGTTATTTTCGACTGTATCAGCCGATTTCATATATACACTTAATTTTTTATTTTAATATCCACCAATTCATTTGCATCACCCTATTTTCCCAATATTCTCATATAAATACCTGCTGTGACCAACAACGATCAATAATTTTAATGAACTGGGATGATGTGGGATGGCACCCACCCCCGCGATCCCATACATTGGGAAATTGTTTTGTGCCGACTTGTTTTATCCCGAAATAGAATATATTGAAACCGAATGTGATATATACACAAATATTACGGACAATAGTGTGCACTCCATTTGCGATGGACGCAAAATCCCGGCGATTTCGATTGACGGTTTTACGGGGACGAAATTAGGCTCGAAATAATTTCGCGCGCCCGGTGCGCTTTTGATTGTGCAGGTGGAATAATGGCGCATCAAACCGCTGATTTCGCTTTTTTGGCGAATATCGCGTGCGTCCGGCATGTGAAATTAAATGGAATATTATATTTGCTCACATGATTTTTTTTTTGTTCGAATTAGAATTGTGATATCAATATCGGTAATTGGATACACACAAAACTAAAAGGGTATTGTGTTACAAGCTAACAATGCGCACACGTTTCATTTGAAATGATATAGTAAAAATACGAGGTTGATAATTTCGATGATTATAAATTTATAAATTTAATATAAAAATAAAAAAATGAATGATATTAAAAAAAATCGTTGAATTTCAAAACGGTTTTATGAGGCGATAAATGTACATTGCGTAAATACCGGCGGGTAATTTACTTTAGGCGTAGTTGTTCCGTCATTTGAATTGCTTAATTTATGGTGAAGTAGTAAATTGAAAAAAAAAAGAAAAACTGCCGAAACAGCCCTAAATAAAACCTCAACAAATAATATCATATCGGAAATCGTCCCAAAAATAAATAAATTATTTTGAAAATTGAAAAAATCGTTCCGTAAAGCCTACTTTTTATACGATTTTTGTAAATTGATATTTTCGATTTTCAATTTACTTTATTAACGGAATCTCCATTTCCAAATTACAATTGTAATTACATATTAAAAATTTTATAAGAAAAGTGTGATGCTCTAAAAAGATTATAAAACATATGTATAAAAAAAGGCAAATTACCAATCACAAATTATGACAAAATACAAAATAAAAATAATACGCATCAAAATATTTATTTATCAATCCCAAACAGATTTAATAAATAAAACCAAAATTTTCATTTTTGGAGCGTCTGCAAAAAAACATATTTTACATTTATGTAACAAATATAAGCAGAGATAATAAAAAAAAATACGACACGCTATATGTATACCACATTAAATCCCCCACATCATATTAAATTAAAGAACATTTTTATTATTATTATTATTATTTTGTATGCCATCAAAGGGAATAAAAATGAATTCGTTTCCCAATTTAAATTTCGAGGACGAGCAAACACGGAACACGAGTTTTCGAAAAAAGACGAACAGGCTCCACTCCACTTTCGCAGGTAACTTTGTTCGCCGTGGAATTATTCTCGAGTAAATCAGACAGCGGTGCTCGAAAAGATCCTTTTGCGGGAAACAATGCCCTGGGAAAATATTTTCGTTTCGCGCACAGAGGAAACTTTGGTTAACGATCAAAGATAACAGCGCGGAGTGGAGGACGGGGCTCATGTAAATTGTTGCTTGTTACCAGACAGATCAAAAGCGAATTTGTTTGATTTCTTTGTTACGCGTTTCGTCGCGGCATCGCTCTGTTGTAATTTATATTGTGTAAATATGGATGCTTTGATACAGTTTTATTCGTTAGAGAGTACAGTTATTTACGGTTAATGTATCGTTTATTTTTTTTTTGTAACTCTACGAGCTTTTTAATAATTAAATTTGAAAAAAAAATCAAAGTACGACATAGAGTGAAATTAACAATATTGAGGTGGAAAAATCTCTGCATATCAAGCGTATCGATTAAACACTGCTGTGGAACAATTGTACAGCGATTTCAACCTTTAAAAGTTAGTATAAAGCAATATGTATTTAAATGGACTTACCGTTAATAAACAATAAAAAAATAATGGCATCAAGACGAAACTATTAGAAAATAAAATACAAATAAGTGAAACAAAACCAAGTGAATTTAATTTACAAACTAATATTTTTAAAAAATAAATGATAAAAAAATGAAAATGCAATACTTCTAAAAAATTAACCAAAAACACGATGAACAACACGTACAGAAAGTCTCCAGGCAATAACTCACTTCATTTGAATAAATTGTTGAAATACTAGAAGCAATTTTTAATAGAAGAACTCTCGATAACAATACACAAGCCAAAACTTATGGAATATCTAAACGTATCTTAAATTTTAATTTTGTATACTATTTAATGTTTCTAAAAACTGTACTATACTATCAGAAATAGCAGGTATGAAATAGACAACATTGTGGAGAATACAAAAACGTTTGCAAAGAAAATTGAAATTCTTCAAGAACAAAAAAATATATAAAAGTAACAAAAAGCGAAAATGCAAGAAAATCGGAAAACGTGGCAGAAAGACCGATGGTCGATAGCCATTTTCTGAGGCTTAACTAGTTGTAAATATTGTGATGTAACTTATTTTCTATATATGGGAAAACATTAGTAAGAAATAGCAGGTATGGAATAGACAACATTGTGGAGAGTGCAAAACGTTTGCAAAGAAAATGGAAATTCTTCAAGAACAAAAAAATATATAAAAGTAACAAAAAGCGAAAATACAAGAAAATCGGAAAACGTGACAGAAAGACCGATGGTCGATAACCATTTACTGAGGCTTAACTAGTTGTAAATATTGTGATGTAATTTAATGTATCGCTCAGAAATAAAGATTTTCTATATATCGGAAAACATTAGTAGGAAGTAATTAAGGTATATTTTAATTAAAACAATTGGTTTGTCTCACTGTTTTTTTATATTTGCTCCGACTAGTTTCGACCTTCAGTCATCATATCTCCCTGAATATGACTAAAGGTCGAAAGTACTCGGAGCAAATATAAAAAAAAACAGTGAAACAAACCAAGTGTTTTAATTAAAATATACCTTAATCAGTTCAAAAATGTTTCACCACGGGTTAAGTGAGAAGTTAATTATTAATATAGTAGAAAGACGCAAATGAGGGGAAATAATAAAGCGAGCAAACAGTATTTGCGACTTGGAAGCTTTACAAAAAAAATAAAAGAAAATGACAAAACGAAGGCCCAGCTGACTTCAAGAAGTGGAAAACAAATTTATCGGCATTTAGAAAAACTTGAAGATCCCCACGAAATGAAACTAAGGAACAAATAGATAAAACAGAGATAGGACTCCGAGTCGAGCAAGAAAAAATGGAAAAGACCCTGAAGGAAATAAAAAAAATAATAAGAAATGAGAAAATGTAAGAATTAAAAGAGAATATAAAAAAGGAACACAAAAAAAGGAAGAAGAATTAAAAACCGAATACCAACATTTAAAATACGAATGGAGGAAAAGGGGAATGATTGGAATAGAGAAATATAATAACTTGAGGTTTGTAGGGCGCTTCGACGGCAAAGGTCATTCGCGTATAATAAGTTGAAAATAGGATTATCAAACTTGAAGAATATATTGAGAATGAAAAGAAAGGAAAACTGAACTAAACTGAACTTGGTAGTAAAAGGAGTGCAGTACGAAGACGACAACGTAGAACAGGCTGTGGGAAATAAACTGCAAGTGAAACCACCATTCCAGGAAGTACACAAAATAAGGAAAAATAAAGGCAAATAATGAACATTTCATTAAAGAGAGTAATAGACAAAAGAATTAGAAAAATAATAGACAAAACTACAAAAAGTACAAAACTTTGACATCGCAGGAAGTTACAGAATTCGTGACGTTTGTTTCAGATAAAGTAAATGTAAAACCGAATTCAAATTTGCATTAAAATTATAAATATTTTAGGTTGGGTTAATTTTTGTCATAATGGAGGCTTGTCGAAGAGCAGAATTCATGAAAATTTAAATAAGTCATATTAAAGGCAGGACTTTAATATGACTTATTTAAATAAAACTTAGTTCACATTCCCGATACAAAGACAAAAAACGGAAGGCCAGTTTGTTATTAGTTTTAATTTCTATCATACCTGCAAGAATTAATTTATATAACTTCGACCTACAAACCTGACAAGTATCCATTTTTCGTAAATAACCAGAAAGGAAAATGTACTAAACAGCCCATTAGAATAAATAAATCTGGAAACCTCACTAGTGTTGTAGCAACATTTTTAAAGTTGCCTGACCCTGCTTGTTGCACCGGCCATTATTTAAGAAGATCATCAGCGACGATTTTAGCAGACATCACAGATTTAAAGCGTCATAAAGGATGTGTCAGAGGGTTATATAGATCATTCATTGAGACAAGCAATAAAGTCTTCAATACTCTACAACATTTCAGGTATTGAAAATGAGCACATTCTGCTCGAAATGTACAATTAACAAAAAAATAAATTAGTGAAGGAAGGAAATAAAAAAGTGTTTTATTAGTCATAATTAATTAAAGACGACGCAAGCGCCACCTTTTGCCTAATTTCAAGTGGCATCGTCAACGATTTGGGTCTACAAGGTAGACGACCGAGAATCATTGTTTCGTCCACTACAGGAAGGCGAACTTGTCCTGTTTATAAAAACAAGGAAAACGAAATTCACATTTAATGAAACGTTCAGTCACCATTCATTAAATGTTTTATTAGTGATTATCACTTCACATAACTCAAAACAAGTAGTGAATACTCTACAACGTAGTGATGTGCAACATACTGCAGTGAATATTAATATTCCAATTGCTGAAAGTTCCAGCTTAAATTGTAATGAAAATGGAATATTTCAGTTTAAATAAAATATACAATAAATATGAATTACAAAAATGTTAAATTATGTTACTTCGGTAAATATAAATTAAGTCAGATTAGAGACATTATGAAAATTGCTGAAGGAAATAATTGATTCTCTTACATGTCTTTGATGTTATGTATTATTTATTCTAATCATAATAAATTAAAAACGACTGAAGCGCCATCTTTTGCCTAATTTTAAGTAGCATAGATATGAATAGTTTATTAAAAATCAACCAATAAAACGATTAAACACAGATTAGATTGAATAACTTTAAATTATCGACTAGTTTCGGGTTACTAGCCCATTTTCAAGAGAATAGTCGAGAATTTAAAGTTATTCAATCGAATATTTGTTTTATTCGTTGATTTTTAATAATCTATTCATGTAAAATTAATTTTCTGTACACTCCTTGAGAATGACGTGAGTCGAAACTAGTCGGAGGAAATAAAACAATTAGTGAAACAAATCAAGTGTATTTTTCAAACTATTAATATTGTGATCATGTTTCATCAATTGATTAATGAGAATCAAATCAAATAATTGATCTATTCATATTTAGGAACTACCAGTTCGCCTTCCTTTAGTGGACGAAACAATGATTCTCGGTCGTCTACCTTGTAGACCCAAATCGTTGACAATGCCATTTAAAATTAGACAAAAGATGGCGCTTGCGTTGTTTTTAATTTATTATGATTAGAATAAATAATACATAACACCAAAGAAATGTAAGAGAATCAATTATTTCCTTCAGCAATTTTCATAATGTCTCTTATGTGACTTAATTTATATTAACCGAAGTAACATAATTTAACAATTTTGTAATGTTTGTTTAAGAAAATAAAATAATTTCAAAAAATGTTTGCATTTTGGTAATAGGAAATGTATAGTTTGCAATTCGTGTTATAAACTTTTCTATACACTCGTATTATAAAACACTCGCTCCGTTCGTGCCTAATAAACACGTAACTAAAGTGCAGTTTATAACATTTGTTGCATAATATACTATTAACAACCATAAAGAATAGTTGATTTTAATAATTTATTTACATTCTTTTGTCTACTATAATTGCACAATAATTTCCATTAATAATATTTTGTGAAATACAATTATTGAGAACATTTCTCATCGGGTTAATTGATGCAATATTTTAACGCCTCTTTTTGGTGTCCGAGCCAAGAGCCATTAATAAGCCCGAGGTGTAAACATTTGTACTGAATTAACGAATGTCTATTTGCAATCAGGACGAGGCTCTGAATAAAAATTAGAACGCAATTGCTTGGCTGCAACATTTTTATTCTTAGAATAGTTGCCGAGTGCTTAAATTTCATCAAACGGAATAATGACAAAATTGTAAATCGAAAAAAATAAAATAATAATAATAATAAAATCAAATAAATAAAAGATAGACATAAATTCTTAGTCAAACATGAACCAGATGAATTACGAACGTGATTTTTTTAAAGAAAACAGAAGAGCTTGATAAATTAATGTGAGTTTTAAATAATTACGCGATGCCGTGAACATTTATACATTTATACAAAAAATATGAAACAAATAAAGAAAATTAATGGTTTTAATATTTAAAAATTGATAGTTCATATTGTATAAAATAAATATGAACAGACTATTAAAAATCAACCTATAAAAAAATTAAATACAGATTAGATTCAATAACTTTAATAATCCTAAACTGGTTATTATGCCATTTTCAAGAAAATTTTTAAAATAAAGAAAAATATAGCATCAAATTTTCAGTCAGCTGATTGCGGGTATTATTTAATTAATTCTTATCCTTTCTCCTACTTTTTTTATTACATATACATTTTGTAAACTACTTAAAATTGAAACGTAGTTTCCAAATTATATACCTAGTGCAATAATATTTTTAACAGATAGAATAAGAAGGACTATTAATTAATAAAATATATAATTTATAAATTAAGTAAAAAGAAAATAATAAAATATTTCCTCTTTTGCTTCTGTGACATTTTGACTTATGTTACATAAGTATTTTAAATAAATGTTCAATAATGGACATTTGGTGTTGCTTAACAATTACATATTATTGAATAATTATTTTCGGATAATTTTTATTTAATTTATTATTTAAATAACTGTGACCAAGTGAATTAATCCTTTTTTCTATTATTCTGTTAATTGGCTATCGACGAGAGGCTTTTTCGTTCGATTGTGTGTTTATTTTTTTGACACGAATAATGTCATTATGAATTTATGTCCTTTCTCCTACTCGTTTTATTTCATTAAATATATATTTTGTAAACTACTCCAGATGGAAATGTAGTTTCCGAAATATATATTTAGTGCATTAAAATTTGTAAGTGAAAAGATAAGAATTATATTTAATTAATCAAATGTATAGTTTATAATAATAGAAGTACTAGTGTAACAAGTCAAAATGTCACAGTAGCTAAAGAAAATAAATGAAAGACGACGCAAGCGCCATCTTTCGCCTAAATTCATGTGGCATCGTCAGCGATTTGAGTCTACAAGATAGACTTCAGAGAATCGTTGTTTTATCCAGGTGAACTTGTCCTGTTTATGAGAACAGAAAAAGAAATTCATTTAATTAAATGTTTAGCCACCTCCATCAAGGCATTGCACATGGAACATACTAGTCTGATGAGGTTCAAACAACCGAAATGGCCATCACGAGGTGGCTTAACATTTAATTAAATTTATTAATTATTTTGAAAATCTTATATAATTTATATTTAATTGGCTATGCGCCAGTGATCTTTTCCGTCTGATATCGTTTATTATTTGTCGCGAAAATAGTTTTATGAATAATAACTGTCCTGGTCATAGTAGGATATTTTCGTAATTTAACTTTAATTAATGTGGTGAAGTGATGCAATGAAGAAATATATTGCGCAATTTATGTTTGTCTATTGAATACATTTTTTAACTAGTGATAAATTTATCCCCTTAAAAATTTATATTGCTGCCATTAAATCTCAACTACGTGAATTATTTGTTTTATTACTCTGTCGTTTATTGCCAGTTAAAATATTTCTGATGGTGCTATTTTCGCAGTTTTTTTTTATTTATTTATTTTATTATTATTTTTATTTTGATAACTACTACATTAAGTCTTCTTGTTTTTAAAGTATTAGCATCGATGGATTTACAGGCAATGATATTAACATTACGGAATAAAATATACATCTGTTGCATTATTACATCTATTCATCAGTTTTTTTAGCACAAAAATGGATATTGGTTGAAAATAAAAAATCCTGAAATGTATTCCTTTAGTGGACGATACAATGATTCTCGGTCGTCTACCTTGTAGACCCAAATCGTTGACGATGCCACTTGAAATTAGTCAAAAGGTGGCGCTTGCGTCGTCTTTAATTTATTATGATTAATATTCATTTTTAATAAGTGGCGATCACAGTTCTTATATTGAGCGACGAAGTTGGCGTAAAACAAATATTATAATGAGTCTTATAAACTATAATAATCAGTGACAATTCTTTGAAGATTTAGCAACTATAAATAAACAATAAACTGAAAACATTTATTGAAATCAGTTTTATAAACCATAATAAAATAAGCAAAAATCTTTAGAATATATAATAAATGTAAAGAATAAATTTAAAAAAGTGTATTTATTTAAATTAGTCTTATAAAACACAATTTCTATAATGATAAGCATTATATTTCTACCCCGAATTTTAAACATTCTCATATTTTTTTTGAGGTTTTATTATAAATCTGCTTAATATGTAAATGTTATAAAGATGAATCAATTTTGATATTGTAACAATCATCTCGAGACAAAAATGTGTTAGCATGTAGTAATCCAATTATTAACGATATTGACAATGAATTTTTTGTTTAGTTTATAAAATGTTAATTTGAGAAAATATTCTCTCCACATTTGCTGAAAATTGTGGAAGAGATAACTTCGTATCTACAAAATTAAGCAATATTCTTTGGTTTCCAGACTTTCATTCATCTTTATTACAGTTACATTTTTTAAATTGTTCTAAAATGTTTCAATGTCAAAATCATCCCCGTGCTCTAAATTTCTCAATGTCCTAAATTCATTTTTTTATATCTACAAACACATTTTCAGTTATCTGAGAGAACAGAATTGCTAGTGGAATGATGGATTCATTTTTTCCTTGGATGGAAAAGTTTGCCAACATACAAGAATATCTTTTTTAGAATCAAATTTAATGTAATAGAAAGTAGAATTGTTATATAAATTAGTCAAAAATTAATTAGTAACATTGCATTTATAATTATTATTCGGTTAAAATAGCAATATTTAATTGAGCGCCATTATTAGGGATCGTACGTTTTTTTAAAAGTATGATTTAGATTAAAATTTAATTTAATAGAAAGTAGAATTGATATATAAATTAGTCCAAAATTAATTAGTAACATTGCATTTATAATTATTATTCGGTTAAAATAACAATATTTAATAGAGCGCCATTATTAGGAATCGTACGTTTTTTTTAATGTATGATTTAAAATAAAATTTAATTTAATAAAAAGTATAATCAGTATATATATTAGTTCAGGATTAATTGGTAGCAAATATCGAACCTATCCGATATAAGTATTTTAATGTGTTCATATAATTTCATTGACTGTTTTAATATGTTTTACAATGTTTCATTTTAATCTGTCTGTATCGTTGTGTAGAGTTTATTTTTTTAATTGCGTGTTTGACATTTATCTGTGATACTTTGCTTTTGCATTTTCGTTTGCTCGGATATATAAAAATCAAATATAAAATAAAATATGTTCTATAATGTATCACACATTATAGAAAATATGTTCTATAATGTATGACACATTATAGAACATATTTTATTTTATATTTGATTTTTATATAGTTTCATTATTTTATGTTCATTTATTCAATATTTATTTAATACGGCTCTATTATTGTACCGCTGAGATTATCTATCGTACCATTCTTAATCTTGAACTGTCGAACCATTTGGAATAAAGTTGATTATTTTGTGTATTTATTATTTGTGATGATTTATGTAAATGCTTATCATTTTGTAGAAAGGAGATTTCCGTAAAATAAATTAAATTAAATGCATTTAATTATTAATAAATTATAATTTGAATAAACGTATAGTAACTAAATATCTATAACAAATTAAATTTGTACAACAACGGGGTTATTTAACAATTTAACAAGATTAACCCAAAACAAGCCATACATAATGTACCACTCGGAGATGTTCCCCATTTAAATATTTATTAAGCGATGTGTTAATTTTCCAAGGGAACGAGTATACCTCGAGGTATTCCGCAATTAATATTGTATATAAACTCCGTACATATATTAAAACTTCTCCGCGATCGCAGTTTGCGGCAAGAAATAATTTTCGGAGACGTTAAAACTGCTTTTCCAACTATCGCCACTTTATGGAGGTAATATTTATAAAGCGAATTAGTTTTCCCGGGGAAAATTGTGGCGCGAAGGAAACAATTTCATAAGGTGTCATTTTCCCGTGCGCGGGGAAAATTGCATTTTTCTTAAGTAGTTAAGATGAGGGGTGGGAGGGAGGAAATGCAATTAAATTAATGCGCGGGATTTATGAGATTTTTCATTAGTTTTCTGATGGATGTTTTAAATTATTTGTCGCGTTTTATATTGGTGTTATTTTTTTTATTCTACAAGAAAATAATTACACATCATAATATCTGAATAGGATGATTTAAAAAAAACATAAATTAATAATAAAATAAACAAAATAAAGCTAAAAGACCACAGGTTGATAACAATTTCGCAATATCGTTACATCATAATGGTCATGGAATGTGCTGGCAAATTGATGGACCATTAATTAACAGCAATCGATCTAATCGATGGCGTACTAAGTTTACTAATAGCATGTTTCGTTTCTTCTGGACCAACATCAACTTTCTTATTTCTCATGGGCGCCATATTGGTTTTTTATCAGATTAAAATCCTTTATTTTTTTCTGAGTCCAAAATTTCATTTTTTTAACATCATTGTAGAACAAAAAAATAGATTTTTTTGAGTAAATATACAACCAAAATTGTTTTTGATTTTCAGTTCATTTACTTTTAATTGTATAAATTTAATTTCTATGGGCTCTCCATTTCAAGAAAATTAGGTCTTGATAAAAAATAAAATCCGCAATTTTATTTTTTATTAAGCCGAAAGACGATAGCCGTTTCTCTTAAGAATATATATTTGTTTTAAATTGTTTCATGTATTGTATATTAAATTAAATATGTATGTATTCTTTAGGAATAAAGATGTTTCTACATATATTTTTTATCAAGACTTAATATTCTTTAAATGGAGAAGTGCAATAGAATCACGTTTGATAAGCTTACGATAACAGTTTTTTCTTTCTTATTAATAAGTTGTATAATATCTCGTGTAAATCAAACCGGATATAAATGGGTAACTCTAGGTTTAATTTTAGGCATAAACTGTAAGAGTCAGTTATTAAAAACTTTTGCATATACATTAAATTAACATTAGTATAGGATTCATAATAAATTAAAGACGACGCAAGCGCCACGCTAGATGAATTGTGGCTGAATATTTCTTTAAATTAGTATAGGATTTAAAAAAAGTCCAATATACTTCACCTAAAAATGAATACATCTTCTAAAATTAAATTTCGTTACAGTATCATTAATAGGAAAACATTTTTCAGTTTTAGAAGAAGAAAAAAAATCATTGCATTGTTTTTATATACAAAAGGAATAAAATAATTACTAGCATCGAAACTCAATTAACTGCTTCTAATCATATTTAACTTAGATATATGTAAATTTATATTTTAAAAAAGTCTATTTATATTCACATAACGCAACAACAAAATATTACGAAGTACCTTTTCCCTCAACTTATTATCTCCGATTTTATGATACCGACGACATAAATGGAATCTCGCGTTATAAAACAAGATAACGCCGGGAGTTCTGCGTGAAAATCTTTTGATCCCGTGAAATATATATGAAATTCGACGAAATAATTCAAGATTTCGCATCGACGGTTGGCTGAGCTTAAAAATCGGATTCTAAGAAGCGCCGATGCCCTTTCCTGTAACTACACCGTTGGTTACAAAATGGGATTTCTCGATAATGCCCCAGAAATGAGAAAATCATCTTAATCTTTGATTTACTAGCAGAGCCAGTTTAATAAAGAGAAATACACCTGTTGATTTTAGTAGTATTCATTTTATTTATTTATTTATTTATTTATTTATTTATTAATTTACGGAGGCCATTTCATACAGTAACATATACAGAATAAAATAAATTAGTCAGGTTACAACAAAATTAAAATAATATACCTACATACTACAAACACAATTTAAAATATAAACAATTTCAATTTACTTTATTAACGGAATCTCCATTTCCATGTTTGCAGTAAGTACACGACGCAAAGAATTTACAAAAATATCGAATCCAGTTTTGTTCATGAATTCGTTAGAATGCCCGTAATGTATTTAAAATGTGTATCTTATAAATTAATTTAGTTCTACTTCGTTATATAAAAACATCTTTATTCAGACAAGACAATTACAATTCTTTATAAATATATATATTTACAATACATGTATATGGGTTAGTAGTCTGTCATGGGCTATCGACCAGAGGTTTTTCTGCCTCTACTTTGTTATTTTGTTTGCTTTGCAGTTTCAATGCAAATGTTTGGGCTGGTATAAGTATGGTTAAAATGAATAAGGTATTCTTGTTTATTTTTTATATTAATAATTAAGCCATCATAGGCTAAGGTCATATTTATGGGACATTACGAAACGAAATATAAATATGTTTAATTAATTTCTCACTTAACCCGCGGTGAAACATTTTTGAATTAATTCAGGATGATTTAATTGAAATTAAAACACTTGCATTATTTAAAAATAAGTGAAACAAACCAAGTGTTTTAATTTCAATTAAATCATCCTGAATTAATACGAAATATAAATTCCGTAGAACCAAAATATTCTTACGGAATTTATCATTTCGTTTCGTAATGTCCTATAAATATGACGTTTGTTTTATTTTATAATAGAAACTCATTATCAATGTTTTACAAACAATGATAATGATCACATAGTGATCCAAATTTACACCGAATTTATTGCCGAGCATGAAACAAAAAAAAAACAATTACCGAGAAATATAAACATAAAATGTAATTAAACAATAGTGTTTAAAATATGGAATACACAAAAATTAAAATAAAGTGATGATTGACGAAATGTTGCCATAAAACAAATCCCATATATTTTTAATGTATACCACGAAATACTTTGCATATCTGACTAATACGTGATTTTTAAGCCCGATATTGTTCTACAATGATAATGATCACATAGTGATCCAAATTTACATCTGTTAATAAATAAATAAGTGAAGAAAAGTGTACAAAGTGTTTGTTATAATGAAATTACTTGGTTTTGTTTTACTAAAATTCTTGAAAATGGCATCTAGCCGAAACTAGTCGAAAATATAACAAAATTTTAGTAAAACACAACCAAGTGATTTCATTATAACAAACGGTTATTAAATATGTTTTACCAAGTGATAAATGAGAAAAAGTATACAATATGTACAAAGTGTTTTCATATACCTTTTAAGTTTGTTTTATTTTATAATAGAAACTCTTCTACATAAGTTTTTTTTAGATGTAAAATAAAATAAACAAATAAAAAAGAGTTTTTATTTACTTGGTTACAGTTATTTAAATAAATTAAATAAAAATGATTTAAACATAATTAATAAATTATTTCCACATTTAGATCTGTGACATTTTAACGTAAAGTAAAATTATCAGAGAGCTAAATATTGAAATAATTTATTAATTATTTTCAAATCATTTGTATTTAATTTATTTAAATAAACAATATTTTATAATAAAAAGAAGAAAAACAGCGAAGGTATCAGGGATAAACCTGTGTATCAACACCAATTTCAGAGTGTCGCATCACATTTGAGGTAAAAAATATGATGCGACACTCTGCAAGGAATATTTTATTCCTTACCACACAAAATAATGTTCGTTTCATTTAGATTTTACTATAAATCTTTGCAATTTGTTTTATCTAAAATACAGTTATTTCTAAAAGAATAAAAAAGAATATAATTAATTATTTAATCACTTTATTTCCATTTGCTCTGCAATTAAGTAGTTACAAAATATGTATACAAAAATACAAATATCCACTGAAACAACTACTTCGCGGGCAAATACCCACGCCGGACATTGAATTATACAATAGATGTGTGCTGTTGCATCTCTTTAAAGCTGAAAAAGCAACGTTTTTTTACCATGATCTTTATAAACAGTTATTTCTTTTAAGTCCCAGTGTCCTCTTTATAGAACAGGCCATATTTTCATAATTATATTGTATTATAATTATGAAAATATTGTAAATGTTTATATTTTATATTATTTCACTCTAACTAAAACGCTTTACCAAAAAATGCTTTTATTCGTAATTGTTAAACCCATTAATTTAAATAAATATAAATAAACGAATTTATTGCCGAGCATGAAACAAACAAACAAACAAAAAAAAACAATTACAGAGAAATATAAACATTAAATGTAATTAAACAGTAGTGATTAAAATTTGGAATACACAAAAATTAAAATAGAGTGATGACTGACGAAATGTTGCCATAAAACAAATCCCATATATTTTTAATGTATACCACGAAATACTTTGCATATCTGACCAATATGTGATTTTTAAGCCCGATATTGTTCTATTATGAAACCAAAGTTTGGAAGCTTATTTTAAGAGTGAAAACCAATCGTTTTTATATAAAACAAAAATTTGGAGGAGCCTTGGAATGAATTGAAGGAGAGTATGTTGATGAATAAAATTGAATTGCAGGGAAAAAAATGTTTTCCTTGTGTGATATCATGAAATACTTTGCATATCTAACTAATAGGTGATTTTTAAGCCCGATATTGTTCTATTATGAAACCAAAGATTTGAAGCTTATTTTGAGAGCGAAAACCAATCGTTTTCATATAAAACAAAAATTTGGAGGAGCCTTGGAATGAATTGAAGGAGAGTATGTTGATGAATAAAATTGAATTGCAGGGAAACAATGTTTTCCTTGTGTGAATATAATATCACAAATGTCTAATAATAGACATTCGCTGTTGCATAACAATAACATATTATTAGACATTTGTTATAGTACTTATTTAACATAAGTCAAATTGTCACAGTAGCTAAATGTGGAAATAATTTATTAATTATTTTCAAATTCTTTTTATTTAATTTATTTAAATACAATAAATCCTCTTTTTCTATTAAAGCAAATTCAAAAAATCATTAAGAAAATTAGTTGAGTTTTTATATGTTTAATGGTTTTAATATAAGTAAGTTTAATTTAATATATATATATATATATATATATATATATCTTTATTGAGGTTTATACAGGGAGGTTTTTTTATCAGTATACATTAGGGGAAGTGTATATCTGCAAAAATGCGAATCAAACGCATTTAACCGATTAATGTGTGTATGTTTAGTTGACTGTTTGGCATATGTGTGTTCAGTTGCGTGTTATAGGCAACTAAACACACATACATCAATGCGTTTGACTCGTGTATTTTGCAGGTATACATAGGGGAAATGTATACCGATAAAAAAAGCTCTCTGTATATATATATATATTATTAAATACAATATAGTTGATTTTATTATTTCTAAAATGGCTATCGACCATCGGTCTTTCACCCAAAAA
Organism: Philonthus spinipes; assembly: GCA_963082785.1. Classification (NCBI taxonomy): domain Eukaryota; kingdom Metazoa; phylum Arthropoda; class Insecta; order Coleoptera; family Staphylinidae; genus Philonthus; species Philonthus spinipes. The sequence continues at coordinate 16,281,670 of OY720318.1, read as the reverse complement.
TCATTGTCTTATATGTCATGTCTGTCTTTTAGTCCTCGATGAAAGATGAGATGAATGTATGAATAGTGGATTCTGGATGGCGATTAATTTAATATTAATATTGTTTTACCAAATGATTAATGAGAAAAAAGTGCTCGATATAAAATAATGTGTTTATATTTAAAACTATTTATCATCGCAATCTTAAAATTTAAATTAAATTAAAAAAATGCATTAAGTGAATTATTTGAGATTTATAAAAGTTGCTATCTTTTTGTACTGTTTTTATTTTCATATAAACACAAAAATCTACATATATTTGTAATTGTAAATGAAACAGGATCGTGTAAATAAAAACACGCACACCACTAATGGCGTTTTCTGAGTGTATGCCGGGACGCGACACATAAAATAAAATAATGTGTTTGTATTGAAAACTATTTATCATCGTAATTTACGGTTGTCCAGCTCCAAAGGCACGACATCCAAACGGCACAAAGCGATAACTCTGCTGTGCGGTAGATATGGCATAGTTTCAAATGGGGAGTCCTGGATCGGCGCCAACAAGGCCTGATGTAAAATAATAAATAATTCCTAGTCTTAAAACTGCATTCAATGGAGACGGACACAGAAAAATGAGGAATCGTCTTTATCAACAAACATAATAATTGAATCTAATATTTGTTTAAAGAAAAAATAGAATAATTAGTGGATTAATAAACTCCGCCTTCTTGATTAATGTTATCATCCATGTCAATTAGTCTTGGTTATAGTTTTATGTGCTTGATTTATTGTAGCCTATCATAAGAAAACTATTTTTTGAAGGCCTCACAATAACACAATGTTCAAGATTCTGTTTCTAAGCTCATCCCTGTCAATGATCAAGACTCATTGACAGGGATGATAACATTAATCAAGAAGGCGGAGTTTATTAATCCACTAATTATTCTATTTTTCTTTTAAATTTATAGTTTTATGTGCTTGATTTATTGTAGCCTAGCATAAGAAAACAATTTTTTTGAAGGCCTCACAATAACACAATGTGTGAAGAGCATCTTCCGCTTGTTTCTGGCAGAATCTACATTCAGATTATGCTTCTAAACTATTTTTTTGTTCATATATTTGTTGCATCTTCAGTATCCTGCTAGTAGATTTAGTACAGCCGCAACCTTCGCCTCCTTGATTAATATTATATGGATCGGCGCCAACAAGGCATGATGTAGAATAATAAATAATTCCTAGTCTTAAAACTGCATTCAATGGACACGGACACAGAAAAATAAGGACTCACCCTCATCAACAAACATAATAGTATAATCTAATATTTTTTTAAAGAAAAATAGAATAATTAGTGGATTAATAGTTAATAGAATTTTTTTTTTATTGAAGGAAAGTACAAGCTTAATTATACAAGGTGTACAGAAAATGAGTGTAAACCTTCAGGTAACTCAATTCATTAATTAATTTTTAATAGACAATCCAAATAAAAAAATGTTGTATAGTTCTTGATTGAGGCTCACGAGGTCTTCGGAATTTTAAATATGTGACTATAAATTAGTATTGTTTTTTAAATATTTTGTAAAAAATCAATAGCATTAACAATCAGTTAGACTCGTGTATAATTCCATTGATGTAAATGATTAATAAATCGGATATTTTTACAATTTTATAACTTCATCAGAAGCATTCTTTTAATGAAAATAGATCTGGCAACGACGCACGCTCGTTTGTAAAAGAAAAGGTGTATGCAACACCTCCAGCGGATGATGTAGCAGTTATAAACAGGATAAATGCACACTTATTTGATCCAGCATTGCCAAATGTATAGTTCTTTTAAGTGGCCCGTGAGGCTTAAGGAAGGACCGTGTGACTTATTTTCGTTAATATTTTTATCTAAAAATTAGTCAAAGAGTCACGCTACCTAAAGCTTTTCACTCATTTTCTGTACACCTTGTATATAAAAAGCACAGAGATCATTTAACAAAAGCCCTTTGTTGATTTGAAGACATTGCAGCAAAAAGGAGATAACTCAATTTTTTAATGAAACTGACCTCTATAAACGAAATTCTGGTTTCGATTGTAGTGAATCGTGTTGTGCAAAAGTAATATAAATCTATCGAATACTAAACTTGTTAGTCCGTTTAATATACTTATCCCCGAGCATGTTACCTGTAAAAATGAAACATTTAAACGTCCTCGTTTTTAATTATCTCGAAAACCACTTATTTGGAGTTATCCTCTTTTTACAGTGAGGTCATAAATTGTCTGAAAGTTATTGATTGTAAGTCAATGCGTTGTTACGAATTTTAGATTAGCTGTTCGAAGATACAAGTGTTTTTTAAAATTTTGCTTTACTATATTTGAGTGTACTCCTAAAAATATAGGAACTTAATGGTTACCAAATAACAAGTTAACAAAATAAGACAGTTATATAATACTGGGGTGGTTTTTATCACCTCGATTTCGAAAGAACTGTTAAAGATCCTGTCTATACAAAATGACTTGCTCTAATTTCGCCTCCTTGATTAATGTTATTATTCCTGTCAATGAGTTTTGGTTATAGCTCGGTTTGCTGGAGACTAGCTTAAGAAGTCTAATATTTGTGAATGCCCCACGGTGGCATAGTATGTGAAGAGCATCTTACTCCTTTCTGGCAGAATCTACATTAAAATTCTGAATAATAGAAGCTAAAGGGAAAATAATTTATTAATTAATTAATTATTTTCAAATTCTTTTTATTTAATTTATTAAAATTCTGAGTTTACAGTGTTCTGCTAGTAGACCTACTATAGTCCTAATCTTCATCCCCTTGATTAATGTTATTATCCCCGTGAATGATCATCTTCCCTATTTTTTTAGCAGAATATGGTTGTAAACTCATTTTTTCGTAGGTTTGATGAATCTACAGTGTTCTGCTAGTAGACCTACTATAGCCATAACCTTCGCCCACTTGATTAATGTTATTATCCCCGTGAATGAGCATCTTCCTCGTTTTTTTAGCAGAATATGGTTGTAAACTTATTTTTTCGTAGGTTTGTTGAATCTACAGTGTCCTGATAGTAGACTTAGTATAGCCATAACCTTCGCCCCCTTGATTAATGTTATTATCCCCGTGAATAAGAATCTTCCTCATTTTTCTGGCAGAATATGCTTCTAAACTCATTTTTTCGTAGGTTTGTTGAATCTACAGTGTCCTGCTAGTAGACCTACTATAGCCATAACCTTCGCCCACTTGATTAATGTTATTATCCCCGTGAATGAGAATCTTCCTCATTTTTCTGGCAGAATATGCTTCTAAACTCATTTTTTCGTAGGTTTGTTGAATCTACAGTGTCCTGCTAGTAGACCTACTATAGCCATAACCTTCGCCCCCTTGATTAATGTTATTTTCCCCGTGAATGAGCATCTTCCCTATTTTTTCAGCAGAATATGGTTGTAAACTCATTTTTTCGTAGGTTTGTTGAATCTACAGTGTCCTGCAAGTAGACTTAGTATAGCCATAACCTTCGCCCACTTGATTAATGTTATTATCTCCGTGAATGAGCATCTTCCCTATTTTTTTAGCAGAATATGGTTGTAAACTCATTTTTTCGTAGGTTTGTTGAATCTACAGTGTCCTGCTAGTAGACCTACTATAGCCATAACCTTCGCCCACTTGATTAATGTTATTATCCCCGTAAATGAGAATCTTCCTCATTTGTTTAGCAGAATATGCTTCTAAACTCATTTTTTCGTAGGTTTGTTGAATCTAAAGTGTACTGCTAGTAGACTTAGTATAGCCCCAACTTTCGCCTTCTTGATTAATATTATCATCCATGTCAATAAGTCTTGGTTATGGATGATATTTGGAATTCCCCTATAACGTCCCCACTTATTACCTGATTTTATGATAGCATGAATTTGTACATATATTTAGTTGTTACAAAAATATTGTGCATTCCTCCCTGAAGATAGCTAATGGTCGAAACTAGTCGGAGCAAATATAAATAAGTGAAACAAACCAAGAGTTTTAATTTTAATTAAATCATCCTGAATTAATTAAAAATAAAATGTTTCACCACGGGCTAAGTGAAGTAATTAAGCCTACAGTTAACAAGTATTGATTTGATGGTAGATTTTTTTCCAACTTGCTTTTATATCAGCAAACGTAAAATAACCATTTCCAAGCGAGCTAATCATTAACTTTACGTATCAGCTTGGGAACAGGAGTGTTTTCACTAAGTTAATTAGGCAGGACATCTCATAGGTTTTAAGAAAGGGGCGTCGGGGCTGGGGCTTTCTTCTCGAGTTTAACAGCTTTTAAACTGAAACGCGCTAATTGGATGTTAATGGATAATGTAATTAAGCCCTCGCCGGTGCCAATGAAACGGACGTTTCCTCTTTCCTTTCATCGATTTCAATCCGGAGCTTGCAAGCCTTTTTTGCACACTGCGAATCAATGCACTGGAAACCGTTTCCCACCCATGGTTTAGTCACTGTAATGCGTGCGTGCGTTTTTTTATTGGATTTTGATTAGTGCTGCGTGAATGCGTGTTTATTTTTGAAAGATTGCTTAATAAATCGATCTGGAACAGCTAATACATTATTGTTTTTGATTATCGAGGTGTTTTATTTATTTAATTTAGTCAAATGTATAGACTAAATTAAATAAATAATTCTTATTGAATGGATATTTCTAGTTTTGGGCAAAATCGAATATTATTAGTAATCGAGTATTACTAAATGTGTCATTTTAAGTATTTAAATTGTGTATTGTGTATTGTTTATTAACGGTAAGTCCATTTAAATACATATTGCTTTATACTAACTATACATTAAAAGATAAAGGAGGGTTACAATAAAGTATAATTATAAAATGCTAATAAATTATAAGTTATACATAAGTTAAAATGTAAAATGACAAACATATACAAATACAAATAGAACAAACAGTAGATTATTAGCGAATTAAAACGAAAAAGTAACTTCAAATTTATGTTTATTAATAAATGGGAAATTAGTTTTGATATTTTTATAATAAGAAACATTCATAAAATTATAATATACTTAATTTAGAAATAATAAAAGATCGACTTTGCCCATCACTAGATATTTCAATTTATTAGATTATCTTAATTACCAGACTGATATAACACAATGCAAATATATAAATATGGTGTTTTAAAAAAAAAACCTTTCTTAAGGATTGTAGAATCACTAGAGTATAGAGGGTACTGCTTGAAGGATGAAACCGTAGAGCATATTCTACTTCCAAGCTCTCAAGTCTAACAGAAAATTCTTACTGAGCAAGGAATTTCTAGAAATGGCGACAATTAGGGATCGTTACTGTTAATATACTTCAATAAGGTGAGCTAGCTGTGCTGAGGACTAATTTTTGTCTACCTCCTCCTTTGGTAGAAAAGCTACAATGAGTACGAAATAATGGTTATAGCCAAAATCATCTGAAATTTTAATTGTCATAATAATATAAAACATTATTGTTTGTTTCTTTAATGTAATTTCTTTATTTGCATGGTCAACTATTTAATTAAGTCTTATTTCTTAGAAACTGTATAAAATGTGAACAATTTTGAAAACTACGAAAGATTAGCATTAAGCGTGCTACATAAAAAATATTCCTCTTTTTATGACAAGTCGATGACTTTTCGTCAAAGTAACGCAAGCTGCACAAAAGATGAGTCTCAAACATAATGATTTTTGCAGAGAATGCCTAGATGAGTAGGAGGAAGAAACAGTACTCGATGACTTTTCGTCAAAGTAACGCAAGCTGCACAAAAGATGAGTCTCAAACATAATGATTTTTGCAGAGAATGCCTAGATGAGGAGGAGGAAGAAACAGTACTCCACTATCTAGGACAATGTCCTGCCCTCGAGGGGAAAAGACTCAAGTACCTCGGTCTGCACTATGCAAATGAGCTGGCGGATCTTTCACCTATAAGGGTGAACGATCTGAACAGGTTCATTAGGTGCTCAAATTGGGTTGTTTAGAAGGAAAAATCTTCTACTTGTGGTAACACAATGGGCCTAAGTGGGCCTAAGTGAGCAGTCCTGAGGCTGCTGCCACTCGAACCTAACCTAACCTAACGCAAGCTACAAAACCTAAAATTCACGGCAGGTAATAAACTTTGTTTTCAGGCAATTATAGTATAGCCGAAAAGTTGTTTCCTGGGGTTTTCTGGTGTGCTGACTTGAAAACTATTGACAGTTTTCAACTAACAAAAATATTTGACTTATGATACTTTGCTTGGACTGTAAAAACAGTTTTCAACATGACAAGATAGAGAGCAACGAATAAATAAGTGTTTTAAAAGACTACAATGCATTTAGAAAGAACAAAAGTGTGACGTGGATTTCATTCTGTATGTTTGATTGGATTGAATTTTTTCATCAATGAAAATGAACAATGTTACTTTCAATAGAGGTCATTGATAGTAACATTGGTCAATTTCATTCTTGAAGTTCGCCATAATAAAAATGTTAACCTCTTGACGATTTGCTAATAATAATAATAATAATATTTTTTATTTTCCAACGGAAGAAGCCAACAAGGGAAAATATACAATCAAAATCATAATATAAGAAGAGTACAAGCAAAGTTAGTTAAATTTAAACAGAAAAAAAGAGAACAAAGTATAAATTAATATTAGCAAACAAAATTAAACATTATGCAAAAAAATATGTCTTCATACAAATAATATAAGAAAATACAAGCTATCAGATAATAAATTTAAACAGAAAAAAAAAACAAAGTATAAATGAATAGTAAGAAACAAAATTAAACATTATGCACAAAGAATAGGTCTTCATACATTTTGTTAGCATTGCGGCACATATGACAAATTATAAAAAAAATTGTAGGGTGCGTTTGTATTTAAATACATTTTTTTTTTGTTTTTATTGAAAACCCAATTATAAAATGATAATAATTCTGAATTGATACGAGACCGTATTTCATAGCTCTGAGCTATTCTCAAACATTAGTTTCAAGTTGTCAAGTTTTAATTTCGAATTAAATTAAGCAATCGGATTCTGTGACTTAAATCGTTTTATTGAGAAATACATCACGCTGCGCGGCGAAATTGTTTTCACGTAAAATTAAAACTTTTTCCATCAATGGAAAAGCGTCCCGGATTAAGCAATCCCGATTCAAATTGACTTAGTACATTTCATATCCTCCGCCAGGACCGGGGTCCGTAGAAACCGGGCAAATATTTAATGCGTTGATTAACTAATGACTAACACGAAAGATACCCGGAACGAACTGCAAACCCCCCAGTCTTCATTAAAGCGCGGCCCGACTTGCGGAAGTTCGCCCGGCGGAAGTTGACGAACTTTCCGATATTTATTTGACGACAATTTTATCCGGCGAATGCAAACAATTTCCCGCGGGAACCGACCTTCTTCTTGGATACACCCGACCGGGAAAAAGCGCTTTGCCGGGGAGTTGAGGGAGCAAAAAAAAAAGCAGATTGATTAATAGACTTACTTTCCGGAATTTGGCTCGATGCTGAAAGACGGGATAAAACGGGTTGTTTACTGTTGCGAGTCATATTTGAGGATATTTTCATTGGGTTGTTTGAAGTAAAATGTGTTTTGCATTATTAGAAGCTAATGTCGATAGCTTTTTATTTTACATTAAACACAAATGTTTAAATGATTCAAACTATAATTATAGAAATATTAATCATCACATGATGATTTCCGTCAGGCCAGGCTAGCTTCATACGAAATCTGTTCGCTAAAACTTGTCCCATTCTAACATTTGTCTGTCTTTATCTTTTTCATTGATTATATACGCTACACATTTTCATCGCCCCAGGTGGCGTTAGCATTAATCATTGAAACAAAGATTACACATATGCTTTTGTATTATTTCTTTTTTTTACCAACATTGAGACATTAAATTTATTGTACTAGGAGAAATCATATAGCCTGTGATTGCTAATTTATTCAATTTTTGACAATTATTCGTTTCGCTATATATATACAGAGAGGTTATTTTATCAGTATACATTTTCCCTATGTATACCTACAAAAAACGCGAGTCGAACGCATTGAACCGATTAATGTGTGTATGTTTAGTTGCCTATTTGGAATATATGTGTTCAGTTGCGTGTTATAGGCAACTAAACACACATACATTAATCGCGTATTTTGCAGGTATACATAGGGGAAATGTATACTGATAAAAAAAGCTCTCTGTATATATATATAAATCTTTATTGGCAGATTATTTTTAATAATAAGTAAATACAATAAATAACTAACATAAAAATAAATTCTTCTGTCAATTGGCTATCGACCGTTGGTCTTTCCGCCTTCGTTTCGCTATTTTCTGAAATTAATTTAAAATTATGGCTAATTCGTGTGTAATTTGTGGTCGTGGAGACGCTGAAGTAAGAAAATTATTCTCTTTCCCAAAAAAATCAGAATAAACTCCCTTTATGGGAAGAAGCACTTGGAGTTTCTCTTGTACGGCTCTCAAGACGACAACAAATTTGAAATTTCCTTTTTTCAAATGAAGCATGGTGCTGCAAAATGGTAAATAGCGATGATTTAAAATATAAAGCGAAAAAGTCGGCAGAGTTAAAATTAAAAAAAAAAAATGCAGCATATGTAACTAATTCAATTCAATCGGGGCTATTCCGTACGGGAAATGTTAAGTTTAACGTGTACGTTATTAAAAAAATTCACATTCTATGAATACATATCTATTATACAACACTGCTTAGACTGTGATGATTAAAACTAACGTACACGTTAAACCTAACATTTTATATACATAATAACCCTGAATATCTCATTAGCGGAAGTGTATTTTATCATTTCATAGTGGCTATGGTGAGTAAAAACTTATATTAATTCTTACGCTTTATTTTAATGTTGATTGAAAAAAATTCTGAGTGATATGTGCAAGAAAAAAAAAACTAACTTTATAACAGCTGTAGCACAACTGTTAAGTTAAAAATACTTAATAATAATGGTTATAAGGTTACCTTAGTTATTCCAAAGCAGTATTAGAAAATAATTATTTATGAAATAGCATCCTGCTCAAAATATTTAATGTTATATAATTAAAAGAAAAAATACAATATATATAATATAGAATAGAAAGATGAAAATTACATACAAATATTTTTAAACGAGGTTGTGTTTATATATATATTCATAACTTTGATTCTAATTTTATTTCCACAGATCAAATAGAATGAAAAATGGTGATAAACGGACTAAAGACTGTCCCATAATATCCCACACATGTTATATGATTTAAATTTGGTGAATGTAGCGACCACGGCAAAATATTAATTTTAACTTAATGAACACAATCAACAAATAATGTGGGATCGTAAGTTGTTTTGCTCAAAATGTTCATTTTCATGAAGAGTATAATAAATCAATTTAGAAATATAATAATGTTGTTAAGAATTGTAAATGTATACTTAATTTTCTTTATTATAAATTGTTTTTATTTAATCCTACCATCATACATATATAATTGGCTGTATTTTGTAATGTAGTATATTATGATACGTAGAGGATATTTAATGTGTTACAATTATTGGTTTTGTGTAATTTGATTAACATTTTTAAATCTTTATTCTGAAAATAAAAGTTTGGATGGTTGCAATACTTTATGCATTTTGGGTTGCATATGCAAGTTATTTTACTTCGTAGATGTATTATATATACACTACATCTATGTTTTACTTTGCACAGCGCCACCTGGAACACGGAAACGCTATGTTGAGTGAAAGGGGTGGTTATGTGGGAGAGAGAAAGAGCTACTTTTAGCGTTCAATAATTTACACAGAGCTGGCCGTCATATTCTGTGACTTCCGTCTTCACTTCATCACCCAACAAACCAGTATATATATTGTATATTTTTTATATATTTTATTTTTTTTTATTAGAAACAAGACAATAGATAATTTGAGCAATAAAAAAGTAAAAAACATGTTTACATTTAAATTGAATAAAGCACTGATGGCCTTTCTTTGCATATTTTTTATATGCATTTTATATGCATGGCCATGAATAACGGCCATTAAAATTTTCTGGATTACTGACAGAGGAAAGAAAATTAAAAAAAGAAAAACTACATTACACGGTACAATATGACCAATATGACAGAGAGACTGTGTGAAAAATGCAAAAGAGCTTCGCTCTTAGCCAATCCACTAATGCATAAATAAAAACACTTTGTTTGTATAACTGAGTTTTTTTAATGTGACTTTAGTTTCGACAACTTTAACTTGTCATTATCAAACTAAGAGTAGAACGAAGTAGAAGCCTCCACAGTTAACAGTTCCACTAATGCATGTTTAACATGCATACACCAAGGGAAGATCAACCGATTCAGCCCTATATGAAGTAGTGAGTAGAATCGAAAGAATAATGGACTCCAATGAGCTCACTCTAGGTGTTTTCGTGGATATAGAAGGTGCGTTTGATAAAACGACAAAGATCAAGATAAAGAACGCGCTTAATAAACGTGAAGTACCATCTAGATTATGTGACTGGATCAGTGACGCACTAGTCAACAGAACAGTCAAAGTTGAAGGAGGTCATCAACAAATAACCTGCGTGATAAACAGAGGCTGTCCACGGGAAGGAGTTTTATCTCCATTACTTTGGAACCTAGTACTGGACAGCCTTCCAGAACAACTTCTCAAAAGGGATTTCTTCGTAACGGCATACGCCGACGATCTAGCAATCCTAGTAAGCGGTAAACATGAGGATGTAATTTGCGACAGGATGAAAATTGCCCTCAACACACTAACAGAGTGGTTAATCGTGCTAAAACGGAGATGGTTCTCTTCACCACGAAAAGAAAGGTGAGATATAAAGCACCAGTTCCATTGAAAACGGTGTTACAATTTAGCGAGGTTATGAAATACCTTGGTGTCACCCTCGATAAGAAACTAAATTGGCAAAATCACATCGAAAGACATGGGTTTTGAACCAACGCATGACGATGTGGCTCTACACAGCCGTCATAAGGCCAATGCTTACATATGGCGTAGTGGTTTGGTGGCCTAGGGCATCGCCACTAAGCGACTTACATAGGTGCAGAGGACAACAGGCGCCATGCACGCAACACCAACAATGGCGATGGAAGTTATGCTGTGTCTATCACCACTGGATCTCCACGTGGAAAGGGAGACCACAGCTTCCATACTTCGCCTTAAATGCAGCGGTGTCTGGAAGAGTGAAAAAGTAGGGAAGGTAAGATGTCACCTCTGGAGGCAAGTCTATACCTCAACTCGAAGCTGGCACCGACACCAGTGCTCCAACCTATGTATCGAGCGCACCCTATATTGAATATTTTATTGCATAACATCAACATTATTTTATTTTCATCCCTCAAAGGACTCAGTCTGATGCTAGAGATAGAACTGGTGGAAAATCCCCGCATTTCTACTAAAACACATGACATCTCCGTAATCAAGATGATTAGTTATAAAATCCGTACTGTATGAACAAACCGAACAATAGCAATTATTCTCGCGGGGCTCCATCCGCCTCCCCCAAAGTAAAATTAATTATCGTCAACAACAGATTAAAGGGCAATTAAATAGAGCGGGAATTCTGTAAATTTCGATAAGTACCTCTCCAATTAAGGGCCAATGTCGGTTTCCAATAGCGTTATCGTGTATTGATTTACCTTTGGCCTTTCGCTTTGGTGTGCGCTATATGTAAACAACGCACACACACACACAGGCGAATGCGTGTGTAGGATGGGCTAAAGCCCAACAGCGAATGGGCTTATCATTTACAAATGTTGAAACACAGGTGAATGTGTGCTAACGTCGGCTATGCAATTGAGGAGCCTTTGATGTGACCTGATCGTTTGTTTTAAGTTTGATTTGGTGTATTGGCATCGATTTAATTAATGTTTCGATAAAACGTATTTTTTAATTAATATGAGTTTTATTAATCTTCTACATTTCGTTTCATAACTATACTGGTTGATCGAGCGATATCTTTCCTTAAAAGTTAATGGGCTACTAAATATTGCTGACGTCATATTTTCTCGTGCGAATTATATTTTCAATACAAACATAGAAATAAGTCAACAATAAAAAATAATACTGAACATACAGAAATTTAACATATTTTAACATCTTTAAATTATGTATGTCATAGCTGTACTGACGAGGGATAGATCCCGAAACACAAATTAATCTTATTTGTTTAGGTTCACACTTTAAAAAAAATCAAGTCAAGGTGTGGAGTTCTTAAAATTATTATCACCCGAAGTTTATTGCGCGGGTAATTTTTTAAACCCATTCAAATAAATTGCCATAAAAATGATGAGGAATATAAAAAAAGCGGAGGAGAGGAATAATTTTAATACGCCATCCGCGTTACCGCTTGGGTGTAAATTAAAACAGGAATGGTTTATAGATTTGATAAGAGCGCACACGTGTCTGCAGATGGCCTTATATTAAGTAACGTTCCTTTTGTTGTTTTTACATTAAATTTTTCTCGGATCAAAATTTGTTGCTTTATGCAATATTTTATTGATATGCAACAGCAGGTATACATTATGTAATTCAATGTCCGGTGTGGGTATTTGCCCGGGAAGTAGTTGTTTTAATGTGCATTTGTTTAACGTACTTACGTAGCGTAATTCATTAGTAGTCCTAGCTATTATTATAAAAAAAATCTAAAGCAAAATGAGGAACCGCAAACAAAATTACAATAAATAAAATATTCGATTTTTTTCTATTTTTAAACATTATCTCCTCTAAATTCCAACAATAAAACCCACACGAGTTTTAGAACCGCCGGATCTCGAACTTTTCTAAGTGACTTCTATTTACAGGAAGTTCACTTGTTGAATTAAACTACAATCATTTCTTACGCGTTCTCGTTCCCGTTTCCACATTTAAACTAATCCGAAACGATTTTATCGCGAAACGCGATTACCGGGAAAATTCCGTCAATAGGGACGAAATTGTGAAATTGCAGCGACGGAGCGGAAACCGATCCGAGTTCTAAGGTTCGTTCAGAAATTGCGCGCATCCGGATTTCATGTGTGAAGTTTTTAATCTGCACTTCTTTTTTTTTTGTTGTTGTGGATTATACGAAAATTGTTTGGGATTTATCTATTATGTGTAAAGTTGCATCAAGAAAGTTAATGGTGTTTCTGAAGTTTTAAATTATTCATGACAAATATCTATTTAAGCATCTACTTCTCGGGCAAATACCTACGCCGGACATTGAATTATACAATAGATATTTGCCGTTTCATCTCAGAAATGCTGATAATGCAACGTTTTGTTTGTAATGAAAGATATTTTTTAAAAATAAAGATCTAATTATGTGTAAAAAAAAACATCTGTGGACACGTGTTTCTAGATTTATTCCACGTCAATACAGCTTTACTTCATATTTAATCAGACAATGGTCATTATCAGAACGAATTAAAGCAATTAAGGTAAATATATAAACATTAGACAACATTACATAAGCTTATACATACATTTATATCTAACGTATTACAAAAATCGATGAAGAATTTGGCGTTGGAAGCCTCGAGTCATGTCTATACTAAGATCACACGCGTGAAATGCTAGTTCCGGTCAACATGACAACTTTACTTTACGCGTGCGCGTGTGATTTTAGTTCAGACATGACTTTAGATTTCCAAAGACAAATTCGTCGTCGATTTTTGTTATACGCTCGATATTTACTTAACAAGAATAAATATTGTGTTACTCAGCCCGGACTATCAACCTGGGATCTCTCTGCCCAAATTAAGGCTTCAGAAATTACAAATTTCTGAAGCCTTCGCGAATTATATGCTGACAATTGAAAATGACATTAAAAGTAATCGGAAAAACCTATAAAAATATAGATCTATCTATCTAGATAGCAAAAGTCACATATCAAGGATTCCTAATAAAAATTTTGACATGTAATTTATTATTCTTATATTTTTAGTAAATATATTTGCTAATGCTTTCCGAGCATTTAGTCCTCAATTGGATGGCTGTATTCTGGAAACTGCTAACAACTGTTTACATTTCTCTTTTATGCGGACGAATTTATCGTATACGTTCAATTTTACATTTCTTCATACGAAAAATTTGAGGTTCTTAGGCTATTTTTGCATTAATTAAAAACTGTGATTCTGCTTTAGGATCATGTTTATTTAAAGTCTTTTTTTTTTCAATATCACCTGTTTTTTTTTTGTTTTCAATGAAAATCTTTGATTCTGCTTTAGGATTACGTTCATTTTATGTCATTTTTATTCTAGTCAATGATATCGACTAGTAAAAATACAGGGTCAAAATATAGCATTTTTTCATCACAAAACAGATTTCGAATTCTTAACGGGTGTTTTCTTTAAAGACTTCATGACTGTGAGGCTTGTTGATATAGACTCGTCACTTCAAGAAACCTAACTCCACAAGGAACGATTAAAACAAGCGATCTTGTCAGCCAGTGCAAAATACCAAAACTAGACATTAGGCAGTCCGATAATGTAGCCTTCGGAATTTCGGTTGTTGTTCATGCAGTTTTTACGTTTGCTCCATCTTGTTGAAGCCACTTGTTCACCTTTTCAAATGCATCGAATTAAGAAAGGTGAAAGTTATTGAAAATGGTTCTACATTAGTAGTGTTGTGTATATTTATATATATACTCGTGTACAAAAAAATCCGGATATCGAAATTAATATCTGTTAGCATAAGAAAAAATCGTTCTTCTCGGTTACATATAAGAAACATTAACTATAAAATAAGGATTGGAAGTAAGGAAATATACTACATATTTAATTCAATAAGAAAAAGTCATCAAACAGTAACTTATGCAAAATTGCCAAAATTCTTTGGTCTTCTAGGTTTTATATCTACATATTCATATAATTTAAGTGATTAATAGTGTGTATTATCTCCGTGACCTTCAATGACTTCTGCTCGGTAAACATTGAATGTAGTTGGAGATCTATTCTTGTGTAATGATTTCCCACTTCTCGCAAAGAGCTACTCGAAGTTCTTAAATGGGATTCCACCGACAACGACAACCTATACCAGATAGGTTGTCGGTGCCGGTATAATCCCAGAATTTTAAAACAATGTTATGAATTGTTCCAAATCATAAATAATTAGGATTTCGAGAGAGAAAAGCATAGACTTTCCAGAGATAATCAAAATGTATGAATAGGTTATCGGTGTCGGTGGAATATTGCAAACGGCGAATCTTAACCTCATCTAAATATTGCTCAACCATCCGTGCAATGTGTGGTCGTGCGTTATCGTACATTAAAGTAAAATTTTCACCTACAAATGAAAAAAAAAATACGATGTGATCAGCTAAACACTCGTTGAAGAATCAAAACAGCCGTTATGGCACCAATTTAAATAAGAATAAACTCAGTTTTCGCGTACAGTGAAACATCAGTCCAACTGCCTCTCCAAAATGGCACTCTCGAATGCTGAAAATCGTTCACCCAGCCTTCGTCTCTCTAGAGAACGTAGACAAAAACTAGACTCATCTGTGAACAATGCGGAGCTCCATTGTTCCAATGTTCAGTCTCTATGTTCACGAGCGAATCGCACAGGCAGGTAAGCAATAGATTTTTTTAACTTCAATTCGTATTCCTTCAATTTTCGGCATAAGTCGCAATACTATAAACATCTTCACGCGTAAATAACTTGACGAGACAAAAGTATTGATGGTATACCACGATCGCGTAGTGTAGACAACATCTTAAAACTGCAGTACATATTTACAAAATGATTTGTCGGCCTCTGCTTGAATATGCTCCCATCCTATTCCACAATCCTCGTCCAAACGTATTAAAAAATATTGAAATCGGAGAACGCACAGCCCTTAGAGCACTTATCAAAATTAGACACCCTAACAACCAACTTTATAATCATTCCAATGAACTGTTCTACGACACATGCAAAATAAAATACAGACTGGAATCCTTATCTTTAAAATTCACCATTAATCCCCACACTGCCCCTATCACACAACACCTTTGTATCCCTCATAACCTTAACATTACTTCTAAATTCTCCCATCCTTCATTAACCATTCATCAATTTATATCATTTAATTTGCAGACACAGACAAAGACGTTAACAATCATGACCTTTAGATAACAAGACAAGAACTGGACAAGGACAGACAGAAAGACCGATGATCGATAGCCGTTTTCTAAGGACAACTTATAACGTAGTATAAGAATTATATTGTTAATTTAATGTATATAAAATTGTCTGCAGAAATAAAGATGTTATATATATTTATTGTTATGCAACAGCAAATGTCTATTATTAGACATTTGTTAAAGTACTTATGTAAAATAAGTCATTATGTCACAGTAGCAAAAGTAAGAAAGTAATTTATTAATTAATGATTTTTTATTTAATATATTTAAATAGCTGTGACCAAGAGAATGAATATTCTTTTCTATTTATAACAATAGTTGTTTTTTTTAATATTATTTTCTATATTCATATTGTTCTTCATTCTTGTACTTTTTTGCAATAACCCCTCCGCGAATAACGCATATTCATATTTACAACACTAAAACCTACGTTTTATGAAACATTAACAAAAAATACTCGATTTTCATTTGAAACGCGTAACATTTACAGCGGGTTATTTCAAAGACCGTCTGTATTAAGCACCGCTACATGTCATATATCATTTTACGATCGGGTTTTTTTTTTCTCTCCTACATCACCGGCAAAACAATGATGTTGATGGGGGGATTATAAAACACGCGAAAATAGCAATGAATCTTACGGTAGCGGAAATCGTAAAAGCGCTGAGTACACACATAACTCGTGTCATGTACATAACGTAACGGGCTTTACGCGAAAATCGCTCGGTTCACGTTGATATTAATGAAGTCGTTCGTTCAATGCTGTGTTCTGTGGCTACGCCAATTAAATTTGTCTGAAAGCTTGTTTTGGATTACTATTACAGCGTTAGGAAAACAATCATGATTGATAACACAGCGTAAATATTTATAATCGTTATTTAGTTAATTAACTATGCGAAATAAAAAAAAAAACGTCATAATGTTAATACGCATTATGACGTTTTTTTTTTATATAAATGGGATTTTGTATTAATTAATAAATTAATTTGTAATTTTGTATTTGCCCGGGAAGTAGTTGTTTTAATGTGCATTTGTTTAACGTACTTACGTAAGTAAGTCAATAGTCACAGAGCTAAATGTGGAAATAATTTATTAATTATTTTCAAATCATTTTTTATTTAATATATTTAAATAATTGTGACCAAGTGGAATAAATACTGTTTTCTATTTATAATTTGTAATTATTTATCAACAGCTTACTAAAGTTGAGATGGTGGAAAATCTGATGCCAGCAGAACGATTAAAAAATAATTAGCTAAGCCAATTGAAAATTAAACACAATTTATACAGTTGCTTAAAAAAGCAACTGGTTAACGTAAAAACGTTAACCAAATTTAAAATAATGTTATAAATTGTTCCACATCATAAATAGTTAGGATTTTGAGAGAGAAAAAAAACATAGAATTTCCGGAGATAATAAAAATATATGAATTATTATATATTTCTATGAAAAAGGTTAATATTTTTTGTAAGTTGCCAGTTTTATATCAAGTCTAATAAAATGAAAAATAAATTTTTGATAGGCATGTATTTATTAATACAGTAGGCCCATATATGGATTTGTATTCTACGATTTTAACAACTTAAAGTAAATTGCCAGAATAAATAAATTAAATAAAAATGATTTCAAAATAATTTATTAATTATTTTCACATTTAGCTCTGACATTAGACTTACGTTACATAAGTACTTTAAACAAATGCACATTAAAACAACTACTTCCCGAGCAAATACCCCGCCAGATATTGAATTACATAATGTACACCTGCTGTTGCACATCAATAAAATATTGCATCATGGAACAATTTTTGATCCGAGAAAAATTCAATTTAAAAAACAAAAAAATTACCTTACTTAATATAAGGCCATCTGGAGACATAATGCAATATACATTAAATACAATTTTAATATAATGCGTGCCTACTGCTACAATGAGAAATATTGAAAAATAAAATACATCTCAATAAATTGCAAACAAACATTCACATGTTATAAATCATTCAACATCCATTCATTTTATGCATATTTAAACACCTTAATGCACCCTGCGTGGATATGACGTTAATAAAATATCCCTAAAACAAGCGCTGGTTATTTTCAATTCCCATTTTGAAATACGCGCTGGTTTCGCAGGTATTGACAGGATAAAGGAACGGTAATTGGAATTTTTTAAATTAAAAAGCCCGGGACACACGCGAGAAGAGTTTCCGTTGAAATTATGACGGGGGGGATTATTTTAATGCATTCGCAGTGAAATTCCGCCCCGTTGAGTCGTATTACGGAATTAATTATTTTAATACCGCTAAAGGTACAATAGTTTTCCAGCCGCGATTCGCTCCGCTTTTAATACCATTCGGGCATCAAAAGTTAATTCAATCGGATTGATTTAATTAATTAATAAACGTATTTCAGGGAATGAGAATGCATCGAGCTAATAATTTAATTTTGTATTTTGTCAAAAAATGCTTATTATAATTAGATTTAATCATTAACCAACAGCAAATCAATCAAAATTAAGTTTCTTTAATTCACTTTATCATTTCCACCACATCGAGACACGAATTTCTGATGTAGTGTCGTAAAAGTATATATAGAAGTCTTAAATAACAAAAAAAAGTTTCTTATTGTGGTAAAAAATACGAAAAATCAGTGACATAACCTAAATTGTGAAAAAAAAAACACCTACCACTTTTTCTCGGCAAACCACGTTTCTAATTTTATGTGTGAATAGTCTTTACGTCGTCATGCATCGTAACACTACGTAGTGTATACATTATTTCACCTTTTCTATTCAATTATTTATACATAACGCTATCCCTTTTTACACTATTCAAACAATCCATGCTTTCCGTGTATTATTGGATTGTCGAGTTAATCGGCCGGGATGTTTATTTTATCATAATTTATGATCCTCTTCAAGTGTAATACGTAAAACGTTTCTTTCAGTTCATATATATGAAAACTTTTCGATTATGAACTTTCATATTTTATCTATGTATTTTTATCAAGTAATAATATAAATATAATATAAATTTACCATGCTATAATCATAATTCTGTTTTGCTCGTAATAATAATTTGTAATTTATTTATATCATCATCAATGTACCAATTTATAAATATTAAACGCATTAACCCTTTGGCAAGGAATGCCGTGTGTGGCTCGTGATATAGCATATGTGCGCGTGTCTGCGATTTTCATTTATTGAATATATCGTACCGATGAGATCAAAGAGGATCGAAACTATTTAAGGATTGTAAATTAATTATAAAAATTGCGAACTATTTCGCTTCTCCACAAGCCAATGGTGGCCATTTTTATAATTTATTTTTTAAAATACTACAAATAAAGAAAAAAATGACTATTATGGATATATTTTCTTTTGTAAAGAAATTAATTTAGTTGACATATATTGTCTTTTGTTTCTTGTAAATAACAAAAACTTTTTATAAAATTCTACATGTGATATATCATTGAAATCATTGAAACACAGAATGGTGTTCGATGACATGCATACAGGGATGAATAAAACGGAACATAGAATTTTCAATTTAAAATTAAAATTATTTATTTTGGAGTATTATATTCCCTGATAATTTTAGAGAAAACATGTAAATTAGGTAAACATGCCTGCATACAGTCTTGCTATTATTTATTTTTTTGCATTGATAAAAAATGCCAAAAAAATATTAAACAAAAATGATCATTTTCACAAAAATAATGGTTGCCATGAAATTTTAAAAATGGTGCGGTGTATTCCGTTGGCTTCTGTCAAATTAATTAATTGTTAGTTTTCTCTCAACATTCCCGCACTTCCGCTAGAAAATCAACCAGAAACGATTAGAGATCGAACAATTTTCTCTTCAATATTTAATAAAACACGAAAACGGTTTTTTATTGTTCCCTAAAATAAATAAAAAAAGTCCATATGTGGCACAACCAAAATGCACCACCCTGTACAGCAGAAACCGTTCTACGTATAAATCACTAAATTAAAGAATAGTAAGCAAAGAACACATATATACTGTACATCAAAATGTGTTCAGTTACACATTTAAAAAATCAGTCTTTCAAAATTAAAATTGTTTGTTCTTTTAGTTTCGTAATTATAAAAAAAATTGAACATTTGAAAAATATATTTTTTTTATTGCGACATTATGTTAAAAAATGTACCAGGAAAATATCATTTAATGTATTCATAATAGTTAAAACGTGATAAAATAATCGAGATATTGTAGAAAATATTGTAATCTAAAATTTGACAATTAAACTTTAACCGACTTATTGCCTTTATGTGAAAAAAGTTGAAATTATGAATAATGCTAATATTACCTGAAAATTTGTGAAAAATGTTCGTATCTCGATCAATATCTAAAAAAATGAGAAAAAATAAAAAACGTCGAAATGACTTTTTATACTTTTATTGACAAATTTTATTTCTAATTTTAGAAACAAAGTATGCACATTTCTTATAGTGATTTTATCAAACTATACCATAAGCTACAGATTTGTCATAGAAAACAATATTATTATCATTTCATTTAGTAACAATCATTATAATTAGTTGTTTTAAATATAACAGAACTTTTTTTATTAATTATTATTTTCATGGTATATTGACGCGGAGCTAAGCAAGGATTGTTCAGAAAAAAATATTATGTGGGACCCCATGAAATTGTTTCTTTATATTTCAATTTCAATTTACTTTATTAACGGAATCTCCATTTCCAAATTACAATTATAATTACATATTAAAAATTTTATAAGAAAAGTGTGACGCTCTAAAAAGATTATAAAACATATGTATAAAAAAAAGGCAAATTACCAATCACAAATTACGACAAAATACAAAATAAAATAATTAATCAATTCCTATAAAATCTGGGACCAATTAGTAAATCTTAACCCGTGCCCCACGGGGTTCGAAATCCAAAATTATTGTAAAAACTTTAAATTTCATTCATTAATAGAGTTTATTATTTCATTTTTTAAATAGTTTTCTTACTCTTTATGTAGAACAGTGTAATTCATATTTAGTTTATATTTTGTAAGATCATACTTAGGTAAAATATAAGAATATTGAATAATTAAACAGCTTATATATTTTTCATTTTGCCTTTACGGGGCACGGGACAAATTGACCTTCGCTTATTTCTCGCAAGAAAATGTAAAATGGTCCGATAATTATTCGCTCATTGTGGGCAAACTAATAAATTTATTTTTATAATGCAAACCCTCTATTGTTCACAAAAGTCGATTCTAGGTCGCTATTACTTCAAAATTAAATATAAAAATGTTTAAATTGGTTAAAATGACTATCAAATTTGTATAAATATTGAGCATATTTAATGCATTTTTATAAATAATATATCAAGTTTTTTTTTTCAAAACCAAACTAATACGATCATTCACTATTTGTTTTGAGTTATGTGAAGTAATAATCACTAATAAAACACTATTTTATTTCCTTTCTTCACTAATTTATTTTTCTGTTAGATGTACATTTCGAGCACCATGTGCTCATTTTCAATAACTGGATGCTTTAAAACTAATTACATTTGTTTATATACGGTAAAGGGATTAGTGGGAAAAAAATAAATTAGTGAAGAAAGGAAATAAAATAGTGTTTTATTAGTAATACGATCATTGATTCATCCTTTAACTTTCTCATACTGAAATTTTAATACAACAGTATTATTATTAGTGGTAACAACGGCGTGTGCCGTAAAGCACTATTTTCTCTTCTTTTCTAGCGAGTGATAAATAAATTGGGTTATTTTGTTTGTATTTTCCACTACAAGGACTGACTGTATATTTTATTTAGAAGAAGATCTGGTAATTAAATAACTGGAGCGAATATTTATTTAATAATTTATTTAAATAAAAGAATGAATCAAAGCTAGTATATTTTGTTATTATATAATGTAGTAATAAAAAATAAAAATAAAATGAATAAAAAAAAGTGAAGAAAGGAATAAAATATTACGTGGTTTTAAGGGCATACTCATTATAAAAAAATACTCCTACGCCTATCTATCATCATAAAAAAATACCCCTTTATATGAGTAGTTTTTAAACAAACAAAAAACAACAACGTTTATTTTAAACAAACAAAAAACAACAACGTTTATTAAAAATTTATAATCATGCATCATCTTATATTTCTCAACAACAACATGTTTTTTTTCCTAGACGATCTACAACAACAAATCTTGCTATTATTACACATGACATTGCTAGGTCTTTAGATTCATCGGGGCAAATTGATGTGATCTACACAGACATGTCAAAAGCTCTTGACCATAGTCTCTTAATTAATTAATTAATAAATTGGAACTCTTCAGGTTTTCCTCTAATTCGAAATTAATTATTTATTTTGTAAAATGGTGAATTTTTCGTAAATAAATATTATTATTAACTACCTCGACACCCAATACGGGTAAAAGAGGATAAGATTAAGAAAGAAAGATTATTATTAACTTAGTCTCTTAATTAGTTAAATTATAAATTGGAACTCTTGGGGTTTTCCTTTAATTCGAAATTACTTATTTATTTTGTAAAATGGTGAATTTTCCGTAAATAAATATTATTCTTAACTAGCTCGACACCCAATACGGGTAAAAGAGGATAAGATTAAGAAAGATAGATTATTATTAACTTAATTACTCATCTAATTTACAGCGCTTCGCATTTTTTTATTTAAATCCGACCATTCATAGTAGTCAAATTATGACAGAAATGTGCATCTGGTACATAATAATTAATTTAAAGAAAGGGATCAAGTGAGTTTTATTTACATTTTAACATCAACTTCAAGTAACTCAACGAATTCAAATATATATTTAAATTAAAAATAAACATTTACTTACCATTAACTAGTTTTTCAGTAAAACCCCGATCGACTTTTAAACCCATCACTATTTATTACTTTTCACGCACAACAAACGAATCGTGTTTAAAACTAATGCACAATTACTAAACACACACACACAAAATCTATGTGCTCGCGCAGATCAATTATTTTCTTATCTGAAGAATGCGAACACTTCCTGTTTGCGAGCAACGATTGTTGTTTTTTTTTTGTTGAATTCACAGATATTAATCCAGTTGACCGAAACCGCGCGCGCATTCTACATTATTGTTCAATAAAATTAGTGATAAATAAATTGGGTTATTTTGTTTGTATTTTCCACCACAAGGACTGACTGGATTTGCTATTTAGAAGAAGATCAGGTAATTAAATAACTGGGGCGAATATTTATATATATATATATATATCTTTATTCAGACTATATAGATAATTTTAACAATATAACAATATAAATAATTACAATATATGTAGGTGTTAGTCTGTCTGGGCTATCGACCAGAGGTCTTTCTGCCCTGTCGTGAATTTATGATGAAGTTAAAGAAAAATCTATGCTAGCTAGCTGAACTGTCCTGATGATTTGCGCAAATGAATTGATGAATGGTGATTGTAGGATGTTTGTATTTAGGAAGGATATTAGGGTTACGGGGAATACAGAATTTTGTAAGAAGGGGTAGATTATCAGAATTATTGGCAAATTTTTTACTTAAGGCTAATACACGCTGGGATATGGGTGGGAAAGCGAATATTTATTTAATTATTTATTTAAATAAAAGAATGAATCAAAGCTAGTATATTTTGTTATTATATAATGTAGTAATAAAAAATAAAATAAATTAAAAAAAGTGAAGAAAGGAATAAAATATTACTACATTATATCAAGAAACTTCACGTACTTACCAACAAATATCTTTGTTATTATATGATTTATTGAATTAAAATCGCCGAGCATAAACATTTCTCAAGGGGAAAAAGCATAGACTTTATTTAATAAATTTATTAATAACTTCGCGTATACACCGTGTCCAATATAAGAATGCACAGCATGGGGATCTTGAAAATAATAAAAGAAATAGTAAATTGTGTTAAATTATGAAAAATTTTGCGTTGCACTATTTAGAGTATACAGGGTGTTTCAAATTCGAGTCTCACCATGGGGATCTCGCTTATTATAAGAGATAGATATAGCCCAGTTTTCTCAACGGGTTATTAATCAGCATGAAATTCTGCAAAAGTGCCGAATTTAAACTTTTGCAGAATTTCATGCTGATTAATAACCCGTTGAGAAAACTGGGCTAAGTTTTTTTTTTGTTTTCAAGATATATATTATCATATAACCCTTTCGAGTGTCGGGTGTTTTCAAGAAAAAAAAAAAAAACCTAAAAAATGCGATTTTCTTTGGCTGTTGTTCGGAGAATTCTTTTACAGTACTTCTTCGTTCAACCGAAAACTTACGATTTTCACGTCTTTGGTTAAAAGGTACCAAATATATGAAAATCGCAAGTCGATAAATCGTGACTATAAAGTGATTGCTATAATAACCTCGATTTCTTTCTTTGTGAATTTTCTTTCACTACTCTGGCAACATGAGACCGAGCATTATAGTGCAGCATTGGAGAGCTTCCCTGGACATTTTATTGCTTGATGGAGCTTGTTTGAAGTTTCATCATGCAAGATTACGTTGATATGCACTTTAGGTTCTGTAAACTCTATGGGCAAGGTCGAAAAAAAAAAATGTTAACATGACCTTGCCTGCAGAAGGTTGAACTTTAATACAGGATGGTTTAAAATAATGACACCAAGATTTCTCGCCAGCCATTATTGACGAAAATAAATCATGGTACACACAACTAACATTGCAAAACATCAAATGAGTGATTACAAGTGTTTTCAATGGTAATCTGATACTAGCAGTAAGAATGGAATTAAGTGTTTAGTTAGGGGTTAAGATACATGTAAGTAAATATTGTAATAAATATTTAAGTATCGTCAACGTATTTTGCACGCATGTTACTTTTTATTTGTACGACGAAAAATTAAATAATTTCGAAGAATTGTTATAATTTAATTTTTTTCAGTTCTTGTGTTCAATTATTTGTCTGAAAATTACTTTATTTCAATCTTCTTGCTTTTGTTTTTATGTCTTAATTGAAAACAAACAATTCTGTCGCATAATTAATTTCTTGATTGGTACACGGACTCGCTTTAATATTACTCGAACGAAAGGTTCAAAAATATTGATACGTTGGAAATGACTTTTCAGTTCAGTGGATATTGGCAGTATCATACTATGGAATACGTATTAATAGTGCTGGTATTACTCAATTGTGTAAACATTATGGGAGAAAAGAAATTTCGAAATAACTCAAAAACTACTTGCTCAAAATATTTGGATGCATAATACTTTTATGTTGAAAATTGTCTTGACAATCGCCCTATCAGACGAAATATTGGTCATTCCATTTGAAAAAAAAAAATGAATTATAATGTTTTTAAGAAGTCACTAAAATATTGACACTTTTGAAATACCTACTGTCAAAATTGACAGATGTTAATTTTTTTGCTTCTAGATGAATCTCTTACTAACAATTCAACATGTCGCTGGTCTTGGTTGACACTTTTGAAATACCTACTGTCAAAATTGACAGATGTCAATTTTTTTTACTTCTAGATGAATCTCTTACTAATAATTCAACATGTCGTTGGTCTTGGTTGACACTTTTGAAATACCTACTGTCAAAATTGACAAATATCAATTTTTACTTCTAGATGAATCTCTTATTAACAATTCAATATGTCGCTGGTCTTCCTATCTTGTTCCTATTAGAAGTTATAGGCATTTTTCGAAACGTCAATTTGAGGTTAAAATTTTACAAATAATTTTTTATCTCAAAAACTGTAAGAGTTATGTAGTCATAAATCTATATGAATTATTAGGTAATAGAACAAGGAATCCGAAATATATATATATATAGGGTGTTTCATTTAAAATAATAATGTTGGTAGCCATTTCCGGTACAACCGGAAGTGAAAGAAAGTCAAAATATTTGCCATGAGGTGGCCGCATTCAACCATGCAATGTAGATTTCTTTCAAATTTTTCCGCGGTCAGGAACCCTGAAAATTTTTAATGGCTGTTATTCGTGGCTCACCCTGTATACATAGAAGTGGCTGGATATGCCTTTTGTGATTTTGTTGTGATGACATATTATAACTTTTTTATTAAAAATTCTATTATGTATCAGATTATGATAAAATATCTACGGTGTTCCATTTAAAAAATATGTGTTATGTTAATATTTTGAAAACGTGATGTTTATTTTTTCATATATATATATATATACAGAGAGATTTTTTTATAAGTATACATTAGGCGAAGTGTATACCTGCAAAAAACGCGAGCCAATCGCATTGAATAATTAATGTGTGTATGTTAAGTTGACTATTTGGCATATATGTGTTCATTTGCGTGTTATAGGCAACTAAACACACATATATTAATGCATTTGAGTCGCGTATTTTGCAGGTATACATAGGGGAAATGTATACTGATAAAAAAAAGCTCTCTGTATATATATATATATATATATATATATATATATATATATATCTTTATTCAGATACATAGATCATTTTAACAATATAAATAATTACAATACATGTAGGTGTTAGTCTGTCTGGGCTATCGACCAGAGGTCTTTCTGCTCTGTCGAGAATTTATGATGAAGTTAAAGAAAAATCTATGCTAGCCAGTTATTTTTTATTTTTCTAATTTCGCGCTTGCAATCCTTGGAAAAAAAAAATACTACTACTTTGTTAAGCTCTATCTCATCTAATAACAAAGTTAGCAATGGTGCTCACTTAATTTAGAATAACCTGTATACAGGTACAAATAATAATAGAGTATTGTATTATAAATCGTCTGTTTTATATAAATTTACATTTATTCTTGTTATAAATCAAACAATAAATATTAAAACAACGCGGGTAAATAAATAGCTCGTTTCGTTTCTTTCATTCAACGTATCGCAAAAAAATCTAATAATTTATTTAATCCCCCATTTCTGAGAAACTAAACGCTTAAAGCTAAACACGTAATAGCGCAGTTTTCATCCCTTTAAACGGGGAAAGTCGCCTCGGCGGGAATTACTGAGATCCCTCGGGATCTCCGAGGGAGAAAATTGTTTGTCGACTATTTCCATTTCAAATTTTCGTTTCGAATGAAATTTACCGACACGGCCTGCGTCTGCCTCTCTTTTACGTTTTACTTTTTTTTGTTCTTCGGCGTCAGATAATAACAAGTCCCATTCGGTTTGTTGCGAAAATTGCATCTATTTTATACGTGTATTTCCTGCCGGAAGGAGAGTCTCCACGTCATATTTCATACGAGCGCGGGAAATGAGATGCATACTAAAGGAAATGTTTGCTCTTATTAAAATGTATGTGTGTATACATTTTCGTTAATGTATATGAAAATAGCTAGAATAGTTGGTAAAGAATAAATTTATTTATTTATATATTTATTAACGGTTAATAAATAAACAACTACGATATTGACATATATTTTGTATTCGTAGAAAAAAAAATATAGCTTTATTTTATTTTTTCGCTTTTGTAATTATCATTTAGATTAATTTAGATGTATTTTTAGTTTAATCTGAGTCGGCATTATTTTTGTTATTAATTACTACTTATTGTAATTAGGATTAACGTTATTTGTATGGTAATTATTTCTATGTATTTTATTGTAAATGGGGTACCCCGTTAATAAATAAATAAATAAATATTAATTCTAAAAAATCTAATTCTTCGAGAATTCCTGCTGAACTTCTTTATTAGGATGAGATATTTCAAACATCTGAAAATATTGCTAATGGTTTTCGGAAATACTTTCAATCAGTTTATAAAATGCCGTTTGTCAGAACAGTATCTGTAAACGTCCCTTCCTTTTCCTTTTAGCCAATATCAGCTAAAACTGCCTTCAATCTGTTAAAGAAACTACCAAATAGTTTTTCTTCCGGTAATGACAATCTACCAGCTTTTTTCCTAAAAGATTGTGCTTCCATTCTATGTCATCCGCTCTCAATAATATTTAACATATCTATAAAAACATCTGTATTTCATAATAAATTAAAAATTACATCAATTTTTCCCATTCCAATTAATCAACGGAATATGACCAACTACCGCCCTATAGCAATACAATCTCACATCGCTAAAATATTCGAGAAAACTCTCTATGATCAAATCTATTTTAATGTTTCACCTTACCTTTCTCTTCAGCAGCATTGCTTTATTCCAAAATGTTCTACAGTAAATAATTTGACGGTTAGTACGCATGATATAGCCAATACCTTAGATTCAGCTGGACAAATTGATGTATGGTCCATTCTATCAAACGCTTTTGATATACCAGTATATATATATATATATATACAGAGAGCTTTTTTTATCAGTATACATTTCCCCTATATATACCTGCCAAATACGCGAGTCAAATGCATTAATGTGTGTTTAGTTGCCTATAACCCGCAACTGAACACACATATGCCAAATAATCAACTAAACATACACATATTCATTAATCGGTTCAATGCGTTTGACTCGCATTTTTGCAGGCATACACTTCCCCTAATGTATACTGATAAAAAAAAACCTCATTGTATATGTCAAAAGCGTTTGATTTTTTTTTTTGGACCATAAATTATTACTAGGCAAACTTGGCTACTATGTTTTTTTGTGAAAATTCATCCTCACTTATATCATTTATATCATCTTATCTTTCAGATCGTGAATCGTATATCAATAATTTCAAATCAAATTCATATTTTCCAAGCTCAGGTGTACCCCAAGGCTCTATTATAGGTCCGTTACATTTCGACCTTTTCATAAATGATCTTTCTTATTTATTAAAATGTAAACACTTGTTATATGCGGATGACTTGAAGATCTACTCAACAATTGCCAACTCTGATGACTGTCAATGCTTACAAAATCAACTTGATATTATCTTGGATTGGTGTAATATTAATTACGTTACTTTTCAACCTTTTCATAAATGATCTTTCTTATTTATTATAAAATGTAAACACCTCTTATATGCGGATGACTTAAAGATCTACTCAACAATTGCTAACTCTGATGACTGTCAACGCTTACAAAATCAACTTGATATTATCTCGGATTGGTGTAATATTAATTATCTTAATTTGAATAGCGATAATTGTAAATATATGTCTTTTACCAAGAAATCTAAACCGATTTTTTTTAATTATACTAATAGCAACAATTCTATTGAGAAAGTCAGAGTTTTCAAAGATTTAGGTGTCTTTACATTTAATCCTCACGTTCAGACACTTGTTAAGAACTCTTGCAAAGCATTAGGATTTATTCATCGTAATTCTTCAAATCTGCGAAATTCGAATGCTTTGAAATCTCTATTTAATGTTTACGTCCGTTCGAAGTTGGAATATGCAACTTTAATTTGGCTTCCACAAACTCAACTTCAGATTAATCTTGTGGAAAGTGTTCAATGCAATTTCCTATACCCTGATAGAGGCTGCGATCATTCACTATTGCTTGACAAATTTTATGTTGACTCTCTTGAATACCGACGTCGCATTCATTCTTACACAAACTTATGCATGATCGTATTGACTGTCCTTATATTTTACAGCTTGTTGGCTTGCATATTCCAACTTTCAACACTAGATTTAAGACTACATTCGATATTAATTATCATAGAACTAATTTTGGTTTAAAATCGCCTATTAATGCGATCTGCAATATGTTTAATCAACTTCCACCAAATTGCGATGTATTTTTTCAACCTTTAACTTCCTTACTAGGATTTTGTTAATTGCGAAATGTAATGTTATTATTTTTAATTGTTACTT
Source organism: Philonthus spinipes (assembly GCA_963082785.1). Taxonomy (NCBI): domain Eukaryota; kingdom Metazoa; phylum Arthropoda; class Insecta; order Coleoptera; family Staphylinidae; genus Philonthus; species Philonthus spinipes. Next base: position 16,251,796 of record OY720318.1, on the reverse strand, counting down.
TTAATGCGTTTTTTTAATACTAAATTGTCTTGTAATTGGGATTTTGTTTCCTGTTGGGCAATAAATATTATTAATAAATCTTTATTAACGGAAAAAATCCTTTGAACACAATTATATTACAAATAGTGAAGAAATACAAATACATAATGTAACTAACAAACATTGACAAAAAATCCAAAAAATCATTTAACAATAAATCAATAATTAGCGAGATCACCCTATATTAATAGTAAATAGTAAATTGATCATTAATAGAATACAGATGGCGGAAAGAAAATATACCATAATATATGTAAAACAAATAACTTTGAATAAAGATATTGTAGTAGTAGTAGAATACAGAATTTAAAAAAATCAAAAAACGTTTATATTAATAACTTAAATTATCCATCGATATCAGAGAGATTATTATTATTATTATAAATACAAATAAATTATCTCCACACTGACTTTTCAACTTATGTTACGTATGTATTTACAATAAATTATTAAAAATGGACCAACAAAATAAACAAAATTATATAGATATGAAATTAATTCGTTTTAATTCTCGACTAGTTTCGGGTTCTAATCAAATTTTTAAATTAGTTGAGAGTTTAAAGTTAAATATTTCATTCCGTTTTTTACTTTTCCCCGGACCCCTGTCCAAGACCTTAATTTTCATTTTATAAGCGGAAGAATTTCGTCTACCTTATAAATTCCCGTAGAAATAAACAATTATTTTTATAATCTTTTCTATGTTGGCTGTGGAGACTTTTATTATTGAAATAATTATTTTAATGAATAATAAAACGTCAAAATTACTTCAAATTGCAATAATACAGAATATGTTGCCCGAACGAATAAAAATGGTTAAGAAATTATATATTTATGGAAATATGTACGGAAATTTTATCTAGCTATTGTAAGGTAAGAAATAACAAACTAAATTATAATATTCTTACAAATACTCGACTTTAACTTTAAAGGACAACAAACCATTTTTTCATTTATTTTTTTATTTACTGTTAAATGTTCATTCAAAAACGTATTTTACCGAATTCATCGGGGAATGTACCACGATGGACACATTACCATTTTTATTGTAATGGTAGATTTTGAATGATTAAAAAAACAATTTGAAATTATTATTATAAAATTATATTAAATTAAATTAAAAAGGTTAAATTACATCACTGCAGAAATTTTACAATATACAAGATCATTTAAAAATAATATTCGCTTAATATGGGTAAAGGGTCATGCAGGTATATCAGGTAACGAAACAGCAGATAGATTAGCAAAAGAAGGTCTCTATAGTGATACAGTATTAAATAATCCTATTATATCAACAGATCTACTAAATACATTTAAAAAAGAATTTAACAAGGAATTCGAATTATACTTTAATAAAAGTAACTATGGATTATTTTATAAAAATTTATCTCAAAAAATCCCATCCCACCCGTGGTTTTCGGAACTCGGAATTACCTCAAAACTTTTTGTTAAGACACTCTGTCGCCTGAGAAGTAATCACGGTATCTGCCCATTTTATTTATACAAAATTAATCAAAGGGAAGAACCGTTTTGTGAATGTGGGGAATTAGGTACCCTCGAACATGTAGTGATGATTTGCTCTAGACACTTAGCTGAAAGGAAGATTTTTTTTGAACTAATTTCCGCCAAATTAGCCCTACCATTTTCTTATAAATGCATATTAGCCTCAAAAAATAGTTTTATTTATGTGAAATTATTTGAATTTCTTAATAATGCAAAGATTGCGGTATAGTTTTAATATACAAGTATGTGTGTGTGTATATATATATATATATATAGATTTAAGTGTATGAATGAAAATCCTCTGTTTGATACCTCTGTGGATTACCCATGAACCGCGGCTTAATTCCGTGTGTATTTTGAAAAAGTCTTGATGAGCCCCTAGACGAGAAGACCTTGTGCCCCTGTTGAATCCCGTATGAATTACATTAAAGATTTTGTTTTAGTTATTAAATTACCTATTTGATGGCTAATGGTATACTAACCAAAGCCAGGCTTAAGCCATATATATAAAAAAAAAAAATTAAAAAGTTTATTTGCAGTTGCAGTAATTACAATGAAATTAAACAAGGAAAATTTGTTAAATAAGTAAAATGAAACAAATTTGATTTACAGTTGCAGTTTGCAGTTTCATTGTAATGAAATTAAACAAGGAAAATTTGTGGCAATGATCGAATTGTTCTAAAATTCGATCAATCCCGTTTTCCAACTGCAAAAATTACTTACACTGTAAGTTTTACAAACATCTATTCAAACAACTACTACCCGGGCATTTACCCCGCCGGACATTGGACTACACAATAGGTATTTGTTTGTTGCATAACAGTACTACTACTAATTATGATTAACAAATCGCTAATCCCGACTAACTAGAGACTAAATAAATTTGTTACAATAGAAAAGTATAATAAAATAGGCAGAAAGACCTCCGGTCGATAGCCCATGACAGACTACTAACCCATCGATATGTATTGTAAATATAAATATTTGTAAAGAATTGTAATTCTGCTGTCTGAATAAAGATGTTTATTTAATAAAATAATTTAGAAGTAGGTATGATTATCCTAAAATTAATTATTCTAAAATTAAAACTTAAGAGAAGGAAAAAAAAAACGTTGTGTTTAATCGACAGTTCAAACTTGGAGAATCAACCTGTTGTCATGTCATTACAAGCGACGCCCAAATAATAAACAACTAAAGTCAATAATTCAAGCGCATGTTTCGTAGCTTTGATTAATAATCCCAAAGCGATTGATTCCCCTTTAATAACTACTTTATTATACAAATGTATTCTTTTTTATATAAAATCAATAAGCGAGAGAGCAGGCGAGATTACCCAATCAATTTATGTGAAAAATGGAATCGTTGTTTTTTCCCCTCGCGATTCGCATTGAAAGGGGTTTGGTGAATAAATTGATGACATCGGCGGCCGGGAGGGCGGGGGGTGTCGATATCGGCTACGGGCTATTACCAATCGGGTATTGACGATTACCAATCATTTTGGATCAGGGTAACAGGACGGCGCAGGAGGGAGGAATGCCTCTGGCCCGAACCGGTGAGCTTGCAGGGGTGGTTTATTGATCGCAGCGCTCCCTCGCGGTCAGGTATTGAACAGGCGCGCGAACGGTACACCCTGATTATCGTCCCTCTCCCCAGACTGCGAGCTCCTGGTATGTTGTTTATTGGAAATTTTTCCTGGAATATTCTTTATGTTCATTGCTTACTTTTAGTTGTATTTATGGGGAGAAACAAAAGGAAAATATTGAGCAAAAAAAATTAAATCAAGACATATTGAAAAATAAATATTATGTTTTAAAGTAACAAATTATAATAAAAAAAAATGTATACCTCGTAATCCTAACATCAATCCCAAATATGCCCATCCTTCACTAACAATTCATTTCAAATAATTTAGAGAACATAAGACGTTAGCAATCATGACGATTGAATAAAAAGACAAGAACTGGACAAAGACAAGCAGAAAGACCGATGGTCGATAGCCATTTTCTGAGGCTTAACTAGTGGTTTATGATTGTAAGGTAAATATTGTAATGTAATTTAATGTATCTCTCAGAAATAAAGATTTTCTATATATATAAAAAAAATTACGAATAAGAAGGATATCTTATTAATAAAACATAAATTACAATTTTCTTAATTTTTAAACATTGTTACTTCATAGAATATAAAGAAAACAAACTACTATATTGAAAATGTACCACCAAGTTAACGCTGAAAAAATTAAAGAATTGTTACTTCATATTATAATAATAAATATGAATTTATTAAAGAAATTACATTTTAAATTGAAAATGTGCTAATAACTGGAAAATTGTAAGAATATAAATTTATCCAATTTAAATTGTCTTTTTATTTGTTTTATTCGTATTTTTTTTTTAATAATATAAATTATAAATTATAGATTTTAAACGTAGATTAAAATCATAACAGAATGATATTTTGTTTAACAAATCTTAACCCTATTTGGGTTATGATTTTTTTAACTAAAAAATATTCCGTGATCTAATAATCTAATCAGAGAAATTCCGTACAAGAAATGTTAAGTATAACATGTAAGTTATTAAATAAATTGATAGACTATGAATATATGTATTTATTACGATAATTGCTTAGACTATGATAATAAAAAATAACTTTAAATTTAACATTTACCTTACGGAAAAGCTCCGAATAACTATTAAGATTTATTTATTTATTCAGTTTTTTTTTACTCAGGTATATTGATGATGGAATGATAGAAGGTGAACCGTTGATACATTTAATTGCGATATTTCCTCCATTCTCACGCCGCGCGGCATGTTCTTCTTGTAGTTTCTTCAAGTGCTAACGTTCTTGAGGTGTTTTGTCATTTGAAAATCGGACCGGTCCCATATGTTTCTAGCAGCCTTCAGCAATTTTATAGCAGCATCTTGATCATTAAGCTTAATAGGTGTAGGTTTGCTTGAAGTCCTTCCACTACCAAACATTTTTCGAGGACAGAGTTTATCCATCTCCATTACCAATCAGTGACTGCAAAGTCTGCTGATCTTTCAATTGTTTTTCTTTACTAGACCCCTCTGCCTCCGGAACATTGAAAACAAGAACATTAGATGGTCTACGATCCTCGACTTCTTGGATGATTTAAATGAAGTGTTTCATATTTTAATACTTGATTTTCATCGCGTAAGACCTGCATTTAATTTGCGCATTTCTTCGCGAAAAGAGGAAAGTATACGATTTTCAAATATTACTAGTTGAGCATTTAGAATGGAAGCGACGGTTGATTCAAGAACTGGTAAAGTAATAGCAGATGATTTTTTATACGGTTCAAAAAAACTCACAACTTGAGTCTCAAGAAGCCTCAAGCGGTAGAAGCTGCTAGAAAGAAGAGTATAGATTCATTTGTAATTTATGAATACTTTACAATTCTCAAAGAAATTATTACCAATGTTACCCCAATAGAGATTTGGAACTTGGATGAAACTAGTTTTTGCTTTACAGTCTTAATGGCTGCAAATGCTGCTGGCGAAAAAATTCCACCTTTAATAGTGTTTAGAGGGAAAAATGTTTGGGACTTGTGGATGTCACCCGAGTCTGAAGGATTTAATGGAATGACTTATGCTGTAACAAAAAATGGTTGAATGGAAGCGGAAACTTTCGAAAATTACTTCACAAGAAATTTTCTGCGAAATATTCATGCTACAAGGCCAGCTGTTTTAATTTATGATGGACATGCTTCCCACATTGGTTTACCACTGGTTGAAAAGGCAAAGGATGAAGGTATTGTAATATTAAAATTATCACCACACACCAGCCTAGACCTGAGTGTTTTCCAGCCGTTGAAAATTAAGTGGGACGAAGAGTTAATGAAATGGCAGAGATGCAATTATAGCAAAAAATTGCCAAAATCAATTTTTTCAACTATGATTGCTACCATTTGGGAAAATCTTAATCCAGATGTAATAAAGAAAGGTTTTTCTAATGACTTCATTAGAAAAAGGAAAAATGCCACCTCATTTTTCCTTTTTCTAATGAAGTCATTCCGCCAGAAATGTTTGAACCGGAGGCGTACCAAAGGTGGTTAACTTATTTAGAGCAAGAAACTGCCGCATTTGTGCTATCGACATCCCGTGCTAGGTCATCAACACCACATCAAGAAAGTAGACCAGATTCACCATCACAAGAATCTGTCGTCTTTGTTCCTGAAAACTCTTCTCCGTTACCACATGCACGAACAAAATCATTTGAAACATTATTATTACAACAATTGAAAGAAGTTCCTCAAGTGAAAACTGAAAAGAAGCGTATCTGTTCAGGAGCAGAGATAATTGCATCGGCCGAAGCAATGCAAAAATTAACAGATAAAGAAGCAGAAAATAAAAATTCCCGAAAAAGCCAAAACAAACAATAGAATAAAATCACTCTTACAATCGATAGTGACGACGATGATAATGAAGAACAAGTCGAGTTTATTGATGATGAATCAGATGATGGTAATATGACTAATGAAATCCAAGAAAAAACAAATGATGATGAATTCATGGAATTGATAGACAAAGATTGTAATTCATTATCTGTGAATGATTGGATGATTGTAAAGCTTTCGTCAAAGAAAACGACCAAGATGTATGTTGCTCAGGTTGATTCTTCCTCCTCGTTCTACTGGCCACGTGTTGATGACACTAGTATCATTAATCCTGAAGAAATATACAAGTTAGTGTTTGGGGGAAAATGAGTAATTTTAATAATAGAACTTCAGTAGATAAGGCTAAAAATGCCTTATCTACCGAAGTTCGATTACTAAGGCATTTTTAGCCTTATCTAGTGAAGCTCTATTATTAAAATTACTCATTTTCCCCCAAACACTAATTAATACTTTAAAATATGTCTTGGTGCAGATACATGAATTTATTTTTGCGTTTTATTTTTTTAGTAAATATGTTTTTTCCACGAGTTAAGCGACATATCTATACAAGATATAAAAAGTATAATACTTAAAGTGAATTGTTTACTAATGAAACATTTATCCAATATTCAAAAGTCACCGAAAATCAATTCGAAGCCTTTGATAACCTATTTGGCTGTTTATTAATCGCTTGAGTAATTAATTTAACTCTGTTTTGTTTGTTTAGATATAAATAGGAGCAGGAATGGAAGATACTGTAAAGCGGAATGTGTGTGTACAGGATCCAAACGCGTCAGACAAACCTTATATCTTATTAACTGTCTGTAAATATGCCAGAGGAACGACAAACACATCCGTGTTTGGAACTTTGAACAAAAACCATCCCCCCGTTCATTGTATGTGCGTGCTCAAAGGCTCAGTCCAAGATAGGAAGTGGGGAGATGGGCATTTCATCTCGTGGAATATGCACAGATGCATTTACCATCATTTGCAAGGCCTGAATAACAATTAACAATAACTATCAGGCTTCGGTGTGAAATGTGTGTGCGGATGGAATATTATTCTAATGCAACTTCATGGAAGTTTTAAACTAAAAGTAAGGTAATGTGGATATGGTATCATTCTAGTTTATATTTAAAAAAAAAACTTAAACAAATATGAATTCTACCGTTTCGCTGTTTATTAAAACAAATTTGTCTTTCTGCTATGCTCGTTTCATTATATCTTATATTAAAATTTCGGCTAGTTTTTCCAATATACACACCATTACAATCAGAACATATAAGTTTATAAATACCAGATTTGTTAATTTTTTCTGTTATATCTTTTCTATTGTATAATATATTACCTAATTTATTTTTACTTCTAAATCCCATTTTGTAATTATTTTTACCAAATATATTTGCAATTCTTTCTGAAATTTCTCAAAAATAAGTTAAAGTTAAACATTTTTTATTGTTTTCTTTAATTTTTGGATAAATTTCAAAAAGTGCTTTCTTTCTGAATTCTTTATTAATTAATTTTTGAATTGTGTGAAAGGAAATTTAATTCATTACTGAATGATTGTTTTGATAGTGGAATTTTGAAAGCTCTATTGATCATAGAATAATATGTTGATAATTTTTTACAAAGGGGGTGAAATGAATCAAATGGGCTAGTATTTTTGTTACTGCTTGGTTTTCTATAAATCTCAAAATGTATCTGATTGTTTGTGTGTATAATAGTTAAATCTAAGAAGTTGATCTTTTTATTTAATTCAGTTTCTAAACTATATTTTATGTGTAGGTTTAAAGAATTGATATATTCTAAAAATGAATTTAAGTTTTCATCAGATCCATCAAAGCATGCAATAATATAATCAACATATCTATACCAAAATTTAATATGCTTTTTTATAAGTGGATTTTTAAAAATTGTTTCTTCTAATGTATTCATATAGAAATAAGCTAGTAATGGACTTAAAGGAGATCCGCCAATCCAGAATACAGAAATTTAAAGAAATATATATTTCTTTAAATTTCTGTAATGCAAACATTATTTTTTGAAACGAAAATATTTAAATTGATAAACAACAAAACAATGGGGTTTATTTTATTTAAAATCCAATTTATATGTTAAAACGTAATTTTGAATTAAAAGCTGAAATAGTGAGCGGTCGGTTCATCGTACTGAATTAATTAGCCTGTGGAATAATGCGAAAAGTTCTGTCTGCCAGAATGGGAAACGTGTATATCTATATATATATATATATATACATAAAGCTGGGAGGATTAAAAATTATGATAAAGCAGCGGAGGGAAAACTTGCAACTCGTAATTAATTAACAGCATTAATCAGTGCGACAATAAATCTACATTTAAAATACTTCCCATTTATTACCTGAAAAATTCTGCTTTAAAAAAAAACATAATGAATTTTACTGGATTACTGTTAAATTCAATCCAAGTACTTTTAAAAAATGAATTTGTTTATTATTTGCAATTTTATTTCTGTTCAATTTAGAAATTACTTTATTTTCACATAATTAAAGCGCGGGATAGTCGATGGAAATGTTTCACGAGAAAATAGAGCTGGAGCAGAAGGTAGGAGGCTCAAAATTGTGTTTTAGACATTCATTGCTATTGTTGTTTGATTTAAAGAAATTTGCTGCCGCAATCCATTAAACACTTTTAGATGCCTATTGTGGTGCCGCTCCGTCGTATCACAATTGTTAGTTTTGGTTTTAAACATTTCAATCTTGTGATTTTTATGCCAACGGCAAAGAAAAAACGGCCTGGAGGACCGAACAAGTTCGAAGAATATGAATTGCAAGCCTTAATGGGTGAAAACCCAACTCAAACTGTCAAAGAACTTGCATTTAAGACATTCATTGCTATTGTTGTTTGATTTAAAGAAATTTGCTGCCGCAATCCATTAAACACTTTTAGATGCTTATTGTGGTGCCGCTCCGTCTTATCACAATTGTTAGTTTTTGTTTTAAAAAATTTTAATCTTGTGATTTTTGTGCCAATGACAAAAAACGGCCTGGGGGACCGAACAAGTTCAAAGATAATGAATTGCAAGCCTTAATGGGTGAAAACCCAACTTAAACTGTCAAAGAATTTGCAGACAGCTTAGCAGTTGATGAAACAACTGTTTCCAGACATTTACATGCAGTGGGAAGAAACCCAAAAGGAGGGAATATGGCTACCGCACGAATTGACTGAAAATGCCATTTCGAAACGATCTAACGTTACGGGTTCATTACTTGAAAGGCAAAAAAGAAGAATTTTCTGTAGTATATTATGACATTATGGATCCATTACGACATTCCTAGGTAAAAAAAGCATGAGATAGCCATTCACATCGATCCCGAAAAGAAATATTGTAACGAAATTGAAGGAAGAAACTGTAAAGATTGTTCTGGAATGTTACACAAAGCGCGCGATGGTAAACGCGGCGTCATCGAAAGTTCCGGAAAGTTCGAGAAACAAGCACGCCATATAAGCGCGCGCTAGTGGCGCTGCAGTCAGTCTATCACGAACGTCCGATTGCTCAACATCTCGTAATAAATAAATAGTGACAGTGAGATGTTAATAAATGTGTTAAGTGTACTGTAAATAAATAAATATTGTCTAACTTATTTCCGAGTCCGATTAAACCCAATTTCGTAACAATATTAATGGCCATAATTCGCAATGCAATTGATGACATCAGCAAAGTATGGCGTGCTACGATCTGCTAGAACCTAATGAAACTGTTACTGTAGATATCTACCAATATCAATTGAACAAGTTTAATGACGAGAAATAGCGAGCAACAGACGCAAAGTCATACCCTTAAATTACAACGTTCGGCCACACTTTGCAAGATTTGTGTATGATACTGGGTGCGGCAGAGAGGACGGACGGTTTTAAAAAAAATCATAAAATAGTTAATTTTTACTCAAAAACAAATTTATTGATGGAATCAGGTTTGCAAGGAAACATCATTTGAGGCAGTCAAATGGACAATCACATCAGGTATGTGGGGGCCGAAATCTTTGATGCAGTGCTGGAGGCGTTCTTGAAACAACTCTCCAACATCGTTCTCTCAACTTGGGCGACTTCCATGCGAATTGCTTCCTTCAATCCGTCCAGAGTTTGGGGCTCGTTCTCGTATACTCTAGCCTTCAAGTGTCCCCATAAGAAAAAATCGCAAATGGATAGATCTGGGGACGGAGGAGGCCAATGAACATCGCCAAACCTGGAAATAAGGCGACCAGGGAAGAGAGAGCGAATAACAACCATTGATGCTCTGGCTGTGTGGACGGTCGCCCCATCCTGACACGTCGTAATTCAGGGAAAAAGAAGTTAGTGATCATTTCGACGTAGCGCTCTGAGTTCACGGTAATAGCTCAGCCATTACTGTCTTCGAAGAAGTAAGGGCCAATGATGCAAGTTTACGATACAACGCATCAAACCTTTTTTGGGCTGTGCAGCGGTCTTTCGTGTAACTATTGCCGATTTTCATTAGCCCAGTAACGGAAATTCTGCTGATTAACCATGCTGTTTAGGTGAAAATGGGCTTCGTTACTCATGAACAAAATGAGGTTCTCACTCTGATCAATCAGTGCTTCCATCTCACGTGCGAAGTTCATTCGTTGTGCATAATCTCCGGGCTGTAACTGTTGCACAATGGCCAATTTGTAGGGGTGAAAGCGGAGATCCATACGCAAAATTCGCCTTACCGAACGATCACTGAGGCGAAGTGCAGCAGCATGTTTCCGGGCAAATCTAACCGGACTACGAAGAAAGGCTTGTCGAACGCATTCAACATTTTCAGGAGTTCGAACTGTTCGAGGAGTTCCTCTTGGTCTTCTGTTGATCAGTTCACCACGCCTGCGAAGTGATTCAACCCAATATAATTGGAAAGCATGACAAAGATGTATTAAAAGTCTTTATTTTTATACAATATTTATATATTTATAGCAAAGGATGGTGTTTCGAGAAGGAACAGCTCTACTCCGATGAATGTTGAAGTAACAAAACTCACGCTGTACGACGGTGACTGACTCATTATTTCGGACGAAACAATCATAGACAAAAACGTGGTACTCCACCGTCCAATGACTACAACTGGTAAAACAATGGTAGGAAGTCACGAGTCAAACAGCACCCTCCCCACCTCTCTCGTAAAGGAAGGGAGAAAGTACTACCTATCTCAAAAACGTCCGTCCTCGCTGCCGCACCCTGTACATTGCTGCAGCTGGAATGGAATTTCTTTATTACTTAGCGTACTCACCAAACATTCCATCTTCTGATTATCATTTGTTCAGATCGATGCAGCATGGCTTGTTCGGTACAGGCTTCGAAATGCTGAAGAAGTGTTAAAATGGATCGCTGCTAAACCAATATCGTTAATTTGATACGGTATCGTCATGTTGCAAGAAAGTTTACGAAAAGTTATAGGAACTCGAGGTGAAGAAAGAGGGATGGAACCGCTGTACATAGTCGTAAATGTTTTATGTATATGTATTATATTTTTGATTATTTTGATTTTCCAATAAACTTCTTGTTATATAAAAAAAAATAATAATGGAAAATATTTTTATGACTATATATTGTACCATTTCAATATTAAAATAATAATAATAAATATTAAATAGTATTAATTGGAGATTCATTCGTAGTAAACATGATAGCTCTGGCATTACAAAATAAATTAAACTTAGCAGCATGGCAGCATCTAATGGTGACGATATTTCTGAACTCTTTTCTGACTATTTTAAATCTATCTTCACTGACTCATTATTTCGGACGAAACAATCGAGTAGCATTTTTAATGATTTAAACAATTTTCCTTCTAGTATTTTCGATCAAAAAACCCGTAAGCTATATATTTTGGAGTCGGAGGCTTTTGAGTTATTGAAGCAATTGGACTTATCGAAAGGAGCATGAATCCCATCATCGTTATCAAACTGTGTATGCTTTCACGGCCAATGTGATTAGATATGCTGATTTCCGGGCTACTAGGCAGTCACGTCGAAGAGTTCATACGCCCTTCGTCCATACTGAAGATGTCGACCGCAGTTGTTTGGATTGAACTCCAACAGACCACGGGATAGTAGCCTGGAAATCAACATTTCTTACCCATCATTGTTTCTGGGTAAATGTTTAGCCTTAGCAGAACCATTCATTCTCTTCAATCTGTCCATTGCTAAAGGTATAATTCCCACATGTTGGAAAAGACTAATATCATTCCCATTTTGACGTAACTTTTATTATTACCCTGTGTCAATTTTGTCATACATTCCTTTCTCGAAGACTTTCGAGAAGTTAATTTTAAAAGTTCTATTTATCAATATTAAAAATAAAATAATTCCAGAACATGTTTTTTTTTTTCATGTTTAAATAATGACGAACTAATATGATTTAATATTATATACAATATAGTAACATATTGCTAATTTAATTATATATAAATTATAAATTAAATATAAATTATTTATAGAATTATATAAAGAATAATTTAACAAAACTACATTGTTTCATTTGTAATATTTATAACTTCCTGTCGTCTCTAGCAATAAACGTTTTAATTACCGAACCGGGCCAGAATGTCGCGCGTTATTTAAAAAATAAACGCAACTTTAATTCTCACCGTTCAACACCAGCAATTACAATACACCCGAGCATAAAAACAACAATAACGAGCCGAGCCGAGTGAGATGTGCAATAAATTAGTTTCTCCACGGTCACACACATAAACAAAACTCTATTCGCGAAATGCAACTGCGCCGGCTAATAAACGGCAATAAACAAATTTAATTCGCCTCGTTTGTTTCCCCTTTGGTGTGCGTTGCTGCCATGCAGTGTGTGGTAACAAACAAAGCAATAAAATACATTGCGGCAATTACAATCTTTGGAATTGCATTGTGTTTTAATTACGGCCATTGTTCGTCGTGTGTATGTATTAGCTTGTTTAACGTCATGATGGACATATAAATAATTATGTATTTACAACGATTCTATGTGTGGTTCACTCAGTTAACCAACTGGAAATACTATTTTGTTATAATTTAAAGCTAATAATGAATTTAATCAGCTTTAAATTCATTATCTATACCAATAGTTTCTATTGTACAACATAAAGAATATTATAAAAATAATTGTTTATTTCTAAGGAAATTTATCAGGTATGATATAATTATATTTTATTCCTTTCTTCACTTTTTTTTTTTATTTTTACCACTAAATGTACATTTCGAGCACCACATAAAAGCTATTGATAAAGAGCCGTGATGCTCGAAATGTATATTTAGTGGTAAAAATAAAAAAAAGTGAAGAAAGGATTAAAATATTATTATATCATACCTGATAAATAAAAAGGAATAAAAATATTATTATAACATACCTGACATTAACATTATATTGTTATTGCTGACTCGCTTCATTGCAGCACCTAACTTATTTCAGCACTGCATTTCGGAAAAATGGAGAAATTAAATTCACCTTCAGATCTTTACCTTGTTTCAGCCAAGGTTATCTTGTCCTTTCCCGAAAGATCACTTTTACACACATACTTTAGTAACCTCCCATACATTAATTATTGCATTAATAGTTTGAAAAATACACTTGATTTGTTTCAACAATTAGTGAAACAAATCAAGTGTATTTTTCAAACTATTAATATTGTGATCATGTTTCATCAAGTGATTAATGAGAACCAAATCAAAGATTTATTAATTATTGCTTTCATAAATTAAATTAAATATGTATATAAATTTACGATATTCACTTGATTTTTTTTTATTGCCTATGGGAATTTTACAAAAAATACAAGCCTTGTACAATATATACAAACATATTTATTCAGACAGCATCATTACATAATCGTGTATTTACATTTATATTTAAATAAGAAAACAAATATTGTGTTAGTCTGTCCGGGCTATCGACCTGGGGTCTTTCTGCCGCCTTGTACATTTTTTTAACTTTCTAGTAACAGAATAACGAGTCAATCTATATAAATGTTTACTCTTGGCAAAAAAAAAAATAACCCCGTTTGTTTCCCTTAGGTTAGATATATGTGTAACCAAACAGTTATGAATTTGATATTTATTTCGTATACATCAAATTTATGTGAGCTAATGGTTCATCCTCAAATCCAGACAAAAACTTATATTCGTTGTATTACATTACGAAGTAAATTTATAACTAAGTGGAGGAAAAATACGTCTCTGAAGTTTAATGTAATATGTATGCATTTTTATGATTTATAAGAATAATTAAGATAGTTCACGGCCACGGCTAGAAGCCATTTAAAAGAACATTAAAGCTGCATTAACCCTAATTTTATTTCAAAGTTAGTCCTACATCTCTGGAAAACTAATCGGCGTACAAAAATAATACGATTAATTTATGGTGAATGCGCCGGGTAATACGTTTCTCATAATTATCTTGTTATTTATTTTAGCACTTTTAAAATATAAAACACGTAAATCCATTTCAAAATATAAATGGAAAAGATTATTCACTTACTTGGTCACAGTTATTTAAATAAATTAAATAAAAATGATTTCAAAATAATTAATGAATTATTTCCACATTTAACTCTGTGACATTTTAACGTACGTCAAAAAAAAATGTAAATTTGGGATAATTTGCTTGCACGCATTATTCGCGTCTTTCCCAGAGCCCGGTCATTTCCATCTGAGATCACGGGCGTGGAGGTACGCTTAATTAAATTAATTTAATTTAATTGGTTTCTTTTAATTCAATATGATTCCATTTAATTTTAATTTGGTTTGTTTAAATTTAACTTGATTTGGTTAAACTTAATTTAACATCTTTCAATTATGTAAGGCAGAGCTGTACTGACGTGGGATGGATCCCTAAACACGTGTTTGTGGATACCTTTATATTTTTTGGTTCTTCATATTAAATTTTATCGAACCAAAAAAGTGTTGCATGATACAATATGTTATTGATATGCAGCAACAAGTGTAGATTATGTTATTAAATGTCTAGCGGGGTATTTGTCAGAGAAGTAGTTGTTTTAATGTGCATTAGTCTAAAGTACTTGCGTGACATAAATCAAAATGTCGCAGAGTTAAATGCGGATATAATTTATTAATTATTTTCAAATAATATTTATTTAATTTATTCAATTTTAAAGGTCCTTACTTGTAGCGTTAAGGTTATGATTAATTAATTACGACGGTAGCTAACGTGAAAATAATAAAATACTCATGAATTTATCTCGTATAACATTGTATACAACTTGTTTCAGCAAAAATTATTTTCCTCTAGCAATATTTTTTGTTGCTTATAATTGATTAGAGTGTATATTACCGATTTAATTGCTTCGCAAACAAAACAGCGCTGGATACATAAACTTTAATCACTGTCCACGGGGACTTTCGCCGAATCCATTTGAAATTTTTAATTGGAGTAAATCAATAAAGGAAAATAAATGGATAAACCGCCCCGGATTTAATTAAAGCGCCCCGGAAGAGATGACGCACTTTCAGTACCGAGAAAAGCAATAATTATAAAAATGTTCACAATCACTGTTATTAAAGTATTTACGAAACCCTTAGTTTTAAGGTTGCGGTTTAGTAGAAAGAGATAGCTATATGGTAAAATGGAAATAATCGTTTGAAAAAAGAGCCATTTTTTTCGATTTAATAATATGTATTTACATGTTTTTCTAACAAGTATAAAGTATCAGTCTAAATAAAAAAACGTTAATTTTTGTTTATTATGTCAATTTACTACTTCAAGTTAGAAAAGAAAATTGCAAGAAATAAAGAAAATAATAGGTAATGCCTGCTAAGTTATTTGAATGCAGAATTTAGTGAAATGCTTTAAAATTTCATTACACAAGTTTTTATTAGCAAATATATGATTTGAAATTTGCTATAAATTTGATTAATTTTCATTGTTTTGCATAATTGTTTTTCACACAAATTAAACATTAAAATAATTTTTAATTCATCTGATGAAATTCTTGCTTATTTTAAGAATACTTTAATGTACAATACAATATTATTCATTGATCACAACAGCAATATAACTCGAATTAGTGATTGCTAATATTTATATAGCTATCTCTTTCATCTAAACCGCACCCTTAAGCTAGATGCGCATATGGATTGAATGCGCTGTTGGAAAGCAAGTTCTTTATCGAAGGGAACACCTATGTCCATAATTTCTTTCAATTTTTGCAAGGGTTGATCATTAATATTATAATAGAACGTTTGCGATTGCATGCGAGCAGTTTTTTAACATTAGTTTATATTCAAGTTAACGTTATTATTACAACATCAACTGTACATTACGTCAAAATTATGCTTCAATATAATAAAATCTTGTAAATCTCTACTTTAAGAAAATATTTTTAAATCATCTGCATATGCCAGGATATTATAGGTTAAGGAACAAGTAATGTCGTTAATGAATATGATAAACAGGAGCTGGCCAAGATTCGAGCCTTGAGGCATCCCAGACGTTGTAATTAATTCAAAGATTGTAATGTATATTGTTCCTTCTGGTAGACAGATTTTAAAAAAAAAAGTAAAAGTATTTTCAAATCATTCTGATTTTATTTGTTTGTATAATTTCAATTCGTTTCAAATAAATACCAAGTTATACTAACAGAAATTAATGGTTTTAATTTTAAAAAAAATATTTGTTAGATATTTATTAATTACTTTTACAATGTAATACTTTTTAAACCCCGACACCAATTGGTAAAAGGGGACATCGATTATATATATATATATATATATATACAGAGAGGTTTTTTTATCAGTATACATTAGGGGAAGTGTATACCTACAAAAAACGCGAGTCAAACGCATTGAACCGATGTGTTTAGTTTAATTTATTATTTGGCATATGTGTATTTAGTTGCGTGTTATAGGCAACTAAACACACATACATCAATGCGTTTGACTCGCGTATTATGCAGATATACATAGGGAAAATGTATACTGATAAAAAAAGCTCTCTGTATATATATATATATACTTTTTAAATATTAAAATACATTTTAATAATTTTGTATCAATTTATAATTTCCAGTCTTCTTCTTCTTTCTAAACTTTGTTGAATTTCTTTTTCACCGGATGCATATACTTGTAGAAACTCGATGCGTTTTCCGACGTCATATTTTAAATATTAATAAACGTCGCATCTGAGTGTGCTCGTCCTGGCGAGACCCATGACACAGATAACCCTTCCCCTGTCCCTGCCCGTGCACTTCACCACCACCACCATTTCCAAAACCAGGACATCCAGAACGAGACGACTTTCCCGATACGTACGTTTCTAGCGGTGGAAAACGCTGGAAAATATACATCCCCGCGGAGGGGGGGGCGGAGGTGAGGGCGGCGGCAGACCTATTGACGTCACAACGGTCGGGGCTAACGCTCTCCAGCACCCCTCCCTTCCCACTTTTCCCTCACTCCGCTGGATTGACGTGCATTGTTAATCATAGCTAGGTAGAGAGAGATGGAGTGATTGGATGGGGGAGGGGAAGGAAAGGGATTGTAGTACATACACTTTTACGTTCGCACATATGTATCCATCAGATTCCGAAACTACCCCGAGCGGATTCTTTCCTGCGACGGTGACAAATTGTAGTTATTCTCGGATTTCGTTTGGAGGTAACGTAATCACACGCAATGTGTGTTACAATTCAGTTTGCCATGGTTTGAAAAAAAATCATCGAAAATTAGAATCATTAAAAAAAATATATTTTGTTCTGGCTATAGAAAGTGCGGTTTCACACTTTCTATAGCCAGAACAAAATATTTTTTTTTTAATAATTTTATAAAAAAAAATCATCGAAAATTAGAATCATTAAAAAAAATATATTTTGTTCTGGCTAAAGAAAGTGCGGTTTCACACTTTCTATAGCCAGAACAAAATATTTTTTTTTTAATAATTTTATAAAAAAAAATCATCGAAAATTAGAATCATTAAAAAAAATATATTTTGTTCTGGCTATAGAAAGTGCGGTTTCACACTTTCTATAGCCAGAACAAAATATTTTTTTTAATGATTCTAATTTTCGATGATTTTTTTTTTATAAAATTCTGTAATTTTGCAGGAATACGATAGAAAAAAACCTAGACTATTTGGTATCACAAAAAATTATTACTTTCAAACTTCTCCGGCTACTTGAATAGCTCCTCTTTTGGAAACCGTCTAATGCAAGTCTGCCGATTGTCCGTTTTGGACGTATCCATGATGGAGCCAACAAGTTCATTCTTAAAGAATCTAGCTATTTTTTAATCAAAAAATCATTTTCAATCACCCGAAATTACCAGAAAATAATTTAGCAAAATTTTTGCCTCCTTAACAAGGGGAAAAATAATTCCCTTATGAAGCTAAAATTCTCACATCTTAAGCTCCCAATCTTTAGCTATATTTTGGTGTAATATGAAGCAATTTTCCGTTTGTCAGATTCAGTCAGCATTCGATTTTTAAATAGATAAGTAAATATATTTATATAAAAAATCATAATTAAAAAGCAAAATTTCTGGAAAATCTTAAAATCGGGAAATCCAGCTGTATTTTGCTTAAATATATTTTTTCTAAATCACAAAAAAGCCGTCACAAAAACATATAAAATCGAAAATTAGAATTAAAAAAATGTCACTTTTATCGAACATTTTGCCTATTTTATGAAGCAAAATTTACGAACATACTTACAGAAAACTAAATCCCTGATGTAATTCAAATTCTCACAGATGCTTAAGCTGTTATCCTTTAGCTACATCTAGGTATAAAATTAAGCCATTTGTTGATTTTCGCCGAAATTTTACTTTTTAGATGCATACGATATTTTCAATTTTAGAGGAAATATTTTTTAGTTCAAGTTTAGTTTACTGCGAAATTTCTTTTTTTTAATTCAATTTATTAAATAATATTATTCTGTTCAAAAATACAAAAAGAAACCTCTTAAAATCATTATTATTAAGATTATTAATGATTGTCATTATTATTGGTATAAGAAGATACAACTTATTTAGACTAGAGTATAGTTGGAAAAACAAACACTGGCATTTAAAGCATTCAATCTTAAAAACACACGTCTTAATTACTAGCTAATTAGACACTATTTACATTAACAATGAATGCAGAGCTTCTTACTTGCAACAAAAATAAATAAACAAAGCGCAAATCCTTGAATGCAATTCAATTCAGGATACATTAATAGGAATAATAAAAAAAACTCGTCCAGTTTAACCAATTAGCTTCATTGCTTGCACAGCGAGCGGGTCACGGCCTGCCCCCGAACAAATAAAATAGGTGCTCCACATTTAAATTAAAACCGACCACTTTTCGCAAATTAATTAATTAATTAAAAACGGCGACGTATGGCTGGTAAACAGGCGCCGCTAGATTATTAATTAGGGCGGATCAAGTGAAGAAGGGACACAAAAAAGGGAAGAGAACGATGGAGCGAGTGCGGGGGGGAATACAAACGCCCGTTGGTGTATTTTAGGGCTTTCGTTTGATTGTGGGCTGGTAATTTAAAAATATCCAAGAGTGGATTTTCTTTTGACGTTATCAGCCCCGGGGAAGATCAAAGCATTGATGAAAACAGGGATAAGGCGACAGGGGTGATTACTGTCATGACATAAAAAAATAAAATGAAATAAAAAAAATCGATTCATTTTTTTTTGCCAGCCTGTTTTCCGTGCGCATTATCGGGATCTTTGCTGCGTTACGTATTTGCGTGTTTGTTGATCTCGTTTTATTCTCCTTAAAGCGCGGAATTCTCGGCGTATTTCGATGAACTTATTTGTGTTATTAAACTTCAAAGATATCAACTTGACAATACTGACTAGATATACAACAAATTTAGAAGGCATATATAAATGGACTGGATATTTTATTTATCAATATATATAAAGGATTTTATTTAATTGAAAATTGATCTATAATAATTTTTAGATTTTTTTTTTATTTGAAGTTGTGTGAACATGCAATAGAAAATCCACATCATATATATTAAGAAATATATGATGTGGATTTTCTATTGTTTGTTCACACAATTTCAAATAAAAAAAATCCGTTATATTTATTGATTTTTCTTTATTTGAAATTGTGTGAACAAGCAATAGAAAATCCACATCATATATATTAAGAAATATATGATGTGGATTTTCTATTGTTTGATCACACAATTTCAAATAAAAAAAAATCTAAAAATTATTATAGATCAATTTTCAATTAAATAAAATCCTTTATATTTATTGATTTTTTTCTTTATTTGAAATTGTATGAACAAACAATAGAAAATCCACATCATATATTTCTTAATATATATGATGTGGATTTTCTATTGCTTGTTCACACAATTTCAAATAAAAAAAAAACGCATACTGTTCTCATTTTTAGTGTATATATGATTAACCAAATTGTACTAAAGCTATAGATGAATACCTTGAGTACGACCGCTTCACCTAAAAGCAAACAACCCTCGCTAGAAACACTGGGCGTGACAAAGGCTGATCACCTCAGTCAAACCAGGATGGTTTTAGAGAGCAAAGGAGGCACCTGTGGCGCAGGAGGAGAAGGAAAGTCTTGGAGGCGCAGGCCAAAAATTCTAAGGTAGCCGCCTCCACAAGTACCTCCTTCAAGATCAAACTCACTGAAGCCATGAGAAGACCAAATCGCCCACCAAGTCGAAGGAGGATACAGCTAAGCTCAATGACATGGGTAAGAGGTTGCTTCAGCCAATTCCTTTCGAAGCCCACGCCCAAACATCCTGCAAAGAGTCGCCCTGGAGGCGACCTCGCAATTGGTCATGACCTACAAAAAACCTGCCGAATGCCACTTACGGATGATTACCTGGGATGGATCGAACCCCCTTGGTGAGATCAGTCAGAAGAGGGCTGCTCTAATTAAGCTTATGTAGTAGTAATAAGACCATCTCTACTAATCCTCTGCAAGATTCAGGACCTAGTCCTACAAGGATGTAACTCTCAGGATTCACTGCGAAGATCTGGACACCGTATTATGGCTAGAGGAAGCAATCTAATCCCTCTTCAGATTGTAAGTTGTTCGCAACCAGTGAAGACCTCCTTCCAAGGTTGTAAAAAGCCACCCTGTGGATTCCCAGGGAGGAATTTGACATCGCTGAAGGGAAGGAAGAGGTTATGAAGAGGCTCAGAATACAAAATCCTAAGGATAACATTAAGGACTGGCCTGTTGACTGGAGACAGTTCACCTGAACAACTCTTTATCTATGGCATAGGAGAGGAGAACAGAAAGGTCGTAAAAGAGAATTCATTATAGTTTTTATACGGAAAACCTGTAATGGAACTCAAACTAAAAGAGTGTGTAGTGTAAACCCAGGGCTGCAAAAATTTCTAAAATCCCTATGGTTTCCAATTCTTGACTTCTCAGGAAGACCGCCAGGAGCATTAGTAATTTACAACATCTCCAAGGAGAACAGCAGTAGTTGTAGACGTTACCATGGAATCACCATTTACATCAAAACCAAATCACCTAGCTTGGATGGGCCTATGCCTACTGACCCAGAGATATATTGGTGGAGGAAGACAGAAGAATAGCCATTGCGAATGCCAGTCAGGTACAGTATTTTTTTACAGTGCAATCTGGGCCATTCGAAGGCAGCTACGGCAACCCTCTGTAGTCAACTCAATCTGGCATCGGATATTATAGCTCTGATGCAGGAAGCTTTGATTGTGAAATCCAGGGTCTATGATCTAGGAAGACTTAACGGAAATGTATTTTACAGACTGTCCCAGCAGCCTAAGACCGTCGTCTACATCCTAAGCGGGTTACAGCTCATTTGCTGCCACATCTCTTAGATGGGAATAAAAGAGAGAGAGAGAGAGAGTGGTCTCTCTCACAACGGTTTGGGCAGGAAAAAGGTTGTCATCCTGATAGAAGTCTACCTCCCTCTGTTCAACGGACTGGGTAAAGTGTTAGGGATCTACATCGAGGACTCATGGGGCTTTTAAGAGTAGCAATTTGGCTTCCGTAACAGCAAGTCAACCACGCAGGTTATTCTGGCCGTATCCCTGGTGAGAGAAGCGAACACCGAACCCTTGAGGAAGAGGTGCCACTATTAGTTAGTTGCATCAGGCGTGAAGAATTCAATTTCATTCCGTGAATAAAGCTAGGGCCAGCCTTCTAACAGCTAGCTGACATGGTGGCCTTCTACCTAAATGAGAGACATCTGCCATACATCACACAAGGCGGTGAGAAGAGGAAAGTGGTCAATATGGAGTTTCCACGGGGATCGATCTTAGGCCGACTCTTTGGAATCTGGTATACGACGAGATTCTAGGGATAGAAGTCCCCCCTCGATGGTCGCATTTGCACACGATCTGACTATGATGGTGAGGCACTGCTTCATGATTGCTTTGAAGAGACTACTCTCTGAAGCAACGGACCTTACAATTAGGAAGTTGGAGATCGGTCTGCAGATTCTGGAGATTTTTCCCACAAAGATGAGCAACGTTCTGGTCGGCCTACTGAAGTTGAAGATGACCAAATCAAAGTCATAATTGAAGAGCAACTGTTCGAGAGGTTGCGAAGAGGCTACATGTGTCGCACACAACAATTGAAAAATATTTAAAATGTCTTGGGCTAGTTAATAAACTTAATATTTGGGTACCTCACGAATTGAAAGAAATTCATTTAACACAAAGAATCAACTTTTGAGAAGATCGTGGCCCCATTATTTTGAACAAGGAGGACGGGAAAGGCCTCGAATAAAGAGATCTTGATCGGATGGCACCGGGTGGGAATCGGTAGGAGTCTTAAACACCTGGGGTGTTATGCTCGTAGCAAACTCAAGATGCAACACGTTGACTAGAATGGTAATGGAAGCAGCCATCCGCATGCAAGCGGCGATTGCCCGTATTCTATCGAACGTGGGAGATTTGGGACAAGGTATATGGAGACTGTTGTCTAAGTTGTCCTTTAATGTTGTTAACGTGGGAGATTTGGGTCAAGGTATATGGAGACTGTTGTCTAAGTTGTCCTTTAATGTTGTTTTCTTATTATGTTCGGTAACTTTGTTGCAATTTAGAATTATTTTAAGACTATAATTTCTTTTGTATAGGCCTTAATTCTTAAAATCACTTTTAAATTGTGTTAGGTAGTTTTGACATTATACTATCAGTAAACATGCAATTTATCATCCAGTAAAATAAATCAGAGAAATGCGAAAATTTGTGAACGCCAACATTTGAAATGTAAAACAGGAGAAAAATTACCGAGAGACAGAACTTAAAGGAAAGACAATAATGATTAAGAAAGCAGCAGTCAATTATAAATAAAAATTATTTCATTATTTATAAATTAAAGTTCAGTAATAAGTAAATAAATAAAAACTTACGTTACCACAAAATTCGTAAAGTCTTTCTCACATTTTGACGTCTGTATACTGTCGTTGTTTATTATAATTAAAATGTTTATTATCGCACTATTTAAAGACAATAATGATTAAGAAAGCAGCAGTCAATTATAAATAAAAATTATTTCATTATTTATAAATTAAAGTTAAGTAATAACTAAACAAATAAAAACTTACGTTACCACAAAATTCGTGAAGCCTTTCTCACATTTTGACGTCCGTATAATGTCGTTGTTTATTATAATTAAAACGTTTATTATCGCACTATTTAACTCTTTTTATCAAGATCACTTGAAACAACAACAAAAAAACAATAACAGAAACAACTTCTGCAATCGCGATCAACACGCGAACTCGAGTGTTTATGGAATATTTTCAAGTCTCTCTCCTTCTAATGCGATATCCGATGTGAAAAATAGCTATCTTTGTATATAACAAAGCGTGATAATAATTGTGCGATCGGTTTTATTTGCCGGCTAATTGTACCACAGATGTTTATCGGCGGGTATTTGCGATAAACGGCTTTAACATATAAATCGTTTATTTGTGTGTACTTAATTACGCTATTTCCAAAATGAGAAGATATCAGTCGTATATTTATGTATGCACAGGATGAATGCATAATACTGTTTGAGTAAACTAATGCATCATGGTTTTATATTTAAAAAAAAAATGAAAAAATACATTTTTTCATATAAAAATGGAAAAATATATTTTTTCATATAAATATGGAAAAATATATTTTTTCATACAAAAAATGAAAAAATACATTTTTTTGTGTGTTTTCGAACAGCTACCATCACTTAAATTCACAAGTACTATCAATGTGCAATAAGTATAATAATAATTTTTGATTTATTCCATATATTAGCGAGACATTATTATTAAGACTACAATTATAAGAACGTAATTTGTTATGTAGTATCGATATGTATACTTATTCGATTTATTGTTTAATTTTTAAATGTAACTCTAATTTTTGTTCACTTGTTTGTATTTTTCGGTAGCGGCTGCCTATTATTATTGTTGTAATTTTTTAGTTTGTCAAGTATACCAAAATTTATTTAAAATATTTCACACTCATTTAAGTTACTGTATTACTATTAGTTAATTTAAATTTACTTTAATTATGCAATGTAATATTTAAGTTATCCTGTAATTGGCCTTCTTGACTGTTGAGTTATAAATAAATAAATACGTCTGCTACGTAAAAATTCAATGGTTGAGGCTGCCACTTGATGAAACTGCATATTCACAATTAGATAAAAACACAAAAATATTTTAGTTTCACTATTATTTATTGTAGAAACACTGCTACAATTGTTTCGCCAACACAAATCAGGCAGATGATTAATGGTTTTTACAAAAACAAAATGGTATTTATATACAAACACAGGTAGAAGAAAAGAAGATGGGGTGAGGGTTGATAGGCTTAGTTGAAAACAGTACAGTTATTACAAAATTAAATAGAGAAAATTATACAAATAATGCTTAAATTATAACGTATGTAAAAATAAATAATATTTAGCGAGTGAAATTATAAACTAAGTAGAGGGGAATTATATATATCCAATTGAACATTCACGAGCACGCCTTTAGATTTGAGTTTATTTATCTCTAGTTGCTCAAGGAGGTTTCTATATAAATTTTGTTTTTGTAAAAGCCATTAATCATTGGCCTGATGATGCCACTGTGTTGGCGAAACAATTATAGCAGTGTTTCTACAATAAATAATAATGAAACTAAAATATTTTTGTGTTTTTATCTAATTGTGAATAATTATGTATATGA
Source organism: Philonthus spinipes (assembly GCA_963082785.1). NCBI lineage: Eukaryota > Metazoa > Arthropoda > Insecta > Coleoptera > Staphylinidae > Philonthus > Philonthus spinipes. Next base: position 16,226,691 of record OY720318.1, on the reverse strand, counting down.
TTTAATATATTTAAATAACTGTGACCAAGTGAATGAATACTGTTTTCTATTTATATGAATAAAGATGTTTACTTGGATACAAATTGAATATACATTTTAAACTTACTAGAATTATTCGAGACTTAACAAAACAAAATATATCAGCCCGAAAGTTGCAAACGTATACAGCTTTAATACATCGCGACCATTCGAAACCGTTTCAAATTCCGGAAACAACGTGAAACTTCTGGACGAAACTGCCCCCGATCAGGTCGTTTAATTTCAGCACATGGTCGCAATATCCGCATAATAACAACTACACCCCGTGCATCCTTGTAAAGTTTAAGTGGCGGATCGATATTCCGAATGCACTACAACGTCAAGACTATTGACGTCACATATCGCCGACGTGCCGTTATTATTATTATTATTATTATTACGATAAATTAGCCTTGCTCAATTATAGACTGAATCGCATTCTGACCTACCTTAACATGCACCCCGCCCACGCAACATACACAAGCGAGCGCTGCTAAAGTGCTTAATTCGCATCGTGGATTTATTTTCGTGTCTGTCGTGAATATTTTCACTAAAAATAAATCCCGTTCGATAACTCTGTCTTTAATTATATCATGCATTACGGTTACGACAATAGCCTTGCAGTAATGTGCGCGGGTATTTTTAGAGTTAAGGTTTCCCGTAATAACTACGGAGTACTATAATAAACAAGTACAGTTAGCTATTATTAACTTTTATTCAAATAATTTATTAATTCTTAATAATATATCAAAATAGTTCGGATATTATCCTCAGACTGTTAAAATGTTAAAGATAAAATTACAAAGATTTTCAGGGTATAGCAAATGCTAAGTGTAACGTTTACGTTATTAATTTTATTTTTGTTCAAATAATTTATTAATTCTTAATAATATATGAAAATAATTCGAAAATATTATCCTCAGATTCTATGCATATATAAATATATATCTATTAAAAAAAACTACTTAGACTGCGCTGATAAAAAATAATGTACACTTAACATTTCCCTTACAAAATAACCCCGATTAAATTCAACTGAGAGATTACATCGACAAAGATTCAAGAAACCAAAGAAATAAATAAAATACTTATTATTAAAATTACAAGGTGGAAAGACTATTGGTCCATAGCTAATTAACAGATATAAAAAAATCATTTGATTTTGTAATTTCTTAATCTTTATTTAGTATTTTTTGCTGTATATATCTGTTAATAAAGATTATTATTATTATTATTGGTCCTTCAGCGTTTATCTAGTTGATCCCTGTACAGACGGGCTTTGCCAAGTCTGTGCATTGATTTTATTATTTCAAGAATAGCCTGACTATGTTGCACGTTTTAAGTATTACTACTTTTTGGATATATTAGTGCAGTACTGGATCTAGTTGGAGTTGTTGTAAGTGCTGAATAAATATTGAGTGTGTGATGCCTGTTATGGATAATATGAAAGGGATGAAGTGTGTATGTTTCTGCTTCCATATCCGTTCCAGTTCTATTGCAAGAGGAGTGTACTTGTCTATTTTTTCTGCGTATTTTTTTTAGATGTTTATGGCCCTTGGGATGGCAATATCTATTAGATATATTTCTTTGTTTGTTTTATTTTGTAGTGTTACGTCTGGCCTATTGCATATTATTGTTTTGTCCGTGTGTATTGTTACGTCGTAGTATAGTTTATATTTGTTATTTTCTAGAACTTTGTCTGGGATGTAGTTGTAGTAGGGCGTCTCGTCTGTTATCAGATTATACTGATGAGCAATAGCTTGATGTATTATCTTTGCTGCGATGTTGTGCCGTTCAGTATATTCTGTTCCCGCTAATAGCTTGCATCCTCCTGTAATGTGTTGTATGTTTTCCTGTAGTGTATGACACTTTAAGCATATATCGCTCATTGTTGAGATTTTCATAATGTGTCTTTGATAGCTTGTAGCTATTACTTGGTCTTGGATTGCAAGGAGGAATCCTTCCGTTTCTGGGAATAGTTGCCCTTTTTTCCAGCCATTTATAACTATCTTTCTTGTTTATATCTTCGGTGTTCATAACATGTAGATGTTGGCCATGTAATCCTTTATGTGCCCATTGTTCTATTTTCTGTGCTTGTGTTTGTTGGCGACTTTTGCACGATAGATTGAGTGGTGTGCATTCCTGATCTGCTTGTACTATAGCTATATGCAATTTTGTGGTTTTGCTGTAGAAGTAATTCCGAAGTATTTCTACTTGTTTTGCGTAGAGAATGTGGATGTCTATCATTCCCCTGCCCCCTTCTTTCCTGTCTAATATCATACGTTCTTTACATGATCTCGGGTGATGTTTCCTATACTTCGTTAGTTCAGCATTTGTAGTTGTATGGACATTGTCTAAGTCTGTCTTGATCCACTTTATTATTCCAAATGAATACGTGAGTAGAGGGATTGCAAACGTGTTTATCGCCTTGAAAGTGTTGTTCAAATTTAGGTAAGATTTTAGAATAAGTGACAGCCGGTTTTTATATTGCTGTATGATATGTTTTTTTTATTGCTGTATGGTCCATTCTCGTGTTTTGTTGGAATCCAAGGTACTTGTAGGTCTCTTCTTTCTCCATGTTGTCCATCGTTTGATTCTTGAGTGTTTCTGTATTTATGTCTTCTTTTTTCAAAAAAGAAACTAAGTCAGTTGATATGTTGTGAACTTTTTGCTAAATTAACTCAATCAAATATGTGTTTACATTAACAACACGTTCGTTGTTTTACGTATTCTTTTTGTGTTGAAGTTTGTCAGATATTTATATATACGTTTTTTACAATTTTAATGTTAGACTTACACTTCCTTATTATTGTAGTGTTAAACCCTGGAGAAGGAGAAAAATAGTCTCCGAAAGCTCGGTTTTTTTATCAATAAATTGATTACATGAATTGATAATAAATAAAGCCTATTCATTGGTCGACGTCTCTGTTACAAATCCCTGAGTGTCTCGACGAAGTACGACCGTTACTTCCACCTGAGTTTATGTCTTCTTTCCATTTGCCTCTTTCTACTATAAGCATCTTACACTTGTTTATTCCGAATTCCATATTAATATCTGTAGTTATTTCTTCTACTATTTTCAGTAATCCTTTGATATGTGTTTTTGTCGACCCGTATATTTTAATGTCGTCCATGTATAGTAGGTGATTAATTTTATGGTTTGTTCTTGGTTGATGTTTGATTTGGAATCCGTAAGTCGTATTGTTTAGAGCATTTGAGAGAGGGTTTAGACACAATAATCTGTGTTCATATATCAACAGAATTCGTTCAAAAATAAGACCTAAAAACCCCTGGATTACAGAACAAATAATTCACGAAATGGAAAAACGAGATAAGTTCATTCAAACCTGGAAAAACTCAGACAGATCCAAAAAAAAAAACGAGCTGAGAACACATTATAAAAAACATCGAAACAAAGTTACAGATCTGATATAATACGAAAAGAAAAAGTATTTTCACAATATTTTCGATAAATCAAAAAACAACATGAATGTGACATGGAAACATATAAATCAACTAATGAAGCAAAACGTCTCAAATAATACTAACTTAAATAAATACTTCAATATCCCTGACGCATCGATTTCTAAGAACTTCGCGAAAATATTCACGGAATCAACATTAAAGAATGTTCACAAACGTGACGAAATATTGTCTAAAAATGTAGTGTACAACCGTAATACAAGATCGATATTTCTACCTCAATCAGGAACTCCTTATATGACTTTTATATGAAAACACTATTGGAACTCATCAATTAAAATATTGTGGTGTTACGTCAAGTTGCCACTCCAAAATTCTACAGGGTGTAATTTTGTAGAACTGTTTCTGAAAACTTGATAATGCTCTTAGATACCTTAATGTGAGCCCAGAACTCCATTCAGAACTATTGAATTCTTTTCATAAGGGTGCCAACTTGGCACACCCGAAATTAGCTTAAAAATGGCAACAAATAATCGAAAAAAATCTACCTAATGAACCTACGTAATGTTCACTTGCATTGACTCCGATTAAATTCTCTGATTAGTTATTAACTTTAATGCGCGGATTTTGGTTGCACCCTATGTCGATTAAATACTGGGAGTCCACCGAGTTCTAAGGATTTTCCTTTCTGTTTTGGGTGATTTTAGGTAATTTTCGCGCCCCTAAGTTAGAATCAGTTAAAGCACGTGTTTGTCACGTTTATAAATTAAGGTAAATCAAAATTAATTAGATCATTTACTTCTAAAAAATCAATTTCGTCGATTCTAAATCCACTTTTGGTTATTTCCGTCATATTTCTATCTAACTATCTCTTTCTATGATCTCCATCAACTATAAACAACTTCACGATTATCCTCAATCGACGTGAAATAGAACGTGTATGAGTTAATCGGCCAAAATTGGCTGATTAAATATTCAAATAAATTAAATAAAGTGAATTTGAAAATAATTAATTAATTAATTTAGCTACTGTGACATTATGACTTATGTTACATAAGTACTTTAGCAAATATTTGATGTTTTTAGGTTATTTTAATCAAGAGTAAGTTTTGGTGCAAGCTAATTTCAGACTTAATCGTCATTAACTATTTAATCATGATTAAGTATCCGCAGTGCAATCCGATAACTCTAACTATATTAAATAAAGGCTTGAAACAAATGTGTAAGAAACATAGATGACTTTTTGCCACATAAAATTAACTCATTTAAAATTAATTTATAAGTTAATGGAGCATACACTGATTCTCCCAAGGCCTTTGACCGTTAAATCAACATATTCAGAATTGCAACTTCATCCTATTTGCAGATGATTTAAAAATCTATAGAGTCATTAGGAGTAACGTTGATGTCACATTTTTATAATACGATTTAAATAGTGTTTATAGGTGGTGTATGGATAATAATAGCTTTCTAAATCTCAGTAAGTGTTCCTCAATATCGGTTAGTAGAGGTCGATTAAAATAAAATGTATATTCTATTAATGAAAGTAATTTGCAAGTAGTTGAACATATTAAAACATTTTGATTGCAAATTATCATAATCTAAGCACATTAAAAATAAAAAGACATGTATTCATTACTCTAGTTCATACACAATTTGAATACACATCTTGCATCTGGTTCGCATTACAAATCGAAAATTAATCAAATTCAGCGAGTTCAAGATAATTTTATGTTATCAATATCAGGCATAAATGGTATTAGAAGACTTGACTATAGTCGTACCAATATGCTTTCATTACTACAGTTACAATCATTAGAGGAAAGGCGCAAATTTGTTGATTTATGTCTTTTATCGAAGTTACATTTCAATATTCCTTAAAAAACGCGCCATTAAAATATTCATGAGAATCAGTGCAGAACAAATTACGCACAGCATGTATTCATCAATAGAACGATAAGATTAAAGGGTTCAAAAAATGTTTTTTTTTTTCTTTATATCGGAATTCGAAAGTGTATACATTTAAGATTATTCCCTAAAGAGTTTCATAATGATTGGGTACAAATTGCGGAAGCTATGCGAGCTTATGCAAAATTAATCGAAACCCTAGTGAACACATCTCAAATCTTTAAAAGCGATTATCTCAAAACCACATTTTCAAAATTGGTGACGGCGATAATTCAATCCATCAATATTACTGTGGCTTTTTGTTTCGTATTCTCAACTTTCTTTTCTAGTCGTTGATCGTTCGGATTATTTATTTTTTATTTTTTTTACAGCCGATCAAAGACATATATTTAGACCAGAAAAAAACATTTTTTTTATTAACTCATAAACATACAAATAATGATCTCAAAATAAATTAAATGATTATTTCCTATTTCACACATGCATACACGTATGTGATAGGTATATACCGTATAAACAATATACATATCAATTATAATCAAAAAGGTGCAACAAAAAAAAATATGATGATTTCAAAGTTAAGAAAAATGCATTTCGATCTTGACTAAAAATGTCAACAGCATGTTGTATCTCGTGATACTTCCTTAACATTGCAGTTGAGAAAAAGAATGTCGTCTTGTTGTGATTTTTTTAAATTTTTTTATAATTATTTGGAAATTTATATTTTCAAATAAATTAATAAGTAATTATTCGCTTTACAAGCTTAATTAAATCCTAATTCATAACAATGCGCATACTTCTGAATTATATTTCAAACACTGCAGTTACGAAAATTAAATTGCTGTATTACACAATCAATATTGAAGTGTGTTATTTATTTTCATCGGACGGCGCACTAGCGCGTAATATAAATTTCATCATTTATTATTGGTTATTTAAATACTGAACGTTAATTAAGAGAATGTTGGAAATAAATTAAATTCTCTTTTGCTACTGTAATTAATTAATTCTGGTAATATTTGTTTTTATGCATGTGTTGTAAATTAATTAAATGTAATAAAAAACAATTATTTTCGTATAGCAAAGCAGAAAGAGTTAAAAGAGTTGATTGTTATTGGGAGGGACATTATAAATGTAAAATAGAATTAAACAAAGATGATTCACACATTTGCAGTTATTTAAATTACAATTAAATTAAACAAGGAAATTTTCTGGCAATTTGCAGTTATTTAAATTACAATTAAATTAAACAAGGAAAATTTCTGGCAATTTGCAGTTATTTAAATTACAATTAAATTAAACAAGGAAAATTTCTGGCAATTTGCAGTTATTTAAATTACAATTAAATTAAACAAGGAAAATTTCTGGAAATTTGCAGTTATTTAAATTACAATTAAATTAAACAAGGAAAATTTCTGGCAATTTCTGGATGTTTCGGGCATGAGGTGTATGTAACTTCTGAATTTTAATAATAAGAACCGTCTAATGAGCAACGCTCAGGAGCTCTTGAATGAGTGACGAATATGGGCTATCGACCGGAGGTCTTTCTGCCATATTTATTTAATTTGTTACATAAACCGAGTGTTCATTATTTATACCCACACAAAAAAATCCAACACGTATTACGAAGTGTTAATTAAATTAGAAAACTATTCATATACTCTGTATTTTACTGTTTTAAAAATAAATTAAATAAATTATGGCGGAAAGACCATAGGTCGATAGCCTGTTCAAGCAAGCAAGAAAGAAACAAATATACCATAATATATTGTAAATATATGTAGAACAAATAACTTTGAATAAAGATATTGTAGTAGTAGTTAAATAAATTATGCGGATTTAAAAAAAAAAAGAAATTAATTGCTCCATTCTTTTAAGAATTCTCAATTATGTTGTTTGATTTTCACTTGGTTTGAACTGACATAAATTATATTATGACTGATAGTTGACAAGAAATGGAAAATTTCAAGTAGTTGCTTAAATGATTGTAAGTATCAAAAGGTTGATATACATAACTTATTATAATAATTTGCCGACCTTTCTTGTTTCCGTCCTAAATACATATTAATGAACAAGTAGTAAAAATGCTTAAGTACGGGGAAAATTTACAGGTCTTAATAACCTTTACCTAAAACACGATTATATAATCACAATCTTGATTTAATCACTATCTACATAAATACACACATCACCTTTTTAAAAGTACATCTCATTAAAACATAATGATACCGCAAAACCTACTTTCGCACTCGTTTCTCGGTTCAATTTCCAGTTAAATCAAATAGTGGAATATTTAATAACCTTGACTTTTTCCAACAAATAACAACAACAAACGTATTTTTAGATAAATCCGCCGGCACCATTGAACTCATTAATAACAATACTTTCTAAACTAGAAAAATACCAATTGTACGCGTGTGTGTTTGTGCGTCCTATCCAAAGTCTGCATCAGTTCCAAAACAGCCTTGGCATAGAATTTCATATTGTTCCCCATTGAGAGAGTGATTTATTCCATTTATTCGCTTCAGGTTTCTATTCAGCTACGTTCGCCCATACACATTATTATATCCTCCTTTTTTCCTTCTTTCATTCCCGCGGGGCGATAATTGAATAATTCAGCTACTCCCGTTTTAACCTGTCAATGTTTATTGTAACAGATTCGCGTTTTATTGCCCAGGTTTTAACTTTTATTTCCGAGACTCGTAAATCATTAAGGCAGTTATCTATATGCGCGTGCGTGCGTGTGTGTGTGTGTTTCTTTTCAAGGGCTTCATTACATTACAAAACATCTTAAAGCTCGCTTCGCTTTGTGCTGCGGGATTTAATTTTCAAGGATGGGCGAAAGCACGCTTTTCTTGGGAAGATTTAGGTGGGGGTGTTTTTGTCATGAAATAAATCCTTAAGTTCGCGTATTTCTGAAAATTTTACGTTGACGTTTGATATAAATATTTCAAATCAAAACTACTTTTTCATTTCCATCGTTATTTTCAAGGATGGGCGAAAGCACGCTTATCTTGGGAATATATAGGTGGGGGTGTTTTTATCATGAAATAAATCCTTAAGTTCACGTATTTCTGAAAATTTTAAGTTGACGTTTAATATAAATATTTCAAATCGCAACTCCTTATTCCTTTCCATCGTTCATCTAATTCATCCTTTTCTGTCTCCATCAATAACCACACTATCTAGCCCTCAGATCTTTGTAAATACCTAGGTATCCATATTGACTCCAAATTCACATTTAAAGCTCACTTTACGATATTAAAACTAAAGTCAAGAAAAGGGCGTTTTTTTTCAGAAGTTTGTCATTTAAAAAACAAATGTATTAGAACACAGATTGCTGTACGTATTTATAAAATGATCTGTCGTCCTTTTCTTAACTACGCAATTCTTTTTCATAATCCGCATAATCCGCACCCTATAACTCTATCTAATTTAGAAATAGCAGAAAAATTGGCTCTAAGAGTGCTTACTAAAATCCGTCACCCGCAAAACCCTCTACACAACCCGTCAAACATCCGGTTATATCGCCTCACTCCTATCCAACTCCGTTTACAATCCCTTGCTACAAAATTCGACTCTAATCGTATTCATTTTGACCTGCTACAGCCTCTCTGTATTCCCCGAAATAAGAAAATAATCTCTCATCGAAAATTTCCGTCTTCCTCAATTCATGAATTCATTACATCATTTTCTTTCATAATAATTGAATCAAACCCTTCATATTATCATCATGATTTATTACAAAAACTAAATTCATTCGACTATATTCGGCTATCGACCGTTAAGGTCTTTCCGCCTTATTTAATTATTATTTTGTCAAGTCGCGTTAAATTAATAAGATAATAAATTAACTCATTTAAATATGCATCAATCAGATACAACGGATTGGAGTTTATTGCCAACTCTTCAGACAAAACCAAACGTTAGATATAGTTTCACTTCAAAGAGGATACGCAGGTTCATCTAAAATTTCTTAAAAAAAAAAGAGGAATGAAATATTCGAGGCCTTAAATTAACCATTGCCAATAGACAAAAAAAATAAAAGAAAACCAAATGAGATGGTACGGTCATTTATGTAGAATGGGAGAAGAAAGAAACGTAAGAAGAATATATGAATCAAGAACTCCAAGCAAAAATCAAAAAGGTAGACCAAGAAAGGAATGGAATGACGAAATAAGAGAAGAGTTTGAGAAAAAAGGAATAAAATGGGAAAAAGCCAGAAAACTCACATAAAACAGAAAAATATGGAGAAAAACATACACAGGACAAACAATCACCTCATACTGAGAAGTAGACAGGAACATATAACGATGTTAAATAAAATAAATAAAAATAAATTAGCCATTGGACATATGTCAATTAAGTTTACGAAGAATGTGAATAAATTTACAACGAAATTAATTTAAATAAAAGGATAAACCAGGTAAACATTTTGTTGATGCAAAAAATATTAAGATACAATTTCATCTAAATCGAATTTAACATCACACGCAGTTCTTGAATATACAAGAAACATGGAAGCAAATTCACGATAGAAGAGCTTTACAGTAATAAATTTCACAAAAAAGATTTCACCCTTATTTCTTGAAGTCTCAACATCAACTATGTGAGTTGAAAAAAAAGAGACTTTTCTGACATTAAACTCATTCTGAAACTTTATACGCGTTATTTTCGAAACCATATTTGTTTGTCGGTTCCAGTGATATCTCTAGAACAAACATTCAGATTTATTTGAATTTTCGTACTTCTGAAAGCTAATAGAATTCCGTATCGTTAGACCCATACTTTTTTGAAAATTTTGATTATATTTTATCATATTTTCATTATCTATTTTATATATATACAATCATCTTTATTGTGGTATTTACATATACATATATTATACAATTTATTTAATATGAACTTATAAATGGCTACCTTCAGCCATATATATTTTATATGTTATATTTTTACTTTATATTGTTTTTTTTTTTTTGATTAAAAAAACTTTTATATTTCAATACCTAGCTCCAGATCTACATCACAGTCTTCAAAAATATTATCCAAGTTGCATTTCCTTGAATTATCTTGAGAATTCAATACATTTTTTATAGATTTTTTAGAGCTTTTATTAAACATATCCATATTTTCCTTATCTCCTTCACCACTTCTTGATTCTGATTTTTCAAAGTAACCGTTTTCCAAACTATACATTTTGTAATTCAAATTCTTGTTACAGGACTCTAATATTTCCTCATTTTCTTCATGACTCTCTTTACTCAAACTTCTAGACCACTTGGGCTGAAAGTTTTCATAACCTTCATTATTACTGAAATCACCAGAGTCTTTACTTGGTTCATTCTCGAAATGTTCATCACTATCATTCAAATCGTCAGAATATTTCTGATGTTTCTTTATTAAAATTCCATCCTGAAGTATTTCTTCTGAAATGGAATACTTTGTCTGCTCGCTAATTTTATGATTAAAAATTTCATTTCCTTCCTCGAGAGAATCCTCATCACTTTGTTCATTCAAATCCTCAGTCCATTTATTAATACTTTTAAAAGGATTTAAATTATAGGTCCTTTCATTATATTTATCAATATTTTGAGAAGTTGTTCCCAAATTAATTCCTGCATTTTGTTTAGAATAATTCCTGTTACTTGTTGATGTTGAGAAATAATCATCTTCTCTAAAATCACTCGTATTAGAAGAGATTCATGATTTTTTATAATTTTCTTCCGCATTCCTCACATCCACATCATGTTCCCTCTTATTCCTTTTCAGATCCGTGTAATTATAACAATCATTATCAAAATCTCCATAAGCTACTTTTAATTTCTTACTTCTACTCTTCCTTTTCACAATTTTTCTTTAAATTTTTTTTCTTTTATGTCGAAGATGTTAAAGATTGGCAAAAAATTGACGCAAGTCCGCCATTTTACGAAAAGAAACAATTAAAAAAAATAGATCAAATGACGGGGAATATATCCAACTTTAAGAATCCAAAACGATTTTTGTTTCAGATAACCCAGTCCCGAGTTATCCATGGAACCAAACATTTTTCCAGGTATTCGTTACGCCCCGAAATTGCGCTCGGGCAAATTTGTTAAATGGCACCCGGCTATTCAAAAACACGCGGGCTATTATCCGACGTACTTTTGGGAAAGTACGGGATAAATGCTTTGGTACAGCTGCGGCATCATTTTATTTTTTTATATCGAATTTAATTTATTTTCTTATTTGTTAACCACGCTACCACCAAATTAGTCCTGTTTTCATTTTCATTATTTTTGAATGTGTGTAAATATATATACAGGGTATTTTAAATTCGAGTCTCACGCTTCTTATAAGAGATAGAGGGTAGGTTTAAATTCGGCACTTTTGCAGAATTTTATGCTGATTAATATTCCGCTGAGAAAACTATTGTTTTTTAACCGATCTTAATGATTTTAATTTCATACGAAAGAACTTATCATACTGATTAAAACAATTGGCAACAATCATAAAAATAAGTAGTTCAGTCGTCTCTAGGTGGCGCCATGTTAAAAAGAATATAATTTTCCCATTTTTCTTACAAATTTCAAATCGAATGATATATTTTTCTTAGTATTAATAGAAAGTGCGTGAAAATGTAAGAAATTTGGTGCTGTCACCAATTTGTTGTGTGTTGAAAATTTCGTTCTGAAGTAGTTTTTTTTTTTTTTTAAATTAAACTTCTACTTTTTGAGCAGAAGTCCGTAGTTTATTCTTCAACAGTTAACAATGCATGTTCCATGTTATAGTCAAAGTTAGGCAATAAAAATTATATCTCACAACTTTAAAACCTACTCTAGACAACTAGAGCAAACTATAACAGCCTTGAAATCAGCATAAGGCAATAAAAGTGACTTCAAAGTCAATTCTGGGCAACAACTGTCAGCTTAAAATCGAGAGCAACGGTGGTCGGCAAATATACTTTTAAATACAAAGTTAAGCAATACAAATGACGTATTGCAACTTTAAAACCACTTCTACATAACTACGCACGTACATTACAAGTGTCTTTAAATCTACATTAAGAAACAAAAGTCACTTACGAAAACTTTAAACTCAATTCTAAGCAATAATTGTTAGATTAAAATTAAAATTAGTCAGAGCAATATTGATTTTAAAGTCACAGTTAGGCAATGAAAATTTGGTATTGCAACTTAAAAAGATATTTTTTAAGTAATTACTTAAAACTTAAGTTACTAAGTTTTTTTTTTTTCGTGAGTAACTTTAATTTTTTTCGAGAGTGCAAACTAGCTTTGTTCATGTTTTGTAAATAATTGGTTTATTTCATTTTATAAATAAATGATTTGTTATTCATGTAGCTTATTTTTGTTTATTTAATATCACATTATTTCTTGTATTCATTTCTGTTTTGTATTACTTTTTATGTCTTAAAATCCAATGTTTTACCTCGCCTCCAAATGTGCGTATTTCTGGTCAGTTATTATTTATCATACTCTTTAATTGCATTCACAATAATTTCAATTTCACTTTATTAATTTGGAATTTGGAAATGGAGATTCCGCTAATAAACCGAAATGCAATTAAAGACTATGATAAATAATAACTGACTAGAAATACGCACATTTGGAGGTGAAGTAAAACAAAGGGATTTTAAGACATAAAATAGAGAACATACATAAATGAATACAAGAAATAATGTGATATTAAATAAACAAAAATAGCCTACATAAACACACATTTCTAATTACATATTAAAAATTTACAAGAAAAGTGTGACACACTAAAAACATTACAAAACATATATATAAAAAATGTAAATTACCAATCACAAATTACGACAAAATTCAAAAGTAATAAAGCTTTCTAAATTAATTACATGCGAAAATCATTAGTACGATAGATACCTTTATTTTTGTTTTTAAATTACGTATTGTTTTTTGTTATAATGTATATTAACAATTATACATATAATATCCATCTATTTCTTGTTGTACGAAGGAGAAGTCTATAAATAAATAAATAGTCATAAACACGTGTTTGATCCAATGTTGCTAAATTTATATTTCTTTAAATTGGGTCGTAAGTAGTTTAAAGCAACAATACAACATTTTTTTAAATTTATTTTTCTACTAGAAATTAACCACTAACTGAATATTGTGACAGATTTTCTGTCCATCATGTATACACATCGCACTTAGAACAGAAACTAATATATATGTATATTAGTTTCTGTTCTAAGTCTGAGACTTTTACATTTAAACATTGATAGTTTAGATCGTTTAAATATTAGAAATTTTAATCATATTAAAGTTTCACAATTTGTGTTAATTTAATGTTATTGTAAAATACAATATAATAATAATAATAATATTCTTTATTATCCAAACGAAAAGATCCAATACAGGATAACATCATAACTTAAATTATATTTGTACATAGTTATTAACATATTACAACTAAATAAAATACAACATTACTTAAAAATGTCGGCAACTTTTTTGTTCGCATTAACAAAATATGGTTTAAAAATATAAAATTTCTCGCAGAAAGACCTCGGGTCAATAGCCTATGAAAGTACAATCTCAATTTATATACCGTATTATACTATACAATACTGTACTTAATATAATGTAAAAGTCCCTTGAATAAAGATATTTGTATATATATTTTCGTTTATGAAATACAGTGATAAATTATTTTAACTTTTTAATATTTTAATTGTGTTTAATACTTATAGCATACTGTACACAATGTATTTTATAAACGAAAACTAACTTATCTTAATTTAAACGATAAATATAACTTCATAATTCAAAAATTTGATACTATTATTTATTTGGAAAAGATTTAATTATTTAGGATTTATAAAATTTCTTATAATAAATAATTAATAAATTTTTGAGTAGTATGATGGATACCCCAAACATCCATAACAACCCCCTGAGGAAAACATTAAATAATCTAATCGTTTCAACAGGTAGTCACGGCCGACAGTTGAATGAACTTCGCTCTAAACACAGATTAAATTAACTGTCCATCCAAATCAGAAATTAAGAAAATAATTAACCCCCTCTTCCCTCCACCGCAACACATCAAATATTTGTAAACAAACAAGGTTACCTTTCCATCCTCGTGCTGGAAGCAACAATTCTCCCCGACGATGACCCATCTCGACTTCTTGAAGATCATGCACGTGGAAAACGGAAACATCATCAACACGAAACCCGCTTATTTCGAAAAAACTCTCAATGTTTATATTATCCCGTGGGATAACTGACCGGCACAAACGGGACGCCTTTCTTTGTATTCGGTTGCCACATGGCGAACAGAGGGCGCCAGCTCGCTGATGGGAAGGCGCGAAGTTTTCCTCGTGGTGGTCGGGAAAACTAACGGGTCGATATGTCCCACCCGGTTTTTCCGTCGGCGCTTTGTTGTCCCGGCACGGTTGGCCGGTTTCTTTCCCTTCCGCGAATTTTCCGCGGTCTCTATCTGGGTCAATGAGGTCTTGTTGTTGTGGGACACGCATGTGGGTTAAGGGAGGGCTTTTCCGGGTGTTGCTAATCCGCGCGACGCTTTCATTAGCACGGAGCTTTTGTGCCGTTTTTCACAATAGGGGGGGTTTTCGTCCGAGAATGTTGCGGGCTTTCCGCAGTTATTTTCACACTTTTCATTTTCAGCTTGGTTCCACTGTGTTCATTAACATTTTTATATTTTATTCCTCATACATACTTTTACTATATTTCTATGTCGTGACATTCTACCAATAATTTATCAAAATTCCAGAATAAGAGTTCACAGGAGGGACATATTTTAATCAGGGCATCAACAACAAAAAAATCATCCTTCCAAAAATTGTAATTTTCAACCATGACGTTTATTGTAGATGTTGCATGTTATAGGAATTCGCTTTGTGCTACTTTTTAAATAAACCACTGATGATCAGTCCACATTATTCTGTAATTATCATAATTATTTTTGTATGTATTATCATGATTATTCTTGTATGTAATCATAAGTTTATAATACATACAATACACAAATTATGATTATATTCAAATTAAACTAAGCTGAGCAGCAAGCAAATAATGTTCTTTTAAAAAAAGGGCTCTTATGTTTGTAAATTATGGTAATGTATCTGGAAATCTGAAATCCTCCGAAAATCTAATGTGTACTCTTTCCACTCAAGATAGTAGTTGATTCTGGGAGCTGTTACGAGTACGTAGCAATACTGATTGTAACACTAATTAGGTGTAAACGAAAGCAGCGATGTAGCATACACAAAAATGTGTTAACGTATATAAAGAAATTAGTAATTTAAAGTTTGATTAATTTCATGATTATCACACAAATCTATAAAATGTTGTACCACCGATAAAGAAAGATAATACCTTTCTTCCATTCAAACAAATTTATCTCGTGTATCCCCAAACCTACAGATCCTAACAGCTATCGACCTATCACCCTACTCCCTGGCCTGGGAAAGCTGTTTGAATCCATAATTAAAAATAAACTCCTTTCTTTAGTAACCGACATTATCCCTCCCTACCAATTTGGATTCCTTAAACACAGATCCATCCTTATCTATCCTTAAACCTGACTGCTAGACAGCAAGCCTGGAGGGCAGACGTTCCGCCATTTTATTTTTAGGCATAAAATGGCGTTTGATTCCGTCTGACATTGAATAAAATATATCCCGCCACACCTAATTAACCTTTTCTTAAGAATAAATCCTTCTAAGTAAAATTACATCAGGCTTTAGCCCTTGGATAGGTGCCGGGGAAAGTAAAAATAGGCAGAAAAACCTATAATCTATTACTGTTACAGCTGATATTGTTAATAATATATTATACAAAATAAAACAGAGGTTATTCACACATTTACAGTTATTTAAATTACAAGGAACATTTATTTATTTATTTATTTATTTAACGGATGTCCATTTAAGTAGATATATACATGTCTTAAATCTAAAATAAAATATGAATACAAATACAATTCAAATATAAATACAATAAAAAATGTAAAATACAAACAACAGATTAATTTGTGACAATGATTCGACCAAACCCTCTAACTGCAAATATTACTTGCACTGTAAGTTTTTGACAAACAATTACTTCCCGAGATATTTCTTTATTGTATACCCGTACTAATGCACGGTTATAACAGTTGCAAGTCTTTAAGAAATAATAATAGCTAATATCTTGCCAAACCCTACACCGAAAGGTAAAAGGGTCAATGAATAAAAAAAATCGTGCCAAACTTTAAATAATATAGATTAGGAAAATATTAATTTTATCCCATCCCTTCACACAGCCCAACAATTCCTCCAAAAATCCTTTGATGCCGTCGAAGCTTGGTGCTCCAAATGGCGGATCAAAATAAACCCTTCGAAATCCCAACTCTTTTTGCCATTCCATAAAAAATCTCCTCGATATCCCACAATCAACAACTTAAATCACTCCCATATCCCAATGCTTAATAAACCTATCCCAAAAATTTGCAAAGAATCCCTCCTCACAAAATTCTGTATCCATCGAAATTTAAATATCCCTTCTAAATACACCCATCGGCATTCATGAAAACATTAGAACACCGCAAGATATTTCAGCTAGCTGGCACAGATAATTTTAAAATTCAGACAGGGAAGAAAGTCCCCAGGTCGAGAGCCCGAACAGACTAGCACAATATTTATTCTTGTTAAGTAAATATAAATGTATGTATAAACTTATGCAATGTTTGTATATATATGTTAATTAGAGAAAATTGTCATAAATTGAAAAACATACATTTTCTTGTTCTATAGCGAAAATGACTCAAGTTTTTGAAGAGAGATAAATACAATTAAGATAAGATGGACCTTAGATCTATAAATTAATTATTATTGTTATTACTCCTAATATAACAAATAATCTTACATAGAACATAAATGGTTCAAATTTTATTACCATTTCACAATAATTTTTTATTGAAAATTCCAAAGAAAAACATAGTTTTTTCTTCTATAAGAAAATAGGGGGGTTTCACTATACACACATTTTCGCTAATTCTAGGTCGCTGTGTGAATTCTGTAACACAAAAATTGACGAAAAATTAAATAATTCCTTCAAAAATTGACAACTGCATATATAATTGAAAAGAGATAAGACAAGAGATATAATTTTTACAATATTATACAATAATTATAGTTCTCTTTAATTCAGTACACTTAATATTATTGTAAATATTCTCAAGTAAATCATTAATCATTTGATGAAACATGATGACAATTTTAATAGGTTGACAAATACACTTGATTTGTTTCACTACTTAATTTATTTCCTCCGACTAGTTTCGACTCTCGTCATTAGACTCCTTGATAATGACGAGAGTCGAAACTAGTCGGAGGAAATAAAATAAGTAGTGAAACAAATCAAGTGTATTTTTCAACCTATTAATATTATCAAGTAACAGAAAATTTATTAATGTTATAAATAATCATAAGTAAGCTAATTGAATGAATATAACTTTAACTTTATTTTACGGAATTCTCCATTATAATTGTTTATACATCATACAATAATTTACATATTTGTATATATTCAAGTAGGTATTCCTAAATTATTAATAAGTAATAGAAGTGCATTCCCAAACGGTTCAAAGAATTGATTCAGTGTTGCTATAGGAGCTGTATATTTGAAGAATGATTTACCAATAAGGAAAGAAATCTACATTTGCCATGGAATAAGGATTTTACATATCTATTAAATTTTGTTTGTATATGTAATAGTAAAGTGGAGGAGAAATGTAAAAAGTAGAATGCCACCTTCTCTTCTTCGTTTCGTATCTAATAACTATTGCTTATGTATCTTTCGGAATAATGTTTATTTCTGCAAAACATCGAAAACATGATTCAATTTTAATTTTGTCGTAATTTGTGATTGGAAATTTGCCTTTTTTTATACATATGTTTTGTAATCTTTTTAGAGCGTCACACTTTTCTTATAAAATTTTTAATATGTAATTATAATTGTAATTTGGAAATGGAGATTCCGTTAATAAAGTAAATTGAAAAATTGAAAATTATAATCATATATTTTTAAGGAATGTATATTAAATTAAATGTAAAATGTTCATTTCAGATTACTTACTGAATTATAAACAATAACATTTTGTGAAATTGATAACAATATGAATATGTATTTTAGATTTATAGCAAAAGTTTGCAATTACCTTGAAATTCCTCGAAAGAGAGTTTTATATTATTGAATGAAAATTGGCTATTATGTATTAAGATTAATTTTAAATTAAATAAAATCATGTGTGTGGGTGTGTGATTTGTTAACATTTTCTGCAATAAAAACAAGTATTTAGTTATTCTAATTTATTGAAAAATCAATAAATTTGCATGAAATGATTTTTATTTTGATGAATTGCAACAATTCATAAAAATGAATTTTGATGATTTGGATGATTTATAAAAAATCAGTGTAAACAGTACACGTCCTGCTGTGCATCGCGTCGACCATTTTCTCTGCAGGTTAGATTGTGCAATTAGAGCCAGAGGGTGTAGTGAATTTGAGTGTTAGTACAAAGTGTGAGGGTTTATTTTATTCAAACTTAGATTTTTCAACCTAAAGGCAAATGTTTGAACTACAAAAAAATATGGCGTCGTACTAAATTTGTCCTCATTTATTATTTTAATCAAACAATGGACAAGGTTCAATTACAGATTGAAATTAAAAAATAATCCATAATAATCATTGACTATATTATAATAATAATAATATTTATTTATATAAATTGTCATACAATGTCCTAAGAATTTAAAAATTGTCATTGGACACCAACATGGAACAGTTTTCCACTTTACAACATCTTGGGCCTTTTTTTTAAACGCTGTTTAAGTTTTCTGCGTCATTTTCATGTTTTTCATGGAGAATATCCACTATAAAAGATTCCATTTTCGACCAGTTTTCTTCGGATTCAATCATTTTTGTAATGATTGTATCTGGTGAAAGGTTGCCGATTTCTTGTTCCAAAATAATACTCCATTTAGGGCAGAAAAAAATGTGTGTTCTGCATCGTCCATCTCGTTATCGCAGTAGCAACATGCGGGTGTTTGGCACTTTCCTATACAATTTAAGTAATGTCGAAAGATCCGTGTCCACTTAAAAACTTGGTTATAAAGTTTGAAACTTCTCCGTGGCTTCTGTTCAACCATGGTTCAATGTACGGTATTAATCTAACTGTCCCTTACAAGTATTTCTCCACTTTTCTAGAGTTAGACTCTCTCCTCTCTTCTTGCTTGTTTTCGTTTTATTTCTATTCTCCTATCGAATATTGTTTTTCTCAATGGCCAATTGATATTACACTGGCAATTACTAATACTGCAGCCTCAGATACTGTTCTATATGCTCATGATGCTCTTAGAGCAGCTTTTCTTTGTGTTGATGCCAAATGTTTCTTCTATAATTCTATTTTTATTTTATCTCCCCATATCTCAGATCTATAAAGAAGCATAGAGTCCACTGTTTTCATCAATAAACGGCGTTTGCTACTCTTCGGACCATGAATGTTAGCCATTATCCTACTGAGCAATGTTGTCTGTATTTCTGCTTTTTCAGCAACTTCAGTAATATGTTTAAAAAAAGTTAGGCTATTGTCCACTGTTATGATATTTTATTTGCGTTTTCGTTGGAATTTGTTCATCGCTAATGTTTAAAGGTAAGATCGTTGGTATATTTAAATTCTAGATAACATTTTTATTAAGTGATCTAGAAGTTAAAGTAGAGACAACCTAAAATTAAAAGTAGTAAATATAAAACTCACACATTTTCTTTCAGGTGGATTAGTATTATATTATTATGAAAACAGCACAAAGCGTCAACCTTTGCCTAAATTATAAAAGACATCATCAACAATTTGGGTTTGCAAGGTACCAAGAATTGTTATTTCGTCCACTAAAAGGAGACGAACTTGTCCTGTTTATAAGGCCAAGCACACTTAACATACTAAACTGAACATTTCATTAAATGTGAATTTCGTTTCTTGTTCTCATAAACAGGACAAGTTCGCCTTCCTTTAGTGGACGAAACAATGATTCTTGTAGACCCAAATCGTTGACGATGCCACTTGAAATTAGGCAAAAGATGGTGCTTGCATCGTCTTTAATTTATTATGATTAAACATAAGGATTAAACTTACCCATTCATTCATAACAATATTGAGGATTGATTTAAATGAGGAATACATAAGGAAGTCAGGGATTAAATGAGTAATGTCGTAAATAAGCAAATACGCATTTTATGCCTTTAATGCTCACAACAGCAATTACAATTTATAATTTTTTTCAATAAACAAAACTTAAAAACATCCTTTTCGTAAAAATTAAATCGAAATTAAAAAAGAAAATGATAACAATAATACGATTCCGAAACAGTATAAGAAGGCGTGAGTGTATGTCAATAAAAAATAAAAACTATAATAACAACGAAAATAAACCAACTTCATCCTCCGTGACATAAAAAAGAGGCCGTGTATTTTTATTCCCTTAAATTACACATAAAAATGATCAAGTGTATAGTTTTTTCTTTATACATTCAACAACGGTTATAACATGATTATATAAATACATCCAAAAACCTTTTTATTTTTATTTATTTTTTTATCTTCAATGAAAATATTTCAGTTTCATATGCTTATATAAAATCAGTTTCAACGAATTCATATATAAAAGTTATAATATTTCCACTTTTAAGGCAACTGCATTTTCTCTTCTTATTTTTTATAAATTACAAATTAATCCTCTTTACGTTCTTCTTCTCAGTCAGATAAAAGTCGCCTTTTCCTCTTCGTCTTCTTCGTTTACAACTATACTTATCTACTCCAGGTGGTTTTAATTAACAACAGGAATAGGTTTTTCTTTTTTCATTTCTTTATAACAGTTTCAACAGTGACGGAATTGTTTTTTCTTTATATT
Source organism: Philonthus spinipes (assembly GCA_963082785.1). Classification (NCBI taxonomy): domain Eukaryota; kingdom Metazoa; phylum Arthropoda; class Insecta; order Coleoptera; family Staphylinidae; genus Philonthus; species Philonthus spinipes. Next base: position 16,205,402 of record OY720318.1, on the reverse strand, counting down.
TCAAATTCATAACAAAAATATTAAGTAATTAACAACTTAAATAAAATTAAAACAAAAAAATAGCGTTTCTTGCCTAACTGCGCTGTGCTTACTAATACTCCCCAAGAAAACAATTAAATTTATTGTCTTTTATATGAAAATACTTTTTTTTATATTTTGGATCTTCCTTGTTTTTTTTTTGTTTTGTTTTACGCAAGGGGGGGTTATAAAATTATCCTACGACACCTAATCGTTTCATTTTTACCTAAATAAATATATTTTTTTGAAAGCTACTACATTTGAATTCTAAACACTTGTTTTATTTAGATTTTTTTTTATTAATTTCTTACTTTGTTTGTAATGTTTAATTAATTAATCAAAGATAAAATCCACTGAGATCCTACCTTTATCTTCATTCAATCTGTGAAATTAAAACGTTCTTTTTCTGCGAGTCTACCCAATCTTTTCCACATATTACTTTTTTTTTTGTTTTGCGAAAAGCTTCTCCTAACTACCTTTTGTTTCTTTCTTATTTATTCTCTTGTATCTTGTGAGCATTACTAATGTTATGCTTAAAATGTAAATTTAATGTAGGTACCACTATTAATATTAACTTCAACCAAAAAAATAGACTATATAAACATAAAAACAATCAACAATTAGTCTACTATAACAAAGCGCAACTGTTTTGGTGACAGGAGGCTATCCATTCTTTTTTTTAATTCCTCGAAAAAAACACTAAAGGCTCCGGCTAGATCCGCATTTAGGAAGTCTTAGACATTTAATAACGTAATTGACAATGGCAGTAATTAAGAAACACTGATACAGTGTTTATACAACGTGCATTAATTACGATTCGCTTATAAATATTCCATAAAGAATAATTTTATTTAAAAGTTAATGTTAAAGATGAGTTTGAAGAAAATAGAATGATCGACATAGAGAGATATATAGTATTAAACGTGTAAAAAATCCCAAACGTGATCCAGCTTTGTATTTTTTTTTTAATATTTCTTTAATATATTACTTTTATCTTCTACTAAATTAATCTTAATACTACATGATGACTACATTATGTGTATGTTTATATACAAATGTTTGGTTGGTTTCCGAAGAACACTAGCATTTTTTGTGTTTGTTTTTTTGTATTTTTCTTTGTTTGTTTGTAGAGTAAGTCGAGTAGAATGAGTGACGGGTTGAGAGATGCATGGTAATACGGAGACCAATGTGGATGGTTACACATCTTCATATTTCGCAAGTTTGTTTTGTAACATTAGGTTTTCTTTTTTCAGTCGATCCAGTTCCTGGCGTAACCCTAAATTCTAAAACAGAAAGAAAAACAACAAAATATTAGAAATAATACTTCAATATCTATGGAAATATAATATATAATTTAAAAGGAATATCAATTTCATTTATACTTCAATATTTACAATAATATATTAAATTTTCTGCTACTGGCTGACAACTATTGTTTTTTTTTAATTGAGTTGTACTGACGAGTTATGTGAAGTATTATATAAGATAAATCAAAAATTCGTATTTTTTTATTATTAAATAATAATAATAATAATAATATTTACTTTTCCTTCCAGTATATAAATTTCATATTTATATAATAAGTAACAATAATTATTTTGTTTTCTGTGTAGAAAAGGAAAACAAGACACGAGTTCAAGTAGATATCGAAACATCCCCTGTTCTTTCACTGTGCCTTGGGAATGAGTAATATATATATAAATTAAACACTAGGTGTACATTTCGAGCGCCATGTACTGGCTATTGATAATGCCATGTACTCTATTGTTTAAAAATAAAAAGTGAAGTAAGAAGCGAATCTTTCATTTATCTTATTAATTTTTTTATTACAATACATGTAAAATATAACAAGAAATTAGTTATAATAAATTCAAGATTATGCAGGCGCCATCTATTGCCTAATTTCATTCAGAATATTCAACGAATTGGGTCTACGTTTTGTCCAGTAAAGTAAGGCGAACTTGTCCTGTTTATGAGAACAGGAAACGAAATTCATTTAATATAATATTCAACCACCATTAATCTATCGTATGACTAACTATTTATACCATCCATCTAGCTTATGGATAACTAGTATTATCCATACGATAGATGAATGGTGCTTGCACATGTTATTAAATTAATTTGTTCGCAATTTATTTTATATTTTTTAAGTGCATATTTCAATAAAAAAAAAAATAAATTACACAATATATTCATTGCAATTTAATTGAATGAAAAAGTAAAAAAAAATTAAACCTTTTTATTCAATTAATCTGAAATACATTGCCACAATAGTAATGGTTAAACCCATGGTATTGTATTATAACAATATTATTAGTTTTATGAAAAGTGTTACATAATATTAATTTACAAAATTTAGTTTTTATCAATAAAGATAAAACATCTAATAAAGATTTTTTTCGCTCTCTTTAATAATAATGTTTTATCTTTATTGATAAAAACTAAATTTGCAAATTAATATTATGTAACACTTTCCATAAAACTAATAATATTGTTATAAGAAATACATTACCATGGGTTTAATGGGATAGAAATAACTTCCACTAATAAAAATTATTTCACTCTCCAACTCATTTAGTCAAGAACGTTTTCCTTTTTTCTTAGTTACTAGTTATGTACTAGATTTTAATATCTTAAGCAATATCACTTAATTCGACCCAATTAAAAGCATTCAATCAAGCTCTGAATTACGTTAAAATAGTGTTCTAAAAATAATGTTATAAGTGATAATCTTCAACAACTTATTTCAAATAGAAATTGAAGCTCACCTCAAATTAATTATGATATATATAACTATAAGATGCACTAGAAATATATTAATAAAAAAACGTGTATATCTAAATTTTATCAAATCAATTGAATATATTGTTGTATTTTGTAATTACAGATTGTCATTAATTGTATAATAAAAAGGTGATTTTCCGTAAATAAAGAATTAATTAATTAATCATGAAGGGAAAGCAAAGACTGCAATGCAAATTTTATAATAGTAATAGTAATAATTACTAATAGTAATTCATTCTTTGCTAACTATTTATTATTTTTTTAGATGGAATGGGGGTCATGAAGTTTATTGTTGTTTATTGTTTATTGTTTAAAATGTAAAACATGAAATAGTCTTGAATTTTAATCCTCCCGACTTTTTTTCAAGGTAGAACCAACCCCTCGTTCTACCTTGAAAAAAAGTCGGGAGGATTAAAATTCAAGACTATTTCAGGTTTTACATTTTAAACATTAAACAACAATAAACTTCATGACCCCCATCCCATCTAAAAAAATAATAAATAGTTAGCAAAGAATGAATTACTATTATATTATTTGATAATTAGAAATAATATACTGACCAACCTTATTTGATAATACGAAAATCAACGAAGGATGGTGGATTTGATTCATTTCCTTAACATGAATAGAAAAGAGTATTCACTTGGTCACAGTTATTTAAATAAATTTAATTTAAAAAAGAACTTGGAAATAATACATTATGTATTTTCAAATCATTTTTATTTAATATATTTAAATAACTGTGACCAAGAGAATAAATACTCTTTTCTATTTATTATGTCCTTCTTTTTCTCTCTCACATTTTTATTTAATTTCTTTTCCTTGAGGTTAAGAAATCCATTATTATTAAATAAAATAATTTTAAACTATGTTTGCATAATATAAATTATATCTACCTACACAATAATAAACAAAAAGTTCAATAATGTTGGATTTAATAAAATCAAACTGTAAAACAAAAAGTAAAAGCCTTAAAATTCAGGAGCAAATCAATCTATTACTACTTTACTCCTTCTTCAGCTGGAAGAAACAAGTTTTGAAGTCAGAAAATAATAAACAGAGAACCTCCAACTCTTCACATTATCTTTATCTTTCCATGAGGTATTCAAATATTGGACTGCACTTTGTCCTGGTGTGAAGAAGTAAGGGATGGCATTATTAAGTTTAAATCGTTGAACATTGGTCGCGTTCAGGGAATTGTAGCGCTTAAGCGCTTTACGAAAGCGGTTTCGCTGAACGGTACCGCTTTATGTGTGGCGCTGCAGCGCTTTATCAAGCGGTAAGGCATATATTTTTTCCGCTTGATCGCTTTTCAAGCCGTGCAGCTGTAAACAAAACGCGACCATTAACTGTTGCGGCTTTACCTAATAATCAGCCGTAGCCCAACCTTCATTAACATAAGTTTGCACGATTGCAATAGGCCTGAGAACGGTCGGGCGGATTGCGGCGAAACGGGAGAGATCGTGGGAAGCGTGGTCGGCCGTATTGAGCCATACCACGCATGCGCTTTGAATATACAAACGGAGATTCGAGTGACACCCGTGGGAGAGATGAACACGAGACTTCACACAGTCAACATAGCGACGATTATTGTACATTGTAAATGAAACAATTTAATATACAGTTTGAGTTTTAACTCAAACTGTATATTAAATTATTTAAATGAAATTATTACTTGATTTATCAAGTAATAATTTCATTTAAACGTTCCCACAATCAAACAGTAACATTAACTTATTCTCCACATCCTTCACTTCTTTCTTTATTATCAAGTAATTTATTAATCTTCTCGTTCCGGTGTGAAGAAAATATGGATTCCGCCAGAGACATTAGAAGTAAATAACACCCAAAATGATCTTCATTTTAAGTTCTGATTCTATTCCTTATACCTTCTCCTATTATCAATTTTTAACTGTCTTAAAAATTCCAAGAGAATTATACAATCCAACTTAATTTCTCTATTTAAGGTCACCGATCAGCAAGAAAACAGGCCGGTGTATTTCTTTTTCTGTAGAAGAGAAATTTAAAGAGAATTGGAAATTAAAGAAAAATACAAAATAAGACAGGAATACATCTTAAAAACAAGATATTCGGACAAAGCAGTAGTTGAGGAAATGGCTAGAACTCGGTAAATAAAATAAAGAAGAAGCACTGAATAAAACACTTACTATGTTTTACCACAAAATATTTATTTCGACGTTTGACGGTCATTATCAAACTTCGAAACTTAAGTCGTGAATTTATGTATATATTTGTGTAATATAATATATATACATACAATAAATATTTTTTGGTAAAAACAAGTGTTTTATTCAGTGATCATGAATTACCACGTAGTTACGGTCGCAACCATCATTATGATTAAAGAAGAAGCTTTGAGTAGTCAATGACTTCATAAATTGTAAGATGTGTTATATGGGGTAAAGTGATGAAAAAGATCATTTTTTAATGAGATATTAGTTTCTCTTAATAAAATGTTCAGCCACCATTAATTTAGCGTATGGAACACTAGTGATGGCTATTTCGGTTTTTCGAACCTCATCAGACCAGTGTGTTCCATGTTCGGCTTCCTCTAGTGAACGAAACAATGATTCTCGGTCGTCTACCTTGTAGACCCAAATCGTTGACGATGCGACATGAAATTAGGCGCTTGCGTCGTCTTTCATTTATTATGGTTATTTGTTTCTCATTAAAAAAATGATGCAAGCAATTTTGGGACAGCTACAAAATTTACTTGAAGTTCAGATCCAAGCATTTCGCATGGGAAGTCCTGTAAAAGATCATATCTGAGGAATGTTTCCCGTAGAAAGATGGCATCAGGTTCCTTTCCTGCAGCTCTCACGAGTTGAGATTAATTTAATTTGAGAGTCGATTTGTAAATGAATGTAAATATAAATCATTTCATCAATGATTGAATGAAATTATTCGAAATAAAATCACGTAAAATTTGGTTTTGGTCTTGCAATGCTTTGAAAATCTGGCTAGTAAAAAAAAGACGGTAACTCTACAATGGATGTCAGCAGTACTTGCAAGGGATGAATGCAAAAAAGTAGCAAATTAGCAGAAGCCATGTTTTGACCCAGAACCATTGCTGAGTGACTCATGAAAAGTATTAGACCTTATTCTAATAAGTGTATGATGAAGAAAAGAACATGCCAAGAAAAAACAAATGCTCAACCCTGCCAAGAATTAGCAGATGTGCTGCATGATGAAGGTAAGGCTAGAACAGCTGGAAAGAGCCATTGCCAGATATTTAGGATGCCACATGAAAGTGCTTTACAATAGGAAGCCAGATGGCTACATTTAAGTGGTTGATCCAAAAACAACAAAAGACAAAAATGAGAATGTTTCTTGATCTGAAAGCATAACATAATGGATAGAGACCTATTAGTTTGAAACATATTAGTTTAAATGAGTACGCAATTAAGTGAATAAATTAAATTCCTATATGTACATTTGTAGTACAACGTACTCTTTTTCAATCAGGGAAACTTCGCGTACTCGCCAACAAATATCTTCGGGATATCATTACTTACCGAGGCAATAATTTTTTTGAAAATAAAATATTTCTCTTCGAGATAAATGAACGTTATAAATGTATGATTCGGGATAAAATTAGATAAGAAAAAAATCAAAATGGGCTCAACTTGCTCAACACATACGCGAGAAATGTATTCTGAATTTTATTAAGTGTTACTTTATTACCTCAAAAGTAATACTTTTTAAAAATCCAGAAGGAAAAAAAAAAGAATAGAATACATTTCTTAGGTTTATGTTTAGCAAATTTTGACGCATATCCTTAAATCTATTGTGCAAGTGAAAACTAACAGCGCAATAAAATATACTTCATAAACCATCTGAGTGTTTATAATAACGAAGGTATAGATTATTTAATGAAAGACTGAGTATCCTTTCTTCGCAAGATTTATTAAAATTAGATGAACATTTCGGTCAAGATGTGAGCATTATCAATGTCAATATCATTGGTCTATACCTTCATTACTATCACGATAATGTACGTCTGGTTTTAATAAATCTTGTGAAACTATAATATTTGATGAAAGATTGAGTTTGCTTTACTCTTACTTTACAAAATCAGGAGAAACAACACGTTTCTCCCGATTTTGTCTTTCGAGAAAAATATTCCCACTCCCGCTTGTGCAAACATTTTACGAAAACCTTATTTTATTACACAAATAAACAATATTAATAGAAACGCACCTCCTTTTCTAAATATCCAGCCCTCAGAGCGATCTGGTTCTCCTTCATCCTGCGGGCGTCCCTCGACCGCTTCGCCGCCAGATTGTTCTTCCTGCGCCGCGCCCAGTATTTGTCATCTTTAAGATCGTCCGGGACGAACTGTTTCCTCGATTTCTTGATAATCGGTTGCGGTTTAAGTTCTTCGTCTGAAAATGCTCTTGTCCGTGGATCAAAGTCACGACAACTTGAAGCCATCGACAAAGCTTCAGAAAAAACTAGATTTTAGACATTAGTATGGTGTAACAAATTGTACTTCATCGTTTATTACTTAATACAATAAAAATTCTGTCCTTATTGAATTTAAAACTTCCGGTATTTTTAAGATAATGTGAAAACAGAAAGGAAAATTAATAGAAAAAAACGGTAACAAACAAACAATTTCGTTGTTAAGAATTAAGTAAAATTATATAAGAAAAAAACAAAACGCAAAAACAAGAACTTGGGGTGGGTTCAAACAAAATTGGATATTGTTTAAATTTAATAAGGTTCTCAAAATAGAATCTTGAACACAATATTAAACATAACAATTTTGTTTAAGGTAGATGTGGAGGTAAAAAGATAAGTCAATTACAACATACTAATAACTAATCTTTGTTGAAGATTCTTTTTTATAGTCGATTTTATATTTTTTTTTTTTGCAAACAATGATTAATAAAAACACGCAAAGTCTGATATTAATCATTGTTTAAATGTTAGTACATTCTGCATATATTAAGTTTCACTTACCGTTATCACTTTGTTAGTAAATTAAGAACTACATATTTGATATGAATTTTAATGAAAATGTTTCAAAATTGAAGACGTTGGATACGTAATTAGTTTAATATTTAGACATTGGTAGTTCATATTGTATGAAATAAATATGAATAAATTATTAAAAATCAACCAATAAAACACAGATTAGATTGAAGTTATAAAGATTTGGTTCAGAGTAAAATTAGGTAAGAAAAAAGTCAAAATGGGCTGAAGAATGAGACAATAAAAATTTATATTTTTATAAATTCAATATCAATAATTAAGTTATTACTGACATAGAGCAATAGGGCTGGCTATGCTGAATCAAATAAAATCCTCACTGTAAGTTCAGTTTTGCCCCTAGAAGCAAAATTATTTACTTTTCCAATGTGAACCCAAAAGTGACACCTCTTCCGGTTATAATATCAGAGAAATACATTTTTATCCCGGTTGTGCAAAAAAAAGTATAAACAAATAAAAGTATGCATTATTAAAAATAAACCATATGCATTTAGAAGCACCAAGTGTTCTGGAAAACAATTTTTTAAAGAAATATTATTTATCTTTCTATTAGTTCGTGATCTTTTAGTTATAGATTTATAATGAATTAAGGGAATATAATTGTGATGGTTTATATCGATTATTTCAATAATCGAAATAAAAGATTATTTTTAATAAATAAATATTGATTTAATCTTGAATAAAAACACTTAGAATCCTTTCTTCACTACTTTATTTGTTAACAGATGTACATTTCGGACACAAAGTGACCATTATAATGGTCACTTTGTGAAGAAAGAATTCTAAGTGTTTTTATTCAAGTTATTATCTTCACGTAACTCACTCAATCCAAGTTGATTTAATCGTTTGTAGGGATTTATTATACAAAACTCAAAACCATTTTAATTCATCCAGTATATAATATAATAACTATTTATTACAACTAATTGAAATATTTTCAAATTATTTTTTCGTAATCCTTTGCAATTTTAAAATAAATCGATTATTCAAATGCTCATCACTAGAATATAATAAAAATCGAAAAGAGTATTCATTCACTTAGTCACAGTTATTTAAATATATTAAATGAAAATGATTTGAAAATAATTAATAAATTATTTTCACATTTAGCTCTGTGACTTTTGACTAATAATAATTGACTAATAAATTATTAATTATTTTCAAATAAAAAATAATTTCAAAATAATTAATAATAATAAATATTTAATATATAATAAAAATCAGTAGAGGGTGTAACCTCAATGACTGTTCAATTTAATTAAAATTCAATCAAAATTCATATTAAATTACAAGGATTAGTTTTTTTTTTCTTCCTCTCCTTTCCTTAAAATGCCATGGAATGAATCTAATCTAAAGAAATTAATGATCAATAAAAAAATAAGATTAAGGGAACAGAAAAGAAAGAAGTGTTCCATTTCTGCTCAGCAATATTAATTATGGCTGTTATATGATAGACAGATTTTCAAAAAACGAATTCGTTTTAGAAATAAACAGAGATGTAGACCTAAAACAGTAGAGATAATAATTTTATTCTGATACACTCAGTGTTGTTAAAATAATATAATCATAAAATATTATATAACAATAATTATGAAAGCAAATCAAATTTCGTAAAATTTTGTATTTTTTTTATAGACGCAGTTTGGTATTTAATTGTTCCACAAATAAACTAAATAATTATAACAAATAAAATATAAGGAACACTTTTCGGTACTGAATTAGTTATTGTTTAAAATATTGATTGATTATTGAATACAACCAATTGCTTTAAATATTAGACTATTTAATATAATTAATGGTTTTAATATTTAGACATTGGTAGTTCATATTGTATGAAATAAATATGAATAGATTATTAAAAATAATCCAATAAAACACAGATTAGATTGAATAACTTTAAATTTATTCATATTTATTTTAAAATTTTAAATTCTCTTGAAAATGGGCTAATAACCCGAAACTAGTCGAGAATTTAAAGTTATTCAATCTAATCTGTGTTTTATTCGTTGATTTTTAATAATCTATTCATATTTGTTTTATACAATATGAACTACCAATGTTTAAATAATAAAACCATTACTTTAATGCTTTAATGAAATATTAGGTGATTTCAAATTTAAACACTTCTTTAGTTTCATGTTGTTATATTCAATTTCCTGGCACGTATTTCGGTTAATGATGAGCATCCTCAAAGAAATTACAAATAACAAAACTAGTGTTTTAATTTGAAATTACCTAATATTATAATTTAGTTTCATCAAGAATGCAGTAAAGAAAGTATATACCGAATTTAATGAAAGATTGAGTCTCCTTTCTTCGCAAACTTTGCGACTCAATCTTCCTTCGCAAAATTTTGTGAAGAAGGGAGACTCAATCTTCCATTCATCGAATAGCGCAATGGAAGATTGAGTTACGTGAAGAGAATATAACATCTTCACGTAACTAAACAATTATTAAAGTATACAGTAATAATTTCATTTCATTGGACATAGATTAAGTCGCTCCTTTTTTTAAATTACAACGTATCCAATTAAACGTCTTCAATTATGAACTCGTTATGAAATGAAAAAGTCTCTAGCTCGCTTTTATTAGTTTTTTTTTGTTGTTGGATGAAGCTGTATGTATTATGTGTTAGTGAGCGATAAATATTCGATAAGTAAATTCTACTTACTTGAATCTGCGGGTGAAGGAGGGTTCATGGTGTCGGGACTCATACAGTCGCTGGGACTGGGCGATCTCTCCCTTTTAGGTACTGCGTGTGAAGATCCCAGAGGTCCCATCGACCCGTGGGATCCCAATCCATCCATCGAAACTCCGTTTTCCGAGAGGAACTCGTCAAGGTCCACATACTAAAAAATCACAGAGGTCTTTACACAAACACACCTGGAAATCGGTTGGAATATTATAAAGGCTGCAGTGTTGTGGTTGTTTATCCACAGAATTATCATAATAGTTCTGTGCTTCAATTTAATGTATATATTTTTTATAAATACAGAGTGATCAACAATGATTCTAGACAAGTTAAATTTCCTCCGGGAATTTTATCGTTCCAAGGAAAAATTAATAAAGACACTACTAGCGTTGTGCATCGTATTTTGCCATTGCGATTTGCGTATGAATTCGATTTTTAAAAACTTAAAGCAGCAATTACTAAATAAGGAATATAAATGTGGAGCAGCAAAGTGTATTTGAATACAAAAAACGTAGAATTAACATTCGCCTATAATATAAAGGCCGTTATTTTCAAAATTTTGTTATTAACTCTATGTTTCTTATAAATGTGGAAATAATTTATTGATTATTTTCAAATCATTTTTATTTAATATATCAATGTTTCTTATTTTCAAACACTAAATACATTAATTTACTTCAAATAAAATTGTAAAAATCAAATTTATAGTTATGATTAAATATATAATTTATTTTAGAAAAAAAAAAAAAATATATTGCGACGCCAATGGCAATTTAGGGGAGAAAAATTGTAAAACAAACAAATTTTAAATTAATTTAACCCTTCATTAGTAATGGTACAAAATGTTTCACCAAATAATAAGTGAAAAAATAATTCAAGAAATATTTGACACTATTTTAAGGACATATTTCTTTTTTTTAGTTTTTTTTATGCCATTTAATAATAAAAATATTAATTTATAAATAAGTTGTATTTATAAATAAAATACCTTTAAAAATAAATAAGCATTGAAAAGTGTCAAAAAGGTACAATTTTTAAATTATTTAAATCTTGATAAATGTTTAGTGAATTTTAATGAAGATTAATCCATGGTTGTGGCTTTTACTTGATGAAACTATATAATACACTATTTATAAATAAAACACAACTTTTTTTTAAATGTCACAAAAATTTGTTGGTACAATTGTTTCACCAACACAGTGTCATCATGAGCGATATTGATTAAAATTTATTCGAATTTATTAAACAATTTTAAACAATAACTGAGACATAAAAGCTTTATAAGAATGTTCAATGAATTTAAATACGGATTCATTCAAATTCATTAAACATATACCGAAAAATGACAGTTTGAAAAAAAATCAATATTTTGACAAATTTCAAGCGTTATATATAGCACAAAAATGTATTTATGATGATGTATGCGATCTTAGATATAACCACCACTTTGATTTGGATAAAAAATGTTTTCAAAAAGTTGAACTAGTTTTTGGAAATAATTGGTCTTCGAGGTTGCGAGTCCGAGTTTGAGGATGATGGCAAAACATTTTTTAAGACGTGTCAAAATGTTTACTATATTGACGGTTAGATTAAAGTAATACAAAACAAAGAAACGAAGTTTAAAAATGATGACACTATTTTGTATTGCTTGAATTTGACGGTCAATAGAACAAACACTTTGATACGTCTTAAAAAAATATTTTGTTATTTTTTTAACTAATCAGAATCAAGGTAATTCTGATTTATTCTTTTAATAAATACGAATCAAGAAAATTCTGATTGGTTGTGTCTAATTAATCAGCATCAAGACAATTCTGATTGGTTATTTTTTTTTTAGTTAATCAGCATCAAGACATTTGTGATTAGTTCTTTCTTTAGTCAATTAGTATCAAGACAATTCCTATCGGTTCTTCCTTAGTCAATCAGGATCAAGGCAATTATGATTGGTTCTTTCTTTAACCAAACAGCCAGAATCAAGACAATTCCGATTGGTTCTTTCTTTAATCAAACAGCCAGCACCAATAGAATTCTGATTGGTTATTTCTTTAGTCAATCATTATCAAAACAATGCTGATTGGTTCTTTCTTTAGTCAATCATTATCAAGACAATGCTGATTGGTTCTTGCTTTAGTCAATCAGGATCAAGGCAATTATGATTGGTTCTTTCTTTAATTAAACAGCCAGAATCAAGACAATTCTGATTGGTTCTTTCTTTAGTCAATCATTATCAAGACAATGCTGATTGTTTTTTTCGTTAGTCAATCAGGATCAAGACAATGCTGATTATTTATTTCTTTAGTCAATTAGTATCAAGACAATTCCTATTGGTTCATTCTTTAGTCAATCAAGATCAAGGCAATTATGATTGGTTCTTTCTTTAACCAAACAGCCAGAATCAAGAAAATTCTGATTGATTCTTTCTTTAGTCAATCATTATTAAGACAATGCTGATTGGTTCTTTCCTTAGTCAATCAGGATCAAAACAATTCTGATTATTTATTTCTTTAGTCAATTAGTATCAAGACAATTCCTATTGGTTCATTCTTTAGTCAATCAAGATCAAGGCAATTATGATTGGTTCTTTCTTTAATCAAACAGCCAGAATCAAGGCAATTCTAATTATAATTTTTCAAATTCGTATCATGTATTTAAACGCCACTTATCATTTATTGATCTCGCCAATATTAATCACTTATAGCATTTTTGTATTTTTTTCTCTCTCTTTTTAATGTAAAGCGGAATGTTCTACTAACTGTAATTATTTATATTGTATATGTTATTATATATTTTTTGTAATATTGAAATATGAGAAATCCGTAAATAAATAAATAAATTCTAATTGGTTCTTTCTTTAGTCAATCAGCATCAAGGCAATTCTGATTGGCAAATTTGCATAAAACCGGGGTCCGAACCATTACAATTCTGATTGATTAATGCCGCGGTTCCTAACTTGTGCACCGCGGAACCCCTGGGGGCTACGAATGCGGCTCCACAGCGTTTCAGATGATAAAAGAAATAAAAATCATAATGCAAATAAGAAAACAGGAAATTTCATTATGATCTAAAATTTGCCAATTTGAATGATGTGCGAGTGTTTTTTTGAAACTAAACATATATGAGCATTCCAGCTCATGAAACCAGTTAAAATATATGAAAAACATTAATTCTGAACACCATTTATTTATTGATAATGATTGACTAAAGAAAGAACCAATCAGAATTTTCTTCGTGTTGGCTATTTGATTAAAGAAAGAATCAATCAGAATTGTCTTTATACTGTATAAGTATAAGGGGCTTCGTCACAGAAATTGATTCTAAAAAGGGCTCCGCAAATCAAACAGGTTGAGAACGGCTGGATTAAAGGAATATCAATCAGAATTGTAATGGTTCGGACCTCGGTATTTTTTATTTATAAATGTGGAAGGGGAAATCCATTGATGGACGGAGTCAGGAGACGGAAAGACCTCGGTATTATACAAATTTACAATTTGTATCCTACTAATAGTAATGGTAATTACATCCCTTATGAACAGCGCAAAGAATAAAAATAAATAAATTAATTTCTCTTGGACCTTACCTTGAGATCTGACTCATATGTTTTGTCCCATAGGTTAGGTCCGAGGAAGGCAGTCTGTTCGACATTGTTCCACAGTTCACCCTCGTCTTTCTTTTCGTCGCTACCTCCGAGGATGCTCCCTGCCAAGTCCTTGATGGCCGAATGTCCGTGGCCGTGAGGGTGAGATGGTTTACTGTTTCCTAAAAAAAACAAGACGAAATTAATATTAGAAGAAAATCAATAAATGAGATACAAAAGACATCCATTGTAAAAAAAATTATATATTGATGGTACTTTTTTAAGACTGCAGCATGAAAATCATAAAATCATATATTGGTCAAAAATTATTATTAATATTAATACATATGTTATATTAAATGGAAGACGACGCAACTTTTGCCTAATTTTCATTTATTTTTAAGAATAATTAAAAAAAAAACAGCTGAAAAATGCGATTCGTTATTTTAAGCAATATTTTAATGGCACAAAATAGAAAGACTATTATTCATTACTTCACTTTTTATTTTTATGTTAGATGTACATTTCGAGACACAAAGTGCTCATTATCAATAACAAACTCTTTGCACTTTGTATCTCGAAATGTACATCTAACATAAAAATAAAAAGTGAAGTAAGGAATAACACTCTTTCTATTTTGTGATCAATCACTTCACGTAAACTCGAAAATATACAGTTCAATGGGGTGAAGACAATCTTATAGCACGCTTTCTTAATCTAATTAATTATACAGGGTGTATTATAATAATTAGTTAGATTAGTTAAGATTACATTTCTTACTTTTAATTTTTGTATTTATTTATTACGGCATACTCCTTTTACAATTTAAATACATTTTTTGAAACATTTCATATAAAATTCAAGGAGAAAAAAATGAATTAGTAGAAAATAAGAAGAGAAATTGCATTTTTTATATATTGAATATATAAATAATTGCAAATTCTCTTCTTTGTTGCAACATTTCGTTTTTAAACAATTTTTATAAATTAAATAAAATGAAACAAAGATGATTCACACATTTGCAGTTATTTAAATTACAATGAAATTAAACAAGGAAAATTTCTGGCAATGATATAGAATTTTTTGCAGTTGGAAAAAGGGATTGATCGAATTTTATTGATCATTGCCAGAAATTTTCCTGGTTTAATTTCATTGTAATTTTTATAAATATCAAAATCGATTTAATTCACGATTAATATTAGTGTTGAGCAAAATCGAGTGGATTTATTAATCGAGTATTTCTGAATAACCAATTTTAAGTAGCTAACGTTATTAAATAACAATTAAATTGAGTTTATTAATCAATAGGCAAAACTTTCCAATTTTAATTTTATAAATAACATTAAGAAAATTGTCATAAACTTCATTTTGCAGTGACAAAAAAGATCGGCTTTGCCCATCTCTAATTAATATAATTAAAATATCAGTACTAAAAAAAAAGACAAACGGTTTGCTGCTACAAGTTTAAGAGAGTGTATTACATTGTACCATGTATTGAATTTATTATTATTATTATTATTGTTAGATTTATTTACGTAAATCTCCAATTTAAAAAGGTACAATATAATTATGTTATAAAAAATATAACAAAAGAATGTGTTTATGTATAAACTAATAGCAATATAGAAATATCAAAACAATAATGCTGTGAAGTATTCTAACCCAAGTGGTTCAAGAATTGATAGTAAGTTGAGAAATATAAGTAACAAATTCGAATGTGGAATCACAGTGATTTATCCTGAATAATTTATGTAGGTAAATAATGGATTAATTAATTTATTTACGTTACAATAAAGATGTTTGCTGTATAAATTTAATGTATTTATCCAATGATTCAGTTCGCTACTGAATCATTACACAAACACATGAAATTTAATCCAATTTACAATCCGTTACATTGCAACCTGAGATAAGTAGAATTAATTAATTGTTTAGTTATTGGGAGATTAATTAACATCGACGCAGTCTCGTTTCTTCTGTGCCAGTTTGTACGGTAATTAATTATTTCTTGTATCTGCATCGAGCAAAGTGACAAATTGCTTCAGATTACAAAGGCCGGTCATTTGTGAACAACACCTATGCGTTATTGTTATTAATAGAATATTAACATGCGATTAGAGCACCGTAAACAAGTTTCGCGTTGTGAAACGGTGTATCAATGTGGCGATAAATTAATATCGGTCGTAATTCAATAAAAAGAAAAAAAGAACGGAGACAAAAAAATACAGTTTTAACACGTTTGTGTCGTAAATTATTGCTGAATATTTTTCCTATGCATTCACTTCCTTATTTAGAAATTAATGAAATTGTTTGTAATGATAATAATAGTAATAGGAACGGTGGTATTAAATATGAATGGAACTGATTTCCATGGAAATTACAATGTGTTAAATAGTGTAAAATATGAAAGTAATAGAAATGGGTTTTGATTCTTGAAAATTGCTATTCATTATAAATAAACATATTTTTATTAAAAATAAGTGAATTTTAATTTATCATTTCTTCTTTCTAATACACATAATACACCATTTTTTTTACAATAAAACATTTTTATTTTTTCAGAAAATTGTATTTAAAATTAGTTAGTAATACATATAATTTTATTGCATTTTACATGTATGTCTTATATTTGTAAAAATGGTATATTCCGTTAAATAAATTGATTAATTAATTAATTAATTACATTATCTATTCAAAAACTGCTTGCCAATATAAACAACCGGAAAAGGGGCGCTATTTTTAAAATACAGTAAACATTAATTAGAGTATATTAAGGCAGAATTAATACAAAAAGACATCTAACAAAAAATCTATAATTTATCGGAAGAAACATAGTAAAAATTATGTTTCATTACTAATTAATATATTAAGGCAGAATTAATGCAAAAAGACATTTAACAAAAAAATCATTAATTTATGGGAAGAAACATAGTTAAAATTAAGTTTCGTTACTAATTAATATATTAAGGCAGAATTAATGCAAAAAGACATCTAAGAAAAACATCTTTAATTTATGGGAAAAAACACAGTTAAAATTATGTTTCGTTACTAATTAATATGTTTTATATTTTTGTATACTTTTTTGTTGTTGGTAATATTTTTTTTATTTTTCGAGTATAACACGTTTCGTAAGATAACAAAAATAACGTGTTTTAAAACGCGCTAATCCGTTAATTAACAAATAAACGGTTGAAGAGTATAACTGCCCCTAATGAAAGGCATTTGAACACTCCTGCCCTTAATATTAAAACACATTACGTAAACTCTAACAGCTCAAACATTGTTAAATTTTTATGATACTGTGTATCGAAATAAATACAATTTCAAAAAAATGATAATATATTTTTTGAAATAAGTGTTGTTACAGGCTGTAAATAATTTTTAAATAAAAAAAACAGCCTATAATAACAATTATTTTAAAAAATAGCATCAATTTTTTGAAATAAGTGTTGTGATAGTCTGTTTTTTTTTTATTTAAAAATTATTTCTACATTGCAGAATTTAAAATATTTCGTAAAATTATTTAGATTTTTAGTGTGACAAATTAAATATAAAACAAGCATTGGTTTTATTTTATTTAAATATTATTTGTACATTGCAACTTTTTTTTATTAAAATATTATTTGTTCATTGTAAAATTTAAATTTTTTAATAAAACTGTGTATTTTATTAAGACACACAGTATCATTGAAAATTTAAGTAATATAAAATATTATTTGTTTATTGCAGAATTTATTTTATTCAAATATTATTTGTTCATTGCAGAATTTTAAATTTTTAATGATACTTTGTATTTTATTACGACACACAGTATCATTGAAAATTTAAAATTTAAGTAATATAAAATATTATTTGTTCATTCCAAAATTTATTTTATTCAAATATTATTTGTTTATTGCAGAATTTATTTTATTCAAATATTATTTGTTCATTGCAGAATTTTAAATTTTCAATGATACTGTGTGTCGTAATAAGATACACAATATTATTAAAAATTTAAAATTCTGCAATGAATAAATAATATTTGAATAAAATAATTCTGCAATGAAAAAATTATATTTAAATAAAATAATTCTGCAATGAACAAATAATATTTGAATAAAATAAATTCTGCAATAAACAAATAATATTTTATATTACTTAAATTTTAAATTTTCAATGATACTGTGTGTCGTAATAAAACACACAGTATTATTAAAATTTTTTAATTTCTGCAATGAATAAATAATATTTAAATAAAAAAAACAACAGCCTAACATTTATCGATGCAAACAGAAGGATATTATTTCCACGGAACAGAGCATGATTTCCCTCTCTAAACAATGCGAAACGCAAACCTTGAACCGCGACACACTCGCCTGTAACGACAATTTCATAAATTAGATACTGTCCCATCGCGAATATGCCACAATATTTCGCTTCACTGTGTCGCCGTAATTATTAATTATTTTCGTCGACTCTATTGTCATCCAGGGGAAAACACCCATTATTATAATTGTCTGGGAGACTCATGTGTTAAAAAGAATTAAATTATTGTCATTTCGGTTACTAACAAGGGAACGTTTGATATCGTTAGAGATTAATAGCTTTATTATTTGTGATTTTTTTTCCCAAGCCCAAGGATAAGTTGATTATTAGAGATAAATGCATGTGTTTAATGGTGGAATGGTGATGTTCTGTATGTTTCTAGAAATGATAATCGACCGCAGGGTGTTTCTTATATACAGGGCGTTTCAAATTCGAGTCTCACCATGGAGATCTCGCTTATTATAAAAAGGTAAATGGTAGGTTTAATTTTGGCACTTTTGCAGAATAGAATAAGAAAATCGAATTAAAAAAAAAATGGTTTTCTCCATAAAAACTTCCTTCAAAGTCAGAGAAGAATCAAATTAAAGTAATAATATGTATTGATTTAAAAATATTCAAATAAATAGTCTTCGCCATCAATACTTCCTTCAAAGCCAGCACAAACCAGCTTAAAGCAAAAATATGTCTTGAATTAAAATTATTTAAATAAATAGTTTTCGCTATCAAAACTTCCTTCAAAGTCAGAAAAAAGCAAATTAAAGTAATAATATGTTTTGATTTAAAAATATTCAAATAAATAGTCTTCACCATAAATATTTCCCTCAAAGCCAGCACAAACCAATCTCTATTAATTACCAATTCCAATTACGCATAAATAACGACCAACATAATCAACCATAAAATCACCAGCATATTTACAACCTCTCTTCGCACACACTTGACATTTAAACCATCTGAAAGGATCTTTTCCATCTCGCACAAACATTTCTACATTTATTTATTTTTTTTTTAATTAATTTCTTCCTCGCACAAGCTCCTGCACGTGGAATCCCAGCCACTTCCAGTCGCGCACCACACAAAGCGCGACCAGTTTTCCGCATATTAAAAATCCATCTGCGAAAATGGAGTAAATTTATGCCGAGCACATCACGTGCATGCAATTAATTGCAAAGATCGCCCACGCTCGGCTCCGTGCATAATCCGTTTCAAGTTACCGCGTCCCTGGGACCGAACGAACTAGCCTAGCCGGCTTCGTAATTGATGATTGGACAGGAAGTGTAATGATTCCTGACGCGACAGCGGGATTTTTTCTTTTGATGGGTAACTTTCAAATTGAGTTTTTTTTGCTTTATCTTCTGGTTGGTAATTATAGATGAAAGTAATTGTTGTTTGATATTGCGAGTTAGCAAGACTTAAAAAGGTTCCCCCCCAAAAAAATATAATACCTCTGATAATCAAAGTGAAATAATTTAATAAATAAACAAGATTTTAAGAAGCAAATAATTTTCGTAAAAAAATTATTTACACAAAACTGAATGTTTTTTTGAGTTTACGTGAAGTGTTTAATCACAAATTTAAAGACATAAAAATAAATTGCAATGAAATTAAACAAGGAAAATTTTAAGAACCAAATAATTTTCGTAAAAAAAATATTTATACAAAACTGAATGGCCTTTTGAGTTTACGTGAAGTGTTTAATCACAAATTTAAAGACATAAAAATAAATTGCAATGAAATTAAACAAGGAAAATTTTAAGAACCAAATAATTTTCGTGAAAAAATTATTTATACAAAACTGAATGGTTTTTTGAATTTACGTGAAGTGTTTAATCACAAATTTAAAGACATAAAAATAAATTACAATGAAATTAAACAAGGAAAATTTTTTGGCAATGATCAATAAAATTCGATCAATCCCTTTTTCCAACTGTAAAAAATTACTTACACTGTAAGTTTTACAAACAACAACTACTTCCCGAGCCTTTACCCCGCCGGACATTGGATTACACAATAGATATTTGTTGTTGCATAGCAGCACTACTGCGAATTGCAACGGTTTGAGTCGAAATTATTTAATGAAAGGAAACAGTTGGAAAAAGGGATTGATCGAATTTTATTGATCATTGCCAAAAAAATTTCCTTGTTTAATTTCTTTGTAATTTAAATAACTGCAAATGTGTGAATCATCTTTGTTTCATTTTATTTAATAAAAATAAATTGTGAAGTAAGGAATAACAGTCTTTAAATTTGTGTATACAAAACTGATTGGGGATTAGGGATTTTCATCAAATGTGGTTGTGAGCGAGTGATATAAATATGAATTTTTGAATCTGATGAATTCCCCTTAATTAATGGAATATTTGAATCGTATTTTTAATATTTAAACATTGTTATTTCATAATAAATTTGAATGAACAATTAAAAATTTACCATTAAAATAAATTAAAACACAGATTAAAATGAGTAAATTTAAATTGTCGACTAATTTTTAGTTAATAGCGCATTTTCAAGAGAATTAAAAATTAAATTTTATTTATACTTGTAATATAGGATTAAATACAAACAATTTTAAATATTTCAAAAAAAAGCTATTTCACATGACAACCTGCGTCACTTTGCAGCCAAAAACAATAAATTCACTCTCCTGAAACTCAACAATTATGCATTTGCCCACAACAATATTTTGGCACATGTTTACACACGCACAATTAATCAAGGGAGCATTGTGGTTTTTATTTTATTTTTCCTTCGCCTTCAGTGAAAATAAAGTGAAATGGAAAACGATCGAGTCCGAAAATATGTCGAGTGTGCGGAACCCGGTTACTGTCGTCTTCAAGCGAAATTGCCGCAATTTAGCCGACCGGCTTCATTTGCATTTTGGCAAGAAGGAAAGCCGGATTATTGTATTTTTCATATATTAAATAAACGAACCGTCATCCGCGAAGCACTGGGGACATTTATTTACGAATCCCGGTTCCTCTGCCAAAAACTTTCCAACGTACTTGTATCCGTGTGCAGATATACCGAAAGATTGTTCGCAAAGAAAATTAATAAATTATATTTTTTTTCTTATTAAGCCCAAAAAAAAAAGATTGTTCGCAAAGAAAATGAATAAATTATAATTTTCTTTCTTATTAATCCCAAATCAAACGTGTTTTTTTAATTAGCATTGTAAATAATTTTCATTTTCTTAATAATAATAACATTTATTGTCCAACAGGAAACCCACTTAAAGGACATTTTTACAAAATAAATTGTTTTACAGATCATTAAAATGTAGTACAAACACAAATATACGCTTCACTAAACGTTATAATTTATAAAACATTTAATTAGTTGCAAATATTAACTGTGTAAATGACAGTATTATTTTGTTTTATTGTTTTTTTTTAAGTTTAATTCTTTTGTAATTATAGTTGTACTTCCCGTGAAGTACGCTTTAATTCTTTTATCGTTCTTTTCTTATTTTTGCAATAATTAATATAGAGCTAGCTTTGTTAATAATTCCATTTCTAATTTTTGGAAATCAAATCAACAAATTTATAATTTTGTATTTCATTAAAATTTAAGGCATTATTTCCAATTTTGTATATCTAGCTAACTCAAAATATGCATATGATTTTATAATTATCAATTATGATTATCAATTTATTATTATAAATTTATACGTTTGGTTTTTGTTTGACTAAATTTTTATTTTTTAATCAATTTAGAGGGTAAGATATTTGTTGGTGAGTACGTGAAGTTTCTTGATATGATGTAGTAATATTTTATTCCTTTCTTCACTTTTTTTATGTACATAAAACTACTGAAAAAGAGCACGTTGTGCTTGAAATGTACATATAGTGATAAAAATAAAAAAGTGAAGAAAGGAATAAAATATAATTTAGAGGGTAAACTCAATTTAATCTCAATATTAATTAAAATATTCCATCCAGTAATCAATGAAATCGAAATTGAAACTGTTTATTTTTTAGAATGTAAAAGTATTGAATATTTCTAAAATAAATTTACTACAAACATATTGATATGATATATTACTGTACTATAATAAGGAATATCATGCACGATTGATAAGCAAAACTGTATATCAATTATATTTTTTTTACAATAACAAAATCATTAAAAAAATTTTAATTGACCAATGTTACGTAATTTAATACTTAATTTGAATATGGATTTTCAAACAATAAGTAAATAAAATTGGAACAACAGCACAAAGCGCCATCTGTGGCCTAATTTCTATGTAGCATTGTCAACGAAATTGGGTTCCACATGGTAGATAACCAAACAAACATTATTTCATCTAGTAAAAGAAGGCGAACTTATCCTGTTTATTAAACAAGGAAACAAAATTCATTAAGTGAATTGTTCAACCTACATTATAAAATTGGAACTATTACACAAAGCGCCATCTATGGCCTAATTTCTAAGTAGCATTGTCAACGAAATTGGGTTCCACATGGTAGATAACCAAACGAACATTATTTCGTCCACTAAAGGAAGGCGAACTTATCCTGTTTATTAAACAAGGAAACAAAACTCATTAAGTGAATTATTCAACCTCTATTCATTCAGCGTTTGGATAACTGGTGATGCAAATTTTGTCTAACGGACCTTATCAGGTTACAGTTTTCCATGTAACTTGATGAACGTAATTGAATGAATATTTTACTGTGTTTATAAATACTAATAGGAAACGTAAATTGGAACAATTGCAGAAAGTACAGAAAAATATCAGTTCAACCATCTTCATGAAGATACATGGAGCATACTGATTTGATGAGGTCCGGCAGACCGAAATAACCATCACGTTATTCAAAGGCTGCAAACAATTCATTGAAAAAAATGTTTCCTTGTTTCATGAAGGTACATGGATCATACTGATCTGAAGAGGTCTGGCAGACTGAAATAACCATCACCAGTTATTCAAAGGCTGCAAACAATTCATTGAAAAAAATGTCCTTGTTACATGAAGGTACATGGATCATACTGATCTGAAGAGGTCTGGCAGACCGAAATAATAACCATCACCAATTATCCAAAGTCTGGAAACAATTTATTGAAAAAAATGTTTCCTTGTTTCATGAAGGTACATGGATCATACTGATCTGAAGAGGTCTGGCAGACCGAAATAACCATCACCAATTATCCAAAGTCTGGAAACAATTTATTAAAAAAAAATGTTTCCTTGTTTCATGAAGGTACATGGATCATACTGATCTGAAGAGGTCTGGCAGACTGAAATAACCATCACCAGTTATTCAAAGGCTGCAAACAATTCATTGAAAAAAATGTCCTTGTTACATGAAGGTACATGGATCATACTGATCTGAAGAGGTCTGGCAGACCGAAATAACCATCACCAATTATCCAAAGTCTGGAAACAATTTATTGAAAAAAAAAATGTTTCCTTGTTACATGAAGGTACATGGATCATACTGATCTGATGAAGTCTGGTAGACCAAAATAACCATCACCAGTTACTCAATGGCTGGAAACAATTCATTGAAAAAAACGTTTCCTTGTTTCATAAAACAGGTCAAGTTTGCTTATTTTTAGAAGACGAAACGACGATTGTTGGGTCGTCCATTATGTAGAACCCGAATTCGTTGACGACGCCACTTAGAAATTAAGCAACAGATGGTGCTTTCTGCCATTGTTTGGTTATCTATCGTGTAGAATGGTTGCTAAATAATGCATTTGATATTCCCAGTTTTAAAATTTATGTTGTAAATATTTGTTAAGGAAATTTTCTGTTTATTTTTTTTAATTTGTATATTTTATGTAACTACATTTATTGACATGAGAACAACATGACTTTATTTGTTCATGTAATACAAGGTGGAGCGGAGCAACTTATTTGAATTTGGCGCTCTGAAGCGACGGTTGCTCGGAGGAGAATGGGGGTAAGCATAATCGAAAGCTTCGTAAAATTTTATAACGTTTGAGTCAGTTAGCAACATGGAGTGAACGAAAGTGCGTTCGCTGTCGAGGTGTATTTTAGTAATGCTCACTAGATCATGCCATGCAACATGCATTCCGAGTACATTTCGATATTGCGCCCCGTGGCCGTGTTCCAGGTCGGCAGTCGATAGTTACATGGGTAAACAACTTCAGAGAAACTGGTGATGTGAAAAAGAAGAAACCTGGTCTTCCCTGAACAGTAAGAACCCCCGTAAAGCCCTGAAACAGAACGAGCAGAAAATTGAACAGCAGCGGCATGTTTTCGAGCAGAGCGTCTAGGGGATCACAAAACAGATTGCCTTACTAACTGTTTTGCGATCCCCCAAAACGCTCTGCTCGAAAACATGCTGCTGCTGTTCAATTTTCTGCTAGTTCTGTGCGGCGGATCCTTCATGAAGAATTGAAAGATTCTTCTATTAATATTCTGTGTGGCGGATCCTTTATGAAGAATTGAAATTTCATTCGTAAAAATTAGCTGTAGTACAGGAACTTAAACCATGTGATTTTGTTGCCCGGGAAAAGTCATGTGAAGTGCTTTTCGCAATGCCTGACGACGTTCTTATTTTCTTCAGTGACGAAGCTCACTTCCATCTCTCGGGATCTGTAAACAAGCAGGTATTGGAGCCATCAAAACCCCCAACAACCTCATCAGCGTCCTCTACATTCAGAACGTCTGATTGCTTGATGTGCAATATCGCGAGTTTGGATAATTGGTCCATGTTTTTTGAAGAAATCCAACGGGCTGTTCCAGTGACTTCTGACCGTTATATCCATATGATTTAGAAGTTCTTCCTGCCAACACTAAACTAGAAGGATATGGAAGATGTGTGGTTTCAGCAGGACGGTGCCATTGCACACATATCTCGTATGTCAATGACTCATTTGTGGCAACACTTCCTAGGACGCCTCATCTCCTTGCGAGGGGGGTGGCCACCACGGTCACCAGATTTCCCCTCCTGTGATTTTTACTATGAAGTTACCTGAAATAAATTGTTTACAACGATCGTCCTAGGGCCCTGGATCACCTTATTATCTAGCTATAGCCAACACACCAGTCGATATGCTCGAGAGAGTTGAACGAAATTTCAGAAAAAAGTTAACGCAGTGTATCGACAATAACGGACGCCATCTGTTTGATATCGTATTTAAAACTCCGTGAACATAAATTTTACATGTTTAATTTGAGATTGTTTAAAGAATTAAATGTATATCTACATTATTTAGTATTATTAGACATTTGTTAAAGTACTTATGTAGATAAGTCAAATTGTCACAGTAGCTAAAGGGAAAATAATTTATTAATTAATTATTTTCAAATTCTTTTTTATTTAATTTATCTACATTATTTTTTTCTTTATTGAATTTATTGATAGATTGAGTGGGGTTAGGTTTTCATCTAAATTTGCGATTACTTTATAGTATTTTTATTTGGATGCTTTATCAATGAAGTATTTTTTTTTAGATAACCTGTTATTACTTCACAAAATGAATTTTATATTAAATATATATTTCAATCACAACGTGATTGAAACTTTTCTCTATTGTAAGAATAAATGTAATCTATTGTTACACTTTGTTTACAGCTTAGAACGCATGCATTTTTTGCGTTTGATATTTTCCTCCTATTAATATTCTTATAAGGCATGAAATGGCTCAATCCATTTTGATAAGGATCTCCAGAATCAACAAGAAAACACTTGTAATTAACGGTTTATTGTCTACGACCATGATGTTGATTCTCATATAGTTGTAAATGTAATGAATGTATTATTAATGTATCAATTAATTATTATTTCGATGGAATTGTTTTACATTAATAATACATTCATTACATTTACAACTATAAAATAAAAATAAAGCAAAAACACGGTACTTATTTTTAAATCAAGTGTTTCGTCGTTTTGTATAAATTATAGTTGCAATTCCAGAGAAACGGCGCGCACAGAGGATCCCAGTTTAGATATGGACGTGTGTTTTTGTAGCACACGCCGACTTAAACATTTAGTGTTTCCTTATTTTATTTAAATTGCCGTTGCTGGTAATTTGAATTTCCGAAGAAATGGCGCGTAGTAAACGATTTTATTCAAGATAACAGTTTGAGAATGCTGTGGAATATTTTATAAAACTGTTTTATATTAGAATCCTCAAATATTTTAGTTTTTTAATAATAAAATTCTGTTTACTTTAACTTGTTATTTGTTAATTCTTCCACTAAATTAATAAAAATTATTAATTACTACTTTATAATAAGGTAACAAACATTGATTATGTATACCCAAATAGTTGACGATGCCACTTGAAATTAGGCAAAAGGTGGCGCTTGCGTCGTCTTTAATTTTTTTCTTCTTTAAAATGAACAGGGAAGCAAGAATTTGTATTAAAATGTTTTTACATGTAGAACCCTTATGTGCGTCAACGCCCGGTATAAATAAATCTTCTTTTTCTTTTAAAAATGTTTAGTTTATATATACTAAATTTAAAAGAGTAAAATGTGGAAATAATTTATTAATTATTTTCAATTTTTTTTTAATCATAATAAATTAAAAACGACGCAAGCGCCATCTGAAAAAATGCATATTTATTTAATGTATATATAATAATTGAATCTTTAAATCCATTCTTAAAATACAATATATATATATATATATATATATATATATAAATAAGTGAAACAAACCAAGAGTTTTAATTTCAATTAAATCATCCTGAATTATATATATATACAGAGAGCTTTTTTTATCAGTATACATTTCCCCTATGTATACCTGCAAAATACGTGAGTCAAATGCATTAATGTATGTGTATTTAGTTGCCTATAACACGCAACTGAACACACATATGCCAAATATTCAACTAAACATACTCACATTAATCGGTTCAATGCGTTTGACTCGCGTTTTTTCAGGTATACACTAAGGCGTAGTATATACCTGCAATGTATACTGATAAAAAAAACCTCTCTGTATATATCTAACGTCATCAAATAAAACCCAACATTCTATGAGAAAAACCAATACCGTAACAAAATCCCCCATTCAATTCATTAACAAACACAACAAACGCCAATAAATCACATCCAATAAAAGAAAGAAATCGACACGTTGTGATATCACAATTAATATCTCTGCGAGTGCGACCGTAAACAAGCGTATATTAATTAGTTTTTTTTTATATACTTTCGCGAAAAGTGTGCGCGGCCATAATTCATTTCCACGATGCGAACGACGATAAATAACATCAACCTGGCCAGAGCTATTCTCAAGAAGCACAAGGAAGTAAAAGCGAATTCTGTTCCACCCACGAGGATAGGAAGGTCAAGGAGGGTTCTGCCTCTTGTTTGTTATGAGGGCGGCACACCTGAGCCTCATGGCGAATGTAATAAATGTTGATTTATGGGGCTTGGAAAATAATGGATATTGAGGATTCCGTTTGTGTATAAAACAAATAAGAATTGTATGATTATTTAGATTTTTTTTACTATAATTGTATTATACGATCTTACAAATGGATTTTCTGAATTTGTGTGTTGAAAAAAAAAAAAAAAAATGAATTTACAGGGTGGCCAGAAAAGGTGTGATAATCAATTTTAAGTAGAAAAAAAATTAAAACACAAACACATTGCAAATGTTTATTTAATGATCAGTTGATTATTAATAGCAATAATTATATATAAAATCTTAAAAACAAATTCTAGTCACATATTTAGGATATTAATGGCCTCCTAAAGCTTATTGAATAATTACCCAATTATTATTTTTGTGTTTTATTTTATTTAATATTTTATTTAAAAAAAAACTTTTCTAATTTTTAACTTTTTAATAAAACACAAAAATAAATACTGGGTAATTATTCAATAAGCTTTATGAGGCCATTAATATCCTAAATATGTGACTAGAATTTGTTTTTAAGATTTTATATATAATTATTGCTATTAATAATCGACTGATCATTACATAAACATTTGCAATGTTTAGCGGATGTTGAACTAATTTTAATAAAAATATTTCAAAAATATTACTGATTTCAATGGCCTCGGGAGTGTTAATGAAGAACCGTACAATATTTTTTTTACTTAAATTTCTACTTTACATTAATCAATGAACAACTTTACCTGAAGATTATCACACCTTTTCTAACCACCTTGTATTTACAGTATTTTTTGTTCTTACATTTTTATCTTACAAATAGATTTTCTAAATTTGTATGTGTTGAAAAAAAAGAGGAATATATTTGCGACATTTTTATTAAATATTAATGTTTCAAGATGATTTTAACATTTTGGTTTATTAAGTATATGTTGTTGCCACATGCATCACCTGACTTCCCTTTTGGTTTAATACAAAGGCAAAGTTTAAAGAACAAAAAATACTGGAAATATAGCATTTTTTGTTTAATAAATTGTACAACATTACAAATGGATTTTCAGAATTTGTGTGTTGAAAAAAAATGTTGAATGCATTTGCAGGATTTTTTGTTTATAAATTGTAATATCTTACAAATGGATTTTCTGAATGTGTGTTGAAAAAAAAAGAATATATTTGCAGTATTTATTTTTTCTTACAAATAAATTTTCTGAATTTGTGTGTGTTGAAAAAAAAAAAAGGAATATATTTGCAGCATTTTTTTATTAAATAGCAATGTTTTAAGATGATTTTGCCAACTGCGTGTACTAATATTTTATTAAAAGCACCTCTTAGTCATTTAAGTCGCAATAGTAATAAATTGTATGAAGATATTTTTCTTTAATTTATACCTTTTTGTATTATTATTTTTGACAATTACTTCTCTATAATTATTAATTGTATTGTAATTAAGTTGTTTTTATTGTATATTTTATATTAATCCATTATTTTGTATTTTTATGTCCTAATTTGGGTAAACTGTTGGACAATAAAGATATTATTATTATTATTATTATTTTGACAATTTGATTTATTAACTATATGTTAGTGCCACATACCTCACCTGACTTTCCTTTTGGTTTAATACAAAGGCAAAGTTTAGAGACTTCCGGTGGATAGCTGATTCAAATTTCAATTTTAGAATATAATATATAATATATAAAAATATTTTTTATATTTTTATATACGTCTTATTTAATAGCATATTATATTAAGTTTGTACTTATTGCTCTGTAATTGGGTTTTTTGCCTGTTGAGTTACAAATATTATTAATAATAATAATAATAATTTTGTAAATGATTGTATATATGTTTATTTATATGAATAAAGATGTTGAGATTTTCGTAGCAATTTTATTAATTAAATCAATTTTTATTCAAACAATTACATTTTTACAAACATTATTATAATCAACTGTTTTCTTGATTATATTTTTTTTTTAGATTTTTTCGAGACAAAATTTGTTAACGAAAATTAGAAATATTGTTCAGGGTATGCATAGAAAAAAGTGAAATATCAGCGAAAATAAGACAATCGCAAAAAGACATCATATTACACCAAAATGTATCATTAATTAATGTAGCATTAATTGTTTTAATTTGAACTATTTAACGCAGTTCGCTTGCAAAATGTGGCTTTGAAAAGTGGTCGAAAATTTACCTCGCTTTTGCTATTTTTCTAAGGTTCCCAAACGACAAAAAAACTTTATTTTTAACAAAAATACAGCCATATTCCCTAAGAATCGAATTTGAATAGGTAATTCCTTCTAAGTTATCTATGAACTTGATAATTTTTGCCCAATTGTAGATGCGCTCAAGATGGCTGTCCACCTATTGGCCATATTAACTTAAATCGTCCCTCATGTTAATTTCGTAGAATTATTATAAATGCCCAAAAATAGTTAAAAATGATTATTTTTCGGAAAACTAAATAGCCGATATTCTTTCTACTGTCACAGGGAATCTTCTAGATTATTTTGCGAAAAAAAAGTGTTCACCGAAAATTGAGAAAATCGTAGGAGGATGCATAAAAAAAATGAAATTTCTATAAAAATCTGAAAATCGCCAACGATTTCATTTTTATACCATAAGATAGCTTAGCATAAGCTGTGAAGATTTGATCAAAATTAAATAATTAATTTTCCGTCAATTTCTGCGAGATAATTGACGGAAAACTAATTAATTTTGATCAAATTTTCACAGCTCATGCTAAGCTATCTTGTGTGTGTGCTTTTGTTTAAAAGGCGAAAATATCAATTATTTTCTGGCGACCACAGGAGTATAAGACTCCGAAAATTATCTTTGGGGTAAATATAGCTGAATTCTAATGCTAAATAACCGAAGGACTGGTTATTTAGCATTAGAAATATTTTATCTGTGAACTTGGTAATTTTTGTCCGCAAGCCCTCAACTTATTATTTTTTTAAGAAAAAAAGTTCTTATAAAATAAAAATGAATTTATAATATAATTGTGCGTTTTCGTCCTCATTTATTATTATTATTATTTTAAACCCATTTCAAACAACATTTCGTAAACATTCTCAACCGGCACGAGAAGTATAATTTACCGAATAATATATTGTATCGCGTATAAATAACCATAATTCCGTAAATAATGACTATGTTTAAGGGCAACGCGGTAAGTATCCATTTCCTGGCGATAAGATCGCAATGAAAACATGGAAAAACGGCGGCGGCCGTTTCGCATCATGGGAAATTAATAAATCTCTCCCGGTAAATACACAATTACATACTTATTTTTATGTTATTAAGATTACATTCATTACCTTACGTAATCGCCATTAGTCGCGATACACATATGAATGGCATTGGAATATTTTACTACAATGGAATTGCTCGACTTGACAAAAAAAAAAACTATGAATGAATTTTAATTCCGAAAGTAAATAACGACGGAGTTCATTGCTGTTTACTTTTAAAATAATCATTATTTTCCCACAATATCATTTCAAATCTAATGGTTTAAACATTCGGGGCTAAATGTTACGTTTAACGTGTACGTTATTAATTAAATTCACATACTATGAATAAATATTTATTACAAAAGACTGTGGATAATTTTAAGCAATTTATTAATATAATTTCAAATTAAATTAGATATATTTAATTTGACTTGTTTTTATAATAATAATAATATTTATTTCCTCAACAGACATAGTCTAATTACAAAGGAAATTTTGGTAAATTAATATAAGAATTTACAAATATAAACAGTAAAAACAATAGGATGAAAATACATTCCGTAATTAACTTAAGACTGTATTACTAATCGCAATTAGTGGAGTCACATTTTTCTTATAAAATTTTGAATATGTAATTATAATTGTAATTTGGAAATGGAGATTCCGTTAATAAAGTAAATTGAAATTGAGTGTAAATGCAGTATAAAAAGTGATCATTCAAAAGTTAATTTTTAATTGTACATATTTTAAGTGTTAATAAAATTTGTATTTTTTATTTATTTTATTTATTCATATTTACGATATAACCTTTTTACAAAACCAGAAAAATATAAATTGTATAAAATATCAAAAAAAAACAAAGTAATAGAGAAAAAAAATACAAATATATTTTATTTGTATTACTTTGTTTTTTGATATTTTATACAATTTATCTTTTTCTGGTTTTGTAAAAAGGTTATATCCGTAAATATGAATAAATAAAAAATACAAATTTTATTAACACTTAAAATATGTACAATTAAAAATTAACTTTTGAATGATCACTTTTTGCTACTGCATTTACACTCAATTTCAATTTCAATTTACTTTATTAACGGAATCTCCATTTCCAAATTACAATTATAATTACACATTAAAAATTTTATAAGAAAAGTGTGACTCCACTAATTGCGATTAGTAATACAAAAAAAGTCAAATTAAATATATCTAATTTAATTTGAAATTATATTAATAAATTGCTAGCATTGTAAATATAATCTAATTCAAATTATTCTGTGTATAAATATCTCCACCATTATTACTCACACGGTTACATTTGAAAATCCATAAATCACTTTTAACATAAACGCCAATCATCGTAATTACATCTTCTCAAGATATGATTGCATAATTTATTATAATAATAAAGAGAAATTCCCGACTGTCGTCCTCTTTCACCGTTTCCTCGTCAATCCACCTTTATTGCCATTTCCTTCCCAACCACGATAATTTCTCATTTTCCATAGAGGCTGCCCGACTGACTTCCCAGTCTATTATTTACCATTTTTTGCGCGCGATTTTGTCGGAGATAATCTTTAGTTATATTTATTGCGCATTGTTACTTCACCATTATTAAAATTAGCATAATTCATCAAACTTAAAATAATTTAAATTTGTTGTTACTAATAATAAGTATTACGAATAAGTTATTAAAAAAATAGCGTAATTTATCAAACTTAAAATAGTTTCAATTTGTTCTTAATAATAATAAATATTATGAGTAAATTATCATCTTGTTATGCTACAAACAGTGTAATTCATAAAATTTAAAATAATTTTATAATAATAATATCCGTCTAATTCAAGGTTAATTTCGTATCATTAGATACAAGCACACACGAATCTACTATTTGAGACATTTTTGAAACCACCACTTTATTTGGCTGAGCAATTAAATAACCAATTAAACATATTGAAATTATTTATGTTTGATGAATTGATTTAAAATGTGGAAATAATTTATTGATTATTTTCAAATCATTTTTATTTAATATAATTAAATAACTGTGACCAAGTGAATGAATAAATACTCTTTTCTATTTACGCTCTTTTAATTTTAATATTTTTTTGTTACCAATACTTATTAAGAATATATTATCTATATTCTTATTATTATTAACAAAAAATATATTTAAATTATTTAAAGTTTGTTGAATTTCGTTGTTTTCATAATGATAAAGTATGGTTTAAAATTTTGTGAAATTAAGCTTGAATCAGGCGAACATTGTGAAAATTTGATTTTCTTGAAGTTATAAGATAGTTGAACATTTTATTAAATTAACTTCGTTTTCTGTTCTCATAAATAGGATAAATTCGTCTTCCGAGCCGATTCTCGGTTTTCTATTTTGTAGACCAAAATCGTTGACGATGTCACATGAAATTAGGCAATAGATGGCGCTTGCGTTATCTTTCATTTATTATGATTTAAAAGATTATTAAACGTTAAAGTCTAATACCCAAAACTGCGACCTACTGCTAACTATTGGCCAAGTAATTAATTGTGAATTACGATGGAATATTAACCTCCGATTAGCCAAATTTATTAAGAGAGAGAGCTATCAACCAACTGCATAATCAAAATTTTTTGTCAACTTCAAAATTAATGAAAAAATCATGAAATTTATAATCTATGTCTAAATCCTAATGAAACACAATTGTATTCCCTTTCTTCTTTATGTTATTTCATTGTTCCACATTCTTTAATCATATTAACAATATTTTAAAAATTATGCAATTATTAATAAAATTTCTTCACTAATAATTTTATTAATAATTGCATAATTTTTAAAATATTTAAAAATTATGCAATTACTATAAAATGTCTTCACTAATAATTTTATTAATAATTGTATAATTTTTAAAATATTGTTAATATTTAATATTTAAAAATTATGCAGTTACTAATAAAAATTTTTCACTAATAATTTTATTAATAATTGCATAATTTTTAAAATATTGTTAATATGTAATATTTAAAAATTATGCAATTACTAATAAAATTTCTTCACTAATAATTTTATTGATAATTTTTAAAATATTGTTAATATGTTTAAAAAATGTGGAACAATGAAATAACATAAAGCAAAGGAAACGTAAAATTAATCTCCCTTGAAAAGATAAGGAATAGTTGTAGTTGAAACATTTATCATAAAATTTTCATCAGCACATGGAAATTCCCGACAACCATCAAAGCATACCGGCTCAACGCATTTGCATCAGAATATTTCACATAGCAAAAACCAACTCTTTGATATTTGCACGGGAATTTTTCCCCCTGCGAGCGCGCATGCATTAGCCACGCCGCCGTGTTTACTTTCTCTTTAATTCACAAGCTTGCGTAATGGCGAACATTTTATAATAATGCCTAATTAGCATCAGACCATCTTCCATGAGAAGAGAGGATTTATCTCGGCGGTTGATCACAATATGGACAAGTAATGACTATTTCGAAAATTCACGCGGCGGACGCGGAAACGGAGAGCGCCGCTTCATTAATGCCCATTGTGCGCTAATTGAGAATATGGTTTAATGGTTATTCTCTTAAGTCGGTACGAATTGCCCGTTTTAATTGTTTTCTGGTGTGTTAGTGCTTTTTTCGCGTTTAGGTGCGTTGTAAATCAGAGTGAAAGCACTGTTTATAATCGATGCAGGTGATTAAATTGTTCGGAATGGGCTTGATAGCGCAGGAAAAGTCGGAGTAGAAAGGTTCAACTGAATTAATAAGGTTTTAAGTGTCAAAAAATGTTTGTTATAAGAAAATTTAATTAACGTAAATTCAATTTATTTTCGCACGTCACAATTGCTGAATTTTATGGATGAACGTGACGAGATTCGCATAGGGAAAACATAAATAAACTATTGAAAAAGATTTATTTATTTATTTATTAACGGGGTACCCCATTTACAATAAAATATATAGAAAGTAATTACCATACAAATAACGTTAATCCTAATTACAATAAGTAGTAATTAATAACAAAAATAATGTCGACTCAGATTAAACTAAAATTTAAAGAACAATTAATGTTAGCGCTTGCGCACGCCCCTCCGCCCTCACGGACGGAGGTCTGAGGGGGAGTTGCACCCTTAGACAAAAGAGAGATCGACGGGTACTACCGTACCTAAAGCATGTATGTAACTTTGTAAATTAAGTTGGAATTTCTTGGACTTAACGCTAAGCCCAACACCGCTTAATACTTAATATTTATTTAATTAGTTTCTCATTAATTAATTTAATTCATCTTTGTATAAGATTATTGAGTTGTTATAACATCACAGTTATCACAAATTAAAGTGCAGTCTTAAGTATGCAGTGGTCATCGCTTAGCGCTAATAACTCCAACGCGGAAGATTCCGATTAGGCGACCCTTATCGTATTAGGCATTGCGTTGAATTAACTGATGTGGGGATTGCATACATTAGAATTTAACAGTGTAAGTTTAGTCTTAGAGAAAAGCACTCGTGATAGTGAAAATAATATGGCTAAATTCATTAAAATTCACTTGCTTTTCGTCAAAAAACACTTCCCCTGCTCTAATAAAAAATTAAGATCACGAGAAATTTAAAATTGAAAAGTTCAAAATGATAGAGAATAGGGGATTTTCTTTTCATGTGATCTGTTGTACCAACATGCGTCTTTGGTTGTCTACTTATCAATCTGCAATCATTGGGCGCGTTCAGGGAACTGTAGCGCTGCAGCGCTTTTTGAAAGCGGTGTCGCTGAACGGTACCGCTTTATGTGTGACGCTGCAGCGCTTTATCAAGCGCTAAAGCATATATTTTTTTCACATGATCGCTTTTCAAGCCGCGCAGCTGTAAACAAAACCGCCATATTTTCGAGAGCGTCCTTAATCTCGAAAGCGTGTTCAGGGAACATCAAGCGCTTTGCACTGCAGCGCTTCATGTCTAAAATATCCCTGAACGCGCCCATAGTTGATGCCTCTGTATTTCCGTTACAAACCGTTGCAGCAAGCAACAATAAGCATTTATTGTGTAATCCTGGACATTGGATGGAATATCTGCTCTAAACTTGAAGTAGCTGTTTCAATATATGTTTCTCAAAACTTTACAGTGTAATTTTAGCAGCGTCGTAGAAAGAGATTGACGCCATAGAAGAGGAAGAATATTACTCAGTTCTGTTTGAGGGAAAAAATTCATCGCCCGGTTATGATAACATTCCCCGATCTATCCTTAAATCCTTACCCAACGAAATCCATGTATACATCATCCAGATATTTAACTTCCTCTATAAAACCCAATCCTTCCCCAAGAGTGGAAGCAGGGTATAATAACTTGCATCCTAAAAAATGACAGCGACCCACTTGATGCATCTAGCTACCGACCAATTACTCTGCTTCCAGTCCTTGGAAAAACTTTTGAAGCCATCCTGAAAAACAAACTCTTGACCCTTGTTTCGCAACACATCCGACCATACAAATTCAGTTTCCTAGAAAAAAGATCCACAACTCTCCCACTTTCAACCCTAACATCAAACTGCCAAACCTCCCACCTTAAAAACAAAAAATCCGCAATCCTTTTCCTCGACATCCAAAAAGCCTTTGATTCCGTTTGGCATAAAGGACTTCTCTATAAATGTCATTCCCTAAACATACCTTATCACACAATCGCACTCATTGATAGTTTCCTTAAAAACAGATCCCTGAAAATACGCATTGAAAATACCCTCTCTCAACCCTTTTCACCCCAACAAGGTGTTCCACAAGGATCTCCTCTCTCCCCTCTCCTATTCAACATCTACGTCCACGACATCTATCATCCTAATCCACAATACCAAAACCCATCTGCCTATCTTCTGCAGTTTGCGGACGACACGGCTCTAATTGCTCACCAATCCACTCTCCCGGAAGCCCTCTCCACCCTACAGGAGTTGATCGCTATGGTTCGCAAAATGGAGAATCTCTATTAACCCCAATAAATCACAATTTTTATTCCTTACCACAAACCTCTCATCTCCCCATACAAAGTTAATATCAACAACACCTTGATCTCCCCTTCTCTCACCTGTAAATATCTCGGAATTACCTTTGACCCCAAACTTTCCTTTAAACCTCATTCCCAATCAATCAAAACCAAAGTCCAGAGTAGGGCACGACATTTTAGATCATTAACATACGCCAATAGAGGCATTTCCACAAAAACAGCGACGCATATATATAAAATGATTTGTCGTCCCCTTCTGGACTACGGCGCAATCCTTTTCCACAATTCTAGACCTCCAACATTGAACAACATGGAGGTGGCGGAACGATCAGCCCTTCGAATCCTCACAAAAATCCGACACCCCAACAATCCCTTACATAACCCTTCCAATACACTCCTATATGAAAAAACCGGTATTGACCCAATATCCCAAAGAATTACCCAATTAGCCCACAAATTTGCTTCAAAATCCCTCAACGAAGATATACTAAATATCCTCTGCCTCAAACGAAACCCTAATATCCCTCCTAAATTCCACTACCTCCAAACCACTATTCATCAATTCATCTCATCTTTCATTAACGACTAATCGACATAATGACAAGGACTACTGGCTGAAAGACCTAAGGTCGATAGCCATTTATAAGTTTAGATCAAATATATTGTATAATATATGTATATGTAAATACCACAATAAAGATGATTGTATATAGAGATTGATTGAATTTAAGCGATCATTTCCGGAAATTGTTCTTATTTAATTGATTATTTAACCCTCATATTTTTCAGACGAGTTTAGTCGTGCGGTCTACACGAGTAGACCATTTTTATATATAAACATCTTTATTGTGACATTAATTAATTCATTATATAGTACTATGTAATACATTTATGGTTAAGCAGTCCTTGTCTTATGTTGTTAGTCTGTCAGTCGTTGAAAT
This sequence comes from Philonthus spinipes, assembly GCA_963082785.1. Lineage (NCBI taxonomy): Eukaryota > Metazoa > Arthropoda > Insecta > Coleoptera > Staphylinidae > Philonthus > Philonthus spinipes. The sequence continues at coordinate 16,167,516 of OY720318.1, read as the reverse complement.
GAGATGAGATGAATTCATGTATAGTAGATTGTGGATATTGGAATTTGGAGTCAGTGTAAGTTTAGTCTTAGAGAAAACCACTCGTAATAGTGAAAATAATATGGCTAAATTCATTAAAATTCGTCACAAAACACTTCCCATGCTCTTATAAAAATTAAGGTCTCAACAGATTTAAAATTTCTTTTCAGGAATAATGGGTTTGCAATGTCTCTGATTATAGGATTGATGGAACATTTTTGGGCTATTTGAGTTAATCGTTGGGAAACAAAAAATATTCCTCAATTATAAAATACAAAATCACTACTCTAGCTAAACACTTCCGTAGTATAACTTACCGAAATCTAGGCATCTCAATAGAAAATGCAACTAAAATCTACAAGATGATATGCAGACTCCTGTTAGACTACAGTTCCATCCTATTCACGACTTCTCTCAAACCTACACTTCATAATATAGCAATTAGCGAACGTGCATCCCTCAGATCTCTTATCAAAATCTGACACCCACTTAATCCGCTTCACAATCCGTCAAATACTCTCCTCTATAGCCGGATCAAAGTTATTCCCATCCATGAATGCATCCTATATAACAAGGCAATTATGGCCCATGTGTAATATGGAAAATAGCAAAAGATTGATTGCACTAAGCAGTATCGATATTAGAAAGTCAGTGGGTATCATAACGGGACATTATCTTCTAGACAGACACGCACACAAGATGGGTCTCAAATTCAATGATTTTTGCAGAGAATGCCTGGATAAGGAGGAGGAAGAAACAGTATTTCACTATCTAGGACAATGTCCTGCTCTTGAGGGGAAAATAATTAAGTATCTCGGTTTGCACTATGTAAATGAGCTGGCAGATCTCTCCTCTATTAGGGTGAATGACCTGATCAGGTTCATTAGGTGCTCAAATTGGATTGTATAGAAGGAAGGATCTACACCTCTATGGTATCACAATGGGCCATATGGGACTAAGTGAACAGTCTTAGGGCTGTTGCCATTGTAACCTAAGTTAACCTAACCTATAAATGCATCCTTTACCTATCCAATAGATTAGCCCAAAACGAACTTGACTTCGAAATTCTGTCCCAATTCTGCATCCCCCGAAATAACTTCGTGAATCCCAAATTCATAAATCCCCCACAAACTCTGTTCCAACTGATTACTCACTATAATCAAGACTAACCATCACTTCCAACGCTTTATTTCTCTTTGCTCATCTATAAATCACTAACACCTCACAATACACCCATAACACCCATAAAAATCGTCAACCTTGGCAGAAAGGCTACTGGCCGATAGCTATTTATCAAAATAAAAATGTACTACTTACTTATTGTATTATTTTAAACTATTGTACAAATGTATGATAATAAAGATATTTACTACTACTCGTTGGGAAATTGGGATTACCATTTTTAATTGGCACTTTTACAGCAAAATTCGTCTTGCATTTTACTTGAGTTGAAATGTTATGTTTATTGACTTTGGCTTTTGTGTACTGACAGCTACTGAAAAATACGTTTACGCAAATAACTCATGGATCCAGTTATACCATTTCTTAAAACTTGTTAATTGTTAAGGCTTCCACTTGGTTGTACATGGCTTATTATAACTCAAACAAACACTTTTAACTTTGTTTGCACAACTATTTTTTATTATTTAGTGACTATAGTTTCGACAACATTAGCGTGCCATTATCAAACTAAGCATTTTTTTAAAAGGCTGATCTGCAACTGTAGACCGCGCGACTACTGGAGTGTTAAGTAATTTTTGCAGCAATGAAAATGTCTATTGGTCAATTTTAGTATTTTTCCTTATTTAAATTTAATTTTATTTAGTTTTTCAAAAAAAAAAAACCAATCAAAGTCGATATTTTTTTGAACATCAACGACAATGGGAATTAGTAAAACTAAATAATCATTAAAGAACGCTTTAATCCATCAACGGTAATTATTTCATTCTTTTTTTTTATTCATCCTGGCTATCTCAACAATTTATACATTTTTCCTGTCGGTTTCACGTGAGCACGAGAAACTTTCTTTTCTTTCAAAATTACAGACCGTCCGAGACCGGTCCACGCCGATGATAATTTCCTGTCAGTTTTGGGCCGGCAGCGCGCACACACAAACACACACATGAACGAGCCCGTGAAAATCGGTGGGGATTTCGCTTTCCTCGTGAAAGTGAGAGTTTATTTGTGTCTGTCTCCGCCGGCAATTTTTTTCGACGTTTTCGAGCAAAGCGAAGGCAAGGCAGAACAGAGAAATGAAAAAGAAGAAAGAACAAGAAACGCACCATTGTGAGCGCGGTATTAATCACCTTTTAGCGCTTAATTATCGCCCAGCATAAATTACATAGGAAATTGGCTCGGATTTCATCCGGTAATTAACGCCTGAAAACTTTTACTTTATATTTATTTACTTTAAAAAAAAAGAGATGTATGTCGGAGTTGTTAATTTGCGAAGTTTTTTTTAATTATGCCACTCAATTGTTAAAATTTATAATCCAGATAAAATAGGATATTTGCATTACTCTTACAAAATATCTTTATTCCATCTGTTATATAGAGCGAATAATTATATAACAAAAATTTAAATTAAATGCAATTAAATCCACGCCCAACTAATCAAATCCAGGGTCCAGAACAGTTTAGATCACTAACTTACGCCAATAAAGGCATCAAGATCAAAACCGCTACTCACATTTATAAAATGATTTGTCTTCCTCTTTGGACTATGGTGCAATCCTCCTATACATCCAACACACCCCTACCTTAAACAATATCGCGGTGGCTGAACGATCAGCCCTTCGAACTCTCACCAAAATCCACAACCCAAACAATCCCATCCAACACACTCCTCTATAACAAAACTGGCAGTTTCAAGACAGTTTAGCTAGATAGCACAGACATTTTTATTGTATACCACCATCAAATCAAGGCCGGGCAGAAAGACCTCCGGTAGATAGCCTAGAATAGATAAACCTTCATTTTGATACTTACTAATATAATTGTCTGTATAAAAATATTTATATATTAAATTCGAAAACATTTATTAATTTAATTATTTGTCATAATTAATTAATAACAACTAGTTAATATTAATTCACCCGACACTTCAAAGGGTATAAGGGTTTTATGAGAATATATATTAACTAACTAAACATCTTTATTCAATATAAATAGAAAAGATTATTCATTCAGTTGGTCACAGTTTTTTAAATAAATTTTATTAAATTAATCTTTATTCAAATGTATGTACAATAATATAAAAAAATAGAATTATATTCTGTAGATGAATTGGCTATCGACCGGAGGTCTTTCAGCCTAATATATATTAATAATAATAATAATCTTTATTAGCAGATATATACAGCAAAAAAATACTAAATAAATATTAAAATATTACAAAATCAAATGTATATTTTATATCTATTAATTGGCTATCGACGAATGGTCTTTCCGCCTAATATATATTATTAATTGTAAAAAATGTTAATTTCAATTAATAAAGAAATTAAATTAAATGTAAAAAAAAATCATGAACATAATTATAATAAGATTTTAATTAATTATGAAGGATTGTGTTCCTTCAAAATTAATTAAAATCTGTGTTTGTGTGTGTGCAATTTTCAAAATCATTGAAGAAAACGAGGATCTAATTTAGCCTTAAACCACAATCACGCTTAACCATTTAAACAAGCGAGCAATTAATGGATCATAACTTTTAAAAGAATTTTGATTGATGAACCTCTTACTTCTGTCCCAGATTCACCTCAAAAAATTTCTCTGCTTATTTAAATCAATGATGTACAATCTTCAGCATTTACAACTCAATTAAACGAAATTGGAAATCCATTAAAAATGTATTAAGACGTTAAAACAAGACATTAACATAATGAACATGCAAATATTGAAAACAATCCTATTTAAACCGTTGCTTCTACGATTTGTTCAAGTTTCAACAAATCGTGTTGAATTTAGCATCTGGTAATTTTAAATTAAACACTGTTAATACAAAAAGTGAAGATTAAAACTTTCCAGTTATTTAAATTAAAATTAATTGAGGAAAAAAATACTGGAAATTATCGCTAAAATTGTATCATTCCCCTTTTTCAAACATTGTGTAATCCAAATAATAGAAAAAACGGATTTATTCACTTCGTCACAGTTATTTAAATAAATTAAATTTTTGTTTAACGTACTTACGTAACGTAATTCAAAAATGTCACAGAGCTAAATATGGAAATAAATTATTAATCATTTTCAAATATATAGCATTTCACTACAATTGTTTCGCTACGCTGTAACTTTTTCAAGTCAAAAATATTCTTCTTCTAGAATCATTATACCTTTTCAGGAGCATTAAATCCATGAATTTCATGTTATTTCCCTAACAATTTAAACACAAATCCATCCACAGTCGACTTCCTCTTAAAACGCGCAATTATTTTTATTGATATGAATTTTTACAACGCATTTAACGCAAACAATTACATTCCTTTTATTTTTTATACGCCTTTTTATTACTTAATTGTAGAAACACACACAAGCACACAATTAAATGAAATCTCTATTTCCTTTTATGTAAAGTTTTATGACTTAATTCAGCGTGACAATTAAATCCGAACAACACGTACGCAATGCAACGCATTGTGTATTTACTTGTTTGTTTGTTTCTTTTTTTTTTTCAGTGGCGGGCAATTTAAAAGAGAAAAAATCTGAAGGAAAAAAAAATAATTATCGAACTGTTCCCATGTGCCTTTTCACATGAACGTATTATATTGTCATGGTTAAGACGACATCAAACAATCAAACAATGTATGTAACGTGTACATTACGGCATTCGTCTGCTGTATCCGGTAATGATTTACTCGAAATTACGCGCCGGATCTTTAAAAAGCAGTGTTAAATGATTAATTTATCGATTAATTGAGCGGTTAAATTCGTTTCCGGATCGCCCCAGTTTAAGAAAGTTGCGCAATCAATTAATTTCTGCGGGCGATTTGCATTTAATTAATAATTTATCGGTGTTGATTACTGTGTTTTCATAAATTAATGTTTGCTTTGAGGAAATTGTCCGTTTCTTTGAAAATTGAGGAATTTATATTTTCCACATTAGTTGATTTTTCGTTTGATTTTGTAATATTTTCTTTTCGACAAATATTTTTTCTTCTAATAACTAACCAGAATTATATGCTATATTAAGGTTGTTCAATAACTTGCCAGAAAATATTAAGAGCATAACAACAGAAAACAGCTTTTAAAAACAAACTAAGAGATTACCTAATAGATCGGGAATATTACTCCTAATTCGAGTGTTATGAAAAAAGGTAAATTAATCTCAACGTGTAAGTGCGTTAAACCATATTTCTTTATGTATGACGTGTTCATCTAGTCAATAGGAGTGATGCAATTGTTATTAATTTTATTGTTATTGTTCAAATATATCATGTACCTGTTTACTAATATGAATAAAGTTTATTATTATTATTATTATTATATATATATACTCAAGTTTTTTTATAATATAAAAAAATCAATTTGAAAATTGAGGAATTGAAATAAATTTATGGTTGGTTATAATTGCAGTCCAGCAAAGTTTTGTTCGTTTCCTTGAAATATGAGGATTTTATATTATCCTCCTTAATCGAGTTTTCGTGGCTGATGGCTTCCGGCCGAAAGCCAATTCCTGCAAGAACATTGTTTAAAGTATAAATAAATTGTCAAAAATTAAAAAAAAATGTTAAACCACCACCAGGAATAAAGATGATGAATATATGTCGAGTTTTCGTTTGATTTTGTGATACTTTCTTTCCGGCAAATATTTTCTCTTTATTTTTCTTTTTTTGTTTTCTAATAACCCAAATTTTCACATATACTTATGTTTTTTTTTTTAATATGACCAAAATTTATGGTTGGTTATGGTTGCAGTTCTGCAAAGCTTTGTTTGTTTCTTTAAAAATTGAGGAATTTATATCATCTACCTTAATCGAGTTATCATTTGAATTTATATAAGTAATACAAATTCAAATGATAATTGTCTTTTCGACAAATATGTTCTCTTTTTTTCTAATAACACAACAGATTTATGCATATACTCATGTTTTTTTTTTCAATTTGACAAAATTTATGATTGCTTTAGGTTGCAGTCCTGTTTTAAAAGTATGGGTTTTTAATACCTCAAATTACGAATAGTTAGCAATTAATTGGCAATATAGCGTAAAAATTATAACTTACAAATGAATTTAGAATTGTCTTCACATTTAAACATGAATCAGCATTAATTATTGAGCAGCTTATTTTTTTTAAATCGATGATAATTTTAAATTAAATATTATTTCTCATTTTTAATTATCTATTGTAAAAAGACACAACAATACACGACAATTATTACTTTTTTTTTTTTCATATGAAGAATTTTCTTATTTTGCGAATTTAGTAACCCTGACATCGAAGCCCTTTCAACGAGCAAGTAAACAATATTATCGGTTACAAATATTTATATTATATACACAGTTTTATTGCCTTAGAATAGTTGAATATTTTCCATAAATAAATTAAATCAAAGGAATTTGAAAATAATTAACAAATGAATCCCTGCAACAATTTTTAACTAGAAAATATTTAATGCAAATAACAAAACAAAAAAATATGTAATATTAGGCTATCTGCAGATTTTCCAATTCTCAGGCCAGGGGAGTTCGAAAATTTAAGCTGTTCCTTCAATAGTATATCTGTTTAATAATAATTAATGTTGGGAGCGGTCCTGTCACCTTTGTATTGTTTATTTATTTCTACATTGTCCAGGAAGTCGTGCTTTATTCTTTTTCTCCTCGATGTAGAGATTTTATATTCATTGTTGAATGTATAACATTTCTTTGTTCACTAAATTAAAACTCAGTTAAATTATTTTCTCCAGTTTTTATGGACAATGTACATCTAGTTAAGACAACAAAAAGTAAACAAAGGAATGTAATTGTGTTTTTATTTATTTTATTTATTACTATTAATACTATTTACTTTACTTACTTATTTACTCACTCTACGTGAGGGGATAAATCACTAAAATAAATCTTCATACAACTACATTTACAAATACATAAATATTTTCGATTGAAAAATTGTTGCATCATACAATATGTTATTGTCATGCAACAGCAAATGTCTATTATTAGACATTTGTTTAACGTACTTACGTAACATAAGTCAAAATGTCACAGTAGCTAAAGAGGAAATAATTTATTAATTATTTACATTTTTTTTATTTTTATGAAGATTTTTCTTTCTGATTCTTAACGCTTTGAAATATTCATTTATTTTGCATCAAAGAGCCTTTTGGTCTACCCAATGTAGATATTGAAGCAGTCATTACAAATATACATAAAAAATTGAAAATCAGAAAGAGTATTTAATTCAAAATTCGCAGAATTCTTAAAAGGATTTGTTATTTAATCACTATCAAAACGACCGAAGATATTGCGAAAAATATTCATGTCGTCGAGATTGTGATAAATGAAGGGTAAGCGATGGATTAAGTTGTAAACGACCATATATAGAAAAGAAATCATAAATAGAAAAGAGACCATAGATAGAAAAGAGACCATAAATAGAAAAGATAATAATTTATTAATAATTTTCAAATCATTTTTCTTTAATTTATATAAACGATAAATTTTGGTCCAAGCGCCAGTTTTAAAATTCCCAAACATATTGGAATTTGTTATCTGTTATCATTTCTTTCCTAAATACTGTACTTATCTGGTCTCTGAAACCCTTCTTCACTATAATCTTACTAATGGCGACTTTTATTTTCGACACTCTAATGTTTAAACTTCTCTAATAATGTGAATATTCGAACAAAAAATATCGTGATCTTCAGTCGTTAATGGATTACCTTTTTTTTCTTCTTCTAAGTTTTAAATATCTTTTATTTGTTATGTTACTTTAGTAAGTAATCAAAATAAATATTATTTATTCTACTCTACTGGTATTTGAAATTTTAGACCCAAATCGTAAACCTGCTTAATTTTAAAGTTATAAAATTCAAGTATTTATTTACTGAATACGAACTTCATGAATCTTTACTGAATCACAATCATCATGTATACACTATAGCCGATTCCTATCTGGACGAGAAAAATAAAAACAAATAAGAAATTAAACAAAGCTTATTTTCGTTATGCAAACTTTTCTGATTCTTACAAATAGCACGATTCGTCGGTATTTCTCATTACAATTTGCATCTTCGAATAATATTCTATGACTGAGGCTGTTACTTGATGAAACATCATTATAACTAATTTTACAAGAAAAACGCTGGATTGTTTTTAAGTTTCACAGATTTATTTTAGAAAATACTGCCACAATTTTTTTGATACACAGTATCATCAGGCAGCTTACGTTCAACAATATTTATAAAGCATGGCACTTGGGATACACTGATTTGGTCTGAAATGGTCTGATTCAAACGCTAGATATTGGTAAAACAAATCTTTTTTTTTTTTCAAATTGACATTTTTTCCAGATCAAAATATCCATAAAAATTGAAATCACCGATTCCACACTCGTAAGCTTCTTCGAAAAAGACCGACGAGAAGTTGGCAAAAGATTTTTTGCACCCGACGTCTGCACCATCATAATATTTAGAACGAAAATAAATTGCACATTAATAATAGCATTATCAACTTATAACAATAATTTCAACAACATATCATTATTAATTAAAAAAAAACATTTTCATTGTTTTATAACATAATATGAATTTTGAATATATATTCATAATTAATATTGAATTTGAAATTAAAGCCACTTCTTTTCATCAATGAGAACCAAATTAAAGTTATACCTGATTAAACCTTTAAAAATAGAAAATAACTGCAAAAGTGTAATTAGTAAGTCTAATTAATTGAAGATGTCCAGCGCAAATTTTTAAAATTACATTTTTTACGAAATTGAAGGCACTTATCCGGAAAGAGGATTTGATCATAATCTATTACTAAATAAATTTAATATTCAGTCTCTTGAAGCTCGGAGGCATACTATATGTATAAAATATTTATATAATATTTTGCATGGGAAGATTGATTCACCTTTATTTTTAGATAAAATTTGTTTCCGTATTCCAACTTTTCCGAGTAGACAAAAACCAACTTTCTTCATAAAAAAACATAGAACTAATGTCGGCTTAAAGTCACCTGTCAGTATTGTGTGTTCGTGTTTCAATAAAATATCAGACTCTACAGATATATTTTATGATTCACTTAATCAAATAATTAAAAATTTACAAAGGATACTTTAAGCTGGTTCATTTGTTAATGTAATCAGTTATGTTATGTTTGTATTAATCGTAACTGCAGCTTAACTTTTTTTAATTTTTTTTTATTTTGTCTTGTAATTAAGAAAATATGTATTTCCTGTTGGGCAATAAAGATTATTATTATTATTATTATTAACAATATAAAACACTTTTTTATAGTGCCAATTTGGTTTTTCGAAAATATAATTATTTAAAACTCATGACAGCTATCCACGCATTTTGAAGATTTTCAAAAATTGCCGATTATGGACCTCTCAAAACACAATATACAACATGAACACGGAAACGTAATTAGCAAACCGTCTCTCATTGAAATCCCTTATCTACAATAGCATTTTGAATTTTCGTATTTCCATTCAATAGTTTCCACTGGTTTGTAGTTATCTGGACACTTTGAAATGTTTTTTTTTTCTAGATGAGTGGTTTTATCGAATACAGATTATTAATTGATTCAGAAAATAATTATTTTAATTATACAAATAGTTTTAATCATAATAAATTAAAGACGACGCTTTGATATTCCAAATTCGTATAGTGATTAGTTCAAATTAATTTGGTGAATGCGCCGGGATATCGCATAGTTGAAACTTTTGATATGTACTCCACATCGATTGCAAATGTAAAATTTTTATTTTGGTTTTATTAATTTAAGAATAAAGCTACGATGATTATTAGTACGATCCCAACTGTTTTATTTATCCTGATTTTGATGGACCATGACGGAAAAACACAAAACGAAAATTAATGCAATAGACATGAGATTCATAAGGAAAATTGAAAATAAGACCAGACGAGATAGAATAAGGAATGAGACATACAGACAAAACTTACAGATAGGACCTATTAATGATACCATTGTTGAAGGACAGCTGAGATGGTTCGGACATGTGTGCCGCATGAAAGAAGGTAGAACAGCAAGAAGAATATATGAAACAAGAGCGCAAGGAAGAAATTACCGGGGAAGACCGAGAAAAACATGGAATGACATAATTAGAGAAGAAGCAGAAGAAAAGGACATAGACTGGAAGGACATTAACAATTAACCAAGAACAGAAAGACATGGAGAGAAAAATATAGAAACAGACACTAAACAAAAACTCCTTACACCTAACGGTAGAAAAAAAAGTCATGAATCAAGAATAAATTTAAGCGTTTTTTTCCATTCCTTCTAAACGTTTTGCCTAGTATGTATTTGCAACATTTCTTTAAGTAATAATCTTATAAATTATGATGAAATGAAATAAAATTCCTTACTTCACTTATTATTTATACAGTGACAATTTTATTTCATTCGACATTGCCTTATGTAAAACAGTACAATAATTTATGACATTGATGAAATTTAACTGCTTACTTGAAAAAATAATTACAATACATTGACTTGGAACAATAGACCAATGAAAACAACATATTATTATATTATGTATTTATTAATTTGGCAATTTTTTCATGTATAATGATATACAGAGAGGTTTTTTTAACAGTATACATTAGGGGAAGTGTATACCTGCAAAAAAACGCGAGTCAAACGCATTGAACCGATTAATGTGTGTATGTTTAGTTGATTATTTGGCATATGTGTGTCCAGTTCCGTGTTATATGCAACTAAACATACATACATCAATGCGTTTGACTCGCATATTTTGCATGTATACATAGGGGAAATGTATACTGATAAAAAAGCTCTCTGTATATCATTATACATGAAAAAATTGCCAAATTAATAAATACATAATATGTATGTAAAGGATGTACATAGAAAAATAATAGGAAAACGAATGGAATCACTGTATATATTTATAAATGTGTTTTAGAAACCATTTCTAGTTGCAGAGAATTTCTTAATAACTAACCAAGATTGGAACATTCAGCAAACAATAATAATAATAATGAATATGAATAAGTTAACCCATTTTTAAGAGAATGTGGCTGTGTTTATAATTATTTTATTGATAAGTTTTAAAATAAATAAAAATCTTATTAACACAGGCAGAAAGACCGACAGATGATAGCCATTTCTTTAGGTCTAACAATGTGTAAATGTTTGTATTTATACGTATTATAAAATTAGATAATGTAATATTCAGAAATAAAGATTTTCAATACATATTCCTATTTATTATTATTATTGTTTGCTGAAAGTTCCAATCTTGTTTAGTTATTAACCTGAAACTAGTCGAGAATTTAAAGTTATTCAACTTAAACTGTGTTTTATTGGTATATTTTTAATTCTGAGGCTGAAAGACCACTGGTCGATAGCCAGTTTCAGAGTTGGAATTATACTGTGAACGTTAGTGTATTGTTAAATATTGTAATTGTATATTCCAATCTCAGAAATAAAGATGTTTATGTATGTTTATAATTCTGTTATTTATTGGCAGGTTTAAATATCAATAAAACAAATAAAAACCTAGCTACATTATCTTAAAAATTAGCTAAAAACCCGAAACTAGTCAATTTAAACTGTATTTTGTTCGGAAGAACCGATAAATCGCGCGCGTCCTTTCCACGATCACTTTCATCCGAGTTCTCATTGAAGACAGTACGTAAAAATTAATTAATCGTCTTTAATTTATTATGAATAATATCGGGTATATAACCCCAACATAATTAAAAATGATTTAACAACTAAGGGCTTACAGGGCAAAGCTGTACTGATGAGGGATGCATCCCGAAACACGTGTCTACAGATAGTCTTGTAACTATTATTTGTTGATTCCTTTAATTAAATATTTTCTTCTCAAACCGTTGCAATTCGCAGTAGTACTGCTATGCAACAAACAAATATCTATTGTGTAATCTATTGTACGGCGGAGTATATGCTCGGGAGGTAGTTGTTTGTAAAACTTACAGTGTAAGTAATTTTTGCAGTTGGAAAAAGGGATTGTACGAATTTTATTGATTATTGCCAGAAATTTTCCTTGTAAAATTTCATTGTTTTATTTATATATTTTTAATTATTCTCGAATGAACTAGGAATGTTTACATATTAGAGATATTAACAACAATAATGATTTCGGTGTCAATTAGTAAATTACCCGTAGGGAATTACCGCCGGTATATCCGTGTGAGCACGCGAATCCAGCCAACTAAAACGGCGAGCTGTAAATAAACCATTGAGGAAATGCACATTTGCATAGTTGCATGGTAACCGGCTTCGCCGGTTGGTGTGTGTTCCACTGATACACTGCTTGAGATTTTCCTTGTAATTAGCATTTCATGCGCGAGCTTTTGTAACGCAACAACATGAAAGAGGAGTTAATTAGATCGCCGAGAGAAGGTGATTTACTACTGTGGGTTTATTATGGAAATGCTGTTTGGATTGTTGCCTCGGAGATGGTGTAAACAAAGAGAACTGTTGCTTCCTTGTATTATTTATTTTTTTACTTTTGATTTCTCTTGGTTGTCTACGCGTAAATTGAGCTGGGAGCGAGCGAACTTTAACCAAATCCTTGCAGATAAACGTACCGATGTATCAAGATTAGTATCATTATAAAAAAAGCGCACTTAAATGTACTCATTGAGATAATAAAATCTGACCCACTAAACTTGATATAGTAAAAAAATTATATTAATTATATAATTTTGCTAATTTTTTAAAGGCAGTAGAATCTTCCATATTTAATTTAGATGAAGCGGTTTCGATGTCATTTATTATCTCTTCAATTGGAAAATTTGTAGGTGTTATTGAATGTTTAAATCCTTTCTTTATTAAATTGATTTCTGTTTCACTGAAATTTCCTGTCGTTTTGTTATAAATTAAATTTTCTTCAAAATTTGGATATTTTCTTCAAAATTTGGATATTTTCTTCAAAATTTGGATATTTTCTTCAAAATTTGGATATTTTCTACGATTGTACGTTTGCTTTAAATGTTTTTCTTCTTCTATTTTTTTTTAATTTTCGTTGTATTTTTATTGATGTTTTGTTGATTTTAGCTTTTATTGAAATATGCATTTTGTTCAAAATATATATTGGACAAACAAAAAGAAACTCAAAAACAAGATACAAAGAACACATTTTTATTCAAAAATAAACAACAGAGAAAAATTCGCAATTTCTAACCACATAATAACATTTTGACATAAATTTTCGTTAAACAATTTAAAAATTTTAAAAATGTCAAATTCTCCAAAACTAAATATGTTAGAAGCAATTGAGATGTATAAAAATTCTAGTAAACTTTTGAATTATGACTTAACTCCGTTAAATAACAATTTATTAAAATTAATTGATTTAATTCAATAAATTACCTTTATATGATTTTTTTTAATAACACATCACATTTGTATATTAAAATTTGTTTACATGTTTATTTATTTATTTGTCAAATTTACATAAAACTATTGAAAAAGAGCACGTTGTGCTTGAAATGTACATATAGTGATAAAAATAAAAAAGTGAAGAAAGGAATAAAATATCATTACATTAGGCTGAAAGACCTTCGGTCGATAGCCGATTCATCATCATCTACAGAATATAATTCTAATTTTTGAATATTATTGTACATACATATACACATTTGAATAAAGATGGTTAGTTATTATTACATTATAGACATTTGCTGTTGCATAAATAACTGTGGCTAAGTGAATGAATCATTTTTCTATTATTATTATGGCATTAATCTTATTGAGCTGATAAACATTATTTAATTCATTTATTTACGGAAATCTCCTTTCTACAAAAACTGTAAACATTTACATAAATCATCATAAATAATAATACACAAATAAGTCAACTATTCAACATAAACTTTGAACATCTTTATCCCAAGTGATTTTACAATTCAAAATTAAGAGTGGTCAGGTAATCTCAGGGGTACATTACAAAATATATTGTTGTTATTGTTTATATTTATTGCAAAACATGTTAATAGTCTATAACATTTTTATATAAAGTAAACACTTAACTTTTTTATAATTCGTATGAAAAGTTAAGTGTTTTCTTTACTTCAAAATTGAAAATATAAAACGAAGTGAACGCCTCCAAGATCCAAGAATTACTCCATAAAAGTATAGTAAATTTTCAGGAGCATACTAAAATTTTGTATATAGAAAAGAGTATTCATTCTCTTGGTCACAGTTATTTAAATAAATTAAATAAAAATGATTTGCCCGGGAAGTAGTTGTTTTAATGTGTATTTGTTTAACGTACTTACTTAACGTAAGTCAAAAGTTAAATGTGGAAATAATTATTTTCAAATCATTTTTATTTAATTTACTAAAATGTTCGTTTAATGTGAAGTTATTTGGGGATTTTCGCAGAAATTTCAATTTATATTATTTTTAAAGAAACAACATTCTTTTTAATAGGCAATATTAATGAATGTTGTTTCTTCAAAAATAATATAAATTGAAATTTCTGCGAAAATCCCCAAATAACTTCGCATTAAAAAAAATTTTTAGTAAATTAAATAAAAATTATTTGAAAATAATTGATGAATTATTTCCACATTTAACTTTTAACTTACGTTATTTTTCTTTTAGATATTAAAAGTTCACGGAAATTCGAAAATATGGTAGGAAAACAAGGGAAATTTCGTCGTAAATTCGAAAATCTCCAAATTACTTCATTTTTTCTCTACTTCTTTTTTTTATTCTACCGTTGGGTGTAAGCAGCAAATGTCTTCACATTACACCAAAATATAGCTAAAGAATGGGAGCGTAATCTATAAGAATTTCTACAAAATTGAGTTTAGTTGTCTCAGAGAAATAATTTTCGATCAGTACGATCATCACTTGGCGATCATACTGATCGAAAATTATTTCTCTGAGACAACTAAACTCAATTTTGTTGAAATTCTTATAGATTTTGCTCCCATTCTTTCGTAAAGTAGGAGAACATTTTGCTAAATTCTGAAATTATTATCTGGCTGTTTCAAGCGAATTAGAATAATTATCGAAGAATCGAATTTTAAATAATGGTGATGTGTCCATCATGGTACTTTCCCCGGTGAATACGGTCAAATAAGTTTCTGATTGAAAATTTAATAGGAAAGCAAAATGATTAATAGAAAAAATTGATTGTTGTCTGTGTATTTAGTGATTTTGGCCCAACCAGAGATGTGCTCAAAACCTGCTTTAAACCGTTTCTATAAGGACTCGTGTTAATTTCATCGGATCCCCACTAGGACTTCGAAAAATAATGTTACCCCGCTCCGCGGCAAGGGTAAAAGGGGTCCTGGTACAGAAAGCTCAATTGGCTCCATCCTTACAAGAGATTTTTAAACGCACAAATAAATGAGTCCTGTCAGTAAACTCGGGCTCCCAACGGTATGGCCTTTAAGGGTGCGGTTTAGACGAAAGAGATAGCTATATAAATATTGGCAATCACTAATTCGAGTTAGATTTCTGTTGTGATCAATAAATAAAATTGTATTATGCATTAAAGTAATCTTAAAATAAGCAGGAATTTCATCAGATGAATTAAAAATTATTTTAATGTTTAGTTTGTGTAAAAAACTATTATAAAAAACAATGAGAATTCATCAAATTAATAGCAAATTTCAAATTATATTTTTGCTAATAAAAACGTGTGCAATGTAAATTTAAAGGATTTCACTAAATTCTGCATTCAAATAACTTAGCAGACATGACCTGTTAATTTCATTATATCTTACAATTTTCTTTTCTAACTTGAACTAGTAAATTGACGAGGGATAGATCCCGAAACACGTGTCTGTAGATGACCTTATATTAAGTAACGTTCCTTTTGTTGTTTTTACATTGAATTTTTCTCGGATCAAAATTTGTTGCATTATGCAATATTTTATTGATGTGCAACAGCAGGTGTACATTATGTAATTCAATGTCCGGCGTGGGTATTTGCCCGGGAAGTAGTTGTTTTAATGTGCATTTGTTTAACGTACTTACGTAGGTAAGTCAATAGTCACAGAGCTAAATGTGAAAATAATTTATTAATTATTTTCAAATCATTTTTATTTAATAGTTTAAATAACTGTGACCAAGTGAATGAATACTGTTTTCTATTTAAATTATTTTTTATTTTTTTTTTGGAAAATTTAATAGTCCACATTCATTCTACTAACATAAACGATTTTCTTGATTTATTTTATGATTTCTTAGAGGGAGAAAAATCATATGATAGGCTATAAACGGGCAAACATTTTTTTATGCTTTAAATTTCCAAATTTAATAGATATTATGCTCAGTAAATACTTGCATGAAAGTGATCATGGTTCAAACGTATTGTGTACCAGGATCAGATTCATTAGCTGCCTTCCGACAATTCAATTATTAATTAAATTAAAATTCCATTTAAATTATATTTGCCTTATATTTAATTAATTTAAATTATATATGTGCTGTACACTGAAATTTCTTCAATTCAATTGTTATTTTAATACAAACACAATATAATTTATAATACGTTAAATAACACTACAAAAAAGCAAATGATGGAACAAATACAAACATAAAATAATCGTAGAAATAAAAATCAAAAGAGCGAATTATGAGACCGATATTCAAATTGAAATGAAGTGCCTTGATGAAAATTAGAGAAAAAATGGCGCTTGCGTCGTCTTCCATTTATTACGTCTAATTATTATTAGTCAGTATATTAGTAATTTTTCATTTTACAATATATTCAATTTTCGATGATAATTTTTGTTTCATTTCAAAAAATCTGGAAAAATATCAAGGATTACTAATATACTGTTTAATAATAATAATAATAATAAATAAAAAGCCACAATTCTTTCAACACTATCTACAGTGAGAAATTTTTTACAATAATTAAGATTAACTTATAAAATTGTTAAATTGATTTCAATTCAATTCGTAAACGTTTCACCATCACCATTCATGATTTCATTTCATTTTCAATACTGTTAATTCTTAAAAAAAAGAATCCAGTGTATAATCTGAGGAATTATTAATAATAATAATAATAAGTACTTTTTGCCCAACAGACATACAGCCCAATAATGGAGCAATCTCATGTAAAATTGTTACAAATGAATAATTGCTTAATATAAATTATACATTATTATTCACTTTTTTTTAAATTATAATCGCAACAAAATGAATTAGCAAAATGTAGATAACATATTAAAAGAGACGGATATGCGAACACATAGAGAATAATAGTAATTTTTCATTTTACAGTCATGCTATTTATCTAAACATTTTGAATATTGTTATTATTCTGTATAAAGGTGATTTACCGTAAATAAATGAATTGAATTGAATATTTAATTAATTTCTGATTATTTTGTTATAATGGGTTTTCCAATAAGAGTGATATGATTTCTTTAAAAAAAAAACACTTATTGTTAAGGAAATTCAAATGTTTTTTTTATTTATTGTGAAGTACAATCGATACAATTAAGTTCTAAGTAAAACGTCATTCAAATGGCCTCAACGACTTCTTCTGCAAGAAGGAATTCGATGAACCCAATTTTCGAGCACTTTTTCCACTAAATCAAGTCGTATGTCATGAATAGCACGTTCAATATTGACTTGTAAAGCTTGAAGAGAGTCTGGTTTATTTCGAAAGACCAATGACTTCAAATAACCCCACAAGAAATAGTCTAATGGTGTTAAATCACAACTTCTTGGAGGCTATTCAATATCACAATTTCTTGAAATAATCGAATCTCCAAACTTTTCTCGCAATAATTCAATTGTTGCATTTGCTGTGTGGCATGTAGCCCCGTCTTGTTGGAACCAAATGTTGTCAAGATCAACTTCTTCCAATTACGGCCATAAAAAGTTGGTTATCATCGATCTATACCGCTCTTCATCATTGACAGTAATGGTGTAACCATTTTCATTTCGAAAGAAGTACGGACCGATCATTCCACCAGACCAAACACCACACCAAACTGTCATTTTAGGTGAATGTAATGGTTTTTTCTTGAATAATTTGTGGATTTTATTCGCACCAGAATCGACAGTTTTGTTTATTTACCGCACCACTCAGATGAAAGTGAGCCCCATCGGAGAAGATGATTTCCTTAAAAAAATCGTTATCGTTTTCAAGTTGTTCCCAGGCAAAATCAGCAAATTCACGACGTTTACGGTGGTCTAATGGCTTCAGTTCCTGAGTGAAAACAATTTTATACGGATGCAAACCCAAATCCTTTTTCAAAATCCGCCAGATTGTGGTTTGAGACAGTCCCAATTGTTGAGAACGTCTTGGAATCGACAAATTGCGGTCTTTAGTAACACTTGCCTGAACGGCAGCAATATTTGCATTACTTCGAGCGGTTCTTTGTCTTATTGGCACTTTAATATTATGTAAAGAAAATGTACGCTCACAATTTCAACAATTCGACGAATAGCGAGCACACTTGGACGATTATTACGACCATAAAATGGCAAAAGCGCACGAAAAGTTGCAATTGGAGAACGATTATTTTGATAATAAAACTGAATAATTTGTAAATGTTGTTCTTGTGTATATCTCTCCATGATGAAATTGTAAACACTAATGAATACAATGAAATATAAATGACAGATCATGACATACTATAAATGGCCGAAACATCACTTCAAAATCATATCATCCCTATTGGAAAACCTTATACAAGTAAAAGCCTCAGTTATATAAAAAAAACATATTTAAAGATTCGAAGATAAAAAATCTAAAATTATGTAAATACTAATTTAATTCAAAAATGATTATAAGTTAATTTTGAAAAAGTATCCAAGCATTCATGATTTTCGTCTCTTATTATTATTTTTTTTTTCAAACATCTAGTGTCGTGTTTGTGTTCCGCATAGATAGAGGAGCTATAATTATGTTAGACCATTGTATCAAGGACATCAACAATCCGCGAATTGTTCGCCGTCCTGCGATCATATGTCTGCCCGCTTGAGATTTTCGAATCTTCGGGGCCAAGGCCGGCGTACATTTTTTTTATTGTTCTTCACCGGGCGGAATTTTTGCGTTTCGTTGAATCACGCGAAGACACGTTTTTTTTTTTTTTGGTTGTTGTTGTTGTTGTTTTCCTCTTTTCGTTTTGGGATACGGAATTTCTTTTGCGAATAAACCGCGCGCGGTGAAAGTTTTCGCGAAATCCGGGCTTATTGTCCGAAATTTAATTGTTTGTGAAGGTACGTAAATAAAAAAAAAGGATTCACGACTGAAGTGATATCGTTCTTTTTGGATGTAACGAGAAGAATGGTTGGTTTCGAAAGGTGGATCGTTGCCGTTTGGTTTACTAGAATAATGATTTTAAATATTAAGAACAATTATCATAAATTACAAAAAATACAATTATTCACACAGAGTTAATAAAATGGATTTCGATGTAAAGAAAACGCTTAACTTGTTTTAAATAAAATTAAAAAAAAAAGATAAATATATTATTAATTTAGTTCTCACTTAACCCGTGGTGAAACATATTTAAATCGATATATATATATTATTTAAATAAAACTCTTGGTTTGTTTCACTATTTATATTTTATCTCTCCGACTAGTTTCGGAGGAGGAATGTACATTCCTCCCTGAAGATGACCAACGGTCGAAACTAGTCGGAGAGATAAAATATAAATAGTGAAACAAACCAAGAGTTTTATTTAAATAATATATATATATATATATATCAAAATTGATAACGATTACCGTGTAATTGAAACTAGTTATAATAAATATAAGACAACGCAAGCGCCACATTATGTGGCATCGCCAACGATTCGTGTCTACAAGGTAGAGAATCGTTTTTTCGTCTACTAAAGGACTCGAATCGTTGACGACGCCACATGAAATTAGACGAAAGATGGCGCTTGCGTCGTCGTTCATTTATTATGATTAATATCAGGTATATAAATGTTAATCATAATAAGATGGCGCTTGCATCGTCGTTTATTTATTATGATTAATATCAGGTATATAAATATTAATCAGAATAAGATGGCGCTTGCATCGTCGTTTATTTATTATGATTAAATATCAGGTATATAAATATTAATCATGCAAGCACCATCTTTCACCAAATTTCATGTGGCATCAATACAAGATCCATTCCGTCGCCTTCATCAAGGTTTGCACATGGAACACACTAGTCTGATGAGATTCGAAAAACCGAAATGGCCATCACTAGTTATCCATACGCTAAATGAATGCTGGATGAACATTTTATTAAATGAAACTAATCAAATTTAAAAAAAAAAAATACTGATTAAGGGGTCAAAGAAAAGTGAAATTTAAGTGTTTTCTTTACATCAACATTGAAAATGTACTTCGTGATATGGAAAATTTATTTAAGATTTTTAAATTAAACAAATTTTCATAATATAAACAATTGTCGAGAATAAAAGACAAATTTATATGTTTCAACCAGTATGAACTTTCAAAAATTAACAGCTTCAACAAATAATTATTTAAATAACTTTTGAATATGAAGGAAAACAATATTTATGTGCTTTTGTATAAATTAAAATTAACTAAAATTATTTCTTTTTGGAAATTGTGTTTATTTTAAAACTACAATTGCTCCGCGAATATAAGACATATTTATATTTTAAAAGTGTATTCCATTTAACAACCTTATTATTTTATACTGCATATATAGTATTGTTTTATATTGTCCTTAAAATACAATCTCTCTTAAAATTCGTCATCGATAGCAACGTATTTTATGAACATAAACAAGTTCCATAAGATGACGGGTAATTGTTGTTTAATTTTTCCGTTTTAGACTTTATGGGCATTAAATTCCCGTAAATTATTTTTCTTTATTTATTATTTCTATTAAAACGGCCATATTCTCATTTTGTTTGTTGTCCCAATCAGGTTGATTGTTTCCACTTTTGTCTCTTTTTACCTGAACCACTTCGGATTCAATTCATCTTCTCAAAATTGTGTTTAGCTTTTTTTTTTCTTTTAATTATTTGTTAATATCGTTTCTAGAGCACATCGCACACTTTTAATAAAATCGAAATGACAAGAATACGCTATCTATCACGTTTTATAGGCAAATATTTTTTTTACGTTTTTTATAAGTCTATTAACTCGACCTCGACTTTTAAATCTGTCATAAAACATTAGTCGTCTTAACAATTATAAAATTTTACAATTTATTTAAAACATACATTACACAATTTGATGAAACATATAATAATACATAAAAATGATTTATTTTTGGTTTTCAAATCAAATACACTTTGTCTTTTATATATATATATATCTTTATTCAGACTATATAGATAATTTTAATGTAGGTCTTAGTCTGTCTGGGCTATCGACCAGAGGTCTTTCCGCCCTGTCGTGAATTTATGATGAGCTGAACTGTCCTGATGACTTGCGCAAATGAATTGATGAATGGTGATTGTAGGATGTTTGTATTTATTTGTCTTTTAAAATTTCCAAAAACAAATAATTTTAGTTGAAATTAATTTATACAAAATATTGATTTAAAAATGGTAAAATTGATCGAATTTTATTGATCATTGCCAGCAATTTTCTATGTTTAATTTCATTGTAAAAAATAATCGACTCTTTTTTTTTTCTTTTCGTATTTAAATGCAAATGCCGGATAGATTTTCGAACCAACGACGAGCCTCAGTCGTGCAGTCCGTTGCATTCGCATTGAAAGCGAATTGAATAGAATGAATTGCGAGTGACATTGAGGCGAATGTTGGAAACATGAATGGATGAATTCTCTACACATGTTGCCAATTAACTATTGACCATATTTTCAATGCACGCCACACAAAAAAAGAAAACTAATTAATGAGCTCGATCCACAAAATAGGAATTGTATAACAAAATCGACTTGGTGCATTGATTATTTTGCACAATTATTTATTTACTTTATTCTTCGCAACGTAAAATAATCTAACAAAAAAAAAATCGAGGGACATGGGTTCAAATCCCGCCAGAGATGTTTCTTTTCCACTTATATTTAATTAAATTATAAATAGAAAAGAGTATTTATTCATTCACTTGGTCACAGTTATTTAAATATATTAAATAAAAATGATGTAAAAACAATTTATTAATTATTTTCAAATCATTTTTATTTAATATATTAATTAAATTAAATCTCAATTTTCTGCATTGAAATTTCTTCAATTCATAGAGATTTCTCAAACGTACTTTCCCAAACAAGATTATTGTCTGATAATAAGTTTTAAAAAATCATTTAAATTATAATAATAATAAAATAGTTTACTTCCATTTGTAATTGCATACATGATTATTGTCTGATAATAAGTTTTAAAAAATCATTCAAATTATAATAATAATAAAATAGTTTATTTCCATTTGTAATTGCATAGAGTATGTATATGTACATTAAAAAAGAAAACGTCACAATTCCGCCTACTAGTGTAAATTAACTAAACTTAAACAAAAAATTCTTCAATTGTGTGCAAACTTTTTTCAAGAAAGTAACTTTTATGTTTTTGTTTGAAAATTAATAAGGACGTACCGTCCTTAATCTGAATGAATTTCCATTTCATTTTCACTCTCTGGTGAAATTATTATTTATTTAAATACAAATTCCTGTCCTGTTTAATACTCGTTTTAATTAACTAAATACAGGGTTGGAATAAAGTTTGGAATAAAATGTTCAGCCAGCATTCATCTAGCGTATGGATAACTAGTGATGGCCGTTTCGGTTTTTCAAACCTCATCAGACTAATGTGATCCATGAATGGTGGCCGAATATTTTATTAAATGAATTTCGTTTCCTGTTTTCATAAACAGGACAAGTTTGCCTTCCTAATGTAGACGAAACAACGATTCTCGGTTGTCTATCTTAGACGAAGCCACATGAAATTAGGAGAAAGATGGCGCTTGCGTCGTCTTTCATTTATCATGATTAGTATGGAACAAAAATGAAATTAGGCGAAAGATGGCGCTTACGTCGTCTTTCATTTATCATGATTAGTATGGAACAAAAATGAAATTAGGCGAAAGATGGCGCTTACGTCGTCTTTCATTTATCATGATTAGTATGGAACAAAAATGAAATTAGGCGAAAGATGGCGCTTGCGTCGTCTTTCATTTATCATGATTAGTATGGAACCAAACTGACGATACCTTTGAAATTTTGTAGATAAGTGCAGCGGGGTAAAATGCATCTGATGTACATTTTTTATTATAACAAAATATTTCGTTTCAACAACAGATTTTTGTACTGTTGGTACTTAGTTCGACCGCTTTTGGAATTTGCAGCCACATCTTATTATTTTATTGTTTTAATAAAAATGGCGATGGTTCAGAGAAACATGTGTCATATAGAGTGAATATATTGCAGCCACTGTTTAATAATAATTTACTTAGAGATAATTTAGAAATATCCACTATAATTATCCGCCGAAATTATTTTGATATGTGTTTTTTTTTTATATATAAACTAGTAATAGGTTGTTTCAATCGATATTTATATTTTTGCACACTTACTTTGTATTTAATTTCAGAGCATGTAGAAAGAAAATAATTAATTATTTTTTTCTTTTTTATTCTTTTAATTTAATAAAAACTGCAATGAGAAACATTACGATCATCTTTACAAAAACTTAAACTAAAACTAGAACTACATGAAGATTGAATCCAGATTAATCACCACCACCACTCTGCAGCCGTCCTGCACTGTTGGGAGGTCTAGATTTTTGGCACCAAGGATCAGGACCTTCTACAAGGCAACAGAATTTATTGTGGAAGAAGCTGCATTGTTCCACATATGTTAAGAACAATCCGTTATCCAGATTTGCCGATTGTTTATTACCCTCGGTAAACTTTGACTTGTTTGCCGTTAATTATACATGCTTACGCAGAGCGGTGGTGGTGATTAATCTGGATTCAACCTTCATGTAATTCTAGTTTTAGTTTTTGAAAAGATGGTGGTAATGTTTCTGATTGCAGTTTTAATTAAATTTAAAGAATAGAAAAGAAAAAATAATTAATTATTTTCTTTCTACATGCTCTGAAATTAAATACTTACAAAGTAAGTGTACAAAAATACAAATATCGATTGAAACAACTACTTCCCGGGCAAATACCCACGTCGGAGAAATATCTATTGGGTAAATCAATGTTCGGCGTATGTATTTGTCCGGTAAGTAGTTGCTTCAATAGATATTTGCATTTTTGTATACTTACTTTGTAATTATTTAATTTCAGTGCAACTAAAATACAAATATCGATTGAAACAACTACTTCCTGCGCAAATACCCACACCGGAGAAATATCTATTGGGCAATTTAATGTCCGGCGTGCATATTTGCCTGGGAAGTAGTGGTTTCAATCGATATTTGTATTTTTCTATATTTACTTTGTAATTATTTAATTGCAAAGCAACTAGAAACAAAATAATAATAATTTTTTTCTTTTTTATTGTTTTAATTAAGTTTTTGGATTGTCTGGTATTCTATTATAGGTAAATGTTGGGAAATTTTCCAGTATTTCAATTTTCAGTTCTTGTTTATTGCATTGTTTTGATTTTATATTTTTTTTTGTCAAGAGATTTCGTTAATTAATAAATAAACAAGATGGAGCATTTCCCCACTATTATAGATGGGTTACGGATTTTCTAGATGCGCTTTTCTAAATCGATGGATTGGAGGTATAGGATTTATGGAATGGCTTATTAGATTTTCTTCTATGGGGTTATCTACTAAATATAAATTTCTAAAAATTAAATTCATCTGAAAAAATCCGCATTTTATATATGTGTCATAGCATTTTGATTTCACCACCCGTGGTGAAACATTTTTAATTAATAATCAAGTGTTTTAATATCTTATCACTATTAATAATAATTCAAAATTCAGTAGTATGAAATTATTATTATTACTATTTTCTTCTTATCTCGGTAATTAATCAGTCGGTATCTTCCTTGCTGAAGGGATATACCAAAACGCGCAAGTGATTTATCGTAAGAATTTCCTGCAATATAGTTTTGAAAATGATTGCCTTTTTGAATGTTGTTGTGTATGAATGGTTGTATGTGCAGTTTTTTTTTAGGTTTTATTTTATTATTATTATTGTGTGGGGGGGGGGAAATCCATTTATGGACTATGTGACGTATTCCTCTCGCTCTAAGACCGAGAGACTATCGACTAAAAACTATTTGTGAGTTAGTAATTAATCAATAATATTGAACTCTGGTTCGAAATGAAGCAATAATTACATATAATTACTAAAGTAATATGGTATAAAACATATATTAATTTTGTTGTTGTTATTATTTATTATTTCAACAGTTCCATTCTTTCTTTCCAATGCAAAGAATTCAAAGTGATACTTTACCGGTTGCAATTATACCGAAAGGTGGGGTTCGAATTAAAAAGTAAAAGTTCATAATTTATTTATAAATGCGCTTCGCAGAATGAAAAGAGAAAGAGTCGGCGGGAGAAGGGGGGAAGAGAGAAAAAAAAAGTGCGTGCACCAGAGTTGCGTAACATTGCGGTCGTTCGCATTTCTCTGATTTTTGCATTGCGCAATTTATTTGGTTTTGGTTTGGCGAGATGAAGGAAAAAAAAAACAACAACAACGGCATCGACCAATATTTAATTATGTGGCGCGAAAACAATGCGGATTATCGGCGATCGGTAATTTTACGGCTGATTTGCCGATTTTGGTTTTCGCAACGCTTGTATGTGAAAATTGTGATGTGTCGATTATGCGACTTTCGCTGTTATTAATTTTTTTGCGCTCGCAAAAAAGAGACCTACTTTATTTAAAAGATTATTGGTTTTTAGAAAGGAAAAGTGGAATTATTGGTTGTTGATTTTTTTACTAAGAGATTCAGATAATCGGGGCTATTCTATATGAGAAATGTTAAGTTTTACAAGTACGTTATTAATTAAAGTCATATTCTATTAATATTAGAAAAGTTGCACTTAATTAAATGTGAATTTCGTGAAGATTTGAAAGAAATATGAAAACACTTTGTACACTTTTCTTCACTTATTTATTTATTAACAGATGTACATTTTCGATCACCATGTGATCATTATCATTATTGTTTGTAAAACATTAATAATTAAACTCTAAATGCATAACCAAGTGAAAGCCTTAACAATTAACAAAAAATCGATTTTATTGTTTTCAGTTTCGGCCAATTCAGCTTGTTATTACCGAATTTGCAATTACAAGTAAAAATAAAATGTTCTGCAAAACAATGTATATATAAATATATTTATATCATTATTCCTTACAAGAGTAATTTAATGATTTTTTTTAACATTTTTAACAATTTATTTAAACTTTAAACAAATGTTCTTGTAAGAATTGGCAATCGGCCGGAAGCCTTTCAGCCAAACGTATTAAAAAGTTTTTCATTATTAAGTATTATATCTCTTAAATTAGTAGTTTCTTCATTTCATAAACAAATGTAATGGTTCGAGACGGAGCATTTTATGTTTTACAAGAAATAATACATAATTAAATCTTTGATTTGGTTGGCGTTCACTTTGTGGCACATCTTTATAAAATAATATTAAAACACTTAAAATATAATTCCTTTTATTTGACGTTAATTACGGTTACAGTTTCTCCATAAAATTAATTAAATTATAAATAGATGTTCGAAATTACACAAATTCAAAATTTTCAATTAAGAAGTTGATTGTTTGTAGTTTTTATATGGAATGAATTTTAGAAAGATGAAAATGTCCTCACATTAAAATAGGTCCCTATTTCTTCTTGATAAAAAATCACGCATGAAGTGGGAAAAAAGTCAAGTTTCTGGAATTGTGAAATATTTACTTTAAAATGGTGCAGCTTTTAAAGAACCTTAATGTTATTTACATAATTAAAACGAATAAACTATTTGTTGTTTCTAAAATTATCTGTGTAACTTAGAAAAAGTAAGAATCTAAGAAATAATTTAGGAGTACATTAGATAAAAAGTAAAGTTCACATGAATTCAATTTTATTTTTTTCTAATGTACTTCTAAATGATTTCTTAAATTATTATTTTATCTAAGATACTTTCAGAAACAACAATTCGGTTTTTGATAATTATACACAGAAATATCTTTATTCAGATAATTACATGCATTTTTGAATATATTAACTTTTAGTATACACAACAAAATGAAAGTGTATTAATTAAAATTAATTTGAAAATAATTAATAAATTATTTTCACATTTAGCTCTGTGATTTATGACTTACGTTACGTAAGTACGGTAAACACATGGACATTAAAACAACTACTTCCCGGGCAAATACCCACGCCGGACATTGAATTACATAATGTACACCTGCTGTTGCACATCAATAAAATATTGCAGAGCTAAATGTGAAAACAATTTATTAATTATTTTCAAATCATTTTTATTTAATATATTTAAATAACTGTGACCAAGTGAATGAATACTCTGTTTGTCTGCCCTGGGCTATCGACGAAAGGTCTTTCTGACCTGGATGATTATATTTAATTAAAAGAGTATACAACCATTTCATGTAAGCTAACATTTAGTAATGGCATCAGGAATTTTTAATTCATATAAATTCATTTATTTTAGACAGCAATTTTTACAAACATACAATCATCTTAATTGTAAAATTTACATTAGGTATAATACAATACCATAACAATAAATACATATTTAATATTGTATTTTAAAAAAATATTTAGCTAGCACAATAATTAGGAACATACAGAAATTATTTTGAATTAATTTCTCACTTAACCCGTGGTGAAACATATTTAATTAATAGACTTTGATTAATCAAAGTCTATACAGAAATTAGTTTAACTGTTCCATACAATTATATTTATGGACATTTTCTAGACGAAGTTGAAATGAATGTGTTCTTTTTTTTATAAAACGGTATTATTCAAATAAAATAAATTAATTATATTATTGAAACTTAAATCAAGTGAGCTTTTTTTATGAAATCCATAAAGCACAGCAAGAAATACGAAAAAAAACAACTAAAGTAACTCAATAGATCAACTCCAGCTTGTACAAACTTCCCGCAAGAAGAAATAAAAGGGAAAAAAGCTAGCTCGGGATTATTCCCAGCAGCAGATGGGCGGGAGCACAAAAGGGAAACTTCCTGAAATCCAGAAAAATTGTCGAGCGGGCGCGATAAATAAAATTAGAAAGGGAACGCGAATAGTCGAGATAAACACGTCAAATAGATTAATTGACAATTTCACTTTTGGAACTATCTGTGGAACGGGACGATGTTTTAATTGGGGCCCGTGTGTCTGTCGAGTTTGTTATCGCTCGGTGATTATGTAAATTTTCTGGATGAAGTGGAGTGAATGTGTTCTTTTTCTCTTATTCGTTTAATCAGAAGTGAAAATCGGGTTTTGTTTTGAAACTGCCGGGGAATGAATTAATCAAGCTAATTAATTAAATCGGCTGATTATGGGAAAGGCGAAAATATTAGAGAGATTAAATGGATTAACATTTTTTTTCGAATTCCTTATCGAATCATTTAAAATTAATATTTTGAAATTAATAAAAATCAAACAAAACTGCTAAATTATACCATACAATGAGGGAAACATTTATTAACAGAGCAGAAATATCCAAGGAAACAAAAATAAAAGTCTTCAAAAGCATATACAGACCTATACTTACATATGGTTAAAATTAGAAAGGGAACGCGAATAGTCGAGATAAACACGTCAAATAGATTAATTGACAATTTCACTTTTGGAACTATCTGTGGAACGGGACGATGTTTTAATTGTTGCGAATCCTGGAACTTGACACAACAATAAAGAAGTAAAATACAAGCGATGGAAATGAAATACTTAAGAAGAGTGAAAGGCGTAACAAAAAGAGACAGACTGAGAAATACCGAAATAAGAAAATAACTTGAATGCCAGCCAACACTAGAAGTGATAGAAAGAAGACAGCTTGGATGGTGGGGACACTTACAACGAATGGAAGACACAAGACCTGTCAAGGAAGTATGGGAAGCAAAAATACAGAAAAATAAAAAGAAAGGCAGACCGAGACAAACATGGGACGAAACTATTGCGGCAATACTGAACAGAAAAGAACTAACTTGGGCAGAAGCAAAAAAAATAGCGAAGGACGGAAAGGAATGGAAGAAGTTTATAGCAGGATGAACATTCCTGTAACAAATCCTACACCAAGATATAAAATATACATTTGATTTTTTGACAGAACATTCCTGTAACAAATCCTACACCAATATGTGGTAGAAGGATATAAGATTATATATATATAAAAATCAAAGATTTATTTAAATCTAAAAAGATTAATATTTCTAAGCATCATTCGAGCATCAGTCGCATAGTTAGACGACGTAATGCATCGGGCTCGTACCATCGAAGACCAGGATAAGGGCGAAAACGTTGCACTAATCAAATGGATGATCGTTTTTTTGAAACAACGTGCTCTAAGAGACATTTTTAGCAATCTGCTAAAAAACGAATTAGCAAATACTATATCGTCTCGAACGGTTAGACGACGTTTACATGAAGCAGGATTGAGCAACAGAAGAGCAGCCAAAAAAACCTTCCTTACCAGAGAACATAGAATTCAGAGATTACATTTTACAAGACTGCATCAGAATTGGACCATTAATGATTGGAAACGGGTTTTGTTCTCCGGTGGAACTGAGTTAGCCTTAAAGCTCCAGATGGATGTCAGCGTGTCTGGCGAAGGCGAGGAGAAAGGTTTGCCAGCTGTAATGTCTCACCTAAAGTACGTTTTTGTGGTGGATCTAAAATGTTTTGGGGAGGAATTTGCTTCGATGTTCGTACGGAGTTGGTCCCTATACGCAAAAGGTCTATGAATGCTCAATATTACTTAGACAACATTATTGTCGAACATATAATGCCTTTTGCTCCATTTGCTGGGCCTAATGTGTTATTCATGCAGGACAACGCTCGTCCCCACGTAGCTAGACAAAATGGCTAACTAAATGATGTTAATATCTCTTTATAAGAGTTGCCAGCTAACAGTCCGGACATGAATCCTATTGAGCATCTATGGGACTACCTCAAAAGGAAGATTAGAAGTCGTAGACTCCCTGTTGCTAATCACAACCAACTCATAGAGGCCGTTATTGAAGAATGGGAGAATATTCCACAGGCTTTTATTGAACATTTGATATGAAACATGCCTCGATGAATGCAGTGATAAGAAGTAGAAGAGGCCCTACACCGTATTAGGGTTGGTCCAGATGCATTTATTCTGTTTTACTGATTCTTTTTTCTTTTTCAATTTGAAGTTATGCTAGCTTATTTATGCATTTCCAGCAAAAAATATTTTTTAAAGAAAAAATAATGCAATTAAGATCGTGTTCCACTAATTTGTAGATACACATTATTATTTCAATGTTACTTAGTTTTATTTTGTGATTATTTTGTAAATATTTAGATTAGTTAAAGTGGTGCGTTAATTTTGTCCAGGAGTTTATATTGGAAATTGCATTTGTAAAGATACCATCCTATTTGAAAATTATATAAAGTGGTTAGTTTAAAATTCTAATTCTGTCTATACAAATGCAATTTCCAATAGAATATTTGAATTTCCTTCAAAATTTAAAAAATGTTCAGACTTCACTCGATATTTTTTATTATTATTAAATAAATGAATAAAAATATCCATAAATAGAAAAGAGTATTCATTCTCTCGGTCACAGTTATTTAAATATATTAAATAAACAATGATTTGAAAATAATTAATAAATTATTTCTACAATTATTTGCCCGGGAAGTAGTTGTCGGAAGTCACAGAGCTAAATGTGGAAATAATTTATTAATTATTTTCAAATCATTTTTTATTTAATATATAAAAATATCCATCTTGATCTTTAATTAGTGTCAATGCATTCTTGCCTTTAATGCTTGTTGCTTCGTTAATACCGTTACTTCTTAATAATATACCAGTTTTCAAATCCAAAGCGATTTTTTTTTTTTTTCAAATAAAATAATGTTACTTCCTAAGAAATAGAATACAATCTTTGAACTTTTAAACAATCACGAACGGCACCGACCAGAAAGATAGTTATTTACAAATGAAAGTGAGACCAACCAAATACCACCACGCCGGGACATTTAGAATCAATCGAGGAAACGCAGCGAGCCAGCGAGCAGCATTAACTTTTCACGTACCAGCCCATAAATCCTGAATTCAATAACAATCCAACCAAACCGATAAATAAATCCATTTTCTTTTCGCCGATAAACAATGAGAAAACGTGTCGGAACTGTCGGTGATTATCTATTAAATAATAAGGTATGGGTATTGGAGCAGAGAGCAGACGCCGAGGTGCAAATGTAGGTATGGAGTGTAAGTAGAAGTAGGAAGTGAGTCGTTGAGCTCTCTGTGTGTATGTGTGTGTGAGCCAGGTTTCACTTTCTTCGGAACGGCTCAGGTAAACCAACTAGTGACCCACTGCCGAGGCCGAGTCTCCTACTTTCATGCACTTACGCCAAAGAGTCGGCGATTCAATTCACTTGTATACATAACATTCTGTGCATACTCTCGATTCTTGTGCACATTTCCGTCCATGTGATCTGCATAATTGTGACGTTGTACTCTGCGGTTTAATTGAAATAATTTAATTGAATGAATATTCTCTTTTTAATGATATTATTAGATATTCCAATAATTTTATTTTTTTATATTAAATAAAATGAAACGAAGATGATTTTTTTTATATTTTGGTCAATATACATTTTTTTTAAATTTCATATTAACAATATAGTTTTACGTTTTCTTCTAATCTGGTCAAAATTTGAAAAAAAAATCAGCAAAATCTCTTTAATTAATTTAAACTCTCAATACTTTTAAATGACCAATGGTCGAAACTAGTTGGAGAAAATATAAATAAGTGAAACAAACCAAGTGTTTTAATTTCAATTAAATCATCCTGAATTAATTCAAAAATGTTTCACCACGGGTTAAGTGAGAAATTAATTAAACATATAATAAATAGTTTTTTGTAACTGAAATGTATACTTAAAAAATTCTGTATTCCCCGTAAAACTAATATCCTTCCCAAATACAAACATCCTACCATCACCATTCACTTGCACAAATCATCAGGACTATTCAGCTAACTAGCTAACTAGATTTTTCTTTCGATCGGCTCACACCGACTAATACTTATATGTATCGTAATTATTTATGTTATATTGTTAAAATTATCTATATAGTCTAAATAAAGATATATATATATATATATATATATACAGAGAGGTTTTTATATCAGTATTCATTAGGAGAAGTGTATACCTGCAAAAAACGCGAGTCAATTGCATTGAATTGATTAATGTGTATGTGTTTTGTTGATTATTTGGCATATGTGTATTTAGTTGTCTGTTATAGGCAACTAAACATACACACATTAATCGGTTCAATGCGTTTGACTCGCGTTTTTTGCAGGTATACATAGGGAAACGTATACTGATAAAAAAAGCTCTCTGTATATATGAAATGTGTATTGCAAAATGGAGATTCCATAAATAAATAAATAAATTTATAATAATAATAAAAATAGTTTTTTTTTAAATTAACAAATTAAAAAAATGCTACTGGTTAATGAATGGTTAAAATTATGCCAGTGATGTTTCACTTTTTTCGTCAGTGTATAACGGATTAGATTTTCTAATAATTAGGAAATTAATAAAAATTAAAAATTATAAAATGCAAAATTTAGAAAATCAATAATTTGAATTAAATTCTCATTTATTCCGTGGTAAAATATTTTTATGTATTTTTATGTATTTTAAGTAAAATTAAAATACATAATATTTACTTAAAATTAAAATACATAATGTTTTAATTTTACTTAAAATACATAACAATGTTTTACCACAGAATAAGTAAGAATTTAACTCAAAATATTGATTTTCTAAATTTTGCATTTTATAATTTTTATTATAAAATTTTATGTATTTTTAGTAAAATTAAAATATATAATATTTTAATTTTACAAATTTAATTCAAAATATTGATTTTCTAAATTTTGCATTTTGTAATTTTTATTATAAATTTTTATGTATTTTAAGTAAAATTAAAATACATTAAAATGTTTCACCTCGGAATAAATAAGAATTTAATTCAAAATATTGATTTTCAAAATTTTGCATTTTATAATTTTTATTATAAATTTTTATATATTTTAAGTAAAATTAAAATACATAAAAATGTTTCACCACGGAATAAGTGACAATTTAATTCAAATTATTGGTTTTCTAAATTTTGCATTTTTATGTATTTTAAGTAAAATTAAAATATATAATATTTTAATTTTACAAATTTAATTCAAAATATTGATTTTCTAAATTTTGCATTTTATAATTTTTATTATAAATTTTTATGTATTTTAAGTAAAATTAAAATATATAATATTTTAATTTTACAAATTTAAATTCAAAATATTGATTTTCAAAATTTT
Organism: Philonthus spinipes; assembly: GCA_963082785.1. Classification (NCBI taxonomy): domain Eukaryota; kingdom Metazoa; phylum Arthropoda; class Insecta; order Coleoptera; family Staphylinidae; genus Philonthus; species Philonthus spinipes. The sequence goes on along the minus strand of OY720318.1, from coordinate 16,133,864 downwards.
GCAGTTTTATAATTTTTATTATAAATTTTTATGTATTTTAAGTAAAATTAAAATACATTAAAATGTTTCACCTCGGAATAAATAAGAATTTAATTCAAAATATTGATTTTCAAAATTTTGCATTTTATAATTTTTATTATAAATTTTTATGTATTTTAAGTAAAATTAAAATATATAATATTTTAATTTTACAAATTTAATTCAAAATATTGATTTTCTAAATTTTGCAGTTTTATAATTTTTATTATAAATTTTTATGTATTTTAAGTAAAATTAAAATACATTAAAATGTTTCACCTCGGAATAAATAAGAATTTAATTCAAAATATTGATTTTCAAAATTTTGCATTTTATAATTTTTATTATAAATTTTTATATATATTAAGTAAAATTAAAAGACATAAATAAAAATGTTTCACCACGGAATAAGTGACAATTTAATTCAAATTATGGATTTTCTAAATTTTGCATTTTTTGTATTTTAAGTAAAATTAAAATATATATTATTTTATGCTATTGTTTGATCTAACGATTGTTTGCAATATAATCTATAATTATATTTATACATTTTGATGCGATTCAAGAATTAATCTGAATCTTTGTATATCGACTTTGTCCATCTCTAACTTTTTTTAAAAGAGTGATTATTTATTAATATGTAGTGTTGCTAGAACCATACAGTATGGAAGAATACTTCAATCATACTAGAATGAAAATATTTATTTGTTAAATATTTGTTTTCTGACCTGTTTTCATGTCTTACAATGTATATAATCTGTCGTAATTTGTGATTGGTAATTTGCCTTTTTTTTATACATATGTTTTATAATCTTTTTAGAGCGTCACACTTTTCTTATAAAATTTTTAATATGTAATTATAATTGTAATTTGAAATGGAGATAAAGTAAATAAATAAATAAATAAATAAAATAATGTACCTAGAATGTGTAACGCAGTGAAAATAAATTACATTATTATTATTATTATATCAGTTCTAACTAAACCAATATATAGTTAGAACTGATATAAATAAATAATTACTCTTTAAAAAAAAATAATTACTCTTTCTAGCAGTGAAATAAAAATCGTTGTAACGACTTTTGAAGTCGTTATTTTCTTCTTTGTAATCTCAGATGATTATTAATAAAAATTAATTTAATAAAAATTACATTGTAATCAACTTTTACTGTACGAAAAGAAAAAGTATTAAATTAATAAAAATTCTTCATATTCTCAAAAAAAACGAAGCAAAATCCCCCTCTTTTTATTCCACTGAAACAAAGAATACTTTCTCAAGCGTGAATAAAATTGTTAAAAGAACCGACGTGTTTTTTGTAATAAGAAATGCATTGAATTAGATTATCGTCGTATTTTTCATGATTTATTGATAAAAGTGAAATTATTACAATTTTGCTTCAACGAGGACTTATTTGTAATAATTTTAGCGATTATTTTCTTCTTTGTAATCTCAGATGATTATTAATAAAAATTAATTTAATAAAAATAATATTTTAATCAACTTTTACTGTACGAATAGATTAGCTTATTTAAAAAAATGTAAATTGTAATAATGATATTACAGTTCAAGGACAATTATAACAAAAAATGTAAATGTAATTGTTTCCGAAATATATTTAGTTTAATAAAAAATAAGTAGGAGAAAGGACAACTATTTTTATTTAAATAAACTAAGTCGATTTAAATTAAATTAAACCTGATTAAATTTAAATCAAAACCGAATAAAATTAAACGAAACGAATTGAATTAAATTAAGGGTGCGGTTTACACGAAAGAGATAGCTATATAAATATTGGCAATCACTAATTCGAGTTAGATTGCTGTTGTGATCAATGAACAATATTGTATTATACATCAAAGTAATCTTAAAATAAGTAGGAATTTCATCAGACTAATTAAAAATTATTTTAATGTTAAGTTTGTGTGAAAAACAATTATGAAAAACAATGAAAATTGATCAAATTTATACCAAATTTCAAATTATATTTTTACTAATAAAATCGTGTGCAATTAAAATTTAAAGGATTTCACTAAATTCTGCATTCAAAAAACTTAGCAGACATGATCTATTAATTTCATAATATCTTACAATTTTCTTTTCTAACTTGAACTAGTAAGTTGACGTAATACACGAAAATTAACGATTTATTTTTTTATTTAGACTGATACTTTATACTTGGTAGATGAAAAATGTAAATACATATTCATATTATTAAATCCAAAAGAATGGCTCTCTCTCTCTCTCTCTCTCTCTCTTAATTCTCTCTCTCTCTTTCTACTAAACCGCCATCTTAATTAAAAAGAGCAATCCATATACAAAATTGAATACAGTACATAGTAATTAACAATTGAAATTTCTTACAAAAATATCCAAACTACAATAAACCCGTCATTGTTTCATTTCATCGTGACAGTGAAGTCGACTATTAAAATTAATTTGTCAAGACTAAGAACATGTTAAGGGTTATTTATAGCCAAGCGCGATTAAATGTCCAACAATACTCATTAATCATTACAATTTGATTACAAATGGAGGTATTTACATTTCCTGACATTTCCACGCAAGAAATCTGTACTCATTAAGCAAATCAGATTGAAAAAAAAATATATCATGAAGAAAGAAAAAAAAACGACTAGCCAATAAAAATGTATAATTTCATTACGAAACACGTTCGACATAAACTTTTCCATTTACGCACGGAATCATTGTAGAAAAGAATATTAAGTGCACACATAAAATTGCATGCATTAATTTTCTGTATGATTTGTTTGAAGCTAATCACATACGGGAATGAATTTATTAACTTATGTTGATTGATTACGCAAATTAAATAAATCTATTGATTATTTCAATTGTTAAATTTATTTAAACCCCTACACCACCATTATGGTAGATGGGGATTTTAGATTATATATATATATATATATATATATATATATATATATATACAGAGAGCTTTTTTTATCAGTATACATTTCCCCTATGTATACCTGCAAAATAGGCGAGTCAAACGCATTGATGCATGTGTGTTTGGTTGCCTATAATACGCAACTGAACACACATATGCCAAATAATCAACTAAACATACACACATTAATCGGTTCAATGCGTTTGACTTGCATTTTTGCAGGTATACACTTCCCCTAATGTATACTGATAAAAAACCCTCCTTGTATATATAAATTTGTTTAAGTTAATTTTAAGTTAAGTTTATTTTCTATCTAATATGTGAATTAGATATTTTGGATCGTAATTATTTTAATAACTCAACTGCTAATTTTTTTAAACACAACTTTTCGGCATTATTTGCTTATGTTTATCTCTAATTATGAAGCTTCTGTCGTGATTTATTTTAATAACTCAATTGTTATTTTTTTTTTAAAATACAACTTTTCAGCATTATTTGCTTATGTTTATCTCTAATTATGAAGCTATTTGGTTAATGAATTTATTAACTTATGTTGATTGATTACGGAAATTAAATAAATCTATTGATTATTTCAATTGTTAAATTTGTTTAAGTTAATTTTAAGTTAAGTTTATTTTCTATCTATGTTATTTAGATATATTGAATCGTATTCTCTTCTTATATATATTTTTTTTAATAACTCAATTGCTAATTTTTTTAAACACAACTTTTCCGCATTATTTGCAAGTATTTTCTATCTAATATGTTAATTAGATTTATTGAATCGTATTCTCTTCTTATATTTTTTTTTTTTTTTAATAACTCAATTGCTAATTTTTTTAAGCACAATTTTCTGGCAGTATTTGCTTATGTTTATCTCTAATTATGAAGCTATTTGGTTAATGAATTTATTAACTTATGTAGATTGATTACGCAAATTAAATAAATCTATTGATTATTTCCATTGTTAAATTTATTTAAGTTAATTTTAAGTTAAGTTTATTTTCTATCTAATATGTTAATTGGATTTATTGAATCGTATTCTCTTCTTATATTTATTTTAATAACTCAATTGCTAAATTTTTTAAACACAACTTTTCGGCATTATTTGCTTATGTTTATCTCAAATTATAAAGCTATTTGGTTAAACGAATGTCAAATGAGAAGAGAATTTACTTATGATTAAAGCTGCTGTTATAACTAATTAATAACGATGTTATTTTATGAAATAAATATGAATAAAATATTGAAAATCAACCAATAAAACACAGATTAGATTGAATAACTTTAAATTCTCGACTAGTTTCGAGTTATCAGCCCATTTTCAAGAGAATTTAAAGTTATTCAATCTAATCTGTGTTTTATTGGTTGATTTTTAATAATTTATTCATATTTATTTCATACAATATGAACTACCAATGTCTAAATATTAAAACCATTAACGATTTTATTATTATCTTTATATACGGAATTCACTAAAAAAATGTATACCACAGTACGCAAAATAAATCATGAAATGCACCGAAAGTGTTTAAAATTATTTCGACACATTATATACTAGTTTATTACAATGAAATTAAACAAGGAAATTTTTTTCTGGCAATGATCAATAAAATTCGATCAATCCCTTTTTCCAACTGCAAAAAATTACTTACACTGTAAGTTTTACAAATATCTATTGAAACAACTACTTCCCGGGCATTTACCCCGCCGGACATTGGATTACATAATAGACATTTGTTGTTGCATAGCAGCCAGAAAAAATTTTCCTTGTTTAATTTGATTGTAATTTAAATAACTGCAAATGTGTGAATCATCTTTGTTTCATTTTATTTAATTTACTAGTTTATTATTTTTTATATTCAAATCGATTTAATGACGTCATATTTAACACTAAAAACCACATTTCATAAACAATATAAAGTACACACTTATATTAATAATTAATCAATTAACATTAAAGCGAGAAAAAAAAATGTGTTAATTACTCATGCACAAGTCGTATCCATTTTTTTTTTTTTTTCTTGCGCCCGCTCTCCCGTTCCCCGTCGGAAAAATCACAGATATGAATAAAACCTGTTCCATAGTAATGCCAGTAATTATTTATTTATGAATGCGAACATATGTTTGCATTTTTTCACTATTTTTATCCCATAGGTCATATGGATGTGATTAAAAGTCAACATTTTTATTATGGCTTAGTTCCTGTTTAGTCTGATTGTGTTTTTAATTGTCATTTTTTATTTCTCTCTCTCTCTCTCTCATTATTTTTCGCGTTTGGGAAGAGCTTTCGATGCGCGATTATTTTTGATCGTTTGCGTGACGCGGTTTCGTGATGCCGAAATTTTCGCGGCTCCACTTTCACTCGTGTGAATCACTTTTTGATGTTTGGTTCGTTTGAGTGGCTTTTTTTTTTCGAGGGTTTACACACATCATAAATGTGGTGTGATTTTTTTTATTATAAAAAATATTGTATTTAATATTTAGACATTGGTAGTTGATATTATATGAAATATATACAGAGAGGTTTTTTTTATCAGTATACATTGAAGGAAGTTTATACCTTCAAAAAACGCGAGTCAAACGCACTGAACCGATTAAATATGTATGTTTAGTTGACTATTTGGCATATGTATGTTCAGTTGCGTGTTGTAGGCAACTAAACACACATACATTAATGCAATTAACTCGCGTATTTTGCAGGTATACATAGGGGAAATGTATACTGATAAAAAAAGCTCTCTCTATATATATAACATCTTTATTGAGGCTTTGCTACAATTAGCTATAATACAATATTTGATTTAATACGAACTAAATGGCTATCGACCATTGGTCTTTCAGCCGGAAGTCCTTGTCTTTATGTTATGTAAGTCGTTGATGAGTGATGAGATGTATGAATATATTGTGGATTTAGGATGTTGAAATTTAGGAGGAATGTTTGGGTTTCGTTTGCTACAAAGTAGGTTTAGTAATTTTTGGGCTGTTGGGTTCATGGCAAACTTTTGGGCTAGTTGTGAGAATCTTTGGGGTATAGGGATATGAAATAAACATGAATAAAATATTAAAAATCAACCAATAAAACACAGATTAGATTGAATAACTTTAAATTCTCGACTAGTTTCGGGTTATTAGCCCATTTTCAAGAGGATTTAAAGTTATTCAATCTAATCTGTGTTTTATTGGTTGATTTTTAATATTTTATTCATATTTATTTCTAAAAATATTGTGTTACTACTCAGCAACAAATATTTTCTATAGAAATAACGTAAAATAAATAACGTAAAATAAACAACGTTTTTTACCGAGTTCATTATAAATTGCATTTATGGCAATCATTTTAATTAACTTATACTTACATACAACCAATACATTTTAGTATATCTTGGAGAAAATCAATTGTAAGTAGTCTTACTCGACTTACAATTTATTTTCTTCTAACTCGAATTACAATTTATGGATAGATTCTTCTATTTGCTCCAATAACGTGTATAATAAAATCTATTGATTTTATTTTGAATTAAATTCTCACTTATCCCGTGATGAAACATTTTTTATGTAATAATTCTATATTAGTTTCTATATTAATTTTAATTGTATTTTTTTATAATTAATAATTTATTTATTTACGGAAAATTCACCATTTTACAAAAATTGTAACAACTTTTTACTATAAGTAGTAAATAGGCTATTACATATAAATAAACAATAACTAAAAATACAAATTAAGAAATAAATTAATCAATTATTATCCCAAGTGGTTTTACGAGTTGTTGGATTAACAGAATAAATATAAATAATTCAAACAATAATGTATAAATACATACATAAGACAGCGTGTACAAGTAATGACAATATTTGATAAAGTTTAAAGAAATGCAGTCGCAATACATTAAACATCAATACAATTTACAATGACGAATAAATTAATTAATTAATAATTATGAAGATATAATTTAATTTAATTAAACATAAGTGGAAAAGAAACATCTCTGAAGGGATTTGAACCCAAGTCCCTCGATTTCTAGCCGCGTGTGTTACCAACTACAACACAGAGACATATGATGACAAATCTCCACTCAGTGCTTCAAGTCCACTTATTTTCAATTTATACAGACAATCAAGACGTTTCAGATAGAAATTATTTTTGTTATATAGTGAAATATAATTGTAAAACTAGAAATATGTCATTGCGGCAGGTGATTAACTTCAAACACAAACCAAATCCTACCTGATTTTTAAATTTTTAAGAGTAATTATTTATTTATATCAGTTCTAACCATATATTGCTTTAGCTAGAACTGATATAAATAAATAATTACTCTTTCTAGCAGTGAAATAAAAATAGTTGTAACGACTTTTGAAGTGATTATTTTCTTCTTTGTACTCTCAGATGATTATTAATAAAAATTAATTTAATAAAAATAACATTGTAATAAACTTTTACTGTACAAAAAGAAAAAGTTTTAAAGTAATAAAAATTTATTTTAATTAATACACTTGATTGTTCGTTTCACAAAACATATATTTTTATTCCGACTAGTTTCGACCATTGGTAATTTTCAATGAACTAATGAAATTACAAGTACAAACAAGTTGATAAAAAATTGAGAAGATTGAAAATGATCACTAGTCGAAACTAGTTGGAATACAAATATAAAAGTTTAGTGAAACGAACAACCATTTCAATTAATACACTATTAATTAAAATACATAATAATTATTACTATTGATTTTATTTAGGTATAAATTTATTGTTGATTTAGTATCAAAATAATCAATAAATTACTAAAGGATTTTCATTCCTATTCTTAAATCTTGAGGAAACTTCTTTCTTCCACCTTCATATGTGGAACAAAGAAGTTTTATATAGTGACTACAGTTTCAACAATTCAATCTGATAACAACAAGAATCAAAAAAAATATTTAAACTATAGTCACGTTTTATTATATAGATAATTTTTAGAATAGAAATGTGTAAAACGTTATGAATTTTCTTCAATTTCCTTGTTTAAATATTTCAATCCAATATAAGGTTGAATATCAAATCGTTAACGATTATTATTTCAAAAACGATTTGCGATTAATACTTTATAGCTTACTTTGCATAACAACTTCAACTTTAATAGCCTTTTAATCGCATCGCATCATTTTTTTTTGCAATTTCGAAACACACATTACGATCAATGATTAGTATTGTAAAATGGATAAAAAATGCATTTACATGTTTAATTTATTTTAGAATCATAAAGCACACTTTTCTGACTACAGTTTCTTTTATTTTAACACGTGATAGATTTTTTATTTTTATAGAATAAAACAGAATATTATTAATGTTGAAAATTATAACAGTGAATACCAAGATTGGTAGATATGTATATTTATTTATAAGGTTGGCCCATTTACTGATTTCCACTTTATGATATTGACGACGCCACAGGAGTTCATAAAATGTAATATTACCAGATCTAATATTTCAAAATTCATAAGTAAATTTATTTTTTTTATGTTTGATGTTTAATTACAAGAATTATACATAAAATGCTTGAAACTTCGTGAACTTAGAACAAAACAGTATATTCTAATCTTCTTTATGTTGGTTGTTGGTCGTGGAGACTTCAATTATTTAAATAAAAATACTTGTCCTTTCTCCTACTTATTTTTTATTTTACTAGATATATTTCGGAAACTATGTTTCCGTTTTGTTCTAAGTTCACGAAGTTTCAAGCATTTTATGTATAATTCTTGTAATTAAACTTCAAACATAAAAAGAAATAAATTTACTTATGAATTTTGAAATAGTAGATCTGGCAACATTACATTGTATGAACTCCTGTGGCGTCATCAAAATCATAAAGTGGAAATAAGTAGATGGGCCAACTTCAACTACTGAAGATGGAAACATAGTTTCCGAAATATATCTAGTAAAATAAAAAATAAGTAGGAGAAAGGACAAGTATTTTTATTTAAATAAAACAGTATATTATTTGGAATTTTAAACATTATTATTCTTAATAAATTAAAGACGACGCAAGCGCCACCTTTTGCCTAATTTCAAGCAGCATCGTCAACGATTTGGGTCTACAAAGTAGACGACCGAGAATCATTGTTTCTTCCACTAAAGGAATGCGAACTTGTCCTGTTTAAGCAAACAAGGAAAAACGAAATTCACATTTAATGAATCTTTCAGCTTGTCAACGATTTGGGTCTATTATTCTTATTTATTTATATTTTTTAGTCTACAAGTATATTATTCTGTTGAATATAAATGTGTTTATAACAGGCATAAAACTAACACAAAACGAAGCAAAAACGAATTGAAGTAAAATATCAAACACAGTAATCAATTAAGGAACAGAATGGATGAAATGATCGCAATAATCTGAAACAATGACAAAAATGTGCAACTTCGAAATTCAAAATATGTAGTATGTCAAATATGTAAGTGGGAAAGATAGATGTGAGACGTCGTCACATCTGGAGTAAATAATGCTTTCTTTGTCATACATTTTAAATAACATTACGAGGCAGCCGATAGGCCTATCTGTTATAAATATATATCTACTAATCTTGAGTGAATACAAGTCACCAAAATGCAAATTATAATTGAAATACATTCCTTGAATATGATCCATGACCAAAAATAATCGGAAGAAATATACATATTAAGGGTGCGGTTTAGAAGAAAGAGATAACTATACAAATATGGGCAATCACTAATTCGAGTTGCTGTTGTGATCAATAAACAATATTGTATTATACATCAAAGTAATCTTAAAACAAGCAGGAATTTCATCAGATGAATTAAAAATTATTTTAATGTTTAGTTTCTGTGAAAAATAATTATGAAAAACAATGAAAATTGATCAAATTTATAGCAAATTTCAAATTAAATTTTTGCTAATAAAAACTTTTGCAATGAAAATTTAAAGGATTTTACTAAATTCTGCATTCAAATAACTTAGCAGACACGACCTATTAATTTCATTAAATCTTACAATATTCTTTTCTAACTTGAACTAGTAAATTGACGTAATACACGAAAATTAACGATTTATTTTTTATTTAGACTGATAATTTATACTTGGTAGATAAAAAAAAAAATAAATACAAATTCATATTATTAAATCTAAAAGAATGGCTCTTTTTTCAAACGATTATTTCCATTTTATTATATAGCTATCTCTTTCTACTAAACCGCAACCTTAAGTGAAATAAGCCAAATATTGTATTCCGTATATTTGAAACCTTCAAAAACATTTCATCAAGTGGTTACATATATTCTGTTAAAATTATTATATTTTATATATTTATTTTTATTGCATTTGTCATTTGGTAAAAAAATACAATAGACTATGCATATGGCTGTAAATCTTATTATTATTTTTTTCAATAAATGTAACTTTTTCTAAACAATTTTTAATACATCAATAAATCATTCGTCTATGTTTTTTTTTGTAACATCTGTTGCGAAAGTAGAATAATAACAATTCTACTTGGGAGACGTTGTCTTTTTTTATGTAATCAAATAAAATGCCGGAGCGCGGCTGGCAATTAGGCGTTCGCATTTTTACCCACGAGAAAAACACCATTTCCATTCCTCCACGTTCCGCGGCAAAGGAGGATTTCCGCGTTCTGCGGCCATCTTAAGAACAAACATTGTTCGTCACGAAAAATTAGCCAACTTTCACTGCGAGCCGAGTCGCGGCGAAACGAAACGACGCGACGCCGCGCATACTTATTCGTTTATTTATACGAAATCCCGAGTGAATTAATTAATTAGCCCTCGAAATTATTCAAATGCTTCAGACGCACACAACAAAAAAAATATATGTAAATAAATAATTTAAAAAAACAACACTTTCACTAGCTAAGAAATTCAGTGTGGTTAATGTGCGAACAATTTTGGGCGGCCACAATAAGCAATTAAAGTTGGGCAATTAAATTCAGGAAAGTAAATTTCGTGAAAAATAAAAGTGTTTGGTGGAAAAAGAAAGTGCGTGGATTTAATGGATTTGGACGAATGATTTGTTTACAATTACAAATATTTTAGCACTCGTGCATATTTTATATAGAATTTTTATGATCAAACGCTTCATATTGCATATTTGAGCATTTAATTATATTTCGAAGAGATTTAGTTACAAACCTTTTTAGTTTACTTTTAGTGATTTTTTATTCTGTATTATTTAAATAAAAAGTTGTCCTTTCATTTAAACCTCACTACTGAAGATGGAAACATAGTTTCCGAAATATATTTAGTTTATATTAAATAAAAATTATTTGAAAATATTTTATAAATTATTTCGACATTTAGCTCTGTGACTTTTGACTTACGTTACGTAAGTACGTAAAACAAATGCACATTAACGTACTTACGTAACGTAAGTCAAAAATCACAGAGCTAATAGTGGAAACAATTTATTAATTATTTTCAAATCATTTGTATTTAATTTATTTAAATAACAGTGACCAAGAGAATGAATACTTTTTTTCTATTTATATTCTCTAAATAAACTCAAAAAAATCTTTTTTTATAAATCATCTACAATCAAAAAATGTATTCTTATGAAAAGCTAGAATATAATGAAACATAACAGCATGAAAATGTATGTCGCGATAATAGAAACGTCTCATTGTTTTTAGAAGTGTAAAGATAAGAGATATTGCTACCGCAGAGGATCAATCGACAGTGCAGCTTGGAACAGAAGAGACATAAATTAATACAAATACCGACTATTCAGTTTCAATCTGATTCTCTTGGTGTATCTATTTCGGTAATTATGTAATTTCTCACCTCCACACCCAATACGGGCAAAAGAAGATAATATTAAGAAAGAAGAAAGATGTAATTTCTCTGTAAATAAATAGCGAACGAATAATTGCATATAGCAGAATTGATATTACGATGGTAGTAAGAAACAATACTATAGACGCTCAAGGAATCATAGGACATATAAATGACACGCTGTGGCCACTGCAGGGGTTATAAGGGAGAGGAAGAAACCATCCTATACTTCCTATAAGTAAAATATTTTTGTAAACTGTTTTTGTAAAAAGGGGTTTTCCCGTAAATAAATAAATAAAAATAAAAATAGACTGTGCTTCGATTTGCTTTAAAGGAGAACAGAACAAAATTCGTGTGATTAATATAGGATTTTTTTTGTTGCTGATAGAACAACAAAATTAAGAGATGATCCTCCACTTCCTGGGACAGTACTTCGCTTTAAAGGAAAACAAAAAAACCTTATCATTAATATAGGAATTTTGTTTGTTGCTGACCAAACAAGAAAAAGGAAGAGATCGTCCCACACTTCCTAGGACCGTGCCTTGCTTTAAATGAAAACAGAAGAAAATCATATCATTAATATATTTAATTTTTTAAAATTTAATTTAAAAACATTTACAATTAATGTTTACAACTAAAACAATATAAATTTCATGTAATCAGAATGAATTATAAACGAGGTAACAAATGAATTACAAGAAAATAATAATTACGATAACAAAATACAATAAAAACAAAAAATCCGATATTAACATAATGATGCAAGTATTGACTTTTTCATAACATGGGACAATGATTCTATATATATATATATATATATATATATATATGAATAATATATGAATTTTATTTCTTGCTGACCGAACAATGAAACGTTAGAGATTATCCTACACTTAACAGTATAGTGCCTCGCTTTAAACAGAACAAAATTCGTGTGATTAATATAGGAATTTTATTTGTTGCTGACCGAACAAGGAAAAGGAAGAGATCATCATTCACTTCTTAGGATAGTGCATCTCTTTAAATGAAAACAGAAAAAAATCATATCATTAATATAGGAATTTTATTTCTTGCTGACCCAGTAAGGAAAAGATAGAAAATATCCTCCACTTCCTGGGATAGTGCCTTGTTTTAAAGGAAAACAGAACAAAATTCCTATCATCAATATTGAATTTTTGTTTATTTGCCGGCAGAACTCGTATAAATTAAGATGGAGAGGCTTGTCAGCTATATCAAAGGCTCCAAATTCCATATTGTCCTAAAGTTTTTGAACTGAATTGTTTCCTCACTAGAATAACACCGCACGCCAAATGGGTTGAAAAAGAATGGATAATAATTACTTATTTCAAGTTATATCTATTAATGTATGCTTATTTGGAAATAAATAAATATTTTATTGGAGAAAGAATTGTATTTGTCTCTACAATAAATTTTATGAAACTTAAAAACTATTGTCTTATTTACAAACTGTGCATTTATAAGAGGGAGTTTCATCAAGTAAAAGCCTCAACCATCGATTATTTATATATTTATAAGTTTCAAAACGTCCTCCGATTTTCATCTTTCCAATCATGAAAATAAATTATAAATGCCTTTTAAGTTTTCACAAAAAATGAATCAAAAAAGATGTGAACACTGATGGTGGTGGGCTCACGGGGATGGTTCTCAAGAAGTGCCGAAGAGTAACAATAACACGTTTTATTTTAACTGTTTCAACTTGGTAGTCGAGGAGCTAGTGCCGATGCTCGCGGTACACCCCCTCATCCACCCTACACAACGAATGGGCGTCAGGGGTGGCGCATGCGCTTTAACAAATGAAGAAGTTAGAAAAATATAAATAAATACAAGGGTTGCCTTTTAAGTTTTTACAAAAAAATGAATAAAAAACGAAGAAGTTAGAAAATACCTGTATTATTGCTTTTCAATATATTCTCCTTTAAGGTCTCTACATTTTTTTCATACGTTAAAACTAATTCTGGAAACATGTTTTCCATTCTCAAGCTAAAATAATTGATAAATCGTTTAGAATATCTTTATCAGCTCTTTTTACTTTTATTTATACATAATCTTTATTGAGAAACATAATACATCTACATACAACATATAATATTATAATGTATATTGTAAAAGACTATCAATTGGCTATTGACAGTGGTCTTTCCGCCTTAATCTTTATATTTTATGATTTATCTTTACTTTTTTATCAATTTTTTTTTCTTTATGATTAGGAGTTTCAATCTTGCAGTAAATTCACGTTAATTCTCATGAAGCATTTCTCTGACATTTAAATAAATCAACATAAAACTATAAAATTATTTGCGTCAGTCGGGATATGTTTTTTAAGCTTATTTTTTTATTACCTCATCAACGAACAGTGGCTAACTTAATTTCAAGAACATCCATCTCAAATTCGCCATGGAATCGTTGAGACAACAACATAACAAAGTAACGATGAAAGGCTATTTTGAAAATCTTTAAATCTTAAAAAAAATAAACTGCAACAAGTGGAATTGTAAACTTCAAATTTTCCAACCTTATGAGCAAATGCTGGGACCGAAATTATTTTCCCTGCCTCAAAATTAAATTAAATTAAAATTTAAAAAATCAATATTACTATGTAAATATCCATGGAATTTTTAATAAACTAAATTTTAAATTCTCTTGATAATGGGCTAATAACCCGAAACTAGTCGAGAATTTAAAGTTATTCAATATAATCTGTGTTTAATTGTTTTATTTGTTGATTTTTAATAATCTATTTATATTTATTTTATTCAAATGTGGAATTATAGTGGAAACAATAAAACACGTTGTTTTCGATATTAAAAAATGTTAATAACTTATTTAATAAAATGCTCAACCACCTTTCATATATTTATAAATGAATTTCGTTCTCTGTTCTCATAAACAGGATAAGTACGCCTTTTAGTGGACAAAACAACGATTCTTGATTGTCTACCTTGTAAACTCAAATCATTGACGATGCCAAGTAAAAGTAAACAGATGGCGCTTATGTCGTTTTTTATTTATTATGTTTTGTTTATTTTAGTTACATCCATTTAATATTTGTTATTTTAATAGTGCTTCCTATAAAAATTAATGCAATTTCACCTAATTTTTACATAAAATGTTCAGCCACCATTCATCTAGACGATGCCACATTAAAAAAGGCGAAAGATGGCGCTTGCGTCGTCTTCTATTTATTATGATAAATAACTTACATTTGAAATTATCGAAAATGAAGGAAACTATCCGAAACACGAATGACCAACGATATGGAAGCGCCCTAGAATTCCTAACTAACTATCCGAAGTAGTCGCATATCCACGGAGGAGGGGGTTGGTAATGTGGGGTAATTTGCACCCCACCCAAGAACTGCCAAAACCTCTCTGATGTTATGATTTCATTTTTCGCGTATTCAAGGAGCGCGATTGCCAAACTTTGAACGTGGAAATATGTAGGCGAGTTCCGAAACTCACTCACGAGGGAGTGGGAGTAATCTTTGTATTTTTCAAAGGGGAGTTTCAAAATTTCAATGTTATACATGGTGATTTATAAAAGGTGTACAAAACTTTAACAACATGTTCGATAAGTCATTTTAAGAAAGAAAAAAAAATGTTATAAGAATATTGATCGCACTTTGTTAACTTACAACGTTGTGTATCAACAACTGTTTTTAGACTGTTTTTACTTTTCTCGTAATCCATTTTTCAAGTTTTACATTTGCGTTCCAATTAAATACAATTTCAAACTGATGTAAGTAGGAGAAAGGACAAGTATTTTTATTTAAATAATTAAAGTCTCCACAACCAACAACCAATATAAAGAAGATTGATGTAATTGACTTTGAAAGAAAAATATTGTCTAAAACAGTTGTTCAAAATGCCTCCCTTAAGCTCGAATGCAAGCATAATACCTGCAAACCATTGTAAACACACGCAATTGTTGCACCATCTTGCCGAATTTCGTTAAAACTATTTGTTATTTGGTCAAGTAATTATTCACGTGTATTAATTTCGACCAGTTGCTTCTAATGGCCCAACAAATCAAAGAGATTTAATTATTTAAATAAATAATGACAACTATTTTTATTTAAATGATTAAATTCTCCACAACCAACGATCAACATTAAGAAGATTAAAAGGATTTAAGTTGGGAAATCTTGGCGGCCAAGCAATAAAACCTCTCTAACCAATCCATCGTTCAGAATGGTGAACATTCAACCATTGACGTACTCGTCTACCGTAGTGAAGTGGAGCGCCATCGTGCTAAAACCACATTTGTTGCCGAACAAGAAGAGGAATATGTTTCAAAAAGAATTTTATCAAGAAAAGTTAACTAAGTATAAAATAAAATAATTTGTTTTTATATTTTATAGTTTTTGTATCTGTATCTGTATTTGTAGTTACATTCTAGCTCATATTATTGTTTTGTATTTTAATGTAAATGGGCTTCAGTTTATTATGATTATGTTTTATTTTCTTAAGAAAAATTCGCAAGTTATCTCAATTTTCCAAAATTAATTAAACCTGGTTGAAAAAAGTATCAAAAAATTCACTCTATATAATTCAAAAATGTATGAAAGTAATTTTCATCTAAAAGTCTGTTTTTTTTTATGTGGCCTAATTTAATTGGATAATAAATTTATTATGATTATGTTTTATTTTCTTAAGAAAAATTCCCAAGTTATCTCAATTTTCCAAAAGTAATTAAACCTGGTTGAAAAAAGTATCAACAAAAATTCACTCTATATGATTCAAAAATGTATGAAAGTAATTTTATATAAAAGTCTGTTTTTTTTATGTGGCCTAATTTAATTTAGGATGTGTTTGTTGCAAACAGTTGTGTTTCAAAAGCAAAGGATTTTCATTACTGCATTATCGATTGTTAAGCATATGATTTAATGATTTAATTTAAATTATAAAATTAATTTAGAAGTTTCTCAAAATCGATCGGAGCGTTGCAATGAATGGATCACTCTTGAAGGAGAGTACGTTGTTGAACAGAAACATGTCTTTTTTGTTATGATTTGAAGGATGCAAAATTCGTTTAGGATACTAATCTAAAATCTTTTTTTTTTTTTGCAATATTAATTTTAAAATTATTGCTTAAAGTAACACATCACTCAAAATGTTTCCGGTCTAACTGGAAACATTTTGAGTTTCCGGTCTAACAACATTTTGAGTGATGTGTTACTTTAAGCAATAATTTTAAAATTAATATTGGAAAAATAAAATAGATTTTAGATTAGTATCCTAAAATAATTTTGCATCCTTCAAAACATAACAAAAAAATCTCCAAATAAAAAAAAACGTAATTTCATTGAAACATTTTCCTTCTCTCTCTTTCTCTTTCTTTGGACGGATTGTCATAATTCAGGGACGCGGGATGTGCAAATATTAAAAATCCACCGCTGCGCCGCTGAGCTTTTCCATAATGCATGAGTCCTATTCAATTACCATTATTTCAGCAAATAATTCATTTGAAAAAAAAAAATGTCTAACGCGGCGCAAATATTTGCGGAACCTTGAACGTCAATCAAAAGCGGGCGTTTAGCGGTGGCCGTAACTCAACGCAGCGCAATATATTTCTGATTTGTGTTGGTGAGGTGAGGTAAACCGCACACGTTTTAAGGCCGTAAAAAATAATACACCCATTCGCTAATGCTCTAATGTGTGTCGTCTCCCGGGAAGCACAACAAAGCGATCGTAAATTTGTCATTTGATAGTTTGTAAGGTAAAATAAATAAAGGTGGTTTTTACACAATAAGGCAATAACTTTTCTGAAATGGGAAGTAAAAAAATATCTCTTACTCATAATGATAATGAATTAAAGACGACGCAAGCGCCATCTTTCGCATAATTTCATGGGGCATCGACTAGATGAATGGTGGCCGAACATTTTATTAAATGTAAAAATTAGGTGAAATTGTATTGATGGATATAATTAAAATGAACGAAACATAATAAATTAAAGACGACGCAAGCGCCATCTTTCGTTTAATTTCATTTGGCATCGTCTAGATGAATGGTGGCCGTAAAAATTAGGTGAAATTGTATTGATTTTTATAGGAAACAAATAATAAATGGATATAACTAAAATAAACGAAACATAATAAATAAAAGACGACGCAAGCGCCATCTTTCGTTTAATTTCATTTGGCATCGTCAACGATTTGAGTCTACAATATAAACAACCGAGAGTCGTTGTTTCGTCCACTAAAGGAAGGCGAACTTGTCCTGTTTATGAGAACAGGGTGAAAATGTATTTCAATCCATACAGTTTAAAAATTTCCTAACTATGTGGCAGGTTTGTAAAATAATTGCTTTTTTGAAGTGTATTAACTATTATTATTGTTTCCATTTTTTAAAAGGTAAATATATTTGTATTATCTTCAACGTAAATCAACTTACATTACACACTCTACAATTCACTTATTTTTTACCACACGAGACTTCAACTGATAAATCACCGACATGCACGTTTCAGGACAACACGTTTTTTTTTTTTTTTTCATTATTTTCGTTCGGTTTCCTCTAATTGTTATCACACGACGTTACTCCCATAAATTTCGATTTAATTGGCCGTCTTGTAGCGAGCCGACATTTACAAGTTAAATTGCTCGTTAAAATTAAATGCAAGTTAACGGCTCAATCGGTAATGCAAAAATCGGCATTGTCCGACTTCCTGTGTGTGTGCGAAAATTAAATTGCAATTAATTGCAGTGTTTAATTCGTGCCATTTGCATAATTAGCGTTCCTTAATTTACAAATATGTTTACATTATTTATATCTTTTTTTTATTTTCGGATATAAATTACTGCACCGAGTTGGTTAATTAAGTACTCGAATCGCGTAAATCATTCTTAATTGTTAATTGTATTGAAATACAATAATAATAATAAAAGCAAAATTCGAGGATAATAATAATAATTCTTTATTTACGGAATACTCCATTTTATAATTTATACATCACAAGAATATTAGATACATACATAAGTGAGAGAGTTAAATAAATATACATACTTCTGCATTAAGATTAAAAATAATAATAAAAAATAGGTATTAATTTAATGGAACAAAAACAGCAATGGTAACAATTAAAGAACATTTATGTCTAAATTAAAATGTAGATTTCTTTAGAAGATGTTGTGTTTAGAATTTAATAATTCAAACCAATGGCAATGACAGAATAAGTTAGCTGTGCGGATTTTACTTTTATTAGTACTTTATTATTATTACATTACATTCCATCGAGTTTTGAAAAATGTCTGTGTCCGCGGTTGCGCATAAACGGCGAAGCTTTTTATTAGAGTAGAATGATCTGAAAAGCTTTTGGTTAAAATAAAAATTCATTAAGTGCAACTTTATTCTTAGCGATTATTCATGTTTTTAATTCGGATAGAAAAATGTTTCAAATAAAAGTTTTAGATCTTGGAAAAATGAATAATTTTTGTTATAAAACTTTTTATTGTAGGACCTCCAGTTTTCATTTTATAAGCCGAAGAATTTCGTGTACCTGATAAATTCCTTTAGAATTTTTAAACAACACAAAGAAGATTATAAAAATAATTGTTTATAAAAAGAGAAATTCCGTTGTATTGCCAATATCACAAAAAAAATCGTTTTTTATAAGATTCTTTGAGTTTGGTGTTTGTTTATTTTACCTTATTCAAAAAGGCAATAATTTTATAGAATATTCATAAAATTTTTTGCAAGTGAAAAATTTCCATTTAATTAAAAAAAAAACATGCTGAAAGAGATTTTTCTTTAAAATAATTCTAGGATGGAATATGCCTACTAAATATGAAAGCCGGCCAGAATGTATGAGTGGGGAAGTCGAAATCTCGGAGTCTACTCAGAGCCCACACGAAAGAATTCATTCGCCTACGATGGAAACAGGAGATGTTTCACATTCAGTTCTTTACTTAATTTGGAATTGAATTTACATTTAAATAAAATTGTTTCAATTAATGACCATGAGTTTTTATTTTTTAATAAAAAAAATAAATATTTATCATTATACCTACATGCAAAAATAATTGTATGAAATAAATATGAATAAAATATTAAAAATCAACCAATAAAACACAGATTAGATTGAATAACTTTAAATTCTCGACTAGTTTCGGATTATTAGCCCATTTTCAAGAGAATTTAAAGTTATTCAATGTAATCTGTGTTTTATTGGTTGATTTTTAATATTTTATTCATATTTATTTCATACAATATTAACTACCAATGTCTAAATATTAAAACCATTAATTATGCAAATATAATTGTTACAATTTAACCCATTTGCGTTTGAGCAGTGCTCCAAGGGTAGGTATGCGTATGCACTCCGACATTCTGGCCTGTATATTTAGTAGGCACTGAATAGGCCATCAAAAAAAAAAAAGATAAAGAAAACAGTTTCTTTTTTATCTCAATTTGTTTTCTGAAAAAAATATCTACACAATATTTCAGATTCGAATTTCTCCTACAAAAATATAAGTTTTAAAGGTAAATATTACATAAAACAGTTTCATGCCACAAAAGGTGTAATTGAGCGATAATTGAAAGCGCATTTTCAAGATCGATAATGAAACGAAACTGTGTTCTCTCTTTCACGATAATTACATGTTTATGGCTAAAAATAAAAACACTTCCAATAACACACTATAAGAGGAAATAATCTCTCTAAACCGCCAACTCGAACACACTCAGATACGGGATTTCAAAGAACCAATTTAGCAAACTAGTTGATGTATCAGTTGATCCAAGGCCGATATTAAATCTCCTACGATCGGTTATCTCGACCTCGCCGAACAACATCTAAACAGCGATCGGTTGATTTATTTAGGAAGGGGAGGGGGACAGAAAATGAAAAGCGAAACGTTCCGAGACTATTTGGGGTAAGTGTAAACATAAAACACTTCGTAAATAAAGTACAAGAATAATTAATAAAATATTTTATAAATCAATAAATAATATAAATAAAATTAAAGTAGAAATAAAGAATAATTTAAGTATAAATAAATGGAACGTATTAGAATTATTAAAGAATACTTTAATTAAACCAAATGGAACACTTTTTACTTTGTTTGTGTAATTTCGAATGTTTATTATTGACTATAGTTTCGACAATAGGGCAAAAAGACCTCTGGTCGATAGCCAAGACAGACTAACGCCTACATATATTGTAATTATTTATGTTATATTGTTAAAATTATCTGTATAGTCTGAATAAAGATGTGTATTTATATAACTATTACTAAGAAAAGTTCATGTACTACTAATAAATATGAATTAACAATAATTGATAGAATAAAATTGGACCGATGTATTGTCATACATAAAATAATAAACAACTACGGCAAATCAAACATAACCTTGATCAAAAATAAAGAAATACATAAATATAATACTCGCAGGAAGAGTGATATAATGATAAAACAAAACACTACTTATGTATTAAAAAATAGTATTTTTGTTTCAGGAACACAACATTACAACAATTTACCAATAATCATACGACAAATAAAAGATATTCACAAATTCAAAATCAGTGTTAAACAACATTTGCTAACGTAAATACTTTAATTTTGTTCTTCTTTTCCTAACAATTCGGATTCTGAAGGAGGCACACCTGTTATAAAAAAAAATGGAAAAATGGGAATCATATGATGCCAGAGCTCATCGCTCTCCACTTCGTGTATATAACCAAACAAAAAAAAAAGAAAAAGAATAAAAAAAATATATCTTTGAAACAAATTAAGTATTTTTCATTTACACTTGTATCAAAATAACTTAGCATATTTAATTAAGTATTAAGTGAGAGGGCGATTCATGACATATAATTTTTTTTTGTGATTTATACAACACGAAGCCCAGCAACTTTCGCGGCTTTTATTGTTTATGAGCTTTTGTACCCTTTGTTGGAATTTTCGGAGGTGTTCAAGATATGCGGTAAAAGTGTTTATGTTCGACCGGCGATGGCTAGTCTTATTTTTTTCGACTTTCTCAGGTGCGAGTGTATGTGTTCGGAAAGGTGAAAGTTTGTTGTCTGGAGAATTTTCGACTGTGGAAGTATTTATTATTTGGTGCTGGCTATTAATTTACATGCTACTGATAATTAATTTATACACACTTTTGATTTTAATCAAATATCACAAGTTTCATGTCCAGTAAAACGAAACTAGTATTACTCGTTTCCTGTCGTAGAAGAAGAAAAAAAAAACATGAAAATATTGTTTCAATGATAAACGTTATTTTACAAAGAAGAAAAGATTATGAAAAATAATTATGTTGAATTATATTTCTTCCCATTTTTTTATTGAAAATAAATCATAATTACTAGTAATAATTTTTTTTATCTATATTAATTTATCATCACTTGAAGATAGGAATAAGCCGGTTGCATTTTGTTTTCACAATGAACTGTTTGGGATTGATAAATAAATATTTTGATGCGTATTATTTTTATTTTGTATTTTGTCGTAATTTGTGATTGGTAATTTGCCTTTTTTTATACATATGTTTTATAATCTTTTTAGAGCGTCACACTTTTCTTATAAAATTTTTAATATGTAATTATAATTGTATTTGGAAATGGAGATTCCGTTAATAAAGTAAATTGAAAACTAGTGATAGGCAAAATCGATTAATATTAGTAATCGAGTATTACTAAATGTGTCATTTTAAGTATTTAAAACAAAAAAAAGTGACTTCAAATTTATGTTTATTAATAAATAATAAGTTATTCTTGATATTTTTATAACAAGTACCATTCATAAAATGATAATATACTTAATTTAGCAGTAATAAAAGATCGACTTTGCCCATCACTAATAATTACCCGTTGATGTTAGATTTTGAAGTCATAAGCAATCCTGAATCAATTCTTTGAACCGTTTGGGAATGCACTTCTCTTACTTATTTAATTATTATAGTTTAGGAATACCTACCTAAATATATACAAATATGTAAGTTATTGTATATATAATAATGTGGCAGATTATTTCCTTCATAATGACTATAAGTCGAAACTAGTTGGAAAATAAAAAATAAGTGAAACAAACCAAGTGCCTTTAATTTCGAATTCAATATTAATTAGAATGTTTCATTAAGTGATCAATGAGAACCAAATCAAAGTTAAAAAAAACTGTTGTTTTGCTTAAAAATAGTGTATTATGGAGTTTAATCAAGGAAAAACTTCAACCATTGATTATTTCAAGAAATTAAAAAGGGAAACACCCAATATGATGAAAATTACTAAGCAATTTCTCTTTTACAGCCACTCTAAAAAAATGTTCAATTAATAATATCTTTATTAATGCAAAACAAACATATACATAATTTACATAAGTCAAACAAATGTGTATTGCCGGCAGACATAAGATAAAAAAATGTAGTATAATTTCGAAAGATATTCTCAGTAGCAATATAAATTAACACTATTAACTAATTATACAACATATTAAAATTACAGTTTAAATAATCGTCAAAGTTGTAAAATGCAATCTTTACTAGGAATTCGTTAACTTTAGATTTAAACGATTTAAATTCAAGTATTCTAAGCCCTGGTGGGAGTTTGTTAAAGAAAACAATAGAGAAATAATTTGACTCCGTTTGACTCCGTGACAATCTGATCTTTCTCTGGTACAGATTTCTTCCCTCTCTAGTATCATGTTGGTGATTATCATCATGCAATATAAACTTGTTCATATTCTTTTTTACGTAAGTAAGTAATTCTATATGTATAAACTCGTAATAAAAACTTTTCTATTTATATAAATATGTCATTATTAAACGTCAAGATAGTTTTATAAAGGGAAAATCTATCACGTTTTCTATTATCTACCATGACCGCTATCCTTAATTTTTCTGTTTGTAGACCTTACTTTCAACTGCTTTGATCTTAACTTATTGCTTGCAGCCAGAACTGTATTTACAAAATTTATTTATGAGTTGCGGTATATAACTGATTATATTGTTACAATAAATGATTTTTAAAAAATAGTGACGAGCACAATTTCAGTATATTCTATTTTTTTTTTTTTAGGTAAATCGTTTCTTTAGATAATCGACTTTGCCTATCACTGCTCATTAGTTGCAAAAATGCCTGAAAATTCTTAAGACTTTTTATGGACAGTTAAAATGCTTGGGGAAGCTAGCGTGAGACGGCTAATATAGCGATGAAAAAAAGTTTGTCATCAAATAAAATACCTGCGACTAAACCACAACTCTTTCAACTATATTGTGCAAAAGCTCAAATCGCGATATAAACTAAGTAGTGTCTTAATTGGACAAAAATAAAAAACGGAGATGATTCACACGTTTTCTGATAATTAAAAAAAAATGCTGTTAAAAAAATACTGAAAATGATTAATAAAATTCGATCTTTCCATTTTTTTCTGTTTTTGACAAACATCTATTGAAATAACCACTTTCCAGGAAAATCCGGGAAAATCGCTCTCTGGACGTTGGATTACGCAATGGTTATTAATAAAATTTGATCAAATATTGTCGACTCAAACCGGAGCAGTGCAGTTATACTGGCATTTGTTGCATGCACTACAACTGTACATTTCATCGCTTTGCGTTGAAAATATTAATTATAGGCTGAAAGACCTCCGGTCGAATATAATTCTAATTTTTGTATATTATTGTACATACATATACACATTTGAATAAAGATGGTTAGTTAGTTATTAATTATATTTATATCCATTGAGTAAACGAATGTCCAGCGGGATATTTACCCGGCGAGTAGTTGTTTTATTGAGAATTTTTCCTTATTTACTTTTAAATTGGATAAATCGAACACGAGCAACTGTGGTGCACATTATTTTCAAAATATAATTGAAATTATTTTGGTCTTACGATTAAAAATAAATCATTTAAGCCATGCAACAAGTACTTTAGAATTTTAATTTGTTAATTTATTTATTTAATTAAATCCCCATTTACAAAGAGTACTACAATTAATTTCACAGATTTAAGGTGGTATATATAACGTGATTCACTTAGAAACATTAATTATGTGATGATCACATGGTGATCGAAATGTACATTTGTTAATAAATAAATAAGTGAAGAAAAGTGTACAAAGTGTTTTCATATATCTTTCAAATCTTCACGAAACTCATATTAAATTAAGTAATTAATTATTATAATAATTATTAAAGATATTTTTTTGTTTTATCAAAAATGCTCGATCTCAATTTATTTATTTAGGAAGGCAATAGATGGCGCTTGCGTTATCTTTATAATTATTATGATTCACCATTTATTTGCCATACCTGTGCCCAAATAACTTTAAATAATTTCATTATTGTAACTATTCTATTTTAATATGTATCTATGTGACTGTATGCAATGGCCTCAGTTGATTAAATAAATAAATAAGTACAACAGTCCGTTTTTATACATACTTACAGTACCATCGAAAAATGAAGGGAAAAGTTACGAAAACCGGCTTCCTTACCTGTAACAAAAAACATTGTTTTAAAAAAAAGACACTAACATTTTTGAACACAACTTGATTAGCAAGACTTACATTAAGGGTGCGGTTTAGATGAAAGAGATAGCTATATAATCACTAATTCGAGTTAGATTATTATTGTGATCAATGAACAATATTATATTATATATTAAAGTAATCTTAAAATAAGCAGGGATTTCATCAGATGAATTAAAAATTATTTTAATGTTTAGTTTGTGTGAAAAACAATTATGATGAAACAATGAAAATTTATGGCAAATTTCAAATTATATTTTTGCTAATAAAAACTTGTGCAATGAAAATTTAAAGGATTTCACTAAATTCTAAATTCAAATAACTTAGTAGACATGACCAATTAATTTCATTAAATCTTACAATTTTCTTTTCTAACTTGAACTAGTAAATTGACGTAATACACGAAAATTAACGATTTATGTTTAACGTAGACTGATACTTTATACTTGGTAGATAAAAAAATGTAAATACATATTCATTAAAAGAATGGCTCTTTTTTTCAAATAATTATTTCCATTTTACTATATAGTTATCTCTTTCTACTAAACCGCAACCTTAAATAAAACCCAATTGAAAATCACAAAATAAAAATATATTTAAACCCAACACACGATCATTAGCTTAAAACACTAGAACTTAATTTCGCGGCTAATGATCAATGAATGAAATTCGTTGCACACAAAAACAAAATAATTGCATGATTCTCGGTCCCGGCCACTTGGATCAGATAGCGGAGAGCGCAAATAGCTAATTACGGACCTTAGCGCTGATGAGTTTGCATTATTCTCTAATTGTTATCCGCTGCAAATGCAGAAAAAAAAAGCGCAATACTGTTTGCGTTTTTTTTTTCTTCTTCTCTCTATTTAATGAGTTGCATAGAACAGCTCTTTGATCTGGGATTAATTAAAAAAAATCCGAGGTGATTAAGAAGTAATTAACGAGACTGCTTGAGTGTGTGTATTTGAATTGATTTGTTTTCTTAATTGAGTTGAGGATCGTTTGATTGATCTGTATGAGTATTCGTTTTTTTTTTCTGTTTTTTTAATATCTCGCTTCTCAAGGAATGTAATTTTCTAAAGAATGGATTCAATTAAGGCTGTACTAAGCGAGGGTTTTAGTGATTCTCAGAAACAAGACGGCAGCGCTTTAAGGGTGCGGTTTAGTGGAAACAGTTATGTATTATTTTCATTATTTATTTTGTGTTTTTTTTCCTTTCTTAAAAAAAACTGTTAGTTCAAAATGTTTCATCAAGTGAAAAGTGAGAATGTTACTTATCACTTGGTGAAACATTTTGAAGTAATAGTATTTAAAGGATAAATAAAACCGTTAAAACAATAGTCAAACACTATTTGTTTTCTATTTAATTATTACTTCAAAATATTACTAAGTACAACAACGCCATCTGTTATCACACTTGTTAATCGTGTTGATTCCAATTGAAACCAATCCCATTTGAAAGATTCTTAATATTTTCAATAATGAAACATTACAAACAATACAACTGCAAATTCCAACACGCTTAATCGATAAATAATAATAATAAACGCAGAACCTGCTCCTACACGTCCAATCGGACAATTAAATGTAGGAAACCGCCGCGGAGCAGTCGACGTAACAGCAAAACTAGATAATCATAGGAAAAAAAAATCCTAATGCGGCCGGCTTTTCTGCGCGAAAAGAAATGGCAGAGAGTAGGAATGCGTGCCTCGTAAAACGCAAACAAGTCCGCGTGGAAGGAAAGAAAAAAAAAATGTATAAATGAAGGAAATTCAACCGCACCTCCGTATAAATTTCCAAGCCGGCACAAACACACGTACACACAGAAACTGTTTACGCTGAGTGTAAATAGTGATATAGGAAGAACCGAGCCGATACCAGTTTCACTTTCTATTAAACTCGATTCAGAATCAGACGAGATTGGTTCACTGGGACAACATTCTATAAGAAGACGGTTCTTCACATTAGAATATTAATGGCTTATTAAAAAAAAAAAAATAATTGAAGACGCTATCCCACCCATTTTCTATTTATTTTTAAATATTGGATTAATAACGAAGTTTCCACCTTATTATTTTTTTTTTTTATTTTGAAAGAGAGAAATTTTCTGTTTGCTTCGATGCATCTTTCAAGTAAAAGTGATGTTTACAACCACGATATTGAAAATATTGTACATTGAGAGAATATATTATTCGTTAATTATTAATTTAGAAAATATACTTAAAAAAGAGAAACTTATTTTAAAGTAATTTTCCTTTCTCATAATAATAATAATATCTTTATTAATGTAAATTCCAATCGATACACAAGTCAAAAATATACATACATATGAATGAAGTTTAATATACATATATTAGTACAATCTTAGTTTATGCTAATACAGATCGGCTAGGATATTGTAAATAATTTAAATTTGGTCTTCCAGAAAATCTTTCCAATGATAATATGCTTTACTAGAGAGTAATGTTTTAACTTTAGTTTTGAAGACAGTATAACTATCACATTTGACTTCCGCGGGAAGTTTGTTATAAAAAATCGGACCATAGTAATTTAAACAATTACGCGATCTATATACACGTGTATAGTCTACTGGAATATCTCCACATCTCCTGGTATTATATCCATGCTGATATGATGTAGGATAGTTGGAAAAATGTTTCCTTACCAATAGAACGCAGTTTAAAATGTACATGGAGGGTACAGTTAATATGCCCAGTGATATGAATTGTTCTCAAACATCATGTCTATACTCCAGCTGTAGAAGCATCTACGTTGCAAGCCAAATACTCTAATTGCATGCGCTGAATGACCCCATGATGTAATTGCATAATTTATTTGAGAAGATATTAATGCGTGATATCCCGTTAATAAAATTTGTGTTGAGCAGTATTTCGCCAAGTTTTTAAATAAATAAATTGCTTTGGAAATTTTAGGACAAATATAGTTTACATGCTCTTGCCATACCAATCCAGAGTCAAGCATTACACCTAAAAATTTTACCGCGTCTATATTTCTAACTAATGACAAGTCTTTAAGAGAAAAATACATGACTGCTGTTTTGTCATCATTTAGTGTCAATAAGTTAGATGTAAACCATTGTTTAGCCTTTAATTGTGTATCTTTAAGAGAGTTTATTAAACAGTTCAAATCTGCATTTGATTGATAACACGTGGTGTCATCGACGTAAAGAGTAAATTTTGAGGTATTATCGCACAATATGAGGTCATTAATAAATATAATGAATAACAACGGGCCAAGGACAGATCCTTGTGGAACACCACCTGTTATACACTCACGCTGAGAAGCAGAACCATTAAATAGTGTTATCTGTTGACGGTTATTTAAGTACGATCTTAGAAGTTTGATGGAAGATATTCCAGGACCGTAATATTTTAATTTATGTAGCAATATATCATGTGATACGCAATCAAACGCTTTTGAGAGATCGTAAAATATGCAACCAGAGTAATTATTATTTTAAAACCCATTAATAATGTGCATCACCAAGTCGCCGATTGCATCACAGGTAGACTTATTATTTCGAAAACCAAATTGAGAGGCATTCAGAAATTCGTTTTTCTCGAAGTATTCTTGCAGTTGGTTTTTAATTATAACCTCAAAAATTTTACCAATGATTGGAATGATGGAAATTGGCCTAAAACTATTTGGATTGTTTACATCACCTTTTTTGTACAAAGGCACAACCTTTGGAATGTTGAATGGATTAGGAAAAACACTCTCACGAATACATTCGTTTATCAAATTAGTTAAAGGAATAATAAATGCATTATTAAGTCTTTGTTCATACCATAGATATCTTTACTCTTTTTATTTTTAAGTTGTTTAATTATATCTCTAACATAATTATAAGTAACTTCGTTGAAACTGAATTTATTATTATTAATATTTTTTAGGTAGTGAGAATAATGTTGACTTACATGTGGTTGAGATTTTATTTGATTTACCATAATTTCCGCAATTTTAACAAAATAGTTGACGATGCCACTTGGCAATAGGCAAAAGATGGCGCTTGCGTCGTCTCTAATTTATTATGATTATTTTTTCCTTGTTTAATTTTATAGTAATTCATCAATAAATATTTTTATTTAATTTATAATAAATGTAAATACAAAAGAGTATTCATTGACTGATTGTATTTGAATTAATTTAATTGATTTATTTTAACATCTTTAAATTATGTAAGGCATAGCTGTACTGACGAGGGATAGATCCCGAAACACGCGTCTGCAGATGACCTTATATTAAGTAACGTTCCTTTTGTTGTTTTTACATTAAATTTTTCTCGGATAAAAATTTGTTGCATTATGCAATATTTTATTGATATGCAGATGTACATTATGTAATTCAATGTCCGGCGTGGGTATTTGCCCGGGAAGTAGTTGTTTAAATGTGCATTTGTTTAACGTGTGACTTTTAACTTACGTTACGTAAGACGTAAGTTAAAAGTCACAGAGCTAAATGTGGAAATAATTTATTAATTATTTTCAAATCATTTTTATTTAATATATAATAAATGTGTCCGCGTGGAAACACATAATTTTGGTCGCAGTTCCAAATTTTGCCATCAGATACAGTATCGCTTATGTTGTATCTCCAATAGCCAAAATCTGTACTGGCCATACAGAATGTTCATTTTATGATCAAAATGTATTTAAAAGAGGAATTAATAAAAATTATATTGTCAAAGATACTGATTTCACTTTTTTGTTAAAGTAATAGCTGGATATATTCAGTGGCGTAACTATAATTGGAGGGACATAGAAAGCCAATCTGGAACTGCAAAAAAATCTGCCTGAAAAAATCGCAAAATTGATTAAAATTCTCCCCGCAATTTGCAAAAGCCCATTTTAAGGGTGCGGTTTAGACGAAAGAGATAGCTATATAAATATTGGCAATCACTAATTCGAGTTAGATTGCTGTTGTGATCAATGAACAATATTGTATTATACATCAAAGTAATCCTAAAATAAGCAGGAATTTCATCAGATGTATTAAAAATTATTTTAATGTTTAGTTTGTGTAAAAAACAATTATGAAAAATATTAAAACTTGATCAAATTTATAGTAAATTTTAAATTTATTTTTTGCTATAAAGAACTTGTGCAATGAAAATTTCAAGGATTTCACTGAATTCTGCATTCAAACAACTTAGCAGTCATTACCTATTAATTTCATTATATCTTAGAATTTTCTTTTCTAACTTGAACTAGTAAATTGACGTAATACATGAAAATTAACGATTTATTTTTTATTTAGACTGATACTTTATACGTGGTAGATAAAGAATGTAAATACATATTCATATTATTAAATCCATAAGAATAGCTCTTTTTTCAAACGATTATTTCCATTTTACTATATAGCTATTTCTTTCTAGTAAACCGCAACCTTAAGAACAGACTGACCGAAAAATAATTTCCACATTTTGTTCAAATTTTAATAATTAATGCTCCCGTTCTTTAGCTAAAATGTGGAGCCGCCATTAATTATTTCGCGACTCGGAAGGCCTCAAAACTAGAGTCTTAAAAGTATTTAGACGAAACGTAAATGTGTGTTTGTCTTTAAGTACGAGTATTGAAATTTCCTTACTATCTATGTACCCATGTAGGCGCAATTCATTCACGTAAACTTAACATTGAAAGCTTTGGAGCCCTAATAATTATTTTGCTGGGGCTGAACTCAAGCAAAATAA
This sequence comes from Philonthus spinipes, assembly GCA_963082785.1. Classification (NCBI taxonomy): domain Eukaryota; kingdom Metazoa; phylum Arthropoda; class Insecta; order Coleoptera; family Staphylinidae; genus Philonthus; species Philonthus spinipes. The sequence continues at coordinate 16,102,939 of OY720318.1, read as the reverse complement.
TTATAATAAAGGTAGTTATGAGATTTGTAGGGCGCTTCGACGGCAAAGGTCATTCATGCGGTAGTTATGTCTTTAGAATTATTACTACACTATATTCAAAAGTGTGAAGAAATGACACAACAGTGTTAATTACTTTGACTATACTCTTCACGTAGCTCAAAATCAATCATCAACACTATATTCTATCCGATTTTTGATTTAATAAACAGAAAAATGTACAACAAAGATAATACATTAAAAATTTATGTAAAATAACTCAACGTTGGAATTCCTGGATTGCAGAAAATTATATTTACTCACACTCAATTAATGAAATCATTTACGACTCGAACGCATTCTTAGAAAATACAGACAAATATTTACATACAACACTGACTAAGACTCAAGAAAAATATATTCCTTACGAAAATTGTCTTCTAAATTTTATTTATAACCGTAATCGAATGAAACATACAAAAAAAAATCGCAACAAAACACGCATAACTCACGCGACGTCCATAAAACTGTCACGAGCAATGTACCTACACAACAAACTGTTACGAACTTAAATTGCACATTATATCATGTTACCGATGTTTTTCTTTTTTTTTGCTTATGTATTTATATAAATTTCGTCACAAATTCAGAAGCGACCCCTCTTCCGCCGGAGCACGTGCGCCCGAGCTGGGCAAACACGTGTTTCAATTGAACCACCATTTACTTGCTGGCTAGTGACTCGCCTTGAGTCAACTCTTGCACTCGAAACCGCAATTACGCGCAGGGATTTTTCAAACTTACACATTCCTAATTAATGCATGAAATTAAAGGTATTATGAATAATATGATTACTATTGACGCCGATTGAAAAGTTGATTGTGTGCAACGCGGAAATATTTATTGTTGAAGTGATGTTGTTGTAAAGCCGTTTGTTTTAAATTATTATATCCATGGCGAATTAATGGAGGATTGATTGGATTGCTCGAACCGCATGTCTGGAGAAGTTGATTTAAATTCTTCAACGCATTTCTAGGAGTAGTTTTAATTAAATGTTTATGTTATTTGTAATAACCCATTATTGATAATTAATGCATTTATAAAGTTATTAAATAAAACACTATTTTACATTATTTCAATTAAATAAATTAATTAAGTTAAAAAAAATAAAATAATAAATTACTTCCTATTTATACAGTTACTTTATAAATTAAATAAAAATTATTTGAAAATAATTAATAAATTATATCCACATTTAGTTCTGTGACATTTTAAATTAATTTAAAGTTTTAATATTTAAACATTGGAAGTTCATATTGTATGAAATAAATGTGAATAAATTATTAACAATCAACCAATAAAACACAGATTAGATTGAATAAGCCGAAACTAGTCGAGAATTTAAAGTTATTCAATCTAATCTGTGTTTTATTGGTTGATTTTTAATAATTTATTCATATTTATAAAAAAATGATTCATTATTCCGTAATTCAATCATTCACTAGTTCTCGTTAGAAAAGTAAATTGTAAGATTTAATGTAAATAATAGGTAATAGATTTTAGGTTATTTAAAAGAAGAATTTAATGATATATTTTAAATTTTCATTGTGCAAGTTTTTGCTATCCAAAATATATATTAAATGTTGTAAATATTACTTATTTTTATTGTTTTTTTTTTTTTTTTTGGTAAATCAAACTATTAAAATGATTTTAAATGTACTAATTAGAACGTATTTTAATTAAGACACTTTGTTATTCGTTAATGAAATGAATAACCAAGTGTCTTAATTAAAATACATCCTAATTATTACATAAAATATTTCTCCACGGGATGGGAGAAAATTAATTTAAAATATTTTAAATGTATCTCACGAAATGTCTGCTTGTTTTAAGATTAATTTAATGTTAATATTACGAAATTTTCAAATTTCGGTGAGTTTTTTTTTTCATTATAGAAAATCGTAAAAAAAATCATGAAGGCTTTTATTGATATTAGAAAATACGTGGACTATTCAGTTTTCCCAAAATAACCGTTTTGATCCATTTCGGGACATTTGAATAGTCTCGTGGAATTAACACGGGACCTTATGGGAACGGTTTAAGCGAAACCCGCCGATTGGCCATTTCAGACGCTTCTGCGGTTACTTTAAGAAAACAAGCTTCATAGAAAAAATAGAAGAACGGGGTTTTTAGAATTCCATTTCTAAAGAATGGAGCTATATTTTCACCTAAGATTATTACTTTAAACAAATGGGTTTTGAGTTCACGTGAATTGTTAGTATCTTGTGTTATTATTGATTATCACTTTATATCATCTGAGTCTGCCTGAAAAAAAAAATCGCAAAATTAAATAAAATTCTCTACACCCCCCCCCCCCCCAATTTGCAAAAGCCCACTTTACGAGCAGACTGACCGAAAAATAATTTCCACATTTGGTTCAAATTGTAATAGTTAATGCCCCCGTTCTTTAGCTACGTTTTGGTATAAGACGAAGTAATTTGGTGATTTTCGAATTTTCGCTGCAATTACAATTTTTTCCATGCTATTTTCAAATTTCGACCAATATTTTTTTCTCTTCTAAAGATCTGAAAAATCCTTAATTATCCTTATTATTTTATCATATAACTTGATTTTCAATTAAAAATATATTAAATTTGAATTGACATATGAAAACAGTAACGGAAATAAGTTTTCTACAAATCATCATTTTGATAACTAATGATGGCCATTTCAGTCTTTCAGACTTCGCCAGAAAAGTGTGTTTCATATGCAATGACTTCATAAAGGTAGTTGAACAATTTATTGAATGAATTTCGTTTACTGATCTCATAAACAGAACAACTTCGCCTTCCTCAATTGGACAAAACATCGTCAATAATTTGGGTCTAAAAGTAGTCGACCGAGAATCGTGATCGTCTAATTTGTAGACTCAAACTATAAAAGATGCTATTTATAAATTAGGCAAAAGTTGGCGCTTTGTGCTATCTTTCCAATTATAAACTATTTAAAAGTTGACATAGCATTAATTTTATTGTAAACAGTAATAAATGTAATATTAATCATAATAAATGAAAGACGACGCAAGCGCCATCTTTCGCCTAATTTCACGTGGCATCGTTGGCGATTCGAGTCTACAAGGTAGACAACAGAGAATCGTTGTTTAGTCCACTAAAGGAAGGCGAACTTGTCCTGTTTATGAGAACAGGAAACGAAATTCATTTAATAAAATTTTCAGCCATCACTAGTAATCCATACGAAAGATGAATGGTAATAATTTAAATTTATTTAATGAAATGTTCAGCTTTCATTAAATAAATGTAATATTATTTAATCTTCTTAACAAGCTCTACTGTAAATGATAATAAATATTTGAAATAAACATCTTGTTAAAAAAAAGGTTTAATTCACCCGCAAAGTAATTTCAATTCTCGACTTTCTTGCGACCCACAATCGTTAAACTTTCCGTTTCACTTCACGGTGCCGTTTGAAAATGAGTGCTCGGAGCATCGAAATATCATCATTTCGTCCCGTGGAAATTAATTTATATTTATAGCGCACATTTCCAGATGGCCTGTCTCTTTCATTAGACGGCAACGTGCAATTATGGCGTCGTATCAAGATTATAGGATTTATATGAATCACGTGTAATTGTTAGGAAAAGGAAGTGTTTAATTACTTTCTGTTCTCACAGTCGAATCCTTATGCATATATTCCCGCTCAGAAACAAACACAACGCAATATGCAATTGATTTAATTCCAACGAAAACGCCACGGAAATTAATTAAGTAATTAGCAGTGTAAATAACTCGCCGTTTAATAGTAGAATAAATCGAGAAATACAAAAAAAAAATAATGGTAATATAATCGCAACCATCATGATGATTAAATTATAGTAATTTTATTTATACAATAATAACAATTAGTTTATTTCTCCAAATATATATTCTTAAGAGGGTGGTTACAAGATCGATTGTCAATATACACAATTATATATTCTCAAGAGGGGGGGTCAAAAACACACAATTGACAATCAAAAAATGAACTTATTGTTTACATTTTGAGAAATAAACTTATGTTTATTTTATGTTTTATTGTTTCATTTTTAATAATTTATTCATATTTATTTCATACAATATGAACTACCAATGTCTAAATATTAAAACCATTAATTATATTATATTTATTTCTCCAAATGTATGTTATTAAGGCCTTGTTTATAGTGGAGAATCAAGAGCCTAGATGCCTTTGAGTGCGCACGCATACGCGATGTTTAGTACTGTTGATAATTTAACAATCATTATAGAGCGGTAAAGCGCGTTAAAAATGAGCGCGCCGAAAAGTCACTCCGCTGTTGGAGAGAGAGCAATGATATTTCATTTCTCAAGATGACACATCGCGTATGCGTGCGCACTCAAATGCATCTAGACTCTAGACTCTTGACTCCCCACTATAAACAAGGCCTAAGAGGATGGTTAGGAGCTCGATTGTTAATTGTGTGCTTCTAACAATCAAACCCCCTTAAGAATATACATTTGGAGAAATAAACGTAAAGCAGACGGATCGTTAAAAAGATTACTAAGGTCGAAAGAGCAACAAAGATGAGACTATACAAAACGGTCATAAGACCAGCAGTGGTGTATGGGTCTAAGAATATACATTTGGAGAAATAAACGTATTGTTATTATTGTAAGTCACCGGTTCCAATATAGAAATAAAAATAATCGTTTGCATGATTTCACTTCCAGACTCCATACAAAATATTTAACTTTTTATTATAAAAAGTTGAATATTAAAACTACTTTTAATAATAGCGAAAATTTCATCAACATTTCTAACAATTTTATATAATATTTTTATTATAATTTCGAAACATAATTTTTTTGTTGATCATTATTTTCTTTTTTTTTGAAGAAAAATTCTGATGTAAAAATCCAATCGCTTTTGCATTTAAAATACATTATTGTGGTTTGAGTTGTTTAAACCCGAGCTAATAAATTCAATGTTATTGACGTATTGCGTTTGATTAGTATGCGGTGTTATTATTGCTCGCCGGTTGGGAATTATCGCAATTATGTGTTGACTTTTTTAATGGGTTACCAGTAATTTAAAAAGAAATACTCTTGGAATGATGTATGTGCGATTTCTTACAGTGAATTTATTAAATGCGAAAGATTACAGCATAGTGTTGATCATTACATCTTTTTAAAACTTTATTACCGCTTTGTATGTAACGCTGAAGCGCTTTATCAAGAGGAAAAATATATAATTGATTATTTTATGGGATGCCGTTATTTACCATTTTTCTTTTTACCCTTTACATTTAAAAAAATAGTTTCAAAAAAATGATAATTAAACCTTCTACAATCATTGCTGATTCAGATAAACCCGTTCAGAAAATGCTCACAAGATTACAGTTAAACAAACAAAAAATCATTAAAATTAACTGTTCTTTTCAATTTATATTCGTTTGAATGGTTTCGTTTCAAGTATTACAATACTATTTTATCCCTTTGGGGTTGTGAAAATATCACTTCTTGCGGTACAAAACTCCACAATTTCATTTTTTTTCATCCCTACAGGCTTTAGTGTCGTCATGAAATACGACTATTTCTTTTGCTCTATAGTAGTAATTGCGCTACACCAATTTACATTGGCTTAAATGGAAAAAATAAAAAACAAAAAAAATCCAAATTTCGCGTTATTTCTTACTCAAGTGGATATCCCGCAACAACAATGCATAAAATTAACGCAATTTTCCATTACCATTACGACTTATTAAATCAATTTATGACTTGAAAGCGCTGAACTAAACTGAGCTTGCAACATAATCACATCCGAAACACGGAATTTTCTAAGCCATAAACCGTTTTAACAGCAATTTCACAACGAACGGCGAAATTAATTTACCCCGCGGATAATAATGAATATCAAAAATTACACTAATTCGTTTATAACAATTCTGTCATTGTTTTACATGATTTTCCGCGAACGGACGGAGAATTACACCGTCATTAAAGCGACCTTGACAATTTGTTCATATACATTTTTTTTTTCCTGCGCGCAAAATGCAATCGAATTAGATGCATTCGGACTTACAATGAAACGGCTATTTTTATTTTCATCGCCCGTGGAAAATCCGAAAGCACGCCTTTCGTTCGAGGATTGTGATGATGTTTGTTTTTTTTATTGTGTTGTTGCGTTTATGGTTGATTTTATGTTTAATAAAAGGAAAAGTTTATGAATAAAATATGAGATTATTTTAGTAAAACGAAACTGCAGTGTTTTTCAATTGATCAAATGAGTTTCTTTTAAGATTTTTTTGAATTAAATTTGCACTTATCCCGTGGTAAAACATTTTTTTATATAATAATTATGAATTTTAATTAATACACTTGGTTGTTCGTTTCACTAAATGTGTATATTTGTATTACAATGAAATTAAACAAGGAAAATTTCTGGCAATGATCCTTTCATTAAATAATTTCGACTCAAACCGTTGCAATTTCTCAGCAGTGCTGCGATGCAACAACAAATATCTATTGTGTAATCCAATGTCCGGCGGGGTAAATGCTCAGGAAGTAGTTGTTTCAATAGATGTTTGTAAAACTTACAGTGTAAGTATTTTTTGCAGTTGGAAAAAGGGTTTGATTGAATTTTATTGATCATTGCCAAAAAAATTTCCTTGTTTAATTTCATTGTAATTTAAATAGCTGCAAATGTGTGAATCATCTTTGTTTCATTTTATTTAATTTAAGTGTATATTTGTGTTTCATAGAAAAGAGTTTACACTCCGTGGCTAACATTTTAACCTTATCGGTATGTATTTATCATTTTCGTATTAAACGACAATTGGATTTCATAGCAAAAAAAATGTTCCGACTAGTTTGGACCAGTGGTCATTTTCAAGGAACTTTTTTTTTCTTTTGATTTCAAATATACTGGATTATTCGAATGGAAATATTTTAAAGACATGCCCAGGAAGCATAAATAAGCTCATATATTTAAGTCAGATTTTTATTTGTTTCAGAGATATTTTAAACAATAGCAATTTGTAAAATTAAAAGAAAATATATTGCTGAACTTACAAAAAAAAAGAATAAGTAGCATTAATTCACATTAAATTTTCGAAAACTCAACCATCCATATCGATTCACTTATTAGCGCGTTTATGAATGGACCTGGTAGCCAATTTCAGTGAATGCCGCAGCATTAAGAATACGATCAGTTAAACCTCAGATATTAACAACATTTCAAGTCGTTAGATATGTGTTATAATTTAATAAAATTTTCAACCAATGGTCTCATAAACAGGACAAGTTCGCCTTCCTTTAGTGGACGAAACAACGATACTCGATCGTCTCGTAGACGTAAATTGTTGACGATACCCCTTAGAAATTAAGCAAAAGATGATATATTTCTAATTATATGTATTATAATGATAAATAAAAGCTCCAAAAAATCAAGAAAAATATTATTGGATTTAAATAGTAATATTTTTCTAATTATATTATTATGCTCTCCAGTGAGCCATCCAAAGTGTGATCTATTCTGCGGCGATCTATCAAGATTCATGCATTTTGTGAAAGGAGTTGGGTCATTCCATTGTTGTAATCTAGTTGTTGGTGACTGTTAAGGTTTTTTTTGCGTTTATATTTGTGTTCAAAGTGTTTATTATTGCATTTAAAATTAGTTCGTAATACATATAATTTTATTGCATTTTACATGTATGTCTTATATTTATAAAAATGGTATATTCCGTTAAATAAATAAATATGTGTTTTAATGATAAATAAACGCTACAAAAAATCAACAAAAATATTATTGGATTTAAATAGTGAATATTTTTACGATAAAGTGCAATTTATTTTAATAAAGTGAAATGCAATTTAAAACTCTGTAAATTAGTAGTAAAAAAAAATCGGTTAACGATATATTCATTGAATAGTATGTAAAAGAATAGTAACAATACTGGAATATTTATGCAGATTTAGGTGAAGCCAAATTTGTAAAATTATATAATTTAGATAGACATTAATTAATTTAACATTAATTTAAATTTGTACACTCTTCACTTTTTTTAGAGAGACATTAATTTAAATATGATTCACTTTGTATATTCTTCTTCACTTTTTTTTTATTTAAAAATGTGCATTTCGATCACGATCAATGTTTTATAAAGAATGTTAATGTAATTTATTTCGAAATGCACATCTATTATTAAATAAAAAATGTGAAAAAGAAGTGTACAAAGCTTTTCATACATCTATCAAATCTTTACGCAGCTCACATTCAATTAAGTGAAATAAATATATAATAATAATATATAAATAATAACTTAATAGGGCAGAAAGACTTCCGGTCGCTAGCCCATGACAGACTACTAACCCATCAACATGTATTGTAAATATAAATTATTGTAAAGAATTGTAATTCTGCAGTCTCAATAAAGATGTTTGTATATATAATAACTTAAAGTAAATTATTTATGTTTATAAATAATATTTAAATAAAACACAACGAATGATTAATTTGTAACAATTTCTTGTATAAGCGCAGGACCTTCAGGATCTGGCTAATCGCCCTTCAACAGAACATCCTTCAGTGCCGTAGGCTGCAAAGCACCACTAATGTGTATTGAATTTCAAGAACATTTAAACTAGAAATTTATGTATATACAGTACCATAATGTTATTTATTTATTTACGGAAAACTCATTTATACAAAGCAGACAACATGTGTGTACAATGGATGATAAAAAATAAATATACAATTATTAAATATAATGTAAACTATAATATAATAATAAGTGGTACAAAGTGGCAAAAAAGATAAGACCAAACAAAAAATGTATATATATACAAGGTGTACAGAAAATGAGTGAAAACCTTCAGGTAACTCAATTCATTAATTATTTTTTAATAGAAAATCCAAATAAAAAAATGTTGTATGGTTCTTCATTGAGGCTCACGAGGTCTTCGGAATTTTAAATATGTGACTATAAATTAGTATTGTTTTTTTTTTAAATATTTTGTAAAAAATCAATAGCATTAACAATCAATTAGACACGTGTATAATTCCATTGATGTAAATGATTAATAAATCGGATATTTTTACAATTTTATAACTTCATCAGAAGCATTCTTTTAATGAAAATAGATCTGGCAACGACGCACTCTCGTTTGTAAAAGAAAAGGTGTATGCAGTGGATTCCAGCGGATGATGTAGCAGTTATAAACAGAATAAATGCACACTTGTTTGATCCAGCGTTGCCAAATGTATAGTTCTTTTAAGTGGCCTGTGAGGCTTAAGGAAGGACCGTGTGACTTATTTTCGTTAATATTTTTATCTAAAAATTAGTCAAAGAGTCACGCTACCTAAAGCTTTTCACTCATTTTCTGTACATCTTGTATACATATATATAAAACCGTTCAAATCCAAATGGTGAATCAAACTGTCCCAACTTACGATCAATCTCAACGCAACTCCTAGATATTAAATAAATCAAATTAAAAAGAAAACAAAACAAACAAAAAGATCGTTATCGTTTTAATCCATCGCTAGCTCGTCTAATTTTTAAAAATCACATTTAATTCATAAACATTACTTCTTTCGATCGATCATGTTTAATTAAAAAAATACATAAAACTGTTTCTCATAATATTAGTGTTGGGCAAAATCGAGTAAATTTAGTAATAGAGTATTTCTGAATAAGCAGTTTTAAGTAGCTAAAGTTAATAAGTAACAATAAATTTGAGTTTATTAATAAATATATGACGTTTTCCAATGTTAATAATATAAATAACATAAATAAATTTTGTTAATTGTTGAGGCTTCTACTTTGTTATAAATTGCAATAATCCAGACATTCCTCTAATTATTGACCAAGTAGATCTAACTCTTTCATATTATTTTTATTGAATTTAAGAATTTTTTCTTGATAATTGTTGAGGCTTCTACTTTGTTATACATTGTAATTCAATTTTAATAAATGAAACACTTTTTTTCTTTGTTTGTATAACCCGGATTGATTTTATTGTTGACTATAGTTTCGACAACCTTAACGTGTCATTATCAAAACAAAAGTTACGTTTTATTGTCGACACAACAATAAAATCAATCCGAGTTATACAAACAATGTAAAAAAGTGTTTCATTTGTTAAAATTACATTAATAAATGTCATATAATTCATTTTGAAGTGACAAAAAAGATCGAAAAGATCGACTAGCAAGGGCCAGATGTGGATAAAATTAGAGAGGATGGAAGGTATAGATGGGAGAAAGGTAGGGTCGATGTGCCCATTTCTACATAATATAAGATGTTGTTATATCAGGCATTTTCAGTTCATATAAATATAATTATTTAATACAGTCACGTATGTCGATTAATTAAATACTTGAACAAATTTACGTTGAAATTTATATTATTTTTCTATCCGTGTATTGTGGTAAATAGAGTTGAATAACAACGTCGCTATTTTGCGGTTTTTAGATGATGAACCCGTTTCTGCACAACATACAGCACGTGCCCGATAGAATTAGTTCCGACAACAGCCGAATGGTATGTAGGAAGCTGAGAAATCGCCTACCGGAAAATATACATATATATATACACCATCAACTACAGATAAATTTTGCTCATGCCTCAACTGATTTACGGATGCCATCCCCAACAAAAAAATCTGCCTTGAATAACTTTCTCATTTATCACTTGGTGAAACATTTTGACAATAATATTAAAGGATAAATCAAAAACACTTGGTTTGTTTCACTATTTGTTATTATTTACTCGACTAGTTTTGCTTTATCAAGAGTAGATCTACTCTTGATAATGCCGTAAAAAGCAAAACTAGTCGAGTAAATAATAACAAATAGTGAAACAAACCAAGTGTTTTTGATTTATCCTTTAATATTATTTAAAAAAATCTGCTTTGAGCTAAATCATTAATCGAGCCATTTTTTAATTTCTTCGAAATCGAAAAAAAAAATCACTATGAAATAAAAATCAAAAATATGGTGCATATAGGTTGCTCTAAAAGCTCTATAACAGACTTTAACAAATGATAGCTCTCATAATTATATAATTTTTTTGTTAATAAACAGGGTCGGATCCCTGTTCGTTTTTGTTTAATAGTTACAAGCATTTAAAGAATCATAATTTTTCCAGTCAACCAGCTTCAATCAAAACTATGCTGATAATAAATAAAAATGACAGTTACTATGACAATAAACCTTTATTAACAATAAAAATGTAACTTAAATGAAAATCATAAAACATAAGACTATAAAAATTGTTCGAAATGTACACCCTCTACTTGATTGCAAGCCTCATATCGACGAACTAAAAATTCGGTCACTCGACGGATGAGATTTGGATAATAATAATAATAATAATAATAATCTTTATTGTCCAACAGATATACCATAAAAGGACAAATATCAGAAAAAAAAAATACAATTCAATGAATTAATAACTAAAAATGGTTCAATAACTACTGTAGGTATAATATAAAAATAACAACTAAATAGATTCCTTATTATTGTGCAATTAAAATGATACTAACTAACAATATTTATTGTCATAGTAACTGCCATTTTCATTTATCAGCCTAGTTGATTTATTATTAAATTAATTTATTATTTAATCACAACACGATATCCGTTCAAACTTTAAGGTATTGCTCATGGAACACAATGGTCTGCTGAGGTTTGAAAAACCATCACCAATTATCCATACTCTAGATGAATGCTGGTTGGACATATTGGCTAAATTGATGCACTTGTTTTGTTCCATTTTCAGTTGCCTGACACGTGTTTCGATCCGTTAGGATCATTATCAAAGTTAAAACTAATTTGAATTTAACAAATAAAAAAAAAATCATATTTTTTTAAAAGGATGGGAGATGAAAGGATACGAAGGTTGAGGATATGAATTGAGGATATGGTCTTGGCTACTAGACCCTTTCGACCAATCACTGCTATTTTATATTAATTTTAAGATGTCACGGACCTGAATGAAATTTTCTTTTTTTAACAAATTTCATCCGGAACGGGACTCGAACAGGACATATTTCGGGGGGTGCGCCTTTGCTGAGCCAACTTGTAGACGCGAGGAGTACGTCTCACTCGAACTCGCCTCACGAGCAAGGCCTTTGCCCACTCGGCTATCCCAACACCAAATGCCATAATATATATACAAATCTATTTGTGACATTTTTCAAATTCACTAGTTTTAACTTTGATAATGATCGTAACGGATCGAAACACGTGTTAGGCAATTGAAAATAAATACATGGAACAAAACAAGTGCATCAATATGTTTAACCAGAGTATGGATATCGTAGATAGTGGAGGCACTTAATTTTTGAAAATCCATGATCACTTAAAATAAAACACTTAATGATTTTCAACTATTTTTTGTGTATTTCACGACAATTGTTTCGCAACGTTGTTGCTTCTTCAGGTGAAGAACTTATAAGTGTTTTATTTTAAGAGAGTATGGATAACTGGTGATATCCATTTCAGTTTTTCGAACCTCATCAGACCATTGTGTTCCATGAGCAATACCTTGAAGGTTGAACGGATCTTGTGTTTTGATTAAACAACCTGATATGAACCATAATAATTCGATACTTATTCTGCTACTTTTTTGATGGAACAAAATTTTCATATAAAAATTCATTCTTATAAAATTCTACATGATCTTGTCGATTCGTGTGTTCAAATTTTGAGAAAGTTCTAAATTTGCTTGAGAACGTCATTTCGAAAATCGATTTCCAATATCTCTCTTGTTTTGTTCCATGAATTTAGGAACAAAACATGAGTATCAATATGAAAATTTGGTTCCATCAAGAAAATAGGAGAACAAGTATCGAATATATTAAAAATATAAGTGAGGTGGTTGAACATTTTATTAAAAAAAAAAATGTGGTTGAGCATTTTTTTTTTTCTTAAATATTAATTCACGATTTTTTTTTTTATTTATATCGAAAATAATGTGTTCCCATTTATCACTTTATAAAACATATTTAATATTTATTTATATTGTGAAATCACTTTTGGATCCAACCCGAACCGTGTCTTTCTTTATGCAAACATAAATCAGTTAATTAAACAGCACAAAAGCGAACCACACGGATCCGAGAGAATTATCGAGGCACACAAAAGCGGGAACTTGAGCCGAGAATTAATGCGTGTCCCAGTAACTTTTTCGGCGATTTCTCTGCGCGGCCGTATAGAGGTCACCGGTTCTTGTCTTGTTTACAGTCCGGCATTATTATCGAGAAGCCTCAGTAAAAGTCCGATGGAAGAAGTGCAGACACCGGATGACCTAAATCGGCGGCGGCGGCGGCGGTCAGTTTTGCGTTTATGCAACGATGATGCAGGAAAAAAGTGCAAGCAGAGTTCCCCCCGGTTGAGTGTTGTCGGGGCTTAGAGAAAGTATAAATTAATAATTTCTCCGGCATACTGAACGTGTTTTACAATCGGGCTCATCGGGTGAGGTAACTCTTGTGCAATCCTATTCACTTTCTGTCTCGCCATTTTCACACCTAATGCAATTTGCGAATCGTTAAACGGATCGATGTTTCTTTCTTTCTTTTTTTTTTGCTTCTTCGTGGTCGACTTTTAATCAATTACGTTTACCAATCGTCATGCAAAATAAATTTGTTAATACTAGTAATCTCATTTTAATTTCAAATATATGCAAATTAGTAGAATCGATTTCATTAACTTTGAAATCAACTTCTCGATTAAATAGTATTTTTTAATTCATTTAATTCATTTATTTACGGAAATCTCCTTTCTACAAAAACTGTAAACATTTACATAAATCATCATAAATAATAATACACAAATAAGTCAACTATTCAACATAAACTTTGAACATCTTTATCCCAAGTGATTTTACAATATTTTATGATTAATGTTTCTTTTTTTTTAATATGAGCAAATTTAGGGCAACTTTACTGCGACCAATTACAGGCCTGTTTTCAACGGAAGTTTTGAGATATTGGAAATCGATTTTCAATATGACGTTCTCAAGCAAATTTAGAACTTTCTCAAAATTTGAACACACGAATCGACCAGATCATGTAGAATTTTATAAGAATTCAACATATTTATGCTTAATTAATTTCTCACTTAACCCGTGGTGAAATTTTTGTTATCTAATAAGGATATTTAAACAAAAATTAAAATAAGTAAAAAAAAAAAACAAGTGTTTTATTTTTAATTAAATACCTGTATTATTCATAATAAATTAAAGACGACGCAAGTGCCACCTTTTGCCTAAGTGATTTGCGCAAATGAATTGATGAATGGTGAGTACTATTATTTTTCTATTTTGTTTAAATCATTAGGCGTTAATAATGTCAACACTATAGTCACTCAATAAATTTCGGTTATACAAATAAAGTTAAAAAAAGTTTTCATTAATCGAACAACGATGAATAACAAAGTAGAAGCCTTAACAATTAGTAAATTAAAATAATATTCTGTTAAGGAAACTTAATTTTTCCTATAAACATTACTATTATGTACTTTTTGTAAAATATCGTCACATTTATAAACCAATAAATAACCTTTTAATAATCACATATGCAAATGATCCGCGGCAATTCTCGGTAAGTGCCGCGCGTAATTATAAAGCAAGAAAGAAAAAAAAAAAGATAATCGCCGTTCAATCAACGGCTACGATAGGAAACTAATAAATCATCCACCACCTACTAATCTGCATTTTGTGCTTAAATAAAAACAATTGTCTTTGAAGATCTCGAGGCGGAAAAAAGTTGTTATCCCTGAACGTGCGATGCTTGTAATTTATTAATTATTTATAAATAACCAGTTTTCGTCTCGCCGGCGAATTTTTATTCAGAGAAGTCTATTCTGCGCCTAGAAGTGGTTTTTGTTAACGCCGGAGTCGGTTTCGTCGGGGAATTACTTTTGGTTTTTCAAACGAAAAATGATTTTCTGCGATCGTGAAACGCAACACGAATTGAAATTGAAAGTTGGTTTATTTTACACTGCGGTTTTTTTTTCCTGAGACCGTACTTTTGTATGTCAGTATATCTGAAATGTTGATTCCTGCTCTTGAATCTGGTTTTGAAAAGCGTTTAGGATCTAACATAATTCCTAGATTTTCAATTAAATTATCGCGGGTCTTCGAAATAAAAGACTTGGGAGTGTTACTAACATATAATTGGAAATTCAGCAAGCATTTACACCTTATAACTTCTAAGGCAAGTCCTGTACTAGGGTTTCTAAAAAGGAATAGTAAATATTTTTTCAACATTAATACCCTTAAAATATTATATGTCACACTTATCCGCCCCCATCTTGAATACTGTTGCACAATTTGGAATCCCTTAGCAAATCAGAAATACTTATGGTTGAGAAGGTTCAAACCAAATTTATAAAGTTTGCTTCATTTAAATTTGCTTTAATCGGTTCTTACCTGAAAGTACTATAAGTTCACACTGGAACAGAGACGGAGAAATACTGATATACTACTAGGCTCTGATTTGATTAACGGGAAAATCAATAGTTTTTATTTACTTAATCAAATTCAATTCAACGTCCCTACTAAAGTTTTGCACTCCTTCGATCTCTTTCATGTTCCATATTGTAGAACCAAGTATTGTAGGAACTATAGTTTGGCCAGAATCGCCAATAACTGTAATAAGTTCAACGCTGATTTTGGTAATATTAACCGCGCTGGTCTGAGGAAATTACTTCGTCAGGGCAGTCAACATCTAAATGTTAACGTTTGTTAGTGCTTTTTATGTAAACTGTGTTGCGTTTTTTTATTTATTATATGTAATTTACTTTTAGTTTAGTTTTAGATTAACTAGCCATAAGTCGAATCTGCATTATATTGTTGTAAATGGACTTCAGTAAATAAATAAATAAATTTTCACTTATCCCGTGATGAAACTTTTTTTTTTATGTAATAATGTCATTGTCAATCTTCTCAATTTTATTTCGGCATGTTTGCACTTTTAATCAAATTAGCTCCTCGAAAATGGTCGAAACTAGTCGGAACTCAAATATACAATTTAGTGAAAAAAGGCGTATTAATTAAAATACTTCATAATTATTAATTCCTAAATAATTACAGTATGGGGTTACTTGGAAAAAGGAATTGTGTGGCAATGGAAAGAGAAAAGAAGTTGCGTTTTGTTGTGATTGATTGAGATTTTTCACTTAGTAAACCATTGCTGGTTTAGTTTATCGGCGCTTGTATTGGTTTTCGAAATTATGGGAGCAAATTCAACTGAATAGAACCTTTTTATTATATCCTAAAATTGATCGCGCGTTTCGGTCGTATGCAACTGTCAAATTCACCATACCTAAATGATAGATGTTTTACGTCCAAAACGTACGATCAATTTCAAAAACACGAGTGCTATCTATCTATGAAAATTAATGGTTAAATATCTAAGTTGAACGAACTTTTTTTTATTTTTTCTTAACTGACAACAACGTAAACCTAACGGGACAATGCAATTTCGTCCAAGCGCGGATACCTAAGGGATACCCCCCGGCGAGAAACACAGTAAATTTTATTCAAATCGAATGGAACATTCGATTGTTATCAATAAAATATTTTTTTATTAACTTTTGTATTCATATTTTGGTCTCAGCAACCTAAGATTAAGCCATTTCCAAAAATTAGGAGGACATTCTTCATATAATTGTTTTGTTTCACCAAAATATGATTATTTTCTCCGACAAGTTTCAACTTTCGTCGAAATTATCCTTGATATTGATGAAAAAATTATTTAAAAAAAACTCTTTTTTACACAATATTGGTGTTAAACTCTTAAGGGATGATTTCTTTGAAAAAGCCGTTTGGACGAAATTGTAAGGTCCTAACCTAACGGATGACATCACAACATGATAAGTAAATGTATTATTTGAACTGTTTCCTTTATGTTCTTATATTTTTTCTGCACTATGTTTAATTACAGTGCAAGCAAATGACTGCATTTTTCTTCAACTGTTTCCTTTAAATTACAATGAAATTAAACAAGGATCATTCTGGCAATGATCAATAAAATTCGATCCATTTTTCCAACTGCAAAAAATTACTTATTCTGTAAGTTTTACAAACATCCATTGAAACAACTACTTCCCGAGCATTTACCCCGCCGGACATTGGATTACACAATAGATATTTATTGTTGCATAGCAGCACTACTGCGAATTGCAACGGTTTGAATTGAAATTATTTAATGAAAGGAAACATATTTCCTTTAAATTTGTATATTTTCTGCACTGAGTTGAATTATTGTAAAGAAATAATGACTGAACCTAAGGACAACAACAAATAATTTAGCTAAAAACCTATTACCTTCATCGGCAAACTTTTTCAAGCAATTATAAAAAAAAATCTATATCCAAAACTAGATTCCTTCTTACCATATTTCTTGTAATATACAAGAAATATCCTTATACTATTATCCTTAGAACAATAGATCTTACAGGTCGCAGTTCACATGAGGCTAATTTACGTCTCACTAGCCCCCTATAACCTATTATCCTTATCCTTATGTTCTGTTATGGAAAAATAAAAATATTATTATTATTATTATATGAAAATTATCTATTTTTTGCAGTTGGAAAAAAAAGATCGATCGAATTTTATTGATCATTGCGAGAAATTTCCCTTGTTTAATTCCATTTCACTACAATAAATATTATCTGCCAAATGGCTATCGACCTGAGGACTTTCAGGTAGTTTTTTTTTAATTCTGTCATTGTTTTTGTGTAGTTGGATGTTTCTCTCCTGAGTCATGATCGCTAATAACTAATTATCTTTGGCATGAAATGATAAGATTACTATTATAATTGTTAGTGATGGGCAAAGTCGATCTTTTATTACTGCTAAATTGAGTATATTATAATTCTATGAATGTTACTTATTATATATATATATATATATATATATATTTCATTCAATAAATACGGGACATAAATTTTCGATTGAAAATGTTAAACTTCTTAAATTTTCACGTGAATCAAAATTAAACATGTTGGACTCTATTGAAATTAAAAAACACATTGGCAATCTTTTAAATTTCGATACTACTTCATTAAATAATCCCCTCTTAGATCTTATTACTTCATAAAGTTTAGCACATTATATATAATTATATTTAGATTAGTTTATAGTTAACATGATTTTTTAAATATTTAAATTTATCAATATTGCGTTGTATACCATAACAACATATTTATAAAAACTTCAACTACTGAAGATGGAAACATAGTTTCCGAAATATATCTAGTAAAATAAAAAATAAGTAAGAGAAAGGATAAGTATTTTTATTTAAATAACTTCCCATTTATTAATAAACATAAATTTGAAATCACTTTTACGATTTAAATGCTTAAAATAACACATTTAGTAATACTCGATAACTAATATTATTCGATTTTGCCCAACACTAATAATTATTTGAAAAAAATCTATTTTAGAAATTTATAAAATCCCAACAATTTCGTAAAAATGATTTAGTATTTCGGAAATGTGGAATGAAACGCATGACATTTAAAGGAATTTAACATCTCAAGGTTGACTCCTCAGCCGCATGAAAAAAAAAACTTATAAACAATGACACCTACCTAAAACATCCATAAACACAGACTTTAACGCTCGTGTATATAATTAAAAACACCGCATCAAAATGTAGTAAATTTGCATTTACACACGCATTATAAAAAAATATAAGAGGCGACTTAAAATGCAATTTAAAAGGATATAAAATTCGGATGTAGGTGATTAAAATTATTGTGGATTTGCATAAACACATATGCAATTTAATGCAATTAATTTTTTATATATGTAAAAAAAATGGTAATGGTTTAACAAACCGAAACTAGTCAGAATGAAATATTGAATAAAATGGTGAAACGCTAAGAAGTAGTATTCTTAAAGATTTTAATCTTAAATATTAATTCGAATCGTTATGATTCAAATGCCAATTCGAATCGTCCTGATTTAAATATTAATTAGAGTAAAAATCAGAACATAATTTAACATAAAATATATTTCATTTATTATGCTTTTGATTTTTATTATTTGAAATATTTAATTTTATGTTTAATTAATTTCTCAGTGAAACATTTTTGTTACATTTTAATTAATTTAAAGAAGAAACGTCTGCATTATTTCACAATTTTCGTCTTCATTTATTTCATCGAATTGTATAAATTAATTCATAATTTCACTAACAATTCTGAATTACTCTATAACATTGATTGCCACGTACTACTCACTACATATTCTCCCCCTTATATAAAATGGTACGTAATTATCATGAAATCCAATACTTTGACGACATTTTTTTTTGCACTGTATAGAACAGTTTATGACTGATGATAGTGACTGCGTGTTCTGGATGTATTAATAAAATTATATCTGTACTCACACTGTAAATCTATATTTAATTTAGTTTAAATATATTTCTCTGTAATTAGGCTCTGCTTGCCGAGAAGCAAATTGGTACTATTATTCGTTATATATGGGTTGATGCCATGCAGTCCAAACTTACCTGAAACAAAAAAAAATAAAAAATAAATTACAATTGAAATAATAATTCGATTAAGATTACAAACTAACAACATTATTTCTTTTCTTAAAACAATATATTTTTTTTAATGTAGCCTAGATTATAGAAATTATGAATATATTAATTTTGAGATATTTTTAATTTTACATATTGTAATTTAAATTAATTGTTAATTGTATTTCTTATTTTCAAATTAAATAAAGCTTATTATTATTAAAAAATGTAAAAAAATATACAAATTCTATGATAATTTATTTATGTTTTCTATATTTTTAGTTCATGTATATATTTAAATAAAAATAGTTGTAGTTTCTCCTACTTATTTAAATGAGGTATACAGGGTGTCTCAGCGTGCGCGCCGAGTAGCTTTACGGCTAAATGGTTTATTTTTTTCAAAATCGGCTTTCGCAGGCGTATGTAGGTCCATTAGGACCACATTTTAAAATTAGTTTCAAATATACAGGGTGTCCCATAAAAGCATGGCATATCATAGTTATATTTTTTCTAATGGAATGACCTATATTTTATATTTTTTTCAAATTCTACATCAAAAATAAAGTTAACTTTCATAATATGTTCATATACCTAAACCTAATAACTTTTGAAATATTTAAATATTTTTGGAAAAATTGACGTTTCAAAAAAAAATCATAACTTTCAAATGGATGAATGAAAACAAATGAAATTTTGTGTCAGTATATCTGACTACTGGGTAAATATTTCAGACTATTAAGAGGAATTTAAAATCTTAAGATGTTTTGATAATTCAACATATCTCCAGAAGCACATTCAAGGTTAAATTTCGTGCTTATTTTAAATGGCACACCCTATATCTAATAGGCCTATCTTGTAGGAAATTGTATTGTCTTTCAGAAAGTATAAAGGTATTCTACACCTAAACCTAATAGTTTTCAAGATATATCCATTTTTGTTAATTTTCGTCATTATCATTATTATTTTAATATGACAATGTAACATAAAGCGCCATCTATTGCTTAATTTAATAATTATCATTGCCAATTATTTTAATAGGCTTTTGTTTATAAGCAAATTTAATTGACACATTCGTATTATTACTAACAATTGAAAAAATAATGTTCCCTTAAATGAAAGAATTAACATGATTCTAATAATAATGTAATGTTATTAAGATTGTCTCTTAGTGTACAAAATGTTCTCTGATGGAAGACATCCTAATAAGAAGACTGTAGAGGAAGTTTTAAATACATTCAAAACTGTAGGCAGTATGAGGTATTTGAAAAAAAAAAAAATACCTTGAATACAGTAACTAATAATGAGGAGACACAATTACAAGTTTAATTCCATTGAATATTCGTCAAAAAAGGTGGTTTAATAAGCAATGAATTGGAAGAATACATGGAAAGCAGTATTAATATTACATTTAGATCAATTATACCTAATATGCTGAGAACTGTCAAAATATCATTT
Source organism: Philonthus spinipes (assembly GCA_963082785.1). NCBI lineage: Eukaryota > Metazoa > Arthropoda > Insecta > Coleoptera > Staphylinidae > Philonthus > Philonthus spinipes. Next base: position 16,081,946 of record OY720318.1, on the reverse strand, counting down.
AAAATAAAATTGAATTTTGTATTAGATGGTAGTATTTTTGAAAATTTATTATAAATTACTTTTAATTCTATTTCGTCAATTTATTTGATGTATTTCGTTATATTTGTTTTACAATTCTAACAAGTTTTTATCAAATAATTTACACATGTGTAAATAAATAATGCAATTAGTATATTCACAATTAATAAAATTAGTGTATTAATTTAGGAAATATCTCGAAAATCATCTGTTGGGTCAACTGACTTTATTTATAAACAATAACTAAACACTTTCCTCTATGGAATAATAATAATAAATATTATATTGAAGAATATATGGCGCTTTGTATTGACTTTCCATATTATGAATAATAAATATTATGTCAAAAGTTAACGAAAATGCATATATCTTGAAAACTATTAGGTTTAGGTAAAAATACCTTTATACTTTTTGAAAGACAATACAATTTCCTACAAGATAGGGCTATTAGATATAGGGTGTGCCATTTAAAATAAGCATAAAATTTGACCTTGAATGTGTTTCTGGAGTTACGTTAAATTATCAAAATATCTTAAGATTTTAAGTTCCTGTAAATAGCCTAAAATATTTACCCATTAGTCTAATATACTGTTACAAAATTTCATCTGTTTTCATTCGTCCGTTTGAGAGTTATGATTTTTTTTCGAAACGTCAATTTTTCCAAAAATATTTAAATATTTAAAAAATTGTTAGTTTTAGGCATATGCATATATTATAAAAGTTAACTTTATTTTTGATGTAGAATCTAAAAAAAATATAAAATATTGGTCAATCCATTAGAAAAAATATAACTATGATACGTCATGCTTTTATGGGACACCCTGTATATTTGAAACTAATTTTAAAATGTGGTCCTAATGGACCTACATACGCCTGCGAAAGCCGATTTTGAAAAAAATAAACCATTTAGCCGTAAAGCTACTCGGCGCGCACGCTGAGACACCCTGTATATGTTTAGAATATTTTTTTCTTTTTCTGTTATATCTATATTTTGTATTTAATCTCACAAATGATTATTGTATAAGATTCATATTTATTACTTTTAATAAAGTAAATTACTTTACAATACTTATTTTCTATAAAAATCACCCTCTTTGGAAATTAAATGTCGATTGTTCGTGGACTTAGCTTCAGATATTCGTAAAAAAACCGTTTCAGTCGATTGAAATTAAAAAAATAAATAACACCTCGCGTTATTCTAACAGAAGATATTCATAACACTCAGTTTCACGACAGACTAAATTTTTGAATATTTTGCCCGTCCGATGCTTTCAGACCATCAGGTTTTTTTTTTAATAATGAAGAGTACAAATAGGGGAGGAAGCAATAAATTTTCGCTCTAGTGCCAGATACAAATAAAAAGAACGTGACTTTAAAATTAATAAAAATTAATTTCCAGATTTTTTGGTGTAAGTATTACCCGTGACGAATTGACACCTTTTAAATTAATTCAGGATAATTTAATTAAAATTAAAACACTTGGTTTGTTTCACTTATTTATATTTTATCCTTTTTCATCTTCCCTCCACCTAATGGTCGAAACTAGTCGGAGAAAATATAAATAAGTGAAACAAACCAAGTGTTTTAATTTTAATTAAATTATCCTGAATTAATTTAATTTTATATATAGAAAATCTTTACTTCTAAGAATTACATTAAATTACAACACAAATCATCTTTGGAATCATTTACAAATAGTTAAGCCTCAGAAAATGGTTATCTGCAATTTATATAATAATCCTTTATTTGCATAATAGTAACATTCAATACAAAAATTGTATATACATATTAGTAAGAAAAATAAAATAAAGTAAAATAACAATTGAATGAAACAAAATTTCATTTTATTAACACGATTTATTATTACTACCAACAAATCTTTATTACTTAAGAATTTACATGTAATTATATTATATACAACTTATGATATGTATGTACAAACTTTACTTAAGTAAGAGCTATCGACCAAAAGTCTTTCTGCCCGATTTATTATTTTTTTATGGAAATATATTAATTAGTGATGGGCAAAGTCGATCTTTTATTATTGCTAAATTAAGTATATTATAATTTTAAGAATGTTACTTATTATAAAAATATCAAAAATAACTTCCCATTTATTAATAAACATAAATTTGAAATCAGTCTTTCGTTCTAAATACTTAAAATGACACATTTAGTAATACTCGATTACTAATATTATTCGATTTTGCCCAACACTAATATTAATCATGTAACAAACGTCAAATTATCATAATTTGAATTCAAATCGTCTTGATTGGAATTGTCATGATTCGATTGTAAAACTTCGATCATTTTTATAATCGAAAAATCTAAACAATAGATTTTTCGATCATTTTTATAATCGAAAAATCTAAACAATAGATTTTTCGATTATTTTCGAGTATACAAATAAAGTTATTATTATTATTATATAACATATTTAATCTGGCTGAAAGACCAACGGTCGATAGCCATTTGGTAAGAATATTATATATTAAAGATATTTATTTTGACCACTTAATCACTACATAAAACAAATTTAATTGAAGTATGTTCGTGGCTTGCGGACAGAGAACTTGTTCATTCTCTTCGCTTGTTGGGTATAAAATGTATTGTAAATTCTACAATAAAGTTGATATATATATTTAAACCACAAATAAATGGTTTATTGAATATTTATATATATATATACAAATATCTTTATTCAAGGGACTTTTACATTATATTAAGTACAGTATTGTATAGTATAATACGGTATATAAATTGAGGTAGTCCTTTCATAGGCTATCGACCCGAGGTCTTTCTGCCCGAATATTTATATTTTAGTTGAATAATTGCATTAGCAAAAAAAAGAATTTTAGTTTATTTCCAATATTTTCCTAGAGACAAATAATCCTTATTTACGGTATAATTACACAGGAGTTACATTTATAATATTTTCCTATTTACATATATTATTGAGAATAATTACTACACAGTGTTTTTCCTTATACGAATACACTTTCTTTTTCTATTTAAAGCAAGAAATATTTTAATTCTCCTTACAGCGTTCTCTTTTCATGTTTAATTAACTTTTCACTTAATCAATCATTACATGTTAAACTTTTATCTCATTAAATGTATTTTCCTCCATATGCAGTAATTAAATAAGGAATTGTTTTACATAATGATTGTCCTGATATTTTCAAGCAGATTAATTTTCATACTCCATCTTTCAATAGCAGAAATTAATCAAATAGAATACAGTATTCATTCACTTGGTCACAGTTATTTATTAATTATTTTCAAATTATTTTATTTAATATATTGAAATTAATCAACATTTTATGTTAATTTCAATGGAATATAAAATCACCCATAAATGTGATGTGTAACGTATTCAATGGTATAAATTCAACCTGCGATTTACTGTATGAATAGTTTTCGTCGCTCTATGCTAATTTTTGGTTGTATCTTCTATTTCTTATTTTCTATTTATGTTTTATATTTACATTGTTCTGTAATTGGGTCTTTTTTGTTTCCTGTTGAGCAAAAAAAAAATATATATGTATTTATATTCTGTTACATAGTCTGATATTTTATAAAATTCTATCTCATTTAAAAAATTAAAAACACATTATTCACTAAAAATCAACCAATAAAACACATATTAGATTGAATAACTTTAAATTCTCGATTAGTTTCGGGTTATTAGCCCATTTTCAAGAGAATTTCAAATTAGTCGAGAATTTAAAGTTATTCAATCTAATCTGTGTTTTATTGGTTGATTTTTAATAATTTATTCATATTTATTTCATACAATATGAACTACCAATGTCTAAATATTAAAACCATTAATTACATTATTCACTGTTCAAAACACTGCTGCAATAAACTTAATACTTAAATGTAAATCACATCTATTCCGTACGTTTTTCATGATCTTTTTTGCATAATGGCACAAGAAATTGAAACTAGCCATAATAGGTAGTGTCAGTTTCTTGGGCCATTATTATAATTATCTTTACTATTATCTATTTATTTGAGAAATTCACCTATTTTTATAAATGTAAGAAAACACAATTAGCCATACATATACATTATGAAAGGCATAATTATAATTACTCTGGTAATAATCTAAGAAACCGAAATTGGTCAGAATGATTCATTTGATAATAGTCTAAATACATTTCCTTGTTTGCTTAAACAGGACAAGTTCGCCTTCCTTTAGTGGACGAAACAATGATTCTCGGTCGTTTACCTTGTATATCTAAATCGTTGACGATGCCATTTGAAATTAGGCAAAAGGTGGCGCTTGCGTCGTCTTTAATTTATTATGGTCTGAACAGCCGAAACTAGTGTATTTTTTTTAAATAGTGCAAAGTGTTTTATTAATAACCTTACAATATGTTTCACTAATTGACTGATGAGAAAATCATTTTTTGAAATTAGTGAAATTATAAAATCAATGTGCACGTAATTCTTTACTATCACAATCTAAGCAAGTTTTGCAATTTAAATGTATTTCTAGTTAGTGATGTTAAAAAAAGAATATCGTACGGAATAACCCTGATTATTTGTTTTTTTTTCATATTTTATTTTAAATGGTTTACCGTAAATAAAGTTGATATATATATATATACATCTTTATCCACACTATAGAGATAAACAAAACAATATAATATAAATAATTACAATAGACCTATAAAAAAGACATAGAAAGAACTCTTTTCCATTTAAAGCAAGAAATATTTTAATTCTCCTTACAACGTTCTCTTTTCATGTTTATTTTTTCATGTTATTACATGTTAAACTTTTATCTCATTAAATGTATTTTCTTCCATATGTAGTAATTAAATAAGGAATTGTTTTACATAATGATTGTTCTGATATTTTGAAGCAAACTAACACATATAGGTGTTAGTCTGTCTAGGTTATCGACAGAAATACAAAAACATTTCACTACTCGTGAAAAATCGCCTTAGCCTTGAACAATAAATAACTGACCAAACATAATAAAACCACGAGGTAATAATTGAAAGAATGAGAGGGATAATTCGAGAAATTGTTATGCAAAAAAATTAATAATATCAACTTTATAGCAGAAAGACCTCTTTTCGATAGTCTAAACAGACTAACGCATATAGGTGTTTGTCTAGGCTATTGAGAAAAGGTCTTTCTGTTTTAAAGTTAATATTATTAATTTTTTTGCATAACAATTTCTCGAATTATTTCTCTCATTATTTTAATTTCCTCGTGGTTTTATAATGTGTGGGTCAGTTATTAATTGTTCAAGGCTCAGGCGATTTTTCACTAGAAGTGAAATGTTTTTTTGTTTGTTGTAAAGCTGTCCGGTCACTTTCTGCATAATTTAACGACAGAGAAATTAATATATCTTTACGGCCGGATTATACGTTTCCTTTATTTATGTACTAATTTCGTCAATTTATTGTTTATCAAATTTCATCTGCATTGTTAATTAATTCTCGTAGATTTTTTTTCTTTTTCGGTGAAATCTTCATCCGATCAAAAGAACGAGTCGAAAATGTTTATTTAATAACTTTCTCACTCAACACTTGGTGATTTATTTTATAAAAAAAAATTTATAGAAATTGAAAAATAATTTGAAAATATTAAACTTAATTCAATGCTAAATAATTAATTTAATAAGTACCCTCCGTACTTATTGAATTAAGTTTAATATTTTCAAATTGTTTTTCAATTTCTATGAATCTTTATTGTTGGTATATATATATTGAATTTTATTAAATAAAAAGAATTTGAAAATAATTAATAAATTATTTCCTTGTTATCCTTATTTTTTATTGATGATTCAATTCAATTCATTTATTTACGGAAATCTCCTTTCTACAAAAACTGTAAACATTTACATAAATCATCATAAATAATAATACACAAATAAGTCAACTATTCAACATAAACTTTGAACATCTTTATCCCAAGAGATTTTACAATTCAAAATTAAGAGTGGTCAGGTAATCTCAGGGGTACATTATAAAATAGAAAATAAAAAAGTATTGAATAAATAAACATATATATATATATATACAATAATCAATATGATATCATTGATTAATGAGGCACTTACTTTTTAAAAATCCATGGTTACTTTAATTAATACAATATTTATGATTTTCAACACTTTTTTATTTAATTTCACTAAAAATTGTTTCGCTACGCTGTAGCTTCTTCAGGTGAAGAAAGTTAATAAATAGTTAAAAAAAAAGTGTTGAAAATCATAAATATTCTATTGATAACATAACCTATAACGTGTGGCTACTGTTTTGCCAAAAAATATTTAATTCTTAATAAAATTTCAAAGCACACGGAGTTAAAAATTCTCATTTATATAGTGTATAATAATAGAGAAAAAAATGTAAGTACAAAACTTTACAAGAATTCAGCCCACACACAAAAAAAATATCAATCCATTTAATCCAGAGTGAAAGTGCACCGAAAAACCGTGTCATCGCCACCCCGTGATTAAACTAAATGACAATGACACTTGACGAAACGCCAAACAAAAAAAAAAACATGCTTTCATCGGTGATCTAAACAGATGATAAATGATCAATCGTTTCGTTGCTGGGCGTTCTGAAAGAGAACCGAAGAACGGGACACAGCTCGGTCGGTCCGAGCTTATGCTCACTTTCGCCGAAACTTGAAAAATGCCCAACTAAAGGTCAAAAGTGTAAAGATTGTCGTGAAACAATAAAAGAAAGAGAGGAATGAAAGAGAAATGATAATAATAAAAGAGCGATTTCTAAATATTTCGTGTTCGGATTAAGAAGAAAAAAAAAATAGAAATGACCCAAATTTTGCAAACAATTATACCCGAAAGATTCAGGCGGTGAACAAAGGGAAATAGATCGAGTGAGGTAGGCCGCGTTTATACTGGGGCAGCACGATGCCATGAGTCATCCCGATAAATGATTTTAGGCCGATTTTGTAGTAAGGCACCACGATGCTAGCTGCTTCATACCTTAAAATAGGCTATTTCTGGAGCATATAATCAAATTTTTTACAGAATTTAATTTTTGTAATTCTGAATGATATTAAACTTGATTTTTACTTATTTTCTGTATGAATAATTATGATTGTAATTTGGAAATGGAGATTCCGTTAATAAAGTAAATTGAAAATTGAAATAAGTAACGAATGTGCGCGTGCTAAAAACAAGCCTGTATAACATGAGTTATACCTTTAGACAATGTCATGATCTCTTCTATTGAAAAACCAAAATAAGTTGTGGGTAAAAGTTGAAACAATTTAATTTTTGTTAGACAGATTTAACATTTACCACCTGAAAGGAAGAAAACCTATTTCAAGAGTATCCAGCTCACTTCCCGAAAGGAAAAATGATCGGAAAGTTTCTGGAATTTTACAACGAGACCGAAGATTTCGATTAACAACAGTTATGGAAGAAATGGCTGCGGTGCTAGGGCAAGAATAACCCACACTTCCATTGCTTGCACAACAAACAAAAAAAGCTGTTCCTTATTTATTATTATTATATTATTTATTAACACATATTTATTGCTTTTTAAGTTTAATTATTTAAAATTGTTTATTAAAAAAAAAAACTAGGTTAAGAATAGTACTTAATTTTTCGTTTTACTGCCTTGATTTGATTCAAATTATTTATTTATTTAACGGATAACACCTTTTTTTATAAAATAATAACAAATTATAAATTGGATAATAAAAAAAAATATAAGAAAACATACATATAACTTATTCTTATGTTATTTGTTTGGTATAATTTGCTATTTTGTTAGATTAATTTGGTATGCAATTCATCTATTGTGTTGAATATCGTATTATTTTATATTTATTTATTTATTTATTTATTTATTTAACGGATGTCCATTTAAGTAGATATATACATGTCTTAAATCTAAAATAAAATATGAATACAAATACAATTCAAATATAAATACAATAAAATATTTCTATAAAAGCATGTACTCGTAAAATAATAATAAATAAATAAACAAAAAAATTGGGCAGAAAGAACTCTGGTCGTTGGCAAATACATATGTTTTATAATCTTTTTAGAGCGTCACACTTTTCTTATAAACATTTTTAATATGTAATTATAATTGTAATTTGGAAATGGAGATTCCGTTAATAAAGTAAATTGAAATTGAAATTGAAATGACAGACTACTAACCCATTAATATGTATTGTAAATATAAATATTTGTAAAGAATTCTAATTCTCTTGTTTGAATAAAGATGTTATTAACATCAACAATTGTTTTATTATTATTATTAAAAAAATATAATCATTTTAAATATTGCACTCATCGTTTTAAATCTGCATTATTCACAGAAACTAACTATGGTTAGTTAATTATGAATAAAATATTTCTTCTTTCTTATTAAAAAAAAAATATAAATAAATAAAAAAATCCATGAAAGTTTAATTAAGTACAAATCAAGGATAAAACCCGTATGAATATTCCTAACGCCGAGGAGATTATATTTTTATTGTGCTTTTTTATTTGTTTTCTTCTTAATTACTGTGAAACGTTCGTAATTAAGAAAACGTGAAATTCATATTTTTTTTATCATTCGCGTTACGCTGGAGAACGAGCGAAAGAAAAATAAAAAGAGAGAGATAACGAAATGTGCATGAGAGTGCACGATACGGATTTTTGCCGGTGCGATCCTTAATAACACCGATCACCGCAAATTGCTCTATTCTTAGAAAATAACAGCAGGAAATCTATGATTATGGACATCCTCAGATATCGGAATACCATGCATTGGTTCATATAATTTTTGCTCTGTTCGTTTACAAGTGTATTCTTGACCTAATTAAGGAAGAGATGTGCTTTTTAAAATTAATTCCATTTGGGAATGGAAACAGGCATTAAACAATGCAATGTCGTAATGTTAGCAGGAATTAATTGGTTGCAGCAGGAGAGGAAGATAAAAGTGGAATTGTTTGAAAAAATAGAGGTTTGAATATTTTTGACGCTTTTGGTTTTATCTCTATGCTATAAATCTTTATTAATTAAATTCAAATTAAAAATAATATTAATTCTGCCAATAACTAAATAAATCGCTTTATGGAATAAATAAATAGCAATTATTTATTAACTTAATAGATAACAATCATACCTGCACCGAAAAAAGTATACTCTCCGTAATCCATTTGTCGGATAAAGGCCGAAAAATGGATTTACTGGAAGCGCTGGAAATTCGCAAATTGAAAGCCAATCCGGAAATTCCCCTCATAAACGACCAGACCGACATAATGTATACTCCCCTCTTTGATGCAGTATTATAAAAACAATGTACAAATAATTGTAGGTACTCAGTTTGATAATGACTAACTTGTAGTCGAAACTATAGTCACTGTAAAAGTTAAAAATAAAAGTGGTAAAACAAAGTTAAGTTAAATTGATTGGGTGAGTTACGTGAAGATCAAATGTAATTGATAAAATATTTCTAAAAATAAAACTGTGAAGAAAGGTTATAGTGCTTTTTTATCAATTACAAAGTTAAGTGTTTTAATATTATAGGAAAAAGTGACTGCCTTTAAGATATAACAATAATTACACGCTTGTTGTTTTTCTTTTCGTAAATGACCAATTTTAGGGTATATTTACTATGGACAAATATCCCGAAAAACATCAAAAACACTTTCATTTTCCTCCCACCATCCCATTTCCCAAACAAAAAATTCTTATTGCGACATCGCAGGCCCAATAAATACCATCGCGTAGCGCTCGTCGACTTTTACTCTTGCTGTAATTTTGGGCGTTGAAAAAAAAAGTATGAACAAAAAATCGTACACCGGAAGAAATCCAAAAGCGAAAGTTCCGAAATGGCGAGTCGGACCGGGCCGTGTCGTCGCGCACGAATCTGGCCGCCATTAAAAATCCGTTGCCGAATAATCGCCGCCGACTTTTACTTTTCGCCCCGAAATCTATTGGTTAATGTACCGCGGAAGGAGATTTAATGGCTCGTGAAATTTTCGGGCATGCCATATCGGAAATTATTGATAGAAATTTTGGGGAACGAATGCTGCGAATATTAAGACAATTGATTTTCTGTCTTTTTTTCACGCAAGATGGATGTGCATTAAAGCTTTAATAACAATTTGAAAAATATATCTCCCAAAAGTATTTCATGCCAGAAAATTTCAGGATCACAGAGTTCTAGTGGGGAATTTACCCTTTTTACAACCTAATATTGAGATTAGGTTATACCTAAGATTAAATTTGATTAAAATAAAGTTTTAGCCTAGTTGAAGGAAAATACTAACTCAAATTATCCCCCACTGAAAAGTCATGAAATTTAAAGGACCACAGAAATCTGGTGGAGAAATTACCCTTTTTACAACCTAATATTGAGATTAGGTAAAATTGGGCTTTAGAAAGAACCATTTTAGGTAAATGTCGGCATAAGTAAGCGAGCAGGTGTACAGAAAGCTATGTCACAGTGTCTAACCAGGGCTTAACCACAGTCGCCAGTTGTTGTGTTAAAAGGTACCAAACCTAAGAGGCGTGATATGGAACCATATTGAATGACGGAATATTTTTCCTGCAGCTTTGTATAATTGAATTTAATTTATATGTATGCACATATGTATATTTTTTTATATATATTAATACATCTTTCATGACGTCTCCATGTACAAATATTTTCATGTATGTTTGTAATGTGTGAATAAATACTATTATTATTATTATTCCAACAAAGAAATTAAACAGAGATATTAACGATATGGCACTCATATTCCACAGCGTTTCGTAGTATATAACCTACAGATTTGAAGGAAGTGCTTACAGTTTCTTGAATATATCACCACAAAGGTTTAAATTGATTGTTTAATTATTTAAAAATTATGATTTTATTGAGGGTATCATATAAAATTATATCCACAAGATTTCTTTATAAAGACTCTTTTTTAATCAAATTCGTGGTGTGTTTGCTTCAAAGAGTTGCAGGCCTGCTTTAATAGCAGGGACTGACTGCATTTTTAAGACACTGTCAAAGTGGCGTATAATTTATAACTTATGAAAAATTGTAAGATGTATATTTAACATCCCCCGCTCACCCTACTTTAAAGTACCGCGAATAAATTATGAATGTTCTATGATTTCAGAACATAATTCATGGTCTATCAACACAAGCATAATTGTTACAATAGCAAATGGCGGGATATTTAAATGTCCTGCCAACACTATGTTTGTTCTTTACTTAACGTTAAATAACCAATTATTACAAAGACAGATTGCAGAAGGATTAAAACTCCTAATGATTGTTTATAACTTTAAGATAACTACTTATTTAAAATAACTGTATGGGTAATCTACTAATAATTATTAAAATTAATATAACGTAAGTCAAAATGTCACAGAGCTAAATGTGTAAATAATTTTTATTTAATTTATTAAATAACTGTGCCCAAAGTGAATAAATACTCTTTTCTATTCAAATTCCTTTCACTATTGAATATCTTCGTATATTTCATTCTTAATCACTTTCAAATCAATACACAATCTTACTAACCCGAAGAACTCGACTAAAAAAAAATGCGGAATTTATGGTATTGTTTTACACTGTTCCAACCATGCCCGAGAATGGCATTGTTGCGTAATTGCGACGACAGAGCCGCAACAATTCCTTAATTGCGGTACTATAAAAACAAACCCGGAGCAGCAAAAAAAAAAATGGCTCGAGAAAGCGCGCCTACCTAGGCTGGATGTGCGCGCCGGCTGAAATTAGGAAATGAAAAATGTCCGGATTGTGTAATGCTCCTAAAAAAGTACGATCCCGCCGACGGTTCGGTATCCCCGTAATTTTCATCTTTTTCGCACCATTCGAAAGCAATTGTGTACGTGCTCACCAATGAAGCATTCACAAAAAAAAAGAATGAAGCATTCACTAAAAAAAAAACAATGAAGCATTCACAAAAAAAAACAATGAAGCATTCACAAAAAAAAAACAATGAAGCATTCACAAAAAAAAACAATGAAGCATTCACAAAAAAACAATGAAGCATTCACAAAAAAAAACAATGAAGCATTCACAAAAAAAAATATTATCGAAATATAATAAAAAAATAATATTTATAATATTACTCTTATTATCAAAGTACAACATCCGTTCAACTACATTTATCAAGGTATTGTACATGGAATACACTGGTCTGATGAGGTCCGAAAGACCGATGATTTATCATCTAGCGTTTGGATAATTGATGATAGCCATTTCAGTCTTTCAACAATTTCATTTCTCCATATCTCGAAACATGGAAGAGATCATCCTGCTACATAATCGTATAACGTCCCCAGTAGAAGAAACTACTGAAAAAAAGTGAGTTTATGTTTTTGAAATCGTATAACGTCCCCAGTAGAAGAAACTATTGACAAAAATGAGTTCATGTTTTTTGAACAAAGAAGATAATTGCTATTCAGTGTGCCATCAGGAAATTTTATTGGCGTGATTTTATATATTTAAATCTTCCCTGTAAAGAAGCAGTTGCGGTATTCATTTCCTAAGCCTGAAGGAATTTTTCAGCCATCATACTTTCATCAGCACTTTTTTTGATTTTGTGTCGTTTTATCAGCTTTTATTGAGTTGCTAAGGCAAAACTACTCATTAATGAAAACCTAACGTTTCATAAGCAAATAAAAAATATTATTAATATTAAAATATATCGTCAGTAAAATAAAAAAAATATCGTCAGTAGTAACAAAAATAATTTTGGCTGGATTAAAACTATCTACAATTTCAGATAATTTTAATCAACGCAGTGCTGGTGAAAGTATGATGGCTGAAAAATACCTTCAGACATATGAAAAGAACTATTTCTTGAACAATGACAATTTAAAGGAATATAAAATCACGCCAACAAAAGTTCCTGATGGTGCACTGAAAACTGAACAGGAAGCAATTTTCAGACATCAATTGGAATCAACTTTTTTTGGGGTGATTTTACATTCCTTTAAGTCTTCCTTGTTCAACAAGAAGTTGCGATATTCTTTTCCTGTCTGAAGGTAATTTTCAGCCATGAATATACAACCAGAAATATATTAGGTTGATGCAGAAGAAATGTCGGATTTTATATTATTAAACTTTGTGGTTTAAAAATTTAATATTTTTTTTTAATATTATTGACATAATAAATATTATTTTAAAGCTTAGAATATGCTCTATATTTTTATTATAAGCATTCTATGATTTTGTTATATTTTTATCATTCTAGAAATGCTAGAAAAGAAGCAATTAAGAGCCATATTTTTGTATGAGTTTAAGCGAGGTCAAAAAGCAGTTGAGGCGACTCGCAATATCAACGAAGCATTTGGCCAAAATACTGCTAATGAACGTGCTGTGCAACGATGGTTCATCCGATTCCGTAATGGTGATGAGAGTCTTGAAGATGAAAAATACGGCAGCCGACCATCAGAATTTGATGATGACCAATTGAAGGCCATAATTGAAGCTGACGCAAAACAACAAGAAAAGTTGTCGAAGAGCTCAATGTTCACCAGTCAACCGTTGTTCGACATTTAAAGAAAATTGGGAGAGTGAAAAAGCTTGACAAATGGGTTCCGCATGAACTGAACGAAAATAAAAAAAAAATCGCCGTTTTGATGTGTCATCTATACTTCTTCGCAACCAAAATGACCCGTTTCTCAACCGAATCGTCACCTGCGATGAAAAGTGGGTTCTTTATGATAACCGGAGACGTTCAGCCCAATGGTTGGTTCATGATGAAGCTCCCAAGCACTTCCTCAAGTCAATTTTCCATCAAAAGAAAGTTATGGTAACTGTTTGGTGGTCTCTGACGGGTTTGATATATAACAGCTTTCTGAATCCGGGCGAACTATCAAAACGGAGAAGTATTGTCAACAAATCGACGAAATGTACCAAAAACTTCAACAAAAACAGCCGGCATTGGCCAATAGAAAAGGTCCAATGAAATGCCAGATTACCGCCGTCTTCGTAAAAAAATCCTAACATTATAAGTTTCATCAATTTTAAAATATAAATACTTAAGGAATTTTTTATGAACATTTTTTATAAGATTAACTTGTTGTGACATGACAACGCTCGGCCACATGTTTTAATTATGACAAGACAAAAGCTGCATGAGTTGGGCTCTCGACCATCCACCATACTCGCCCGAGCTGTCGCCTACTGATTTCCACTTTTTCAAGCAACTGGACAACTTCTTGCGCGATAAATGCTTCGATAAATGCTTCAAAAATCAAAGAGATGCTGAAACCGCCTTCGATTCTTTCAAGAACTCCAGATTTCTATGCTACCGACATAAATAAACTTGTTTCTTGTTCGTAAAGTTGTATTAATTCTAATGGTTCTTATTTTGATTAATAAAATTTATTGTATAAAAAGTTATACTCAATTAAAGTTAATGGTTAAAATCCGACAGTTCTTCTGCATCAACCTAATACTTTTGTTGTAGTGTTGCGATTTTCTTCTGTTGTACCTGAAGGCAATTCTCAGCCGTTAGTGTATTAATTAAGAAACAATTTCTGTTGAGACAATTTTCTGAATTTTAAGTTTGCTCAGTTCAAGAAAAAGTTGCAATATTCTTTTTTTTTGTATCTAAAAGCAATTTTCTGCCAATTGTATATCAATGGCTATAAACTTCTCTTAGGGTGATTTTTGGTCCTTGAAGTTCAGTTCAAGAAGAAGTTGCTATTTTATTAATGTATGAAAGAAATTTTAGCCATCAGTGTATCTCAGGAGTGATCTTTTTCTGGGGTGATTGTGTGTCCTTTTAAGTCTGTTCAAGAAGAAGTTACGATATTCTTTTCTTGTCTGGAGGTGTTTTTCAGCCATCAGTGTACAATCTGAAATGAACTTTTATAACTTTTATTGCAGTGTTGCGATCTTCTTCTGCTGTACCTGAAGGCAATTCTCTTCCGTCAGTGTATCAATAAGAAACAATTTCTGTTGAGACAATTTTCTGAATTTTAAGTTTGCTCAGTTCAAGAAAAAGTTGCAATATTCTTTTTTTGTATGTAAAGGCAATTTTCTGCCAATTGTGTATCAATGGCTATCAACTTCTCTTAAGGTGATTTTTGGTCCTTAAAGTTCAGTTCAAGAAGAAGTTGCTATTTTTTTTAATGTATGAAAGCAATTTCAGCCATCAGTGTACCTCAGGAGTGATCTTTTGCTGGAGTGATTGTGTGTCCTTTTAAATCTGTTCAAGAAGAAGTTACGATATTCTTTTCTTGTCTGGAGGTGTTTTTCAGCCATCAGTGTACAATTTGAAATGAACTTTTATAACTTTTATTGCAGTATTGCGATCTTCTTCTGCTGTACCTGAAGGCAATTCTCTTCCGTCAGTGTACCAATAAGAACAATTTCTGTTGAAACAATTTACTTAGTTCAAGACAAAGTTGCAATATTCTCTTTTTTGTATTTGGAGACAATTTTTAGTCAATTGTGTATGAACATCTCTTGGAGTGATTTTAGGTCCTTAAAATTTCCCAGTTCAAGAAGAAATGGATATTTTTTTTTCTAGTGTATGAAAGCAATTTTCAGCCATCAGTATACCATCAAGAGTGAATTTTTGCTGGGGTGATTGTGTGCAACGAAGTAGTTGCGATATTATTTTACTGTCTGAAGGTAATTTTCAGCCATCAATGTACAATCAGAAATATACTTTTGTTGTAGTGTTGCGATTTTCTTCTGCTGTACCTGAAGGCAATTCTCTTCCATCAGTGTATCAATAAGAAACAATTTCCGTTGAGACAATTTACTTGGTTCAAGAAAAAGTTGCAATATTCTCTTTTTTTTGTATCTGGAGGCAATTTTTAGCCAATTGTATACAACAAGTATCAACATCTCTTGGGGTGATTTTAGGTCCTTAAAATTTCCCAGTTCAAGAAGAAGTTGATATATTTTTTTTCCAGTGTATGAAAACAATTTTCAGCCATGGTATACATCAAGAGTGAATGTTTGCTGGGGTGATTGTGTGCAACGAAGTAGTTGCGATATTATTTTCCTGTCTGAAGGTAATTTTCAGCGATCAATGTACAATCAGAAATATACTTTTGTTGTAGTGTTGCGATTTTCTTCTGCTGTACCTGAAGGCAATTCTCAGCCGTCAGTCTATCAATAAGAAACAACTTCTGTTGAGACAATTTACTTAGTTCAAGAAAAAGTTGCAATATTCTCTTTTTTTTGTATCTGGAGGCAATTTTTAGCCAATTGTATACAACAGGTATCAACTTCTCTTGGGGAGATTCTAGGTCCTTAAAGTTTTCTCAGTTCAAGAAGTTTTTTTTTTTTTTCAGTGTATGAAAGCAATTTCCAGCCATCAGTATACCATCAAGAGTGAATTTTTGATGGGATGTTTATGTGTCCTATTAAGTCAGTTCAAGAAGAAGTTACGATATTCTTTTCTTGTCTGAAGGTGATTTTCAGCCATCAGTGTACAATCAGAAATTAACTTTTGTTGCAGTGTTGCGATCTTCTTCTACCGTGCTTGAAGGCAATTCTCAGCCATCAGAATACCAACAGAATTCAACTTCTGTTGAGATGATTTTGTACTCCTTTATATTTTTTTATAATTGCGATCTTCTGTTCCTGTACCTGAAGGCAATTTTCATTTATATCTAGCTAATTCAATGAAATAGTGGGGAAAGGAATAGCAATTCTTCGTGTTTGTAATATGCAACTCAACATATTCCATACCAAAAAAGAATTCAACAGGTGTCAGTTATTTTTTTGTTGGGAAGATTTTGTTTATCAAACGAAGGATTTGAGTATATTAAAGCATTTCACAATATTTTCAGGATTTTCGTTGATTGTTGAGGCATTTATGTGTTGAAAATCCTTATAACTTTACTTATTTTTAAAAAATTAAAAAGAAAACTTCTTGATTTTCAAAGTTTTTGTGTTTATTAACTACAATTGTTTCGAAAATTTATTGCTTCTTCAGGTGAAGATATTTACAAAATGTATCAGTTTCTTAAGACTATTTATACAAACTACTTTGGTGGGAGAAACATTTTTAGTAGTGGGGAGGTAGATAATTCTATTTGCTCGTTGAGGAGAAGTCCGGAATTTTGATGTTTTATTATTTCCATATTTTCCATCAGGTTTAATTTTCTACCCTTTTTTGAAGTGTGTAAAATTTTTACATCATCCTTAAAATTGTGGTTCTCGTCGATTAGGTGGTTGGCAAAAGTTGACGTTCTCTTCTGTTTAATGTGGGCTTTTTTATGTTCTTCTATCCTCTCCTCGAACGATCTTCCAATTTGTCCTATATAATACTTAGGACAATCATCACAGTTTAACATATAGACTCCAGATACATTTTGTAAATATCTTCACCTGAAGAAGCAATACATTTGCGAAACAATTGTAGTGAATAAACACAAAAACTTTGAAAATCAAGAAGTTTTCTTTTTAATTTTTTAAAAATAAGTAAAATTTCAGGATTTATTGACTTATGCATTAAATTTGTTTATATGAGAATATATATTTTTAGTAATATTTTTTCGTCCTAAAGATTTTATGTTCAATAAATTTAATTTAAATGTTTATTATGTCCATATAAGGAAGTTGGTGTTATTTAAATATAAAACATTTATCAACTTAATCTAATGTAACGTAAAGGAAATCCATGTCGAATTGTATTACAAACTGTAAATTCTGAAAAGAAAAAAGGAAATCTTTTCGTGGAAGAATTTCCGCACATGCACACATTATCAACTTTACATGGTTACCCAGCCAGCCAACCGCCGGAATAATCCAATCCAGGTAAACGCTCGCGGAGTTTCCATCTCTCTCGGACGCGCGGCTCCGGTGGAGATGAAAGGAAGAGAGATAACGGATTATGTCCCAATCCCGGAAGAGTTGTGCTCAGAGAAAGTGTTTGGTCGGTACTCTGGCGATGTTTGAATCGGTCTGTGGGACGCGGAGAGCGTACCATGTTGCGAAACTCCTACGAGCTACGTCCGACACAACGGGCTAATGTCACGCGCGTTCGCAATAAATCCACAATAAGTCGATGATCATTTTCAAGTCGTTTTTTGCGCGAAAATTCCACTCATTAGGAAAAATACCGGTCTGCGACACACCGGTCCAATTAATAAATGTTTCCTTTTCGCTACTTTCTCACGTTTTCGTGGTGAAAGTTGTCGTCGGGTGTTTTGATTTTGATCCGAAATATTGCTCCTTTTCCACCGGGGCTGATGTCGAATGGCTCTGGTCGAAATGCTATTATTTATGCGCTCGTTTCGTATTGGCGAGCGGTTTTGATCTTGTTTGTTAATCTTTCGGAGCTTTCGGCGTGTGATTTGAATATTTAGATACGGCACTTCGCGTCGCCGCGTCATAAATTATCCATAAATGAATGCCGCGTTTTATCTGCACAGGCAATCGCAATTGCGAATGTCGTGTGTCTTCCAGGAAACTACAAAGAGGGAAAGTGATTCCGCATATGCGATGGAATAATTGGCTTCATTGATTTTTTCTAATAAAGAATATGACATTTTTTAAATTAATCACAATTAATGATTCGAATAATCAACTTTACTCCCCAAACATACTTCCCATGAATCGAATAAAATATTTAAAAAAAATATTAATAATGAAATTAATTCACTGTCTTCCAGAGATTTTTACAAAGAAAACTCGTAGGTTTCTTAAATAGTTTAAATATTATCACGCTAATTTAATTCATCAATTTTAGATCGCAGCGCCAAAGTGGAGAAATTTTGAACACGTTTCTAATACGCAACTATAGAGCGTATAACAAAAATCGACGACGAAGTTGGCGTTGGAAGTCTCGAGTCATGTCTGTACTAAGATCACACTCGTGAAATGCTGGTTGCGGTTAAACAAGTACTTTACGCGTGCGCGTGTGATTTTAGTTCAGACATGACTTTAGATTTCCAATGCCAACTTCCTCGTCGATTTTTGTTATTCGCTCGATACATCCACCACGTCAACTAATTGAATATCGATTGCACGACTACCTATTTCAAAGATATTGCTTCATGTTCTTATTTATTTATTTTTTTATTTATTTGATCATTAGCTTTAGTGCAGTTTTATTGAAGGTAGCATTACTTATATGTGTATATTAAAACTTGGTGGTCGGTCGGCTGATAATGTTCATAATCGATGGGTGAGGCTTTTACTTTATGAAACTACATTATTTGTAATTATAATAAATTAAAGACGACGCAAGCGCAACCTTTTGCCTAATTTCATGTGGCATCATCAACGATTTGGGTCTACAAGGTAGACGACCGAGAATCATTGTTTCAACCACTAAAGGAAGGCCTTCATCAAGGCATTGCACATGGAACACACTATTCTGATGAGGTTCGAAAAATCGAAATTGCCATCACTAGTTATCCATACGCTAGATGAATGGTGACTGAATGTTTCATTAAATGTTATTTATAATTATTTTTTTTTATAGTTTCGCAAAATTTATTGTAAACATATTGCTATAATTGTTTCGCCAATACAGTAGCATGATCATTTAGATAATTATCATCTGCAATAAATTTTCTAATAAAACTTAAAAAAAACTGTTGTTTTATTTACAAACAGTGACAATATTCAATTATTTTTTTACTCACGATCAACAAAAACTTAAGGCCTTACGTTTTTGTAGATCGTGTATTATTCAAGAGTAAAAAAAACAATTGAATATTGTCACTGTTTGTAAATAAAACAAATCCCAACTTGAGCCGATAAATTTTAAAACGTAATTTTCGGTATGATGGTTACAGAAAAAATTGAAAGATTTCACCACTTTTAGGATAACATTGTGTTCTTTAAAGCTTCCTGTTTGGTACCTGCTTATATTGGGATGGTACTTCTCGCACTCTGACATCGTGCAAGTAGAGTGAAGATTAAATGTTTGTGTTTACGGTTTTCGGTTTTGTGGGAGGTGAGCATGTTACGCAGAAAAATATAGGCCTCGTTAGGCCCCTAATGCTTCCTCCCATAAGATATCGTAAACCATATATCACCACAGCCAGCCCACCTCATCAAGATATTGCCGAGACAGGTACATCCCTGATTGTCGCCATTTCTGACCAAGCCTCACCCAGCATGTCTATTCTACAGGACTTTAGCGCTGGGCAATATCCAAGGATATGTAAATAAATAATTAATTTGTGATATTTCAAGTTGAAAGGAAGTTTATAGAGATTTAACTCCTTGTTTGTTGATTTTGAAACACATTTAACCATTATGACAGATGTCATAAGCATTCTCAGGAAGCCTACTCACAGTATCGATGTTGTTTCACTGAAACAACCACAATTTGGTAATTTTTTTTTTTTTTTTTCAGAGAAAAATTTCACTAGTCGAATAAATAGTTTCACGTGAAAAGATACGATTGGTGTTTGGCAGCGAAAATGATTCAATCATTGAGTCAATGCACCGAAACTGTGAAAAGAGCCCCTAAACATGATGTCTATGATAAGTAAATTGGGAAAAAGCAAAGCGGAAGGAGACGATTCGCGTATTTATAACCTAAATTTAAAAAAAATGTTTCAACTGACAACAAAAAGTAAAGCAGAAATAGTCGATTCGCGTATTTATAACCTAAAGTAAAAAAATGTTGTCAGTTGAAAATATTTTTTTTTCGCGTATTTATAACGTAAAGTAGAAAAAAAATCACCTGACAACATTTTTTACTTTAGGTTATAAATACGCGATTTTTTTTTTTTTTCAACTGACAACATTTTTTTACTTTAGGTTATAAATACGTGAATCGTCTCTTTCCGCTTTATTTTTTGTTGTCAGTTGAAAAACATTTTTTTTTTAATTTAGGTTATAAATACGCGAATCGTCTCTTTCCGTTTTCCTTTTTTCCAATTTATTTATCATAGACTTCATGTTGATCGTGTAGATACGCAGATGATTTTGGTTCGGAAGAAGGTTGCAAATTTAGCCACCAGATGTAGTGTACTTAGGTTGTATCTCCAGTTATCTACATTCATTACATTACAATTATTCTCCACAAAATTCAAGAAATCTTATTTGTAAATATCATTTATGTCCGTACTAATAGTTATGGATTGATCAACAATTTAATATATATATAATAGTCGATATAATCCTAGATTTTTTGACAACATAATCCAGAATTATGTTCGACTATATTATGCATCTTATTTCTCCTACTTAGATATTAATATTAGTTTATATTTTTTATTAAACTGATATTAATTATTAATGTATTTTGTAAAAGTTAATTTAATCATTCAAATATTTTATAGTTGTTTTGTTAAACCCCTTCCATTCAGTATGAAGGGACAGCACTTTTAAATGTTATGAAACAAATCTATACATTCAATGTCAGAGTAAAAATCCCATAACATCTTTAGAAAATTGGGGGTTATTGTCTAACGAATAAAATTCTTGTAAATTAGTTTTTATATGTATATCTATGTATACAAGTGATACTGCTGATACAAAATACTTTATTTTTGGAGAAATAAACTTATTATTGTTATTATTTTGTAAGGTATAGCTGAAGATGATGAAGGAGAGAATAAATTAAATAAAAATTATTTGAGTGAGCTGAAGATGATGAAGGAGAGGAGATGCTTCCAGTACAGGAACAAAAACCAGGAGAGCGCAAAAGTTGGAAAAGAGCGAGCATCAAGAGAATACGGAAACTCGCATAGAAATCAACTTAAAGGACAAATTTATTGGCACAACCGGGAAATAACAAAAAAAATTTAATAACGTATGGTTTTGTAAACATATGTTGTAATTTAGAAGTTGTTAAGGAATATAAAGTTAAACTTATTTTACCTTTTAATCGAGTTTAGAGAAGTTTCACAATATCAGATATTAACATCTTTGAATTATGTAAGGCAGAGCTGTACTGACGAGGGATAGATCCTAAAACACGTGTCTGCAGATGGCCTTATGTTAAGTTACGTTCTTTTTGTTATTTTTACATTAAATTTTTCTCGGATCAAAAATTTTTAAATTATTTTTAATTTTTTTTTATTTTTTTGAAGAGGGAGAATAAATCTTCTCAATAATTAGAATAACAAAGACACTTCCCACTGTGATCATCGAGTATTTAATGGCAGCGCATACTCAGTTCACAATTCAGCTTTTAAAATATTCCGCAATGGAAGAGTCGTTAATGAACGAAATACAAAAAAATATCCTATAAACATTAAGTGGACCATAAACACATCGCACAAACGCTCTTCTCTATTTATTAGCTGATGACTAGCCGAAGGTCGCCATTGTTGACATAAATTGCACGGTCATACATAGCAATGCCGCATTTTTATATATATATATATATTCGCGTCTCTCAGGAGCCCGTAATATCTGTAATTAGAGATTTTGTTGTCCCCGAAACTTTCATTTTGGATGAACAAAAAATAAATGAATAAATCATACAACAACGAGAATGATTAATTAAAAAAAGTATGTATATGTAATATAAATGTTAAATATACAACTGAAATTACATAAAATAATTACGGTCAAAGTATGTAATTATCTAACAAAATTAATTAATTTAAATAACATAAATAACTACTAATCTTCTTTATGTTGGTTATTGGTTGTGGAGACTTTAATTATTTAAATAAAAATACTTGTCCTTTCTCTTACTTATTTATGTAGGAGAAAGGACAAGTATTTTTATTTAAATAAATAACTACGCAATTTAAATTTAAATACAATTTGAATAAACTGATGAAAAATGTTAATTCGGAATAAATGTCCACTATTTTCGGAAGAAATTAATAAAATTACAATAATTTGTATATTACATACATACATAAACATCTTTATTTAACTAATTATAAATCCCTTGTGATTTATAGCTACTATAATGCTTGTGTTGAAAATAATGTAATACTATTTTATGGAATATACAATTACAATACAATATCTAACAATACACTAATATATTTCCACCTCTGAAACTGGCTATCGACCAGTGGTCTTTCAGCCTGTTGTATATTATTTTGAATAATTTAATAAAATGCTCATCTTTTTGTGTACTTATTTTTTTAAAAGAAATCCAGTGTTTTTTTGTAATTATTTTGTAATTATAAATACAAAAATACATGAAATGTTGCGTCCGTTTTGTATGCACATACGCGGATAATCCAGCGAAGACTTAATTAAATTGACGAGCCAACGCTAATAATATAATGGGATCTAATAAACACACCTCTCATTGTCAACTTGGACTGGAAAGAGAATAGAGTGAATATAGGCGGCGAAGGTCAAACAATAGTTTAGTTCGCAAACTAATCAGTCGAACTAAATCGTTAATCTCTTTACGTGCACGTCATCCATTATACCGCGCCGTTCGGATGCATTGTGACCGGGGAAAAAAAAGGGCCATCCAATTCGGAAATTGGAGGTTAGAGGATGTGACACCCATTTTGTGTAATTTCACAAAAAGGAGTAAACCATCAAACTTCATATTATATGATACAATAGCGAAATTGGGACGAATCCACAAAATAAAAGTTTCAAAAAAAATCTGGATTGGAATGAGATTTTTCAACTAAAAGGACAATTGAAATAATTAATTAATAGAATTAATCTAGTCACAATGAAATAAACCGTTAAGTGATGTAGAATAGTTATTAAGTCTTTTCTTAATCTCAATATGCAAAAAAATTAATTCATTTTCCACATTGAGATAAATAAAAGATTTTTTCATACCACTTAAAGATTTATTTCATTGTAACTAGATTCGACTATACAGTAATTATTTTAAAACTGAGTACCTACATTATGGAAATCCACAAGATACAAATTAATCCCTGATTAACGACCAGATTGACCCTCTATTTGAAGTTTTCTAAATAAGTACATAAAAAGGTCCTTGGGAGGGATCGCATTGCCTCTTTCTGATGTCATCTGCAGGACTGCATAAAACGGCATGATGTACCGATTGAAATAAAATAAATCCCATTTCTTTAAATTGCGCCTTTTTTTAATAGCCCTTCAAAACTGACCAGTTCGTTTTGCCACATCCTGTATTTGCTGCTTCATTTGAAATATATTTAACAGAAAATACATTTAATAATAATATATTTACACGTATAACTGTTGTATAGAAGTTTTACACAATTTGAAATATAATGGATTTAATTTAACGAATAGTGAAATACAATTTTAAAACTCTACATTATTATTATTTTTTATAATACTGGCTTATGTTATGATAACAGTAATATTATCAATTTTCTATTTCCTTTTTTTTTTTCTATAATAAGCTAATTTCGTCTCGTTTGAAAAAGAAAACATTTATTACACCGACGACTTACCAACCATGGAAATTGCCAGGTTTATGATTGGCGAGCGTACGTTTCTACTAATTGACAATTTGTAATTCATTAAAGTGCGTAAATTGCTCAACGAAATGGCTTTGTTTAGTAAATGCCATATCATTTGTAAACAATACCGCCGCTGAATCAACTTTAATTGATTTCGGGGAGGCGGCAATCGCACATGTTCGGATTCACTGCCTTTCTTGGCAAGTTGAATTAATTTTTGTTTCAATAAAACAGAAAGTATTGATTCCAGTAAGAATAAATTAAATACTCGTTCATTATTTTTATATTGATTAATTAATTAATTAAGAAAAACAATAACTATATGATATTTATTTTCAATTTGTTGATTTTCTGAGTGCATATTTATTTGAAACAAAGTGAATAATTATGCGAAGAAACTTTTTATTTGAAAAATACTAAAGATAATGAAAGTTTAATTTGAAAATTTCTCAAATAGTTGTTGGTGCAGTAATTATTTAAAAAAAATATTTTTTTTATACCTCAAAAAAAATACAATATTTATATACCGAGTGTCTGGGATAAGGGACGAACATTTAACATGTAAAATTAAATATGTGTAATTATTAGCTCCACTATTAATTTTAGAGAAAAATCGTGAAGGACTACTTTTTAGAGTATTAAAAACTGTATTAAATGTATCGATTGAATTTACGTATACATTACGTTGTATACAAACATTTTTATGAATTTATATAAATATATTTTCATGTTCAGCTAGCTAGCATAGATTTTTCTTTAACTTTATCATAAATTAGGACAGAAGACCTCTGGTCGATAGCCCAGACAGACTAACACCTACATGTATTGTAATTATTTATATTGAATTAGGCAAAAGGTGGCGCTTGCGTCGTCTTTAATTTATTATAATCAAAATGAGGCTGGGAAAAACTTTGACTCTAGAATCAAAGCTTGTCACAACCTCATCTTGATTTCTAAATAATAACTAAAAGTAAATGAAGAGAAGTCATTTGCTCCAAAACATATTGCTTCAATTGCAGATTTTGTAAGATTGTTGAGATTATATCAGAGCCGTAACTACCTTACGTGCCCAACCCCCCGAAAGTTTCTTGATAGTGACACAATGGCTGTTTTTCTTTTCATTCTAATGGTTAGAATGATGAATAGTTATTTCGAAGCATGCATGCAGATGATAGAAACGATTAATTTAATAAAGACTCAACGATATGTTCTATAGAATTTACATTACATTGTATATAAAGAAAACAAAATTACTTTTTGATGCCACTTGGATCCAAGTGGTATAAAAAAGTAATTTTGTTTTCTTTATGTACTATATTGAAAATGTACCACCAAGTTAACGCCGACAAAATTAAAGAATTACATTATATTTTTGATGTATACTTGAAACATGTGTTTAAGTGGAGTTATAAGCAACACTATAAACATTTTTTAGAACAAATAGTTTTATTTAAATAATTATACAGGGAGCTTTTTTTATAAGTATACATTTCCCCTATATATACCTGCAAAATGCGCGAGTCAAATGCATTAATGTATGTGTGTTTAGTTGCCTATAATACGCAACTAAACACACATATGCCAAATAGTCAACTAAACATACACACATTAATCGCACCAATGCGTTTGACTCGCGTTTTTTGCAGGTACACATTTCCCGTAATGTATACTGATAAAAAAACCTCTCTGTATATATATATATATATATATATATATATATATACATATATATACATATATATACATATATATATACATATATATATATATATATATAAAGAATCTTTATTGTCAGTACAATATGCATATAAATGTGAAAGAAATTAACAATAATTATTATTAATCGGCCAACAGCATTTCTGCCATAACTAAATATTTTCTTTTTTTTTTAGAAATGAACCAATTCTTTTTGATGATTGTCATACCTTTTCAAACCTTGAATATTAAATTTAGTGAAATTTCCAATTTATTTTTAACGTATGCATTGATATTTTACAAATGTGTATTTTATTATAAATTCTATTCATTTTATCCAAAATATATATTTTCATACTTGCAGTTTCTCATTGAAACTTGTAGTTTTTCTTTTGAACAGCGAAGCAGGATTTTGCAAAAAAAATGTTTTTATATGTAAAACCCTACGTCAAAACCCAGTATATATCATAATAAATGGAAGACGAAGCAAGCGCCATCTTTTGCCTAATTCCATGTGGCAACGTCAATATGTATACATCGTATATACAAGGTGTACAGAAAATGAGTGAAAACCTTCAGGTAACTCAATTCATTAATTAATTTTTAATAGAAAATCCAAATAAAAAAATGTATGGTTCTTCATTGAGGCTCACGAGGTCTTCGGAATTTTAACTATGTGACTATAAATTAGTATTGTTTTTTAAATATTTTGAAAAAATTAATAGCATTAACAATGAATTAGACACGTGTATAATTCCATTGATGTAAATGATTAATAAATCGGATATTTTTACAATTTTATAACTTCATCAGAAGCATTCTTTTAATGAAAATAGATCTGGCAACGACGCACGCTCGTTTGTAAAAGAAAAGGTGTATGCAACACCTCCAGCGGATGTAGTAGCAGTTATAAACAGGATAAATGCATACTTCTTTGATCCAGCGTTGCCAAATGTATAGTTCTTTTAATTGGCCCGTGAGGCTTAAGGAAGGACCGTGTGACTTATTTTCGTTAATATTTTTATCTAAAAATTAGTCAAAGAGTCACGCTACCTAAAGCTTTTCGCTCATTTTCTGTACACCTTGTATATCTATCTGTGTGTTTATATTTTTATACGCATGACGAAAAAAACTCGATTTCAGAAACCCCATTATCATATTCTCTTAATAATTAAGCGTATTTGTTAAAACTTTTCACTTTTTCAACGCGCATTTCTCTTTTTCTCATTCCCTCCGCTTGCTTTATCTGATCACCGATCTACGCACTTTTTCTCCTGCGTCCCGAAACCGACGAAAGCAGTTCGTTGACTCCCTCGTTCGCCGACGAGCCGAGCCGAGTTTCGTTAATTGGCCCGCCGAATATATATTTTTTTGACTGTATATATGTGTGTGTGTGTGCGAAACTTTCTTTTGACGAAAGTGAAATTTCCTCGATGATTTATACACAATGAGAACCCGCCGAAAAGAAAGAAAGAAAGAAAGAAAGAAAAAAAAAAGTGTCTCCGCGGCGAAACAATGAGCGCAGAAATTTCGGGTGTTTTAATTGCGATTTGATGGTGCTTTCAGCGCGCGTCTTTATTTCGGGTATTTGTTCTTTTTTTAATTCTTTTTGCTGTTATTGTAGGATTTAATTTTTGTGTGCGGGTAATTATGTCTTTTTGTTTTCGGCGGGAGCAATTAAATTGTTGAAAGTGAAAGGGGAAAATTACATCTTTCCGATTGTTTCTGAAATAAAAATGTTTTTTTAGACGAATGGGAAATTTTATTAAAAAAAAATAAATAATCGAATTTCTGATACATAATTTATATATATATATATATATATATATATATAGAGAGAGAGAGAGAGAGGTTTTTTTATCGGTATACATTAGGGGAAGCCTATACCTGCAAAAAATGCGAGTTAAACGCATTGAACCGATTAATGTATGTATGTTTAATTGATTATTTGGCATATGTGTGTTCAGTTGCGTGTTATGGGCAACTAAACACACAAACATCAATGCGTTTGACTCGCGTATTATGCAGGTATACATAGGGAAAATGTATACTTATAAAAAAAGCTCTCTGTATATATTCGTAATATATTTTTTTGTAGCACATATGTTGTAAAAAAGGTGATTCCGTAAATAAATGTATTATTATTATTAAATGATTTTTAACAATTGGAATTGAAGTGTGAAATAACTTCGATTCCATGTTTAATTAATCTCTCACTTAACCCGTGGTGAAACATTTTTGAATTAATTCAGGATGATTTAATTAAATAATTGATTAAATTTAATTAAACTTCGATTCCAATTGTAAAAAATTGTAAGCCACAGATGAAAAGTTCATGTATAATAATCATACCATTTTTTTATAAGGGTGAATTACGTGAAGATAATAAAAACTTCATTAAAACATTTATAAACCTTTCTTCATTATAATCTTCTTTATGTTGGTTGTGGAGACTTTAATTATTTAAATAAAATTAGTTGTCCTTTCTCCTACTTATTTTTTATTTCACTAGATTTATTTCGGAAACCATGTTTCCATCTTCAGTAATTGAAGTTTTTTTTTTCTTCATTACTTTACTTGTTACCAGATATACATTTCGGACACAGGGTGATGATTATAAATGGTTTGATACTAAATAAAAAATAAATAAATTTAACACTTAAATATCTACATAGAAAGGTGATCGATTAGAGGCTGTCGACTGCAGGTATACACTATGATGATTTATGTGTTCATTATTGTATGTTCCTCATTAATTTTACATAAAAATAAAATGAAAATCTGTTGAGAAGAAAAAAAAAAACAGACAGGAATGATTATTTCCACTTATAATTAATTTCATTATTTAACGAAAATTCACCTTTATACATATCTATTGTATTAATATATATATATATGTATATATTATATTGTATATTTGTACATATACACTTGTATTAATATCTTAACAGAACCTCAAAAATAAAAACATTTAGCAGAAAGACCGATGGTCGATAGCCATTTTCTGAGACTTAACTAGAGGTTTATGATTGTAATGTAAATATTGTAATGTAATTTAACGTATTTCTCAGAAATAAAGATTTTCTATATATATAAAAAAACATTTATTTCTTTTATTGAAATTCAACGTATCGTTCTGAAGAGATTTCATTATATCCACAATTCCATTACCCATTTATATCGATATACTAGTAACAATTAACTAGTGTTGGGCAAAATCGAATATTATTAGTAATCGAGTATTACTAAATGTGTAATTTTAAGTATTTAAAACAAAAAAGTAACTTCAAATTTATGTTTATTAATAAATGGGAAATTATTTTTGGTATTTTTATAATAAGAAACATTCATAAAATTATAATATACTTAATTTAGAAATAATAAAAGATCGACTTTGCCCATCACTACAATTAACTGTAAACTATGTAGATGTTTCATTCATTCCATAGCTTTTTAAATATTTGAGACAAATTAATTCTGTAACCATACTCAGTCAACACAACAAACATGAAGTGATTTTTTTAAAACGAATTTCCTTATGAATCCACCCAGATCCCACACAGCAGCGTATATTAAGCAAAAAATGCCAATAATCCTCATGTAAAATTCTGTATCTCCCACAACCCTAATATTCCTCCTAAATACAAACACTTTCGAGTCACACAAATTCATTATTACGAATTATCAGGAAAGTTCAGCTAGCTGACATGAATTTTATCCTGACATCATATCGTAAGTTTAAGGCAGGAAAGAAATATTCGAAACTCTAGACACCCACCATACATTGTAAAAATTGATGTTACGTGAAGATAATAAAAACTTGATTAAAATATTTTGAATTAATTTCTCACTTAACCCGTGGTGAAACGTATTTAATTAATAGACTTTGACAAACCAAGTGTTTTGATCAAAGTCTATTACTTGATTAAAATACACTGTACCGCAAAATTCGAAAATTCGTTTAAAAAATTAATTTTATTGTTTTTTTTTATATTTTTTTCTCCATTTTTTTTCCCGAAGTGGTTCCCAATAGCTACTTATTAAAACTAATTTGCTTATTTGTGAAAAGAAAATGAGAAAATAAACAACAAACTGCAATAATACAGGAAAAACAATAACATTAATTTTTTTAAACGAAATTTCGAATTTTGCGTTAATTTTGCGGCGCAGTATATTTAGAAACCTTTCTTCACTACTTTTTTTAACAGATATACATTTTAAACACAGATTTGTATTTTGTATAAGAAACCTTTTTTTCACTACTTCGTTAACAGATATACATTTCGAACACAGATTTGTATTTTGTATAATGATGTGTTTAGAACCTCTAGAATTCTTTAAAAAAAAAACCTGTTGCTAATAACAAATTACTACAAAAACCGAATGTAATATTTATGATGGCATCAAATACAACACCCGAGGCGAGTTTTTTTATAATATAATTCGAAGAAAAGGGAAAGTCTGCGAAGCAAAAATACACATAAAAGTGTGTAATTAAAGAGAAGAGCAATCAAATCTCGGAAGATACCAAATTTATTTAAACCAAAGAGAAAGTCTTTGATATGAAATTTGCGCAGCAAAAAAAAAACACATACACAGGATTCTGAATTATTAATAACGTAATAACATTTTTTTAAGAGACGGTTGGTGAAAGATTTTTATGCTTTTTTAAAAATTGGATCATACGTCATTGCGTGAATCCAGGGCATGGATTTTTATTGGGAGGCTCAATTAAAATTTTAAATAATAATAAATTAAAAATATAAATTGCTAATAAATGAGAAATTGAAAGACTGTTATTCCTTACTTCACAATTTATTTTTATGTTAGATGTACATTTCGAGACACAAAGTGCTCATTATTTTGCAGTTTCCGCTAGCGATTTTAAAATATGTTATATATGTAAAATTGTGTTATTCTGTTTATATGTGATTTACAGTCATGCTATTTATCTAAACATTTTAAATATTCTTATTATTCTGTATAAAGGTGATTTACCGTAAATAAATGAATTGAATTGAACAAGTACTAATTTAGAAACACTTCTCAGTCATTATAATTTTATTAACATTGTATTAATTCACCTATATATAAAACCTGTTATACAAACAAAGCTAAAAAAGTGAGTTATTTAATCATACGGAGGCAAGTTTTAAGGCAACGCCAATTATTTATGATTGCATTTTCAATAAACATATTTTCATACGGCAAAAAAATGTATTTGACTAGATTAAAATGCTATCATGTGTATCGGTACGGTAAGTGAAAGTTATTTCATCTAAAATAACAATGTGAAATACCGTAATATGTGAAATTTTAAATAATTCAATTTCACGGGCGGAAATATTTTAATGAAAATTAATTAATCCGTTATATCGATTACAATTTTATAAACATTTAAATAATTGCGACCCGCGGTGAAATAAATATATTTGGATGTTTAATTAAAATAGCTGGTTTGTTGTACTAATCAATTATTTTTACATTCATTTTTATATACAGTAAAAATTTAATTTTATTGAAGATTTATTTTTATTTCATTTCAATAAAACACAGATTAAATTGAATAACTTTAAATTCAC
The DNA here is from genome assembly GCA_963082785.1 of Philonthus spinipes. Taxonomy (NCBI): domain Eukaryota; kingdom Metazoa; phylum Arthropoda; class Insecta; order Coleoptera; family Staphylinidae; genus Philonthus; species Philonthus spinipes. Next base: position 16,050,347 of record OY720318.1, on the reverse strand, counting down.
AACTAGTTTCGGGTTACCGCCCCATTTTCAAGACAGTTATTCAATTTAATCTAGTGTTGGGCAAAATCGAGTAATATTAGCAATCAATTATTTCTACATGAGCAATTTTAAATAAACAAAGTCACTAAGTAACAATACGATTGAATAAATAAATGAAACACAGAACGAAAATAAAAAATAATAATAATAATTTGTTATAGAAATAAAGTGATAAAGTGTTTTTATTAAAATAATAATATTTAGCTGGATGGAAGTAAATTCATAAATAATATTGAGAAATAATATTCCTCAATATTATTTATATTAAAATAATAATATTTAGTTGGATAGAAGTAAATTCATAAATAATATTGAGAAATAATATTCCTCAATATTATTTATATTAAAATAATAATATTTAGCTGGATAGAAGTAAATTTATAAATAATATTGATGAATAATATTCCTCAATATTATTTATATTAAAATAATAATATTTAGCTGGATAGAAGTAAACTTATAAATAATATTGAAAAATAATATTCCTCAATATTATTTATATTAAAATAATAATATTTAGCTGGATAGAAGTAAATTTATAAATAATATTGAGAAATAATATTCCTCAATATTATTTATATTAAAATAATAATATTTAGCTGGATAGAAGTAAATTTATAAATAATATTGATGAATAATATTCCTCAATATTATTTATATTAAAATAATAATATTTAGCTGGATAGAAGTAAACTTATAAATAATATTGAAAAATAATATTCCTCAATATTATTTATATTAAAATAATAATATTTAGCTGGATAGAAGTAAATTTATAAATAATATTGATGAATAATATTCCTCAATATTATTTATATTAAAATAATAATATTTAGCTGGATAGAAGTAAATTTATAAATAATATTGATGAATAATATTCCTCAATATTATTTATATTAAAATAATAATATTTAGCTGGATAGAAGTAAATTTATAAATAATATTGAGAAATAATATTCCTCAATATTATTTATATTAAAATATTAATATTTAGCTGGATAGAAGTAAATTTATAAATAATATTGAGAAATAATATTCTTCAATATTATTTATATTAAAATAATAATATTTAACTGGATCATAATATTCATCAATATTTAAATAAAAAATACAACTATTTTTATTTAAATAATTAAAGTCTCCACAACCAACAACCAACATAAAGAAGATTCCTCAATATTATTTATGAATTTACTTCTATCCATCTAAATATTATTATTTTAATAAAAAAACACTTATTCACTTTGTTTCTACAACAAAATATTAATATTATATTTTTATTTTCGATCTGTGTTTTATTTATTTATTTATTCAATCGTATGTAGCATTAAATTAAACACAAATCAATCTAGTATTTTTTTTTATTTTAGCCATCTATTTGCTAATAACCTAACCTAATATCATCATTGATTTTTTCATAGTTAGCTCGCTTGTTAGTTTTTTTTTCTTCTACTTTTTTTCATTTTTAGTTAGTTTAACTAATATTTATGTTTGGATTTATTGTGGCGTTTTTTTTTTTTCAAGCAAGCAAATAATACAAACTACAAGCTAACGGAAAATTTTTATTACAATGAAATTAAACAAGGAAAATTTCTGGCAATGATCAATAAAATTCGATCAATCCCTTTTTCCAACTGCTAAAAATACTTACACTGTAAGTTTTACAAACATCTATTGAAACAACTACTTCCCGGGCGTTTACCCCGCCGGACATTGGACACAATAGATATTTGTTGTTGCATAGCAGCCCTACTGCGAATTGCAACGGTTTGAGTCGAAATTATTTAATGAAAGGAAACAACAAATAACAATTACAATTATTTATATTAAAATAATAATATTTAGCTGGATAGAAGTAAATTTCAAGATAATATTGAGAAATAATAGTTACAAGGCTATCTGTAGACACGTGTTTCGGGATTTCATCCCTCATCAGTACAGCTATGCCCTGCAAGCCCTTAGTTGTTAAACAATTTTTAATTATTAATTAATTTTTACGTACAGTCTTCAACGAGATCGCGGATGGATTGATCGAATTTTATTGATCATTGCCAGAAATTTTCCTTGTTTAATTTCATTGTAATTTAAATAACTGCAAATGTGTGAATCATCTTTGTTTCATTTAATTTAACGAAAATTTTTAAATTTTCGAAATTAAGCTTTCATTTTCTCAAATTGAAATTTCGTTTACTGATTTTAAAACCGCATTTTCTCAAAATTTCATCAATTTTAAATTGATAAATTATACTTATGTTGAATTTAATACTATCAATTATTGGAATTATTATTAATCAGTATTTTTTTAATATCCGTTATATACATTCTTTATATAGATAATTATTCCAATTTAATTAGGCAAAAGGTGGCGCTTGCGTCGTCTTTAATTAATTATAATTATTCCAATTTTTATCTGAGATGATTCGTTGCTATTGCAATTAATTGGTCTGTAATATTATCTACGCTACAATATTACTATAGAAAAAGTAGTCTAATTTAAAATAATTGATATTCCTTTTAAATTAAAAATGCTACATTTGCATTTCCATTCCACTATTCGACTTCACATGGGAACAGGTTAGAGCTGTGTATCGTCCTCGGGCCCATCACGAATGTCTGTATAAATTGAATATAAGTGAACTTGAAGCACTGAATGAAGATTTGACATCACCTGTCACCTGGTAATGCATTCCGCTGGAAATCGAGGGACATGGGTTCAAATCCCATCAGAGGTGTATCTTTTCCACTTATATTTAATTAATTTAAATTATATCTCAATACTGTACATTGAAAATTTCTTCAAACCATAGTTTGTTTATGAATTCATTTGTTAATTCTGAAACGTGTAACACAATGATACATTATTTTTTTTTTTTTTCTACAAATGTATGAGTATATGTTAATTGGAGCTTCCGTTAATAAAGAGAATTAAATAATTTTTTTAGTCATAACCTATTGTAGGTTTTAATGATAAAAAATTGAATTTTAAAATATCTTAAGAACATGTTTCTTATAGATCATACTCAATGTATGTGTATTTTTAATATGTACTTTTATTTTTATTTATTGTTATTATTATTGTTTTATTTTTAATGTGTACTATTATTATTATGTTGTTATTTTAGATGTGTACTCTTAATAATAATAATTAATAATAAGAGGAATTATCCGTTAAATAAACTATTATTATTATTATTAATATGTATTTTCAATACGTTTCATGTTTGTGATTTAAATTTAATTTTTCTCTGTAAGTGGAACTGGTCTGTTGAGAAATAAATTATTATTATTAAAAAATCTCGCAGAGGGCAAAATAGCTTGTTGTGTTTTAGTTATTCGTGGTACTATTAGTATTATTATTTCACTTTTTTTTATTGGTTAATCCAAAATAAATTAACCACTTTTGGATTTATCAGTCAAAAAATCCACAGTAAGTGAGCAGGATTTTTGTACAAACCAAACAACATAATATATAAATAACAGAATTAAATCGAATACTCTCAATTATTGGAATTATTCGGGGCTATTCCATACGGGAAATCTTAGAAATTCACTTTATATACATATTGATCAAAATCCATACCATAGAAAAACCATTAACACGACGAAAAGATTTTCCTATGTAAATCCCTATGAGGTCTAGATAAAAAATGCACTGTATATATATATACAGAGACCTTTTTTTATATTTTCAATTTGAGTCTCATTAATCACTTGGTAAAACATTTTAGTAATATTAGGGATTATTAAGTAAGTTTCACTTGGTTTGTTTTACACGCAAAAATTATTTATTTTCGACTAGTTTCGGCACATTGCCATTATCAAGAATTCTTTGATAACTAGTCGAAAATAAATAATTTTTGCGTGTAAAACAAACCAAGTGAAACTTACTTAACAATCCCTAAGACCTTTTTTTATCAGTATACATTTCCCATATGTATACCTGCAAAATACGCGAGTCAAATGCATTAATATATGTGTGTTTAGTTGCCTATAACACGCAACTGAACACATATATGCCAAATAGTCAACTTAACATACACACATTAATTTTTTAATGCGGTTGGCTCGCGTTTTTTGCAGGTATACACTCCCCCTAATGTATACTGATAAAAAAATCTCTCTGTATATATATTGTAAAATCTATTTTTGTTAAATATTGTATTCAAAAAGGCTTGGCCGTTAATAAATAAATTAATAAATATATTATAAAAGCTGCTTAGACGGTGATGATAATTATTGAAATATCAGTTAGAAATTCATAAAATATTTGGCGCTATTCTGTAAGAGATATGTTGAGTTTAACGTGTACGAAATTTAACGTACACGTTGAGATCAACATTTCTCTTACATAATAGCGCCAAATATTTAACGTGTACGTACACGTTGAACTCAACATTTCTCTTACAGAGTAGCGCAAAATATTCAATGAATTTCTAACTGATATTTCAAGAATTATTAATTCCACACAGTAAGGGAGTAATATTTATCAAACAAAAAAATATATCTGAATAGTATTGGTTAGTACGTTTTGGTAATCCATTAAAATAAATGGGATATATTTAGTGTATTTTTTTTTTCTTTTTCTTCTTATTCTTCATATGTAAATTTATTTTGTAAATCATTTTCTATCCAGACATGCCCATATTAGTAATTTATAATTTTATTGCACAATTTGAATTTCGACAGGAATTTTTGTTATTGTCAAGTGTTAAAAAAATATTTGAAATGTACAGACTTGTACATAATTTTTTATTATATTATTTACTCCTATCCCGAAAGATATTCTCATTTTGTTTGTTGTCCCAATCAGGTTGATTGTTTCCACTTTTGTCTCTTTTTACCTGAACCACTTCGGACTTCCCTTATTATATTATATTATATTATATTATATTATATTATATTATATTATATTATATTATATTATATTATATTATATTATATTATATTATATTATATTATATTATATTATATTATATTATATTATATTATATTATATTATATTATATTATATTATATTATATTATATTATATTATATTATATTATATTATATTATATTATATTATTTATAGAAGATTAAATTTATATAATATATGATTCAATAAGAATCGCTGTGAAGATTTATTAGGGAGCTTAATAAATATTGTTGGATGTTAAATTTGTTTACATGGAATATTCCTAGCAAAATAAATATTATAACAATAATAATATCATATACAGATTCACCTTTAAATATGACGAAAAAAAGAAAATGATTAAAATCTTCGAATTAAAAAGAAGAATATTTTGTTGTTATAATAAGGATTATTTAGAAAAAAAATGTAAGGAATTTGTTGTTTGTTTTGTAGTGAAATAACCGAAATCTAATTCTATAACCGAACGCCCAATTATTAATGATAAATAACCTCGAAAACGTCTGCAGGGAGTTTTGAGTGGTGACCTTAAAACGAATGTAAACAGAAAAATCCGAAACGCTTCCACATCCTGCATCGAGAGGTATTAAAACACTAGAGAACACTAAATAAGCACTAAAATACTGTTTGTTTATAACACATTCCGGATTGCAAACACTTGTAACTAACCTGTAAGAATTTCGCGCACTTATTTCCATTTATTTTTTTGTAAAACACTGCTTTTAATAACAGACAGGATTAAACGGAACGCACAAGTTAGTTACCACCAGGAAGTCGTCGGCAATCCGGAAGATGCACAAATCCGTACCGTTCATGTAAACATGCTGCCTCCAGAGCTGCTGGTACTGGGACCACCGGTTCGAGTCGTCTTGGGTCTGGACGTGGTTGAGGGTGCCCTGCATGACTCCCACGGGCACCTGGTGGGCTCCGACATTCGGGGTAGGCACTGGCGGTGGTAACTGGTATTCCATCCTTTGGGGTTCTTTCACAGGTACCACAAAACTCATGCTCATGATAACATGCTAAATTGGCGTCATGACACCGAGCCGGAAGAATAGCAACTGATTGGAGTGAATGGGCCACACACACCACGCCATGCACTCACCCATACACACGCACACCTCCTCCTGCTGCCGCCTGCTTCGGCTCTATCTCCAACTGCTGTGCCGCGAAGAAGTGGGGGAGCGCTCTACGTATTTCGCAAATGCCGGAAGATGTCCTGTCCGCTTGCTTGTATTGTCCTTTTTCTTCTTCTACTCCTTCTTCTTCGGTTGTTTACGTTGCGGTGGAGGAGTTCTTCTCGTGGCTCTTCCTTGTCGCATCGTTATGACTCCGCACGCTTATTAATTACCCATTGTCGCTTCTAACTAACACTCTCGCTTTTTTTTTTCACTTTCGGCACCGACGTGAACTCATTACGTATTCAATACATCCCTCGCATTATATTCAAATAAAATGTGGAATGGAATCAAAATTGTGGCTTTGACTTTTAATCAAACTGACAATTCGTTGCTATGTTTGCGGCAGTAATTTCAACGCCGCATCATCACACTAACCTAATTAAACAAACCGAACGAGACCGTTCCCTAAACGACATTGGAAGGAAGATTTCCTGGACCACGTAGGAATTTATTAAATCGTTTATTAAATTTAATCCATTTAATCGTACTTTGCAAAAGTATTAAATAAATAAAACAATATTTATATTCTCTGAGAAATTACTATCAAGATACTGAGATACTGCTAATGACACCTTTCTTCACAGTAGTATTAAATACGAGCGCGTGTCTAAAATAAATGAGCTGAATCATCGCGATTCATTACGATTGAGCGAATTCGATTGAACCAATAGAGGCGATCTATGCAATAAAACTTGACTGAATTGCGCGGATCAAAATAAATGTTGAGCTGGATTGCACGGATCGGATCTATCGATTCAATAAGACTGGTTCAATCGTTGTGAATCGCGATGATTCAGTCCGGTGAATTTGTTGTAATTCGGTCAAGCTGGATCGTCCAAATTGCCTCTATCGATTCTATCAGATTGACTCAATCGTGATCAATTGCGATGAATCGGCTTGGTAAATTTGTTTTAATCAACGAAATTTGGTCAAGCTAGATCGCCTAAATTGCCTCTATAGTTCAATCGAATTGGCTCAATGATGATGAATTTGTTTCAATCCGAGCAATTCGGTCAAGCTGGATCGACCAGATTGCCTCTATTGGATCAATCGGATTAGCTCAATCGTGATGAATCTCGATGATTCAGCTCGATGAATTCGATTTAATCCGCGCAATTCAGTCAAGCTGGATCGTCCAGATTGCTTCAATCGGTTATTGAACTCAATCGTGATGAATCTCGATGATTCAGCTCGATGAATTTGATTTAATCCGCGCAATTCGGTCAAGCTGGATCGTCCAGATTGCTTCAATCGGTTCAATCAGTTTGGCTCAATCGTTATGAATCTCAAAGATCCAGCTCGGTGAATTTGATTTAATCCTCGCAATTCAGTCAAGCTGGATCGTCCAGAATGCTTCAATCGGTTCAATCAGTTTGGTTCAGTCGTGATGAATCTCAAAGATTCAGCTCGATGAATTTGATTTTATCCGCGCAATTCGGTCAAGCTGGATCGTCCAGATTGCTTCAATCAGTTCAATCAGTTTGGCTCAATCGTGATGAATCTCAAAGATTCAGCTCGATGAATTTGTTTTAATCCGCGCAATTCGGTCAAGCTGGATCGTCCAGATTGCTTCAATCGGTTCAATCAGAATGGCTCAATCGTGATGAATTACGATGATTCAGCTCGATGAATTTGATTTAATCCGCGCAATTCGGTCGATGAATTTGATTTAATCGTTTCAATCAGTTTGGCTCAATCGTGATGAATCTCAAAGATTCAGCTCGGTGAATTTGTTTTAATCCGCGCAATAATTCGGTCAAGCTGGATTGTCCAGATTGCTTCAATCGGTTCAATCAGTTTGGCTCAATCATGATGAATCTCAAAGATTCAGCTCGATGAATTTGATTTAATCCGCGCAATTCGGTCAATGAATTTGATTTAATCGTTTCAATCAGTTTGGCTCAATCGTGATGAATCTCGATGATTCAGCTCGATGAATTTGATTTAATCCGCGCAATAATTCGGTCAAGCTGGATCGTTCAAATTGCTTCAATCTGTTCAAACAGTTTGGCTCAATCGTGATGAATCTCGAAGATTCAGCTCGGTGAATTTGATTTAATCCGCGCAATTCGGTCAAGCTGGATCGTCCAGATTGCTTCAATCGGTTCAATCAGTTTGGCTCAATCGTGATGAATCTCAAAGATTCAGCTCGATGAATTTGATTTAATCCGCGCAATTCAATCAAGCTGGATCGTTCAAATTGCCTCAATCGGTTCAATCAGATTGGCTCAATCGTGATGAATTATGATTGACGTGTTTTCTTTTATATGATTGTAAATAATTTTAATCTGTTATTTAGTCGATTTGTGTAGTAATTACAGTCCTTTGTATTTACATTATTTCTGAAAACTTCAATCTATAATGTTTTGCAAATTTTTAGTGTTATTTGCCTCTGTTATTTAAAACCATTTTAATGTGTTATTATTATGTCTGTCTATAAGGTTGAATCTTGTATATATTTCAACAATTTTAATATAAGCTGTAATAGTTATTTCTTTATTTTTGTTCTACAATCCATTATACATAAATATTATTAATTATATTGTAGATTTGTAAAAGGTAAATTCATTAAATAAATAAATAAATAAATTACGATGATTTGACTCGGTGAATTTGTTTTAATCAACGAAATTTTGTCAAGCAGGATATTAATAACACATACATGCCGAATCATCTCAATTGTTTCGCAATTGTTTTTTTTTTTAATTTCTGAAATTAAAAAATTTTTCCAACGCATCCAACAAAAATTTTAAACAAAGCAACTCTTCCTACACTTTCACTTTTACTTTTTATCATTAATCTGTAACAAAAACGAACTCCAATACCTTACATTTTAATTAAACCAGTCTAATTGGGTTTAATTAATTTTTACGAGCGCCGGCGAACGATTAAAAATTCGGTGAAATGCGTGGCCCGACGCGCGTTTTTTTTTTATAATTTTTCCCCACTCTTTCTTTCGCCAAAACCGCCGAATTCGCACTGTTTCACTTTTTTTAAATGGTAGTTAGATACGGTATGTAATCGCGAAAGTAAAATTTCGAACGGGCCTCGATTTTTTTTCTATTCCACGTTTACCGTACAATTCTCACACGGAATCCATCGCATTGTTGTCTGAAACGTAAAATTCGATAAAAGGAACCAGTTGGAATAATGTTTTATGAGCGTGATTTTATGGGATTGTTTTGAAAAAATTTAAAAGTTTCTCAAATTTAAATTGCGCAGGATTTTTATTTATGATAATTGTCATTTTAAATTGAATCTGTATATTTAATTAATTTTTCATTTAATACATGATGAAATATTTTGGACTATAAATTAGGATGGCCCAGTGGGTAAAAGCCTTGCATTCATCTAGCCATCACTAGTTATCCATACGCTAGATGAATGCTGGCTGAACATTTAAATAGAATATTAAATATTATATTAAATTTTAATATAATTAATGGTTTTAATATTTAGACATTGGTAGTTCATATTGTCTGAAATAAATATGAATAAATTATTAAAAATCAACCAATAAAACACAGATTAGATTGAATTACTTTAAATTCTTGAAAATGGGCTAATAACTAGTCGAGAATTTAAAGTTATTCAATCTAATCTGTATTTTATTCGTTGATTTTTAATAATTTATTAATATTTATTTCATTAAATAAATACAGGGTGGCGCAAGATTCCGATGAAGTCTAATATCTCAGTTATTTAGAAATTTATAAAAAAAATATTGCTGACATAATTTGTAGCTACTGTAAAACTTCACATTTTAAAATTAGTTTCATATATACAGGGTGTCCAATAATCACGTGACGTATCAAACATATGATTTTTTAAATGGAATGCTATATTTTTTTTATGTATGTGTATTAGGTATTTTTTTTATATTTTAAAAGTTATAAACAATTTAATGTTGAAATCAATGGAAGTTTAGGGTCTTATTTTTCAAAATTGAAAAATGATGTAAAGCGTCTGTTAATGCAATTTAATTGAAAAAATGCTTAATAATATAAGGAATAATCGTTTATTACCTTAAAGCAAATGTTGTGTACAGGGTGAAACAATACGCAAAATGATTTTTTTCTTTTTTCACTTAAATAGAACACCCTTAATTTTTTACACTATTTCGATAGAAAATTGGCTGTTCTTTAATTTTTGTATAATAAACTATACCCCTATCTGTTACCATTTTTTTACAATTTCAATTCAAAGTACAAAATTATAAGTTTCGCTTATAATCTATAATTTAAGTAGGCTATAATTAAAACAAAATCAATTCATAATCGTTTTCTGACATTTAATAACATACTTATTTCCTAACCTAAAAGGATATTCAAATGACAATCGATATTTAAAAGCGCATGCAAAATATAAGGAAAATAGTTGCTCGACGATTATTTAGCGAGTTATAATGGTTATTGGGACACATCTTTTTAAGAAAAAAATTGTAAAATGTTTCAATGCTATTGAATTAAAAAAAATGATGTGAATGCTTGAAATAAATACATAAAAATGTTAATACTAACAAAATATAATGATATAAGTATTTTATTATTTCACTTAGTATCTATTTTCGGTTATTCAGTCAACATGAATTGTTTAAATAAATCAATTTAATCAAGTCGCAATGTGATGTAAAATATATTACTGTATAATTCAATTGAAAATGTAGTGAAAATATTACAGGACATTAAATTAATGGGATTAAACATAAATAAATTTAATATAATCCAAAATCAATCAACGAAAATATCCCCATCCAGTCCACTTACACGAAACTATAAAAATGCACTTAAGCAAATTAATTATGAATCAGTTTTGTGTAAGCGGCAGTGGATTTCCATCAAGGGACAGTACCTTCGGGTATGCCCCCCACCGCCAACATGTCCGCATGAATATCTAAATATACTTCATAAACATGTCACCATAATATTGTAAATGTACTCAGGGGATGAATCCTGGATGGATGGAAAACGTAGATTAGATGGGCGCGCGCTCTTTAAACGAATTGCATTTATTCCAAGTAGATTGTTTTATTAATATTTATACGCCGCGCTTTTCGAAATTAATTTATTCCGGTGGATGTGTTTGTTTGCGCGTTGCGCAATTCCGGCGGACACTTCTTGCAAAGAAAACGGATCCGATCGGATTGCGTGCGGGGAATTGGAAAAATGCAATTTTTCGGCGGGCGGTACGCACGGCGGACACGTATTTTGTGGGACGACTTTCGTCGCCACTTGTTACACGACTTTCACTTGTAGGCCGAAAGTGGCGTGAATTTTTGGACGGCTCCGTCAGGAACCAATGAGTCGGATGTGTTAGTTTTGAATTAAGCTCTTTTCGTTTAGCTCATGCCAATAGAGGGCAATTAATTATAATTTCGTTGTTATTAATTTTGTATAAGAAAAAGTACACATTAATTCACCTACTAATTTTACCTCTCTCTCTCTCTCTCTGTTTTATTGGCATCAGTTAATTATTCTTTTCAATAAATAAAAGAAATACCTTTCAAGACCACTAAATCAAACTTATAAAATACGATATAAAAAATACTCCATCCACACTTTTTAAATTTTAAATTAGTCCCATTTAATACAAAAATCCACAATTTTATTACACTTATTATAAAACACGGAATTATTTTAAATAATAATGACAAAATCGACGATTTTATTGCAATTTTCAGCAAAAATCAGTTTAAATCATTATATATATTTGTTTGCTAATTTATTTAGGTATTGATTTGTTTATTTAGTAATTATTTTATTTTATTATTTATTTTATCAATATTTATTTATAATTTATCTATTTAGTTCAATTTTATGGCATAATTTATTTGTTTAATGCCACTGAGATTCCCGCTTTTGATATTTCAATTATTTTTTTCATCGCTAGAGTCGACGACTTGGGTTAATTTTTATTTTGCAGTTTCCGCTACTGATATTAAAATATGTTATATATGTAAAATTGTATTATTCTGTTTATATGTGATTTACAGTCATGCTATTTATCTGAACATTTTGAATATTGTTATTATTCTGTACAAAGGTGATTTACCGTAAATAAATGAATTGAATTGAAATTATGATATAAAAAAATCATAATAGCTATTATTTTAGACGTCTTCATAAAACTATTTAGTAATATAAAGCAAAGATTCCTCTTGCAGAAAATGCAAAAAAATATCCCATTTGTAGTTTTTGAAATATTTGCAACTAAACGCCAAAATCATAGATTTTATTGCATTTTTTCTGCGATTTTAGAATTAAAAAAAAAAACAGAATAATTATTTTCTTAATAGTTGAGGCTTCTACTTCGTTATACATGTTAATTTAATTTAAAGGATATTTAAACAAATAAATAACTTTGTTTGTATAACACTCTGTATATTTATAAATACAACTGCAGTTTCGGCAAATCAGCTTGCCATTATCAAGTATAATGTTATGAATATACAGAGTGTTATACAAACAAAGTTATTTATTTGTTTAAATATCCTTTAAATTAGAATAATTATTATTTCTTTGGCAGAAAGACCGCTGGTCGATAGCTAGTTCGGGACTGCTATGTACTATATGATATATACAAATATCTTTATTCAAGGGACTTTTACATTATATTAAGTACAGTATTGTATAGTATAATACGGTATATAAATTGAGGTTGTCCTTTCATAGGCTATCGATATATACGATATTTTATAATAGTTTTGTATTGTATTGTATGCATTTTGTAAACATTAGTCCTGAATAAAGATTTATATATATTATTATTTTCTAGAGAAATTCATGAAACTTCTTGAGAAAAATTCATCATAATTTATTGGTGCCATACAGTAAAGTTCACACAGGTCAAAAACTTAATATTAATACACAGTAATAAATGTTTTAATACATGGAGCAACTTAAATATAAAAATCATATTAAAATTATTACTCAAACTAGGCACATACAAATAAATAACATATTAAAATGTGGTACATACTTATCAAGCAAGACATTCTTAATAAATTAAAGACGACGCAAGCGCCACCTTTTGCCTAATTTTCATTAAATGCAAGACATTCTTAGTATACAAAAAAAAAAAAAACAATATCCCATTTATATTTTTTTTATATCGTCAAAATCGACAATTAATTGCAATGTTATGCAATTTGCGAATCTAAGAAATCACATTTTCGAGAGATCTTCATGAAATTTCGTGGATATATCAAGCAATTTTTTTTTTCTTTCAGAATACGCAAAAAATAAAATATTCATAATTTTTGAGATATTATTAAATTAAATTGAGATATATTAAATTAATCGCCAAAATCGACGATTTTATTTTAATTTATTACAGTAAAGGATGAATTACAAAAATATAATAATCAAATTTTTTAATCCTCACGAAACTAAGAAGAAGTTTCATGATTAAAAAAAATAAAGCAAAGGTTCCTCTTTCAGAATATGTAAAGAAATCCCATCCTCAGTGTTTTTGAGATATTTACAATTTTTAAACGCCAAAACCGTCGATTTTATTGCAATTTAATGCAATTTAGAAATTAAAAAATCAGAATAATTATTTTAAAACGATATTCATAAAACTTCTTAATAATTTCAAACGAGACATTTTTTCTTAAAAATATACAAAAACTAAATAATACGAATAATTAATCATGATTAATCGTCAAAATCAATGATTATTGTTTATTGTTTATTAACGGTAAGTCCATTTAAATACATATTGCTTTATACTAACTATACATTAAAAGATAAAGGATGGTTGCAATATAAGTATAATTAATTATATTGCAATTTTCTGCAATTTACGAATTCAAAACAAAGACAATAATTATTATTTTTTAGAAATCATCTTGAACTTTCCTGGATATATCAAGCAAAGTTTTCTTTTTCAGAATATGCAAAAAAAACATTCATATAGTTTTTGGGATATTTAAACGTAATCGCCAAAATCGTCGATTTTATTGCAATTTAATGTAACTTAAAAATTAAAAAAATCATAATAATTATTATTTTAAAACGATATTCGTAAAACCTCTTGAGAATTTCAAGCGAGACATTTTTTCTTCAAAATATACCAAATAATACGAATAATTAATCACGATTAATCGTCAAAATCGATGATTATATTGCAATTTTCTGCAATTTACGAATTCAAAACGATGACAATAATAATTATTTTCTAGAAATCATCTTGAACTTTCCTGGATATATCAAGCAAAGTTTTCTTTTTCAGAATACGCATAAAAAAAACATTCATATAGTTTTTGGGATATTTAAACGTAATCGCCAAAATCGTCGATTTTATTGCAATTTAATGCAACTTAGAAATTAAAAAAATCATAATAATTATTATTTTAAAACGATATTCGTAAAACCTCTTGAGAATTTCAAGCGAGACATTTTTTCTTCAAAATATACCAAATAATACGAATAATTAATCACGATTAATCGTCAAAATCAATGATTATATTGCAATTTTCTGCAATTTACGAATTCAAAACAAAGACAATAATTATTATTTTTTAGAAATCATCTTGAACTTTCCTGGATATATCAAGCAAAGTTTTCTTTTTCAGAATATGCAAAAAAAAAACATTCATATAGTTTTTGGGATATTTAAACGTAATCGCCAAAATCGTCGATTTTATTGCAATTTAATACAACTTAGAAATTAAAAAAAAATCATAAATCGTAAATTGCAGAAAATTGCATTCGTATTATTTGTTTTTTGTATATTTTGAAGAAAAAATGTCTCGCTTGAAATTCTCAAGAGCTTTTACGAATATCTTGCAATTATTATTTTAAAACGATATTCGTAAAAGCTCTTGAGAATTTCAAGCGAGACATTTTTTCTTCAAAATATACAAAAAACAAATAATACGAATAATTAATCACGATTAATCGTCAAAATCAATGATTATATTGCAATTTTCTGCAATTTACGAATTCAAAACAATGACAATAATTATTATTTTTTAGAAATCATCTTGAACTTTCCTGGATATATCAAGCAAAGTTTTCTCTTTCAGAATATGCAAAAATAACTCATTCATAGTTTTTATGATATTTAAAATTAATCGCCAAAATCAACGATTTTATTGCAATTTTCAGTAAAATAGGAATTAAAAGCTGTTTTCCTGAATATATATATATAGGCAGAAAGACCGATGGTCGATAGCCATTTTCTGGGGCTTAACTATAGGTTTATGATTGTAATATAAATATTGTAATGTAATATTAAATTAAATATTAATTATTAAATAAGTGAAACAAACCAAGTGTTTTAATTTCAATTAAATCATCCTGAATTATTGAAAACATAATTTATTCCTTACAAATAAATTGGCTAAAATCAATAATGATTCGTGTTTCAGAATATACAAAATATATATATATATATATATACCGCAATTATGAAAGTTTTGAAATTAAACGAAAAATCAATGATTTTTTTTTGCAATTTTCAGTAAACTTGGAATTTAAAAAAAATCATAAAAAATATTATCGTCAGGAGATCTGTCTCTTGGAGATAGATATCAAGCAAAGATTGCTATTTGAAAATATCTAAAAAAAGAATAATCAAAAAATACCCATTCCGTAATTAAAAAAAAATCGTTTAAAAGCCAAAATCAATGTTTACAAAATTTAAGCTATTTGAAAATTCAAAAAAAAATCACAATAATTAATATTTTCGAGAGATCTTCATAAAACTTCTTGGGGATATCAAGCAAAGCTAACTCTTTCAGAATGAGAAAGAAACAAAAAATACCACAATTAATCGGGACTTTTTTGTAAGGTAAAAGTAAATTTTAAGAAGTATGCTATCTTTTGTAATCACAGCTTTTATATATACAAGGTGGCCAGAAAAGGTGTGATAATCTTCAGGTAAAGTGGTTCATTGATTAATTTTAAGTAGAAAATTTAAGTAAAAAAATATTGTACGGTGCTTCATTAACATTCACGAGGCCATTGATATAATAAATATGTGACTAGAAATCAGTAATATTTTTGAAATATTTTTATTAAAATTAGTTCTGTTAACATCCAGCTAAACATAGCAAATGTTTATATAATGATAAGTCGATTATTAATAGCAATAATTATAAATAAAACATTTTTGGGATATTAATGGCCTAATAAAGCTTATTGGATAATTGCCCAATATTTTTATTTTGTGTTTTATTTTATTTATTTTTTTAGAAACTTTTTTTAGTTTTTTTTTTTTTTCTACTTAAAATTGATTAACGAAGATTATCACACCTTTTCTGTCCACCCTGTATATATATATATATATATATATATATATATAATGTGAATATATTACGAGTCCAGATTCAGACAATGTTTCACAAAATCGCATTTTTTATCGGTAACCTTACTTGTATGGCTTCATCTATTTCGCTTCAAGAATTGTACTAATTCTTCTTTTTTTTTTCTTTAGATGATATTTGTTGATGAGTGTGAGAAGTTTTCGTGATATAGTATATATATATATATATATATATATATTATTCCTTTCTTCACTTCTGTATTTTTTTAATACTAAATGTACATTTCGAGGATAATTAGGATAATACAACGTGTACGTATATTTATTTCAAATTTCAGTAAATTAAGAATTTAAAAAATCATAATAATATTCATTATTGAGAGATTTTCATTAAACTTCCTTTAGATATCCAACAAAGATTTCTTTACCTGGTATTGGCGTTCTTTTCAAAGGGATTGGCGCTTGTTGCTGGGCGGGGATGAATCCGGGAAGCCAGCCCCGTTCCGGAGCCCAAGCGTTCTGTCCCAGTCCGGACGAACAGGACTCGTCGTACTGAGTCCGACCCTGGTAGCCGGCCGACTCCGGTATGCTCATTGAGAAGTAACCATAACTATCCCGAGGCCAGAACGGGCCCGCGATTTTCGGAAAGTTTAGAATTATGATGTTTTTAACGGATAACGGCCACTCGATTTCACCACTGCTTTTAGCTTTTATAACAACGAGTCTCTGGATAACTTGAATGGATCAATAAAAAGCGTTATTAATAAAAAAATTATATGCTACTGGTTGTTGGTGTTGCGAAATTGTCTCACAAGTTGTCAACGTAGAATTTGTTAATTCATAAAGGACTTTAGTTTTATTCAAGTGTTTTTTTTTTTAGTTTTGTTAATTGTTTTATTACAAAAATGTAACTATAATAAAACACTTTTTTAACTTTGCATAAAAAAGTGTTTTATTATAATCTTACACAATGTATAACGAAGTAGAAGCTTCATTGATTAATAATTTGAAAAATGTAACTTTTTATAATGCTGTAAAAATACGAAATCAGTCGAGTAAAATACAAGACGAAACAAAGCAAGTGTTTGTATTTACTAAAAAAAATCTAAATACAAAAATCCTAAAGACATTTATTAGATTATTAATTAACGTCGACTATTGTTCTCAAGATTCCTTATTTTCTATACATTATTGTGCTTAAATGGCCTGATATGAACCATACAAGTAATAATAAATGAATTTAATTTTCATTATTATGTGCAATACTTTGAAGTTATTATTGAATATAATTTATTGATTAAATTCGAGTAAAAGAAATCTCTTCACTCAACTTTAAAATGAAAAGATAAACACGGATTTTTCTTCTAACAGGTCAGTATTGTAAACTAAAAATTCTTCGAATTTTAAAGGAGAATATTCAAAACAATCCTTCCATTTCTCAGAGAAAATTATAAGTGAGCAAAAAATTTATTGATTAAATTTAATCCAAGAAGAAAAATCAGTGTTTATTTTTTCACTTAAATTTCAGTGAAGAGATTTTTTACTCGAATTTAATCAATAAATTATATTCAATAATAACTTCAAAGTATTGCACATTAACAAAAAAAGGTTTAAAACTTGATATTCTATAAACTCCCAATTTCCCAAAGATTCTCACAAATATGCCAAAAATTTGCCATGAACCCAACATAACAAAAATTTATTAAACCTACTTTTTGTAGCAAGCAAAACCAAAAATTCAATATCCCAAATCCACAATATATTCATCTCATCACTCATTAACGACTGATATAACATAAAGACAAGGACTTCCGGCTGAAAGACCAATGGTCGATAGCCATTTAGTTCGTATTAAATTAAATATTATATTATAACTTAATTGTATGAAAGCATCAATAAAGATGTTATATATATTTTATAAACTTAATAAATATAACAAAATGGATACTCTTTTAAATAGATATAATAAATTCACTATTGCTATTTTTTTTTAGTTTGTGATTGGTAATTTGCCTTTTTTCTATACATATGTTCTGTAATCTTTTTATAGCGTCACACTGTTCTTATAAAATTTTTAATATGTAATTATAATTGTAATTTGGAAATGTAGATTCCGTTAGTAAAGTAAATTGAAATATTTTTGTTTACAATTATCATAAATTAAATTAAAATAATTAATAAATTATTTCCCCCTTTTTATATTAATTTATTAATTATGTTCACATTCTTTTTATTTCATTATAAATTGGTTTGAGATTACGTGAAGTGTTTTATACCAATAAATTAAAACTTAACTTGGTTTATTCTATTCTTCACTTTTATTTAATTTGTTTAAATAACTGTGACCCAGTGAATGAAATCCCTTTTCTATTAAAATTATTATGTAAAACTCCCCTCATTTTTTGTTAACCTTTCTCCCTCCACTAGGACCCGCATGAGCACTTTAAATTCAAATTTTTAAAATCATTAACATTTTTACCTGATGATGCACAGTATATTGTGAGGCAATAAAAATAATTTTGAAACTATATTCTACATACCTGTATAGTTTCAAAATTATTTTATTATTTTACTTTATCTAAACAAGGATGTCGTTTCAATAAATAAAAGACTCAACTATTCAATATATTAAATTATATATTTATATATAAGCATGTACACCTGATCTTATCTTTTAAAAATAGAAGAATTTTCCTGAATATTCTCTTTCAAAAATAGAAATAGAGTTTTCAACATATTTCCTTTTAATTAGTAGTAGTAATGGAAATGAAATTCATTTATTATTACTAGTGTTGGGCAAAATCGAGTGAATTTAGTAATCGAATATTTCTGAATAAACAATTTTAAGTAGCTAAAGTTAATAAATAACAATAAAATTGAGTTTATTGATCAATAGGCAAAACTTTCCAATATTAATATTATAAATAACATTGAGAAAATTGTCATAAACTTCATTTTGCAGTGACAAAAAAGATCGAAAAGATCGACTTTGCCCATCTCTAATTATTACTGTCATTCGAATTAAATGAAATCTCTATATAACAAAAAAAATATATAATGGAATAGTATTATTACTATTAGTATAAGGTGCTCTCGCTAATTATTGTTTTATTGTTAATTGTTAATTGAATTCTTGCCAATGTTTGTTAGTTACATTAAGTATCTATATTTCTACACTATTTGTAATTTAATTTGTGTTCAAAGGATTTTTTCCGTTAATATATATTTATTATTATTATTATTATTAATTGTGTCGAAGTGTACACTGAAAATTCTTCTAATTGAATAATTTAAAATTAGGAACAAATTAATTTCATTAAACAATTAAAACGGCTCTCAAATTTTACTATACACTAATTTTATGAATTTTAATTATTTGCTTAATATCAGCAACAAATTTCAAATTTTCTAACAGAATTTTAATACTTTTTCAAAAAATATAATAAAAACAAAATTTATTCCTTACATTACCTATTTATTTTTCATGATTAATTAGTTCATATATATATATATATCTTTATTTCTGCAGACAGTTTTATATACAATAAATTAACAATATAATTCTTATAATATGTTATACGTTGTCCTTAGAAAACGGCTATCGACCATCGGTCTTTCTGCCTTTAGTTCATACCATATCATATTTTTTTACTTTTAAATGATGTGTACATTATTTTTTTTACCAATTGCTTTGCTACCGAATATTAAAATGTATAATTATATTATTTTCATTATTTTTGCCAGGTTTACTTCTGTTTACTTGTTTTAATTTGTATGTATTGCCTTTGCAGTGATTTTAATTCAATTTTTTTGCATTTTGTAACTTTTTTGTAAAATATTTTATACGTATTTGATTTTCTTATATATTTATTCACCGTGCGCATCATTATTGTTATTGTGTTTATGGATTCTAATTGGAAAACTCAATGGTTATCAATGATCTAGGAGTTATTAGTATAATTGTTACAAAATCAATTCAATATATTATTGTATTTTGTAATTACAGATTGTCATTAATTGTAAAAAGGTGATTTTCCGTAAATAAAGAATTAATAATTAATAATTTTAAATAATAACCGTTTGTTATAATGAAATCACTTGGTTTTGTTTTTTAGTAAAACAAAACCAAGTCATTATAACAAACGGTTATTAAATATGTTTTACCAAGTGATAAATGAGAAAATAGTATACAATTTTAAATAAATTGGCTGAAATAATGAAATAATAAATAAGGACGAATTTTTCAATTTTTTAATGATGTTGATTATCATTTTATCGCAACCAATATAATGGGTTGCGATAAAATGAAATAGACGGAAATAGAATGAAATAGACGGAAAGACCACTGGTCGATAGCCAATAACATTTTGAAATTTGTATTATTTATTTTGTACATTTTTCTGTAAATATCTTCAAATAAAGATTATTATTATTAAATAAAATATATTTATTGCGTGTTTATAACTATTTATTAATTTTATTACGGCTCAAACTCCAACAGTAATCTTCACATTGTCAAAAATTATTTATTTTGTACATTTTTCTGTATATATCTTCCAATAAAGATTATTATTATTAAATGAAGTATATTTATTGCGTCTTTATCGCTATTTATTAATTTTATTACGGCTCAAATTTCAACAGTAATCTTCACATTGTCAAAAAATTACAAATAATTTCAATGAAATAATAATTTTACTGGCTATTAATAATAATAAAAATAATAAAAAGAGCGTTCAACCACTTGGTTACAGTTATTTAAATAAATTAAATAAAAATAATTTGAAAATAAAGAGCTAAAGAGGAACTAATAATCATTGAATGGTTTCATCTATTTTTCTATACAGGTTGATTTTAACCAGAGGTGAGTAAAGTTTTCGATCTTTTTTGGTTACTGCAAAATTAAGCACATGACATTTTTATTAATACAACGTATTCCATTAATATCAGTAATTAGTTCCTATTCACTGAAGAACATATTTTTTTATTGTTGCTTGTTGATATTATATATACAATAAATATTATTAATAGCAATAATTATACATGTAATGTTAAAAACAAATTCTAGTCAAATATTTAAGATAACTCAATAAAACACTTTTAACTTTGTTTGCACAAAAAAAAAAATAGTTGTGCAAACAAAGTTAAAAGTGTTTTATTGAGTTATAATAAACCATGTACAACCAAGTGGAAGCCTTAACAATTAACAAGTTAAATATTTAAGATATTAATAGCCTCATAAAGCATATTGAATAATTACCGAATATTTTTTTGTATTTTATTTAATTTAATTTTTTATATACAAACATCTTTATTCAGACAATATGACAACAAAAAATTACAAATTTTATTATAACAATTGGACTATCGACCATAGGTCTTTCTACCCTTATTGGTATTATTTATATATATATATATATATATATATTACATATTTATTCCTTACAAGTGTGGTTTAACAATTTTTTTAACATTTTTGACAATTTATTTAAACTTTAAACAAATGCTCTTGTAGGAATGGCTATCGGCCGGAAGCTTTTCAGTCACAGATAGAAAAAATGTATTGTTTTAATTTTCCGGGTTATTGGTATTATTTATTTAAATTTGCTTCCATACAAATAAAATCCCGAGATTGCCCACCACTAATTTTAGCACTGCCAAAAAACTCGAGTGAATCAATAATATTAATAAATATTGATAAAAAAAATATTAAATAAATTTCCTTCAATAAAATTAATTTATGTAAAAAATAAAACGATTTGATAAAATATGGAAAATTTACCACGAAGTAACGATCAACTCTATTCAGATGTTAAATTAATTTTTGCAAGATTTATTAGTGCTTCTACAAAAATCACTCACTTGTTATTAAAACGATAGTCTTTTATATTAAAATGTTAGTTGCAAAGTTTTTCAATTGCATTCCACTTTATATACAAAAATCTTTAATCAGACAAAAAATTTTAACAAACATTGAATATATACATTAAAATAAAATGTATAGTTTCGAGTTTACGTAATGTGATTAATCACAATATTTTGTGATTAATCGCGAAAATATTGTGATTAGTCACAATATTTTGTGATTAATCACCTCACGTGATTGTTATTCCTTACTTCAGTGAAGTGGGGAATAACAGTCTGTTATTCCTTACTTCACTGAAGTATCTTTCTATTCCGTTATTTAAATCTGCAGAATTCCTGCAATGTTGAGAAAACTTCACTGAAGTAAGGAATAACAGTCTTTCCTTTTTTCTTTCTATTTAAAATCTATTTAAAATAGATAAATATACAGGTTTGTCTGTTCTGGGCAATCGATATAAAGTAAAAAGGCAGAAAGACCTCCGTTTCTGCCTTTTTACTTTATATCAAATACGTTTTCTTTTATCAGAAATATATTTTTCATTAAAATGCAAACGTCTATTAAAAGCTCTTAAACACGAAAATCCCAAACAACAGCCGCAAACATTTTACATGTAAAAATCTACACGTTAATCCTTTAATGTTTTACATGTAAAATGTTTGCAGCTGTTGTTTGGGATTTTCGTGTTTAAGGTTGCGGTTTAGTGGAAAGAGATAGCTATATAGTAAAATGGAAATAATCGTTTGAAAATAGAGCTATTCTTTTGGATTTCATAATATGAATGTGTATTTACATTTTTTATCTACCAAGTATAAAGTATCAGTCTAAATAAGAAATAAATCGTTAATTTTCGTGTATTGCGTCAATTTACTAGTTTAAGTTAGAAAAGAAAATTATAAGATATAATGAAATTAATAGGTCATGTCTGCTAAGTTATTTGAATACAGAATTTAGTGAAATCCTTTAAATTTTCATTGCACAAGTTTTTATTAGCAAAAATTTAATTTAAAATTTGCTATAAATTTGATCAATTTTCATTGTTTTTCATAATTATTTTTCACAGAAACTAAACATTAAAATAATTTTTAATTTATCTGATGAAATTCCTGCTTATTTTAAGATTATTTTAATGTATAATACAATATTGTTCATTGATCACAACAACAATCTAACTCAAATTAGTGATTGCCCATATTTGTATAGCTATCTCTTCCTTCTAAACCGCACCCTTAAGAGCTTTTAATGGACGTTTGCATTTTAATGCAAAATATATTTCTGATAAAAGAAAACGTATTTGTTAATGTGAAATATTTTTGCCATAAATTGAATCCGATTTGATCAACAAATTTGGAAAAGCAATTGAAAAAAAAAATGTGTAATCATTCATAGTTGACAAATTGTAAAATCAAGTACTTTAATCTCAATCTTGCAATCATTCAAAAAAAGCATGCAATATCTAAAACCAATTTACTTTTAATAAAAACAAGCCTGTTTTCAACTACAGTAGCGTATAACTTTATATCTTTTTACATAACAATAAAAATGAAAGTATGTATTCAGGACCTTTCCTTCGTCTCAGTGAAACACAAACAGAATCAACTGAAAATCGATTTTGTGATTTAACTCGCACCGAACCGAACTGATTAATTTATGTGTGTGTGTTTGAATTTCTTTGTGTGAATAAATTAGCACTGCTGAAACAACTGTCAGAGAGGATATCTGCAGTAATACTGAAGAGCTGGTTCCGAGCGAGAGGGGGTTGGGAATCCAACCCCTTCGCCGGGGGTGTTCACGTGGATCGCCGGACTCACGTGTAAGGACGCGTGTCTGCTCCCGTGCTTGGTGGCGTGGAAGTCTGTGTATTTAATTTAGACTACACCCTGACTTTTACAACAAAGATTCAAATATTAAATTACTGCGTGTTTTTATTCAATTATGTTTTTAATAATTGAGTTGGAGGAAAATTGATGCTAGAGAAGACCAGTTGCTTTAAATTCTTCGAAAATATTTAATTTTTTTTAGAAATAGTTTATTTTAGCAATAAATACAATTACAGGTGTGTACTATAATATGTATTGTTTGTATATTAAAAAAATATCGTCTGTAGTTGTTGCTGTGGAGAGTTCATTTTTTCCGTCCTCGCCTCGTGATTCTTGGTTGTGAGACCTTATCTCGTGCTAGCGGTATTGAAGGATGTCTTCTGTTTATTTAATTTCGTTGTTTAATAGTATTTTTTTTTAATTTTATCTTATATGGTAGATTTGCTAACCAATCTGTGTCAAATTTCAAAATTTGCTCTTAAAATCTGAATTGCAGATTCGAAACTTCCTCCACATTATCATCCATTAATATAATAACCTAGGAAGCGTTCTTTCGCGCAATTTCAAAAATGGTTGCAAGTGTGATTATGCTAATCCATCATTGTTTCGCATAAATTAAGCCTGAACAAAAAAAAAATCAAAGACATACGTTCGCCCCGAGAGAAATGCCGGCTCTCCAGCAACAATGCACAACGCTCGCTGGAAGGAGCAAGCAGCGCCGAACCGGCCTTCCGGTATCGATTCAATTATAGCGTTTCATTTGGTCTTATTCACAACGGCAGATATATGGAAACGACAGTCATGCCACACGAGGCAATAAAACAAAACGAGAGAAAAATCTTTAAACGCGCATTTTTCGTCTCTTTCGCGAGAGAGATAAATAAAAGTGAAAGTCGCCGGTTCGTGTTCGTTGTAGGCGTCGACGGGTTCGTTCCATAGACCCAAACGGGATGCTTGGTGAGAGAAAAAAAGAACGCGGCACTTTCTTTCTGGTCAAAATTCGTTGATGTGCTCAAATTTTGACCCGATACTCTTGGTTGGGCTGGTGAGGATGTGGGTCAGTACTTTTACGCGGAGGCCTCACGATTTGGATCACTTTTATACATCTAGTTTTGATTTTGTGTATTCACAGGGAGATTATTGGACGGTTACTTTTACTTCAATGTACAGTTGTTGCTATTACTTTAATTGGAAATTCGTAACGACATTTACAACAACTACACCTCAATATAAAAAAAAATTACAATGAATTTAAACAAGGAAAATTTCTGGCAATGATCAATAAAACTCGATCAAACCCTTTTTCCAACTGCAAAAAATCATTGCCAGAAATTTTCCTTGTTTAATTTCATTGTAATTTAAATAACTGCAAACGTGTGAATCATCTTTGTTTCATTTTATTTAATTAAAATTTTAGTGTTGCAGCCATTTTTGAAATTGCACGAAAGAACGCTTCCTAGGTTATTATATTAATGGATCATAATGTGGAGGAAGTTTAGAATCTGCCTTCATTTTTTTTATGTTAGGTCAAAATTATTAACATATTATCTTAATAAATTGTGGATCTTGTCGATTACTACTTGTCTACTCACCCTTTAGCGGCCATTATTTTAATCAATCATTAACTTTATAATTACGAACATGTATACGAAAATTTATCGAAATTGAATCATTCGTTCTTGGTGATTACATTTCTATGGCACTTAGTATATAATGCTCTGACATATACAATCAAAACACACCAAAGTACACTAATTCTTTAGCTTTCATTTCCCGCCGTTTATATTTAGTAACTTATCCTTGACTGCAGATAGTGCTGTTGACCCTTTCCATGTGGGTGAAATTGTTTCTTATAATTAATTTTCGGTATAATTTAATTAATGCTAAATTCATGTACATTGCAAAATCTCTCTTATGCATTCATTAAACATTTTAAAGATTAAAAGCAATTGCATTATTTACATTTATACAAAAATTAGGCCAATAAGCTACCGAAAATATAGCGTTTTACAGCGCAAACACGGACAAAATAAAATGCCATCCCAATTATCGTAAAACATTGTTATTAATCCAATAACGCAAGAACTATTATAACTTTTGCTTTATAACTTTATTGCCCAACAGCTGAACCAATTACAGGATTATGTTATATAAAAAAAACTTATAATAATTAAACTGTAATGCTTTAAACAAAACCATTTTATCCCTCCCAAATTTCGTAACCCATAATCCACTAATTTACTTTTGTCTACAACAACTAATAGTTAATATTATTATTTGTATGAAGACATATTTTTTTACATAATGTTTAATTTTGTTTACTAATATTAATTTATACTTTGTTCTCTTTTTTTCTGTTTAAATTTAACTAACTTTGCTTGTACTCTTCTTATATTATGATTTTGATTGTATATTTTCCCTTGTTGGATTCTTCCGTTGGAAAATAAAAATTATTATTATTATTATTATATAGCATTGAAGACCAATTATCTACAGCTTATTAAATTGTAAATTATAATATTGTAAAATTATATAATGTAGTAATATTTTATTCCTTTCTTCACTTTTTTTATTTTTATCACTATATGTACATTTCAATCACAACATGCTCTTTTTCAATAGTTTTATGTAAAATTGACAAATAAATAAATAAACATATTACTGATCACTGAGGCTTCTACTTCGTTATACATTGTGTAAGATTATAATAAAACACTTTTTTAACTTTGTTGTGTATAACAGTATTCTGTTATACAAACAAAGTTAAAAAAGTGTTTTATTATAAATAAATAAACATGTAAACAAAATATAATATACAAATGTGATGTGTTATTAAAAAATCAGATAAAGGTAATTAATTCAATTAAATCAATTCATTTTAATAAATTGTTATTTAACGGAGTTAAGTTATAATTCAAAAATTTACTAGAATTTTTATACATCTCAATTGCTTCTAACATATTTAGTTTTGGAGAATTTGACATTTTTAAAATTTTTAAACTGTTTAACGAAATTTTATGTCCAAATGTTATTATGTGGTTAGCAATTGCGGATTTTTCTCTGTTGTTTATTTTTGAATAATATATGTGTTCTTTGTATCTTGTTTTTAAGATTCTTTTTGTTTGTCCAATCTATAATTTCTCACAGTTACAGAACTGTGCTGAATCAATATTGATATTTATTTATATTTATATTCAGGTTTGTCTTACTATTATTATAATGTAAAATTATTTTGTATTATCCTGTAATTGGGCTACTGTTTCCTGTTGGGTAATAAATTTATTATTATTATTATTATTATTATAATTAATGCCACTTTTTTCTAAATCATTACTTTTGTTAAATGCATTTCCTTATAAAAAAATTGTCTTAGTTTTAGAATAAAATGCTGGTGTTAGGTTAAATTTTTAAATAATTTAATTAATCTATAATTTAATTTAGGTTCATGAATAATTTTAACAACTTTTTTATTTGTTTTTGTTTCATTGATTTTTTCTAATTTTGTAATATGATTAATTAAATATTTCCTTTTTTGTTTGTTAATTATTTTTTTAATTATTGAAACATCATAATTTAGAAATTTTGCAACATCTAGAATTAATTTAAATTCCTCATTTCTATTTTGAACTGTAATTGGTAAATTCATTGTTCGAAAAGTCATGCTGTTAAAAATTGAAAATTTATGTTTTATATTACAAAAAGAGCTCGAATGTATATAATTAAAGGTGTGTGTTGATTTTCTATAAATATTAAAATTTAATTTCTTATTGTTTCTAATAAATAAAAAGTCTTAAAATGGAAGACAGCCGTTAGTTTCAGTTTCGTGTGTAAAATTGATACTGCGGAATAATTTGTTTAATTCATTTAGAAAAAATTGGATATTAACGTTATTTTTAATAATAGCAAAAATGTCATCTACAAATCTAAACCATAAATTTGGAAAATTATAAATTTTAGATTTGGAAATATTTTCTAAATGGTTCATGAAAATATTTGCTAAAAATAGTGATAATGGGTTGCCCATTGCTGTACCGAAAGTTTGTTTGTAAAATTTATTGTTAAATTCCATAATGGCCATCATCTGTTATCCAAATGCTAGATAACTTCAATAAATGAATTTGTTTAGGGAATATTAAAACAAATAATTAAAATATGTCTGTAAAGACATATTTTCATAATTATTAAAGCAAATAATTAATATTAAAACAATGAATTAAAATATGTCTGTAAAGACATATTCTCGTAATTATTTGTTTTAATTTTCTCCAACAAAATTCGTTTATTGAATACATCTAGCGTTTGGATAAATGTAATGAAAAAATCTTTGTTTATGAAGCTCACTTCAATATTTTATAATTCTTTTACATTGTTCTCATTAATCTCCTGGTAATACATGATCCCTAATAAATGTTTGTTTTTTAATAATTTAAACATTTATTATATTATTTTATAATGGTTTAAGTACATAACCAAAATACAAAAACTCTGCACCTGGAACCTTGATCTGGTATACCGACGGATCAAGAAAAGAGGGAAGAACTGGCACAGGAATATACGGCGTAACCCCAAGATGTTATATCTATGTATCTTTGGGGAAGATGGCAACGGCACATCAAGCCGAAATCTTCGCGATCAACCAATGTATATTGGAAAACCTACGTAGAAGTTACAAAAGGCACTAATCCGATAGCCAAGCAGTTCTAAAACCGCTTGACAACTGCAAGATCCAATCTGAGCTAACATGCGAATGCATCCAAAACCTGATAAAACTGGAAACAATAAACACCGTAACACTGCGGTGAATGCCTGGACGTACAGGGGAGGATAGCAATGAGAAGTGGAATGCTCCGGCAAAGAGAGTCCCTATATTGGACCAGAACTGATGATATTAATATCAAATAAAATGATAAGACAATGTGTAAGAAAGTGGAGGATACGTCAAGCGCTGAAATAACCTGGCAGGGCAAGCACAGAAAACTAATCTTGGAAAAACCCTGCCAA
The DNA here is from genome assembly GCA_963082785.1 of Philonthus spinipes. Lineage (NCBI taxonomy): Eukaryota > Metazoa > Arthropoda > Insecta > Coleoptera > Staphylinidae > Philonthus > Philonthus spinipes. Next base: position 16,021,263 of record OY720318.1, on the reverse strand, counting down.
GAACTAGCTACTGAATCTCTCAGACTCAGCAGAAATAACCTTAGAATAGTCACAGGTATGATAACTGGATACTGTACCCTAGGGAAACACCTGCATGACATCAAACTCTTTACGAAAGAACCTATAGGCATGGCAGAGCCTGAAGAAGATAAAGATGCCTCTCATAAACTATTGTAGTGTGAGGCAATTGCCTCCTGGAGGAAAGAAAACCTAGTTCAGTGCAATCCAACTGAAAGGAAGAATGATTGAAAAGTTACTGAGACTGGCAAACGAGATTCCGTCTCGTTTTGCCAATTTTTTTATTAACAACAGTTATGGAAGAAGTACAATAAGCCTAGGGCAACAATAACCCACACTTCCATTGCTTGTACAAAAAAAAAACAAAAAAGTACAAAACCAAAGATTATAACTTCAGTCTTCAGATAAGACATCGAGATTATATCTTCAGTCTTCAGACAAAACTTCGAGATTATAACTTCAGTCTTCAGACAAGACATCGAGATTATACCTTCAGTCTTCAGACAAGACATTGAGATTGTAGCTTCAGTCTTCAGACAAGACATCGAGATTATAACTTCAGTCTTCAGACAAGACATCGAGATTATAACTTCAGTCTTCAGACAAGACATCGAGATTATAACTTCAGTCTTCAGACAAGACATCGAGATTATAACTTCAGTCCTCAGACAAGACACCGAGATTATAACTTCAGTCTTCAGACAAGACATCGAGATTATAACTTCAGTCTTCAGACAAGACATCGAGATTATAACTTCAGTCTTCAGACAAGACATCGAGATTATAACTTCAGTCTTCAGACAAGACATCGAGATTATAACTTCAGTCTTCAGACAAGACATCGAGATTATAACTTCAGTCTTCAGACAAAACATCGAGATTATAACTTCATTCCTCAGACAAGACATCCAGATTATAACTTCAGTCTTCAAACAAAACATCAAGATTATAACTTCAGCATTCAGACAAAACATCGAAGTTATAACTTCAGTCTTCAGACAAGACATCGAGATTATAATTTCAGTCTTCAGACAAGACATCGAGATTATAACTTCAGTGTTCAGACAAGACATCAAGATTATAATTTCAGTCTTCAGCCAAGAAATCAAGATTATAACTTCCTTTTTTCTTCTACACGCACATAAAGATCCGTTATTATTTGGAAGCAACAATCGAGCCGGAAATAAAAAAGAGAATTTATGGTCAATTTTATTTCCTATTCCGAAAAATTAATAACCCGACCAATTATCCAGATCGAAAATTTCTCTCGAAGATTTCAGGCCTGATTCGCCTCATAAAATCGATGAACGGTCCTTTCACAAAATTTGCTATCCGAAAATTCGCGGGCCGGATTGAATAAATTCCGGTGTCCGCGTCGAAACGCCGATTAGCAACGTCTAGACTTTTACGCAAAGTGCGTCCGAAACTGGAATGATTAAAAGTGAAAGCGGCGAATTATTCCGCGCGCTAGTTTCGCACACACAACCGCGAATAGAGCTCCTTTCCTCAAAAAAATAATTAAAACCATTTTTTTCGTAAAAAGTAAATAATAGTAAATTATAATTGTTTGCACTGGAGTAAAACCTTGGCACGTGCCACCGAAATTAGATTTTAGTGTCTGTGCATGCATGGGAATTTACATAAACTTGAAAATGTCAGAAACTGTATTTAAAAGGATTTTCCTTGTGTTTTAATTAAAATAGATTATTTTAATTAAATATATATAAAAATCTTTATTTCAGGACTAATAATGCAATACAAAACTACTATACAATATCATACAGTACATATCAGTCCCAAACTGGTTATACATTATTTATTGGTGTTAATGCTGGCAGCAACTTACACAAGTCAACATGTTATAATAATTGAAACAATATACAGAGAGGTTTTTTTATCAGTATACATTATGGGAAGTGTATAACTTCAAAAAACGCGAGTCAAACGCAATGTGTGTATGTTTAGTTGCTTATTTGGCATAGAAGTGTTCAATTGCGTGTTATAGGCAACTAAACACACACACATCAATGCGCTTGACTCGCGTATTTTGCAGGTATACATAGGGGAAATGTATACTGTTAAAAAAAGCTCTCTGTTTATATACAGAGAGGTTTTTTTAACAGTATACATATCCCCTATGTATACATGTAAAATACCCAAGTCAAACGCATTGATGTACATGTTGCCTATAATACGCGATAATAAAAAAAACAATTAAACAATTTTCTATTTCTGTTTATGAAAATATCGAAATGCACAATGTGGAAGAATTCTTTCAAATTGTCTTAATAAAATCTCTTAATATTTTTTTACCTGGAATTTCTCCATAATAATACGTGGCGTATTTTTGATAACAAAAGGAAATTGCTGGTGATGGTAACGCATGCAGTGTTAGTCATGATTTATTTCGTTGCGTTTTCCAAAGAAAATGTTTTAGTTTAATTATTTTTACAATTATCCTAACTGAGGTATTCGGCCTTTGGATTCATTTAAAACATGTCTTATCCTCCTCTAGTACTGTTGGAATTGTAATACAAACTTGAAATTCGACTTTTTATTCATTTGTATACATTTTCGATCAAATATTTCACACATTTTGAAGTTCAGCGTTTGACGTTTAGTTTTGTGTTATAGACAACACACATTAATCGGCTCAATGCGTTTGACTTGGTTTTTTTACAGGTATACAGTTCGCCTAATGTATACTGATTAAAAAACCTCTCTGTATATACATTTACATTATATATATATATATATATATATATATATAATGCGCATTAATACAAAAGACATTACAATAATTTAAAACAAAATTACGGGTGTGAAGTTACCAATAGATTTCGCCAATAGATCATAAAAACTTTAAAAATCAACATTTTGCATTCATTTCTTCACTAAAGCATTCAGCATAATCTCTTCTAGAGGTTGGAATTAATAAACGCAATTTTCAACCCCTTTCAACCCCCTAAACAACCCCTTTTCTCTCTATTTCTTAATTTTCTCTATGTGTTCCCTCCTCAAAAAACATCACTTTCACCTAGATATACTCCCCATATACCTTTTAAAAACTTGAAAAAGAAAAAACTTTCACACCTCACCCCCAACCCCCATAAAAAATATAATAATATTTTACTCCATTTTTTTTTTATTTGAAAAAAAAGTCTTAATATTCCTTTAATTTACGCAAAACAACATGTAGAACAAAACAAAATATTCAAAATAAAAAACCACCCCTCCCCCATTCATTCCAAAAATTAATTATAACATCATTCACAAGAAATAATAAATTTTAAGTAATTGTTCCTTCTTTCACACGAAATATTTTTGTACAGTTGAATTCTCCATACACTATTTGTTCATTTTTAACAAAAACATTTTTCACACCGGACTTGCCCCACTCCCTAAAAATTAAAAATCGAAAAATCACATGTTTTCGATAAATAATTAATTTTCACCAATTGTTCCTCCCTTCATAGAAAACTTATTTATAACGGTTGAATTCCCCATACATTAATTGATCATTTTCAACAAAAACATTTTTCATACCGGATTTCCCCCATCCCCTAAAAATTAAATATAGAAAAATCACATGTTTTCTATAAATAATTAATTTTCACCAATTGTTCCTTCCTCCATAGAAAATATTTTTATACAGTTGAATTCTCCATACATTAATTGATCATTTTCAATAAAAACATTTTTCACACCGGACTTCCCCCACCCCCTAAAAATTAAAAATCGAAAAATCACATGTTTTCGATAAATAATTAATTATCACCACTTGTTCCCTCCTTCATAGAAAATCTTTTTATACAGTTAAATTCTCCATACATTAATTGATCATTTTCCACAAAAACATTTTTCACACCGGACTTCCCCCACCCCCTATAAATTAAAAATCGAAAAATCACATATTTTCGATAAATAATTAATTATCACCACTTGTTCCCTCCTTCATAGAAAATCTTTTTATACAGTTGAATTCTCCATACATTAATTGATCATTTTCAACAAAAACATTTTTCACACCGGACTTCCCCCACCCCCTATAAATTAAAACTCGAAAAATCACATATTTTCGATAAATAATTAATTATCACCACTTGTTCCCTCCTTCATAGAAAATCTTTTTATACAGTTGAATTCTCCATACATTAGTTGATCATTTTCCACAAAAACATTTTTCACACCGGACTTCCCCCACCCCCTATAAATTAAAAATCGAAAAATCACATATTTTCGATAAATAATTAATTATCACCACTTGTTCCCTCCTTCATAGAAAATCTTTTTATACAGTTGAATTCTCCATACATTAGTTAATCATTTTCCACAAAAACATTTTTCACACCGGACTTCCCCCACCCCCTATAAATTAAAAATCGAAAAATCACATATTTTCGATAAATAATTAATTATCACCACTTGTTCCCTCCTTCATAGAAAATCTTTTTATACAGTTGAATTCTCCATACATTAGTTGATCATTTTCCACAAAAACATTTTTCACACCGGACTTCCCCCACCCCCTATAAATTAAAAATCGAAAAATCACATATTTTCGATAAATAATTAATTATCACCACTTGTTCCCTCCTGCATAGAAAATCTTTTTATACAGTTGAATTCCCCATACATTAATTGATCATTTTCAACAAAAACATTTTTCACACCGGACTTCCCCCACCCCCTATAAATTAAAACTCGAAAAATCACATATTTTCGATAAATAATTAATTATCACCACTTGTTCCCTCCTTCATAGAAAATCTTTTTATACAGTTGAATTCTTCATACATTAGTTGATCATTCTCCACAAAAACATTTTTCACACCGGACTTCCCCCACCCCCTATAAATTAAAAATCGAAAAATCACATATTTTCGATAAATAATTAATTATCACCACTTGTTCCCTCCTTCATAGAAAATCTTTTTATACAGTTGAATTCTCCATACATTAGTTGATCATTTTCCACAAAAACATTTTTCACACCGGACTTCCCCCACCCCCTATAAATTAAAAATCGAAAAATCACATATTTTCGATAAATAATTAATTATCACCACTTGTTCCCTCCTTCATAGAAAATCTTTTTATACAGTTGAATTCTCCATACATTAATTGTTCATTTTCAACAAAAACATTTTTCACACCGGACTTCCCCCACCCCCTATAAATTAAAACTCGAAAAATCACATATTTTCGATAAATAATTAATTATCACCACTTGTTCCCTCCTTCATAGAAAATCTTTTTATACAGTTGAATTCTCCATACATTAATTGTTCATTTTCAACAAAAACATTTTTCACACCGGACTTCCCCCACCCCCTATAAATTAAAAATAGAAAAATCACATGTTTTCGATAAATAATTAATTTTCACCAATTGTTCCTTCCTTCATAGAAAATCTTTTTATACAGTTGAATTCCCCATACATTAATTGATCATTTTCAACGAAAACGTTTTTCACACCGGACTTCCCCCACCCCCTATAAATTAAAAATCGAAAAATCACATGTTTTCGATAAATAATTAATTTTCACCAATTGTTCCTTCCTTCATTGAAAATCTTTTTAAACAGTTGAATTCCTCATTCATTAATTGATCATTTTCAATAAAAAAAAACATTTTTCACGCCGGACTTTCCCCACCCCCTAATAATTGCAAGTGAAAAATAATCCCATTTTTATTGATAAAAAATAGTTTTTCGGCATATTTGGAAAATATTAATAGATAATAGAAACTAAGTTGATTTACAGATAGGAAATATTTTTTGTTTGATTGATATGGAATTAGTTTTACAAAAATAGCTGAACCTCCAATTTTAAAGGACATATTTTAGGCTGTCAAAATGTGATTCATTTAAGCAACATCTCCGAACCGCTCAAGAGTAAAAAAAAATCCGATAAAATTAAAACGGAAGTACTTGTTTTGTTACCGTTGATATATTCTATTGCATATTTACATTTGAGGGGTATCGGCATTTTTTTACATTTCTGGAAATAAAAATAATGTGGGGTCCAATTTCTGATATTCAAGCACCAATTACATAATTAAAAAATCTTTACTATGTAATCTGTACTATACAAAAATTGAATAAATACCACCATTTTGCTTAAAGTACACTTAAATGAAATGGGACAAAGGAGAATAAATATTTTTGTCTACGAAGCTCCACTTCTCCATTATTAATTTTCGGCAATTGTTCCTCCAAACTATAGAAATATGTTTGCACGGGCGTTTTCCTCATACAATAGATTTTATTTTTTTATATAATTGTAACTTTCGTTTTCATTGATTAAATCAATAACAAAACATTTTTCACGTAAAACTTTCAACATTGCGATTATGGAAAAAATATTTCATTAGAAATATATATCTATTTATAAGACTGGGTGTCGCTGACGAGGAGATTTAGAAAAAAGCAATGAACTTCTTTGTTTTTTCAATATTGGAAACGAATAGATTTGTAAATCCCACAATTTTAAAATAAAATACGCTGAAACACAATTTAATCCAATAAAACTTTTCCGAGTAAACTTCATTTATATCTGCATAGCTGCCGTGTAGTTGTTGTAAATCTCACTCTCAGAATTTTGAAAAAAAGTGCCCTCATAAAGTTTAAATAGAGTTTAATGTTTTAGTTATTTGTTCATCATTCGTATTAATTTAGATGGTTGTTAAGAAGTTACATTTTTTCGTTTATATTCGTTACTTGTTTAATTATTTTACGTAAGTTATCATTTCTTTATTATATTATTTTAAGTGTTTTTTTTTACATATAGATTTATTTAAAAGTGTTTTTCATTTATTCATTTAACATATTTCAGTTTTATTAGTGTTTAAGTTTTCATTTTTACATAATTAACCAATATGGATAAAATGGATAAACTTTATGTTTTTTTATTGAATTCCAATTTAAGTTATAAGCAGATAAAGTCATTGAAGCTTGGGAATGATTTAGTTGGTAAGGCCTCTATCATAGTATATGGGTCTGATACTAAATTCAATAGACGAAATATAATCCAACGCATAAAGAATAATTCAAAAAATTTAACTTCAAGATTGTTGCAACAAATTAAAAATCAAACTGTATCTAAATCGTATATCAATGATGAACCTGAAATTCAAAACTCAGTAAAATTGACTGATCATTCGAATATTGCAAATAATGAATCTGATTCTGCATCGATATCTAATGCATCTGAAATTGATGTTTCAGCAGCAATAATCGATGATATTGACAATAAATTAATAAATTTATATTCAAAATCGTCAAAAACTTCAACATTTAATGTAATTCTACCTGTGGGGACTAAAAATACATATCCCGAACCATTATATAAGAGTAATTGGATATTGGAGGGCACTTTTACCATAGACGTAGACGAACTTTCTACAATTTTTAAATCAGGAAAACTGTGCCAAAGTGTTTATCCTTTCTTTTTTTCTGAAAAACTTAAAGAAGTTAACACTACATGTATTTTTAATGTGCAAAGCTACAATAAATTAGTGTCAGGTCGTGTAGTGATTTACGGATATTGTAGCCAGAGGAATTGCAAAAAATTTAAAATAGAAGTAGACAGTTATCGTGTGTCTGTTTGGAGTAATTCGATTGATTTTTGTCATGGTACTCAATTAACTAGGCAGGTAAGGGGCGTTGAACGCGATTTATTGGGAAATGAAATGTTATTAACAACAGCTTTGAACGTACGTAAGTACAAAATTAATACAACTCGCTTTATAAGCGAAACTTTAAATTTAGGCAAAATAAAGTCTGATTGTGTATACCGTAAAATTAAAAATGAGGCTGTTGGAAGGCGTGATCGTTCCAGTGATGATATTTTTGATTTAATGTTAATGCAAAGGGACCATCCAGAATATATTTTTAAGGTTGCCCAACCACTTTTTGTACACATTATGAACAAGGAACAGGTTAATTTTGTAAAATATTATTGCTCTGAACCGGTTCCAAATTTGTATATAGATGCCACAGGGGCTGTTATTAGGAAACCCTATTTAAAGTCAAAACGGGTTCTCTATTATGCCGGAGTAGTGCAGTTAAGGAATCGCAGAATAATTCCTGTAATGGAACTGATTTCTGCAAAACATGATACGTCAACACTTTCGACGTGGTTAATAGAAACAAAAACATATTTTAATAAAAAATCATGTTGGCCATGTTTTAAAACGGTGACATCAGATTTTAGTTTGTCTATAATTAACTCGATTTGTGAGTCCTGGAATATGATCGGATTAGGACAATATTTAAATGACATTTTTGACCATATAAAAAACGAGACCAATACAACACAACACAACATCACACTTAAATTGTGTTATGCACATTTATTGAAATTAATGACGCGGGATGTAAATAAATATTATTCTGATCGTGAAATAAGGCAAACTCTAAAAAAAATTATAGCTTCACTCTATTTAGTTGAGTCTTTTACAGAATTAAAACTTGCCATTGAAAGATTGTTCTGCATCTTATTAATTAAATACGAAACCGACCAATTTAATTATTCATTGCAAGCATTAAACACTATGACACCAGTTTCTCCTGATTTGGAGGAGTTTGAGATTGTGGAGGAAAAAGAAAAGGAAATATCAAAAGCTTTTTATAGAAATAATAAATTTTATTTATATTTTAAGCAAATGTTTGACGATTTAGTTACACAAAATAATATTACTAATAGTAATTTAGTAACAAATAAATTTCAAAATATTGATTTTTGCAATTTATTTTTACGGCATTATATTCCGTATGTGCCAATGTGGACCAATATGGTTTTGCCTATACAAAACAATGCTTTAGTGGAGAATTGGTTCGGCACAGTCAAAAATAATATTTTAGCTGGAAAAATGCACGATAAACCTTCAAGGTTTATTCGAAAAATCAGAGACTTTGTGTTAAGCCAGTACCGTGAAGCCAAATATAAAATTAAACGAAGTCGTTGTTGTGTAAAGGCCCCTCCATTGGAAAACATTCCCGAGGAATCGTGGAATAAAAGAAAAAAGAGGACACACAACTACATTAAAGCTGCGCAGATTAAAAAATTTAAACAGAATACAGAATTTGAGAAAGATGTTTCTCCTCAGATTGTTTTAACACAGAAAATGAAACTAGAATACAAAACTAAAGATCCGCAAATTCCAAAATTATCAAGAAATTATGTAGTCTCTAAAATAGGAATAGAAAAATTGTATTACGATAGCTACATTACATTAAACACCGATACGAATACACAAGACATGTGGCTTGATAATTTTTTAGTATATTTTGTTTTATATTTGTTAAGTTGCAATAACGATTGTAAAGTAATATATCCAAATGTAATTAATAGTATAATGACAAACCGATATCCGGAGAAACTTTATAAATCATTAATTCAATCATGCAAAAACAATTCATATCTTCTTCCAATAATTAAACAAAATCACTGGACACTTTTTTATGTTAATATTAGGTTAAATGAAGTATTATTTTTTGATCCACTCTCAAGAGATAGTAGAAAATCCAATGTATATTTTAAAATGATTTCCACTTTTCTTTACGATATAGGATTAGACAAGTCAGTTGTGTCGGTAACAAAAAATGTTCATCCTTATCCTTTACAGAACGATAGTTGGAATTGCGGATTATTTGTAATCTATTATAGTCAAGTACTTTTACTAAACTTAACTTGGGAAACATCTTTACAAATACATGCATATCGGAATACTATTAAAAATTTAGTTTTAGAGAAATCTGACGACCTCAGCAAAGTATGCATATATTGCGGCGAAGAAAATAAAGAAATTGTATGTAATGTATGTCAGCGCCATTCTTGTTGTGCAAGGAATACAATTTTTACTGATATTTGTGAATTATGTTATATAAAAAAATCTACAAAATAAAGTAACATTATGTAATTGTTTTAAATTTATATTAATTGTATTTAGTTAAAATTTAGAATTAACGAGCCTGAATCCCAAACATTTAATTAAACAATATTAAAAATTAAAACTATCTTATAATAAATAATTAACATTTCATTTTTGTTACGTTAAGGTTTTCATTTAAACTCATATTTAAGAAAATTGTTAGTTATTAATATTTTGTAATATTCAATCAAAAAATTAATTAGAAATAAATAACAAAAAACTGAATTGAAATGTATTTATTGTTATTTAATAAATAAATAAAATCAAAAAGGGACGAACGCAGCACCGTCATCAGAGAAACAACTTTAATTCAAAGTTACTTGAGGAAAAATACACCTGAAGAAACACAAACAGTTTAAATACCACTTTCACAATTCCACTGGAGATGTCATATGTTTAATGGAAAAAAGGCGCCGAGGAATAAGAAGTAATATCTAAGATATTGAAAACAAAGGAAACAGTGATCAATCACCAGACAACTACGTTAAAAGAATTACCAAAAACATAATCTAGAATGTTTTTTAGATTATGTTATAAAGCAGTTATGGAGAAATGGATGGTACACAATGTATCTAACTGATGTCGAAAGGTTAAATTAAGTAAAATTATTAGAAATATAAAAAATAACCATAAATAGGTACTAAGATATATTAGAACAACTGTCTCCCTTTTATTTATAATTTTGTTAAAATATATAAATATGTAATTTATTTATTTTTTTTTTTTATTTGTTCTTCAATAAAATATTTTTTCAATATAACTTACTTAATTATTACTGCTCACAACTTACCTTCCTTCGGTGTGAAAATTAACGAAAACTAATTATTTATTAAGAAAAATCCAATAATGATTATGTGTCATAATTGCCATTATATTGGGAAATTGGTTGGGAAAGTTAGGTAGGAAAATAATGTTTTTAAAAATGAACAAATGAAGTATGGAGCCGAATAAATTTAAAAATATTTTTAAAATTTGAGGGAGCAATTACTTAAAACTAATTATCATGAAAAAATATATTTATTGAAAATGATCATTTAGGGTATGGGGAATTCAACTGTTTTCTTTAGAAGAAGGAAAAATTGGTAAAAATTAATTATTTATCGAAAACATGTGATTTTTCGATTTTTAATTTATAGGGGGTGGGGGAAGTCCGGTGTGAAAAATGTTTTTGTGGAAAATGATCAATTAATGTATGGAGAATTCAACTGTATAAAAAGATTTTCTATGAAGGAGGGAACAAGTGGTGATAATTAATTATTTATCGAAAATATGTGATTTTTCGAGTTTTAATTTATAGGGGGTGGGGGAAGTCCGGTGTGAAAAATGTTTTTGTGGAAAATGATCAATTAATGTATGGAGAATTCAACTGTAAAAAAAGATTTTCTATGAAGGAGGGAACAAGTGGTGATAATTAATTATTTATCGAAAATATGTGATTTTTCGAGTTTTAATTTATAGGGGGTGGGGGAAGTCCGGTGTGAAAAATGTTTTTGTTGAAAATGATCAATTAATGTATGGGGAATTCAACTGTATAAAAAGATTTTCTATGAAGGAGGGAACAAGTGGTGATAATTAATTATTTATCGAAAATATGTGATTTTTCGAGTTTTAATTTATAGGGGGTGGGGGAAGTCCGGTGTGAAAAATGTTTTTGTGGAAAATGATCAATTAATGTATGGAGAATTCAACTGTATAAAAAGATTTTCTATGAAGGAGGGAACAAGTGGTGATAATTAATTATTTATCGAAAATATGTGATTTTTCGATTTTTAATTTTTAGGGGGTGGGGGAAGTCCGGTGTGAAAAATGTTTTTGCGGAAAATGATCAATTAATGTATGGGGAATTCAACTGTATAAAAAGATTTTCTATGAAGGAGGGAACAAGTGGTGATAATTAATTATTTATCGAAAATATGTGATTTTTCGAGTTTTAATTTATAGGGGGTGGGGGAAGTCGGTGTGAAAAATGTTTTTGTGGAAAATGATCAATTAATGTATGGAGAATTCAACTGTAAAAAAAGATTTTCTATGAAGGAGGGAACAAGTGGTGATAATTAATTATTTATCGAAAATATGTGATTTTTCAATTTTTAATTTATAGGGGGTGGGGGAAGTCCGGTGTGAAAAATGTTTTTGTGGAAAATGATCAATTAATGTATGGAGAATTCAACTGTATAAAAAGATTTTCTATGAAGGAGGGAACAAGTGGTGATAATTAATTATTTATCGAAAATATGTGATTTTTCGAGTTTTAATTTATAGGGGGTGGGGGAAGTCCGGTGTGAAAAATGTTTTTGTGGAAAATGATCAATTAATGTATGGAGAATTCAACTGTATAAAAAGATTTTCTATGAAGGAGGGAACAAGTGGTGATAATTAATTATTTATCGAAAATATGTGATTTTTCGAGTTTTAATTTATAGGGGGTGGGGGAAGTCCGGTGTGAAAAATGTTTTTGTGGAAAATGATCAATTAATGTATGGAGAATTCAACTGTAAAAAAAGATTTTCTATGAAGGAGGGAACAAGTGGTGATAATTAATTATTTATCGAAAATATGTGATTTTTCGATTTTTAATTTTTAGGGGGTGGGGGAAGTCCGGTGTGAAAAATGTTTTTGCGGAAAATGATCAATTAATGTATGGGGAATTCAACTGTATAAAAAGATTTTCTATGAAGGAGGGAACAAGTGGTGATAATTAATTATTTATCGAAAATATGTGATTTTTCGAGTTTTAATTTATAGGGGGTGGGGGAAGTCCGGTGTGAAAAATGTTTTTGTGGAAAATGATCAATTAATGTATGGAGAATTCAACTGTATAAAAAGATTTTCTATGAAGGAGGGAACAAGTGGTGATAATTAATTATTTATCGAAAATATGTGATTTTTCGAGTTTTAATTTATAGGGGGTGGGGGAAGTCCGGTGTGAAAAATGTTTTTGTGGAAAATGATCAATTAATGTATGGAGAATTCAACTGTATAAAAAGATTTTCTATGAAGGAGGGAACAAGTGGTGATAATTAATTATTTATCGAAAATATGTGATTTTTCGATTTTTAATTTTTAGGGGGTGGGGGAAGTCCGGTGTGAAAAATGTTTTTGCGGAAAATGATCAATTAATGTATGGGGAATTCAACTGTATAAAAAGATTTTCTATGAAGGAGGGAACAAGTGGTGATAATTAATTATTTATCGAAAATATGTGATTTTTCGATTTTTAATTTTTAGGGGGTGGGGGAAGTCCGGTGTGAAAAATGTTTTTGTGGAAAATGATCAATTAATGTATGGAGAATTCAACTGTAAAAAAAGATTTTCTATGAAGGAGGGAACAAGTGGTGATAATTAATTATTTATCGAAAATATGTGATTTTTCAATTTTTAATTTATAGGGGGTGGGGGAAGTCCGGTGTGAAAAATGTTTTTGTGGAAAATGATCAATTAATGTATGGAGAATTCAACTGTATAAAAAGATTTTCTATGAAGGAGGGAACAAGTGGTGATAATTAATTATTTATCGAAAATATGTGATTTTTCGAGTTTTAATTTATAGGGGGTGGGGGAAGTCCGGTGTGAAAAATGTTTTTGTGGAAAATGATCAATTAATGTATGGAGAATTCAACTGTATAAAAAGATTTTCTATGAAGGAGGGAACAAGTGGTGATAATTAATTATTTATCGAAAATATGTGATTTTTCGAGTTTTAATTTATAGGGGGTGGGGGAAGTCCGGTGTGAAAAATGTTTTTGTGGAAAATGATCAATTAATGTATGGAGAATTCAACTGTATAAAAAGATTTTCTATGAAGGAGGGAACAAGTGGTGATAATTAATTATTTATCGAAAATATGTGATTTTTCGATTTTTAATTTTTAGGGGGTGGGGGAAGTCCGGTGTGAAAAATGTTTTTGCGGAAAATGATCAATTAATGTATGGGGAATTCAACTGTATAAAAAGATTTTCTATGAAGGAGGGAACAAGTGGTGATAATTAATTATTTATCGAAAATATGTGATTTTTCGATTTTTAATTTTTAGGGGGTGGGGGAAGTCCGGTGTGAAAAATGTTTTTGCGGAAAATGATCAATTAATGTATGGGGAATTCAACTGTATAAAAAGATTTTCTATGAAGGAGGGAACAAGTGGTGATAATTAATTATTTATCGAAAATATGTGATTTTTCGAGTTTTAATTTATAGGGGGTGGGGGAAGTCCGGTGTGAAAAATGTTTTTGTGGAAAATGATCAATTAATGTATGGAGAATTCAACTGTATAAAAAGATTTTCTATGAAGGAGGGAACAAGTGGTGATAATTAATTATTTATCGAAAATATGTGATTTTTCGAGTTTTAATTTATAGGGGGTGGGGGAAGTCCGGTGTGAAAAATGTTTTTGTGGAAAATGATCAATTAATGTATGGAGAATTCAACTGTATAAAAAGATTTTCTATGAAGGAGGGAACAAGTGGTGATAATTAATTATTTATCGAAAATATGTGATTTTTCGATTTTTAATTTTTAGGGGGTGGGGGAAGTCCGGTGTGAAAAATGTTTTTGTGGAAAATGATCAATTAATGTATGGAGAATTCAACTGTAAAAAAAGATTTTCTATGAAGGAGGGAACAAGTGGTGATAATTAATTATTTATCGAAAATATGTGATTTTTCAATTTTTAATTTATAGGGGGTGGGGGAAGTCCGGTGTGAAAAATGTTTTTGTGGAAAATGATCAATTAATGTATGGAGAATTCAACTGTAAAAAAAGATTTTCTATGAAGGAGGGAACAAGTGGTGATAATTAATTATTTATCGAAAATATGTGATTTTTCAATTTTTAATTTATAGGGGGTGGGGGAAGTCCGGTGTGAAAAATGTTTTTGTGGAAAATGATCAATTAATGTATGGAGAATTCAACTGTATAAAAAGATTTTCTATGAAGGAGGGAACAAGTGGTGATAATTAATTATTTATCGAAAATATGTGATTTTTCGAGTTTTAATTTATAGGGGGTGGGGGAAGTCCGGTGTGAAAAATGTTTTTGTGGAAAATGATCAATTAATGTATGGAGAATTCAACTGTATAAAAAGATTTTCTATGAAGGAGGGAACAAGTGGTGATAATTAATTATTTATCGAAAATATGTGATTTTTCGAGTTTTAATTTATAGGGGGTGGGGGAAGTCCGGTGTGAAAAATGTTTTTGTGGAAAATGATCAATTAATGTATGGAGAATTCAACTGTATAAAAAGATTTTCTATGAAGGAGGGAACAAGTGGTGATAATTAATTATTTATCGAAAATATGTGATTTTTCGATTTTTAATTTTTAGGGGGTGGGGGAAGTCCGGTGTGAAAAATGTTTTTGCGGAAAATGATCAATTAATGTATGGGGAATTCAACTGTATAAAAAGATTTTCTATGAAGGAGGGAACAAGTGGTGATAATTAATTATTTATCGAAAATATGTGATTTTTCGAGTTTTAATTTATAGGGGGTGGGGGAAGTCCGGTGTGAAAAATGTTTTTGTGGAAAATGATCAATTAATGTATGGAGAATTCAACTGTAAAAAAAGATTTTCTATGAAGGAGGGAACAAGTGGTGATAATTAATTATTTATCGAAAATATGTGATTTTTCAATTTTTAATTTATAGGGGGTGGGGGAAGTCCGGTGTGAAAAATGTTTTTGTGGAAAATGATCAATTAATGTATGGAGAATTCAACTGTATAAAAAGATTTTCTATGAAGGAGGGAACAAGTGGTGATAATTAATTATTTATCGAAAATATGTGATTTTTCGAGTTTTAATTTATAGGGGGTGGGGGAAGTCCGGTGTGAAAAATGTTTTTGTGGAAAATGATCAATTAATGTATGGAGAATTCAACTGTATAAAAAGATTTTCTATGAAGGAGGGAACAAGTGGTGATAATTAATTATTTATCGAAAATATGTGATTTTTCGAGTTTTAATTTATAGGGGGTGGGGGAAGTCCGGTGTGAAAAATGTTTTTGTGGAAAATGATCAATTAATGTATGGAGAATTCAACTGTATAAAAAGATTTTCTATGAAGGAGGGAACAAGTGGTGATAATTAATTATTTATCGAAAATATGTGATTTTTCGATTTTTAATTTTTAGGGGGTGGGGGAAGTCCGGTGTGAAAAATGTTTTTGTGGAAAATGATCAATTAATGTATGGAGAATTCAACTGTATAAAAAGATTTTCTATGAAGGAGGGAACAAGTGGTGATAATTAATTATTTATCGAAAATATGTGATTTTTCGAGTTTTAATTTATAGGGGGTGGGGGAAGTCCGGTGTGAAAAATGTTTTTGTGGAAAATGATCAATTAATGTATGGAGAATTCAACTGTATAAAAAGATTTTCTATGAAGGAGGGAACAAGTGGTGATAATTAATTATTTATCGAAAATATGTGATTTTTCGATTTTTAATTTTTAGGGGGTGGGGGAAGTCCGGTGTGAAAAATGTTTTTGCGGAAAATGATCAATTAATGTATGGGGAATTCAACTGTATAAAAAGATTTTCTATGAAGGAGGGAACAAGTGGTGATAATTAATTATTTATCGAAAATATGTGATTTTTCGAGTTTTAATTTATAGGGGGTGGGGGAAGTCCGGTGTGAAAAATGTTTTTGTGGAAAATGATCAATTAATGTATGGAGAATTCAACTGTATAAAAAGATTTTCTATGAAGGAGGGAACAAGTGGTGATAATTAATTATTTATCGAAAATATGTGATTTTTCGAGTTTTAATTTATAGGGGGTGGGGGAAGTCCGGTGTGAAAAATGTTTTTGTGGAAAATGATCAATTAATGTATGGAGAATTCAACTGTATAAAAAGATTTTCTATGAAGGAGGGAACAAGTGGTGATAATTAATTATTTATCGAAAATATGTGATTTTTCGATTTTTAATTTTTAGGGGGTGGGGGAAGTCCGGTGTGAAAAATGTTTTTGTGGAAAATGATCAATTAATGTATGGAGAATTCAACTGTAAAAAAAGATTTTCTATGAAGGAGGGAACAAGTGGTGATAATTAATTATTTATCGAAAATATGTGATTTTTCAATTTTTAATTTATAGGGGGTGGGGGAAGTACGGTGTGAAAAATGTTTTTGTGGAAAATGATCAATTAATGTATGGAGAATTCAACTGTATAAAAAGATTTTCTATGAAGGAGGGAACAAGTGGTGATAATTAATTATTTATCGAAAATATGTGATTTTTCGAGTTTTAATTTATAGGGGGTGGGGGAAGTCCGGTGTGAAAAATGTTTTTGTGGAAAATGATCAATTAATGTATGGAGAATTCAACTGTATAAAAAGATTTTCTATGAAGGAGGGAACAAGTGGTGATAATTAATTATTTATCGAAAATATGTGATTTTTCGAGTTTTAATTTATAGGGGGTGGGGGAAGTCCGGTGTGAAAAATGTTTTTGTGGAAAATGATCAATTAATGTATGGAGAATTCAACTGTATAAAAAGATTTTCTATGAAGGAGGGAACAAGTGGTGATAATTAATTATTTATCGAAAATATGTGATTTTTCGATTTTTAATTTTTAGGGGGTGGGGGAAGTCCGGTGTGAAAAATGTTTTTGCGGAAAATGATCAATTAATGTATGGGGAATTCAACTGTATAAAAAGATTTTCTATGAAGGAGGGAACAAGTGGTGATAATTAATTATTTATCGAAAATATGTGATTTTTCGAGTTTTAATTTATAGGGGGTGGGGGAAGTCCGGTGTGAAAAATGTTTTTGTGGAAAATGATCAATTAATGTATGGAGAATTCAACTGTATAAAAAGATTTTCTATGAAGGAGGGAACAAGTGGTGATAATTAATTATTTATCGAAAATATGTGATTTTTCGAGTTTTAATTTATAGGGGGTGGGGGAAGTCCGGTGTGAAAAATGTTTTTGTGGAAAATGATCAATTAATGTATGGAGAATTCAACTGTATAAAAAGATTTTCTATGAAGGAGGGAACAAGTGGTGATAATTAATTATTTATCGAAAATATGTGATTTTTCGATTTTTAATTTTTAGGGGGTGGGGGAAGTCCGGTGTGAAAAATGTTTTTGTGGAAAATGATCAATTAATGTATGGAGAATTCAACTGTAAAAAAAGATTTTCTATGAAGGAGGGAACAAGTGGTGATAATTAATTATTTATCGAAAATATGTGATTTTTCAATTTTTAATTTATAGGGGGTGGGGGAAGTCCGGTGTGAAAAATGTTTTTGTGGAAAATGATCAATTAATGTATGGAGAATTCAACTGTAAAAAAAGATTTTCTATGAAGGAGGGAACAAGTGGTGATAATTAATTATTTATCGAAAATATGTGATTTTTCAATTTTTAATTTATAGGGGGTGGGGGAAGTCCGGTGTGAAAAATGTTTTTGTGGAAAATGATCAATTAATGTATGGAGAATTCAACTGTATAAAAAGATTTTCTATGAAGGAGGGAACAAGTGGTGATAATTAATTATTTATCGAAAATATGTGATTTTTCGAGTTTTAATTTATAGGGGGTGGGGGAAGTCCGGTGTGAAAAATGTTTTTGTGGAAAATGATCAATTAATGTATGGAGAATTCAACTGTATAAAAAGATTTTCTATGAAGGAGGGAACAAGTGGTGATAATTAATTATTTATCGAAAATATGTGATTTTTCGAGTTTTAATTTATAGGGGGTGGGGGAAGTCCGGTGTGAAAAATGTTTTTGTGGAAAATGATCAATTAATGTATGGAGAATTCAACTGTATAAAAAGATTTTCTATGAAGGAGGGAACAAGTGGTGATAATTAATTATTTATCGAAAATATGTGATTTTTCGATTTTTAATTTTTAGGGGGTGGGGGAAGTCCGGTGTGAAAAATGTTTTTGCGGAAAATGATCAATTAATGTATGGGGAATTCAACTGTATAAAAAGATTTTCTATGAAGGAGGGAACAAGTGGTGATAATTAATTATTTATCGAAAATATGTGATTTTTCGAGTTTTAATTTATAGGGGGTGGGGGAAGTCCGGTGTGAAAAATGTTTTTGTGGAAAATGATCAATTAATGTATGGAGAATTCAACTGTAAAAAAAGATTTTCTATGAAGGAGGGAACAAGTGGTGATAATTAATTATTTATCGAAAATATGTGATTTTTCAATTTTTAATTTATAGGGGGTGGGGGAAGTCCGGTGTGAAAAATGTTTTTGTGGAAAATGATCAATTAATGTATGGAGAATTCAACTGTATAAAAAGATTTTCTATGAAGGAGGGAACAAGTGGTGATAATTAATTATTTATCGAAAATATGTGATTTTTCGAGTTTTAATTTATAGGGGGTGGGGGAAGTCCGGTGTGAAAAATGTTTTTGTGGAAAATGATCAATTAATGTATGGAGAATTCAACTGTATAAAAAGATTTTCTATGAAGGAGGGAACAAGTGGTGATAATTAATTATTTATCGAAAATATGTGATTTTTCGAGTTTTAATTTATAGGGGGTGGGGGAAGTCCGGTGTGAAAAATGTTTTTGTGGAAAATGATCAATTAATGTATGGAGAATTCAACTGTATAAAAAGATTTTCTATGAAGGAGGGAACAAGTGGTGATAATTAATTATTTATCGAAAATATGTGATTTTTCGATTTTTAATTTTTAGGGGGTGGGGGAAGTCCGGTGTGAAAAATGTTTTTGCGGAAAATGATCAATTAATGTATGGGGAATTCAACTGTATAAAAAGATTTTCTATGAAGGAGGGAACAAGTGGTGATAATTAATTATTTATCGAAAATATGTGATTTTTCGAGTTTTAATTTATAGGGGGTGGGGGAAGTCCGGTGTGAAAAATGTTTTTGTGGAAAATGATCAATTAATGTATGGAGAATTCAACTGTATAAAAAGATTTTCTATGAAGGAGGGAACAAGTGGTGATAATTAATTATTTATCGAAAATATGTGATTTTTCGAGTTTTAATTTATAGGGGGTGGGGGAAGTCCGGTGTGAAAAATGTTTTTGTGGAAAATGATCAATTAATGTATGGAGAATTCAACTGTATAAAAAGATTTTCTATGAAGGAGGGAACAAGTGGTGATAATTAATTATTTATCGAAAATATGTGATTTTTCGATTTTTAATTTTTAGGGGGTGGGGGAAGTCCGGTGTGAAAAATGTTTTTGCGGAAAATGATCAATTAATGTATGGGGAATTCAACTGTATAAAAAGATTTTCTATGAAGGAGGGAACAAGTGGTGATAATTAATTATTTATCGAAAATATGTGATTTTTCGATTTTTAATTTTTAGGGGGTGGGGGAAGTCCGGTGTGAAAAATGTTTTTGTGGAAAATGATCAATTAATGTATGGGGAATTCAACTGTATAAAAATATTTTCTATGAAGGAGGGAACAAGTGGTGATAATTAATTATTTATCGAAAATATGTGATTTTTCGAGTTTTAATTTATAGGGGGTGGGGGAAGTCCGGTGTGAAAAATGTTTTTGTGGAAAATGATCAATTAATGTATGGAGAATTCAACTGTATAAAAATATTTTCTATGAAGGAGGGAACAAGTGGTGATAATTAATTATTTATCGAAAATATGTGATTTTTCAATTTTTAATTTATAGGGGGTGGGGGAAGTCCGGTGTGAAAAATGTTTTTATTGAAAATGATCAATTAATGTATGGAGAATTCAACTGTATAAAAATATTTTCTATGGAGGAAGGAACAATTGGTGAAAATTAATTATTTATAGAAAACATGTGATTTTTCTATATTTAATTTTTAGGGGATGGGGGAAATCCGGTATGAAAAATGTTTTTGTTGAAAATGATCAATTAATGTATGGGGAATTCAACCGTTATAAATATGTTTTCTATGAAGGGAGGAACAATTGATGAAAATTAATTATTTATCGAAAACATGTGATTTTTCGATTTTTAATTTTTAGGGAGTGGGGGAAGTCCGGTGTGAAAAATGTTTTTGTTGAAAATGATCAATTAATGTATGGGGAATTCAACTGTATAAAAAGATTTTCTATGAAGAAGGGAACAATTGGTTAAAATTAATTATTTATCGAAAACATGTGATTTTTCTATATTTAATTTTTAGGGGGTGGGGGAAGTCCGGTGTGAAAAATGTTTTTGTTAAAAATGAACAAATAGTGTATGGAGAATTCAACTGTACAAAAATATTTCGTGTGAAAGAGGGAACAATTACTTAAAATTTATTATTTCTTGTGAATGATGTTATAATTAATTTTTGGAATGAATGGGGGAGGGGTGGTTTTTTATTTTGAATATTTTGTTTTGTTCTACATGTTGTTTTGCGTAAATTAAAGGAATATTAAGACTTTTTTTTTCAAATAAAAAAAAAATGGAGTAAAATATTATTATATTTTTTATGGGGGTTGGGGGTGAGGTGTGAAAGTTTTTTCTTTTTCAAGTTTTTAAAAGGTATATGGGGAGTATATCTAGGCGAAAGTGATGTTTTTTGAGGAGGGAACACATAGAGAAAATTAAGAAATAGAGAGAAAAGGGGTTGTTTAGGGGGTTGAAAGGGGTTGAAAATTGCGTTTATTAATTCCAACCTCTAGAAGAGATTATGCTGAATGCTTTAGTGAAGAAATGAATGCAAAATGTTGATTTTTAAAGTTTTTATGATCTATTGGCGAAATCTATTGGTAACTTCACACCCGTAACAAAATTATCACATTTATAAACAATTATTCAATTTATTCAAGTATTTAATGAAATCTAAACGACATTACAGATTAAAAATTCTAAATATTAAAACATATTAAAATTAAAGGATAAAAACTCGTTCCAGCTATAAAATGCATTTTTCATCAAGAATGATTTTATTTTATTTTTGAATTTGTTTTCTTCTACATTTTTAACAAAATTGAGGTAAAGCATTAAAAAATTTTCCTTAAAACTTATCCCAGTTTTCTGCAAAAAAGTGCCGAATTGAAACCTACCCTCTATCTGTTATAATAAGCGAAATCCCCATGGTGAGACTCGAATTTGAAACACCCTGTATATATATATATAAAAAAATTATAAAAATCGCCGTATTGCATTACAGTAATTTTCTCTATATAATTATATTATGAATTTCTTGTGAGTGTAAACACAACATTTGTTTCACATAAAACCCGCCTTGTTGATCGTTTTTAGGGAAAATATATCTGTAAGGGCATATGAACTAGAAGATGGCCTATCTTAACAGAAGAGGTTGTCGGTTATTCTCAACAACCACTTGAATAAAGTCCAACAAAATCTTTAAGAAAACTTTTAGCTCAAGCAGGTTTGTTTTTAATTTTAAGGCGTTTACAAATTTTATTGTGTAATCATTTTACAGGAGTATCGTATGGTAGTTGCTCCGCTAATCTAGGATTTTCTATTTATATGATCAGTAGTACCAACATGAACAGAAATTTTTTCGGCGGGAAATTTAACTTTAACTTTAACTTTATTTTACGGAATTCTCCATTATAATTGATAACTTGTCTGCAATCATTGTTGATTACACAGTATTTAGGAGCAATATTAGAGTTACGAGGAATAGAGAATTTTGTAAGGAGGGGAATATTATTACGATTATTGGCATATTTTTGCTTGCGTTTTTTTTTTTGCCTATTTATCCTTTTTGTAGTAAGTACCTCAAACGTAAAATCCCCAGCATAACTCTTCATGAATTCATTGCATCGCCACAACACAATCGACAATGACTTATAACATAGACAGTTAGTTATCATTATATCATTATACTTTTCCACGACAAGGACATTAACACGAAATACCAGTCGGAAAGACCACAGGTCGATAGCCAATTAACATATATTAATTATTAGTTTATTTCATAAACTTTGTAACATTCATTATATTTGTATACTTTTCTGTATATATCTGTTAATAAAGATTATTATTGCTATTGTTATTTTCTTGTTATCTCGGTGATTAATCTTCTTCGCTGACGGGATGTGCCAGGTCTATTGCATATTTTGGTTTTGTCAGAGTGTATAAATATATCGTAGTATAGTTTATAATTGTCATTGTGTATTACAGAAGTTGGTACATAATTATAGTATGGTATCTTCTCGCCAATGAGGTTATATTTTAGTGCTATGGCTTGTTCCTTCTAGCATTTTGCATCCTCCTATAATCTAGTCAATTGTTTCTGGTTGAAGCTGGTATTTTCTGCATGAGTCATTGGTTATGGATGCGTCTTTGATAATATATTTTTTATAGTTTTTTGTGGCTATTATTTGGTCCTGAATAGCTAGTAGGAAAATCTCGGACTCTGGGTGTAGTTGTCCTTTTTGTAGCCATGCATAGGAGCCCGTTCTGTTTATACTGTTGTTTTTCATTATGCATAAGTGTTTACCATGCAGTGTTTTTGTGACCATTTTTCCATTTTTTGATTTTGTGTTTGTGTCTGTTCTTGTACGTCTTGTGAAAAAAAAGATTATTATTATTATTATTGTAGTAAGTTACTATAACCGTTATTAAATATCTTTATTTATCCCATTTTACAATAAGTTTTCCGTCTGTTCATTTATTACCCGGTAATAAGTTTATAATCTGAATTTATTTTTATCCATCACATAATTCTCTATTTGAACAAAATGCGATGATGGAATTATTCAAATGAAACGCATTGTAAAATAAACCACGTATACTCACTCTTCAAACACACACACATGAAAAAAAAAAAGAAATGTGAAGGCCAACACCGCCAACACAAAACGCACATTCTCATTGATCCCAATAGCCACCGTGCACGCACACGTCCACTCTCAATCCTCACAGAAATACCTTTATCAAAATCCACTTTCCTCCTCTGATTAATAGCACTTTCTAGCGCGTCCATAATGCCCACACTAACAACACTACGCGACGAGGCAGATAAGAGGTGTTAACTCCATACACCAGCTGATATTTAAATTTGCTCGGGTAAATGATAAAAAATATTACAATTGCTTCCTTTTTATAATTTCAAGGTCCGGTGTTTTGTTTATCTTTTCAAAAATTCGGCGAGGAGATTCCAGTAGTTGTTTTTTTTTTTGTTTAATTTCGGATGGGAACAATGTTATCCTACTGGCGTGTTGTTTTCTACCGAAACAAAACAATTTTGTTAGGGAGATAAGAATGTGAGTAGTTAATTAATTAAGAGAGATTGATTAAATTAAGGTTTTGTGGGAGAATTTGCAATGCTAGGAAACAGAAAATTGGATTGTTTTCTTTAATAAGTACCTAATATGATTGTGGAATTACAATGAAATTAAACAAGGAAAATTTCTGGCAATGATTAATAAAATTCGATCAATCCCTTTTTCCAACTGCAAAAAAATACTTACACTGTAAGTTTTACAAACATCTAAAGACTTCCCGAGCATTTACCCCGCCGGACAATTGATTACACAATAGATATTTGTTGTTGCATCGCAGCACTGCTGAGAAATTGCAACGGTTTGAGTCGAAATTATTGATTGATTGTGGAATTGTGGACAAATGGGACGATTAACAATAACAATCCGAATTTAACATACTCCTGTAGAAATCAATAGAATCCCATATTATTACAAACATCTTTTCGCTAAATTCATCTTTAGAGTTAAATGCCAGCCAAGTAACAATTTGTGAACGATTACATTATTAAGTTGTCCTGTAATTAGGTTATCCTGTTGGACAATAAAGTATGTTATTATTATTATTATTATTTTTACAAACGATGGGACAGGTTTTAAAGGTAGGTGAAATATGAATTGAATGCCATCGATTGCTTGCTAGAATCGTCTGTGAAATGCTAGTTTGCAAGTATGAAAGAAATTCATATTAGCATCAAATAGTGACGGGTTATGAAAAATGAATTTATTTCGAAAATCTCAAGCGAAAAAATTATGTTCTTTCTTTTTTTTGCAGATTTCTGCGTCGCCTATCAATTATTCGATGTATTTTGGTCAGGCACTTTATTACTTTTACCAGCAGCTACATCATTAGCAAATACTCTATCCTTAAACTTGGGGATATTTATATTAGTATTGATGACTTGTACAGCCATGGTGAAATAAAGAAGCTCTAATTAAAACTGTTATTTCCAAAGTCGTAACAACTAAGTTACACAAACAAGTTAAATAATAAGTTAAACACAAAACTATTCAAGTATATAAATTTATTAAGTCTTTGTTCGACTCACGAAGAACACGCGCCTCTTCTTTTAAATCCAGAATTGATTTATTCAATTGTTTAACCTCCTTATTCACAATAGACTTAATTAAATCAGAGAACTCCGCACTTTTCAAAAACAGTACTACAGGGTCTTCTGACCCTTTGGATCTTAACTCGGGCGTTATAGTTTAATAATTAATTTATTTGAATCACTTATTTGATTACTTTAGCACGAGGAAACGCTGCACATTCGAACGCTACACGACAATTACAACTGTCAGAGCATTTTTTTGAAATATTTTTGCGATTTTATAGAATGTATCCGTTACTTTTGGGAAGCTGTATTTTATAAAGTATATCCAGTGCTACATTATGAATGTATTGTGACTATATTAAATTGCGCTATAATTGTATTTTTCTAATTTATGCTGTTATGAATTTTTTGTATAATAAATAAATAAATATATTAAAATTATAATTAATTAATGTCCTATTCAGAAGGGATTGATTAAAATGTACAAGTAATATCTTTTTCTTGCATTTTAATTAATTTAAAGAAGAAAAGTCTGCATTATTTTACAATTTTCGTCTTCATTTCATCGAATTGTATAAATTAATTCATAATTTCAGTAACAATTCTGAATTACTCTGTAACATTGATTTTAATGTCTCAGACTATTCTCTAGATACAAGCAAACATTTAATTATACAACGCCAAGTACTACTCACTACATATTCTCCCCCTTATACATATAAAATGGTACGTAACTATTAGTGTTGGGCAAAATCGAATAATATTAGTAATCGAGTATTACTAAATGTGTCATTTTAAGTATTTAAAACGAAAAAGTAACTTCAAATTTACGTTTATTAATAAATGGGAAGTTATTTCTGATATATTTATAATAAGTAACATTCATAAAATTATAATATACTGAATTTAGAAATAATAAAAGACCGACTTTGCCCATCACTAGTAACTATCATGAAATCCAATACTTTGTCGACAAATTTTTTTTTCACCCTGTATAGAACAGTTTATGACTGATGATAACGACTGCGCGTTCTGGATGTATTAATAAAATTATATCTGTACTCACTTACACTGTAAATCTATATTTAATTTAGTTTAAATATATTTCTCTGCAATTAGGCTCTGCTTGTTGAGAAGCAAATTGTTACTATTATTCTTTATATGTGGGTTGATGTTATGCAGTCCAAACTTACCTGAAACAAAAAAAAGACAAATAAATTACAATTGAAATAATAATTCAATTAAGATTACAAACTAACAACATTATTTCTTTTCTTAAAACAATATTTTTTTTAATCTAGCCTAGATTATAGCCATTATGAATATATTAATTTTGAGATATTGTTAATTTTACATATTGTAATTTAAATTAATTGTTAATTGTATTTCTTATTTTCAAATTAAATAAAGCTAATTATTATTAAAAAATGTAAAAAAATATACAAATTCTATGATAATTTATTTATGTTTTCTATATTTTTAGTTGATGTATATATTTAAATAAAAATAGTTGTAGTTTGTCCTACTTATTTAAATGAGGTATATATGTTTAGAATATTTTTTTCTTTTTCTGTTATATCTATATTTTGTATTTAATCTCACAAATGATTATTGTATAAGATTCATATTTATTACTTTTAATAAAGTAAATTAAAAAAAAAATAATATTTATTTTCTATAAAAATCACCCTCTTTGGAAATCAAATGTCGATTCTTCGTGGACTTAGCTTCAGATAGACTTTGATTAAATATGTTTCACCGCGGGTTAAGTGATTAAATTAATAAAAAGGGTTTGATCGAATTTTATTGATCATTGCCAAAAATTTTCCTTGTTTAATTTCATTGTAAATTAATTTAAAATTTAGCTTCAGATATTCGTAAAAAAAACAGTTTCAATCGATTGAAATTAAAAAATAAATAACACCTAGCGTTATTCTAACAGAAGATATTCATAACACTCAGTTTCACGACAGACTAATTTTTTGAATATTTTGACCATACAATGCTTTCAGACCATTAGGTTTTTTTAATAATGAAGAGTACAAATAGGGGAGGAAGCAATAAATTTTCGCTCTAGGGCTAGATACAAATAAAAAGAACGTGACTTTAAAACTTATAAAAATGAATTTCCAGATTTTTAGGTGCACCGGTGTAAGTAGAACCCGTGACGTATTGACACTATCATAAAGGCCAATTTTGGTGCCAATTGTGTCTGGATTCCATTGAAATTCAAATTGGAATACACCTAATAATTATTCATAATAAATTAAAGACGAAGCAAGCGCCAGCTTTTGCCTAATTTCAAGTGGCATCGTCAACGATTTGGGTCTACAAAGTAGACGACCGAGAATCATTGTTTCATCCACTAAAGCAAGGCGAACTTGCCATGTTTATGAAAACAAGGAAAACGAAATTCACATTTAAAGAAATGTTCAACCACCATTCATCTAGCGGATGGATAACTAGTGATGGCCATTTCCGTTCAGCCGCCTTCATCAAAGCATTGCACATGGAACACACTAGTCTGATGAGGTTCGAAAAACCGAAATGGCCATCACTAGTTGAATGGTGGCTGAACATTTCTTTAAATACCTAATAATTAAATTTATTAAAATGAAATTTACTAAAACTTGATATTTTTTTTTCAAACAATTAATGGCTTCACATTTAAAAAGAATAAGAATAATTTTAGGTTTTTATTTAAAAATTGTCATTGGGATCACACGAAGATTTGTGTCCCTAACATTTATTACAAATATTTATTTCCATCTCTTCTAATAAACGCTGTGAAAACTATAAAATCTTCAGTTTTATTTTATTTTATTTATTTATTTATTTTTTTTTTTTTTTTTTCGAAGGATCGGTACAATCATTTGAGTTTCTCAGGGGCATCGGAGACGACGACGAGAGAGAGAGAGAGAAGGCACAACACGAGACAGGTGATCTAGGTTAGGTAAATAAAGGGTTCTCAAGATAGAAAGAGTAAAATAAATAAGGTGTTTCCATAAAAAAGGCGACCTAGGTTAGGCGAATGATAGAAAGAAAGCGTAAATTAAAAATGAGAATAATTAACAAGAAACTTTTTGGAATATGGGGTTTGAAGAAGAGTTTCGCATCAAAAAGGTACATAAGTATTTATAATTATGTGATGAGAGGATTGTGCTATTTTGAATGATCATTTTTTGTAAACAGGGTGGCCGAAAAAGGAGTGATAATCTTCCGTTAAAGTGATTCGTTAATCAATTTTAAGGAAAGAAAAATAAAAAAAAGTTTTAAACTAAATTAAAAATTAAATAAAATAAAACAAAAAAAAAATATTGGGTAATTATTCAATAAGCTTTATAAGGCCATTAATATTCTAAATATATTTATTAGATAAAACACTTTTTAACTTTGTTTGTATAACTTGTTATACAAACAAAAATACAAAAATAACTTTGTTTGTATAACTTGTTATACAAACAAAATTAAAAAGTATTTTATTTAATAAATATATTAAGAATATTAATGGACTTATAAAGCTTACTGAATAATTACCCAATATTACCGATGATAAGTTGGCCACGAATTTCCAGCCACGAATCCGGCGCCTCCACCATCTGACAAAACATAAAATTTTAATATTATCTCAAACAATTATATACAAAATAGTGTTAACCAATTAATAATCAAACACCTCAGATACTTTAATAACTTAAAAACCTTAAAAACATTTATTTTCAGTAAATTATTGCAGTAAGAATTCAATGAAATTTGTATAATTTTCAAAGTACCAAAAGTCATTGTTGGGCGCTGTCGATTTTTGATTTTATTGGCCATACATTTTTATTAAGGCTTTTTTGTAATATTAAAAATAAAATTATTCCATATATGTTTTTTTTTGTTTGGACATTTTTTAGTTAGACTTATAATTAATATAAATCTGTGTTAGTTTTGTTTCATTATCCATTGTACGATTTTAGGTTATACAATTCTGAATATTCCACTTCAGTGGTGAGTTAGTATTAATGCAAAATTAATTGCAAAAATGTTAACTTATAAAAAAAAATATTGTCAAAAAATTGTGATATTTAAAATTCCAGGAATGGCTTTATTCATTAGCAAGAAAATTATAAAATAATAAATTTGTAAACTTGGTTACTATTAATAAAAATTTGAAAATCTTTGTTTGGATTATTTAATTTTATAATACTACCTTTATAATCTAGTTGCCCTTTGAACGCAGGAAAAATATGTGTTTAATTTTCATGAACATATTTAGTATTTTTATTCGAAAAATATTCTTTATAACAAAAATACTGAAATAATTTTTGAAAATAATTGATATTTTTAATTAATGCTGAAAACGCCCCCTAAGGATTCATTATTCGCTAAGGGTGACTTATAAAATTGTTTAAACAAAAATGACATTTTGTATAGTTTAATTGTATAAATAAAACGTTCTTAAACATATATGCTCCATAAAATTGGTTTTTAATAATGCTATGATATGATAAAGAAAATGTTTAAACAATAACAAGATACATGTGGCATTTTGTTATTATTGAATATTACAAACAAAGCCTTAATAAACAATTATGGCCCATAAAATCAAAAATCGACAGCGCCCAATAGTGACATTTGACACTTTGAAAATTTCGAATTTTCGATATGAGTGTCCGACTAAAAAATTGTTTAAACAAAAACAAGACATATGTGGCATTTTTTTATTGTTTGATATTATAAGCAAAGCCCTAATAAACATTTATGGCCAATAAAAGCAAAAATCAACAGCGCTCAATAATGGCTTTTGGCACTTTGAAAATTATACAAATTTCATTGAATTCTTACTGCAATAATTTACTGAAAATAAATGTTCTTAAGGTTTTTAAGTTATTAAAGTATCTTAGGTGTTTGATTATTAATTGGTTAACACTATTTTGTATATAATTGTTTGAGATAATATCAAAATTTTATGTTTTGTCAGATGGTGGAAGCGCCGGATTCGTGGCTGGAAATTCGTGGCCAACTCGGTCCCAATATTTTTTTAAAGTTATACAAACAAAGGTAAAAAGTGTTTTATTTAATAAACTTAAAATGTATAACCAAGTAAAGCCTTAATAATTAGCAAATTTCTAAATATGTGACTAGAATTTGTTTTTAACATTTTATGTATAATTATTGCTGTTAATAATCGACTTATCATTAAATAAACATTTTAAATGTTTAGTTGGATATTATTAGAACTAATTTTAATGAAAATATTTCAAAAATATTACTGATTTCTAGTCACATATTTATTGTATCAATGGCCTCGTGGGCGTTAATGAAGTACAACATTTGTTTACTTAAATTTTCTATTTGAAATTAATCAATGCACCACTTTACCCGAAAATTATCACACCTGTTCTGGCTACCTTGTATAATATATATATATATATATATATATATTTGTGTTAAAAGGGATTCATAAAAGACGCGTGTGTTTATTACAATATTAATAATTTCAAATAGATTGCGTGCAATACAATCGTAATGTTGTTACATTGTCAACTTTTCTTAATAATTATAACACAAAGAAAACAATAAAAAAAAAACGCAGAGGCGTATACTTAAGAGCAACCAACAATTATTCCGATTATTAACACTCTACATTATATACTTAAATTAATTAAAAAGTGTGATTTTACAATAGACGTCGGTTTATTTTTCCATCGCTCAGTAACAGTTTCCATTTCCACTCGGCTTCGGAATTCCGGCACGTGCCGTCCAACGTGCCGGTATCCTATTCACTGTCTTTGTTGTTATTATTATTTTGAATTTTCTGCCGTATTTTCTAATTAAGCCGTTGCGTAAGGCGGATGGATGTTCGTTATTCCAGATTTGAACAAAAAAAAAAATGGAATGGGTTAACGAATAGCGTACGGTAAGCCGATCTTTTACTAATTAATAATCCCGATCGTCATCCGATCATAAGGCAAAGTAAAAGAGTGTTGTTTATGTTTTAATTAAATTCATTTTGTCGGATTAAAGAAAAATGTAATAACATATATTTTTTTTAATAACAACACTTTTATCTTCGTATAACGAATATAATTCATAGCGAATATTGTTTCGAAGACATTAACGCGTCAGTGATGTATTTGCATGGTTATGGCGCGTTAATAACGTCGAAGTCACTAAATAAATTTCAGTTATACAAAGTTAAAAGTTCATTAATCTAATAACGATGTATAACGAAGTAGAAGTAATATTTATATATATATCAATTGTAGAAATTTTCAATATACAACATTCGGGGTTATTCCTTATATGTAAATTGATTTGTGAAACAATACCAAGTGTCTTTTCTTTAAATTATTTCACATAATTTAACATTATTTAAAATATATTTAAGGAGTGATTTCAAGATGAAAAGAATTCATATTTTAATTCAACCAGTCGAGAATCTTTTACATAATTATACCATTTCCTCTGCTGTTTTTTTTTTTTTTTTGAGCAACATTTTTTACAGATTGCTCAATTTCAGCCGAAATTACCGAAGCCACCCGACTTTCATCGTTCATAAACAAGATCCTGCCAATAATTACCATCCATAACTTTCTAAATGATGAAAATCCGCGTTCGGTAATTCGGCACTGCCGGAGCGGAATTTCCAGTGATTCACGTTAAACGGACATTATTATTGCACAAGTGCATCACATAAATTAAATAATTAATGCAAATTTTTCGCAATTAACACACTCATCTCGCCGTAATCACGCCGGCATGAATTTTAATATAATTTCAAAGTGTTTTAATAAGCAAATGGGGATTCACATTTTTTTATGTTTATATTTCTTTATAATTATGTTCGGCTATTTAATAAAGAATTAAAATATATTTTTGTAGTTTAAACATCTAATAAATATAAGTATAAAATGAAAAATTATCGAGAACTTTTCCCCTCAAGAGTGCTTTAATTTTTTTCTTTATATACAAGTATCTTTATTCAAACAATTACATTTTTACAAATATTGAGTATATGCATTAAAATAAAGGTTTGTCTGTCCTGAGCTATCGACCTTTCTGCTCTTTTTTTTATTTTCTTTATTTTACATTTTGTTGGCGCAGGTGAATTAAGACAAATAAAACGTTACATGTGTCATTATTTATCAATTCAAATTGTTAGAATAACATAACAACCGACGAGAAGTTGGCCACGGATTTCCAGCCACGGATTTTTTGTACCCGGCGCCTCCACCACCAAACGAATTATGATTTACACCTATTGCCCATTGATAATAGCGTTACTAACATACTGTATATATTCAATAACATATAATTATTTATAAAAATTACAATTTTCATTATTTTATAACATAACCGGCAGTTTAGACTACGACGAAAAATTCATAACTGCCTGTTTGGACCTCTTAAAATGCTAAATAACAACAGGATTGTGTTAAACAATGCCTAATTCACAATATAATATAATTTGTTTTTTAGTGCCGTTTCGGTTTTTCGAAAATATAAGCAATTTAAAATCATGTCTTCGAGCCACATATTCCCTATATTTTCAAAAATTCATAAGTGATTGTTTGGACCTCTGAAAATCCAAAGAAAAATTAGCACTGCAAGAAGAATTCCATGCTATTTACTATTACTTTCGATTAAAAACATTATTAAATTAAAATAAGAATTATATTAGTTATTTTGTGATTTTTTCTTGATAGCTGGTTGTTTTGCCGGTCAGTGTATAATTTTAAGGATAAAAAAAGCATACTGTATATCCAATTCGAGATCCATTCAAAGAGACACCAAAATTGCAACATAAAAATCACTGATACGTCCAATAATAACATATGGTAGAAAAACCTAGGAATTCATGACACAAGCGGAGGAAATGCTAGGTAACTTAGAAAGGAAAATACTGAAAAAAATCTGTGGACCCGTACAAGAGAATAGAGTGTGCAAATTTGAGTATAACTACGAAATTAAATAATTATACCAAGATGCAGACCTCGTTAAATATAGACTCAAATGGGCTGGCCACGTAGCGCGTGGAACAACACAGAATTTCAAAGAAAATATTGGTAGGACGTATAGAAGGAACAAGAACAAGAGGAAGACCAAGGGCAACATAGCAAGACAATGTACAAAAAGACGCCAAAGAGTTGCTGAGAGCTAGGAATATAGAAGGAACAAGAAGAAGAGGAAGACCAAGGGCAACATAGCAAGACAATGTACAAAAAGACGCCAAAGAATTGCTGAGAGCTATGAATATAGAAGGAACAAGAAAAAGAGGAAGACCAAGGGCAACATGGCAAGACAATGTACAAAAAGACGCCAAAGAGTTGCTGGGAGCTAGGAATATAGAAGGAACAAGAAGAAGAGGAAGACCAAGGGCAACATAGCAAGACAATGTACAAAAAGACGCCAAAGAGTTGCTGAGAGCTATGAATATAGAAGGAACAAGAAAAGGAGGAAGACCAAGGGCAACATAGCAAGACAATGTACAAAAAGACGCCAAAGAGTTGCTGAGAGCTATGAATATAGAAGGAACAAGAAGAAGAAGAGGAAGACCAAGGGCAAGATACAAAAAGACGCTAAAGAGTTGCTGAGAGCTAGGAATTGGAGAGAAACAACAAGGGATAGAGAAGAATGGAGGAGGAGATTGAGGGAAGCCAAGGCCCAGTACGGCTGTAGCGCCACGGTGAGAAGAAGAAGATGTCTATAGAATTACGGAGAGAGAGAATATGACAAATAAAATAATGCGAGACAGAACATTTATTGTTGATTGTTGCAATACATATTTTGAACGTTTAAGACACAATTTTCGTAAACTATAGGTTCTTTTTCAGATGTATCTTATTGAGAGTAAATATAAAGGCTCTCTGCATAACATAAAATATTACAATATACATTTAAAAGTCTGCCAATTGTTTTTTTTATAATTATTGCATAATTTTTAAATTAATACTATCTTTTAAGATAATACATTTATTAAATTAAAGGGAAGTCCGAAGTGTAAAAAGAAAGACAAAAGTGGAAACAATCAACCTGATTGGGACAACTAACAAAATGAGAATATCTTTCTGGATAGGAGTAAAAATAAAAATATTACATTTATGATTGATTTTAATTATTTCAGGTGAATTAATTTATTATCAATTAAGAAACAAATTATCCTGAAAACGAGTTCGATTTTATTCCATTCACACCAGCATGTAATTTCCTTTGTTTTTATTTTCGAACGCATTCTATCCTTAAATCGTGCACATAAAATCAATCTAATGATTTTATTAGATCAGTCCGCGCGGCAATTATTACTTATCACGTAATTATATCACAAAAGAGCTATTAATATGTATTGGCTTAATTATAATAATACAGGAGTCCATTAATTAAGTTAGTACAAATGCCAGCGCGGATAATAACATTATTTATGTATGTACAGCCGACTTTTTTTCGCGATAAAACAGGAAAATAGGAAATCGTGAATATATATTCTTTCAGTTATATAATTCACTTTGTGCACACATGTTAAGATACTTTCAAGTTTATTAATGTTGCGCTAAATAATATTAATCTTCATTCTGTTTGTTAAATGTTAATATATTCGTTTGGTTAAAGTTCAGTTTATTATTATTTTTTTTAATGATGGTTGTTTCTTTTTAATTGAATCCATATCATATTAAGAGGTGTTAATGAAATAAGCGCTGTTTGTTGGTTTCACACGCTTTACACTTTGTTGTGATTAGTTTCGATCTATTCGGTTGTTATGAAACAAACGGTTTAAATCTATTGTTTGATAATTCCATAATAGCATCAAACTAATCACAATAAGGTGTATTAATAATCCCTTGCTTTATCATGTAAGTTAATTTGTTACAGCAACAAAAGAAAAAAAGGATTTTATTAAATATATATATATATATAACATATATATATATAACATATATATACATATATATAATATATATATATATATATATTGAAAAATGAATGTAGAGAGGTGTGTTTATAAGACTTTTATTTGCCTTCAATTAATTATCATTTTCTGTTGCATAGCAATAACATATTGTATAATGCAACTTTTTTGAGAATATTTAATGCAAAGAAGGGCAGAAAGACCTATGATCGATAGCCCTTATTTGAGAATATGTTATTAAAATATTTATTTTTAATATTACGTTAGATTGTATACAATTTTTTTCTCAGATAATAAATATTTAGTAGAAGTAATACAAAGAGCAAAAATAAACGGTACGTAATATAACGATATCTGCAGACATGTGTTTCGCGATTCATGCCTCGTCAGTACAGCTTAGCCTTATAAAACAACTTCATAATTTTATAAGGCAGAGCTATACTGGCGAGGGATAATCTTCTGTTAGGTGGTTGTGTAGACTGTTTAATTAATTAAATAAAATCCTAATCCTTTCTCCTACTCGTCTTATTTTACAAAATATATATTTTAGATAAATAGGTTTTTTGATTGAAGTCACTTAGTTTGTTTTATTGAAATTTATTTATTTTCAAATAGTTTCGGCTTAATTTCATTTTCAAGAATAATGCTGTACTAAATAAATCAGTTATATATTATATTAGATGTTGGCATGTGAATAAACATGTTTTTTAATCAATGAAAAATTTAATGATTACAAAAAAATTCAGTTATATACAACAAAAATGTTTTCGTTGATTGAATATCAACACAAATAAAGAAAGAACAAAGTAGAAGCCTTAACAATTAATAAATCAAAATGATTTTTTCACATTTTAAGTTTGTGTTTCTTTTTTCATTATTTTTTATACCAAGGCTGCAGTTTGGGCAAATTTAGTTTGCCATTATTATTATTTTGGTTTAATGATCCAAAATAATAATAATGGCAAACTAAATTTGCCCAAACTGCAGCCACAAGTGAAAATAAAATGTAATACAAAAAATTTATTGTTGTTGTGTTTCTTCCAGTTCTTGTATTTTTTTTTTTATTTCAGAAACTGTTTCCATCTTGTTTCTTTCACAAACTGATATTGTGTATTATATATTGTTGTAATTCATCAGACTATTTTTTAGATATATTTAACATTTTATTTCATATTTTGTAAAAGGTGTAAGTCCGTATATGAATAAATAAAAACTGTGTAAAAAAATAAATAAATAATAAAAATAAATAAAAACAAAACTATGAATATATATTCTTTCATTTATATAATTCACAATGTGCACACATGTTAAGATACTTTCAAGTTTATTAATGTTGCGCTAAATAATATTAATCTTCATTATGTTTGTTAAATGTTAATATATTCGTTTGGTTAAAGTTCAGTTTATTATTTTTTTAAATGATGGTTGTTTCTTTTTATTGAAGATAAGATTTTTTTAATATCTGTATTTAATACGAAACAGCGTGTATTTTTCCTTCATTGCAAAAATAAACATCTCTTCTTTATTCACACAATTTTAATTAGATTTTTGATCATTAATAGGGGCAATTCCACTTAGAAAATTGTTAAGTTTAACATGTATGTTATTAAATAATCTCACATTCTAAGTTATATATGTCTATTACAAAAGCTGCTTGGACCGTGATGATAAAATATAACGTACATGTTAAACTTAACATTTTTCTTACGGAATAGCCTCTACTCATTTTTGCCTGAACAAAAAAAAAATGTGTACTTGACCGCATGTCAAAATACTTCTAATAGAAAGGTTGACCTATTTGCGTTCATCAACTAACGAGCGCAGGAAACACGGATTTTTACATTCATACCAATTTTGATTCACGTTGAGTACCTTCCAAAACGCTGCGATGCCAGCGCTGGCCGACCGATGAACCATTTAGATAAGTGCAATCTTATTTATAATTCTCGACATTTTTCCAAACCAGTTACAATCGCCCCCCCAAAAGTACGTTCTCGAAATTTAATTACAGCTTTAAATTCAAATCCAAAATGACTCTGTAGATACGATTTGTCGGAATATCATGATGAAAAGAGAAATTATGGTTTATATAATTTTTGCTTTGTTCAGTTTTTGAGATCAGAAAATTGTCTTAGAGATAAAATTAAAATGGAAAGAGGTTTTGCTTTAATTCTAGAAATGAAGCTGATACAGCAAAATCCATCACATTATTAAACTAAATGAAAAGAATTTGAAAATAATTAATTAATTAAATATGAATGAAGGATTAAACAATCAACCAATAAAAAACAGATTAGATTGAATAACTTTAAATTCTCGACTAGTTTCGGGTTATCAGCCCATTTTCAAATCATAGAACCAAAATAATAATAATGGCAAACCGAATTTCCCGAAACTGCAGTCACAAGTGAAAATAAAGTGTTGTACAAAACAATTTATTGTTGTTGGGTACAAGAACTGGAAGAATCTTGTATTTTTTCAGATCTAATAATCGAAGAAATTTAATGGTATGTATTTTTTTTGTGTGATTATTGTTATTATTACTTGCCCAATGTAATGCATATTTCATTATATCGATAAAAATTACAGTTAATGAATGATAGAAAAAATATGTAACAACATTTATTAAACAGTTCACCGATATTAAGAAAAAACATCATCATTTATTACTCCTTACACATTTTAAAAGTTGTTTTTTATCATTATTTTTTTATACCATATCATTAAACCAAACAAAAACGACTCCAACACAATTTATCTGCTCTCCAACAAAATTTGTCTACGAATTAATCTTCGCGCCTTGAGCCTTTCCAAAAAATCTCTTCGGGCATCACACGTCAGGATATTAAGTCGACTTCAATTAGCGATTTCTATGTGTGTGTGTGTGTGTGTTTGTGTATTCGAATTTGAAGGTGAAGGCTATCCAAAAAATATACTTTGCAATAGACTCGACAAATTCACGGTAATCCTTGAGTGGTAGCGATATTAGCACTTTATAGAACGATAGTGGCTGAGGCTATTGTTTTTTTTTTACGTTTGTGTGTTGTAAACATTTGGAATAATTATCTGTAACCTATAAGGAATGAATTTAAATCAAGCAAAGGTTTCTTTTTGTGTATGTGTGTGTGTGGAATTGATAGTCTATTTTGTTTGAGCGTTTCGAATATACAATATTAAAATTTTAATTGTTTCAATCTATAAGAATAATAATAATAATAGTAGCATTTATAAAGTTTCATCTAATTATTTATCGTTCCGAATATACAAATTATCATTTTAATTGTTTCAATCTGTAATAATAAAAACAATTAGCATTTATAAAGTTTCATCTAATTATTTATATTTTAAATATCCTCGAATCAAACATTTTTGCATTATATAATGTGTTATTAACAGCAAGTGTCCATTATGTAATTCAATGTCTGGATGGGAATAGGCCCGAAAAGTAGTTGTCTTAATAGATATTTGATTTAAAATACTTACGTAACGTAAGTAAAAAAAGTCGCAGTAGCTTAAGAGGAAATAATTTATTAAATGTTCTTGTAATTGTCTCAACAAATACACTTCAGTTTATGGAATAAATACACGTGTATTTTTTGTTCAAAAAACACAATTAAAATTGTTTGCAAGTATTTAACAATTCGTCCATTAATTCAAACTATTTTTAACTAATAATCGACAGTGACTCAACACATAATTTTATATAAATAAATATTATGATTAATTATTAATTTCTTTTGCACATTTCTGTTACAATGTATGTTACATACTTTATTTATATTAAAAATGCGACATGAAACTTTTATAATTAAATTATCATTATGTAAAATAATTTAAAGAAAAAACACTTGGTTCACAAATTAATTTGTGAAACAATACCATCTTTAAATTATTTTACATAGTGTTTCACCAAGTGCCAGATGAGAAATTAATTCAAGAAATTAAATTATCATATCCATCGTATCCATTTGTTTCTTTTTTTTCAGAAGCGCTTTACATATTTTACTCCCATAATCGTTAACAAATGTTTATGAATATTTTTTGGGGGATTCCTCTACTGCATATTAGTGTGTTTATTTTATTACCTTTATACTTCCTCTATTTTAAATAATAATACATTGAGAAGTTTGCATTATATTAATTAATTTACTCAATTGAATAATTACTTCCTGTTTTGCCACCACGACTTTTTTTACATACTTTATTTATTTATTTCCACCCAACAGACATACAGTCCACTTACAGGGATATAAACTAAAATTACATTTTATAAAAATATTTAAAAAATGAACATAAGTTAATACTTCAACTAATAATAATCTAATACTACATTAAAATACAGCATAACAATAAAGGGCGTTTTTATAGTTTTATCGTTCCTAGTACTTCATTACAAAAGGTTTTAAATGATGGTTGAAAGATATCAGTAGCATACTGAATCTAATTACATAAGTACTTTAAAATCTATTAAACAACTATTTCTCGGACAAATACCCTTTCAGATATTGAATTACATAATGGACATTACTTTTGCATAGTAATAACATATTGCATAACAATTAACTTAAATGATTTTCTTAAAAAAAATAGGTAAAACAATAGATTTTCAAAAAATAATTTATATAAAGTTATTCAATTTAATTCATTTACTTACGGTAAATCACCTTTATACAGAATAATAACAATATTAAAAATGTTTAGATAAATATCATGACTGTAAATCACATATAAACAGAATAATACAATTTTACATATATAACATATTTTAATATCAGTAGCGGAAACTGCAAAATATTGTTTATTTGTATGTAATAGCATATTTATTTACTACTTATAGTAAAACTTGTAAAATGGTGAATTTTTCGTAAATAAATATTATTATAATTAATGGTTTTAATATTTAGACATTGGTAGTTCATATTGTATGAAATAAATATGAATAAAATATTAAATTCTCTTAAAAATGGGCTAATAACCCGAAACTAGTCGATAATTTAAAGTTATTCAATCTAATCTGTGTTTTATTTGTTGATTTTTAATATTTTATTCATATTTATTTCATAAAATATTATTATTATTATAAATATACATCTTTCACAAGTTGCTTATGAGTCAACTTGTAAAAGATATATATTTATATAGATTATTTTTTTGAAAATCCATTGCTTTGCCACAGCTCTATCTGTCTGTAGGCGTGCAATAGATCACTACGTTATAACTTTTCATTAATAATGTTTTCATTAATACATTGAGA
The DNA here is from genome assembly GCA_963082785.1 of Philonthus spinipes. NCBI lineage: Eukaryota > Metazoa > Arthropoda > Insecta > Coleoptera > Staphylinidae > Philonthus > Philonthus spinipes. The sequence goes on along the minus strand of OY720318.1, from coordinate 15,980,950 downwards.
AGTTTAAAATTGGTTAAAATAATATTATTTAAATAAAACTCTTGGTTTGTTTCACTATTTATATTTTATCTCTCCGACTAGTTTCGACCATTGGTCATCTTCAGGGAGGAATGTGATATTTTGATATTAAATTCTACCCGAGAGAACAAAATATAAGCGATTCAGAATTTACGCCTAATGAATTAAATCTATTTTATATATATATATATATATATATATATATATATATCGATTTAAATATGTTTCACCACGGGTTAAGTGAGAACTTAATTAATAATATTCGTTAAAATAGATTGATCAATAACTGATTAGCATCAAATATCATATATCCACTGTTGATTTAGATTAATTTTTCAAATTACTTCTTGATTTTGATGTGTATGTGTGAATATATTGTGGCAAGGCTAGATTTTAGATTTTTTTGTCGGCTTAATTATCAGCCTTCAATCCCATCACTCCGCCTAATGCTAAAAACTAGATGGACGAGGCTGGCCTTTAAATCACGCTCGAATAATTAATGCAAAAAATGAATACTGCCCGAAAATTGGACGCCGGTTTTCTTGCTTTTTGCTACTAATGTTTCAAAACTTAAATGGGATAATGTGATTGTATTAAATTACGTTTGTATAGAGAAAAAATATATATTTCCTGATTTTGTTTCTGCCAACAACTACAAAAAAAATGTACATTTCTTAAAGCTCGTGTTTCGTGTTTAATAAATGTATCTCGTGGATTTGTGAAAAATGTAAAACAAATTGAATTTTAAATAACGTAGAAGAACTTGAAGCAGATAAACGAAAATTAAATCATGCTAAATTCGCGGTTGAAAAATTTTTACATATATGGTGGATGTGTTAAAATCTGTGGCAAAGATCACATGGGTAAATACACACGCAATTTGTTTCCCTGAATAGATTTTAGCAGTCTAGGGAAAACAAGCTAAGGTAATGAAATTACACGAGCTTTAAAAAATGTACATTTCTTAAAGCTCGTGTTTAATAAATTTATCTCGTGGATTGTTGACATAAGTTTGTTCAAACAATCATAAATTTAATACATAAAGGCTGTTTTTCTATTGTGACCAAATTTTGAGAGTGTTTGCTGAAACAGCAGGGCATTTTCATTACTAAAAAAACATAACTTTTCAGTGTATTCATAAAATACACTATGTAAGACAAACAAATAACACATAATATAAAGTAAATTGATATATTTATAGAAAATGATTAAATAACCTCTTAATTTTCAAAAACCGCAATTTTTATTCACTAAAATGTTTTCTCGTAAATTTCACGTGCAGAAGCAATAAATTTTAGTGAATATAAATTCCACTTCTTGAAAGTCGATGAATTCTTCCGATGAATAGAGTTTCTGGAAATACTATAATTATTTACAATTCGTTTAGTATCATTGAATTCACAAAACCATCTTAAAATTGACATTTAATTTAGTCTTCATAAACAGGACAAGTTCGCCTTCCTTTAGTGGACGAAACAATGAATTAAATGAAAAAATACTCAAATAAAACACTTGGTTATTTGTTTTAGATTTATCATAAAGAATATAATAATATTTTATTCCTTTCTTCACTTCTGTATTTTTTACACTAAATGTACATTTCGAGCAAAATGTGCTCTTTATCAATAGTTTTTTTTTTTCTATAAAAATATTTAGCTAATTGTGTTTTCTTACATTTGTAAAATAAGTTAATTCCGTAAAAAAAGATAATAAGAAAATATTAATAACTTTTTTATTTGTCAGTTTTGTTTTAAATAAACCTACTGATTTCCGCCACGGATTTTTGTGCCCGGCGAATCCACCATAACTCAGCGAAATTTTATTTGTAATTTTACATTTTCTCTTCCTAAATAGCCGCATAATAATGTGTTTTATAACAATTAATAACAAACCATTTTTGTTTCGCGTTTTCCTCACTTTACTGCCAGGAGAAAAAGCCAAGAATTTCGCCACTCAAATTGCAAAATAAAAATTAACAAACTTTATCACGAGATAAATTTTATTCGATTAATAACAATAACTATTTACAATAATTTCAAGAAGGCTGCATTTTTTTTTATTTATTTGTTATTATTATCATTATTATTATTTCATTACCTTAGCTTGTTTTCCCAAGACTGCTAAAATCTATTCAGGGAAAAAAAATGGGTGTGTATTTACCCATGTGATCTTTGCCACAGATTTTAACACATCCACCATATATGTAAAGATTTTTCAACCGCGAATTAAGCATGATTTAATTTTCGTTTATCTGCTTCAAGTTCTTCTACGTTATTTAAAATTCAAAGATGATTGATTTCAACTGTATTCTAAATAATATTAAGGAACGAATGATATATTTCCCGAGCTCGTTATGAGAACAATTTTGAAAGTTAAAAATGCCTACTTTAAGGGCAGGAGTGCTCAAATGCCTTTTATTAGGGTCAGTTTTACTCTATAACAATTTATTTGTTTAGAGAAAGAAAAGCGCCGCCTAATAGATGTTATTTTTTGCTATCTTACGATAAATCTAAAATAACCCGAAACTAGTCGAGAATTTAAAGTAATTCTATCTAATCTGTGTTTTATTGGTTGATTTTTAATAATTTATTCATATTTATTTCAATCTAAAATAACTTTATATAATATACAGTTATAAGTTTGTATGAAGGTGTTAGTCCGTCCTGGGCTATCGACCTAAGGTCTTTCTGCTCAATCTAAAATATTTTTTATTAACAACAAAAAAGCATAAAGAACGTATTAATTAGAAACCAAACAAAATTTGTGGAATGTGGAAGAGGTATTTCCCACATTCCACAAATTTAGTTTGGTTTCTAATTAATACGTCTTTTATGCTTTTTTGTTACAATGAAATTAAACAAGGAAAATTTCTAGCAATGATCAATAAAATTCGATCAATCCCTTTTTCCAACTGCAAAAAATACTTACACAGTAAGTTTTACAAACATCTATTGAAACAATAGATTGTTATTATTAATAAAAAAAAATATCGTAAGATAGCAAAAAATGATATATATTAGGCAGCGCTTTTCTTTTTTAACAAATAAACGGCTAAAGAGTAAAACTGACCCTAATAAAGGGCATTTGATAACCCTTCACTTATATAAAAGATTTTTTTATTAGAATATCTAGTTTTGCATTAAATCTGCCTTAATTTGCTCAAATTATTTTTGCAGTATTTTAAAAATTGCGATTTTTTCTGGTCGTCTATATTGCCAAGCAGAACAAGCGTTTTTGCACAGATGGTATAATTAGTTTAATTTGTGGAATATTACGAAATGGGTAAAAGAATTTTGTGATCTCTATATGAAAACCTACCTTCCACTTCATAAAAAAATGTCTCAATTATTCTAATATAACTTTATTTATATGTATTGCTTTTGCAGTGATTTTAATTTGAATTTTTTCAGTTTGTAACTTTTTTTATAAAATATTTTATATATATTTGATTTACTTATATATTTATTCACCGTGCGCATCATTATTATTATTGTGTTTATGGATTCTGATTGGAAAACTCAATGGTTATACTTGATCAAGGAGTCTAAATTTTATTAAATCAATTCAATATATTATTGTATTTTATAATTACAGATTATAAAAAGATGATTTCCGTAAATAAAGAATTAATTAATAATAATAAATTAAAGACGACTCCTTTTGCCTAATATTCAGTAAATGTGAATTTATTATTAATTAAAAAAAAAAAACCTTTCCAAACTTCATTTATATATAAAATAGTTGGAAACTAGATTTTTTTTAAATATTATTTAATAAATTTAAATAATTGTGACCAAGTGGAATAAATACTGTTTTCTATTTATAGATTTTTTTTAATTGGAATATGGTATTGTAATATATGCAATTAATCACATTGTTCCCAAAATGTGTTGCATAAAAATAGGCGACCTTAAGTGCACTTTAAATTGAATGTGTTTATCTTAGCTTGTTGTTAGTATTCTTAGAATCTTTTTAAAGAAAGAAAATTATGAATATGTATTTTATTTTTATAATTGACTAAATACGAGAACAATATTCAAAACCAATTATTGAACATTTCACGTATTGAAAATCTTCGATTATGTTTAATAATTTTACTAATATTAAATGAAAAATACTCAAATCAAGCACTTTGTTATTTGTTACACATTTTTCACAAAGAATTGCGAAACAAATAACCAAGTAATTTATTGATTGATGAATTTGATAATTATTGAAAGTTCATAATTACTTATATTAAATATCACTGTCAATATCTATTGTAATCTCGCTACAATTTTTTCACCACATTGTGGCTTCTTCAGGTAAAAGAACTTCAAACTGAGTCAAACTCTCATAAAACTTTTTGTATTTACACCCGAATAGAATAGTATAATGATACACTACACTATTATATTCGAAGAAAAAATATTTCTATTACAAAAAAAAAACGTTAGGCCTTAATTGCAACAACAAAACTTGCCTTTTGCCAAGACTGCTGAGGTCCAATTTGTGTCAAAAAAAAAAAACGTTAGGCCTTAATTACAAAATATGTTTAGACTATGATGATGAAAAATAACATAATTGTCATATTTCCCTTACTTACAAAATAGCTACCATAAATTTTACGTTGATACTTTAATGATTTATTATAGGCAACCAAAATTACCGTGCAGACACCACTGCCGCATACCAGTCGACTCCATCGAATTGAAAGTAATGAAAAAAGGCGACATCACGAGTTTATAAACACGAACGGCGGGAACGGACCGCCGTTTCAAATTTGAGTCGCGTGCATTTCCGCAGCGCACATTGCAGAAACGTGCTATGCAATTGAACACTCTCAGTCCAGTTCGGCCAACGAAACGGAATATTCGCATTATCTGCACTTGAATATTTCCTTATCTGCGTTGAATTCTGTTTGGTTTAACTTTTTTTTTTATTCGCGAAAATGATATTTTTTAGGAGATGTTGGTTAGTAATGGTTTTAGTAAATTGAAATTTGTTAAGATGATTAAATGGTAAGAATAGTAATTTATTGAATAAAACAGTTATATATATATATATATATATTATTTATCCTTATGTATAATGTATATATGTATAATATGTATAAAATAAATATATGATATGATATATATACAGGGTGGCGCAAGATTCCGATGAAGTCCAATATCTCAGTTATTTAGAAATTTACAAAAAGATATTACTGACATAATTTGTAGCTACTGTAAAACGTCACATTTTAAAATTGGTTTCATATATACAGGGTGTCCAATAATCACGTGACGTATCAAACATATGATTTTTTAAATGGAATGCTATATTTTTTATGTCGATTTTAGATTCTACGCTTAAAATTAATTATTTTTGACATAAGGTTTATTAGTGCAGTTTTTAATATTTTAAAAGTTATAAACAATTTAAGGTTGAAATCAATGGAAGATTGGGGCCTTATTTTTCAAAAATGAAAACCGATGTAAACTTTCTGTTAACGCAATTAAATTGAAAAAATGCTTAATAATATAAGGAATAATCGTTTGTTACCATAAAGCAAATGTTGTGTACAGGGTGAAACAATACGCAAAATGATTTTTTTCCTTTTTCACTTAAATGGAACACCCTATATTTTTTACACTATTTCGATAGAAAATTGATTGTTCTTTAATTTTTGTATAATAAACTATACCCCTATCTGTTACCATTTTTTAACAATTTCAATTCAAAGTACAAAATTATAAGTTTCGCTTATAATCTATAATTTAAGTAGGCTATAATTAAAACAAATGCAATTCATAATCGTTTTCTGGTATTTTTACTAACCTAAAAGGATATTCAAATGACAATCGATATTTAAAGGCGCATGCAAAATATAAAGAAAATAGTTGCTCAACGATTATTTAGCCAGTTATAATGGTTATTGGGACATATTTTTTAAGAAAAAAATTGTAAAATGTTTGAATGCTATTGAATTAAAAAAAATGTGAATGTGTGAAATACATACATAAAAATGTTAACAAAATATAATGATATAAATATTTTATTATTTCACTTAGTATCTATTTTCGGTTTTTCAGTCAACATGAATTGTTTAAATAAATCAATTCAAGAAGCATATAGGAATATTTTAAATATTTTTCGAATAATAACCAAAAAATATAGTTGTTGTTAGTTTTTCACAATTAAATTAATCATTTATTGAAGAAGTATGTTTAACTGCGCCAGTGTTACAAAATATAACGTAAAATGTACTTTACTTACTAATTATAATATTAAGCGTAACTTTCACAACTAAATAAATTAGTTGTCCTGGCGCGGCCTACTTTGGTTAAAAATTCTATACCAAATTTGTATTTGAGATTAAATATCTTAAAAACGGTAAATGGTAGCTATTTAATGTTTTATATAAAAAATGAAGAGTGATCAATTTTCTACTAAACTAGCGTAAAAAATATAGGGTGTCCCATTTAAGTAATTATGGAATAGGATAGAAGCGTATTCGAGCAAGGGACGGCACATCTTCCATTATATAACATTTTGTAAGAAAAAAACAAGTGTTAGTTTTTTGGAAAATTTCAAAGATTATTCAAAAATATTTCACCGCGGGTTAAGGATGAAAATGATTAAATATTTACGAAAAAAATGTTTTCTTTGTTGCAAAATTAATTTTTGTTAAACATAATTTTTGCGATGTGGACGATTTAAAAGAATAGGAAACGCAAAACAAACTAGCAAATCTTCATTAATGAATTTAGAACTAATGTATACCTACTTTAGTCTTGCGAAAATCGCATTTGTTTATTGCGAAAGTAATTTATTGATAAATGCAATTTTGGAGAATAAATTGGTGATAATAATAGGAATCGTAAAATCTGTTTAAAAATAAATTATTAATATTAGCATACCTTAATAGAAAAAATAACTTCCAACCCATTCCTGGTGAATCGAAAACCAACTCACCTCCACCACTCACTAATTACCACTTGTTCATAAACAAAAATAAATCGCGTTTTTAATTATTAATAATTTCTAACGTTAAAAATTAAACCGGAATAGTGAACACTGCGCGTTTTCGGACGACTGAATCGAAATACAAGAGCGCAATTATCGCAAATCAAGAAGAAAAAAACGATCGACGACTCACTCCGAGAACGCATTCCTGAGATAAGAAGATTCGTTGTACCTGGATCCTGGCACACAGCCAAGAACATACCTATTTAAATTGTTGTATTTTCAATATTATCGTGTATTAAAATAATTACAGCTTAATATTTATTTACTTTTTTTTATTAAATTCTCATTTATCCCGTGGTAAAAAAAATATGTATGAATTATGATGTATTTTAATTAATACAATTGATTATTCGTTTCACTAAATTATTTTATATTCGCGTAACTTTCACAACTAAATAAATTAGTTGTTCTAGCACGGCCTACTTTGATTAAAAATTCTACACCAAATTTGTATTTGAGATTAAATATCTCAAAAACGGTAAACGGTAGCTATTTAATATGTTATATAAAAAATGAAGAGTGATTATTTTTCTATTAAAATAGCATGAAAAATATAGGGTGTCCCATTTAAGGAAAAAGAGAAAAAAATCATTTTGCGTATTGCTTCACACTGTATATAAAAATTTGTTTTGAGAGAAAAAAAGAGTATTTCTTTTATTATTAAGTATTTTTGCATTTGTATGGCGTTAACAGAATGTTTATTTCATTTTTCATTATTGAAATATTAAGCTCTAAACATCTATCGATTTTAACATTCATTTGTTTATAACTTTTAAACTATGAAAAATTGACCTATTAAATCTTATATAAAAAATGATTATTTTTAAACGTAGAATCGAAAATCTTCATAAAAAATATATCATTCCATTTAAAAAAACAAATGTTTGATACGTTACGTGATTATTGGACACCTTGTATATATGAAACTAATTTTAAAATGTGAATTTTGACAGTAGCTACTAATAATATAAGTAACATTTTTTTGTATATTTCTTTACAACTGAGATATTGGACTTCATCGTAATCTTGCGCCACCCTGTATATAAAAACACCTTTTTTCAGACAACAACATTACATAAGCTTATACATACATTTATATTTACTTAACAAGAATAAATATTGTGTTAGTCTGCCCGGACTATCGACCTGCGGTCTTTCTGCCCTGTGGAAATTATTTATTGAGCATTTTTATTTAATTTATTTAAAATAACTGTGATCAAATAAATAAATACTCTCTTCTATTTATATATATATATATATATATATATATATATGTATATATATATATATATATATATATATATATACAAACATCTTTATTCCCAAAGAATACATACATATTTAGTTTAATATACAATACATGAAACAATTTAAAACAAATATATATTCTTCAGAGAAACGACTATCGACCGGAGGTCTTTCGGCCTTCTATTTATATTAACTTAATTAATTTAAAAATAATTAATTTTGTGTCAAAGACATAAAAACGATGTAATTCTAATAGCATTTATTCATTAATTATTAACGCTAATATAATATTCAAACAATCCGCGCGATTTTCAAATAATACACATTACTCGCGCTATAAACGCCTTGAAATATCGATTTCCATTTCCAAATTGATGGCGAATTTTGCAAAAAGCGCGCCGTATTGATAAGGCGCTCTTGTCTTGGCCTTCAGATTAGGCGCGTTTCACGTTACAAATATCAAGGTTCGCGTTTCATTACGAGCCACCGTTATCTATTTATTAATAATAAATAAATTGCCGGGCGATTTATTAATTTACAGGAGATTTGTGTCTCCCCCTTTCACCTCTTCCCGCTGCCCCGTTCGCGTTGGCCAATTGCCCTAATGTCGCCACTTAATTTCACATTTGCCTATCTTATCTGCCCCCTTCTCACAAAACGCACACGCATCGATGACTTGATATATTTATTTATTTATTTATTATTTATAGAGATATAGTTTTTTATATATATAAATCTTTATTGGCAGATTATTTTTAACAAAGTAATAATAATAAATGAATACAATAAATAACTAACATAAAAATAAATTCTTCTGCCAATTGGCTATCGACCGTTGGTCTTTCCGCCTGATTTTGTAGGCGTCTGTCCTTGTCAGTTGCTGTGTCAAAAAGGTTTTGATCGCTAATGTCGTCCATTGTCTTGTAAATTGAATTTACTCGTCGTGATCACTAAAGTCATGAAATGATGAAATGAAATCATGAATGGTGATGGTGAAACGTTTACGTTTGGGAGTGATATTTTGGTTTCGGGGAATGCACAAAGGGTGTAGGAGATTGTAATTGATAGGGTTTGAGGCAAATTTTTCGGCTAAACGGGCTAGGCGGGTAGTTTTTTTATTATTACATTTAATTCATTTTTAAAATTGAGGTTTTTTTTTAAATTGTTTGCTATTTTCTAGAAAAAATCTTTCCACGAGAAAATTTCATTTTTATTATTAAATAAATTCCCAGTGTTGAAAATCGCCGTTAACATTCATGAATAATTCAGTAGAGAGGGCTTTTATTTTTTTTAAATAATAGAACAATTTCGGCGGCCGAAAAATAATAATTACTTATAAATATTATAAAAAAAATTTCATCAAAAATTTCAAACAATTTATGATACAATTTTAACAGGTTTAATAATTTGATTCTCGTAGATGCAACGGCAATTTAATTTAATGGAAATAATTTAAGTATTCAAATAATTCCCTTCATTTTCTCAAAGTCACAAAATATTTGATTATTGTTAAAACAATATTCAACGAATGATACAAATTCCCGGAGAAAATGCACGCTAACATGTACAAATGGAGTTAACACTGAACATCTAATTCAATTAACTTATTACCAAGGTGTAACCTATTTTTCTTTCGTCACGGAATAACGTGTTTAGCCAGAGATAAGCACCATAAAACAGCGCTTACGAAAAAAATGTCAGTATGCGTACGTTAATAGCAAATTATTTCACAATGATAATGCGTCTTGCAACATGCAATGAATTCTCTAAGCTACTGGATATTATTTCTGTTTTTGTACAAATTATAAGTGCTATAAAATATATACAGAGAGGTTTTTTTATCAGTATACATTAGGGGAAGTGTATACTTGTAAAAAACGCAAGTCAAACGCATTGAACCGATTAATGTGTGTATGTTTAGTTGACTATTTGGCATATGTGTGTTCAGTTGCGTGTTATAGGCAACTAAACACACATAGACTAATGCATTTGATTCGCGTATTTTGCAGGTATACATAGGGGAAATGTATACTGATAAAAAAAGCTCTCTGTATATATATATATCTTTATTTATGAATTTTGTACAAAGAGGTGTGTGTTTACATTTTAATATATGTTATAATACTGTCTGTTACAATAAAGCAAAATTCACAAACTAGCTGCTATAAAATATTTTTACGTCGTAATCGAAATTCTCGTTTTAAAATCTGCACTATATTAAACAGTATTTCAAGCATGTTTACGATGGAAAAGAGTATTTAAACACTTTGACAAAGATATTTAAAATAAAAAAATGTGTTGTAAAAAGATGATTCCGTAATAAAATTATTATTATTATTAAATTAAATTTCAGATAGTGAAAATGTATTTAGTTTATTTACTTATGGAATTATACAATTATGACGTGCTAATAAAGTTTTTTTTTTCTGCGAGTTTTATTGGCATAGTCACTGTTTGATTTATTGTTGTTGCAACGATTTTCGTGAACATTTTCTCCAGTGTTTAGTTACTATTAATTCGTCACAAAACTATGCAGAAATACCATTAAACACTATAAAAATACAAATTATTCGTAAAACATTCTCTGGTCAGATTGTAATTTCGTCCGGCCTTGATGCAAGTCAGAAATTATACCGTCATTAGTTTCAATTGATTTCCACTGGAAAATGAAGTGTATGTTTTTTAAGTGATAATTACGTATACACGTATAAAATTAACTAATGACAAAGTTTAATTAGTTTTATATTATATTTTAATGTCGAACTGATGAATACACGTGTAGTAATAAAACAGAATTCAATAAAATTATTTTTAAAAAGAGAATTGTGTTAAAAAAAAAGACGTCCTTTAATTTGATAAAAATTTAATGAAGGAATTAATTAAATGTAGATTTGTTCTAAAAATCTGTTTACTTGTTAGGAATTGTACAGATTGTTCTATATTAAGTGCGCACCATTAACTTTGTTATTTAAACGAAGTATTGTGACCTTTTTTAAAATTTGGATTTCTGGGGTAAATAAGAGCCTGTAGGCAGAAAGACCGATGGTCAATAGCCGTTTTCTAAGGACAGCGTATAACATATTATAAGAATTATATTGTTAATTTATTGTATAAAAAATTGTCTGCAAAAATAAGGATGTTATATTTATATAAGAGCCTGTAAATGCTACTTTCTAAAATTATTTTCATATTACTCAGGTTGTCCTAAATATTATAAAAGTATCAAAGTTGTAAATTTTAACACTCTATATATTATCATACTTTTAGATTATACATTCAAAATAACTGTCATTTTCATTAAGGTTGCGGTATAGTGGAAAGAGATAGCTATATAGTAAAATGGAAATAATCGTTTGAAAATAGCGCTATTATTTTGGATTTCATAATATGAATGTGTATTTACATTTTTTTTCTACCAAGTATAAAGTATCAGTCTAAATAAAAAATAAATCCTCACTTTTCGTGTATTACGTCAATTTACTAGTTCAAGTTAGAAAAGAAAATTGTAAGATATAATGAAATTAATAGGTCATGTCTGCTAAGTTATTTGAATGCAGAATTTAGTGAAATATTTTATATTTTCATTGCACAAGTTTTTATTAGCAAAAATATAATTTGAAATTTGCTATAAATTCGATCAATTTTCATTGTTTTTCACAATTATTTTTCACGCAAACTAAACATTAAAATAATTTTTAATTTATCTGATGAAATTCCTACTTATTTTAAGATTACTTTAATGTATAATACAATATTGTTCATTGATCACAACTGCAATCTAACTCGAATTACTGATTGCCAATATTTATATAGTTATCTCTTTCGTCTAAAATAATTTTAATTTTAACAGCTAATTTTAAAATGTCATCGACTTCAGAAGTATTTAGGTTATGTGTACGAAATTAGCAGAGGAATATAAAAATCAATTCTATTTTATTTTCTAATTATAATACACTTATATTTTAACACAGAGTGATCAGAAAATGGAAGCAACCCAAAAATAACTTTAAGAAACTGTAACTTTATTTATTTAAACGAAATGCTATATTTCATAAGTAAATACAGTTTTTATTATCTTACAAAAGTTTCCTATAACTCTGTTAGTTTTAAGTCTTTGCATTTTTTACAGAAAATGCCTATAATTATACTTTATACTTTGAGGATGATTTTGTTGTAAAATTTCTTGCAGAAAATGCCTATAATTAATTATTACGCACTTTGAGGATGATTTTGTTGTAAAAGTAGTGCGATTTTCAGTTGGAATTTAGATTACTAAATATCACATATTTTTTTAATCACTATTGTGCAAAGTTTCCAGTTATTACAGCGGTATTACTTAGTTTAAATCGATAGTATTTGAATATCCTTTATATTCGATATGAAAATCTACGCAAAATAAGACCGTATTGATATGATGTTCACACTTAGAAAATGTCTTGAGTTTACATCGAAAGGTATCCAGAAATACATTTTATGGAAACTGGAAGTGTTAATTATATAAAAATGAATAAAAAAAGAGAGAACAAGAAAAGGCATCACAGAAAAGGCTCAGTTATTGAAAATCTAAATATTAGCCAAAAAATTATATGCAGAAACATCAACATGAACCAATCAAGTGTTTCAAATATTTAAAAAAAACACAGATTTCATCTCTATAAAATCCGACGATGCTAGGAAATGAAGAAAACAAATTTAAACAAGCGAATCGACGTTTGTATGTGGATTTTAGGCAGAAAAGGAAAACTTCTTTGAAAATATGAGATTGTCAAGTATGAAATTGGAACAAAAAGTGCACATAATTGAATTCGATTTTTTCTAATAACACTTTTCTACTTTTAATCAAACTATACACCTTTGTCATTTCAGAGGTAACTCATTCATTCCTTTTCTGTGGAAGTTTGGAGACGATGAATACTTGATTTGCCATTTTCTACAGCCTGTGCTGAATTGAATTTTTCCAGATACAAAGTTGTTTAAATTTGGAGGAAATGACAGTCAGTGGGGGCAAGGTCTAGCGAGTATGGTGGGTGACGAACTTCAACTCCTGTAGCTTTGATACGGCCATTCGTGCGGCATGTGATCGAGAGTTGTTGTACAGGAGAATTGTAGTCATTTAATTAACTAATTTTGACGAAATGATGAGAAATCTTGAGATTAGAAATGATGAGAAATCTACTAATAATATGAAGAAGCAGAGCTCCATCTCAGTTATCAATAATAATTTACTTGAAATTTTATTTAATATATGTACATCTTTATTTATGAATTAACAGAAATATGTTTAGGTTAATTAATTAATTTTATAATACGTTTTTTATATTCAATTCATAAATTGGTTATCGACAAAAAAAACAAATAAACAAAAAAAACAGAAAAATAATAAATAAACTGACTGGAAGGCCTTTGCTTCCCGTCAGTTTATTTATTATTTTTCTAGAATTTTTTAAATTAATTTTTATTTAATGACAAACCTATACTATCATTGGTGTATAATTGATATTTCAAATTTAAAAGGTTAAATATATTTAGTGGTGTTTAGTAGTTATTTCGTTTATTTAATTTTATTTAAGAAATATATCTAGAATTTCCTTGTTTTTTTTTCTCTCTTTCGATTTATTTAGGAACTAGTAAAAACTTATTTTAGTTCAACTTAATGCCGATGCACTCGCATTCTGACAAGATTTATATTTTCGTACAGCAACCTCCAGTTTCCATTTGTTCTATATTAAACTACGTGAACTATTTTAGTTGTCCTCCATCAATCATAGATTACAAAAACAGGTTCCCCGAAATAATTATCTCCGCGTTCTAATAAGATTCAATTAATACACTTCATGATTATAAATATTATTTATTTATTCATTAACGGAGTCTCCTTTTACACGAATCTACAAAGATTAATTACGCATATAAATGTAACAAAATATACAATAAAATAATAGAACAACCAAAAAGTTAGATGCAAAGCTAGATAGTATAACGGATAAATAAACATAATATACAGAATGGCTAGATTTGAAAATGAATGTATATACAGCAAAAAATGCTACATAGATATTAAAAATTACAAAATTAAATGTATATTTTATATCTGTTAATTGGCCATCGACCAATCGTCTTTCCGCCTTGAATATAATATATATAGAAAATCTTTATTTCTGAGAGATAAATTAAATTACATTACAATATTAACAACATTACAATTATAAACATCTAATTAAGCCTCAGAAAATGGCTATCGACCATCGGTCTTTCTGCCTAAAATATAATATATATATATATACATCTTTATATAATATATAATTATATAATATACAGTTATTGTTAATTAGCAATCGATCTGGTCTAAGGAGAAAATAATTATTTAAATTTATTAATTAATCAGTATCAATTTCTATATAATCGAGTGAACACAATTTTTGCTTTCTTATTAAAGCATCTGGGTTTACATATATACTTTTTACATTGTCATATTCCGTATTTACGCTTGTTAAACGTATTTATAAACTTATATTTAATTATAATAGAAAAAGGATTTATTCACTTGGTCACAGTTATTTAAATAAATTAAATAAAAAGATTTTGAAAATAATTAATTAATAAATTATTTATTAATATTTAAATATAAATTAAATAAAAAGAATTTGAAAATAATAAATTATTTTCTCTTAAATTAACTTAAATTTTAATTTAATTTTATTTACATTTATTATTTTCAAATTCTTTTAATTTAATTTATATTTAAATAATTGTAAAACTTGTAAAAAGGTGATTCCCAAAATACAGTTATAATATTCTAATTTAATTTAATAAAATTATAATTTGTTTTAAAAATATTGTTTTTATTTACTAATAATCGGGGAATCAAATATGTAAATTATTGTATAATGTAATAAATTATAATGGAGAATTCCGTAAAATAAAGTTAAAGTTACTTAGAATCATCTTTTGTTTGTTTTACGTGTATAAAAAGCGCTTAACTACATAATACCACAATTCAGACAATTTAACTTCCTATTGTTTTATCAATAAATCCGACTAATAATAACTCACCCTCGCGACTCGTAAACGTTTTGTTTTTGTTGCCCCGGCGGACTCGAACCTAATAAAACAATTTTATTTGTGCATAAATAACCCTCGGTCACGGAAATAAAAGCGCGGTTCGTACGGTTTCTCTATCTGGCTGTAAGGAAAATATCGTAAAATCGTGGCCGGTCGAGGAAAGAAAAAAAAAAGCTGTACGCCCGAGAAATTTGTTTTGGAACAATGCCAAAGAGGTTTAACATCAAGGCCCAATGTGTCATTTCCAAACAAATTGGGTTTTAACTAATCACCAATGACATTCCGGAATGTCCGTTTTGTTTTCAATTGCGGAAAATGTAAAGTTTTAAAAAATTTGAGCTTTAACTGGATCAGCTATTTAGAAATGTTTTTTTTTTTTTAAATCTCACGAGGGCTCGTATACCTGAAATTGATGATACTTTTTGATCGTAGGAAATCTGTCACTTAGATAAGGATTTATATATAGTTTTGACAGTTGTTTACGACCGAAAAGTGCGATCAATTTTTTTTTAAATACGGGCCCTGGTGAGATATACAGAGAGATTTTTTTATAAGTATACATTAGGGAAAGTGTATACCTGCAAAAACCGCATTGAATAATTAATGTGTGTATGTTAAGTTGACTATTTGGCATATATGTGTTCAGTTGGGTGTTATAGGCAACTAAACACACATACATTAATGCATTTGACTCGCGTATTTTTCAGGTATACATAGGGGAAATGTATACTGATAAAAAAAAGCTCTCTGTATATACATTGTTTAGAAATTTATTGTTATAGTTGGTATTAATCCATTCATAATGGTCACATTGTGTCCGGAATGTACATTCCATAAAAATAAAAGTGTGAATAAAGGATATTAGTACTTTTTTTTTTCAATTAAACAAACGTATTTTAATGAAACAAACTAACCCTCACCCTTTTAAATATTCTCTGAATTAAGAGAAATTCCAACATCCAAAAATTCTGATTTCCTAAATCCACCATTCATGAATTCATACCATCACGTATAAATGGCTAACTGATATACGAAACAAAGGACAAGGGCGGAAAGACCACTTTCCGACAGCCAATGTATTGTTTTGTAAACTTAATATATCCACAAAGATCACAATAAAGATGATTACGTATATGAGTATTTTACAAATATTAATAATGTAAAATGTAATTTTATAAGGGCAATCTTTATTATTTACTACAATTCTAAAAATCCTCGGAATTTCGCACAACCAAATATTAATAACGAAAACACGCAAGATTTTTCATGTGTTTTTTTATTATTATTCAGATAATTTAAAAATACTTAATGGCGTTTATCGCTTTCCGTTGGTTTGTGTAAATACGAGATTATCATTTCGATGATTATCTTGTTTAGATTAAAGTAGCTTTGATTCGTTTCAACACTCGAAAATGACACAATTTTATATCGGAAAGCAAATTCAGCCACTCGAAAGTTCGGATATCTGTGGATAGTCGATAAGATATATCCTATTTTTTTTGTTTGTACCTACAAAAAAATGAAAGTTTGTGTGCATTAAGACATTTTGATTGATTGGAGTTTTCTTTTTATTAAATTTAGCGAAAAGAGTCGTATAAAATTTAATTGATGTGATTAAAAAATATACGAAAGGGGACGAAATACTGAAATTTGAGGGATTGAGGGAGCTAATTTCTTGGATTTCAGAGTTTTGAGAGAGATATTCTAACATAATAATAATAATAATATAATATCTTTATTAATGTAAATTCCAATCGATACACAAGTCAAAAATATACATACATATGAATGAAGTTTAATATACATATATTAGTACAATCTTAGTTTATGCTAATACATATATATAACATGTCCCCCTGTGGCCACTTTTCATCCCCCCATGTTGGAAAAACCGAAATGTTCACCTTTCAAAAAACCACCACTCACACTTTCAAATAAGATTTTTTTGTTGAAATACTTGATAGATAACTTTTGCGTTATTATTATTTAGCATTTTTTCGTATGGAATAACCCTGATTATTTCTTTTACTACATATGAACTAACTAAGAAAAATACAAACACAAAAAGAGATACGCTCTTCTAAATACAACTTCATTATGTAGGTTAGCTTTTGAAAGTGAGAGTTGAAGTCGTTGCACTCGCGCTGCGGGCCGAACGCAACTCTAGCATAGGAATGGGATTGCCGAAAATTTGTGCATAAGTTTGTGAGATTTTTTCGATGGTAGAAAGAATGTTGCAAAAATGCAGTTGGTGTCGAAGTGGTTATGGTGCTCAAGACCGGCGCACTTCTGTTCTCCTGTTAGTCTGTTGCAGCTATTCCATTGACGTCATGCGAAAGTGCATCCTGCACGTTGCAACTGCACCGGAATTGGACGTCGGCGATTGTTGTTATTCATCGCGGATATTAATTATTGTTTTATTGATCGATGCGTGCTTATTAATTATGTAATTGGCCAGATAATTAAGTAATTGTGTGGTTTTAAATGAGATTACAGAAATAATTGCATTGATTTATTTTCGTTTATTAATATTTATTAGGGACAATCTCGAGTTAATCCTATTTATATGTATTTTTATCTACGTTAGTATTTTTTTTAAATGCATTCATTAATTTAATAAATAGATACCAATATTTCAAATTATCAGATCTTTTTAAGATACAAATATATATTTGTAACGAAAACGATAACGAAAACATTTAATATTACATTAAATTAATTAACACATATTTTTAAATTTTGTTTCTATAACTGAAATTTATTTAGTAACTATAGTTTCGATGTCATTAACGCGTCATTATAAAAACTAACAGTTAAGGTTGCCGTTTAGTAGAAAAAGATAGCTATTTAGTATAATAGAAATAATTGTTTGAAAAAAGTGTCATTCTTTTGGATTTAATAATATGAATATGTGTTTACATTTTTTATCTACCAAGTATAAAGTATCAGTCTATATAAAAAATAAATCGTTAATTTTCGTGTATTACGTCAATTTACTAGTTCAAGTTAGAAAAGAAAATTGTAAGATTTAATGAAATTAATAGGTCATGTCTGCTAAGTTATTTGAATGCAGAATTTAGTGAAATCCTTTAAATTTTTATTGCACAAGTTTTTATTAGCAAAAATATAATTTGAAGTTTGCTATAAATTTGATCAATTTTCAATAAACTAAATTCACAATGTTTACAAGTCATATGCTTCTTTCAAATAAAACCAAAAACAAAATCATCGCATTAACATATCATGTGCGAATCCGGATGAATAATGCAAAAGAGCGTTCCGTTTCCGAGAAATCATTCTAACAGTTCATTATCGCGAGCGGTGCAATTTAAAATTTCTTGAATAGACTCATTTCGAATATTTATGACTGTACCAAGAAACGCCCGTAATTTATTCGTTCCTCAAAAATTTACATACAGTGAATTAGTAATTCACCATAAAGACTCTTCTTATCGTTCGCTCGAAAAAGAAATACACGAAATTTCGTTGCGAGTATTTTCTTTGGAAGATAGGGCTCGACTTAGCCAATTTCTTTTTTAAAAGCGAAAGAACGGAATTCGTCACATTTGCACTTACCTAAAAGAAAATATTAAAAGAAATAAATAACTTACTGTTAACAAAAGTTGGTTCGAATAAGCAAACACTCTAAACTTTTCTTCACTTTTTTTGTTATAATTAAGAGTCATTTTTATAAATGCTAAAGGTACATGATAATTGTATTAATATTACTTACTAATAACAATAATTAATGAATAGAAACACTAAGCGATAGGTGAAAACATTAATAATATGGATTTATTAATGTTTAAAGAAACTCTAAGCAATAGGTGAAAACATTAATAATATGGATTTATTAATAATATGGATTTATTAATGTTTAAAGAAACCCTAAGCAATAGGTGAAAACATTAATAATATGGATTTATTAATGTTTTCACCTATCGCTTAGTGTTTCTTTAAATTAATATAATTCCCTTTACAAAAGATATAAATACATTTTGTCTCTAAAATAAATAGGTGAGCCAATAAAAGCTTCGAAAATTACATGTGATTTCCTATGTTGCGTTATAGATATCCTATATATATAGATTCAAGTCATTGTTGAAGTAAACTTATACAGTTTTTTTTTGTTTTTTTAAAAAACGAACTTTAATTTTACATCATTAAAAAGATAAAAAAAAACTTATCAAAAGAATCTAATAATAGGTATATTTTAATTAAAAAAATAAGAAACACACTTAATCTGCTTTACTAGTGAATGAATAGAAATTTTTTAAGTGTGTTGCAAATATATTTATAATCTCTATGTCATTTGATACTATCTTACTTACTTCTTCTTCATTTTTAATGATTTTCTCATCTGGTACTTCGTGAAACATATTACAATAATTAACATAAAATAATAGAAAAAGAGTATTCACTTGATCACAGTTATTTAAACTACATTAAACAAAAAGAAGTTAGAATAATTAAATCACACAATTGAATAATTACCTTCTCATTAACTTCTGCAACTTTTTCACATACATAAAGTAAGTACTTAAAGAAAATCATCCATTGAACAACTACTTTCCTGGCAAATCTTTGCATTTAATATTCTTGGTTTTAAACTTTTGCATTATACAAACATTTGTCATGCAAAAGCAAATAATATTCATTGTGTAGTTTAATGGCTAATGGAGTATTTCGCCGAGAAGTATTTGTTTCAACAGAAGCTTGCTTTTTAAAGTAATTACGTTGTGTAAGTCAAAAAGTTGCAGTAACTAATTCTTTATTCAATTTTGTGCATTTTATTGTGTAGTATACAATATCGAGAAAATGTATTTTTTTAAATTTAGACTTTGATTCGGTGATAGACGGTCGCGTTTCTAATATTGACATTATGAATATTTATTTATTTTTATTTTATTGTTATTATTATTTCTTATAGAATCAGAAAAACTTTACGAAGTAATTTTTATAGTGTCTCGGCCAATCAATGAAAACGCGCGGATTCGCCGTAATTAATTCGTGTGCACTTAAATTCGACCTTTGCATTTCGCTAACGGACAAACGGACGGCGAAGCCCATTACGTTTCATTTACTTCTGCCAAACAGTAATAATGTAAATAAAAATTACTGCTGTAGGTCGACACTACTCGCACACACACACACGCACGCACATACATGCGCACACACGTTTTTTAAATTGGCCTTTCAAGGATAACCATATTAGACAGAATAGCAACATTTATACGGTCTGGCTGTGTGTAATATTTAATAGGTACACTAAAATGATCGTGTTTTTTTTATTAGTTTTAAATATTACAAATGGCAAGCTGAGGAAATTTATGATATTGAAATAATATAAAAAAAATATATATTTGAGTAAGAATACAATAAAAAAAAATATACACTCTTGTTGAATATTAATATGTTGTAAATGGCGGTTGAAATGTTTCACATTGCAATTTTAATTAAATTAAAATACACATTTAATGAAACGTTCAGTTCTTTAGTGGACGAAACAATGATTCTCGGTCGTCTACCTTGTAGACCCAAATCGTTGACGATGCCACTTGAAATTAGGCAAGAGGTGGCGCTTGCGTCGTCTTTAATTTATTATGATAAATTAAAATACGTTAATTTAATAAATTGTTTGCGTTTGAATAAATGCGGCCGTTGAATACATTAAAAATAATAAAAGTAAATCCTATTTTATTGAAAAGGAAATAATTTCATCAAATACACCGATTTCTCAAAGGCTTTCGACAGAATTCAGCACAGTATTCTGCTACACAAGTTGTGTATGATGGATATTGATGGTAGTGTTTTGGACTGGTTTAAAAGCTACCTCAATGATAGAATCCAAAGGGTGTGCATAGGTAAATACACATCTAATAATATCAGAGTAACTTCGGGTGTACCGCAGGGCTCTAATTGGGGCAAATTATTGTTCTTGTTATTTATAAATTATATTGGTTCTGCGATCCAAAACAGTGATTTTCTCTTGGTTTTCGACGATCTGAAGATTTTTAAACGCACCTAACGATCAACGAGAATTACAAAAAAAAATGCCATTTTATCGTGGAAATGTAGCCATGTTTAATTAGACTATTGGTGGGAATATTGCGGTTAAAGATCTTGGTGTACTTTTTGTGTCTAATCTCGACATCACGAGGCATATATCTGCATCGTATAATAAATATTTCGTTGTTTCTGGGATTAATTAATAGATTCTCGGCTGATTTCAATATTCAAACATTAAAAAAGCTGTATGTTGCACTTGTTCGAACACACGTTGAATATTGTTCTTCTGTCCTATACTGATTCAGGTATTAAGCATAATGAAAGAGTCCAAAGCAGATTTCTACGATTAGTACACTATAAATTAGGTAGACAAAGACAACAATTTAGTCACTCTCAATTGTCAATTCAGCGTAATCTCCAATCGTTGGCGGACAGGAGAAGGTTTCTTGATCTCTCTTTTTTTACATTGACTTATTAATGGTGGCGTTGATTGCGATAACTTAGTCTCAATGCTAAATTTTCATGTACCGAGAGGACTTGATTCCAGACATAAAACGCTGTTTTATTTGGTCTTCCATTCAACAAATTACGGTGCTAATAGCCCTATTAATCGTATGATGTGTTACGCAAATATGTTATTTGATGATGTAAACTTTGTAATACTTTCGCCATCAATACATCATTTTAAACGATGCTTGAAACGTATATCTCTATCCAAATTATCAGTTAATTATTTTTTTTAATCTAATGTTATAGAAAAGTCCGTAGTTAGGTCTATATAACTGTTATTTTTACATTGGTATTTATTAGATTACAATCTACACCCATATGGATAGAAAGGGACATTGAATATATATATATATTTATGAGATTTAAGCTGTAAACTTTATGTAAACATTTGTTAAAAGGTGTATGCCGTAAATAAATAAATTAAGAAAAAGAAGAAAAACATAACAAAACCCTACACCCATATGGATAGAAAGGGTCATTGAATATATATATATTTATGAGATTTAAGCTGTAAACTTTATGTAAACATTTGTTAAAAGGTGTATACCGTAAATATATAAATAATAACAATCGAAAATACTATAAAATAAGCAATGAATTTTATTGTACCTTCGATTTTTATTAATCAAAATGGCTGTTGAAATGGTTGATTAAACATTTTTCTAAAATAACTTTCAAACTGTTAGCATTAAAAAAAGATAGAGCTGTTATTAACACATTGTTTACAAACAAATTTATTTGTAAATTATCACAAAAATATTCTTTGTTTTAAGTTATATTTTATAAAATGAGTAAAAATATTTAAATAAAAATATATGTCATTTCTCCTACTAATTTTTTATTTAACTCAATATATTTCGGAATCTATGTTTCCATCTTCAGTAGTGAAGTTTAAAATTAAACTAAAGATGGAAACATGGTTTCCGAAATATATTTAGTTAAATAAAGAATAAGTAGGAGAAAGGACATACATTTTTATTTAAATAATTCCACAACCAAAAACCAACATAAAGAAGATTATGAGTAAAAATATGCTTATGTAATTCATTTTGATGCATTTTTTTTTAAACGAAAGATAAGTTTGAAGTAGGTACTAACTGTCAGTCATCGGTGACTGACGTAGCCCCATTGGAGTACTTCAGTGTCAAAGCGGTCAATGTGTTAAAAAAATATTCGTTTTTATATTTGAATTGTATTTGTATTCATATTTTATTTTAGATTTAAGACATGTATATATCTACTTAAATGGACATCCGTTAAATAAATAAATAAATAAATAAATTCTGAATGGAATGACATAAACATAAATCAACTTTACGGTTCCACGATTTGCATTTTTAAAAAGAATTTATTTTATTACGACGACATTAAGCCTTCTAACTCTAATACGTAACTAACTTGTTACAATAGAAATTACAATATATAATAAGATAAAGCGGCGAATAAGCATATAATTATATGAGTAAGCGTTTAACAGATTATATTTATAAGTGAACAATTAATCCTATTCATAATAATAAAATAAGTCCATTGTGTTGGCGTCAGGTAAGTTATATATACATAGAGGTTTTTTTTATCAGTATACATTAGGGGAAGTGTATACCTGCAAAAAAACGCATTAAACCGATTAATGTGTGTATGTTAAGTTGACTATTTGGCATATATGTGTTCAGTTGCGTATTATAGGCAACTAAGTCCAATGCATTAATGTATAATGCATTTGACTCGCATATTTTGCAGGTATACATAGGGGAAATGTATACTGATAAAAAAAGTTCTCTGTATATGGGTTCCAATTTAAAATTAGAAATACCAGTGCGGTGAAAAGTATGACCGAACCGATTTCAATAACTATTTAGGAGATTTTTTTAAATAATATATAAAGTATGGAGCAGAAAGATTACCCAGACAAACACTTACGTGTATTGTAATTTAAACCTCCTCAATCAGTACTTCTCCAATGCAGCCAATATTAATACATCGAATGAGAAATATTTACATAATTTCTACAGAAACAATAGAAAAATGAATCTTCAAAATAATTTTATATTTCAGCCAATGTCCAGTCTCGAGATAGAGTCAATTTTACTGTCCATTAAAACGAAATCTTGTGGTAGTGATAATATTAGTATTACCATGCTAACACTGATTTTTTTCCTGTGGGGGCTGTCTTCCTTACGGATCCGGATGCACTGCAGCCTAGGTGGCTTATTGTACTAACCCAGAATATTATGCACTGGCAATAAATAGGGTCGTGAAGAAGAAATATTTTTAGCGGTCGTATTCACGAGTTCAATAGAAATAATTGAGGTTAACACAAGCTTAATCAATAGAGATTAAGGAAATGGAACGCAGAGTGTTGATGTCTGGATTATTTTTTTGTGTGTATATTCCAACTTTCCTTCCATTTCATTTCTTTTGATAGAGCAAGTATTTTGAAATTTTTTAAATAACTGCAATTAAATGAAATAAAATTAATTCTTCACTTCATAACACACTTTCAAAACAAACAAAAAATATGTTAGAAGCACAAAAATGAGTTAATATTTGCAACACAATCGAAAATGTGGTTACTAATTACAGTTATTTAAACAATGAAATAATGATTAAAGTATTTCAAAATTGCTTAAATAACTGCAATCTTCTTATGTACAGGCTGGTATATACAGGGTGTTCAATTTAAGTGAAGACATTGAAATATCTCGAAAACTACACATCGAATATAAAAAAAATTAATTAAAACTTGTTCGCCCCGGATGGGGACATCTAATGATACGAAATTCGACCAAACACCCTTAACCCCCTAGGGGGTAGGGAGAGAGAAATATAAATGTTAAATAGAAACCCATTTTTTGTACGGATTTGAATACTCCGGGAAAAAATAATAAAAGTTTTATCAGAAATATTCTTTTGTATTCGTTTTTATGTAATATAGTTTTTATCTATATTTTGTCCCTGTATTGGTTTTCCGTTGGGCAAATAAATATTCTTATTATTTCCTGAAAACACGTTAAATGGACCACCCAGTATATATATTTTTTGCTATTAACTGCATCTCATACTGTAATTATTTATTCTTTAGTTTACTTAATTTTCATAGATTCATATTTTACATAATTAACACAAAACACAATTTAGTTAATGTAATAAAGCATTAACTAAATTGAGTTTTACTTAATTTTCATAGATTCATATTTTACATAATTAACATAAAACTCAATTTAGTTAATGTAATAAAGCATTAACTATATTGGATTTTATATTAATTATGTAAAATATGAATCTATGAAAATTAAGTAAACTAAAGAATAAATAATTAAAGTATGAGATGCAGTTAATATTAAAATATATATATGAATAAAAAATTAATAAACTGTTTCAAACATTAAACAATCATTAAAGGCGTCGCTATTTTAACGTTTTCGGCGCGTGTGTGTATTTCGGTTGACATTTAGAAAAGTTTGTTGATACCGATTCCTTCAAGGAAAAGTTCCCGGAGGGAATATTTTATAAAGAGCGCGAGCGAGAGAGAGAGAGAGAGAAAGCACGTTTCGAAATAACCGACACTTTTATTCCTTGCGTTTTGTGCGTTCATTCAAACATGTGATAATTTTCCCGTGTTTATCCGATTGGCAAACGCTCAAAAATTTCACGTGACTGCGGATTCAGCCTAATAATACGTGCAGGATGTGTTAGGAAGAAAAAATAAGTATGCGTTTTTAAAATATATACATAATTTACGGAGGAAAATTACTATTGTTTAAAAAAAAAAAGTACGTGTATTATTTTATAGAAAAAAATATTATAATTGTTATAATTAAATAACATGAACACGTTTATATATTTAAATTGTAAACATCCCAACACACGAGTAAATATTATACGGATTTAAATTATTCGGGCTTATTCCATATGGGAAATGCCAAGTTATAGTATATATGGGAAGTCAGGGTAGGTGTGTGACACCATTAGATGCCAATCGGGCTAATTTGATTTGATGTGATTTGATGTGATTTAATTCTATATCTTTTTACAAGCTGTTTAGTCTGTGATGATATAAAATAACATTCACGTTATAGTTAACATTTCCCTTACAGAATAGCCCCGATTATATACAATAAAATCCTCACTGAATAAATTGTAAGTGATGTGTAATCCATCAATTACAATTATTTCTTGAACAAAGCCCTATTTTCTAAAACGGAATTTAATTAAATATATCGCACAATATAGAGGTTTGGATCACACGGGGGACGTTAGTAAACCTCTCCGATTTTGGAAATAATTATTTTTCAGACGTAAATCATGCCTCGTGCATATAAAAAGAAGACCAATTGACTTTAAGGGTGCGGTTTAGATGAAAGATATAGCTATATAAATATTGGCAATCACTAATTCGAGTTAGATTGCTGTTGTGATCAATGAACAATATTGTATTATACATTAAAGTAATCTTAAAATAAGCAGGAATTTCATCAGATGAATTAATAATTATTTTAATGTTTAGTTTGTGTGAAAAACAATTATGAAAAACAATGAAAATTTTTCAAATTTATAGCAAATTTCAAATTATATGTTTGCTAATAAAAACTTGCGCAATGAAATTTTAAAGGATTTCACTAAATTTTGAATTCAAATAACTTAGCAGACATGACCTATTAATTTCATTATATCTTACAATTTTCTTTTCTAACATGAACTAGTAAGTTAACGTAATTCACGAAAATTAACGATTTATTTTTTATTTAGACTCGGTAGATTAAAAAAATGTAAATACATATTGATATGAATGGCTGTTTTTTCAAACGATTATTTCCATTTTACTATATAGCTATCTCGTTCTACTAAACCGCAACCTTAAACTAAAACACTTGTTTTTTTTTATATTTCTCATATAAAGAATACAATTATGAATTTAATTTAAAATGTAACTAACTAACTAACCATCTTTATTCAAATGTGTATATGTATGTACAATAATATACAAAAAATAGAATTATATTTTGTAGATGATGAATCGGCTATCGACCGGAGGTCTTTCAGCTAAAATGTAATTAAAATTATTATTATTTTAATTATTATTTAAAACATGTGTATGTGGTTATCAGTAGCTTCGTGCATTATTGTAAATAACAACTTGACCCAAGCTTCAAGGTAGTCTATTGTAGATCTAATCTAGCGGAGACAGAATAAAACAGAGAAAAAAACCCTGTTTGCGCATGTTAAAGTATATAGATTGAAACAAGCTTATTTTTAAACACATCAACAACCTATAATTTCCCCATTTATTATGCGACCATTAATTACCATCCTCTGTATTGATCTAAATTCTACATTACAACGCTCATTTAAACTCCGAACTCTGACAGAACAACCATCCAATAAACCTCAATCCGTATGTGTAAATTTTCATATTCGCATATTTGATCCGAAACAACCTTTATTAATAATTCATGCAGCAAAGTCTACGATTGATCGAAGGCTAACCGCATCGAGTGATTTCGTGAGAGGTTTTCGATTACGCACGGAATAGGTGCAAAGTTGTATGACCCGAATTGTGCGTGCTCCGCTATGTATTTATTTATTACATGCGTAGATGCTGTGTTGTTGTATACAACAGGTTTGTACAACTTTCGATTGTAGAGTTAAAAGGGGAAAAATGTAATTGTGTCAACGGGCGGGTATCAAAAAAATCATTGCATAATTAGGCATGTTTGCTCTGTTGTTTAATTCACGTTTTACATTGTGAAGTAGTGATGGATGAAATATGTGGATGTTAGCATGAAATGTACAATAATTTTGCATACATTTTTGATATTACAGAAAACAGTATTTTCTTTTAAAAATCTCTTATAACAAAAACTACTAATAAATAATATAATATAAAATAATAATAAAATAATACTATATAAATAATAGTAAAACTACTATATTACTATTTATAGTAGATAAATACTATACTAATATAAATAAAAAAATGATCCTTTTTCATCTTTAAAACGACACTTATTCAGAAAAAATTGAAAAATATGTATTAATCAAAATATTCCCATGATTTTCTACATTTTTTTTTCTATATTTCTTGCAACACGGCGATACCGTATCGAAAGAATGATGTTGGTTTAACGGCGATCCATTTTCGCACTTCTTTGGCATTCCGAAAACGTGTACCAGCCAAGTCATGCTAAATTGAACTGAACAAGTGGTAATCAGAAGGCACTTAGCGCTGGGTGCAACAGAGCTTCTAGTTTGAGCTACAGCAGTGTGTCCTTCACAAGTGTGTCCGAGCGTTGCTATCAAAAGAATGACTATGCATCTGTTTTTTTTTGCAATTAGTTTTTTTGTTGGAACAATAGATCATTCATTTTGGTCAATTAATGTCGGTAGACATCTGTTTCTTTAGGTTTTAGCAGCTCATTGTACACTACACCTTGTTGATCTCTCCATATGCACAGCAAGACTTTCTTCATGAATATTCCGCACAGAGCTGAATGTGAGAATAATTTAATAATTATTTTAAAATCATTTTATTTAATTTAGAATCATTATAAGCTTTTATCAGTATTTGATAGGCTTTAGCAACAGATTTCTTCTAGTAAGATAATAACAGTAATGAATGCCGAAAATGCAATTTTGACCATTCCATGATTAACATCTGTATACACTGAATAGCTCTGAATAGATAAAACTGTTATTTTGTCTGGATAAATATCAAAACCATCAACTTTAGTAATTAGATTAAGTTGAAAAAGTTGGAAAATAAAGATAATAATAATTAATATTGTTATGATTTTGGATAACTTTTCATCTCCATTTCTGTGTTTTGGAATTATCCTCTACTCCATTCTACTGTTTTTTTTTATTCCTCTATATTTCAATTAATAATCTTATTATCTCCTTCTGTTTTTCATTTCCTCCGTATTTTATAAGTTCCTATACGATTTCATACTCTCTCTCTTCTTTAGAGAAAAAATGGAAAGACAGCTCCATTGTTCGCTGTCTTATAATCCCTGCTGTTATCTCAAGCGATGGTTCCTAGGCTATCATTTTGCGGGGTTGATACTATAAAATCCTCTTAAACTTTGTTCAATACTATGCTGATTTATTAGACCGATTAAATATAAAAACGGACCCTTTTCGGGGAAAAACTACTTTTCCAAGTTGACAACGCACCAGCTCATTCGTCCGCAATCGCTACAGCAAAACTGGTCGAATTGCGCCACAAACTGTATTCTCCAGATTTGTTTGTGTTTCCAAACATGAAAAAATAGCTAGGCAGAAACTGAAAAATCATCGCCGAAACAAAGTCCTATTTTGCAGTATTCGAAAAATCATATTTTTTAGATGGCTTGTAAAAGTTATCCTCGACTAAATGTATCGAGCTCAAAGGAGACTACTAAGAAATATTTTTTTTTTAAATGTGGGTTTGGTACTGTAAAAATACTCTTTAAACCACGTTCTTTGCGCTTTCGTAGAGTTTCCTGAAGTGTTCTTTCCATTTTGTTTAGATTTCCTCTTATGATTCTGCCGTCTTTCCCTCCCCATTCTTAATTCTCGCTGAAGTTGACTTTGTTTCTGCCAGCATTTCTCTAATTTCCTTATAAAAGATCTTTCCATTGTGATTCTTTCCCTCTTCATTCTTCCTGAAGTTGACTTTGTTTCTGCCCCCATTTCTCTGATTTCCTTATAAAAGTTCTTTCCATTGTGATTGTTTTCCTCTTCATTTTTAATTCTTCCTGAAGTTGACTTTGTTTCTGTCTGCATTTCTCTGATTTTCTTATAAAAGTTCTTTCCATTGTGATTGTTTTGCTCTTCATTTTTAATTCTTCCTGAAGTTGACTGCGTTTCTGCCCGCATTTCTCTGATTTTCTTATAAAAGTTCTTTCCATTGTGATTGTTTTCCTCTTAATTTTTAATTCTTCCTGAAGTTGACGTTGTTTCTGCCTGCATTTCTCTGATTTCCTTATAAAAGTTCTTTCCATTGTGATTGTTTCCCTCTTCATTTTTAATTCTTCCTGAAGTTGACTTTGTTTCTGCCTGCATTTCTCTGATTTTCTTATAAAAGTTCTTTCCATTGTGATCGTTTTCCTCTTCATTTTTAATTCTTCCTGAAGTTGACTTTGTTTCTGCCTGCATTTCTCTGATTTCCTTATAAAAGTTCTTTCCATCGTGATTGTTTCCCTCTTCATTTTTAATTCTTCCTGAAGTTGACTGTGTTTCTGCCTGCATTTCTCTGATTTCCTTATAAAAGTTCTTTCCATTGTGATTGTTTTCCTCTTCATTTTTAATTCTTCCTGAAGTTGACTTTGTTTCTGCCCGCATTTCTCTGATTTCCTTATAAAAATTATTTCCATTGTGATTGTTTCCCTCTTCATTTTTAATTCTTCCTGAAGTTGACTTTGTTTCTGCCTGCATTTCTCTGATTTTCTTATAAAAGTTCTTTCCATTGTGATTGTTTCCCTCTTCATTTTTAATTCTTCCTGAAGTTGACTTTGTTTCTTTCCGCATTTCTCTGATTTTCTTATAAAAGTTCTTTCCATTGTGATTGTTTCCCTCTTCATTTTTAATTCTTACTGAAGTTGACTTTGTTTCTGTCTGCATTTCTCTGATTTCCTTATAAAAGTTCTTTCCATTGTGATTCTTTCCCTCTTCATTCTTAATTCTTCCTGAAGTTGACTTTGTTTCTCCCTGTATTTCTCTGATTTTCTTATAAAATTTCTTTCTATTGTGATTCTCGTACTCATTTTCTACATCATCCATTCTTATTGTTAGTTATATTTTCTTAGAATTTGTTTAATATATTTTTCTTATGTTTCCATATTCTAACCTTATTTGTAGATTACTATCCTGTAACCACTTATTTTGTGTATGTTTTTTTTTGTACCAATCGTCGCATTCTTCAATCCATCATTTATTGTTGTGTTGTCCTGATTTTTTATTCAGGCACTCCGTTTAATATTATTTTATTTGCTTCAATTTTTCAATCATACTTGTTTTTTGCATGATTTTTTTTTTTTCATTTTAGCAACGTTCTCTACAAAATAAACTTAAACACACACTATATAATGTGTGTTTAAGTTTAACACTTTCATTTTATAGAGAATTTGTATCGATTATTATTAATATTTTTAATTTGTAGTAGTTTGTGTAGTTACAATAAAACATTATTTAATTTGTATAATTTTAATCTGTGCTTTATTTATTCTTAAACAACAATTAAACAAAGCACTGATTGGCGATAATAATAACTTTATTTCCCAGAAAGCTTTTTTATCAGTATACATTTCCCCTATATATACTTGCAAAATATGCGTGTCAACACAGTGCTGTATGTGTGTTTAGTTGCCTATAACACGCAACTAAACATACATATGCCAATTAAATTAATTGTGCTAGACTTCAAATTATATTCAATGCGTTTGACTGCCGTTTTTGCAGGTATACACTTCCTCTAATGTATACTGATAAAAAGACCTCTCTGTATATATATAATATATATATTTAAAAATTTTTGTAAATTAAAACCAAGTGATTTCATTATAACAAACGGCTATTAAATATGTTTTACCAAGTGATAATCGAGGAAAAAGTATACAATATATATTACTGGTCAAATCGTGAATTAATTTGTATAATTCAAGCATACAATAATATTTACGTTTATTATAAATAGAGATAAAATTAAACTCTCCAAGAGATTGATATATATAACTAAGTGGTCTGGGTTGAGTTGAAATACAAACATTTAAAAAAATCACTTTGGATACTTTCTAAAACATTAACAAAATTTAAGTAGGATGGTGACCAGCACAATAACATACTTAAGACTAAAGAATTATACAAAGAGATGAGTATTGAATTGGATTTAAATTCACAGCCATTACGAATAACGAAACCCAATAACTTAAAAACATTATTAACAACATTTTGA
This sequence comes from Philonthus spinipes, assembly GCA_963082785.1. Lineage (NCBI taxonomy): Eukaryota > Metazoa > Arthropoda > Insecta > Coleoptera > Staphylinidae > Philonthus > Philonthus spinipes. The sequence continues at coordinate 15,949,179 of OY720318.1, read as the reverse complement.
ATGTGCATGTTGAAAGAGAGTTCTATCGAAAAGTGTGGTTAATAATTAAGAGGCGTTGGTTGTAAAATAATCACCAAGAATAACTAGATTCTATTAAAATCTTGCCATTATTTTACAACCATCGCTTTTTAATTGCTAACCCCACTCTTCGATAGAACTCTCTTTCAATATGCACATTCAAAATGTTGTTAATAATGTTAATTTTTAACCCCCATTTTAATAACAATAAAAATAGTATAAGAACGAAATACTTAACTTTGTAATTACCATTCATCTAGTTGATGGTGCTACTGTGTATTGAAAACAATTGTCGTAATATGATTAAAGAACTTTGAAACCTTAAGTCAAAGTTTGTTTTATTTTACAATTAATATGGAGTTTCAACAAATGAATTATCAATAGTATATGTTAATTTAATAAAAGTTAATTTGGAGCGTTTGTTATAATGAAATCAGTTGGTTTTGTTTTACTAAAATTTTGTTATATTTTCGACTAGTTTCGGCTAGATGCCATTTCCAACTAACTAACTAACCATCTTTATTCAAATGTGTATATGTATGTACAATAATATACAAAAATTAGAATTATATTCTGTAGATGATGAATCAGCTATCGATAATAATATATTTATTGACGGTATCTCCTTTTTACAAAACATATGCAACAAAAATCAATATTACAACTAAATATAAGTGTATGTAAATGATAATCAAACTGAACTACTATATACTATAGAATATTGATCATACAGATTGTTTAACCTCTGACAAGTTTTTATAAATACTAATCTATAAACATTGCTGATTTTGAATACTTCATTTTTATCCGCTTATAACTTTGATGATGAATTACTTTAGTATCTCTGTAAAACTAAAACTATTTTGTTGATGTGAGAAAACAGAAAAAAAAACCTAAGGCGAGACCTTGAGTGGATAATTTTCCCCGTTGTACGTACACATCTAGTCTATCGGAGTTTTTCCTGCCAAGTTCTCGTGTTTACCTATGCCAAACAGACTGCAGTGTGTTCAAGTCTTCGCCTCATTATTTATAAGTTTTTAAATATAGGCCGTAAACGTCATCACAAAGACCGCGAAGAAGTGAGTCGTGCCACGGTTGCCAATATAGAAACGCCGAAACGCGAATGCGATTATTTATGGTCCTCGTTAAAATAATTCCCGTCCGCTTGTGTCCGTTCGGCGATCATCCTTCATATTTCAACTCGGCAAATTATTAACGATGGCCATTTTTTGTAATAGGTATTATGTAGGGGAATTTATTATGGGGATTTCCTTTAATAAATGTCAAAAGCTATTATTTTTACGAGACAAATTTTTTGATCGTATTACGTTAAAATTGAATTGAAATACAATAAATTAAATAGCATTTTTAAATTTATTAATTAATAAATATTAAATAATTATTTTCTCATTAGCTATTGCAACTTTTTACACCATAAATATCTATGAATTGTAGAAATTTTCAATGTACAAACATTGAGATATATATTATTAAGATATTTATTAAGATACAATTTAAATTCAATTAAATATAAAGTGGAAAAGAAACATCTCTGATGGGATTTGAACCCACGTCACCTGATTGCCGGTGGAGTGCGCTAACAACTACACCACAGAGACATGCAATATCAAATCTACATACAGTGCTTCAAATCCGCCTATATTTAATTTATACAGACACTCGTGATGGACCCGAGGACGATACACAGCGCTAACCTGTTTATATTTGAAGTCGAATAAATACTTAAAAAAAACATCTGTAAGGCAAAGCTGTACTGACGAGGAATAAATCCCGAAAAACGTGTATGCAGATGGCCCTATAATAAGTAACGTTCTTTTTTATATTGTTTACATTGAATTTTTCTAGGATCAAAAATTGTTGCATGATGTAATATTTTGTTGATATACAACAGCTTCGCCTCTTAAAGCACTCATTACAGAAGCATTGTGATAGCTGTAAATAACTAGTGATTTATAATTCGTATATAATTTCAGTTTTATCTATGTGCTTCTGGATTTATTTAGTGTGCTATATATATAGAAATATCTGTATTCAGACAATGCATATTTAAATTACAAACATTTATTTATTTATTTTTATTTACTTAACGGAGGTCATTTCATACAGTAACATTCTTACATTTATTACGATAAATTAAATTCACTTTGTTTAGTTTTACTTAGGTTTAATTTAACTTCAACTAGTTTCGGCCTAATGTATGTAATAAATGTTTCGGACACTTTTTTTTCTCTAGGCTAAACATTGTTAATATTAAATTAAACTTGTAAATTAAATTCTTAATAATGGAATTTAATTTACAAGTTTAATTTAATATTAACAATGTTTTGCCTAGATTAAACTTGTAAATTAAATTCTTAATAATGGAATTTAATTTACAAGCTTAATTTAATATTAACAATGTTTTGCCTAGAGAAAAAAGTGTTCAAAATATTAATTACATCTGTTCTGGGCCCGTATTCCTGAAATAGGTCGTACGTTTTGGTCGTATGAAATCTATCATTTAGATAGGAATTTACATGTGAATTTTACAATTTCGTACGACCGAAACGTGCGATTATTTTCAGGAATAAGGCCCCTGGTCTGTCGAGTAGAATAAAAACTTTCTGCCCTGTCTTAAATTAATAGTGATAAAAATAATAATACTTTATTTTCAATACAGGCCGAAGCCTAATTACAAAAAAAATAATATAATTAAAATAAACCATACTTAAAACTAAGAAAATATATAGCTTAGTTTTAATTTTTACTTTCTATAGAAAGTAAATATCTGTAGAAGTAAACGTAATATCAACAAAAACGCACGTCTTGTTGTATTTTTACACAAACAATTAATTAAAAAAAAAGTTTCACAATTTATAGATTTTTAATTCATTTGATCGCAGTTATTTAAAATAATTAAACAAAAAAATAATACATTTAATAATTCAGTAACTTCAGCATGACCACAAAATACTAATAATAATGTATTTGTACATTTATCAAATGTCTTAATAATTTTGGAGATTCTGCACTTTAGCCCCATTAGGGCCAAGGAGCTCAATTTTAAAAACAATCTGAGGTCATGGACTGAGGTTATACGTCATCGGTGATAACGGTATTATCAACAATAGTATTACCGATCCCGAAATCACATCATACAGATGTACAAATAAAAGCGCAAGATTTTTCTTAATCGTAATCGAATGATGTAAAAAGAATCGTAAAAAAACATGACTTTTACTTTTGATTCATTAGACAAAAACAAACAGTTTTTTAAAAGTTCTAAACTTACGTCAAATTATACCAATGTAATCAATGCTAGTAAATGCTTTCGAGAGTAAAAAGAGAAGTTTTCAGAAGCATGAAAGTCATTTTTAAGAATTATTTAATTTATAGAATAATTAATAAAAAATAAAAAAATACTTGTTCTGTATATATATATATATACAGAGAGGTTTTTTGGCAGTATACATTAGGGAAAGTGTATACCTGCAAAACACGCGAGTCAAACGCATTGAACCCATTAATATGAGTATCTTTTATTGATTATTTGGCATTTATGTGTTCAGTTGCGTATCATAGGCAACTAAACACACATACATTAATGCGTTTGACTCGCGTATTTTGCAGGTATATATAAGGAAAATATATACTCATAAAAAAAAGCTCTCTGTATATATATATATATATATATATATATATAACGACTTTATTGAGGCTTTCATACAATTTAGTTATGATACAATATTTAATGCAATACGAACTAAATGGCTATCGACCATTGGTCTTTCAGCCGGAAGTCATTGTCTTTATGTTATTCAGTCCTTGATAAGTGATGAGATGTGTGAATATATTGTGGATTTGGGATATTGAAATTTAGGAGGAATTAATTATCGCCTAAAGATCTTTCATCCATGTGTAATTATAAAAATTGTTATAAAATTGAAAATTCTATAATTTGAAACTTCTCTAATAATAATTTAAAGTTATTCAATTTAATTTGAGTTTGTATTTGTTTTACTGGTAGATTTTTAATAATTCATTCATATTTATTATTTAAATATTATTATTGTTATACGTTTAATGTTTTCAACTTTTTTGTTTTTGTATGAATCTGGTATATTCATACAAAAATAAAAAAAAAATCCTGAATACATAGAGCAAAAAAATACTACATCGTTTTGTTTTTCTAGCGAATTGCCTCTTCGTTGTTTGATTATATTTTAACGTTGCTGTATAAGGGTAATTAGTTACAATTAGAACGCTGAAAAAAAATTATTTGCATACGCATTATTTACACATCCCCAAGGCCAGATAAAAAATGTTTATAATTTCCATGCAAATACGTTTAATTATTACGTAGAAGCATTATCATCATCGTTTGTTCTTTAGAAGTGAACTTTTTGATTTTAAATTATGTTCCTCGCGCTCCGATAAAATGTCGGTCAGTGTAACAAATAACAAACAGAAAGAGAAACCTGATAAGAATACGAAATTTAAAAAGATATATTGTGATTATTTAAAAAAAAATGTTAAAATAATGAGGCATAATTATACATGTGATTATTAATTATTTTTTTATAATAAATAATGTAATTGAACTAATTTTTTATTCCTTTCAAATTATATTTATATATGTGGTGTAGTTGGTAGCACACCCGACCGGCAATCGGGGGACGTGAGTTCAAAACCCATCAGAGATGTTTCTTTTCCACTTTATATTTAATAAAATTTAAATTCGGGGGACGTGGGTTCAAAACCCATCTTAGATGTTTCTTTTCCACTTTATATTTATTAAAATTTAAATTACAGTTCAATATTGTACATTTAAATTTTCTACAATTCATAGAAATACTATAATCTTTATTAACAGATATATGCAAAAAAATATTCAAAATAAATAATAGAAGTAACAAAATTAAATACATACTGATATTAAAATATGTTATATATGTAAAATTGTATTATTCTGTTTATATGTGATTTATCTAAACATTTTGAATATTCTTATTATTCTGTATAAAGATGATTTACCGTAAATCAATGAATTGAATTGAATTTATATCTGTTATTAGACTATCGTCTTTCAGCTTTTTTTTTATTAAATAGTAAAAATATGTATATATATTAATTTCGTATTTTTTAAATGCCTGAATTACTATAACAATAATAATTTAATTTGCTATTACCGCTTTGACATCGGTAATCTCTTACACTTTAATAATAATAATAAACCATTTATTGATCAACGAATACATTAAATAACACGAATACAGTAGATAACAAAAATTAAAAATAATATAACAAAACTTAAAAAAAAATCATACATACAAAAATTTATTCCTTCACGATATATTATTTTTAATTTTTGTTACGGATTATGTCTTTTTTTTAAATTAGAAAAATGTATATAGTACCATAATCAGTAATATAGCTACTGCATAGCGATAACAATGTTTACAATAAAATTAAATCCTCTTAATGCCTGTGTTTTCGTATTAATTTTTATGCGCATAGATAAGTTTGTAAGATTACAATTGACAATTAACAACAGCATCAAAAAATGCCATTGAATTACTAGAAATTTTGAAATGCATGCGATTTTTTTACAATATAATCACGTTTTCTATACTTTTTCTAAGATTCAAATTTATTGATTCAAATATGTAAATGAGGTTATTTTTCTGAAATGTAAAAATGAATAGCATTCTAGAAAAATAACCCCATTTACATATTTGAATTAACGAAGAATGTTGTTAGCAAATGTGTTAAATGTGCATACAAAAACTAACATTTGCTAACAGTTTTTGTTAAAAGTGCATACAAAATTAACATTTGCTAACAACACTCTTCGTTAATTCAAATATGTAAATGAGGTTATTTATAATTACTCGTTTTATATATTCTATAATTTTAGAAAAGTATCTCAGCGGCACGCTAAAAATTTCGCGTAAAGCGAGACTGCTCTTAACTAGATTTTTAATGTGGCGCCAATTAGTTCGCATACAAAAATGGCGGTCACCACCTGTCGCACTTTGCACTCCTACCGACCTTATGCTACGTCCTGATATTCATAGATCCATGATCTAAAGCGTATTTATTTATTATCACTTGAAGATAGGAATAAGCCGGTTGCATTTTGTTTTCACAATGAACTGTTTGGGATTGATAAATAAATATTTTGATGCGTATTATTTTTATTTTGTATTTTGTCGTAATTTGTGATTGGTAATTTGCCTTTTTTTTTATACATATGTTTTATAATCTTTTTAGAGCGTCACACTTTTCTTATAAAATTTTTAATATGTAATTATAATTGTAATTTGGAAACGGAGATTCCGTTAATAAAGTAAATTGAAATTGAAATATATTGTAATCTGAATTACGTAAATAAAGATGTTAAAAAAACGTTTTTATTAAAAGTTTTACAAAAATATGTGTTTCACTAGCTAAAGAGAAAATAATTAATTTGTATCACTTACTTGCAGAAATCAATTCACATTTAAAATAATTGTTATTGTTAATAATACTTCACGCAATTAAAAATTAATTAAAATTACATGTTTTTAATTGGTTGAAATTGTACGTTTCGTATTAAAAAAGAAAAAAAAAAGCAATAAATCTTCAGAAAAAAAATAGTGATTTTATTATTAATAAAACTTCTTACAACTAATGAAGAACAGATGGAACAGCAAAGGTTTTAATTAAGATGTGTTTAAAAATACATTCTTACGTCATTTTAAAATCGAAATAATTATGGATTCGCAATTAATAATTAAATATTTTATTAAATGGTAAAATAATTTATTTTATCAAGCAAAAAAGAAATATTATTCACTATTTAGTTTTAATTTAATGAAATGTTCAGTCATTTATCTAGCGTATGGATAAGTAGTGATGGCCATTTCGGTTTTTCGAACCTCACCACTTGAAACTAGGCAAAAGATGGCGCTTGCGTCGTCATTAATTTATCATGATTTAGTTTTAAGTTATGCGAAGCAATAACATTTATTTTCTTTGGAATTAGAACAAGTTTGAACTAAATTAAATCAATACTAGTCACTTTATTAGTCACTTATAGCATTTTTGTATTTTCTCTCTCTCTTTTTAGTGTATAGCGGAATGTTCTACTAACTGTAATTATTTATATTGTATATGTTATATATTTTTTGTAATATTGAAAAAGGAGAAATCCGTAAAAAAATAAATAAATTAATACTCTACAAATAAATAGTTCAGTTAAGGGATTCCGAATGAAACTCTATTGCAACTGCAAGTCAGAGTTCTCTCTCTATCAACCGGGGGTTTGAATGGCTCCGACTTCGTTTTTTAGTCGTAATAGACGGGATCGACTCGATCGGAATTATATTGGGTTGCTCGAGTTTAATTGGTCAACTATTTATTCTTGTATATTATTGCAGGAAACAAAAGAGTTGAAATTGAATATAAAGCTTGACAATACAAATTATTTTAGCGTTCTTTATTCAAATAATAAAATAATTTATTCGTATCATTCGAATAAATTATAATAATAATAATAATAATATATTTATTTACCCAACAGGTTTAACCAACCCAATTACAGAGTAACATTCAATATGCTTGCACATGTGTAAATCTTAAAACTAATTACATATATTATGTTAAACAGAAAAACAAAATTCTATTATGCTAAAATAATAAAATTATTTTCATCAAAGTAAAAGCAGAAAATTACATTTCTTATAATTATTATAATTTTATATTAATTAAAAAAATGTTAAATTTTCAAGTTTGTAGATATGTAAAACCTCGACACCCAATACGGGTAAAAGAGGATAAGATTATGAAAGAAAGAAAGAAAGATATATAAAAATAAAGTTTTAGAGTAAACATTTTAAATAATCGATGGTTCATTATTTAAAATGTGTACTCTAAAACTTTATTTTTATATATCTATAAACTTGAAAATTTATCATTTTTTGATTAATAAATAATCGGTAGTTCATTATTTAAAATGTTTATTCTAAAACTTTATTTTTATATATCTACAAACTTTAAATTTAGCATTTTTCGATTAATAAATAATCGGTAGTTCATTATTTAAAATGTTTATTCTAAAACTTTATTTTTATATATCTAGAAACTTGAAAATTTATCATTTTTTGATTAATATAGAATTATAATTTAAGAAATGTAATTTTCTTAATTTCAGATCTAAAATCACGTTCGATTTCATCACTGAAACAGTCAGTGTTATTTTTAATAAGTAACGTGCGTTTAACGCGGTGTGCACATAATTTTTGATACGTGCAAAATACAATAAAAGTGCATATCAACATAATGCAATAAAAACAAACAGCTTGCTTTACTAGTCAGATTTCACGATTTTGCAGAAATACAAAACTTCGCATTTATAAAACCTTAATGCACTAAGGTCAATGCTATCAGCGCATGAAATTACACTTTACGATATTATTTGTTAATGTTTACGCCTATTCTACAGGAATGTTTATAGGTTCTTTGAGAATTATTCTTATCAATATTACCATCATAAATTTTTAATTGTAGGGATGTTGAAGTTGTTTTATATATATATATATATATATATATATATATATCTTTATTCAGACTATATAGATAATTTTAACAATATAAATAATAACAATACATGTAGGTGTTAGTCTGTCTGGGCTATCGACCAGAGGTCTTTCTGCCCATTTGTTTTATTTTTTCAGATTTTTATTGTACCTCAGCATTAAAATCTTGATGAATTAAATGAAAAGAATTTGAAAATAATAAAGAAATTTATTATCATTAAAATCTTGTTTATAATAATTATATAACTAAGCTATATATTTTGTTAGTTTTAAGTATGGTTTATTTTAATTATGTTATAATCAGTGTTTGCAAAGCATTTCTCTTTAATTTTCGATGACTTTTACTTTATTTCACATTTCAGCATTTTAAAAAAATCAACACACGCTCACAATTTACAATAGTTTGGAAACATGTCGCATCGTATACATACAATGGTCGTAATTAATATTTATGCGAGCGTTAAATTTCCGGCCGGAGTGTAAAGTTAGAAGCGTGGGTATGAAACCACTAATTCCGCAAAGGGAACGTTATTACTGAAACACTAAATTTTATAAATAGCGTGCCGACCGACGAAGGTCGAGGCAGAATTAAGGTCATAAGGTCAATTCGCCTCGGGTTATATCGCTCAGTTCGGATGTTTCTTTGAAATTACATTTCAACACGTCAAAGAATAATAACGCGGAGAAAAATCGTTGCTTGTGCTAAAAGTAAAAAGTGGAGAAATTTAGTAAAATTAGAGTTATCCACTAAAGGTCGTTCTTGTCCTTTATTATTTTTTTACTAATTACCCTCCCTGAAGATGACCAATGGTCGAAACTAGTTTCAATTTCAATTTACTTTATTAACGGAATCTCCATTTCCAAATTACGATTATAATTACATATTAAAAATTTTATAAGAAAAGTGTGACGCTCTAAAAAAATTACAAAAAAAGTTGGAGAAAATATAAATAAGTGAAACAAACCAAGTGTTTTAATTTTAATTAAATTATCCTGAATTTGTTTACTAAATTTCTCTATTTACATATATAAAATTATATATAAATATATAAAATTAGAAATATATTCTAATAATAATAATAATAATAATAGCACTTTATTATCCAACAGTTAAAAACACTTCTTACAGGATAATATTAAACATACAAAAAAATAATACCATGTAGATGATAACAAGTAATAATTATTATTGTATTTGCCGTCTTAGCTATCCAAGAAATTGACGTAATGATATATTAAAAATATCAACATTTGAACAATAGATATTAAAGAAATTACAAGATGAAAGTAAAGTTGATGAAGATCTGTGATTTGTCTTATAATTGGGGATATTCTAGTCTATTCTGTAGATGAATCGGCTATTGACCGGAGGTCTTGCAGCCTAGTTTTAATATTTATTATAATTTTAGAAATATAATATCTACTAACTGGAAATTAATTAAATTTGTACATTAGAAAATCACAGGAAAATTATTTAGTAATAATCAATTAATCTCAATTAGTAAAATATTGATATGGTTGTATTTATTCATGTTTTCGAAGGCAAACTTTCGACAAAAATTCCATAGTCAATGATCGAAGTTGAAAGTATCAACGCATCCCGAAAGGAAGGTCAAAAGTTATCGCAAACGAGAAGCGTGGAAATTTCCTCAAAAGTGTAATAAAACCAGAAATATATTAAATAAAAACCAGAAATCACAAAATCATCCATTCCGATTCTTTTCGATGTAAACAAATAAATTAGATAAATAAATAAAAAATACTGACCGTTTTCCTAGAACACACACGCCGGCCTGTATTGTAATTTTTTTTGTTCTCTTAAAGTCTGAGTTAGTTTTAGCTTAAAGCGTAAACCTACTTTGATCTGTAACAATAAGCAGGATTTAGTAACGGTGAAAAACGTGGACCAGTTTGTTGTTGAATGCACGTGCAATGAACGTGCATGACCCTTGTGCCATCGCATTCCCCGTTCCCTTTTATTCCCAAGCACATTTCATCGGCGACGAGACCCACGGACCCATGAAACGTCACATTTTTTTTTAATAGCAGGCGGATTGTTAGTTAGTTGCGTGCATCGGCGCAAAAATAAAATAAATAATAAACGTACCCAAGCCGTTGGTTTGTTTTACGCGGTTGTCCAGCATGACTGACGTACAATGTGTTAAATATAGTGGGATGCATGGTTTTGAATTAAATTGTATGAATTGTTATTGTTTGAATAAATGTGGATTGTTGCATGTAGCAATCCAATTAAAAGCGTCAAGATGAATTTAAGTGAAGAAGCGAATAATTAAAATTATTTGAATCGCAAATCCCTACAAAAAAAATCAAGACATCTCGTCAACGAAGCAACCTATCTTTTAAATGAGGGGGGTGCGAATAAATATAATTATTTGAATCGCAAATCCCTACAAAAAAATCAAGCCATCTCGTCAACGAAGGAACCTATCTTTTAAATGAGGGGGGTGGGCGAACAATTATAATTATTTGAATTGCAAATCCCTACAAAAAAAATCAAGCCATCTCGTCAACGAAGCAACCTATCTTTTAAATGACCGCCCTCATTTAAAAGATATGCTTCGAGGAGGGTTATATCATTTTTTTAATCTTTTTCCTTTCTACCGTTAGGTGTAAGAAGTTAATCATAACGTGTAATATTTTTAACTGTGAAGTACGCTAGAAGTACACAAAGCCAGAATTAATCCAGGAATTTCCCTTTTTAATGACCAGGTTGACCTAATGTACACCCCTCTTTTCGAAGCTGTGTAAATTGTTTGTAATCATGTAATTTAATTTGAGCATGACTGCTAGATAGTCGAAACTATAGTCACATAATTAAGTGAAAAAAAAAAACAGTGATTAAACAAAATTTAAAAGTGTTTTATTTAACAGTGTAATATTTTTGTACATGCAATGCATTCACAATGAAAAGAATAAATTAATTAAATTTGCTAGTGAAAAATTTCTAGAAAATAGAAAAATTGAACAGGCTAATTAATTATACATGTTCTACTGTACACATGTTATATACAGGGTGTCTAATAAATAAATGTCGATTTAAAGTTACCTTTTATTTAACATACCTACATATTATCACATATGTAGATCCCTTGGATTTTTTTTAAAATATATAATTGAGATATTCACGATGTTTCGTAAGATGCAATTTAATAATAATAACTCTACACAACCCCTCCAACCCTCTCCTTTACGAACTAACAAAAGTCACCCATATCGAAACCCGCCTAGCCCGTTTAGCCGAAAAATTTGCCTCAAACCCTATCACTTACAATCTCCTACACCCTTTGTAAACGTTTCACCTTCACCATTCATGATTTTATTTCATCATTTCATGACTTTAGTGATCACGACGAGTAAATTCAATTTACAAGACAATGGACGACATTAGCGATCAAAACCTTTTTGACACAGCAACTGACAAAGACAGACTCCTACAAAATCAGGCGGAAAGACCAATGGTCGATAGCCAATTGGCAGAAGAATTTATTTTTATGTTAGTTATTTATTGTATTTATTTATTATTATTACTTTGTTAAAAATAATCTGCCAATAAAGATTTATATATATATAATAATAACTTTATTGACGGAAAATATCCATTTGAATCACTAAATAACTCCCCCGTCTTTTTTTAAGCACAATTTAAAAAATACACTAAATAAATAATTTCGTCAATTCTTAAGGTATTACTTCCTTTTGTTAAATATATTACAAAGATATTTTAATACATTCAATATAATTCAGAAACGATTTGTTAGATACCTATCCTATTGATTTAATGAAAATCTAGGCTATTTTGTAAGGAAAATTTTAAGATTATTTATCATCACAGCCTAAGCAACTTTTATAATAAATATAGTAAATATTAGTGTTGGGCTAAATCGAGTGAATTTAGTAATCGAGTATTTCTGAGTAACCAATTTTAAGTAGCTAAAGTTAATAAATAACAATAAATTGGAGTTTAAGGCAGAAAGACCGACCGATGTGAAGTTATCCACGGTTTTCCAGCAACGGTTTTTCGGCCCGGCGCCTCCACCATGGCGGAAGCCATTTTTTTTGTTTGATATGGTTCTTAAAGATATCTAGTAACAATCTAAGACAAAGAAATAAAAAATTAAAGGCGCCAAAGTCGATCGTTTTGAATTTTGAAATTTGACCGATTTTCTCTTGAAAACTGTGGATAATAAAAAAATAAAAAAAAAATAGTTAAAATGCAAAAATAAACTATTTTATTGTTTGATATCATTCTTAAGACATCTATTAATGATCTAAGAAAAAGAAATAAAAAATTAAAGGCGCCAAAGTCGGTCGTTTTGAACTTTGAAATTTGATCGATTTTCTCTTGAAAACTATCGATAAAAAAAAAAATAAATAAAAAAATAGTTAAAATAAAAAAATAAACTTTTTTATTATTTTATATGGTTCTTAAGACATCTAGTAACAATCTAAGACAAAGAAATCAAAAATTAAAGGCGCCAAAGTCGGTCGTTTTGAACTTTGAAATTTGATCGATTTTCTCTTGAAAACTGTGGATAATAAAAAAAAATAAAAAAATAGTTAAAATAAAAAAATAAACTTTTTTATTGTTTGATATGGTTCTTAAGACATCTAGTAACAATCTAAGAAAAAGAAATCAAAAATTAAAGACGCCAAAGTCGGTCGTTTTGAACTTTGAAATTTTGACCGATTTTCTCTAGAAAACTGTGGACAATAAAAAAATTAAAAAAAATAGTTAAAATAAAAAAATAAACTTTTTTATTGTTTGATATGGTTCTTAAGACATCTATTAATAATCTAAGAAAAAGAAATAAAAAATTAAAGGCACCAAAGTCGGTCGTTTTGAACTTTGAAATTTGACAGATTTTCTCTTGAAAACTGTGAATAATAAAAAAAATTTAAAAAAATAGTTAAAATAAAAAAATAAACTTTTTTATTGTTTGATATGATTCATAAGACATCTAGTAACAATCTAAGACAATGAAATAAAAAATTAAAGGCGCCAAAGTCGGTCGTTTTGAACTTTGAAATTTGACCGATTTTCTCTTGAAAACTGTGGATAATAAAAAAAATTTAAAAAAATAGTTAAAATACAAAAATAAACTATTTTATTGTTTGATATGATTCTTAAGACATCTATTAATAATCTAAGAAAAAGAAATAAAAATTAAAGGCGCCAAAGTCGGTTGTTTTGAACTTTGAAATTTGACCGATTTTCTCTTGAAAACTGTGGATAATAAAAAAAATAAAAAAAATAGTTAAATTAAAAAAATAAACTTTTTTATTTTTTGATATGGTTCTTAAGACATCTATTAATAATCTAAGAAAAAGAAATAAAAAATTAAAGGCGCCAAAGTCGGTCGTTTTGAACTTTGAAATTGTAATAATTATATTGCTACAGTTATTCAAAGCAATCTTTGAGATTAGTATTAATATGCTAATGTATATAAATAGGAAATAAAATCCGTGAATGAACCACGAGTGTCCCTGCGCCTCCACCATGGCGCCGAAAAACCGTGGCTGGAAAACCGTGTATAACTTCACATCGGTAACAAAATTTATTGCAACAAAATGTGCAATTGTGTTTGTAATCTGTCATGGGCTATCGACCATAGGTCTTTCTGCCCTTATTTATCATATTATCTTAGATTATATATAATGTATCATTTTTTTCTCAGAAAATGAAGATTTAAAAGTAGAAGATAAGATACGAGAAGCCTTACACCGAATGGTAGCAAAGCTATACAAGGTGGCCAGAAAAAGTGTGATAAATTTCAGGTAGATTAATTTTGGATAAAAAAAATCTCAACAAAAAAATATTGTATTCTTCCTCGTAACATCTCTCGAGGCCGTCAAAATATTAAATGTGTCTCTGGAAATTAGTATTATTTTCTAAATATTTTGGAAAAAATCAATAGAACTTACAATCACACGATTCTTAATTATAATATTATTTAATATGTTTTGGTATAATATTTGCATATTATTTTGTTAAATGGTGATTTTCCGTTAATAAAGTTAATATAATTACACATTTGCAAAATTTAAATGACATAGGTGATAAATAAATTGAAAACTTTAACTAATTAATAACTTCTTCAGAATGGTTCATTAATAAAATACAACTATGTATTTTCATATTTAACCTTATTATATTTCACTTAATTTTTACATATGCATATCATTATTTGTGTAAGTTCATCATCCTTTCTGAAGTTAAATGTCTACAACGAGTATGCAGATGGTTATCAATTCGAGCGTTTACTTTAATCTTTCATTTTTATGCATACTTCAAATATGATTTTTTTCTAGATTTGTTAATTTCATGATTATTATTAAATTAATCATTAATATAATAATAATCGTGAATTTAAAAAATCTAAATTTTTAAATTAATCATTAATATAATAATAATCATGAATTTAAAAAATCTAAATTATTATATTAATGATTAATTTAATAATAATCATGAAATTAATTATTATTAAATTAATCATATTTGAAGTATACATATTATTAAATTGATGCTTATGATTATTATTGAATTAATGATTAATTTAATAATAATCATGAATTTGACAAATCTAGAAAAAAAAAAACATATTGGAAGTATACATAAAAAATGAAAGATGAAAGAATAAATTAAACACTTGTTTGGTCCACTGTTGCCCAACTTACATTTATTTAAATTGGCTCGTGAGGAGTTATAAACCACAATACAATATTTTTTTACTTAAATTTCCTACTTGAAATTAATAAATGAACCACTTTACCTGAAGATTATCATACCTGCCACCTTGTAAATTTAATATATATAAAATATGGGTCATTCCATTAGAAAAAATATAACTATGATACGCCATGCTTTTATGGGACACCCTGTATATTTGAAACTAATTTTAAAATGTGGTCCTAATAGACATACATAGGCCTGTGAAAGCCGATTTTGAAAAAAATAAACCATTTAGCCGTAAAGCTACTCGGCGCGCACGCTGAGACACCCTGTATATATATTAATAATATATATATATAATCTAAAATCCCCATCTACCATAATAGTGGTGTAGGGATTATAAATACATATATATGTTCTGCATTTAAAACACATCCTTCATATATTATCTTGGGTAAAAATAAATATATAAAAATCTCAGAATCTCCATTACTCAATAAATTGAAGGCCGCAATCTCAGTATTACGAAAGGCGAAATTAAAAGCGAACGATAACCGGCGCATCTATCTCTGTTTATTGAGAAAACACTGATAAAACATCGCCTTCCTACATTGCACCGAACGAAACGAAAGAGCCGAGCGAAAAAATGAAAAAAAAAATTAACGGGCACGATAAGAGTCCGACATGTTAAAATGCGATAACCAGTTTACAAACAAAACTAACGCAACCCGTATATTCTAAAAGGCGTTAATTTCGATAAATACCTGCGAGGAAATTCAGCCAGAAATAGTACGGGTTGAGGGGGTTCAGCCAGTGCTGGTGAGGGAACATCTCATCCACGCGAAATCGGACACAATACTGTGTGATTTGTTATTGAGGTTGATTAGGATTCGCTGTAAGATCGCAAAATACACAAAAAAGGAATAGGTGCAAAAAAAAATTATGATACACGAGAGAAATTAATTTGAAGGAATAAATAATCGAGCGTTATTCACGACTTTTTTTATGTTTTTTTTTTACATTCGAAATGGGATTTTGATATCAAATATAAATATAGAATTAACAATTATTTATTTATTTGTATATTACAAAGGATTACAGAAAAAAAATCTGGTTTCATCCGCGTAACAATAGCGCGTACTGCCAATAGTTAGGAATTTAATATTATAATGATAATGTAATATAAATTTCTTTATTCAGACAATTACATTTTTACAAACATTGAGTATATACATTAAAATAAAGGTTTGTCTGTCCTGGGCTATCGAGCGGAGGTCTTTCTGCGCTGATAATGTAATGTATAAATAAATTTATTTTAAAACATTCTAGTGAATAAACTTTTTTTTTCACAACTTTTATTCAATAGAAAGATAAGAATGCACAGCAAGTGGATGTTGAAAACATCATCTCGGAGATGAAATATCGGATAAAAAATTTGAAGATGAGCTTAAACAATAACAAAGTGCCATTAGTTTTTTTTAATATCTTTTAAATTAAATACTAATATTGGAAAAACCAAAATCCGAATTGATTTTTTTTAGAAATTTTCGAAAATTATAAACAATCATGAATTTTTATGATCAGCATGTAATCATCCTCTAAATATCTTTCACTATGTCCTTATTAATCACTTAGTGAAACATGATTGAAATGTTTATTTGAAATAAAAAACACTTGGTTTGTTTCACTAACTTTATAATTTATTCCGACTAGTTTCGGCTTCTAGCCATTTTCAAGGAATATATAGCGATAACTTTTTTACAGATATATATACAAAATCAGGTAATAAGGGTGTTGGTATTATATATATATTATATATATATATATATATATATATATATATATATATATACAGAGAGCTTTTTTTATCAGTATACATTTCCCCTATGTATACCTGCAAAATACGCGAGTCAAATGCATTAATGTATGTGTGTTTAGTTGCCTGTAACACGCAACTGAATACACGTATGCCAAATTGTCAACTAAACATACACACATTAATCGGTTCAATGCGTTTGACTCGCGTTTTTTGCAGGTATATACTTCCACTAATGTATACTGATAAAAAAACCTCTCTGTATATGTATATATATATATTAAATTGTTATCTGACTTACAGATAATCTCTGATCAATTATTATTATCAACTGTAATGGAATAACCAACCATGATTTCCGTACCTCGCTAGATGGCGATACATTCGCCAGAATTGACGAATGTTTACTCAAAAATAGTATATTTCTCTACTAGTACAGATAATAGTAGTCTTATTGTCAATAAGAGTCTTCATGATGGAATATTTATCTAAACAAGTTATGGTCAGTATGGTCAATAAGCCACGGTCTCGTGCCACTTTTTTTCGTGTTGTAAAACAATTTCCAAGCGAGGGAAGTATAAAACGAAAGCGAAAATCAAAAATTTCTGATGAAAATATTGAAATTACTGTGCTAGCTACAGTGGCTCAAAATCCCCACGCAAGCACTCGAGACATATCTCCTAATACTGGCATTTCTCATTCTTGTTTTGGAAGATCTTAAGACATCACAAGTTTCATCCATATCATATCTCCATGCACCAAAAACTTCGTGGAAATGATTTTAACAATCGGGTGGTGTTTTGTAATTGGGCGTTCAGACAAAAACAAATAAACTCGCATTTCTTTCGACGCATAATGTTTTCAGATGAGTTTCACGAACCACGGCGAAGTAAATCAATACAACATGCGCTACTGTACTATGGAAAATCCATAGTGGTTACGTGAAGTTGACCATCAGCGTACATGGGCTGTCAATGTTTGGTGTGGAATGATAGGTAACAAAATAATTAGGCCGGCATTTATTGATGGTATGTTGAATGAACAAAAATATCGTGATTTTTTGGAGGATGAGCTACCGATATTGATGGAAGATCTAAATTTAGAACTGGGGCAGAACTTGTGGTTTCAGCATGATGGTTGTCCATCCAGCCCATTATTCAGCTATTTCACGGAAAGTACTAGATCGTAATTTCGATGATCGTTAGATTGGCAGAGGTGGTCCGGTTAATTGGCCTGTCATATCACCAGACCAGATTTCTTTTTGTGTGGTTATCTCAAAGATAAAGTTTATGCAAATTTGCCAACTACCAGAGAAGACATGATGGATCGCATTCGAAATGCTTGTGTACAAATTGATGGAAATACACTTTTAAGTTGTGTGCAGTCATTTGAAATACGCATTAATAAATGCATCGAAGTTGGAGGTCAATATTCCGAGAATCTACTATAAATTAATTGTGATGTTTTCTTAGATTCTCAGAGTAACGTCTGTAATGCTGATAATCATTTAAAAATAATTTAATATCAGTGCAATATTTTTTTTGAGATTATAGAAATAAAATATTATCTTTAATTGCAACGCCAATTGCCACGATTCGAAAAAACGTTTTTCGGAGGAAAGTTATTTATTTTCTGATATTTTATCCAAATAGAAAATAAAAAGTAGGGGTTTCTATTTACAATTTTAAAGTTGACTGCTACTCAGGGGGGAGGGGGACAAAAATTATTATAACAGGATAATTTGCCTCTGGAAATATTGGGAGTTTATTTGAAACATTTCTTTATATAATGCTTTATTCTCCAGATATTTAGCAGTCTCAAGTTAAATGAAACACCCTGTATAAAATGGTAAATATTTATATATATATATATAATTCTTTGTATTCAAAATGAAAAGTTGTGAATTGAGGTATAGCAAGAGGTTATTTGATATTTATTTTTTAGAAGTTGGGGTTACCATTTAGGGCGAAGGAGTGAGGAGCTGAAAAGTATATGTCAGAATAGAAATTTAAAAATAAAAATCGACGTGTCAGAGTATTTTTCTGAAATATTTTTATTTACGATTTTATGGAATTTACCCCTTACTTTTGGGAACCACTGTAAATCTAAAGGACAAAAATGGCAGAAAGTAACCTTTTACCCTTACAGAGTGTTGACTTGATTATCAAATTTATTCGTTATCGTTTGTAATTTTTATGATTAATCTTGTTAATCTTCTTGAAAATTGCGAAAATAATTATTCTTTTTTTTTTTTTCATTTGAATAGAAATTGATTCTTAATATTTTGTGAAGTAGTAAAGAAAGCTTCTATTTTTTAAAATATTGATCCTCGCGTAACTTAAAATTTGTGATTTCACTTTGTAACTAACTAACTAGACATCTTTATTCAATCGTGTATATGTATGTACAATAATATATAAAATTAGAATTATAGCAGAATGTAAATGAATCGGCTATCGACCGGAGGTCTTTCAGTCTTTCAGTTTTTGTAAATACATCCCGAATTGTGTTTGATGTACATATAGCCAAGGAGCGTGATGCCAATATAGATAAATTCAAAGTTTTAAAAGATCTTAAGAAGAATATTTTTTTAGTTCGCATGCAGATAAAAGAAGAGGAAATAATTAATTATTTCCATATTATTTTTATTTAATTTAAAAAAAACTGGCCATGAAAATATATTTGTTCTAAACAAATTCTAAAATATTAAGATTTTTTTTCCTTCCTTTTCTTTTAAACCAATCTTTGTGATACATTTCATCTGCAAACACACACTCACACACAAATAGAGATAATGCATGTGTGTGCGTGTTATTATTAGAAGACGTGCGAGTTATTTTCGTAACGCATGTGACCCAATGTTTGCCAATCTTCAAGTCAAAGTCATATTTTAGTACCTGCAAACTAAATGTCAGATTGTTGCGCCGTTTGTGCCAATAAAATGCGGATGAACTTTTCTGATAACGGACTTTGGACGTTCCGGGGGAACAATCGGCAGACGGTGCCATCGCTATTCGCCGATTATTTCATACTTTAATCATCGGGATATTTATAAGAAAAAAATATATGAACGAGTTATTTTCGGCGCGGGTGAATCAATCCGAAAATATCGGCGCTCGCGCGCTTTTACTCCAGACTTAATGTATTCTAAATTGATCCGCTATCAGACTTGTTGGTTGTAATACGGTATCTTTATGTTGGTGAGTGTCTTATTTCACTAGCATTTAAAACTTAAAACGGTTTTATTTAATTTATTAATGTACATGATTAGAGTTTAAATAGAATAACATGAATAATTCATTTTTGAAATACCTTTTCTTTAAGTATAAATAAAGAAGGATGGTTTATGTCACAAATCATCTGTAAACGCTGATGGTGGTTTTACGGGGGTGGTTCCCAAGAAGTCCAGAAGAGTACAAGTACACATGTTTATTTTACACTAATTTACAGTAAGATGTTCTTGCAACGTCGAGGAGCTTTATTCCTGATTGTGATTTTTATGGCTTTCTCCAGGACCCGGTAGTTTTCTTGACGAATTTTACAAATCAACCTCTTTCTCAATTCGTCCCTTTAATAAACGAGCCTGAATAATCCGCATATTTAATTAAACTTTCCCAATTTAAAACAATCTTTTTTTAACTACAAGTAAACTTTTATATCCCTAATTTTATTATTCATTATTAAGTCGTTTGGGTTTATTTAAAGAGCAGAAAGAAATTGCGTGGGTTCCCATGTTATTTTTGTAAAGAAATTAGATTTATAAAAGAATTGGGATTAACTGTTTATCCCGGCTATTTTTATCAGTATTAAAATAGTTTAGATATTTATATTGTACATTACTTTAATCTGCTCTACTAAAACACATTCTGATTTATGCTTTTTCTTATTTTTTTTAGATTATTTGCCAATATAGTGCGATGTATGTATTATTTATCAATTCAAAGTTTTACACAGAAAAAAATATATTGATCATTTCATGGAACGGACACAAACAAAAAAAAACTATTTATGTAAATAAGAAGAAGAGATATTCTGAAAAGAATTAAAATAATGGATTAAAACAAGGAAATGATTTTATTAAATATTCTAAAGTAACACGTTGTAATCATTAATATTGTACAGGGTGGTGCGTTTTGGTGGTTCCACATGGATTTATATATATATATATATAAACATCTTTATTCCCAAAAGTAACAAACACATTGATAAAAATATATATATATATATATATATATATATATATATATATAAGGTGTACATAAAATGAGCGAAAAGCTTCAGGTAACTCAATTCATTAATTAATTTTTAATAGAAAATCCAAATAAAAAATTGTTGTATGGTTCTTCATTGATGCTCATGGGGTCTTCGGAATTTTAAATATGTCACTATAAATTAGTATTGTCTTTTTAAATATTTTGTAAAAAATCAATAGCATTAACAATCAATTTGACGCGTGTATAATTCCATTGATGTAAATGATTAATAAATCGGATATTTTTACAATTTTATAACTTCATCAGAAGCATTCTTTTAATGAAAATAGATCTGGCAACGACGCACGCTTTAATTTAACTATCAGAAATTAATATTTTCTATGTATTTAAGTTTGAATATCTAGACTTTTTAAAATGTTTAATTGTTAAAAAAGTGTATAACTAAATTAAGAAAAAATATATACAGCTTGTTCTAAGTTAAGTGTGCATTGCTAACTTTATTAGTTGAGCTAGAGGGTTGGTTAAATTATCATAGTGGTAGTAAATTTGCCACAGATTACAACCACGAAATCAGAAAAACAAAAGATCATGGCGTTTTCAAAATATTAACAAATTTTTTTTAAAAAATGGTACACCCTAATAAATTAAAGACGACGCAAGCGCCACCTTTTGCCTAATTTCAAGTGGCATCGTACATCCTATATATTTTATCACCATTTTATAAAGATATTTTAATAAAAAAATGTTATATTAGACTATTAGGAAAAAAATCACAAATAACGAAATTATTGGCATTTTGATAATCTGTTTTCAATAAAAATTGCTATACAAAACTAAACACAAACCGCTGTAATCCCCGGAAAATTTACTACTACTTTGCTAATTTAACCGACTCTCTAGCTCAACTAATAAAGTTAGCAATGCGCACTTAACTTAGAACAAGCTGTATATATTTTTTCTTAATTTAGTTATACACTTTTTTTAACAATTGTGCACGTAATTTAGAACAACCTGTATATAATCGTTGGCTTTATATACCATTCGACTTAAAATAAAGAGGCTCAATCGAGTAAATGTTCAAAAATTGCTGTCTAATATTATTAATACAAAATAAATAAACTTTTTTTTTCAATTTTAGAAATATACAAAGTGTCTAAACACAATACCAAAAATATTGATTTCTTGTTATGAAAGCAACAAAATATTCTAAAGATGACCTTGACTTTGACGCCAATGAGATTATGAAGATAAAAAAAAAATATAGACACGTTACAGAAGTTTATCTGAAATGACAATTTCAAAGAAATCTAAAATGTTCTAAAATAAATAATTTCTAAGGATACCTACAAACAAATCCTTATTTCGGATTCATTTTGTGACCGACTTTCAGAAAGTGATAAGAAATTCGTAGCATTTCGTTTAAAAAAAATCACTTATAGCCTTAGCAATTAAACACAAACAATTTAAATAAGGCTTATTCGATTAAGGTCCAATTATACAATCCGCAAATAAGGCGTAAGTAACGTATTCGCGGAATAAAAGTTGATGTCTATGATTTCGTCGGTGGAGTTGCAGCGCTCTGTGTGGCGCTGCAGCGCTTTATCAAGCGGTAAAGCATATATCTTAAATTTCCCTGAGCGCGCCTAATAATACGGTGCTGTCCAACCAAATGAAAAAAATCAAAGGTAACGTTACTTGAGGTTTGTAAAATTAGGCCTAAATTTGAATTACCGTAATTCAAGTTTAACCGAATTCATGATAAAATATATAAATGAAAAACTATTATTATATCAAATTTGAAATTAATATTTATAGTATAAAATAGTGTTAGAAAAATCGAGTAATATTAGTAAGCGAGTATTTCTAAATGATTAATTTTAAATAAATAAAGTCAATAAGGGCAGAAAAAACCTTTGGTCGATTGTTCAGACAGACTAAACACCTACATGCATTGTAATTATTTATATTGTTAAAATTATCTGTATAGTCTGAATAGAAATGTATATATATAAAGACAATAACTAACAATAAATTGATTTTTTTCAATAACTAGGTGAACAATTACTGACATTAATAGAATATGTTACATTAATAAAATTATTAATCGAGGTGGCTTGTTCTTCACCTAAAGAAGCCACAAGGTGGCGAAACAATTGTAGTAAAATACAAAATAAACAAATTTTGAAAGTTATAACAAACGTGTTTACTTTAAAGTGATTAATAAAACTGTCATATTCTTAATTTTGCAGTAACAAAAAATATCGAAAAATAACGACTTGGCCCAAGTCTTCTATAAAGGCTTTCATTAGCGAAATATACGATTTTGAAACACTCTGTATATACAACATTAAAATGGTATCGCAGTATACGTTTTCATTAATATAACTTTTAAGTTTGTTAAATGTAGTTTTAAATTACAAATTAATATAAAAATAGAAAAGAGTATTCATTCACTTGGTCACAGTTATTTAAATATTTATTTATTTATTTATTTATTTATACAAACCCAACAGACATAGTCCATTGACAGGGTTTACAATATTTATAAAATTATTTTATATGGCAAGTACAAAGTTCATAATTTCGGTTTAAGACAATCTAAAAGAACGCTTTTATAGTAATGTTGGGCAAAATCGAGTGAATTTAGTAATCGAGTATTTCTGAATAAACAAATTTAAGTAGTTAAAGTTAAAAATAACAATAAAATTGAGTTTATTAATCAATAGGTAAAACTTTTCAATATTAATATTATAAAATAACATTAAGAAAATTGTCATTAACTTCATTTTTCAGTGAGAAAAAAGATCGAAAAGATCGACTTCGCCCATCTCTAGTTTATAGTAAACAAATGGCATATTAAATATATCGATACAATTCGAGTATTGGTTGTAAAGGCGAGACATCCTTGGAATGGGGGAGTTCAGATAATAACATTTAGCTCTGTGACTTTTAACTTACGCTAAACTTAATGTGCATTTATTAAATAAAAATGATTTGAAAATAATTAATAAATTATTTCCACATTTAGCTTTATTAATTATTAATCATTTTCAAATCATTTTTATTTAATATATTTAAATAACTGTGACCAAGTGAATGAATACTGTTTTTTATTTAATGTGTATTTGTTTAACGTAGCGGAAGTCAAAAGTTACAGAGTTAAATGTGGAAATAATTTATTAATTATTTTCAAATCATTTTTATTTAATATATTTAAATAACTGTGACCAAGTGAATGAATACTGTTTTCTATTTAATATGCATTTGTTTAACGTAGCGTAAATCACAAGTCACAGAGCTAAATGTGGAAATAATTTATTAATTAATTTCAAATCATTTTTATTTAATATTAATATAAAAATGTTGTCGTGTATCTTCAATATATTTGGAATGTGTTCTTTATTTAATGAAATAAAAAAAACACAGATATTTCAAATGTTAACGCTATGTAAATATTTTATTACATTAAAAAAATCGAGCAACATAAACAAATTTCAAACACATGTATTTTTGCGCCGGCTAAATAAAATGGTAGTAGCCGGCTTTTATAAATAGAGCATTGTTTTGACAGCGGAGGCGTTGAAATGAGGAAACAGCAGGTGTTTTTTTTTTCCTATACATACTATTAGTTGCAATGTAATAAAAAAAACACTTTAGAAAAGTTGTGTATGTTTAGTCCTAATTAGTCACTTTCGTGAATATTTTGTCATAAGCATATTATTCATAATAAATTAATATAATAATCAATTCAATTTTATTGTTATAAGTTGTTGAGTTTCGTATTGATAATTAAGATTGTTGTATCCTTTCTTTACACTTTTAAAATGTGAAGAAAGGATGCAACAGTGTTAATTATTTAATTCAATTTTATGTTAAATAAAAAACACTGATTTTGATCAAGTAAAATCAATAGCGCAAAGGGGGGTTGAAATCGAAAACGCGGGCCGTTTTCTTTTCTTTTTTTCTCTCATCTTGTTGTTTCCGCCTCGGTGAAAAACACGTGTCTCCCGATATAAGCGCGCATGCACCCATAATTGATTTTTATCTTTCCCGCACACCGTTCCACGTTTTTGAATATTTAATTGAGAGACGAGTTTCGGAATGAAAGAAAAAGAGGCGCTCCGGCTTGTGAATCGGACGTCACGAGTCGAGTAAAAATAACTGGCGTTTTAAAATAGTTCAAACACGAGATTTTTTAGAGCTATTATTTTAACAACTTAATTATAATTTCTAGTCTAGGTTAGAGGATAAGTGAGCGAGTTGAAAAGAGGGAGGGTGTGTGCGTGCGAGGGGCGCATGCGCTCGATTTAAAACCATGTGACTAATTTGTGGTAATTTGGCACGCAAAGTGCATTTATTGCCGTCGTCGGCATTTGATTTGAAAATTGGTCTTAATAGCGGGGTTTTATGTTTAATTTTAGTTTATTGAGAAGGCCGGTGTTGAGGGGTGGGAATCGAGGGGCGGGGTGGTAATTAGTTCGATTTTCAGGAGAGAGAGGAGGAAGAAGAAGAAGAAGAGGGGTGAGAAATGCAGCCGCAGCAGGATTGGTGCGGATTCAAAATGCGCAAGAGCAAAGCGGAAACGCAAAATAGCACCTTTTTTAAAGATAATCAAAGATTTACCATTTATTAGGGGGTAATTATGTCCTGGGTGTCCGAGTAATGATTTTAAGCCACTTTCCAGTAATAGAGGCGATCCCCGGTCCTTAAAACTCATCTCACTCTCACTGTCACTATAATTAATGATTGAGCGCGGAATTTTGATAGATTTTTCGAGTGGTGTAAACACCACTCCACACCAGTAGAAAGGAAAGAGAAAAGCGGCGCACCAGCAAAGCAATCCAGCAAAGCTGCATAAATAACACACGAGGTTGGTTGGTTGGTGTTCTGGTGCTTAGGACCACCACAATCAATTCGTACTAAAATAGTTTGCTGGCGACATCACTGCACTCTATTGCGCCCAGTCGCTACCGACGCGATCCGGCGCGATACTCCAAGGTTGATAACGCCGTTGATAAACCCGATCCACTAGTACCATACATTATATATTGCTTTAATTATTTACGCTTTTCTATATCTAGTCATTTGTATTTTAGAGAACATAACCCAATCTTGGTATGGCATTGCGGCGTCGGAAGCGTGCGTGACATAGATTGTCTTGCGCTTGCGCCTGCACACCCGCAACCCGATCTACGCTCTAACCCGCAAACTCGCGCCCTTCGCACACCCACACCCCTATTTTTATCACTACAGAGGTTCCAAAACATTTCAACCCCACACTTTATATTTATAAATAAACTAAAATCATACACACACAAAATAATTCCACAACATTAAACAAGCATTCCATAAAGCACACACATTTTCTTTTTAATTTTAACTCTCAAACTATATAAAAGCAAACTTAATTAAATAAACAACACACTAAACTTCCAATGTATTAAAAAATACTATCAAAATTATATCTCATTAATAATTGTTTTTTTAAAATGTATTCACACACATTATTTGAATAAAACTAAAATAGGAGGATTGTTTTATTTTTAATTAGAGCAATGCAAAACAAAATAATATGAATTAATTTATACATTCAATGGAATATTGCACTATTTATAAATAAACAACTGCTTTTCTTTTATTTTCACAAAACAATAAATTTTGTCAAACTTAAAAAAAAATGTTTAATTTACAAATAGTGTATTATGGATGAAATAAATATGAATAAATTATTAAAAATCAACCAATAAAACACAGATTTGATTGAATAACTTTAAATTCTCGACTAGTTTCGGGTTATTAAAACAAATTTTAAATTCTCTTGAAAATGGGCTAATAACCCGAAACTAGTCGAGAATTTAAAGTTATTCAATCTAATCTGTGTTTTATTGATTGATTTTTAATAATTTATTTATATTTATTTCATACAATATGAACTACCAATGTCTAAATATTAAAACCATTAATTATATTAAAGTGTATTATGGAGTTTCATCAAGTAAAAGCCTCAACCATAGATTTTTCGATAAAATATTATTTAAAAACTCTTTAACATTTTTTTTAACATAATACGATTTTATGTTACAATGATTCGATTTAAGTAGGTAGCCTTACATTATGAAATGAGGGAGAACATTTAATTTTCCAATTTAAAAATTAAAAATGTATATTTTTGCATTTCTAAATCCTAAATATCTGAGAAAATAATGCATTGTATATAATCTAACATAATAAATAAATATTTATTTTTTGTTCAATCAATATCTGTTTTCTTCTGTTGCACCTAAAATTATGATCATAATTGAAGAAAATAATATTTTTTTTACATATTTGGGGTTTATAGATGTTTAATAAAACACTTTAAACTTTATATTAAATAAAAATGATTTGAAAATAATTAATAAATTATTTTCACATTTAGCTCTGTTACTTTTGACTTACGTTACGTAAGTACGTTAAACAATTGCACATTAAAACAACTACTTCCCGGGCAAATACCCACGCCGGCCATTGAATTACATAATGTACACCTGCTGTTGCACATCAATGAAATATTGCATAATGCAACAAATTTAATTTATCTTAAATAAATTTATTATTTTCAACCGGTTTAATTCAAACATAAGTGCCAATTACTTTTCGTTCCTATTTGTGTTCGTTATTTATTCATAATAAAAGGATGATCCGTTTTATAAGTATATATTTTTTTAAAATAATAGAGACTAATCGACTCCAAAAAAAAATGAATAGGGCTACAACGTAAAGAGGTGAAATTCAATTCTGCAAGGAGTGTAGTGCCTTTATATGATAATAAATTTCGTTATTTTTACAGAATTTTGGAGATATAATTTATGATCGCAGCGCTTTGACTACTTAAAATTGGTTATTCAGAAATATTCGATTACCAAATTCACTCGATTCAAAAATGAATAGGGCTTCAACATGAAGCGATGAAATTCAATTCTGTAAGGAGTGTAGTGCTTTATGTGATAATAAATTTCGTTATTTTTACAGAATATTGGAGATATAATTTTTGATCGCAGCGTTTTAACTACTTAAAAATGGTTATTCAGAAATATTCGATTACTAAATTCACTCGATTTTTCCCAATACTAAAAAATTATATTAGTTGTGTATTTTAAGTCAAGGCAACATTATTCAAGTATTTATAATTCAATATTTTTGTATGTTAGTTATATGAATGAAAATGTTGCAGTAATATAACAATTAATGCAATTAATTAAATAGATTAATTATCAACGCGAAAATAACAGAAAATATATTATTCATCTATTAAAGTCTAGCAACTTTAGCGGGGAAATTCTTTTTCTATTTTCAGAGAAAGATTTACCCCGAGAACCATATAATAGAACACCCTAAATGTTATTAATACTGATTATAATTATAATTTATCGAAATAATTAATTTATAAGTTCGTTTTGAAAGGTTTATAACGCCAAAAACATTTTAACTGATCATTCAAATATTCCATTGTGCGTCAGTGACATAGAAAATGTGGTCATA
The DNA here is from genome assembly GCA_963082785.1 of Philonthus spinipes. Taxonomy (NCBI): domain Eukaryota; kingdom Metazoa; phylum Arthropoda; class Insecta; order Coleoptera; family Staphylinidae; genus Philonthus; species Philonthus spinipes. The sequence continues at coordinate 15,920,340 of OY720318.1, read as the reverse complement.
TAAGATGAATCTGCTGTATTTCGTATTGAATTCTTTAAATCATTGATTCTCAAAGTGAGTGCCGCGTCAAATTAATGCTTCACACATTTTTAAAAATATTTCATTACAGTTTTCTACATTGAATCCTTTAGAAATGGAATTCTTTGTATTCGATCATTTTAAAACAAAGAAAAAATTACTGATTGCTTTTTTTACAAACTAAAAGTTTGTTTTCTTAATTCCAGTGAACCGCCATACAAAAAATTTTTGAGAATCACTGTTTATAAATATGCAATTAAATGTTATGAAGAAATGTACAACTTTGGAAGGTTTTATTTAAGTTTAAGAGAAATATCTTAAATTCGTAGGCAAAAATACGGACCATTTTCTACTGCTTATTATTTTTATTATTATTTGATTTGTATTCGATAATTTTAAAACAAAGAAAAAAAAGATTGATTGCTTTTTTTACAAACTAAAAGTTTGTTTTGATAATTCCAGTGTACCACTATACAAAGAAGGTTTGAGAATCACTGTTTATAAATATGCAATTAATTGTTATGAAGAAATGTACAACTTTGGAAGGTTTTATTTAAGTTTAAGAGAAATATCTTAATTTCGTAGGCAAAAATACCGACCATTTTCTACTGCTTATTATTTTTGTTATTATTTGATTTGTTGGGCTGTGGTGGCGCTTTGATCTAAAGATCTTTTGTGCATCCTTTAAAGCAAAATAATTTAATTTGTTACCTCACAGGATATACCTATCCCTTTTGAAGTACCCTAAAAGGTTTTTAATCTTGAAATATTTTAGTCCCCGACACCAATTGGTAAAAGGGGACATCGATTATATATATATATAAAAATTTTAGTTCGTCAAGAACCTTTGTCTTACACTAGCTAAATACTCGCATTCTGTTAGGAGATGGATAACAAACTCCCTTTCCACAAAACAAAATTTACACGATTCATCAGTGACTAATCCCATGTTTTTCAGGTGGCCCCTAACAGGGACATTTTGGAATTCCTGTTAGTAGTTTGAGGTCTTTCCTGTTGAGTAGCCAGAAATCCCCATTGATAGTGGAGTATAACCACCCTGTGAGGATTTTTGCTATCTCAGCCCCTCAGTAGCATCCTTTCTCTCCAGCCTCAATGTCCCCTATTTTTGCCTTTAGGAACTGTTTGGCAAGGGGCAGATCAGTTCAGGGCCAATTGGAACTTGCTCAGCCCCTTTTTTTTCGCAAGGACATCTGCCATTTCATTGCATTTTAATCCCTCATGCCTTGGCACCCATATTAGGCTTAATATGTTGCCTTCTGCCAGTTGCATTTGTGAGTTATGGCACTCCAGAACCAGGATCGAGGTCTTTATCGGATTCTGAAGAGCCATAAATGCAGCCTTTCTGTCACTAGCTATATTGATGTTTGCCCCCTTATGTCCCTTCTTCAGGACATGTCTGGAACATAATAAAATTGCCATGATTTCTGCTTGGAAAATGGAGCAACCAGATCCCAGAGCAGTATGGATCTCTTGGTCCACTGACTCCCGAAACCGCCATTCCACTTTTTAGGAATGGCTGGTTTCTACTGCTTAACATTTTTTTTTTATTTACGGTAAATCACCTTTATACAGAATAATAACAATATTCAAAATGTTTAGATAAATAGCATGACTGTAATTTGTAAAAGATTTTAATGATATAATTTAATGTAACTCTCAAAAATAAAGATTTTCTATATATAAGATATTCTAAAAATAACATTTTTATTTATAAAGACTGATTATAGTAATTTTTGAAAAACGTAACCCTATTTTTTTTTAACTTAATTTAATTTCACCTAAAAAAACAATTCTTTCCTCGGAAAATGTCAAAGTATATTAAGATGTTATTTCATTGAAATATTTCAGTGTAAAAGTTACTTATAATATTTTTTCAGGCTCACCTTTCTTGCAAATTCGGTCTCTTAATAAATAATCAAACTAACAAAACAAACAATATGAACTACCAATGTTTAAATATTAAATACCGCCTGTGATCGCCAGGAAGCGGCCTCATGGACTTTCTGTATATGATCCGTTTCCGGGCGATTGTGAATCGGCCCTTAATCTTTTGTATTTATTGGGGATTTTTAAATTCTGCTGAGAATGGACTAATAATAAAATAAAATAATTACAAGTTACAATGATTGGTATAAATACTAAAAAGTGAAGAAATTAATAATAAGTAGGCTATCGACCGGAGGTCTTGGTCGATAGCCGTTTCTCTTAAGAATATATATTTTAAATATGTATGTATTCTTTGGGAATAAAGATGTTTGTATATATATATATACACAGAGGTTTTTTGTCAGTATACATTAAGCGAAGTGTATACCTGCAAAAAAACGCGAGTCAATCGCATTGAACCAATTAATATGTGTATGTTTAGTTGATTATTTGTCATATGTGTGTTTAGTTGCGAGTTATAGGCAACTAAACACACATAAATGAATGCATTTGACTCGCGTATTTTGCAGGTATACATAGGGGAAATGTATACTGATAAAAAAAGCTCTCTGTATATATAATAATAAGTATATACGTATTGAAAAAAAAACTAATTAGAAATAAATCTGTTAATAAGAAACTTTGCGAGTATTTAATTTAATTTAATCTGTGTTTTATTTCGTTTTTTAATTATTGAGATTTATTATTATATGAATCTATTATTATTAATATGAATCTATATAATAAATCATTAATGATCCATTTTCTGTTGGCGGCCATGTTCCTCCAGAATTACCACCAACATAAATTCAGTTATCATATAATATCCCCAATTTCAGATTGGCAGTACTGCGTCCACAAAAACAGTGCCAACCTATAAACTGAAAAAAATCATAGATAATTATCCTCCAGAATTACTACCAACATAAATTCAGTTATCATAAAATATCCCCAATTTCAGGTTGGCGGTACTGCGTCCACAAAAATAGTGCCAACCTATAAACTGAAAAAAAAATCATAGATAATTACATGCAATTCGCGTAGTTGACGGCACTGAAGTCAATATTCCGTGATAATGAAAAGGTGTTATTGTTAAATCAGCTCCATAAAAAAGCAGTTGGGAATTTTCGGGAAGCGTTTCCGGCGAGTTTCTTCGTGCAATCCTGGATTACGACATGGTCAGGGGCTTCGTGAGTACCGAAACGAAGTACTAGCGAAATACATTTACTTTATTTTTCTCTCTGACCTTTCACAGTTCAGTTTTCTCGTCGGAGTGTATGCGGGGATATATATTTCCCAAAATTATGATGTAAGTAATGAAAATAAGCTGGTGATTTAAGCCCTGTTATGTAACGGTTTTAAAAATAAAGAAAAAAAATATTGTGAAAATTTAAATGTTTTTTTTTTGGAAATATGTAATGAAATTATTGTAAAAATGGTTATTTTTCTCGAAACTAAATTAATTAAAATATTCCTTTCTCGAAACTAATTAGAAAATATTAATATACGAAACTAATTAGAAAATATTGATACACTGGGCAAAATGTTCACAAAAAACGTTGCACCAATACTAATTGGTAATGTAACACAATACATTTTTTATTTTCATTTTGTTTAATGAGAATGGGTTGTATTATTAAAATAAATTGTAGTACTAGTTTTAACAGTTACTGGAAAAAGGCTTCAATTCATGTTTATGAGATTCATATTTATTTAATTATTCGTTATTATTATGTTTTTTTCTTTGTCCACCCTAGTGGTGCGTGGTTTAGCGCTATGCTACCATGAGAGGGGACCCTGGTTCGATTCCAGGGCTTAGTCATGGTGTGATTGTCGCCCATTTTAAATTACAAATATTTGCAAAGGTTAAATGGTTACAATATAAGTGAAAAAAAATGTTTGCAATTTTCGGATTAAATTATTTGTTTTTTTATATAAAATCCAAATCAATCTGAAGAAAAACAAGTTCTTCTAAATTGAACAAAAATTATGTATCAATAATCCTTTGTATTCAGTTAATTAATTAATTAATTTTCTCCACACTTTTATGAATTGTCCGTAAATGTTGATTATTGTTTCGTATTTCAGATACCACGGGTGGATGATCCAGGCGCCCTAGTTCAGAAAGTAAAGGATTTTGCGGACAAGCACAAAAAAGATTAACACAATGTAAATAGTTTTTTATTACAAATACATAGTCGTTAGCCCGACCGTTTCAATTAAAACAACACTGCCCCCCCTCCCAAATACTCCTGCCTCGCTTGCGGTTCCACAAACGCCAGCCAATCGCTCGAATGTGTCGGCAGCAACCCCATGCTCTGACACTTATACAACGCTAGCCCGATGTTGATGAAATTCCCCAATAAATAAACCAGCTTCTGAGCCGCCGCGCTCGAATCCTCGACCATCTTAAACGTGCTGTTGATGGAAAAGAGGGCCTGGATCGGTCGCATGAACAGCATTCCCACCATCATTATCGGGAAAATGGAGATCGAGTTTCCGGCCATGTACATGATGAATAAATTCATAGGGACTTGTTTCAGGGGGGCGAGCGCGACCTCCCATGATTTTTTCTTTATTAGGTGACTAGTGTCGGTTTTTTTGGTGACTTCGATGTTGGTTATCGAGCTGGACGGGCTGTACGCCGGTGGGCTCGCTAATACTGTGTCGGCAATCGCAAACGATTTACTCGACCTACACAAAATTCACACAACATTTTAACACTGATTACAATAAACAATTGTTCATAATGGAAAAAAGGATTTATTCTCTTTTTTCAAAATCAAATAATAAAACAATGTTTGTTAAACATTCGGTTTAATTATTGACGGATGCGACTTTGCTGTTTCCAAAGGCTACTTGTTTAAATCGCGATGATTGTGAATTTTTCATAATACATTATTTTGCATGTTTGCTTATAACTTTTAAACGGAAGCAGATAACAAATTTTTTCTCTACAAAGATTATACTGAAAAATTAGCTTTATTTTAATATTCAAAAATATAAGAATGTTTCTGAGAAAAATAAAATTGATGACGTCATTTCGTTAGTTTCCAACATTGGAAAAATATCCAATATTGGCTTAAAATGGACCTTACTCAATCCCATTTATGAAGCTCTTTTCAAATTTTTTCTATTGTTATATTAAAGTTGGGACAGCGAGTTTTAACTAATGAAATTTCACTTGAATTAATTTCTCACTTAACACAACAAGAATAAATTATTGTAAAGCAAACCAAATGTTTATTTTTACATAATTGTTAATGAAATTTCACTAATTACTTGAATTAAATAATTATTATTTAAAAAGTATTGCATAATTAAACTGCATTAACCATGACTTTCATACAAAAGATGCATTTAAAATAAATGTGACTTTTGACATAAATAACATGTTTTTTTTTTTCACAAGTCATGGCTAATGCAATTTAAACACATAATATCTTGCAAATATAATCAATATTCATAAATTATACAGCAAAAGTTAATGAAGTATCGTCATAGATTTTTAAATTCTAAACACATTCCATCCTCGTAGTTTTTCTCTAAAAAGAACAAGGAAGCAGCAATTTGCATAAAATTGTTTTTACATCTAAAATCCTTGTGTATACCTCGCATCAACACAGTATATGTAATGTATATTCGAAATATAATGAATGCCATTCAATCAATTAAGGAATTCAAAAAGGCTGTAAAATCCTCACTGCATATACTTCTTATAATACCAAATGTTGGTATTATAAGAAGTATCTTATAATACCAACATTTGTTTACGAGTAATTCAATCGAAGCGTGAAATTAATTTAAAAAATGTCATTCTCGAAACAATCTCTACAATCACATAATACATTCCATAAATCAATCCATTGAGCCAGCTAATAATTTAAACATTATTGATTCGAATTAGAACACGTATTCATTACAACACGCACAGGAAACACAATTAAAAATTCACATTTTTGAGGTTACCTCGTCGATTCCAAACTCCACTTCAATCGCCTGTTGACCGTTTTATTCGCACTCATGTTGCTACACTTGTTGTTGATCGGACGCGCGTTTATGCCACTTTATTCAGGTTTACTCGTAAAAAAATCGGATTAATTTTAATTCGAATCCGACATTTGCTTAAAATATTTTTGCTGTCATAGACTTGTCAAAATTCAACATTGATAAAGAAATAGATGTAATATGATTTTATTGAGTTAGAATTATTATTTTAAGATACTAATAAAAGATATTTGTCTTAAAAAAATATTTCTAGATTTTTTTTTTTAATATATTTTTGTAATTTCAATTTTATTTTCAAAAGCATGTTAAGTTGCATATGTAACCAGTCTATATCCATAGATGTAGTATATAATATGTAATAATATACTATCTATGTATGTTTCTATGCTTAAATTATGGTGATAAGCGATTTCACAATAGTCCGGGATGGATTCGTATAGAAAAAGTTCGTATCAAGCGATAGTGAATCAATAATCTAGCCTAGTATTTTGATCTATGATCGGTACACTTAATTTTATTTTCCTGGGTATGTTGAGTTGCATATTCAATAAGTATTTCCATAGATCTATCTCTATGATGGAACATCCTAACTCTATGATCAATCTATTTATTTACTTATTTACGGAAGTCCATTTACAATAATATAATAGATTCGACTTATGGCTAGTTAATCTAAAACTAAACTAAAAGTAAATTACATATAATAAATAAAAAAAACGCAACACAATTTACATAAAAAGCACTAACTATCTCTATATTTAAATCATAGAGATTTGACGAATTCACAATTGTCTAGGAATCCTTCCCGTTCTCGTTGCAGGGTGATTGTGAATCGACCAAAAGATAAATCATAAGATTTCGACTTAGAAGGGTCATTTATACGATCCATTCTTAGAAAAATGTTAAAATAAATTATATAAAATAAATTATAAAGCACCATCTGACGTTATGCAAATCAATTACTAATACACAGTGCTACCAATCAATTCTATTTGTATATTTGGTTGCTTATTTGAATTAATCCCATTAAAATTTAAAATTGTTCCAAATATGCAATAATTTATTATTATTTCGAGTAAAAGAAAAATAAAAAGAACAGTGTTTGTTTGTATTCGAATTTTTAGAAAATCAATATTATAAAATTATTCTCTTCTTGGAACAATGATTTTTTTAATAAAAATACTGTTTACCTTTAATAACTTTTATTTATTAATGCTTATACAGTAAGTTTATTCTATTTATAATATGCATTTTCATTTAAACATTCCGTTATTTGATAATAACTACCTTGAATCAAAATATTGACATTAACCTCAAAATAAAGCAAGATAGTGTATTTTTTTTTCAACCTACAATAATAAACCAATACAACCAAATTGAGGGTATGTGAACTACTACTGGGTTTGTTTTAATAGCATAGGGTTTTTATCAACGAATTATTAAAACGTTGGAAATTGATTCTCAAAAATCATAACTTTTCAAAATTTAAACCCGCGAATCGAGCAGATCGTGAAGAATTTTGTAGAACACAAGGATTTGTTGTTTTAATCAGTGAGTATTATACAAAATATGAGTTAATTAAATCGTTATATTATGGACACATGTCTCTATATATAACCAATAAAGTAAAAGAACGAATTACAAGATAACACTGGAATAATTCTGCCCTAACCTAAAATATACAGCCTGAATTACACATGCTAACTTTTTGAATTGTCATATTTGTTTTTGATCCTAATTTCCTGTAACTTTCGAAATTTTCCACAGAGATCTTTCCATTTAACAAAATAATCATAAATAATGCTGCATCAACAATGAACATTAATGCAATGTTTTTATATCCATTTAGCTCAGTGTCTTCTTTAAAATCTACTTTAACATTGAAAAACAATTTGAAACATTCAAAGAAATGTTCAGCCACCATTCATTCTTTGAATGTGATTCGTTTTCCTTGTTTTCATAAACAGGACAAGTTCGCCTTCCTTTAGTGGACGAAACAATGATTCTCCCAAATCGTTGACGATGCCACTTGAAATTAGGCAAAAGGTGGCGCTTGCGTCGTCTTTAATTTATTATGAATTTGAAACATGTTGCATTATTAAGTATTTGAATATAACTTATTAATTAATATTTCTCGTACATATTTATTTGGAATAAAATACTTATTAAATTTATTTCACTGCCTTTATTTTTTTTTTTAAGAATTGGTTTCGCTAATGTTTCCATAAATCATGGATGATGCTCAAAAGTCGATTGCCTATTTAACTCAAGTCGAGACAGTCGCTCAGGACATACTGACGGCCAAGGAGAGGAAGTTGCATCTATCAAATGCTAGGAATAAACACAATGAGGCTGTGAGGGCACTGGAGAAGTGCGACGACAAGAGGGTTTATATCGATCTCAACAACACTTTCTTCAAGTTTCCAAAAAGTTTAGCCATGGATATTTTAAAAGAAGGTATCTATACAGAATATATTCTATTATGGAGGTATTGTTATTTGTGTTGTGAAGGTAACTTGAATAAATTGTTCGAAATTAGTTAAAATAATAAAAAGTGAGGCAGACCAACGGTCGATAGCCAATTGGCAAAAGAATTTATTTTTATGTTAGTTATTTTTTGTATTTATTTATATATACAATCATCTTTATTGTGGTATTTACATATACATATATTATACAAAATATTTGATCTAAACTTGTATTTATTTATTATTATTATTTTGTTAAAAATAATCTGCCAATAAAGATTTATATATATAATAAAAAGTGAACTGTTTGGGTTTATGCTACTCTATTTAAAACGAAATATAAAATGTGAATTATAAAGGTAAATACATGTGGTTAAGATGATGATTTCTTTTCATCTGTGTTCTCTTCCTCGAATTGCTTTCGGGGGGTGAAGATGAGGTGATGGTGGGTGGCAATGAAACTGTCCTATTGGCACATTTCTCTGTTCAGAGCCGTTTGCCTTGACTCCAGATGTGATTGCAAAAAATACCCAGTATCGTTTAAGGAAGAGACGAAACACGCACTATTGACGTATATGTTTACAAGTAACATTATTTCAAACTTAAAACGTTAAAGTAGCATCCATGCTTTTGATATTTCTATTTTGCTCAGTGGAATGTTCATATATTGGTAATGCTATAAACTACCTGAATAAAAAATAAATGTTTTTCAATTAAAAATTATTAAGGTTACTTCCTAATATTATTTTATTTATTTAGTCTTATATAACATCCTTATATGTTCCTCTCTACTCCTCAGTGTGAGGCTAATATTAATGTATTTCTTTTTTTTTTCTAGATATGGCTTCTTTTACTGATGAAATAAATCAATTGCAAGATGATATAAAATCCAAAGTGTCCACTTTACGGGATCTTGAACATCAGCCGGGGATTGTAGGTTTCACATTAAAGCCTCTGTCACATGCGGAGGCTAAGGGATTGAATGCAGGCTTTCAATCTTGAATGTTTTAGAAAATAAGTTTATATTGGATTGTTCGAAAAGTAAGTTCGTCTTTATTTTATATAAATAAACATTTTTTTATAGTGAATTAATATTTTATTCAATTAAATATTGTCCTTTCTGATCTAATACACTCTTTCTGGCAGTAGCGTGATTCTACACTCATTTTTATTCTTTGCTGGTTAATCTAAGCGATTTTTGATTTCATTTGAATTAAATGCTCAATCGTCTAAAAAATTGTACATCCCGGGGGATAAAATGATAATCAGAAGGTGCCAGGTAGTTTTATCCCAATCCACTAGAGTCGCAACTGTCGATAATATTTAAAGCGTTCACCAATAGATGGCAAAGTGCGGTGTTTCTGGCGTGGGAATTACCTAAGTAGGCGATGAAAAAACACGTGACATAAACAATTCTGTGTAAATTGAAATATTTTTGATGAATTACTCTCAATGTTTGTGTGATAAAACGTGATATAGTACATATTGTGTTGCTAAATTGGAAAGGTGGATGAAGACCCCCGAATGCAGACAAATCTTCACAAAAATTCAGGTAAGTTTTTTTGTTAAATGTAAATATGTTTAGTCAACAGTAACATTAAATTAATCTAAGCGCAGAATAGCGTTGCTTTGCTTCATACTTTTTAAATGTTTATTATATTAATATTTTATTGTATAAATTGTTAAATGGTTTGTTTTTGAGGAATTATTTTATAAATTTTATTTACAATAAAGGTTACGTCATTAATTTTGATTTATTTGTTTATTTTCATGCTGCTGTTAAATGTGTGTGTTCTTCCATGAAAACAATTTTGATATGTGCTGCTAAACCAAATTTGGATTGGCCCGGAGATGTGTGAAGCAAATCTGTATGTTCGTCCATTTCACTGAAATGTCTTGCTACATTATTGTTTTATTATTTAGTAAGCTGTATTTTATACTTTAAATATTTCCTGTTAATATATTTATATATCTTTCTTTTTTTTTTTTTCATTATTCATGTTAATTTTTTCTTTGTTTTACATATTATTTTTGACTAAAATTCAAGCTATTGACTCTCAGTAAAGTAAGTAACTATTCTACAATTCATAGCTTGTAAATCACTTGTGTCACTTCCCTTACTAAGAGTCAACAGCTGACAACTTAATTTTATACAAAAAGTAATTTTCAAAGATTCTGAAAAGGTAAAATATAATATTGTATTTTTTTGCATAAATTATCAAAAAATTAAATTATTTAATTTTATCATTTATTACAAGTAAAATGATGTTAAAAATATTGCTTTTAATATTTAATTCTTTTATTATTATTAATTAATTGTTTAAAATTGTATATATATTTATATATAGAATATCATTATGTAATTAATTGTTTTTAAATAAATTTGTCAAATTCTTTACGAGTATTTTTATTTTACCTTCCATTATAAATAAATTTAATATGAATTTGAATTTACCCGCTGAAATCCCCCCCTCCCGCTAAAAATATGATTACTGCGTATGAAACGTTAACATATTAGTTATGTATCTATAATAATCTATGTTTCAGTTAGAGCAGCATTTCCGTAAACTTTGCAGTCTACTGTAGCTTTCCAATTCTTAAACGGAGCTTTCACTAGTTTTAGAAGCGGCAGATGACCTCCATAATTTAATGCGAATAAAATACAATATTTACAAAAAGCTCCATCAGTTATTCTGGAGTATGCTAACCACTTCCATTTACGAAATTACTGAAATTTCAAGTTTCTCTTTCCACTTGCTGGAAATGTGAAGCATTCGCTAGGATACCACATAGTCTAATACATACAGGGTGTCCTAAATAGAGTAGGATTGCATGGGTATCTTATTCTTAAAGTTAGAGATCTGGTTAAATGTGCAATGTTGTGCAGTTTTGTATGCTGGTTCAGATTATGTTGAGAAATTTTCAAAATTCTAAGCAGTTTAGAAATTATTTAAAGAAAACTAAAAATCGTGTTTTTCTAAAAAAAATAAATATCTCAATAGTTAATAAAGATGCAAAAAAAGTTTCAAATAAATGTTACTTGCTTTAATTAGGTAAACCCGATGGTATGCTGATTTCAAACGTGGTTCTTCAACCTGAATTCGTAACAATATTTATAAAATCCCCTTAATTAAGTCCAAATTGCGAAACGTGAGGTTTTTTTTTGTTGTTGTTTCATTTCACTTCCCCGTTCCTGCCGGACGAGACGCGCATGCATCAATCGATGGAGCGCGTGCGCCAACGTCGCGACGCCCGCAACGGACGTCACCGTCGCGACGCTCCGGCATAAATACGCCGAGCCGCGACGACGTCGCACCGACGACACGCTCTGGAAGTAAACAAAAATAAAGACACCCGAACTGACAAACTTTTAAAAACAAAAAAAAAAAATTGATTAAACCCACAAAACAATAAACAGATTAAATATTTGTGCGGTGTATTTTTTTTATTAATTTCTAATTATCTGTGAAAGGTTTTAGAAAATGGAGGTATTTTACTCGATTGGGGTGAGTTGCTAATTATAGATAAGTTTGCGTGTGTGTGTTAGTGTGTAAGGTAGAAAATTCGAAGTGTGCACGTGAGTTTTTTTTACGTGTACTTTATTTGGGTCAGGATTGGAAGAACGGTGCGCTTTTCTTTCTTTTTGTTGTTATTGTGAAAACCTCGTGTATACGTTTTGTGGTCGAGATAATTTCCGTAAACATAATTTTGTATTTACCCTTTAATTGTTTGCAATTATGTGAATACTATTAAAATTTAATGTCGATGTAATTATTATTAATTATTACTCCAATAATATATATATTTTTTAATTATTATTAGTCGTTTGTAATTTCATTTATATATTTTTTCAGAAATTTATTTAATTAGAAATATTTACTATCTTCATGTTTTTTTTTATATATATAAATAAATCACTCATTTAACCCGTGATGGAATTTGTTTATAGAATTAAATTTCAACATTATTTTTTTATTTAAATAAAAAATGGCTGTCTTTTCTTCCACTTATTATTATTTTTTTATTAAACTACATTAGAGACAATGACGTTCGATAAAGACGGATCCTAACAGGGTATTTATTTATTTATTTATTTATTTATTTATTTGTAATACAACCACAGAAATTTATTTTACAAAATTTCCTATCTCTAGTTGTATGCAATTTAAATATATACTAAATAATAGCTATTGCCTAATTAACAAAAATTATTTGACTAAATAAGACGGCAGAAATGCTACTGATGTATGATATATGTATAGTAGCACTACGAGCCTAGCTTGCCCTTGGCTTGATTGTTAATTTTCATCCAAGTCTTTTTATTCTGCGCCTTTTGTTTTCATCCGGTAATTCCTAATTTCTCCATGACCTTTCCTACCTCTCCTTTCCCAACAGCTGTCAATGCACCCCGTAAAGTGCACTATTTGGTGTGGTTTATGAGCTGCAGGCATTACTGGACCGTACTTCTTGAAAGACCATTATGACCGCAACGTTATGCTCAATGGATCAAGGTACTGTTCGATGATCACGGACTTTTTTTGCCTAAAATGGAAGAATTGGACTTGGTTAACATATGGTTTCAAAAGGATGGTGCCACATGTCGCACTGCACCCGATGCAATGATCCAATTGAGAGGCGAGTTTGGTGAGCAATTAACCTCACGTTTTGGCGCAATCAATCCCGCAGGATTGACTCCTAATTTCTCCATGACCTTTTCTACCTCTCCTTTCCCAACAGCTGTCAATGCACCCCGTAAAGTGCACTGTTTGGTGTGGTTTATGAGCTGCAGGCATTATTGGACCGTACTTCTTGAAAGACCATTATGACCGCAACGTTACGGTCAATGGAGCAAGGTACTGTTCGATGATCACGGACTTTTTTTTGCCTAAAATGGAAGAATTGGACTTGGTTAACATATGGTTTCAACAGGATGGTGCCACATGTCGCACTGCATCCGATGCAATGATCCAATTGAGAGGCGAGTTTGGTGAGCAATTAACCTCACGTTTTGGCGCAATCAATCCACTCCACTCCACTATTTTTTTGTAGAAGTAGGTGAAGTCACTCGTCTATAAATCAAGACATAGTTGTCTTGATTTACACTCGTCTATAACTCAAGACAACTATGTTTTGATTTATAGACGAGTGTATTGCTACCTTGGAAGACAACATTACACGTGTCATAGGTGAAACACAGGCCGAAATGTTGGAAAAGGTGTGCCAAAATTGGACTTTCAGAATGAACCTCGTAAAACGTAGTCGCGGGTAACATTTACATGAAATAATCTTTAAGAAGTAAATGACAGGCATTGATTTATCGATGCAAATAAATATTTCATTCACTTTTATACATTTACAGTGTTTATTTAAATTTCAAAATCCGAAGACTTAAAAAATGACCGTTTAATTTTTTTTTAATTTTCAAAAACCAAAGCCTAAAAAATCAACGTTTACAAATTTCCTTCTTGTTCTTTAATTTTCAAAAAACAAAGAATTAAGAAATAAGAAAAAAATTAAGAATAGCACCAATTATTGACTAAATGTATGAAATTATCAACTAATTCTAAATGTAATGATCGATGATTTATTTAAACTTTAATTAATTGTTCGTAAGAAAGATAAATTCATTATTTAGAAATTTGCATATGCAATGGCAAAGAATATGCCAAGATTACGACTTTTCCATAAAATTCTGTGTATATTCATTCACTTGGTCACAGTTATTTAAATATATTAAATAAAAATGATTTGAAAATAATTAATAAATTATTTCCACATTCAAAAGTCGGCATGATAAATTCTTTCGTATGACATTAAAATCATTAAGATCGGTTAACAAACAAAAGCGTTACTTGACATTAGCTCTTTATAAATTCTGACCTTCCCCCATCCTTTATTTCAAGAGTAAGAAAAAAATCTATAACATTTTTGTTTCACGAACTTATTCAAAAAGTGTAGTTTTATGATGTATTTATTAAACATTTTTTTGAGGTAATCGCAATATTACTTTTCGACTGTTCATTGTGCCCCCTACCGGAAGAGATACGAACTTGAAATTTATTTCCAGCATTTTCTCATGATCACTTTTATTAACAATTTTTTTATTTGAAAGCTCTAGCACTCATAGTTCCTGATATATAGCCTGTGACCTTTCTTATTCGGACACCCGGCACATACATATACACAAAGAACACAAAATGCTGATGAGGAATAAATGCTGAAATGCGTCATTTGTTCTCCACGCGATTTTCGGGCGACAGCGAATGTGTCAAATTCCTATGGGCGATTTGGAACCGTTTTGCGCTCCTTGTCTTACACATTATTCGCCCTATCACTCAACGTTACTCCTTCAAATGCGGGTGACGCTGATAAAAAAAACTTAATGGGAATCTGTAAATATGGTAACGCATTCTTTTCGAAATGTTTGGTAACTTTTATTGAAGTGTGAAGTAAAGACATGGAGGTTAATTATGTAATAGGATAGCAGCCAAATGGCCGCCTCGGCTCTGCGTGCACACACGGGCTCTTTTAATGAAATTTTCAATGACACTTTCGCATAATTGCTGCTTGGATATCCTCTTTCAGTTCCGCAATCGTTCGAGGCTTATTGGCGTAGACCTTCCCTTTGAGGAAACCCCAAAGAAAGAAGTCCAAGGGTGTCAAATCGCAAGAACGGGGCGGCCAATGCACATCACCTCGGTGAGAAATAACTTTTCCTTCGAATCTGGCGTGCAATAACTCCATTGTGTGACAAGTGGCACCGTCCTGTTGGAACCGCATATCTTCGTGATCCATATTATCAATTTCCGGCCAAAAGAAGTTGGTTAACATGTAACGATATCTCACTCCATTGTTTAATTATTTAAATAACGTTTTGCTTAAATTCTGTATATCTTCATTCTGGGACCCGATTCACAGATTCAGTGCAATGACTCGCTTGTGAGAAAAGAGTGAATCGTTTCAGCAGCTAATACCAAATTATGCAAGAATTAAAAAAAATCGATTCAAAAATAATTGTTTTCATTTTTTTTTTTCACAAAGACTTATTAAACCACTCTCGTTAATATTACAAAATAAACAATAATTATAAGCTTTACATAAGCGCGTGCATTTGGAATTTGTATAATTCACAATAATAAAAACCGTACAGATAAACCATGAAACTGAATTAATGCCCCCCGTTTCCGCCATTAATTGCAATTTATGTTAATCGACGCGGAAGCCCTTTTTCGAAACCCCAACCGGAGGAGAAGCCGGTAATTATTCCAATTAAAGAGTTATTAATATTTAATCTAGGCATTATTATTACGTCTTATTATTTTTTAATAGCCAAGGCCGAGGAATTACGGCCTTAATTAAGCGATTATTCCGTATTGGCCAATTAGTGTTTAATGTCTCGTGGTTAATTCAAGAACTCCTATAGGGATTCTTTGTGCATAAATAATGCAAACTGCATATCGAATGACTCAAATGCGGAATGAGAATTAATTTTAAATTGGTTTGTTTATTAAGATTTCCTTCGAAATTATACTTAGCATTATTGATATGTATATATATATATATATATATATATTATCAAAAACCCTTGCACCCTTACGGGTGTTGGGCGAGTTTATAATAAATCAATGAAATTGTTAAGATTAATTCTGATTTAATTAAAAAAAAAACTATGCGTTTTCTGTGTATCCAATCTCGAGTTCGCATCTATCACCTCAATATTACACATAATATGTGTATTATGTAATACATAAGTAAGCTCGAGAAAGTTCAGAAAAAATATTGAAAATGCTGTATTACAAGTCATTTCGTAAATATATTTTTCTGTTACATATAAAAATCTCTTGTATTTTTTTTTTTAATATAGACTCTCTGGAATATCGCCGAAATATTGTATCTAAACTTCTTTTTTGTAATAATGTAGACGATCCAAACATTTTAAGTATTTTTAATTCGACGCGTTTTTTTTTTTTTTTTCATATCCTTTTTTTAGTAGTAGGAGTTTTAATTGTAATGGCTCGAATGAATTTTGTGTCGAGGAAAGTGCCTTTCCTGCCCGGCAAAATATGCCAGCCGTACGGCGTGTTTTACGGTCGGCATAAATCAAGGATATTGCCTTCGGAGGGTCTAAGCGGGGTTTAAACATCTGTAACAATAAATGGCCCTTCCGTGGGACAGATTTCGCCCTGCGTTTGAGAATTTGTAAAATTGAAACATTACGGCATGGGAATGAATAAAATTTAGAAATTAATGAATGACTCCCACTGTATTCTTATTAATTAAAAAAAATGATTGAATATACAGGGTGGGCCGCAAATAACAGCCATTAAAAGTTTTCGGGGTTCTTGACCGAGGAAAAATTTCCAAAAATTCTACGTGCAATGTAGAATTTTTTGATTTTTTGATGTAATTATAATTGTAATTTGGAAATGGGGATTCCGTTAATAAAGTAAAT
The DNA here is from genome assembly GCA_963082785.1 of Philonthus spinipes. Lineage (NCBI taxonomy): Eukaryota > Metazoa > Arthropoda > Insecta > Coleoptera > Staphylinidae > Philonthus > Philonthus spinipes. The sequence continues at coordinate 15,903,447 of OY720318.1, read as the reverse complement.
TGGAATTGAAATTGAAATCTCCTTATGGAAAATATTTTGACTTTCTTTCACTTCCAGTTGTACGGGAAATGGCTACCAACTTTGTTATTTTAAATGGAACACCCTATATATTTTTTTAGATTCACTGTTCACTTGCCTACCCGCTCATATGGACTTATGTCTACATAACTCACACAGTTTTTAAGATAAATATTTATTGGTCAAATGTTAACCTCAAATTGACGTTTAGAAAAATGTCTATAACTTCTAATAAGAACCAGATAGAACGTCCAGCGAAATCTTGAAATGGTTACTAATAAATCCATCTAGAATTAAAAAAAAAACATTTGTCAATTTTGGCAATAGGTATTTCAAAAATTATAATAAAACAAAAAAGTGTTTTAACTTTGTTTGTATAACAGATTTTTTTCTGTTATACAAATAAAAAAAAACATTTGTCAATTTTGGCAATAGGTATTTCAAAAATTATAATAAAACAAAAAAAGTGTTTTAACTTTGTTTGTATAACAGATTTTTTTCTGTTATACAAATAAAAAAAACATTTGTCAATTTTGGCAACAGGTATTTCAAAAATTATAATAAAACAAAAAAGTGTTTTAACTTTGTTTGTATAACAGATTTTTTTCTGTTATACAAATAAAAAAAAACATTTGTCAATTTTGGCAATAGGTATTTCAAAAATTATAATAAAACAAAAAAAGTGTTTTAACTTTGTTTGTATAACAGATTTTTTTCTGTTATACAAATAAAAAAAACATTTGTCAATTTTGGCAACAGGTATTTCAAAAATTATAATAAAACAAAAAAGTGTTTTAACTTTGTTTGTATAACAGATTTTTTTCTGTTATACAAATAAAAAAAAACATTTGTCAATTTTGGCAATAGGTATTTCAAAAATTATAATAAAACAAAAAAAGTGTTTTAACTTTGTTTGTATAACAGATTTTTTTTCTGTTATACAAACAAAAAAAAAACATTTGTCAATTTTGGCAACAGGTATTTCAAAAATTATAATAAAACAAAAAAGTGTTTTAACTTTGTTTGTATAACAGATTTTTTTCTGTTATACAAATAAAAAAAACATTTGTCAATTTTGGCAACAGGTATTTCAAAAATTATAATAAAACAAAAAAGTGTTTTAACTTTGTTTGTATAACAGATTTTTTTCTGTTATACAAATAAAAAAAAACATTTGTCAATTTTGGCAATAGGTATTTCAAAAATTATAATAAAACAAAAAAAGTGTTTTAACTTTGTTTGTATAACAGATTTTTTTTCTGTTATACAAACAAAAAAAAAACATTTGTCAATTTTGGCAACAGGTATTTCAAAAATTATAATAAAACAAAAAAGTGTTTTAACTTTGTTTGTATAACAGATTTTTTTTTCTGTTATACAAACAAAAAAAAACATTTGTCAATTTTGGCAATAGGTATTTCAAAAATTATAATAAAACAAAAAAGTGTTTTAACTTTGTTTGTATAACAGATTTTTTTCTGTTATACAAATAAAAAAAACATTTGTCAATTTTGGCAACAGGTATTTCAAAAATTATAATAAAACAAAAAAGTGTTTTAACTTTGTTTGTATAACAGATTTTTTTCTGTTATACAAATAAAAAAAAACATTTGTCAATTTTGGCAATAGGTATTTCAAAATTTATAATAAAACAAAAAAGTGTTTTATTATAATTTTTGAAATACCTATTGCCAAAATTGACAAATGTTTTTTTTTGTTTGTATAACAGAAAAAAAAAATCTGTTACACAAACAAAGTTAAAAAAGTGTTTTATTATAATCTTACACAATGTATAACGAAGTAGAAGCCTCAGTGATCAGTATTTCAGTATTTCAAAAATGTCAATATTTTATTAGCCAACTAAAAATATTATAATTCATTTTTTTTCAAATGGAATAATCAATATTTTATCTCATAGTTCGATTGGTAAGACAAGTTGCAACATAAAAGTATTACGTATGTCTATATCTACAGCAAGTAGTTTATAAATTTTAGCTTTTGAATAAAATATACGGTTATTTCTTAATTCTTTGTTTTTTTGAAAATTAAAGAACAAGAAGAAAATTTGTAAACGTTGATTTTTTAGTCTTTGGTTTTTGAAAATTAAAAAAAATTAAACGGTCATTTTTTAAGTGTTTGGATTTTGAAACTTAAATAAACACAGTTACCCTACACCCATGTGGGTAGAAAGGGGTCATTGAATATATATATATATATATATATATATATATAAATAAACATAGTAAATGTATAAAAGTGAATGAAATATTTATTTGCATCGATAAATCAATGCCAGTCATTTACTTCTTAAAGATTATTTCATGTAAATGTTGCGTTGAGGTTGTCGAAACTATAGTCAACAATAAAACAATCCGAGTTATACAAACAAAGTAAAAAAGTGTTTCATTTATTAAAATTGATTTAGCGTATACGTTACTTCTAACCCCACAAAAGAAGCACCTTATTCTTTATCATAATCTAAGCAAGTTTTTTAAATTATATAAATTCTTAGATTGTGGGGTTAGAACTAACGTATACGCTAAATTTTACATTTTTTTTCACGTAGATTAGCAGGGTAGTGCCATTACGTTCAATATCTCAGTTATTTAGGAATATACAAAAAAATGTACTGACATAATTTGTAGCTACTGTTAATTTTCACATTTTACAATTTATTGTTCATTTCTAAATAACTGAGATATTGGATTTCGTGCGTTACTCTGTATACATAAGGGCTGATTAAAATATTAAACATTTATAATATCTAAATAATAATTACAGGAAAGACTGAAAAATAATAAGCATTGCTTACAATTTCAATATTAGCCGTTTCTCGGATAATTAATTAATTAATAAACACGATGTTATATAACAAAGTAACTCAGTGTTGTTCTAAACATAAACAATATATAAGGAAGGAGAAGCTTAATTTATCAATAATTAATTAACGTATTCAAACGTTATATTCCATTTGCAAATTTTTATTAACAATATATCTTTTTTTTTTTCATAATTAACAGCCTTTTCGACTTAAATTTATTACTCGCAATTAAGACGCGTTTTATGTGTTCCGTTTCGCAATTTTGTGTGTATAATTAATCAATTCTTGTATAGGAAGTAATAAACACTCAGCGTAATGATAAAAAAACAATAATAATAATTTCGCGTGGAATTCGTGCGATTTTGTCGAAAAGTCAGCGTTGCGTGTATGAAATTGTTTACATATAGATCAAACCTGGCTATTCCACGAAGGTCAAGGTCAGGCGATTCGATACACTTGTGTAATAATAGCGTTGAATTATTTATACGCGGACCAATTAAATTAATAACAAAGCTGAAACGACTACAAAATGTATGTGTGTGTATGCGATAATGATTCCGATAAATTGTCAATAAATTATCGGGCCGTTTGTTTTTTCGCCTGTATTTGTGCACGTTAATTGAAATGTAATGCATCTATCATTATTTAAGTAAAATTTGTTACACTGTAATCTACGAGGGGTCGCTTTTATATTCCCGGACTCGATATTTTCAATTATAATGCAATTTTCGATTATGTTGTTGTTTTTTTAATAACATCTGTCCTGGTAACTTGTATGGCAATTTACAAAACATTTTTTTTTTTCAATTTTGTAAGTTGCGCATCGAAATGACTAAAAACGAATACCGGGCTGTTATAAAATTCCTAACAAAACAATAATATATTGATTATAATATTGTTCTGCGGTATTCGCAGCATTTTTATTACACTGAATGTACCAAACAAGCATATCACGCTTTTCTTCGTTGGAAAAATTCATTATCACTTTAAAAAACTTACAACACCAAAAAAATACAAAACAAACTTATCGAAACAAACAAAATATGGAAATGAATTAATGTGTGTTTAGAATAAAAACTGCAATTGTTTTACTTTTGTCTTTTTCATGGCTAACTATTTTTTGGTGTATGGTAAAATTAAAAACGACTGTAACTTATTTTATTTTAAAAATGACTCTGGCGTATGTTATATGGGATTAAAGGGAAAAAAAATAGCCCTTTTAATAAAGTCATAGCCAACTATTGTTTCCATTTAAAAAAGGTAAGTTTGTGTCATATCTCCCAAAATATGGGCGATTTTTTTTATTTTTTTATTAATCTGTGTAAAATTTGCTACAACTTTGTCCTTTACAGTTTTTTTCTATCTATGATAATAATAGAGATATATTGATTTCAAAAAATTGACACATTTTACTTTTTTCAAAATATCTAGTTACCCTTGACTTTTTCAAATATTTTGAAAGTGTCATTTTATTCGTCTTATAAAACTACACTTATTTCCCTATTTAACCGTTTTTATATCTCTTATAGTTTCCGAAATCCCCATAGAGAACATCGAAAAACACTCACCCTGTATATACATACAAAATACAAAAATATAAAGATTCTCAAAAATTTAATAAAAAAAAATACAATGCATTCACAATGCAGATAATAAATTAATTTATACTGTTGGTGAGCAATTTAAATAATAATAATGAGCGTTTTTATTATTAAAAAATACAATGCATTCACAATGCAGATAATAAATTAATTTATACTGTTGGTGAGCAATTTAAATAATAATAATGAGCGTTTTTATTATTAAAAAATACAATGCATTCACAATGCAGATAATAAATTAATTTATACTGTTGGTGAGCAATTTAAATAATAATAATGAGCGTTTTATTATTATTTAAATTGCTCACCAACAGTATAAATTAATTTATTATCTGCATTGTGAATGCATTGTATTTTTTTTATTACATTTTTGAGAATCTTTCTATTTTTGTATAGGTCGATTAAATCAATTTCTTTCTTTTTTTATTATTTATATAAAATTCTTGAACATTTATTTACTAGCTTAATCCATTAATTTATTATTCTGTCACACCTCGGAATTAATTCCCCATTAAGCAAACAGGTTCAAAGTGTTTAATCTTGAAACCCCTATTTACTCGCAGCGCGCATTTTACACTTGGCAATAAAACAACAATCGATTTCGCAACGACAAAGGCGAGAAAACCAAACACTGGAGGCGCTCGAAATCGGAATGAAAGTTTTTAAAGTGAATTTCGTGCCTAGTTGTGTTTATTCGGCACTTTTGCAACGGCTGGATATTTTAATTAGCGGTTTATTTACAGGCCAAATAAGAAAAATAAGCGGACAAAAGATAAATGTGCGCGCCGACGCGACGCTCTCTAAAACACTTCAAACGGGATGGCGTGAAATTACACAATGGTGCAAATAGGTTGTGAAATAAGAAAGAAATAAAACATAAATAAGCCGAATCAGATGGATTGTGTTGATTCTTCTTGGTAAACGTAAAATATAGGATACGTAATATATTTTTGTCGGCTTGGCTCAAAATGGATTTTTTTAGGTTAATGTTCAGAGAATTAACTATGACGAGGTTTCAGAGAATAACGTTTTATTGAGCACTGTAATAATCCACTGAGCAAAAAACATTGCATTAATGTTACGGCGCAACGTGTAATGTTGCGTTTTAAGTTGCATTAATGTTGCTTTAATATTGCAGAATTGTTGAATGTCCGCATGCGGCAATATTTCACGGTAATATTACCCGAAAAATATTACTGTACTATTGATAAAGCAACATCCATACAAATGTCCAGACATTCATATCCATTGGATGTTCAGTGGAGATTCAATTTTTAAAATGTACGGAATAAATATTATATTTATATCTATAGGATATAATAAAATAAATATCCATGTTTAATTCATGAAATGATATTCATTAGGGAATTTACATTGAAAATCCATTGTATGTTGCCGAACGTATTTGCACATTTCGGATATATGGTGGATATCCATTGGATATTTTGTGCTATGTGGGTATTTAGTTCAAGAATTTTCTGTATTGCTATGTTGGATCGAAGTAAAAACTTCGTGAAATGTAAAAAATACAATATTGTATTAAATTAAATTTCTCAACAATTATATAATGTTAAACATGCAATATTTCCATTTTTAATATTTACGCAATATAAATAGTACAATATTACTAATATTATTAACTTTACATTTTCAACAATTATATAATGTTAAACATGCAACATTATTTTTTTTAATATTTATGCAATATAAAAAATACAATATTATTTTAATTTTACATTTTCAACAATTATATAATTTTAAACATGCAATGTTATTATTTTTAATATTTATCCAATATAAATAATGCAACGTTACATCTACATTTTATTTGTAACATTAATCTAATATGAATACATCATTACAGAAAGATACATTCATACAATATTAGTAACATTACTATAATATTGCCGTAATGAATTTAATGCAATATTTTTTTTTGTATCCATGGACAATATTTACATAAAATTTTAAATGTTTCCTTACTCAGTGGGAACGTTACACTTATTAGCGTTCCATAGGTAATTTAAAAAAAAATAATCTGAAAAACAAGGTTGCTAAGTAATACGCTATACAGTTTATATTTTTTATTATTTTTTAAATCTAAAAATATAAGCATCGTTGAAGAAACATACAATATTTATCACAATACTAGAATCTGAATAAAATGAACACACAAGACTTTGAAGCATTTTATTTTGCAGGTTTTTCTATCTTTATAAACTTAGTCGTGTCGTAGACGAAGTAGAACTGATTGAGAAATTCAAGACATTTTTAAATAGGGTGTATAGATGGTGGGGAAAGTCTTGGGAGAAGGAATTAAAAAGAGATGAGCAATTAATTTCGATGCGTGAAATTCGGAAATTTTGAATGTCTAGTTTTGAAACCCAATAAGAGATTTTATAATCCATTTTATAAAAAAATTCCAAAACAGAATGTAAATAAATATTCGTAGTTAACATTATTCGTGGAGCAAACTTGTAAAAAAATTGGTTTCGATGCGTGAAATTTGGAAATTTTAATATCTAGCTTTGGAAACCAATAAGAGATTTTATTTGATAAAAAAAATCCAAAACAGAATGTAAATAAATGTTCATAGTTAATATTGTTCGTGGAGCAAACTTATACAAAAAATGGTTTCGATGCGTGAAAATTGGAAATTTTGAATGTCTAGTTTTGAAACCCAATAAGAGATTTTATGATCCATTTCATAAAAAAATCCAAAACCGGTTGTAAATAAATCTTCGTAGTTAACATTATTCGTGGAGCAAACTTGCAAAAAAAAAATGGTTTCGATGCGTAAAATTTGGAAATTTTGAATGTCTAGTTTTGGAACCTGTTAAGAGATTTTATGATCCATTTGATGAAAAAATCCAAAACAGAATGCAAATAAATGTTCGTAGTTAACATTGTTCGTGGAGCAAACTTGTGAAAAAAAAATGGTTTCGATGCATGAAATTTGGAAATTTTGAATGTCCAGCTTTGGAACCCATTACGAGATTTTATGATCCATTTGAAAAAAATCCAAAACCGAATGCAAATAAATGTTCATAGTTAACATTGTTAGTGAAGCAAACTTGTAAAAATTCCGTTTTTCAAATATATGAAGGGTTCGTCTTCATTCGATCGTAAAATCGCCTTTCGATTCGAAAACAAAAATAATAAATGCAAATACACAAAACGGTTTAAAAAATGTCCATAAAATAGAAACTATCTAATTTTGAATAATTTCTGGTACCTAAGTTATACCCCCCGGCGAGAAACGACACTTGTATTGTGGTTTGCACCCAATAAATCTTCCCGAACGAGCGCAAGCCTACCCTAAAACATCTTTCCTTTCAATAATATTTGGAAATATTATATAACACGAGTTATTTTGCGACTTTACATTTTCATATTTCTTTCATAGAAAAAGTACTTGTTGAAAATTGAATTATAAAACTTGTATTTCATTTTATAATAGTCTTTTTAAATACTGAAAGAAAGTGTTTACAAAACTAAATAATTATAATTTTTACAACATGCTAATAAATTTAATTTACCTCCTAGTTAAAATTATATATATATATATATATATATATATATATATGTTCCTTTAATCCCGGTTGATAATTTAAATTTTTTACTGGTACTAATTGGGAGAAATATAATATGATCACGTAATACATATTTTTCAATTTTTACAATCGTTTAAAAAAAGTCCAAAATCTGTTTTTTTTATTCATTTCGCTCTTAAAGTCTGAAAATGTGGCTAAAATTATTCAGTTTTTGTAAAACATTTTAAGATGATCATGGATGCAACCAGCAACGCAATTTTTAATTGGAACTCCACACAACCATGTTTTTAACGAGGGTGAGGATTAAAAATTGAAATTAGTGAAAAAACATTAAATAAAAAAGTAGAACTTCTGTGCGGAGTTAACGATATAATAATGAAAAAAGTAAATTATACTTAAGGTATTTTTAATTTTATGTTTATTAGACATTAAGCATTTTATAAAAAGAATAATAGTTTTTGAAATAAATCTAAAATAATACAAATCTTCTATTTAGTTCTTTTTAATCCTGGAAAAGGTAAACTAATATGATTTTATATTTATTTTATTAAATATTTTGGTATAAATTTAGTTATTAAATAATTATTTATTAACATATTAATTTGAAATTTACACCATTGGGAAATAAATATGTTTATAAAGCTTTGGATAACTAGATTTTGTTTACTAAATAATTGATGAATCATAATCACAATATTAAATGTTAAAAAAAAACAAAGTGGTTTTGAAATACAAGGCAACTTTCGATTGTTTTTCTTTTAAACTACTAAAAATTGACCTAATAAAGCTTATATCTAAAATGAGTGATTTTAAGTTTAGAATCTAAAATCGATATAAAAATTATAGCATTAAATTGATTTCATATTGTATATATGAAATCAATTTTAAAATGTAAAGATTAATACATTTTTATAAAATGTGCCATAGTTTAATATAATATATATCATTTGTGTTAATATGACCACCATCAATTAATAGTATAGTATACAGCAGTGCCTCTACATGAACATTTAAATATATTTTTATTCCGCACACAATTGAATTTAAAAATATAATAGTCTTTGAAAGATTATTAAATTTGATACATTTCTCTTTTTATAATTTTTGATAAATTTTACAGTAATCGCTCAAAAAATATAAATTCAAATTAATTACATTAATAATTTAGTAAACAAAATCGGATAACTAGATTTTGTTTACTAAATTATTAAAGCTTTATAAACATATTTATTTCCCAATGGTGTAAATTTCAAATTAATATGTTAATAGATAATTATTTAATAACTAAATGTATACCAAATATTTAACATAATAAATATAAAACCATATTAGTTTACCTTTTCCAGGTAACTAGATCCGCATTTTACCGAATAAATAGAAGGAATTAGGCTGAAAGACCTCCGGTCGATAGCCGATGCATCATCTACAGAATATAATTCTAATTTTTGTATATTCTTGTACATACATATACACATTTGAATAAACATGGTTAGTTAGAAGGAATTAATTTAAATTTTATTCTTTTCTGATAAAACTGTGCAAATTATTGAAAATTATAAAGGGACACAAAATATTCCAAATTAAACATTCATTCAAGCAAAACTTTTAAAAACATAATTGAGGGTCCGAATAAAAAAGATATTGATGTATTAATTTATAGGTAATGTTGTATTCTACACTTAACATCAACTGATGGTATTCATATTAACTCAAATAATGTGCTATATTATCATATTGAACCACAGTAATTTTTATTGAAATCGAATGGAACATTCGATTGTTATCAATATTTTTTTTATTTATTTTTTATTCATATTTTAGTCTCAGGAACCTAAGGTTAAGCCATTTTCAAAAATTAACAGGGCACTCTTTATATTATTGCTTTGTTTCACCAAAATATGATTATTTTCTCCGACAAGTTTCAACTTTCGTCGAAATTATCCTTGATATTGACATAGTTTCCGAAATATATCTAATTGAATAAAAAAATAAGTAAGAAAAAGGACAATTATTTTTATTTAAACAAATATTTGGAAAATTAGATTTAAAAAAAAAGAATGATAATGTTGCTTTTTTATTTTTTTTATTGATGTAAATATTTGGTTATTACTATTAAAATAATTGTAATTTTGCGCGAATTAATTTGTTAGGTATGAAGCGTTTGATCGACTTCTTCTTGACAAAAAAAAATACATGGTTGGCCTACTGTGTGGCAAAGCAATTGTCGTTTCTCTGATTTTGATCGTGGAGTGGGGAAGGTTGATATTATTGCAAGGGTTTGTAGACAAAATTTGGCAATTTTCTAAACGAGACCCTCTCTCGCTTTAGAAATTTGGCAATTTTCTAAGCGAGAGGGGGTCTAGTTTAGAAAATTACCAAATTTTGTCTACAAACCCTTGCAATAAAATCAACCCTCCCCCACTCCACGATCAAAATCAGAGAAACGACAAACATTACGCTATACCGGAAAATCAATATTAAGATATCAGTGTGTAAACTGTAATTGCATGCGACTCCAATCGGGTTCTAATTAAATATTAATTAATAAACACGAGCTACGCAAGCCGTATTCGAAATTAGTAACCTTTGACACGGGAGAGGGCGGTTCGTGAATCGATATGGCGAACGAACGCTTCGTTTTCGCCGCGATTCAACGGAACGAACATTCACAAATTGGCCGTATTCTGCTGCCCGATGAAAGACCCCGGAATGAAAATTGCACCCCGATACCGATTCATTCAGGCCGGTTGAATTGCGCCGATTCACGAAATAAATGAAATTAATTCAGGATTGTGTAACGTTCGATTTTAATATATCAATTTGCATATTTTGAATGAAATAATATAATAATAATAAATTTATTACCCAACAGGAAACAGAAGCTCAATTACAGGATCATACAAAATAATTTTACATTATAGTAATAACAAGACAACAAGAATATAAATAACAGTACAAATATTGTTAAGAATGTAATAAAATAACTATTATATATATATATATATATATATATATATATATATATATATATACAAGGTGTACAGAAAATGAGTGAGAAGCTTTAGGTAGCGTGACTCTTTGACTAATTTTTAGATAAAAATATTAACGAAAATAAGTCACACGGTCCTTCCTTAAGCCTCACGGGCCACTTAAAAGAACTATACATTTGGCAACGCTGGATCAAACAAGTGTGCATTTATCCTGTTTATAACTGCTACATCATCCGCTGGAGGTGTTGCATACACCTTTTCTTTTACAAACGAGCGTGCGTCGTTGCCAGATCTATTTTCATGAAAAGAATGCTTGTAATGAAGTTAGAAAACTGTAAAAATATCCGATTTATTAATCATTTACATCAATGGAATTATACACGTGTCTAATTGATTGTTAATGCTATTGATTTTTTACAAAATATTTAAAAAACAATACTAATTTATAGTGACATATTTAAAATTCCGAAGACCTCGTGAACCTCAATGAAGAACCATACAACATTTTTTTATTTGGATTTTCTATTAAAAATTAATTAATGAATTGAGTTACCTGAAGGTTTTCACTCATTTTCTGTACACCTTGTATATAATAAAATTATATTCTTTTTAAATTCGCGTGCATTTTGAATATGAAAGTTATACATTACAATTAAATAGTAAATGTAGCTTTGATACTGTAAACCCTTCGTTTTTGTAAATGTGTGTGCCCTTATTACCTAATTTTGACTATAAACGCATTCTTATCGTCTAATTTCGACCTTAAAATCATTTTCATTATCTAATTTTAAAGTCACTCTTATTAACTTTCAAGTCAGTTTTTATCTCAATATTTTCCTTATTTGGATCCTTAAGTCTAGCCTAATCAAGACATTAAAAGGCCATGAAAGTTAGTATTTGTCCCAATGTTTGTTTCAAATAAGCGATTTTTATTTAAACATAAAGTTATTATTAGAATACAAAAGTCGACATTGGATACATTGTTATTAGTATACCAAGAAGTTAGAAATCAAATATACATTTTCAATTTCCAGCATACATAAACAAAAATAAAAAAAAATATAACGCACGATTTTTTTCCTTCTTTGTTTACTTCATTGTCAGTCTGCCGTTAACAATTACACTGAAAACAAAACTGACGACCTTCGTGTATATAAAACAATCCCCCGGCGGTGTAATAAAATTATTTGTAACAAACAAGCGTTGAACATCATCCGAGCGTCATGTTTACCTACATATTTTCCTCCCCTCGTAGGACACAAAATTGCCTCGTCGCCTCTTTATATATATATATATATATATTATATTTCGCAGACTTATTCATTTCGTTTCCCTCCGGCGAAAATACGCGACCCTCGGAAAATCCATTACCGCCGTCAATAAATTACAGCGATGGCCGTAAAACGCCGAGCAAAGTTTGTTTTCAACTATTTCGTGATTTATGCAGATTTTTTTATTTTATTTTCGGTAAATATTTATTAAAGGCGGAATTCACGAAATTTATGCGCACAGTAAGCTAAATACGGGAAAAGGGACAACTGTCTTTATCTCTGAAGTTGAGAAAAACCTACATCTTAAAATAAAGTTAAGTTGTTGAATTTTAAGTCAACATTTAGTAGCTGAATAGACTATTTTTGGTGAACTGAATTGGTGATCTAATACACGTAAAATAGGGTTTTGCAGTTTATTTTTATTTTAAATTAATTTCTTCTAATTAATTAATAATAATAGAAACATTTTTATTCACATGGTCACAGTTATTTAAATAAATAAAATAAAAGAATTTGAAAATAATTAATAAAATATTTTCTCTTTTGCTACTGTGACATTATGACTTATGTTACGTAAGTACTATAACACATGTCTAATAATAGACATTCGCTGTTGCATAACAATAACAATTGTATAATGCAACAATATATTTAATGCAAAAAACAAAACAAAAAATTAAAAATAAAATAAAAGTTACGTAATATAAGGCTATCTGCAAAAGTACTTATGTAACATAAGTCATAATGTCACAGTAAAAAAAGAGAAAATAATTTATTAATTAATTATTTTCAAATTCTTTTATTTAATTTAAATTGAAAATAATTAAAAATTATTCCCTCATTTTTTTCTATTATTTAAATTTGATTCGAAAATTTATTTTGCCAAAGACAAAAAAATAATGGCTTGACCCTGCATTCGCTTACGAACCATCGTGACAGAAACATCTCCCGTTCACAATCTTTTTTTTCCCTTATTAGGAATTTTATTTTCATTTAAAAAAAAATATTTTTAAGTAATGACCATATATCTTAATTTTTTTTAATATAAAATTTAAATATTTATCATTATAACTACAAACATAATTGTTACAATTTAAACTGCTGCATTTGAGCAGTGCGCGAGACGAGCATGCGCTCTAACGCATCTAGCCGTCCTCCCTACTCCGACTTTCCGGCCTGTATATTTAGTAGGCTCTGGTATAACCCTATAAAAACGCAAAAGTTGAGTAACCAACATAATTGTTACAATTTAAACTGCTGCATTTGAGCAGTGCGCGAGACGAGCATGCGCTCCAACGTATTTATGCGTCCCCCCACTTCGACTTTCCGGCCTGTATATTTAGTAGGCTCTGGTATAACCCTAAAAAAACGCAAAGGTTGGGTAACCAACATAATTGTTACAATTTAAACTGCTGCATTTAAGCATTGCGCGAGACGAGCATGCGCTCCAACGCATCTAGGCGTCCCCCTACTCCAACTTTTCGGCCTGTATATTTAGTAGGCTCTGGTCTAACCCTAAAAAAACCAACATAATAAATTCTAAAGGCGACTTTTTTCACCGTTCAGCCAATGGCAATGATATATCCAATGAAATATATTTGCTATTTTAAATATATACATGATGACCCATTTTAATTCATCTAGTAGAATATCACGACAAATATGCATCGTACAAAAAAATGTTTCGCATAAAAGTTTAATGGTTTCGAGGGGGACATCCAGTGGCGTAACTATAATGGCGCTAGAGTCCGCATTGCGCGGATCCCTAGAAAGCCATAGGGCCCATTAGGATCGTCAAAACAACAAGTATTTGTTGATTTTTCTTTAAGCACGAGTATTGACATTTCTTTACCACCTATGTACCCATGTAGGCGCAACTCTTTTAAGTAAACTTAATAATTATTTTGCGGGAGGCACGAAAGGTATTTACGCCTCTGGGGATATCCGATGTTGTAAAAAAATTTCACTGCTACCCCTAGGGCGCGGAAGAGGTGATTAAAAATATTGAAAATAGCCAATAAAAATCGTTAATTTCCTTATTTATTGCCGCAAAAAATATAGTTTTTATATAAACATGCATGCAATAACAAACATTCATTGGTGTAATCCAATGTCCTAAAGGTTATTTGTTCTAGACCAGAAGTAGTTGTTTCAATGCTTTTATTGTAAAGAATTGGTGGTCAAGTAATTTATGCAGCGATGATAAAGAAAATCATGGAAACATCTACATTATTACAATATTATCTTTGTGTGAGTGTTGTGCTGTGTTAGTGAGCTCTTCAAAACTGCAATAATTTCTCTAAAACTACAAGTGGTAAATTCTCAAAATTTTCACATGCAGCTCGTTTTGATTTAATTAACACTACGATTAAATTAAAATATCTTATAGTTACTCGGTTTAACAGTTTTTTATTGCAATTTATATAACGTTTGACCGTTAAACGACCACCTATAGAATTTTTTGTATGAAATTCCTTTTTTCAATTTTATTAACTCTCCTCAAGAACGTTCACATCCGCGTAAATTTAATCTTGTTCGCACCGATACATATATATCAATTAAAGTGTATGTCAGATAGGAAAGTGCTATTTCCCTCTAATCATAATAAACGGTTTAACTTTTATAAAGCTGATTTTATTAATGTATATAGTGATTTACTCAATGCCGACTGGTCTTCTATTGAAACATCTACTAATGTTAACTCTGCAATAGAAAACTTTTACAATCAACTTTATTGAGTCATTGAAAAGCATGTATATAGTAACACTAATATATATAAAAATAAATTTCCATCCTGGTTTTCAAATGATTTAATTCGTAATATTAAGGTAAAATCGTATTACCATCGTAGGTGGAAGCTAACAAAACATCCAATTTTTCGCTCCGAGTTTTTAAGTATAAGACTGAGAACTGAGAAGAATCACAAAGGTATAGATAAAACGCGAGTACAATGGCCATATTTTGCATATTGATACAAACATTAAACGTAACCCAAACGAATTATGGAGATATTTGCGTCACAAGAATGGTAATGCTCAGATTCCTGGCCAAATGCACTGTGACGGTACTCTCTTTGATAACCCTCAAAATATTGTCGAAGCCTTCGCTAATTTGTTTTCAAAAGCATTTCTTCCTAAATCAAGCGTACAACTAACTCAATCAATCACTAATCATGAAACTCTTAAAAAGATGCTAATCGTCTTTCGGATCTGATAACATTCCCATTTTTTTAATCAAAATAAATATGTTTTTGTAAAACCATTAACTTCTTATTTAAGCTGTTGCTTTCCACTAACACATTTCCCAATTTTTGGAAGCACTCAAATATTTGCCCTATCCTGAAAAAAATGTGACTCCAGCAATATTAACAACTATCGGCCGATATCAATACTGTCATATTTTTCTAAAATATTTAAGCAAGTTATTTATTTTTCTATTTATCATCATGTCAGTCAGTATATAGCATGACAACGGCATGGTTTTATTAAGGGTCGCTCTACTATAACCAATTTAGCTACTATTACGCAGCATTTATCTGAAACGCTCGACTCTCGAGGTTAAACTGATGTTATCTACACAGACTTTTAGCCGATAGACCACAAATTACTTCTCTCTAAACTAAGCTCTTTTGGACTTACTCAAAACCTTGTCGATTTTTTTCTCTTCTTATTTGGTAGGTAGAACAAACTCTGTATGCTTTAATGAGTATTGCTCAAAAGAATACACATCGAGCTCTGGGGTTCCCCAAGGGTCAAACCTTGGTCCACTCTTGTTCAATATCTACATTAATGATTATTATTATTATTATTATTATTACTATAGGAGCTTAACAACCAACAAAAATAACACTTTATTTATTTTCATAATACATAAAAATATTAAATTGATAATTTTCAATTTTCTTCTGTATTTAGTATTAATTTCTATTTAACAGCAGAAACTCTAATAATCATAAAAAATATTCGAATCGTAAATTCCCACCTTTCCGACGTAATCACGAAAATCGAACGGAAATAATGTATCGCACACGTGACGCCATTTCCAGCGGAATCCTCTTTCGCGGAATTAGCGCCCCCGTAATATCCCCCCATTCCCCTCCACCTCACGGTTCAGCCGTAACGCCGGAGACGTTATTAAGGACTTTATCAATGCCCGGGATTTAATCTAATGACGAATACTCCGTAAGCTCCGCGGCTCACGTTTTAACAAGGTTGATAACAAGAAATCGAAGCGCTCCGGATAATGCGATTCGAGCGAGAGTTTAAAATAATTAACGTCTCGAACGTAATGTAATAATCGGGAATTGTTATATCAAATAACTTTGGATTTATGTTAGTCTCAGATTTAAAGCAGATAAGGCCATTATCTGTATATAGAAGAAGAAACAATTGAGCCTATTCTGTATGGGAAATATTAAGTTTAACAGGTTCGCTATTTTTTATAATCATAGTCTAAGCAGCTTTTACAAGATATATACAGGATGAGTTTTTTTCGATGTTCTCTATGGGGATCTCGGAAACTATAAGAGATAGAAAAACGGTTAAATGGGGAAAGAAGTGCAGTTTTATAAGACGAATAAAATGACACTTTCAAAATATTTGAAAAAGTCAAGGGTAACTAGATATTTTGAAAAAAGTAAAATGTGTCAATTTTTTGAAATCAATATATCTCTATTATTAACATAGATAGAAAAAAACTGTAGAGAACAAATTTGTAGAAAATTTTACACAGATTAATAACAAAAAATAAAAAGAAATCGCCCATATTTTGGGAGATATGACACAAACTTACCTTTTTTTAAATGGAAACAATAGTCGGCTATGACTTTATTAAAAGGGCTATTTTTTCCCTTTAATCCGATATAACATATGCCATAGTTATTTTTCAAATAAAATAAGTTACAGTCGTTTTTAATTTTACCATACACCAAAAAATAGTAGCCATAAAAAAGACGAAAGTAAAACAATTGCAGTTGTTTATTCTAAACACACATTAATTCATTTCCATATTTGATTTGTTTCGATAAGTTTGTTTTGCATTTTTTTGGTGTTATAAGTTTTTTAAAGTGATAATGAATTTTTCCAACGAAGAAAAGTGTGATATGCTTGTTTGTTACATTCAGAGTAATAAAAACGCTGCGGATGCTGCAGAACAATATCATAATCAATATATCGATCGTCGGCAGCCATTTTTACCAACATTCAGAAGAATTTACCACAATTTGGGTGAGTACGGATAAACATGGAATGTGAAATTAATTGATAACGTACATGTTATATTTAATATTTCCCGTACGGGATACCCCCGAATGTCTATGAAACTCATCTTTCAACAATAAAAAACAATTACTTTACATCCTTGTTTACAATCCTAAATTTCCTTCATTAAAGGTCGGAGGACGTGATAAACATTATGCCGAAATCGCTCGCGGTGCGTTTCATAACGCGATGATAAATCGATGGAGAAAATGCAAATTTGCGGACGGCAATTTAGGAATTTATCGGCCATTAATAACTGCTTCGGAAACGGAAAATGTGGGTTAAGTGAGGACGCCGGGATTTAGGTTGATTTACGTTTTTTCGAACTGAGTGCGATTAAAATTATATTGGGGCTGAAGCTAATAAAAGTTAATTCAACTTTGATAATTTTTAATAATTAAAGGCGAAATAACGAATCTTGAAATCAATATTCAAATTGATTGACATATCGAAATACACGTGAATGTAGTTGCGATTCTGAAACGAGTTCAGAATTTCGCCGTTTTGTCGCTGTGATCTTAAATTGTATCGCTAATTCTAATAATATATAACATTAAGTAAGAAATACATTTATGGATTAATAATTAAAAGTCTTGGGCATTAATAATAATAATAATACTTTATTAGTGTTATTACAAAAAATGTTTACACACTTCCGCAAGATATAATTAAATTAGAATAAAATATACATTAGATATACAATTATAAGAATACTACTAAAATATAGCAATTATAGATAATAAATAAAGTAAATACTAGTGATGGGCAAGATCGATCAAAAAAGATCGACTGCTCGATCCTTGCAGTTGATCGAGCTGCTCGATCTCTATGAACAGCTCGTTCTTTTTTTATTTGTGGCTTCATCTTTTTGATCGGTTCGTTCTCTTTGACCGGCTCGATCTTTTCGGACTAAATTCCGGATAGGAATGATCATGTTATGTAGCTCGGCTCAAGTAGGTAAGGTCGATCATTACTATTTATTATTCACTAAATACATTTTCAATTTAACAAAAATAAATACATTAATATGTAGTGTTATTTATACTACTTTACGTCACTGTTATTGCCCAAAATTGTAATTCATAGTCAATATTTTCATTAAAAATCGACTTTACAATCATTTATAATCACTATTTTTGCTAGAAATTCTGTTTAAAGTCACTTTACGACACTACAATTGTCAAAAACATCTTTAAAGTCATTAAAAAACCACTATTTTCACAATAAATTGACTTTAAAATTATTTATAGTCACTAATTTTGCTAGAAATTAACTTTAAAGTCATTTAAAGTTAATATAATTGTCAACAATTAACTCTAAGATCATTGAAAGTCAATATTTTCATTAGAAATTTACTTTGTAGTAACTATTTTTGCTTAAAATTGACTTTAAAATCACCTTACTTCACTATTATTGTCAAAAATTTACATTACAGTCATTGATGGTCACTATTTTTGTTAAAAATTGTCTTTAGTCATTTATAGTCACCAGAAACTGTCTTTAAAGTCATTGATAGCCATTATTTTCACAATAAATTGACTTTACAATTATTTATAGTCACTAATTTTGCTAGAAATTAACTTTAAAGTCATTTAAAGTTAATATAATTGTCAACAATTAACTCTAAGATCATTGAAAGTCAATATTTTCATTAGAAATTTACTTTGTAGTAACTATTTTTGCTTGAAATTGACTTTAAAATCACTTTACTTCACTATTATTGTCAAAAATTGACATTACAGTCATTGATGGTCACTACTTTTGTTAAAAATTGTCTTTAGTCATTTATAGTCACCAGAAACTGTCTTTAATGTCATTGATAGCCACTATTTTCACTATGAATTGGTAGAAATTGTTGCCCAAAATTGTAATTCATAGTCAATATTTTCATTATAAATTGACTTTACAATCATTTATAATCACTATTTTTGCTAGAAATTCTGTTTAAAGTCACTTTACGACACTACAATTGTCAAAAACATCTTTAAAGTCATTAAAAAGCCACTATTTCCACAATAAATTGATTCTAAAATTATTTATAGTCACTAATTTTGCTAGAAATTAACTTTAAAGTCATTTAAAGTTAATATAATTGTCAACAATTAACTCTAAAATCATTGAAAGTCAATATTTTCATTAGAAATTTACTTTGTAGTAACTATTTTTGCTTGAAATTGACTTTAAAATCACCTTACTTCACTATTATTGTCAAAAATTGACATTACAGTCATTGATGGTCACTATATTTGTTAAAAATTGTCTTTAGTCATTTATAGTCACCAGAAACTGTCTTTAAAGTCATTGATAGCCACTATTTTCACTATGAATTGACTCTAAAGAAATTTTTCGTCACCATTTTTAGTAGAAATTGACTTTAAAGTCACTCTACGACACTATTATAGTAAAAAATTGACATTATAGTGACTGGTAGTCACTATTATTGCTAAAAATTGACTTAAAAGTCACTATTATGACTAAAAATTGTCTTTAAAATCATTGATAGTTTCAATTATGGTCAAAAAAATAACTTTAAAGTTTTTCATAATCACTATTTTCACTATGAATTTAAACACAAGTCATTATTATTGTCAAAAATTGACTTTAAGGTCATTAATAGTCACTATTTGTACTAAAAAATAACATTGAAGTCATTTATATTCACTATTTTTGCTATAAATTGACTTTAAAGTCATACATAGTCACTATTATTATTAAAAATTGACTTTAAAGTCATTGATTGATAGTCTCTATAATTGATAGTCTCTATAATGGTTAAAAGTTAACTTTAAAGTCATTCATAATCACTATTTTCATCATGAATTTAAACACTTTAAAGTCATTCATAGTCACTATTATTATTAAAAATTGACTTTAAAGTCATTAATAGTCACTATTTGTACTAACAAATGACATTTAAGTCATTTATATTCACTATTTTTGCTATAAATTGACTTTAAAGTCATTCATAGTCACTATTATTATTAAAAATTGACTTTAAAGTCATTGATTGATAGTCTCTATAATTGATAGTCTCTATAATGGTAAAAAGTTAACTTTAAAGTCATTCATAATCACTATTTTCACCATAAATTTAAACACTTTAAACTAACTGTACGTCACATTTATGTCCCCTTGCAGATTTTGTTTCTTTTTAAGATTTGTGATTTTACAGATACGTTTCAATATGAACAACAGGTAAATTTTAATTGGAGGGTGTTTTTACAGGTGTTATTTTTACGGTGGATGATTTTAGACGATTTTCGAGGAACAATTTTGCCAGGGGTGATTTTTGAGATGAATTGTACGTTTCACAGCGAAGTTTTCTGAGGGAGTGATATTCCATGAAGGATTTTTTAGGGGTTTTCTGATCAGCTCAATCGGCTCGGTCTGTTTGATTCCTCTGATCAGCTCAATCTTTACGATCGACTCGATCTTTCTAAACAGCTCGAGCAGCTCGATACTTCAACTGATCGATCTTGCCCATCACTAGTAAATACGTCATATTATTTAGGAACAGGCATGCAAACACATTAAAATTAATATTAAAAGTTAAATTATTAAGATACACGCACACACATCATTACAGTTAGTAAGATACAATACGATATATGATAATATATATATTAATTAAAAGGCATTAAAAACACACATAATAAAACACCAACATAAACATTATCAATGTATGCACACAATGTTTGGCTAATGTATGTCGTGGTTTGTCAGATATTAAATCTTCAATGGAGTAGTGACATTTTTTTATGAGATATGTTTTTAACGTTTTTTTTTTTAAATAACTTAATATTAAATACTTTTATCGATTCGTTTATTATAAAATTTCGGACCATAGTAGCTTACACAATTTTGAGATTTTTCTAAACGTGATCGATACAAGCAGATAATATTTTATTAATTAAGTTCTCACTTAACCCGTGGTGAAATATATTATTTAAATAAAACTCTTCGTTTGTTTCACTATTTATATTTTATCTCTCCGACTAGTTTCGACCATTGGTCATCTTCAGGGAAGAATGTACAGAAATTTTTAAAGCTGTCGGTTTTTATAAAAATAATACAAAGAAATCATAAAATAATAAAATATGTCAGGCAACAAGAAGATAATATTTTTATTTCTGGTATTGTATGTATGAATTTCGTCGTGAGAATGATAATGCACGATGTTTTTATGGATATATAATAAACAGTTAAGAATATATATTGATGGTAGCGTTAATATTTCCAACATTATGTATTCATTTTTGCAGTCATCTTTATAACCGAGCTGCGCTATTATTCCAACTGCTTTCCTTTGCAGCCCAAATAACCTATGTATTATTGTATGTTGTACAACCTGGGGGCAGGTTGTAATCTCGTAGGCAAGTAGAGACTGGCGCAGGGAGAAATATATGCAACGTATGAATTGTTGTGGCAAACAGTGTGATAGATGCCTTAATAAGTAGATATTTTGGCATACTTGAGAGGCGATTTCATCCCTATGTGTGGGCCATGTTAGTTTATTATCAAGGTAAATACCAAGGAACTTGGTAGATATTTCTGAGGTGATAAGCATGGGTCTTAAGGAGAAGACCAGATCAACCGTTTTATCGTTATTAAGTGTTAATTTGTTATTTACCGACCATTCTGTTTGGTATATTCTATATTGTTTAGACACACATTTAGACTAGCGTCGCTGTTTGTTACCAAGGTATCGTCAGCATAAAGAAATATTGACGAAGCTCCCTTTAGTAACGGTAAGTCATTAATAAAAATAAGAAACAATATAGGTCCGAGGATTGAACCTTGCGGTATACCATATTTTAATGTCTTCTCTGATTATTTTGTATTATTACAATCTGCCTCCTCTCATCCAGATAAGAACACAAAAGTTTACATGCTGTCGGGTGAAAATTATAGAAATACATTTTTCGAATGAGGGTTTCATGACAAACATGCGACGTGTATAGCATGACATTTTTATAATATCCGATTTGAAAAGCGGGCTCTTCATTAGCTTTTAGCCAGTGCTCACTTAGGCATATGATATCAAAACTATTGGTCGCGTTCAGGGAATTGTAGCGCTTAAGCGCTTTACGAAAGCGGTTTCGCTGAACGGTACCGCTTTATGTGTGGCGCTGCAGCGCTTTATCAAGCGGTAAAGCATATATTTTTTCCGCTTGGTCGCTTTTCAAGCCGTGCAGCTGTAAACATATTTTCGTGAACGTCCTTAACATCGAAAGCGTATTCAGGGAACATCAAGCGCTTTGCGCTGTAGCGCTACATCTCTAAAATTCCCTGAACGCGACCATTATCAATTAAAAAAGCATCTAGTTCATTTATTTTGTTACGTATAAAATATATCAAGGATAAGTTATTAAAAAATCGATTTCTTAATTTTAAAATCTTTTCATTACTTATGTTCTGCAATGCAAAGGCCGTCGCACCAAAAATAATCGGGCGCGAAACATGCAGACCGAATAAACAGATTTCGAGTGCAAGTTGGTAACCCTAGGCGGTGTCCCCCCAACAAGGCTGGCTCATTCACCGGCCATCGCGGTGACGTCACCGCACGCAGCACTCGCGCTGTCAAAACATTCGCAGATGATAAAGGAGAGAGAGATAACGTAACGTCCGTCCCCGCAAAACGGCAGTGCAGTGTCCGCCAGAATTTCGGCTCGCGTTCGTCCGCAAAACGGACGGTGATTTTCAAACGGGCGAAATCCCCTTCCGGATCGTCCGGAATAATATTAAAAAAAAACGATACTAACCTTCAACACCCAGATCCGCTGCTCTCCATTCAGTTTGTGTGTGTGTTTGTGTGCGTCGCACGGAAACGGATTTAACAACAAGTGTTTGCGGATAAACGGCGGACCGACACGTGTTTGGTGGTGGTCCAGGTGAGAATTACTGGGGGAGGTTCGTCGGCCTGAACACGCAATAGAAACAGGTGAAGTAAGAAACAAAAAAAAAAAAACAATTGCAGTTTGTTTATTTATAAGCGGCGATTGTTTTTTGTTTGTATGCGCGTGTGTTTTTTTTTAGTTTCATGTGTGTGTGTGTTTTTTCCTTTTTTCTCTGCCTGCGGTCGGAAAATAAGGCTAAAATTTGCGCTGATGTAATTTTGTTTTGAGCGCGCGCTGATACACACATTCAATCCGCCTACCAAAACACAAACAACACACGGAGCGAACAGCTGATCGGCAAGATATTTTCGAATATCATGTAATTACTTCACGTTCTCTCTAGGTTAGGTTTTTTTTATTATTATG
The DNA here is from genome assembly GCA_963082785.1 of Philonthus spinipes. NCBI lineage: Eukaryota > Metazoa > Arthropoda > Insecta > Coleoptera > Staphylinidae > Philonthus > Philonthus spinipes. The sequence continues at coordinate 15,879,671 of OY720318.1, read as the reverse complement.
TCGCTGCTGTTTTCTAGAAGTCTTCCTTTATTTTTGTGATACAAAAATTGCGATTTAAAAGAATGTTATGAAAGAAATTGTAAAACTTTCAGTACGATTCTCTAATGAGGCAATTGGATGAATTTTAAATTTGAAGAAAATTACGATAATTTAGTTTTCGTAATACACAAAAAAATGCTAAAAAAATATTCAACCCCAAATATATATACAGAGAGGTTTTTTTATCAGTATACATTAGGGGAAGTGTATACCTGCAAAAAACACGAGTCAAACGCAATGTGTGTATGTTTAATTGCTTATTTGACATATGTGTGTTCAATTGCGTGTTATAGGCAACTAAACACACATACATCAATGCGTCTGACTCGTGTATTTTGCAGGTATACATAGGGTAATGTATACTGTTAAAAAAGCTCTCTGTATATAAATATATATACATATAAAACGATTTTTTTAAATCCATTTATTGAATAGCACTGCGTGACGTTAACGCGCGCGTTTTTTTATTGAATAAATACACATTTTTAGTTTAGAAATGATTTACGGAGGTAAAATCATTACTTATTTATAACATAAATGAAAAATTAGCATAATAAAATAATACAAAATTGGAAAGCCCAGGACAGAAGTTATCTTTATTTTGTTGTCGTGCGCATATACAGGGTGTCTCCTAAAACTCACAGGCCATAACTTCTTTATTTATTTAAAAAATAACAATTAAAAATGGCTCCACCAGATCTACAAAAAAAATAATTTGAGTCTTTTACCAAATCAACTTTCATATAGTCAACGATAGTCATTTTTTTTCAAATGGTTGCGTATATTTTTCTAAATTTATTCTAATAGAGGATATTTTTTTTTTCTAAATGTCCAACAAGTTGGCTTTTGTGTGATATTCATAAGTAAAAAAAGTAGTATATTAAAGTATAAGTGGACATCGGAAAGAAGGCGTATATTTTGCCTGACTTTATTCCAATTTGTTGACGTTGTTCATAACAACTTTAAAACGCGCATTTTTAATAGTCAATTTATACAAAACGAAGCAAAATGATGTACCAATGTTAATATTATAAATATTTTAATTGTACAATGGAAAAAAATGTGGAATATTTTATTAAAATAATGTAAAATGTGCATCATACAAAATTACAAACATATCTACAAGAACTGCTCAAACTGATGACCACGATGTTGAATACATAATTGGCATCTTGTCGTTATAATTCTCTGCCTCAGAATTTCTTCGTTGTTTGGTTTGGTTACATAAACAGTATCTTTAAGATAACCTAAAGATACTGTTTATGTAACCAAACCAAACAACGAAGAAATTCTGAGGCAGAGAATTATAACGAGTCAAAAGTCGAGTGGTGTAATATCGGGCGAACGACTACCGAAATTTTCATTTAACCAATTACTATTTCTTCTGGTATTACGAGGAGTTGCACCATCTTGTTGAAAATAAAGTCTCCTGCGTTCTGCAAGAGGCAAATCATCTATCACATCTTCAATCAATAGTTGATGATATTTCACTTGATTTAGAGTACCGTCTATGAAAAAATGGCCCAATTAATCGATCGCCCAAAATACTGCATCACATATTCACACTAAATCTTCGTTGAAATTTTTTTTCAATGAAAATATTTGGATTTTTCTGTGCGTAATATCGATGGTTGTTTCTATTATAAATACCATTATTGGTAAATAATCATATTTAAATAAAAATGACAAAATTGCTGTCGTCGCCCCGGATCATTTTCCTCCAACCCGTGTACTTTTTTAGGTATGTATGGTTTAACTTTGTGTTTCTTTAGAATTGTATTTGCAGTTCTCTTTGAACTGCCAATGTTATTTGATATTTCCCGAATTGATGTTTTTGGATTTTCTTGCACACTAAGAAGAACATCCAATTCTGCATTTCCGCGGAATACACGTTCCTCTTTCTTGGGTTTCTTAAAAGTACCATACTTTTTTAAGTTGTTTTCAAGTCTTCTAAATTTTCGAGGCTCTAGGACTTTGTTCAGAAAGCGATTTTTATTGTATTCGAAAAACACTTGTAACAATTCCATCAATAAACTGTTTATATTGTTAGCCATCACTTGAGTTATTTCACCAATAATAATAAATTTAGCTGACAAAAAAAAAAATGAATCTGAGACACTGTCACTTTGGTAAAAGTTATTGTTTCATGTGTTTAGTTTTATTTTTCATGGCACACTTAAAAAATCTATAAGACTCCAACTTTATATTAATAAACATTTTTTACTAATGAATATTGCACCAAAGCCAACTTGTTGTATACGTTTAGATCTGGATAAGTAACCTCTATCAGAATCAATTTTAGAAAAATAAACCTGGCCATTTGAAATAAAAAAGTTGACTATCACTGATATGAAACTTGATTTGATAAAGAAGTAAAATTAGGGCTTGTTTGTGGATCTTGTGGAGCCATTTTAATTGTTTTTTAAATCGGTCAATAAATGACGTTTTTTTTGGAGATTGATACAAAATTTTATTTGTTTTCATTCACCCACTTGAAAGTTATATTTTTTTTAGAAACGTCAATTTTTCCAAAAATATTTAAATATTTCAAAATTTATTAGGTTTAGATATATGAATATATTATAAAAGATAACTTTGTTTTTGATGTAGAATCTGAAAAATATAAAATATGGGGTATTCCATTGGACAAAATATAACTATGATACGCCATGCTTTTATGTATATTTGAAACTAATTTTAAAATGTGGTCCTAATAGACCTAAATTCGCCTGCGAAAGCCGATTTTGAAAAAAAAAAACATTTAGCCGTAAAAATACGCTGAGACACCCTGTATATATATATATATATATATTTGTTTCGTTTCATTTGTAAGTTAAAAAAGTGAGTATGTTAATATCTTCTGCTTATCTGCACTATTTACCAATTTGTTTACATTGGAATGCGTGCGGCATATTTTCCATTTTTTAATTAAAAAATAGAAATTTTTAACTAATGCATATTTACTTTTGCAAATGTCGGTTTTCATAAAAATTTTAAAACAAAAAAAAAACGTATTTTAGTTACAGTTTCATAAAAAAAACAGCGAGAACTTAGTTGCGCACCTAATATAATACAAAATGTTACTTATAATTAGTGTAAATCGAGCTTATTATTAATTTATTGGGTGTAAGTAAAGCTTTAGTGCGGTATGACGTCACAGTTTTCGGGACAGTTTTGACGGGAAAACTTAAACCTAAGTTAGAACTTGTACCTATAATAATGATTAAGGTGTCCTTAATTACAAATAGACATTCACAGAATCGAGCGAATCCAAAACATTTTATGAACAATGGAGTGGAGTGATAGCTTCACAAATTACTTCTGGCTCATATGCTGAAATAGAAGAGTAGAAGTCTGGAATTGGTACTACACTTCATGTATTTCCATTGGGACAGGCCTCTATCTGACTTAGAAGCTTTAAATGATTCAGTGGAGCTCTTTCAGCTAGTGGAGGGAGCTTCGTTCCAGTACAGTAAGTGATACAAACAAGTAGAAGCCGTTGCACCTTTCGTCTATTTAGCAGTATAAAGAAAGTGTTAATGGGACACAAGAGAAAGAATGGACTAACGGATTAGTATAGAAATAGATAACTGGAATGCAATAGAAAAACTTCTGCCGGAAAGGAACTAGACTGGTGCACCTTAACAGATTGAGATACCAAATAGGTAGATGTAAGGAAAACACCGATGTAAAGTTACCCACGGATTTCCAGCCACGAATTGTCCGGTTTTATTTTAAAAGTGATTGACAGTTTAGAACCTTCATAAAGTTCCCATTATTATGGTCCTAAATTATTTTACGGTTTTTTACCGAACATCGAAATTTGAGATTTAACCGAAAATTATTGTATCAACAAAAAAAAACATATTTAAAACAAAATACACGTGGGTACTCATAGAAATGTAGAGTATAAAATTAACTCTACATTTCTATTTATATAAATATGAAATAAAAATTATGGAAAGTACTTTTTTAGTTATAAATTGGTTAAATAATGTATAAATTGTTAAAATAACTTATTTAAACATTGAGAAACAAACATATGTACAAATTAGTCTTTAATTCAAAGTTTTGAATTAGTTATATCTAAACCTTGATTCGAAGCTATTAATTGAAAGTAAAAATTATTTTAAATTAAGTTGGATATATGTTGCCACAGTTCTTGTATAATTGAATTATTTTCATTCGTTTATAAACTGTGAATCACTTTTAAAATACAAATTTATCCGGAGCCGCCGCCATGGTGGATGAGCCGGACAAATGCGTGGGTAAATTTACATCGGTCTCTAAGTTGCTTTTTTCTGGCGGTTATTGACGAACTATCTTTTACTTTAAGCTCGTAATCTTGGTTTAATCACAGGCGCGACCGAAATGACTAATAGGCGGGCCTCTTTTAAAATTCCCATTAAATTATTTCTAAAAATGAAAAAACTGCTGCAGGAATAATTTGAGTACATCGCTCGTTTAATCGAAAAAATCTATAGTTATCATTTTTCGTCCGAGGGCTATTTTATATTTAGTCCACCTTTCCACCATGATCAGCCCACTTCATCTAGGTACAATCCGTCTTGTTATAAGATAAATTGCAAGTAGGAATTTCTAATCCTGGAAAATGATGGAGTAGTATTTATTAATATACTCTTTTCTATTTATAAAAATTTGGATTTCCCATTTAACATTTTAAAGTAATTTCCAATCCCATCAAGGATTTTATCTATTAATTGTAGAAATTTAGAAATTTTCAATGTACATTAAATTGTTATTCCTTATAAATTATATTCATATCTATGAATTGCAGAAATTGTCAATGTACAACATTGAGATATAATTTAAATTTAATTAAATATAAAGTGGAAAAGAAACATCTCTGATGGGATTTGAACCCATGTCCGCCGATTGCCGGTCGAGTGCGCTACCAAGCGGGGGACATTGGTTCAAATCCCATCAGAAATGTTTCTTTTCCACTTTATATTTAATTAAATTTAAATTACACCTCAATGTTGTACATTGAAAATTTCTACAATTCATAGATATAAATATAATTTAAAAGGAATAACAATTTAATTTAATTAAATTTATTTTAAATCGATTAAATAGATTTTCTATTAGGTTGTTGGGAAAGTAATTTCGTTTTTTGTTTAAAAAAATGAAAGACGATAATGAACTAATATTGTAAAGACCGAAAAAAAAACAACGATAATTGGAAGATGCAAGTTCTGGAGAGTAGTTTAGGTACGGCGGTATATCCCATCCAAAATTCAAAAACTTTTTCCGAATTGTCAAGTTTGTTTGATTTCGCATTAATATATAAATGGTAGATTTTCATCTTCTTAAATTTAGCAGAAGGCTTGCTCGAATTGTGCAATAAATCATTCCCAGCGACATGCAATATATTGTAGAATATATCAGTAAGGATTGAAGTAGTTAGACTTGGAATTATAAAGGCCAGCGTAATATAGGTTGTATAGGATGGGAGAGAGGGGTGATCCTTGCGGTATACCTTACTGTGAGCTAAATAGGCGGGAGTAAGTGTTTTGAATTTTTACGGTTAAGGATCTGTTCGATATGAAATTATTGAGGATGTGAATAGTGTTTTTGGAAATAACATTCATACAACAAACCTCGATGCCTCACGAAAACAAATGCTTTCTTGATATCTAGGAATAAAGCGACGGATGATTTTCCTTCCAGGTTGTTGTTTGAATGTGAGATGAGAGGATTATGAGGGGAATAGCAGTGGATTTGTTGGGAATGAAACCGAATTGGTATTTAGAGATTAGGTGAGAAGTTATTGATTTATATGCTATTTTTTATTACTCGATACGAAAGTATGAATATCAAAATAACTAAATACACATAAATATAATATGAAGTGACAAGAACTAGACATAGACAGGCGGAACGACTTTCGGTCGTTAGTCATGTAATATATGTGAATATAAATCTACAAATACATTGTAAATAATTATCTAAACTATGTATAAATGTTACATTAATAAAGATGGTTAGTAGTATAAAATGAAGTATTAATAGTAAGAAATTACTATTTTTTTTTTAGATTTTACAGATCAGACATATACTAGTAGAATAAGAGAGATCAAAGTATTTAATATTTGCTACTTTTGAGATCATGGTTGTTTAAAAATTATTCGAATATCCTATATTTTAGTACATTTACTGTAAAATATACAATTTGATCAGAAAAGGTGTGATAAACTTCAGTTAGATCTTATAACTTTTGAACACTATACCTTTTCTATTCACCAATTCTGACCCTTTTTTCTTTAAGATAATCATTCAATTTGTCTAATTGAAGACCAATCTGAAAGTACACTTCAGAATTTATCGTTGTGTTGCTCTATAAAAGTTAAAAATAAACGATTCCCATTCCATCGAGTTTTGAAAAATGTCTGTGTGTGTGACTGTGTGTTTCCGCGATAGCGCCTAAACAGCTAAATGGATTAAGCCCTAACTTTTTGTCTAAGCTTTATGTAACAGTGGAATGATCTGAAAAGTTTTGGTTAGAATCAAAACTCATTAAGTGCAACTTTACTCTTAGCAATTTTTCATTTTTTAATTCGTATAGAAAAATGTTTCAAATAAAAGTTTTAGATCTTGGAAAATAAATAATTTCTGTTATAAAACTTTTATTGTAGGACCTCCGGTTTTCATTTTATAAGCATTTATCTGATAAATTCCCTTAGAGATTTTAATTATTGAAATTATTATTTTAATGACAAATAAAACGTCAAAGTGCCGTCGTATTCAGCACATTCGCAAAGTTTGAAAAAATGAAGATGAGTGTGGATAAATAATTTCAACACATTGTAAGGTAAGAAATAACACACTTAATTATAATATTCTTCTAAATACTCGGCTTTAACTTTGAAAGACAACAATCATCTTTTTCTATTAATCATTTTGCTTTCCTATTAAATTTTCTATCAGAAACTTATTTGACCGTATTCACCGGGGAAAGTACCATGATGGACACATCACCATTTTTTTTTATGGATATTGTCTTTCTAAGTATTGGTGTAGACAATCCACGTATTAAAAATGAACCATTTTCCGGGCGTTTAAGAAGCAAATCACAAACATTAATGCGATGGAATTTTCCGTAAGAAGGTGAGGAACTCGTATGTCGAGTTTTTAGATTAAACCTAGTCGTTTCAAAAAATCACGAACAGCCAACCGTTCGATTAATTTATTCTGTCGGAGATCTCAGGAGTTGTTATTCGCTGGATTGCATCAATTAAAACCTTTATTGTGTCTTCGTCGGCTTCAACTGGCCTTCCAGAATGTGGTGCATCTCCGGGATTAAAATAGCTTGATTGAAATTTTTCAAACCAGTTTTGACATTGGCGCACTAAACACATCTTTTTCACACATATCGGATTTTTTTTTTCTTGCATGAATTTTTATCTTTAATTTTATTCTTATTAATCACTTGGTAAAACATTTTAGTAATATTAGGAATTAATTACACTTGGTTTGTTTCACACGTAAAAATTGTATTTATTTTCGACTAGTTTCGGAACATTTTTATCTTTTCTATAGTAAAAGAGCAAAATATGCCGAAAATTCAGTTTTTATATACCGGGTGTACCATTTAACCTGACAAATCAAAATAATTCGAAATGTTAGGTTTTCAGAATTATTTTTAATTTTTTACGTAAGGTGCAGTTTTTATTTTTCAATATTTAGTTTTGCAGTTTTTCATTTTAATTTAATCATTTCTTTTACAAAATATTTGTATTCACAAGCAAGCCAGCTGTCAAAATACATATGGCTTAAACGTGAAGTTGGTTGTGAAAAAATACAATCTGTTGAAAAAAAAAAAAACTAATAACTTTCCTAACAACTCAATATTTAAATTAATTTTTCGTGGGATGATTAAAACTTGATATATTTAACAGCAACACTTTATCGCTAGAATCCTGTATATAAAATACTAAATCAACAAACACTTTTGAAGTTGATAACACTTATCAACGAATTGTTAAACTTTCGCAAACTTGCTTTTATCTAAACCCGCGCGTTATTGTTTGTAATACGAGTGTTTGATTACAACAAGCGCGATAAAATGGCAAATTGAAATAAACAAAAATAATATATGCATTAGAATGCAAAAACACTTGATGGAGGTTTGGCTGGAATTTATATTTTACCAAACTGGATTTCAGAGATTTTTTATTATCCATTTGAAACGATTGAAATATCTTGTGATGGAATCGATTGTACGTTATGAATATTTTAATAATTAAAAGTAATTAACTGTAATTATTACTTTTTTGTATTCGCTTTTTTTCTTTAATTATAATTGTGTCTATTTTGAATTAAATAGTCATTTATTAACAAGTTCATTAAAAAAAATAAGTGTAAAAAATAATCATTATTAATTATTTAAATTTTCAAATATAAAAAAATGAAAATAAAAAGAAGAATAAGAAAGAAGCAACTGGAAGGAACACTCTGGAATGTTCCACCGAGCGCGCGACTGTAAACGCGGCGTTATAGAAAGTTTTGGAAAGTTCGAGAAACAAGCACGCTATATAAGCGCACACGAGCGGCGCTGCAAGCAGTTTATCACGAACGTCCGAGTGCTCAATATCTCGTTATAAATAAATAGTAACAGTGTGATGTAAATAAATGTGTTAAGTGTACTGTAAATAAATATATAGACATTGTTTTACTTATTTCAGAGTCTGATTAAACCCGATTTCGTAACAAAATTTTAATTATTTATGTTGTATCGTTTTGTATTATTTGTGTAACTTGAATATACATAAATTGTAGTAGTGATGGGAAAAGTCGATCTTTTATTATTGCTAAATTAAGTATATTATAATTTTAAGAATGTTACGTATTATCAAAAATAACTTCCCATTTATTAATAAACATAAATTTGAAGTTACTTTTTCGTTTTAAGTACTTAAAATGACACATTTAGTAATACTCGATTACTAATATTATTCGATTTTGCCCAACACTAAATTGTAGACCCAAATCGTTGACGATGCCACTTGAAATTAGGCAAAAGGTGGCGCTTGCGTCGTCTTTAATTTATTATGAATACATAAATATGTTAGAAAATTATTTGAAAATAAAATGTGTATTGTTATTTTATTTTGGTATGTGAAGATTTTATCATAATTTCTCTTATTAACAATTTTTGCACTTACCTGTTCAGTTCCTCTATTATTAATTTAATTATTATATAAATCATTTATGGATTATTTTAAAAGGGAATATAAATTTTCGACGATGTTTTTCACTTTGAACAATCAATACGTCTTTTTCTTAACCCTCTGTGCGAATTAAAGGTCGCTTCGAGCAATCCTCGTTGCGGGGGCGTTAAATCCATCTCGGAAAACGGGCTCTCTTCGTAGTTCCGAGAGATCAAAACGGAATTACGTACAAGACTCCGGGATTAAGCTACGGTTTCGAAGAGATTGCCACTGCACACATTCAACCCCTCCGCCTTGAAATAATTTAGTACGGGTTTACTCGGCTTCAAATTAAAAGTGCTCACAAAAAAAAAATACTCACTAGTGTTTGACTCGTGTATTTCCATAATAAAAAAAAAACGTATGATATTTTATTTTCAATTGCATTTCGAATGCTAAACTGTTTATTAAAGCCTGTTTTTTTTACTATGTACTTTCGAATTTAATATATCAAGAACTTAGTGTATTGCATTTGAATTTTAGTGTATTTTAGGTTAGGTTTCTATAAAAATACTACTTTTAAAATTTCACTTTTATATAAATAAAACAATTTATAACTTTCAAATATATTGTAAACTCGCTACAATTGTTTCGCCACACTGTGGCTTCTTCAGGCTTCTGTGAATCATTTACGGAATATTTAGATAAAATAGCAATGAGAATTTATGTACCTGTGTTTCAAAATGTCTAGAATACGATGATGATAAGAGAAGATTAAAATATTTAGTTTAATTTTTTCCATCCCCTATTACCCGAGAACTTATAGCATAGTGCGGCGCATTCTCTTTTCAAATTCAATAATTTAATATAAATACATGAGAAAAACAAAACAAAGGGTAGAAATACGTCTGGTCGATAGCCCAGCATGGTGTTACTCTATGCTGTAGTTAGGTTAATTTAGTGTTTATATTTTTTTTTACAATAAAAGTTTTATTTCAGGGCATCAAAGTGATTTAAATAATTTTTTAGTTTGAAGAAATTTAGGTAGGGAAAGTCAAACAAAATTTTCGTTAAGAGGATTTGGTTTAAAATTTTAGTTAGGGGTTTTCATTTATAGGCAAAAAAAAGATGGTTACCACAATCCCCCCCCCCCCATTATTTATTTTTCTCATTTTTGTTATATAACTAACATCACGTAGACTTAAACAAGCCGAAACTCCGAATTCCCGATAAATTCCGCGTTAAATCCAGTCTCGCGCGTCGATTCGGAATTTCTCGCGCGTTCATCGCGATTTAATTCAATCGGCGGGGGTCGGGATTGATTTAAGACTTCCACCACCCTCCGATTGACAATGGGGGAATGAGGAAGGGGCAGAAACGGGGCCGCGTCGACGTCTTCAAAGGTTGATTGAATAATGCAAGTGGGTTAAAAGGGTTTTTTTCAAAGGGCCGATAAGAGTTTTGTGGGACTTTTTTCCCTAAGGCGTGAGTGATTGATTCGGTGTTTTTGTTTTGCTTTGAAAGAAATTTCTAAATAATGGCACCTTTTTTTAGGTAGAACCTGTGTGTAAATCGAAAAAAAAAATACGAATTTCTCTAGTATTATTTGAATTTGATCGAGAGATTAGGTGGCGTTTCTGTCCTTATGTCTTTTATTTTCGTGTTTTTTATCACGTTTTGTCATTTTCCAGATTTACGTTACAATATTAACATAATTTTAAAATATACGTTTCACGAATTTACAATGCAATGACGGGTTTCATTACATTGGTTGATTTTTAATAATCCATTAATATTTATTTTATACAATATGAACTAACAATGTTTAAATATTAAAACTATTAATTACATATAAATATATCTTTATTCGCGTAATTTTACATAATTATTATTTATTTATAATACATATATGTAACATATTGCGAAATGGCTATCGACCATAGGTCTTTCAGCCTATTAATTATATTTAACATTTTTTTTTTAATTATTGAGGCCTCTACTTTATTATACACAATTTTAATAAATGAAACATTTTTTTACTTTGTTTTATTGTTGACTATAATTTCGACAACATTAACGTGTCATTATCAAAACAATATTGATAATGAAAAACAAAAGTGTGGAATTATTATTTTGTAAATATTTTTCAACGTGATTTATCCAATTTAATCCGTTATCAATTTTCGGTATCTGTAAATTGTTCAAGCATTCAGCGCTTTCAACAGTTTCACACTTCTAAATCCTATTGTGAGTGTATAAATAAATTCCTAGTGAATCACACGCTCCACTTCTTCGACTATTTTTACCAATAGACCGTGTTAAACGTAAAATTTCTACGAATTTTAATAATATTACATCGTTAATAATTCTTGATATTACTAATAAAACGATTTTTTTAATATTACTAAAACTAATATTTATTTTGTTTTTAAAACCGATTTATATGTTTAATTAATTTCTCACTTAACCCGTGGTGAAACATTTTTGAATTAATTCAGGATGATTTAATTGAAATTAAAACACTTGGTTTGTTTCACTTATTTATATTTTCTCCAACTAGTTTCGATAATTCCTCCCTGAAGATGACCAATGGTCGAAACTAGTTGGAGAAAATATAAATAAGTGAAACAAACCAAGTGTTTTAATTTCAATTAAATCATCCTGAATTAACCGATTTATAATTATTTACTGCTACAATTTGATGTAAAAAAAATAGCAATGAGGTGAATCGAAAATATTCATACAAACTTCAATCAAATGGAGTATAGAGTACTTTAAGTTTCTATGAAAATATCAAATATCTATACGTATCTAATTGCATAATTTCTATATATTTGAAATAATTGAAATTCTATAATTGGAAATTTTTATTCTGCTGGGTTTCTATAAACAATAACTTTAATTTGGTTATCACTGATCACTTGATGAAACATTTTAACTAATACTTGGTTTGTTTCAAACACGTTGTTTCAATAGAAAAAAAGTATTTATTCACTTCCTATAACATTTATAATTATTTGCCCGGAAAGTAGTTGTTTTAATGTGCATTTCAAATAATTTGTATTTAATTTAAATAACTGTGACTATTTAAATTAAATACAAATTATTTGAAATGCACATTAAAACAACTACTTTCCGGGCAAATAATTATAAATGTTATAGGGGTGAACGAGTTGGCGAAACGTTTTTTTTTTATTTCTGATATTGAAAGAGCGTGGGATGAAGATAATTTTGAGATAAAAAAGAACTTTATGGAAAATTGCGAACTTGGAGAAAAAACATAATCTTTTTTTGACGGGGATGAAATTAGGGTGAAAATTAGGGGTTTTTATTTTCTATGGTGTTAATTTAGACCTTTCTTAATTGTATGTTTAAAACATTTTTCGATTTGCTTTTCTTTTCTTCGAGATATTAATTTTTGAAATCTATTGCTAACTTCACACCCGTAAAATTGTTGTATGATGCAATATTGTATTGATATGCAACAGCAAGTGTACATTATATATTTCAATGCCTGTCGAGGTATTTGCCCGGGAAGTAGTTGTTTTAATGTACATTTGTTTAAAGTACTTACGTGATGTAAGTCGAAATGTCACGGAGCTAAATGTAGAAATAATTTATTATTTTCAAATCGTTTTTATTTAATTTACGTTTGTTTCACTTATTAATCATAAATGAAACAAACCAAGTGCCTTTAATTTCAAATCCAAGTCTTGTTACTATTACATCTCCATCTATATAAATAAATAATTTATTTATTTCGTGTTATTTCTGTTTTTTTACTTCGCATTCGTGTCATCTCTTTATTTCTCCCCATATCTCTCTTATTTTATTTCAATATTTTCTTCTTCTCGACGTTCACATCAATCAAGTTCTTAATTGCAACAAGTTTAACCATTCCCGTCACGAAATGGGCAATTAAAAAGAAATCGAGTTTCGGTCGTTTCTTTTTGCAACTAACTTATTAAGAAAATGAAGAGTTGTATGGTTTGTGTTATTTTACAGTTTAATAATAATAAACTTTAAACTTCATTACCCTACAGACAAAATAGCCCAATTACAGAGTAATTAACAAAAAATCATATTGATTAACAATAACAAATATAAAAATAATTAAAACTAAAAATTGGATAAAAAAGTGCAATGTTGTAATTGTAATTCCAGTAATTGAAATTGTTATTTTAACTTTTTTTTTCTTATGACCGATTTTCTCTTGAAAACCGTGGATAATAAAAAAATTAAAAAATAGTTAAAATAAAAAAATAACTTTTTTATTGTTTGATGTGGTTTTTAAAACCCCTGGGAACAATCTAAGACAAAGAAATCGAAAGTTAAAGGCGCCAAAAACGGTCGTTTTGAACATTGAAATTTCACCGATTTTCTGTTGGAAACCGTAGATAAGAAAAAAAAATAAAAAAAATAGTTAAAATAAAAATGAACTTTTTTTATTGTTTGATGTGGTTCTTAAGAACCCCAGGAATAATCTAAGATAAAGTATTTGAAAATTAAAGGCGCCAAAGTCGGTCGTTTTTATCTTTTAAATTTCATCGATTTTGTGCTGGAAACCGTGGATGACTTACAAATTTTAATAATTATATTGCTACAGTTATTCAAAGCAATCTTTCATGTTACTATTAATATGCTAATGTATATAAATAGGATATAAAATCCGTGGATGAACCACGAAAGTCTCTGAGCATCCGCTATGGTGGATGCGCCGGGCCGAAAAACCGTGGCTGGAAAACCGTGAATAATTTCACATTGGTGTTTCCGTTTGACGCCGATTTTCATCGTCCATATTCGCTTTATTTTGCATAGAACGCATTTACGCAAGTGTAATTTCCACAATAATTCTTTGCTGTGTACTGTTAGAAGATGACACATTAAATATATACACTCAAAATTAAACAATATTTTGGGCTTATTTATTTTCAACAATTATTTAGCTATGTTATGGAACAGTTTATTTTTTATTATTCGAATTATTTTTTTCGTACTTTGTTTTTTTTTTTTTGGTTGAGGAAGGGGAAAAATCCATTTAATCCGAGAGGAATCCGACATTATGTCGGATTCCTCTCCTTCCTCAACCCTAAAAAAAAAACAAAGTACGAAAAAAATAATTCGAATAATAAAAAATAAACTGTTCCATGACATAGCTAAATAATTGTTGGAAATAAATAAGCCCAAAATATTGGTTAATTTTGTGTGTATATATTTAATGTGTCATCTTCTTCTTCGGATTCCTCTCGGACAGAGTCCTAGAGACTACCGACTAACCCCCCCCCCCCCACATTCCGGCTTCGACTTTTGGGGTCATTCGCCGGTCATATTTAATACGATACATTGTTAAACCCTAATAAATAAATAAACAAACACTCCGACAAAATAATAAAATGTTAACAATTTTTTTTAGACGGTCACACATAGAAATAAGTAAATAACTATAATAAATATACAAATAAATAAAATAAATAACTTATTCTACTATATATGTAATTAATGTTTTTAAATATTTTGCATAAGACCGTTTCTTCTAGGAATCTCAGGCATTTCCTTGTTTCATTTTCATCATTGGTTAGTACTTTGTTATATCACAAAAACCACAATGGCCAAAATAAATAAAAATCAATGAATAGATAACGTTTGCAACCATGAAATCTCTCCACTGGCAAAAATATTTTAAATAATATTGAATTGCTTAATTTTAATTTGGGTTAATAATTTACATTAGGCAGAAAGACCTACGATCGATAGCCCATGGTAGTCTGTCATGTACATAATTGTACATATTGTTATAATAAATTTTGTTGTCATATTGTCTGAATAAAGATAATTTACATTGAAAAATCTCCATAAGCGTTCACATACGCGCAGCCCTCTTAAGCGAGGACTACAATTGTTATAAAAAATATTTGTCTGTGGTTACTTTAGCGAAATGAATATTAAGTTATATATGTTTAATTAATTTTTAGTTTGGTGAAACATTTTTGAATTAATTCAGGATGATTTAATTGAAATTAAAACACTTGGTTTGTTTTAATTCCAATTAAATCATCCTGAATTAAGTTATATAATGTTTTATGAACTATATTTTTGTTCTTGTTACCCACGTGTTTGAAAACCCTGGTTTAGATTATTTCAATTAAACTGTAACGCAGCAGAAGCCTCAATAACTCAATTTTAATACAATTTCAGTAACTCGCGGTTAAAATTAATAACACGCTAAACGCTTAATGAAGCGATGTTTAAGCCCTTAATGCGCAATTGTGATTTACGGTAATCGAAACGCAATTTCATGGAAATATGCCGACCGACCTAGCCCGTCCCGAAACTATAAATTGATTTCGCGCTAGGGCGGTCTCATCTAAATAGATTGGATTTAACGTCGGATCTTCGCCGAGGAAAAGGGTTGATTTAGGCGAAACGCGGACGCAGGAGCCGGAGTTGACAATGGGAGAAGGGGATGTTATTAAACCTGTATTAAATTAACGGTTTCATGGACTTCCCACCTACCCAGGCTGTATCCAGCGTTGACTATTTCGAATGATTTATTCTGTTCGGGAATATTCTTGTTGTTAATATTATTGTGTTTGTTAAAAAGGTTGCGACAGTAGCTTGTAAATTCATTCACGGAAAGAGTTACATATAATAACTAGTTCAATGGTTATACATCAATTATGTAGCTTACCATCAATGCTAGTTTCTTAGTTTTTATTCGCATTATTGTTATTTTTGCATTTTATTATATTTTACTTTTGTTATGTAGGACTATGTAAACAAGATATTTTCTCTGTAATTGGACTGCAGTCTGTTGAGAAAATAAACGATTGTTATTATTAATGGTTGAAATTACATTAATTTAAATAGTTTGTATGAGAATTAATTAATTTAACAATTCTACAAAAAAATATATGATTTTTTTTGTTTCCACTTACACATGGGTATCGGTATATTGTAACCATGTAACCCAATAATCTTTGTAAGTTTGTAATTTCAAATTTGGGAAATCAAACCATTCATACTACGACGAGTCCACCTAAGCCATGGAATCGAATCAGAGAACCCTAGCATGACGCTTAACCTGCGCGCCACCGGGGCGAACAAAAATAATTATATAACCAAGATCAAAGTGTTTCTTTATAATATGAAACTCAAGCTTTCATATTATAAAGAAACACTTTGATCTTGGTTGTATAATTTCATTTGAAAGTTGATTACATAATTGTTTTTTTTTTTTCAAAATGAGATAAGATGATTTGACAGGATTTATAGTTAATTATAGCATTCATAAATTATCAGTGCAATAAAACAGTTAAAAAATTGTATTGCTATACATCTATTTATTGCGACTACAGTTTCAACAGTTTATATTTTTCATTATAATAATACATAAGCTAGATAAAAGGTGGTTGAACTTTTATTATTCAAACTAAAAGTTTTAGTATGGTAGTGACAAGTGTAACAATAAATTATTTATAATAAATTAAAGACGACGCAAGCGCCATCTTTTGCCTAATTTCAAGTGGCATCGTCAACAAGGTAGACGACCGAGAATCATTGTTTCGTCCACTAAAGGAAGGCGAATAAATTGTTTTATTTAGTGCTATGCAAACAAAATTTCTATTTCTATTTAAATTTCACTACTGAAGATGGAAACATAGTTTCCGAAATATATTTAGTTTAATAAAAAATAAGTAAGAGAAAGGACATCTATTTTTATTTAAATAATTAAAGTCTCAACAACCAACATTAAGAAGATTAATTGAAGCTTCAGTTATGAATTCAAATGTAAACTGTTTCTTTTGAAGTGTTTACATGCTTCGAGTGGCAAAAACTGCGTGGAAACTCTGATGTCGTCTCAACTCAACTCATTTTGCGGTTGGTTTGAAGAATCACGGATTACCCGCTAAAGTGCATGTTGCATTCATGCAAAACATCGCTTGCTTTCGTCCTTGAATTTGAATGAACGACCGAGACACCGAATATATATAAACACCCGTTGACATTTGTACAATGCACGCTGCACCTTTACGTCTGCGTGGATTAATAAAAACGCAAAAAATTAATTGCGGATTGTTTAAATTGCCCGGTTTAATTGCACAAAGGATAAAAGTGACTTTTTCTTAATTGCTTTAAGGCGGAATAAGTAATTCGAAGACAAGAGGATAATTGTTTTAGGAATGAAAAAAAAAATCGAAATTAATTATAATTATAAAATAATTATTATTATAATTAAACATTTTTCGTAAAAGAATATTAGAATGCAATAAAATGTAATTTTATATTTGTTTTGAATTGTTTCTTTTTATAATTTTTGTCCGTGTTACATTTTCGACTGGATGTAATACCGTACGTAACCTCAAATTTTTACGATCTCTAAAATCGCTAATTGAATTTGTTTGTAGTGTTTGTGTTGTTTGTGCTGTTTCCGCATATTTAACAAAATGAGCAAACGAGCTACAAATTTCACATTAAAAGAAAAATTGAGACTGCTTGAAATAGTAAAAAAGTAAGTAAATTATTTAATTTTCCATTATCTTATCATCTTGCATGATTTCTTACTTATCCAATCCTTTCCAATCCAGATATATAAAGAAGTTGTAGAAAACAAAAAAAGTCACAAATACAAAAAAATAGAAACACGGGGAAAAAATACAGCAGAGTTTAATGCCGATGGCGAATGTATAAGGGAAGAAAAACAATTGAATCTGTTGTACGCGAATTTAAAAATAAATGCTAGGAAAGAAATAGCAGAGGAACATGTAAAATTTGTTGATATTTTAAAGATTTTTTTATTAACAATTATTATTTCATAGCGTCATGACTATTTGGCCACAGAAATTGAAGACAAAAGCCAATTACAAAGAACTGGAGGAGGTTTATATACACACCCAGTTAACTGAAGTGGGGGCACAAATATTAGGAATATTTGGCAATCAGACAACGCCTTTGGATAATCCGAATGACGATTATTTTGAAAATAGTAATGTTTGAAAATTATAATTTTTTTAGTTTCTAACTTGCTATAAAATAATATCGTTATTGCATACAATTTTCTTGTATGGTTAACCTTTATTAGTTTAATAAGTCGTTGCAAGTCAGAAACTGTATTAGTTTTATTTTCTATAATAATCACATTACTAATTATTTGTTATTTTAGCACCTGTTATTGATGTGCCACCTACAACGACAAATCAATCCCAGGAATCCACATCATCCTTGGACCCCTGCCCACTCAGAAAAATGAAATTCTTTCCAGTCCTGCTCCCCTCCGCACTCAAAATAAAAATATAATAAAAAAATGTTAACTACAAGCAATTGTATTTAAAAAAAAATGAAATCGCCTGTTTCGAATTGAAATTTAAAAAAAATATTCATAATCTAGAAGTCAAGTTATTAAAGAAATAAATTAAAAATAATTGATACGTTTATTGATTATTAATTTTGTTGTTTTATTCAAAAATACGAATTAATTAAAGCTGTCCGAATTGCTGAATGTTCATTGTTGTTTTCAATTGTTAGAACTGGATCTTCTTCGGTTAATATATTATCATCGTCAATCTCAAAATTATCCTTTTCCAAAATGCATATGTTATGTAAAACTATGCATGCAATAATTACATACAATGATGTATCTAATTTACAATGTAAACCTTTCGATAATCAAGGAAATCTTCGTTTTACAACACCAAAGCAACGTTCAATACAATTGCGTGCTGGTATGTGTGCTTTATTATAAGCTCGTTCTTTACAATTTGTTGGATTGAGAACAGGAGTTAATAAATAACTCTTACAGGGATAACCGTTATTTCCTAATAAAAAATCTGCCCAGTTATTAAATTGGCACATAGTGGTGAATCATTAAAAATGGTAGAATCATGGACCGATCCAGACCAACGAGCAATAATATTTCTTACAAAAAGATTTGCATCACATACCATTTGGACATTAATATAAATATTCCTAAATAATTCCGAATTTTCTCCACCCGGAGAACATATTCTAATATGAGTACAATCAATTGCACCAATTACTTTAGGAAATCCTCCAATTTTGTGGAAATTAGTTTTAACATCACAAGTTTCTTTTTCATCTCTTGGCATGTATATGTACTGTGGTTTCAGCGCTGCTATTTGTCGAGTCACTTTATTGATAATTCTACAGGCAGACGATTTGTGAATTCCTACATTATCAGCTAGCACTTCTTGAAATGATCCAGTAGCAAAGAAACGGAGAGTGAGGAGAATTTGCACTTTTGCTGTAATGGCTTGATTTCTACGAGTAAATGGTTCAATATTTCCACCAATTAATAATAGTAGTTCTATAAATGTGTTTTTACTAATTCCGTATCTTTGTCTAAAATCTTCCTCATCGTAGATATCATACAGATTATTTCTTGAAAGAAAACGCCTCGATCGACGAAGAGGTCTTGGCTCCTCGTCATTCTCACTATTTAATGAAGACAAACTGGATATTGACATTTTCTGCAAGTAATATCATCATTAATTAGAAATAAATAAAAAATATGTTTAATAATTACCTTTCTTTTAATTTAAATAATTCCTAATTATTTATTTTTTTCAATGCATAACCTCACTATTAATTGATTAATCAATGGTCGAGCATCGATTAACTAATAAAGGACTTGACGATACGTTAATGTTACGTTAGCTCTTTATAAAACACAGAAGTGGACTTAACGTAACGTTAACGTAACGTCAACTAGCGATGTGTCAAATATGGCTGAAATTGTTTTATATTACACAAAATGCACTTAACGTTACGTTAGCATGATGTTAGCGTATCGTTAAAGTTGGCGAAGCTTTATACAACCGGCCCATAGTGTTGTAATGTATACTACTGCTGAAATAAACAAGAGAAGTAAGGAATTCTGACCGCTTGTATACTACTATAAACCATCACATAACTCCCAAATACATATATACGTTAAAATGTCATATTCTGATTAACGAAGGATAAATTTAACAATACAATTAAATAAAATCATTGAAACAATATCAAGTGTTTTAATCAATAGTCTATACAGCGCATTCATTTGAATTAAAATTACGAACATCTAAGAGCGAAAAAAAAAACATGGAAAATTCACGGCCGTCTCGAAGAGTCGTCCGTTGAACCCCTCTGCTAGGAAATTCCTCCTTTTATCGAACTTTTCGCCGCGAAAATATTAATGAAACGGATACGTGTTTTCCCAGCGGAGCGAGAAACTGTCTTCATGATTCTTTCAGATACTGCAACGAACAGCTGCACCGAGGGACTTTTGCCCCGAAAAAAAAAAAAACTAAATTCGTCCCCAAACTTGTGTTCGCAAATCCCTTTGATGTGATATCAGTTTGGATTTAGTTGAAAAGTAAATGGAGTTAATTTTTATCGTACAAACTTTATTTTAAACTAATAAAAATTACATTTTATAGAAACACTTTACATCATATTTTTAATATTTTGTTTATGTTGATATTTATTTATTCGCGAATTCTATTCGGAAAGTAATTTCGTTTTTTTTTATGGAAATGAAAGACAGTTTTCGTATAATAAACAAATACTTTATTAAATTATATATTGGCCGTTCTGGTCCAACACCTTTTGCCATCTTTCTGGTAGTAGCATAATTCCACGCTCATAAATTTTTTTGTCTTTGCTGGCAAAAAACTGATCGAGGTGTTTTTTTGACATCCTCATTTAAGATGAAGGTTTTACCGTCTAAAAAATTTTGGAGTAACCGGAACAAATAATAATCCGATGGTGCCAGGTCTGGAGAATATGGTGGCTGTGGCATTGTATCCCATTCAAACTGTAAAAACTTTTTGTTATTATATTTGACAGTTCAGTTTTATGGAAAGCAAACAAAAAAGATTTCCGTATTCTTCATTTAATTACGAATTTCCCCACTGATTTAATTATTCCGTTCCTGTTCCCACATTAAACCTCTTTTATTCCATTTAACATTGTTTCCTCGAGTTACCGGTAAACACACAAAAATTAAAACACTCCCACGCTAATTAATTCCCGAGGAGGTTCAATCGACCCGCCATTAATTAGCAGGCCCGTCTCGGGCTTCTCGCCGGCAGTTACCGTTCGCCATTGTTCCTTTTTGCTGCGCTTAGAAAAAAAAAATAACATTACTAATCCGGAATAAATTTATCAATCCGTAAAATTTCGTGAAAGTCCGCGACCGCGGCGCCCGGGCAAGTTCAAGGTGAGCGTTTTCACCTCTCGTCCCCGATTTTTCTGTTCCGATTACGAAGATCTCAAGTTTAAGGAGAATATTATGGTATGGGGACGAGTATCGGTGATTAATGAGGCAGTTAAATTTTGGAAATGCGTGATTTTTTTAAATTAAATACTGTTTCTGATTTTCGATCAATATTGGAATCCGTGGCTGAGTTTTAAAATTTTATAAAAATAAGTTACTAAATACATACCCCTGATTTAATTGTTTAAAATGATTATTCAGACCTTTAACAACAATATAAGAAGAAAACCTAGTTTCTGATTGTGACAAACACATTGGTTTTGAACTTAGAAAGTTCGTCTCTTTATAGGAAATCCGTGGCTGAAGTTTAAAAATTTATATAAAAAAAAAATACGAAATACATACCCCTGCTTTTATTGTTTAACATTATTATTTAGACCTTTAGCAACAATCTAAGAAAAAAAAAAACAAGTTTCTAAATTGTGACAAACACCTTCGTTTTGAACTTAGAAAGTTCGACTTTTTATAGGGAATCCGTGGCTGAGGTTTAATAAATTATAAGAAAAGTTACGAAATACATACTCCTGATTTTATTGTTTAAAATGATTATTTAGACCTTTAGCAATAATCTAAGAAGAAAAACAAATTTCTAAATTGAGACAAACACCTTTGTTTTGAACTTAGAAAGTTCGTCTCTTTATAGGAAATCCGTGGCTGAAGTTCAAAAATTTATAAAAAAAAAAAACGAAATACATACTTCTGATTTTATTATTTTAATTGATTATTTACACCTTTAGCAACAATCTAAGAACAAAAACAAGTTTCTGAAATGTGACAAACACCTTTGTTTTGGACCTTGAATCTGACATGTCCAAGTCTTTATTCGAGGCTAATAATTGAAAGTAAAAATGCCTGTTTTTTTTTAAATTTTATTTCTAGAAATGCATTAATGTACATTTTAAAACATGCATTTAATATGCATGTAACATAATTTACAGTCGTATATTCCAGTTTTCAGAACGTGGTCTCGATCTGGAGACATTAGGAGAATAACATCATCAAAATGAAATGTTTGTTTTTTTGTAATGATATTATAAAAGAATATACAAATGTTTGCTTATGAATTTTATCAAATTAGCAAATACATCTATTTAGAATAAATGAAACAAAATATATTATGTTGGTAAAGCTTGTACAACTCCATTGTTGCTTATTTGGTCCAGCGTGAGTGACAAGGTATCGTATCTCAGCAGGTATTTAACGTTTGAGGTTATTGCTCGCTAACATAAAATGAGGATCACATTTTCCTTCTCTCTTGGGAATCTCGGATTTCATCTCTACTATTCCAATTATTACTAATAATCGGTACTCCTTCAAACTATATGTTTATGAATTTGATTTTGTTTTGAAAAAGTTGAAGGAATTTACGAAAAAGATAATTTAGACCTTTAGCAACAATCTAAGAAGAAAAACAAGTTTCTAAATTGTGACAAACACCTTCGTTTTGAACTTAGAAAGTTCGTCTCTTTATAGGGAATCCATGGCTGAGGTTTAAAAATTTATAAAAAAATACGAAATACATACCTCTGATTTTATTGTCTTAAATGATTATTTACACGTTTAGCAACAATCTAAGAAGAAAACCAAGTTTCTAAATTATGACAAACACCTTCGAAATATACAAAAATATCCTATGCTACCGCTTTTTCGACTTACGATGTCCATAATAAATGGATTTAGGCATATACATTGTTTCAACGAACCCGAAAAGGGTTATAATTACCCTCGAATATGGTTGGGACCTTGATGTGATGTGGGGGCTCTTCGCTTCTGGAAGCAGAGTACCTTAACGATGTTTTTGGAAGCGATGCTCAATAACAACCCCATGTGTTTGTGGCGTGCGTGGCGATCCGTATCGACGGATGAAAGAGTCTTGCTAGTTGAGAGGGAGCGTCACCTACGAGGACGGGGATTCAACATACTACTTGCCCTGAATTTTGTCAACCTGCGGCTTGTCCCCGAGGATCGTCACAGGATGACCTGGCAGCCTACACCACAGAAGGAAGAGAGAACAAACGGAGAAGAAAGAAGAGGGAAGCAGGGAAACACACTACCCAGTCGTTGGGACTACCATCTTGTGAAAGTTTTATCCCACTCTTCTCAAGGAAATAAAACCCCAAAATACTGAACTTGAAGCAAGTCGACCGGCTCGGGCCAAACCAAAAGAACTTAAGCAGTAAGTTCCAACTGCAAGCAATGATAAGAGTGAGGGTACTAAAATGTTGCGCTCATCAAGGCTAACTAGTGAGGGCAACAGCGGAAGATGCAAGGAAAACACCTCCGATATGCTATATGGAAGCTGCAGAGAGCCACCTTAGACTGGTGATCACGGATGGATCCAATCCCTTTGGCAGGCTTTCACAGGAAAGGACCACTTTAATAAGGAAGGCCCTTTTCAGATAACTTAACTCGTTGGTTTTAGATTCACCAAGCGTCATCACATGAACTCCGCCGAGGTTCAGGGCTTGGTCTTACGCAGGCAAGTTTGTATAAAATCTGCGTACTGTAAATTGGCTTGTGAGGACAGAGGCGTCGATAAAACCATGGCCTGAGGCTAGGCTCTTTACATATCTTCTTGAATAATTGAGTTATTTTCATTCGTTTATAAGCTGTGAATCACTTTTAAAATAAATATTTTTTCCGGCGCTTCCGCCATGGTGGAGGAGCCGGACAAATTCGTGGCTGGAAATCCGTGGGTAACTTCATATCGGTATTATTATTTCATTCATTTTCACTAATTTTGTAAATCCCATTTTTTGACTTATTCAATTCTAAACATCACAACTTCAAAAGAAATCCACATTTTTTTAGGTATTAGGTGGAGAAGGACACTTGTTTTGTTCCATAATGTTTTTATTTTCAGTTATCTGGCACGTGTTTCGGTCTTCGCAGGCTATTATCGAAGTTAAAACTAATTACAGATGAAAAAATGTACAACCATATATAGTGAAGCTTGTAATTAATTGACGTAAAAATTTCCGCAAACATGGGTGATGTTGGGCCTCTTATAGGTAGACCGTCTGCTTGTGTGTAGAATTTGTTGTGGAATCTAATTCTGCGCTAGGCAAATATCTATCTAGTATAATATCTAGTTGATGCGGTGAATTCTGCTGCGATTCCTCTTTGATGATATTTTTTTGGTTCTGCTAAAAAATAGACTTTTTACGTGGAACGAAACTAAAATCACTTTTTTGTTGCAATGCAAAATTTTTATTTAGACGTAAATGAAAAATACCTTTGCTCTGTCTATTGCTTTTGACGTATTTAATTAATACTTCATTTATTTTTTTATTTCTAATCATAATTTAGGCTACGCAATGTATATATTTATTTACCTTTCTCACTTATATATTTAATGTACTTGCAATTTAAAATATTGTAGAATGGAGTATTCTGTGTATAAAATATTATTATATATACAGGGTCCTGCAACAGTGCGTCTGGCTCTCCTAGCGCCATTCCCGTGAAAAAACAAAAAAATGTTTCGTACAAAAAATTATTGATTTAAAAATCTTTATGGCGTAAAATTATTTTCAAACATACAGGGTGTCCCAATTTTGCAGTATAACAAAAATATTGGTTTTTTTAATGGAACACCCTGTATTAATTCAACTTTTCTAATGACATTTTTCAACCTCTACATTGTTGTCTATTTAGTTTTTTATTATGTTACAGTGTTACCAATTTACATTTTTTTTTCTTCAAGTATCATGCATAAGCAAGTTCAACTTTAAAAAATCGTAGCGACCTCGTTTTTTTGAAGGTAAGAATAACTTTTAGCAAATATCTCAGTGTAGTTAATAAGCAACGTTTTATTAATGAGCAATTTAGTAATACAGGGTGTTCAGAGAAACATGCCAAACTTTGCAAATTTCAAAGCGGTATAACCCATTTATTTAATGGAATGCTTCCTATTTTATGTCATTATTCGATAGCTCTATTTCTTCACTTCAATTTGATGGGGCATATCTTATGTCTAAAGCCCATAGTTGTTGAGATATTCAATATTTTTCACAAAAGTATCCATTTAATTACATTTCTATGCACTCTAGTAGGCCATGCTGAGACGAAACAACTATCAAAATGTAATGTGTCAGTGTGACATTTGATTATGTCGAAATTCGAAACGTTAATTTGTGATTTGTAAAGTGATTCTACGTTTCGTGGTAAAAGTAGACAGCATATAATTACGATGAATTTCGAAGAAGACGAACTAGTCGATATGACTAAATTAAAATAAATAATTAACCGCAATTTGTTTTGTATTTTAGTTTTTTATTTATTCCAATACAAATACGAAACTTAAATTATCAATACAATCCTTATTAACGCACTTGTGCAAACATCCTGATGTTCTCAGAAAAGAAGTTTTCCGGTTGAGAAACACGCCACGAAAGCACCGCTTCCTACAATTCTATTCCGCTGTTTTATTTTTGTCTTCCTCTTTTAATTATTTTCCTCTCGTCTCGAAATACAAAAGAAGTAAAAGAACGATTAAATTCGCAGAGGAGCAATTTCCTTTTTCACCTCCTGCGACAATCTCCTCGGCCCCGTTGCCCGGAGAACCCGCTTCGACCCCGGCGCACGGACGGCAGATTGATTTTTTATTGGCCCCGTTTGATTGCCCCGCACAAAACACCGGCGGATAGTTTCAAGTTTCCAGAAACTCGCCCATCTGCTCGTTTTTTTTTGTACATTTTTTGTACACGCTGGCCCTTATTGTCCCCCAAGAACTTCTATTAAAGTTGGATGTATTGTTTTTTTTATGCGCGCATTTTTCCAGCGATAAAAGTTACGAGAAAGTGGGCTGATATGATTGGATTGAAAAGTTGGTTTCCTAAAAGGAAATTAAGTAAAATATACACTTGGATTTTAATAGAGCTAGTACGGATTTAATAATACTCGGCAATCAATTTAATAAATAAAAATTCTTAGAGAACAGTCTGTGTCCCATTTTTAAATCTAAATTCATCCATTTTTCTAAAATATTTGAAATTATTATTATTATTAAATGAACGAAACGAAGAAATAATCTTTTTTTTAACTAAATGTATATTTTTTTGTATATATTGTTTCGCATTATATTAAACTTGTTACGCTGTTTATTAGCATAAAATGTCATTACGAGCGCCAGTATCCACTCGAGACGGGGGTGAACAGCCCTTAGGAAAATACCAATTTTCCCACGTTGTATCTCGCGTCTAGACGCAAAAGAAAGATGATAATTGAAAAACAGTCGAATTGAATTACACATCAATAGTAAAAAAAAACTACTCGACAAATAAAAGAATTATAATAACCTTTTTTTGTTTCTTCCTTTTCTTACAAGTGGATTACAAATGATTCCTGAGGTACAAAAGGCTTTGAAATTTTTTAACGTGCACAAATTAAACATCAATGCCTCGAAGGTTTTTTTTACCTACAAAAGAAGCCTATAAAAATTCCGTTATAAATCGGAACGGGAAAAAATAAAAACTATGCTGTATTTAAGATAAACAGTTAATTAAATAAATCCAAATAAATAACGCTGTTGTATCCTTTTTTCACACTTTTATATAAATTTATTTATAAAGATATATCGATTAGAATTAAAAAATAACATGCTTCAATTTTGACTATAAGTGTTTCACAAATATCAATATTTCATTTGACCACCCAGTATATCACATGAATATTCCGATCCTGGTCAAGTTCAAGAGGCAAACTTGGACGCGGCGCTATGCGGAACGGTCAGAGCTTAATTTATTCAGCGATTTCAATCTCTCGAAAATTGCGTGATCTCCGTCGAAACGAAAAATAACGCGAGCTTCTAATAAATTTCCTCTCTCCATCTCTCTCGCTCTCCGTTTTTTTTTTTTTTTTTCGAGGTGGATTAAAGTAATTAACATGTTTGCCGTAACCAACACGCTCCGGTTCGTATCTGGAGTGTATCAGCTTCGCGCACAGACCGAAGATTAGCTGCGTTGAATATGTGCAGTTCTAATTAATAGATGGAGAAGAAGAAGGAGAAGGAGAGTACGTGAATAATGAGGTAATTAGTAGTAGTGGTTAAATAAAAATAATTATGGACATAATTAATAAAAAATTAAGTAGTAACAGCAAATAACAGCGATATTTGCTATTATGGATTACATAATCCAATGGGATATTTGCCTGGATGTAGTTGTTTCATGGATAGTATTTATTTTCATATCCCTACTCTTTTTAAGTAATACAGAAATAAAACTGTTTCATTATTAAAAATTGTAAATAATTGCATATTATACAATTGCGCTGTGGCGTGCTTTTCCAGTACCTTTACAGGATTTTATAATACACTGCCTTTCGAAAAAAAAAAAGAACACCGAGAATTTATTGGACGAGTTTAATGAAATTTACAGAATTCGATGATGTAAATAAAATACATCGATAATCAAAAAATTAACTTGAAAAACAAAACAAAAAATATGAATAACAATTGATAATGTGTTGGACCGCCACGATTTACTAAGCATTCATTAACACGTCTAGGTATATTAAAAATCAGGTAATCAATATCTATAAGTTTTATCGGCATTTGTTTATAGGATCTACATACAATTTTTAAATTTCTTATAATTTGATGAATTTTCACACTCCTTGTATATTTATGTGCCATTTTTTTTGTTTTATTAAACTAATTAGTTCAGATGAAAACCAAATGGGATACGTCGATGACTTTAAGCGTTTCATTGGTACAAACTGCTGCAAAGCTACATAGAGAATATTGTAAAATTCATTGGTCATATTATCTATATGTCCAATCAACACATTTTGCCATTGAATTGAATTTAGGTACATGTTTATACCCAAACACTTTTATTGGAGCTAAGCTTACCCTTAACGGGCGTTGGGAGCACGAATTCATCAAATTACAATGAATTGCTAGAGTTATTAAATAAATTATATTGTATTCGTTTGTATTGTATTGTTGTTGTATTGTATTCATTTTTTAGTCCCCAAAAATATTTTTGTTTATTACCGTGGAAATTGTCTTAAAAATATTTTTTAACGGTTAAAATGGGAAATTTTTGTCCCAAAACTTGTTGTCGATCTGTCCCTGCTCTGAATGTGCTTCCGTTCATCCCCCCAAAAATGCACCACAGTAATCATTCTTGAATTAAAAATTAATACATTTTCAATCCTTGCCTAAATCTAGATGGATTTCGACAACGTCGCGTCGACATAAATCCCGTG
The DNA here is from genome assembly GCA_963082785.1 of Philonthus spinipes. Classification (NCBI taxonomy): domain Eukaryota; kingdom Metazoa; phylum Arthropoda; class Insecta; order Coleoptera; family Staphylinidae; genus Philonthus; species Philonthus spinipes. Next base: position 15,850,973 of record OY720318.1, on the reverse strand, counting down.
CATGATTCGGTATCGATAACTGGGATTCTGAGCAATTAGCAAACGCGGCGTGAATATCCGATTCCCGGGCATTCGCAACCGCAGGGATGATTGCCTGAGCAGAGTCAATCTCGTTAATCAATTGCGAATGAATTGGAAACGATGAAATGCCGCCCATGTAATCGGCGGACCGTTTACATCGGCAATGATTACGCGAAACAAAAAGAATTAATTTACAACAAAACGAAAACACAATGAACAATAGCGTTGCAAAATGACACGTTTGGTTTAGAAATGGACGTCGTTGTTGAGTTTAAAAGAAATCTCATTCACTTCTGGTTTTTCCAACGTGAATTTGTCAATTCCATTCAGACTCAAGATCAAAACAGATTTTCATTGTAGGTGTTGTAAACATTTCCAGTTATTTATAATTTTCATTCAATAAACAAACAATTAATACATCATTAAATAAAATGAAACAAAGATGATTCACACATTTGCAGTTATTTAAATTACAATCGTTGAAGACGGTGTGTAGAAATTGATTAAAAATTGTTTAACAGAGCTGTACAGATAGCCTTGTAACTATTATTTGTTGTTTCCTTTCATTAAATAATTTCGACTCAAAGTGTTGCAATTCGCTATGCAACAACAAATATCTATTGTGTAATCCAATTTCCGGCGGGGTAAATACTCAGGAAGTAGTTGTTTCAGTAGATGTTTGTAAAACTTACAGTGTAAGTAATTTTTTGCAGTTGGAAAAAATAAATTGATCGAATTTTATTGATCATTGCCAGAAATTTTCCTCGTTTAATTTCATTGTAATTAAAATTTGAAATTAAACAAGTAACTGGAATTTCGCTTCTGCTTGATGCATTAACTGGAGGCTACTTTGTAAGAAGCTGAAACTAAAATACTGGTTAGAAGAAGTAGATTGTATCTAAGGGACGTACCAATAGTCGCAGTTTAATCCTGGAATTAATCTAGGATTCATGAATCGCGGATTCGCGAATGTTATTGGTGGATCCAAGGATTATTTTCAATATAATCCAGGATTATGTCGACTATTTTATACATTTTGACGCAATTCAAGAATTAATACTCAATTATGGATCAATCCATGACTATTAGTACGGGCATAATTCTGGATCAATCCATGACTATTAGTACGGGCATAATTCTGGATCAATCCATGTACGGGCATAAGTGTCTGTAGGTGCGCACTTGTGTTTTACTTGAAATCATCTTTAGAGCAGGTGCTCAAAAAAAGGAGCTCGACCACTCACTTCCAGACATTGTGCTCGATCCTTGTTTCAAAAACTCTCTGAACTTTTCGAAGGGATGTTCGCACAAATTTTGCGAATACGCTGGCGTCGTCGGTATGTCGGCATAACATTTGTCCTTCAGTATTCCCCACATGAAAAATTCTGGAGCTGTCAAGTCCGGCGAACGTGCCGGCCAAGGCACTTTTTCTCAACGACCAATCCACATGTTCGGAAATTGGAGATTCAATATATCCCAGACTAGACAGTGCCACATTCCTAGTTGGGTCTGTAGAAGGACGCCTTCAAGTAAAGCAGGGAGACGAGTGGTCAGAATTTCTGTATTTTTGCGCATTCAGATTTCCTTCGATGAAGAATGGGCCAATGATATGATCTCCTAGAATGCCGCACCAAACGTTGACGCTGCACGGTCGTTGATGGTTCATTTGTCGGATCCCATGTGGATTCTCATCAGCCCAATAATGCAGGTTATGCCGGTTGTTTTGACCACGATTCGTGAAACTTGCTTCATCGGAGAATAAGATCATTGAAACAAACTGACGGTTGTTGCGTATCTGTTGTTGAACCCAATTGCAAAACTGCGAAGTGGATCAAAAGGACGGGATGGAGAGTTCTAGAACGTATGAGAGAAAGATTAGAAGAGATGGGTTGGAATGAAACAAGATCTATGGAGCAGATGGGAGAGGCGCGAGTAAGGTGTGGAACATATGTGAGAAGTGTAAATGGTTTGACGATGAATGTCAGATAGAGAAGAAAAACAGGCTAGAGAAGGAGGTGGAAGACTCGGGAATGCTTCCTGAGTCCCAGGCAGGTTGTAGAAGAGGGAGAGGAAAAATCTTTACGCTGACAGGGATGGTTGAGAAAGGCAATATGTATGCGGTATTTTTAGATTTAAAAACAGCGTACGATATGGTGCCGAGAGAAAGATTAATTGAATCTTTCTTTTTTAATTGGAAAGGAGATGTGTATGAGGAAACATGGGCAACAGCGAAAGTGGAAGAAAATGTGTCGGGGAAATTAAGATTCTGGAGGGGAGTAAGAAAAGGCCGCCAACTAAGTCCGTTGCTCTTTAACTTGTATATGAGCGAAATGGAAGGAGTGTTGAAGGACGGGCAAGCGAGTGGGGTGGTAATTAGAAGAAAGAAGGTATGGATGTTGGCGTATGCGGATGATGTGGTAATTGTGGCGATAGAATGGGGAGATGAAAGAAATATTGAAGAGAATGGAAAGGTATATAGACAAAAGAGGCGTTTGTGTAAATGCGAAGAAAACAAAGTGTATGAAGTTTAGGAACAGAGGTAGGGAGGTTAAGGTGGGTGAACTGGAATAGAAGGGGGAGGTGATTGAGACCCCTTCCATTTCAGTTCACCCACCTTAGCCTCCATACCTCTGTTCCTAAACTTCATCTACTTTGTTTTCTTCGCATTCACACAAAATCCTCTTTTGTCCATATACCTTTGGTTTAAAATATTTCGGGTCTATGTTTAAGAGCACTGGGGGATACCAGCACCATACTAAATGAATTGAGGAAAATTCAAGGGGAGGTAATAAGAGGCAAGTGAAGTGAGAAAGATGGTTTGATGGAAACGTAGTATTAGCATATAAGTTGTTGGACGCGTGCATAAAACCGATTTTGTTTTATGGGATGAAAGTATGGGGTTTGTGAATATTAATGTTTAGAGAGAAAGCAGATGTATTTCCTGAAGCAGATTGTTCGGCTGGAAAATCGACTCCCAGATATATTCTGCTGCAGGAAACGAATAGATGGATATGTATGTGGAGGCAATGGAAAGGATTATGAAATATGAAAAAAGATTGAGTGGGTTGGAGAGTGAAACGACAGTAAAGGAGGAAATAAATATATAAAAACGAAAGAAAAATGGGGTTTGATGAGAAGGGAAATGTATGAGAGGGCAGGATGTCAGAGTTGTTGGCAAAGGAATGACTGTAGAGAGGAAAAATAATGTCTGGCTGTAGAGAGGCATCAGATTTTAATTATGATTTAAAAGAAAACCACTTGGTTAATATTAGAGAAATTTAACCAAGTGGTTTTCTTTTAAATCATAGTCAAATATGTTTCACCACGTGAAACTTGAGAAACTTATTGAAGACATCAGTTTTTTAAACTTTTTTGGTTTCTGATGATGCCACTGAAAAATACAAAAGAAAAATATACAATGATAATATAAAATAATTAAAAATAATATGGGTACACAACAATATGTACTAACTAGTCAAATTTAGAACAAATATTAATTAATAACAAAAAAAGTAGTATAGATCGGACAAACAGGAAGACTTGAAGTGCATAAAATATCAATATTAAACAACAAAAAGTGTACTGGAGTTGTAAAATATTGTATAATTAATAATCAGTTTATATCTGCGAATAATTTTAAAATCTTCTAAACAAGGCAATTAAAGCTGGGAAATACCTCGTCAATGACAACGAGGAGATTAAAATAAATAGAGAAAAAAAAAATGTTAAAGAAACCAAATGTAATTTATTTATTTATTTATTCAATATACAATTTAGCTTAAAACTAAGAAAACAGACATTTTACTTAAATATATACATTATGAATAATAAAAAGTTAACATTTAATTTAAACCTTCGTCAATAATAGTTCACCAGGTCTGCCAATTTAAAATAATCATTACACGTTTGTGAACACAATAAAGAAACGGCTATTTTACATGATTTTTCTAATTTAACCGCTCTATTTTTAAGTACATATTGTTTAGTTTTATTGCAAATGAATTTTAACAATGCATTCATAATACGGCTAGAAAGTCGGAATTTCGTTTTCTATTGTACGGGAAACGTTTAAAATAAACGACGATTTTTTAAAAGGAACGGTCGTGGGAATTGAATAACCGGAGCGCCGGAAAATTGCGCCCAACTTTTACTGGCACAACGGTGAAACGTCGCGCAATTGCATTGTTTTACTTTTTTCGATTCGTGAGACAGGCGTTTACGGAAAATTCACATGCGAGCACGAAACGCGGATTTTTCTCTTCGCGGAAATAAGGAAAAATCGTGGATGCAACATGAAAGATAATGTGTAAATATGTTAATGCGTATTAAACAAGGAAAATATTGAGGATGCTTTTATTTTCACTTTCGCCACTGTAATTAATTAATTTGCACGGTAAGTATTCACTTTTGATTAATAATAATTCACCGGTAAATACTATGAAGCATTTGTATGGTAGAATTGAGCAATCTATTGATATTTTTAATTGTAGTCTTATAGAATTTACAAACCAAATAGGTATGTTGTTGTAGGAGCGTACAAGTTACATTAATATTAATATTGTTATTGTGATTTATTTTTATTTTTTTTTTATTCTGTTTTAGTTTTTAATTTAATTTAATTTTTATATTATTTGTTCATAATTCATTATTATTACATCTTAGTTAACATTGCGCATTGTTAGTAATATATATATATTTTTTATTACTTTTCCCTGTAATTGGATGTATTTTCTGTTGGGAAATAAATACATAAATAAATAAATAAATAAATAAATAATGATTATTATTATGATTTGTCGGTTAGTGCGTTAAGTTTTCTTTTTATTCCTTACATCACTAAAAAAAAGTCACGATGAAATTATATATATATATATATAATCTAAAATCCCCATCTACCATAATGGTGGTGTAGGGGATGAAATTATATCAATTAATAAAAAAAAATACTTTTACTTCTACATAGCGTTTTTACTTTTTTCACCACAAAAGTAACAAAAGTAAGACGTAAATCAATTTGGTTGATTGATTTTTTTTATTAATTAAATATAATAAAATAATTAAATATAACTAATTTTCTTTTGTTTCAAAACAAGTCGATATAAAGTTGAGAAGATTGACAATGACAAGGGCAGTCGCGATGAGGGAGCTCCAAATTTTGTTTTTATTGTGGAGGTAACAAGGGTCAAGATTTAAATCTAAGAAAAGGCCTAGAAATAAATAGAGCTATTAAAGAAGGAAAAGCAATTCTTAACAACATTGAAAAAATTTGGAGAACGGACTGCCGTTGTGACCTCACATTGTTATTATCAATCTTCTCAATTTTATATCGACTTGTCATTTCATTAGTTCCTTGAAAATTATCACTGTTCGAAACTAGTCGGAACATAAATATAAAAAAACATAGTGAAACGAACATATTAATTAAAATACTTCATAATTATTAGATAAAAAATGTTTCATCACGGGATAAGTGAGAATTTAATTATATAAATTAAAATATTTACTTGCATTTTTCTACTGATTATGGTTTAACCATAGTACAGAAAATAAAATTAAAAAAAAAATAAACACAGATACACTGTCTATTTATTTATTATATTATATTATATTATATTATATTATATTATATTATATTATATTATATTATATTATATTATATTATATTATATTATATTATATTATATTATATTATATTATATTATATTATATTATATTATATTATTATAATACTTCATATAGTAGACTACAAATTTTCTCTAATAGAAGTAAATTATTCAATTATAAATTAATTAATAAAAAATAATTATTTTTCCTTTAATTGCTACAACAATGACTTATATATAATAATAATCTTTATTTCAGAGTGTCATTACAATAAAGTACAAAGTGAATTGTGCCAGTACCTATTCTAACTTACAGACTACTTAATTACTAATATAATATCTATATTTATCTATATACACAGATATGCATTTTGCTATTATACATATATACATAAATACAGATGCAACACAGATGCTTTCGGCTATTTTGTTCATTTTAAGAATTCCTTTAAACTATATGGTTCTAATTGTATTAAGTGATACATTCTCAAATACTGTGAACCTATTAATAAATCACATTTTTGAGGTGCATACTAAATTCCCGATACCAGTTTAGGATACTAGAAAATATTTAAAATCTATTCAACTTATAGATATGTTTTGAAATGTTTATAGTATGTCGCACTTTTCTTGTAAATTTTTAATATGTAATTATAAATGTAATTTGGCAATGGAGATTCCGTTAATAAAGTAAAATTGAACTTTGTTTGAAAAAAAAAAATGATTATATAACTTTGTTTTAAATATTTTTGGTGAGTTAACATTTCTCTTGAGAAATTCGGGTAGAGCATTGAATAAATGCTCGCAATAAATAAACGCAAGCGCAATTATTTTGAATTCTGTTAATAAATTTACTGGTTTAGTACAAGCGGACTTAAATCTGCGTGGAAATAAAAAAATGAAAACAATTTCCCGAATGAGCGCTATTAAATCATACGAATTTGAAAAATACTGCGTACGTGCCTCGCATAAAAACGTTTACGAGTGGCATTGCGATATATTGCGAAAACCCGCGACGAAATTCCGAATCGGGAAAGCTGCGGAATTTTCGTGCGGCCCGAATAAAAACAAAAATCAATGCTGAATGCTTTGAAGCATTGTTACGCTGATTTTTTCTGTTTAGAATATTAACATGTATCGAAATATATGTAAAACCACGCGTTAATGATTGATTTGTATTAATTTTAACAGAAATATTTTCTTGTCTTCTACTTATTGATTGTCGATATTATTATTAATTTTAATAATAATAATAATAACGTTTATTGTCCAAAAGGAGAACATTCCCAACAATTATATAAATCATATATAAATTAATTACAATTTCATTTAAACAATAACAATATTATGCGATTTTACCCAATGAAAGTACAGATTTAATTAACCATAATTTAAAAAAAAAGTTAACAATGCATGATTAAAGATGATAAAGGATCTGCAAAAATATCACACGTTAACGATAGTTGATTAAAAAGATCACAGACTATGCTAATAGGTGACTTGGAGCCATACAGTGTACGATTAGAAGCAATATAAAATGAGCTTCTGTTTCTACTGTTAAAAGTTGGAATACGTAATGTAATCAATTTTAAAATATCCGGACAATCAATTCCGTTATGAAGTACTTTATACAAAAACGTAAGTCCAGATGTCCTTCTCCGTTATTCAAGCGAGTCAACATTGAATTTTTCAATAATTTTTTTTAATTTAACTTAGTTTTTATTGTGGAAAGTGTTCTTAATTTTAATAACAATTTTTTGCTCTCCTCTAATTTTATTATTACTTTTTATTAAATATTTATTTATTTAGTATTTTTAGTTTTTGTAACTGCTGCAATTATTATTATTATTACTATTATTATCATTATTATTATTAATAATAATGTTGTTATTATATAAGTTTTTTAGTAATATAGTGATGTTTTTTTTTTCTTATATATTGTTTTCATGATATTATTATTTAAGTTTAAGCCATAATGTTATTCTTAATTTCATTTGGGTTGAGTTTAAAGCAGATCTGCTTATACATATAAGCTATTTTCTGTACTCCGCCCATGGGTTTTCTACAATATATATTGTTTGTAATAATTTTAGGATCTTGTAATATTATATTATTGTGGAAAATAAAGAATATTATTATTATTATATATTTCGGAAACGAAGTTTTCGTCATAAGTCATATTGCTATTGATGTTAGAAACGTTATTTCCGAAATTTCTATCACCAGCAGTAATGGAATTTCTAGTTTCTGAAATGCATTTAGTAAAAACATATAACAAAAATGGAACAGAACAAAGAATTGTTATTAAAATTAAGAACATTCTCCACAATCAACTTATAGAAGATTAATTGTGTATTATAACGGCGAAAAATCACGATGGATGAAGTTGAAAGTAATTACCTGAGTGATCTATGATCCATTATACACGGTTATTTTTTACAAAAATTTAGACCAACCATAGAAGCTATAATCTTTTGAATTATCCACAAGTGTATTATAACGGCCAAAAATCAGGGTGGATAACGTTAAAAATAAATTGAAAAGAGTAATCATTCTCTTGGTTACAGCATTTGTCAAAATGTCACAGAGTTAAATGTGGAAATAATTTATTAATTATTTTCAAATCATTTTTATTTAATAAATGAATTAAATAAAGAAAAAAATATCATTTTTATTTAATAAATAAATTAAATAAAAATGATTTGAAAATAATTAATAAATTATTTCCATATTTAACTCTGTGACATTTTGACAAATGTGGAAATAATTCATTAATTATTTTCAAATCATTTTCATTTAATAAATAAATTAAATAAAGAAAAAAATATAATTTTTATTTAATAAATAAATTAAATAAAAATGCTTTGAAAATAATTAATAAATTATTTCCACATTTAACTCTGTGACATTTTGACAAATGCACATTAAAACAACTACTTCTTGGGCAAATACCCCGCCGGACATTGAATTACATTATATACACCTGCTGTTGAATATCAATAAAATATTGTTCGTCGAAACATGCATATCGTCCCATCAGCAGATCACAATTACCTCACAAGAAATGAAAATCAGCTTCAACCAGCGATTCATAAATCAACCCTATTTGAAAAGGGGATCATTTACAATGGTTATAATAAGATTTATAATTGTTTGCCTCATGAGATTAGGGAGAGTATGTCCTTATTAATTTTCAAACAAATACTTAAAAGTTACTGGCTTGAAAAAAGTTTGTACACAACTGAAGAATTTTTTGTTTAAGTTTAGTAAATTTACACCCCTAGGCGGAATTGTGATGTTTTCTTTTTGAATGTTCATATTGTTATCTAATATTGTATGTAATTACAAATGGAAATAAACTATATTATTATTATTATTATGCAACAAATGCAAATGTAATTCAATGATCGGCGGGGTATTTTCCCGGAAAGTAGTTGTTTTTATATGCATTTATTTAAAGTACTTAAGTAACGTAAGTTATAATGTCACAGAGCTAAATGTGGAAATAATTTATTAATTATTTTCAAATCATTTTTATTAAATTTATAAAAATAATTTTTCTTCATTGATTTATGATTCATAATACACGAGTTAGATGATTTACCTTAGATTTTACTAGGTCTAAATTTCATGTAATTTATTCATTCATTTTAACGATCTTTAAATAGAACATACACGTATGAATGTAACGTAATTTTATGCGTTATAAAATCGCTGTTTATTAGCACGGGCAAATTCAAAACATTTTTTATGAGGATGGCGATTGACAAATTTTGCCAAGAAAGTTATCCCTTTCTCGTATATAGTTTTTGTTTAGGGCTGACGATTAACATTTTTTCATTTTTTCCGTTTTCCTATTAGCGAGTTCAATATTATATTATATTATATTATATTATATTATATTATATTATATTATATTATATTATATTATATTATATTATATTATATTATATTATATTATATTATATTATATTATATTATATTATATTATATTATATTATATTATATTATATTATTTAACCTGATGCAATTTTCACTTTGTACAATATTTGACACTTTGAAAATAAAGACATTTTATTATTATTATCCAGAAAAATTGTGTATTTATTTATTTAACGGAATATACCATTTTTACAAATATAAGACATACATGTAAAATACAATAAAAATATATATGTATTACTAACTAATTTTAAATACAACAGTAAACACTTTGAACGCAAATATAAACGCAAAAAGAAAAAAAAACACCTTAACAGTCACCAACAACTAGATTACAACAATGGCATGACCCAACTCCTTTCACAAAATGCATGAATCTTGATCTGTCTTGTCTTGGGGCGAGTGATCGCTAAACGTGATGAAATATGTAGATCTTGAGTTCTTCTTCAGTTATGCCCCAAATTATGATCAATGAATAACTCTTATTGTTGTAGGCTAGCCAATTAAATAATAATGTTTATTTCTATAAACCCTTCTTGTGACTCGGTTAAAATGTATTTTTTTTCTTCTAACTCCTTTTCAGCCGATTTTTAATTATGTTTATAAATAGCCAAGTGATAATAATTTTTGTAATTTGTTCATCATTTTTTCAAGTTTACAGACATTTTAGATTACTCGATAGTTTTCCTCGCTAAATTTATAAAAAAAAAGAATATCAATTTAAAACTAACATCTACATTTCAAAAAGTCAGTTATCAATGGAAATTCGTCATTTCGTGCTCTTTATTAATTTCCAAATTCTCAAAAATGTTTAATTTTCTTCCCTTGCTGGCAATATGGAGGATTTTACTATCTTTGTTGAATTTATGTCGCTCTTCTTTTAGATAGTTTGCATAAGTTGAGGTGTCCTTATTATTTAGGAAAGCTTTTCAAACAAATATGTTGCTTTTCTACATCCTGATGTCTTCTTTGATTGTAAAACACTAAAAGTTTTATTCATAGTACTAAAAAATCCATTTTTTGTATCTGAGTGTATATATTATAACCAACAAAACAAATTTATTCAAATGTGTACAATATTATATAAAATTAGAATATATTAAATAAAAATTATTTGAAAATAATTAATAAATTATTTTCACATTCACATCATTTCAAATCATTTTTATTTAATATATTTAAATAACTATCCTACACCAATATGTGGTAGAAGGATATAAGATTATATATATATATATATATATATATATATTTAAATAACTGTGACCAAGTGAATGAATAACACTCTTTTCTATTTATAAAATTAGAATTATATTCTGTAGATGAATCTGGTCTTTTAGCCTATAAATTATATTTTTTATATAAAATTAATTTAATCTGTGTTTTATTTGTTTGATTATTAATAATCTATTCATAATTAAATATCTAATTGAATCCATTAATTTTCTTATAAATACCAAGTTTTTTTTATTCAATAACGTTACATAAAGTCTTGAAGAGCTTCAGTACTTCAGCAATATAGCATTAGTAAAAGGTTGCAGTGTTTATAATTAAACCGCAACCGACGGAAAAATGAAACAATCGAAAACTGAAAAGAAACCACACTTTGAGAGACGAAAGTTAGATAAGTAGGTAATATCAGATTATCCAACCGCATATTTGCGTGTTCGTTACGTGCGCGCATAATTGAATTTTTCCAAATAGGATGAACCAGTGCACGACTATTTATAGTTATCGAATGTCGGGTTGGGATTACAGACTGATCTTGTTACACAAACGCACGTGTTTGTTTATAGAAAAAAAAAAACAATGCATCAAAGCTTGCATGTTAATTATGTAAAAATATACGTTTTACTATAACGTTCGATACAGTATCTCATGACATCATTGATATTATTTACAATTATATTAGTCTAGATGTCACAGCAAGAAAATTACCAAACAGCTATGTAATAGGACGAAAGCAGTGTAGAATTCAATAATTCTCGGTCTATAGATACCCATATTGTACAGGATGTGCCTCAAGGATCAGTGCTTGGACCCCTTTTATTTTCTTTTTACACGTGTACAATTCTGAATCAACTAAAATATTGCAAGGGTAATATGTATGCCGATGACTGCCAATTAAATTTTTAATATGTAATTATAATTGTAATTTGGAAATGGAGATTCCGTCAATAAAGTAAATTGAAATTGAAATTATATCTTTCTTCTTTCTCTGCGGACGACTACCATAACGCTGAATATTATATTAATTTGGCTTAGAAAACACTTATAATTTTTCAAGTCTTTTAAACCTATTATTAAATCCAGCGAAAACATTCATGTTATTTGGCAAAGATAAAATCTGTAACAAACTAAAAACGAAATTAAATATTAAAATTACATATCAAATTCCTTACAGTATTTTTAACAAAAACTTGGGTGTATATATCGATAACACTTTGACATATAAAAAGCAAATAAATAAATACATTAGTCTTGCATATGGTAACCTAAAAAATTGTACCCTCATGGATCTTACCTATTATGTTAAAAATCACATTATGTAAAAGGACAAAAGCCTCTCTCATTTTAATTATTGCTACAATCCAGCAATTGATCAATTTACAGCAAATATAATCTTTTTAGAGCGTCACACTTTTCTTATAAATATGTAATTATAATTGTAATTTGGAAATGGAGATTCCGTTAATAAAGTAAATTGAAATTGAAAAATTGAAATCGGATTCAAAATGTACAAAATTTCTGTTTGAGATTTATTTATTTGATTCGTTATTTTGAACGATTTTTTTTTTCTTACAATTAATCCGCATAGGTTTTTTTAGTTTGATTCACTATATTTGGTGGAGTATTGGGAGGATAATTTTTTTAATCAGAAATCATGATAACGTTTCAAACTGACATGCTTTAGTAATGAGACGATATTGACAGCAGCAGGTAACTAGATGCTGGTGAAAATTCGTACGTAATTTTCGTCTCTAGTGACGAAAGTTAACGTTACGAGACTTTCTCTCATTAATGAATGAAATAGAATTTTCGCTGGAGTATTTAGTTACGAAAAGTGTGTTTTTATAAAGGGTGGTAGAAAAATATTATACAACAATTTATTCATTCATACTGATATAGTATGTTAAAATTAAAATTTATTAACAAATCCACTTTATTAATTACCTTTTTTATTGTAATACAATTATCTACAAAAATAGTAACATCCTTGCAAATAGTATAATTGTTTAATTAATTTAAGAGTGAGCGCATAATGAAATTAGATGATCCCGATAGCGCGACACGAGACACGTCTGTGAAATTAAGCGATGATGAAGACGGATTACACAACGCACCGTCGCGCTCGAGTGTCTATAGGTGGGGTCCCTGTTACATAATTAATTGGACGCATTAGGGTGAATTAACGAATTTACACCGATCTAAATAAGTGCCCACTCAACTATCGAGATCCGCCATTTAAGCAACCGAGTCCCACTTCATTATACGCGCATTAAAATATCCGATTGCACCCTCTCTAAAACTTTTTCTCGTTGGATGAAATGTGCATTATTAATGTAAAGTTTACTTTTTGATGCAAACTTAAAAAACCGTTGTCCAAATAAGGATGGAAAATCCATCACGAAGAAAAGTTGAAAGGTTTTTGATTATTTATTTATGGAAGTGTATAATGTCAGCTTACATTTTAGATTTTTTTAGCTTCATTTATTAATATGTAGCTGTAACACATGGAACATTTATAGTTCTATCTGATTTAACAATGTAATTAATTAATTTAGATTAAAAAGAAAAGAAAATAATCAATAAATCCTAATCTCACAATTCACCAATTCATTACGGCGAGCAATTAAGACAGTTCAGCTAACAAGCACAGATATTTTTATTGCACTTCATAGTAAATTCAAGACAGGACAGAAAAACTTCTCGTCGATAGCCGAATCAGACTAACTCATAAATGTAAAAAGTAAGTAATAAAGATGTTTGTATATATTTATTTATTTAACGGTGGGCTATTACATAATAAAATATAAACAGTTTTGAACAAATAGAAATAATAACAAAAACAATCATACTACGTATTACTTTCAAGCGCTTTTTTACAATGACGCTTGAAACATTGCAAGCTCACGCGAAAAACATCTATGAATTTACAATATTTATTAATATTATCAATTAATGTATTTCTAGAGCAGTTGATTGCATAATTTGTTGCGTGATACTTGCTAGCAAGAAGTTGTTGATGCCTAGTTAAGCGAGTCGGTACATGTAATGAAATTGATGAAAGTATCACAGAACAATTCATTCTGTCATTTAATATGCGGTACGCAAAACCCAAATAAAAGTAAAGTAAAGTAAAGAGTGTATTACTTTACTTTACTTTAACTTCGTTGAATTAATGGAAGAAGTCCAAGATATTTAAGTATCATATTATAGTCATGATAAAATAAATGACAGCGAAAAAAAAAAGTTTTATCATTTTTCGTTGCACATTTTCTAAACTATCTACATGACATTTATAATAAGGTGACCATATAATTACGTAGTAATCTACAATAGGTCTTACAATAGATATATACAGAGATATAAAAGTTGTAAAATGTGAACTAAACCTACGTATAAAACCAAACAGCTGTAAAGCTTTTGCAAAGATTTTATTGATGTGATCATTAAACTGCCGTTTGGCATCAAACAAAACACCAAAATCATTAATCGAATCAACTCTCTCAAGGATACGATTGTTTAATGAATAATCAAAAGGTAATATTGAATCTTTTTTACGTGAAAATCGCATGGACTTGCATTTATTTATATTTAAATAGAGATTATTATCATTACACCAAACCATAATCTCATTTAAATCATTTTGAAGAGTATTACAGTCATGTATGGACTTTATATTCCGAAATACTTTCATATCATCTGCATATAGAAGAATATTGGAAACAAGATGTTTACCTATATCATTCACATATATAAGAAAAAGTAACAGTCCTAAGTGAGAGCCCTGTGATACCCCTGAGGTTGCATCAATTGTGATATCAGATGTGATGTTATTTACTCTGACTAACAATTTCCTATTACAAATAAAAGACCGTAGCCATTCAAGCATGAGTCCCGAAACGCTATATGAGCAAAGTTTATACAAGAGTCTCGTGTGATTAACCCTGTCGAAGGCTTTGGAGAAGTCGGTGTAAATAGAATCAACAACCGAGCCTTCTTACAATACATCCGATATAAAGTTTGAATAAATAAATAGATTCGATTCTGTAGATCTTGATGAAGAATCCGTGTTGTTGATCAATGATTGTGGATGAAAAGTGCAGCATCATATATTTATATACAATCTTGTCAAATAGTTTCGGAATACAAGATTGAATGGCTATAGGGCGATAATTTTGAACATAATTTTTGATACCCGACTTAAAAACAGGATCGACATAGCAACGTTTCCAAATAGTAGGAAACTTACCATCTTGAAAAGATTTGTTAAACAGCAAGGTTAGAGGATGGCATAACACATTGGTATATGCTTTAATTATTGACGGAGGAATTCCATCCGGAGGAGAACTGTTCATCTTGATATCAGAAGTTGATTCTACGATATCAGATTCAGTAAGCTGGAGGTAATTGAAACTTATATTAGATTCTGGGGTAAAATTAGGACCCACGCTTGAATTATCAGAGTGTGACTTTTGAAAAAGAAATGGGCGAATAAATTGGCTATATCTATATTAGAAGTAGCCATCGCTGTTCCTTTGTGCATACATGATGGAAAAGTACCAACACTATCCCTTTTGGATTTACAGTATTTCCAAAAGGCATTAACATTATTTGGTACATTATTTTCAATATCACGAATGTATGTAAGGTGGTCATTTTGAATGAGTTTATTTGCAGTCTTCTCTTAATTTAGAGAAGATGTTACAGTCTTTAATACATCCAGTATTCTTGAATTTTGTATGTGCAAGACGTTTATTTTTAATTAAGTCAATTAACGATGGCGAAAAACCATTTAGGGAAATGTGATTTTAATTTTCTCCTAAGTGGAACATGTTTATGTAAAATATTGTATATTTCATAGAAAATATCAACAGCACTATCAATACAATGATATTCTAAATAGTATACCCAATTTACACTGCTTATTTCATTACAAATAGCATTATGATTACAGTTCGTAAAGTCCAGATAAAATTCCTCATTAGAAGCATTATTAGCAATTGCAGCATCAAAGTCGATATGCAACGGCGGGTGATAAACATCAAGTTTACATATAGGGTCGCCTATGACGCAACTTATATTAGGATTATTAGAAAATATTAGATCTAAAACATTACAAGTACTATTTACGTTGTTATTAAATTGATATAACCCATTGCTCATAATACCATCACACAAAACCCGGGCACAAGCACTTTCAACACTAGTTGGTAAGAATCCCACGCAGTCATCTTCTGGAATCCATCCGACACTAGATAACTTGAAATTGCCAGCCTCGAATAAAGTAAGATCTTCATATTTATGGATGATGTCTGATATTATATTTACAAGTTCAGAATGAGTATCCTCGTGAGATCGTGGAGGCAGATAAACATAGCCAATAATTTAAGAATAATTAATTAAAATCCAAATCTCCTCCCGATTTCGAGTATTGATTGATATTATTGACGAATGTATATTCTTCTTCACAGCGATAAAAACCCCGCCACCTCTGCTAGTATCATTCGCATCATAATCACGATCACAACGATGTAAAATATAACGATCATCAATAATTTCATTATCTGAAATATTGTGATGTAACCATGGTTCAGTTACGCATATAATATCATAATCATTTGCTAGTGTATTATTATAAAATTCGAAGAGTTTTGTTCTGAGACCACGCACATTTTGATAAAATATAGATAAATTACTTATATTTCTATTTGTTGTAACCCGGCAGTTTGAAAATAGCGGTTTTAGCGAGATATAATTAATAAATGAATGTTGGAATAATTACAATCGAAATCTTCAATTAATTTCTCAATAAATTAAATAAAAAGAATTTGAAAATAATTAATGAATTATTGTCTCTTTTGCATCTCTGACATTTTTGACTTACGTTACGAAAGTACTTAAAACAACTACTTCTCTGACATGTCTCGCGGGGACATTGAATTACATAATGGACACTCGCTTTTGCATATTTATTAATTATTTTCAAATTATTTTTATTTAATTTATTTAAATAATTGAGACCAAGCGAATGAATACTCTTTTCTATTGAATTTCTGGCTTAATAAGTGGCGAAACTTATTGAAATATAATCAGTTTTAATCAGAAGTTTGCACTTGTGATTAATTCACTTGCGACTAATTTCTTTCCATAGCTGGATAGGATTCAAATCGAGAATTTGTACGCCTTATTTGAATACTTTCATAACAAGGGATTTATGATCGGGATTTCAACTGATTCGTATTCAAATCACAAAAAATGGTGATGTACCCATCATGGTACTGCTACGCAATGATTTTGGGCGCCGGTTCGCTCAGGCTCAGGGTTGCGGGAAACACAGTATTTTTTAGTAAAAGACTGATTTAAACATACAAATGAATTCTAGTTTATTTCTTGATAACAATGCTAACAAAAGAAAAACAACATAACGCAACCGTTTACAACAAAGTATTTAGCTTACCTAATACCAGGCTGGGTAAATCGTTTAGTATCACAAACAATTACAAATCGCACCAAAGGTTGTCAACAATTGTTTTAAGAAATTCGCGGTTCGCACAAGTGATCACAAAGAACGTCGTGAAGCAAATGGCTGAGCTCTGTTAAGAGGTCGGTTAAAGAAAACAATGCGCACAAAAAAGTAACAAAATAATTTAGCGCGAATATTCAAAAATGTTAAGGAATAATAATTACGCTACAGTACTTTCCCCGGTGAATTCGGTCAAATAAGTTTTTGATTGAAAATTTAATGGAAAAGGAAAAAATGATTGATTGAATTGATTGAAAAAATGGATTGTTGTCTTTTAAAGTTAAAGCTGAGTACTTGAAAGGATTTTAAAATTTATTGTGTTATTTCTTACCTTACAATGACTTGATAAAATTTCTTCACATCATTTTTCCTTTCATGCGGATTCAAATACATATTTCTGATATTAGATTTTAGTTAGTTTTAATTAACAGCAGAAAGACCGAAATGTAGCCCAGACAGACTAATATCAAAATATAGTGTTTATATTATTGTTGTAATGTGTTTGCTACGCAAATGACAGTCTAGGTGATTTTCTTTTCATATGAACACTTGTCCAACACGCATATTTTGTTGCCTACTCACCCATCTGCAATCATTGTTGATCACCCTATTTTATTTTATTTTTATGGCCAATTTATGACTGTTTAAAGACAGCTCTGTTTGATGGGCTTAAAAGCATCTCTTATAAGAATTATTTGCAACACCAATTGTTTATTTATTTATTTTAAAGTCTTTTTGTCGAAAGGGTCTTCCTATAAAGATATAAAGCAGTTTGATTGGCTCAATTAAAACGCATGATATTTAAATTGGTTCATCTTTATTTTTATAGCCTATTTAAAGACAGTTATTTCAAAGAAAGCCCACTAACTATAAATTCTTCGCATTAGTTTTCACACCACAAAATATGGTATGTATAACCCTATTGATCGTATGATGAGGTATGCGAACGATTTGTCTACCAATTCAAACTTTATGCTCTTCACTTCTTCATTTGCAGTTTTCACAGCCCATTTACGCCGCATGGATATTTCCCATCTCATTCATATTACATATTTTTTTTTTATCTATATTTTTTATTATCACTTGAAGATAGGAATAAGCCGGTTGCATTTTGTTTTCACAATGAACTGTTTGGGATTGATAAATAATTATTTTGATGCGTATTATTTTTATTTTGTATTTTGTCGTAATTTGTGATTGGTAATTTGCCTTTTTTTTTATACATATGTTTTATAATCTTTTTAGAGCGTCACACTTTTCTTATAATTTTTTTTAATATGTAATTATAATTGTAATTTGGAAATGGAGATTCCGTTAATAAAGTAAATTGAAATTGAAATTGAAATGGAAAGCCTACTAGATTACTCAATAGAAATGTAAACTACACTTCTGTTAGTTGAGTTACGTGAAGATGATAAATATAAAGAAAGATAAGATCTAAATAAATAAAAGTATGTTGTAATATATAATTTACTTGTCTCAATAAATATCTTTGTATAAATGCATCTCTAAAACTACAGATTAGGAAAACAGATAGGAAAAACAATAGGAGATTTTAAGAGGGGCGTTGTCACTCTTCATAATCATTACAGCGGTAAAACTCTCAAGTTATATTTTTGATTTTTTGAAAATTTGATATATTTAGACGCGTGGTGCAAATAAATTATTTAAACAAAATGGAAAAAATAGTACTCTGGATTTTTTTAAAATATCTTCTTTAGTGTACATATAGAACAAAAAGTTCATCCTGAAGTTATATTTTTAATTTTTTGAAAATTACATATCGCAAAAGAAAATAGTGAAAATTAATTATTTAAACAGAATTGAAAACATTAATACTCTTGAAATTATCTAAATGTCCGATTTAGTATACAGGCAATACATCTAGCACAAAAAAATCGATCCTAAAATGCTTCCAAGATTAAGTTTTTATATTTTTTAATTCTGGTACATTTTCAATGGATAATAAAAAGTTTACTTTAAAATTACCATTACGATATTGTATTTAATGAATTTAATAATTATTTGCAAGCCGAATTTTAAATTTATGGAATTAAATTTAAAACATTACATCACATGGTGGAGGCGAAGGGAATCGTGGCTGGAAATCTATTGCTAACTTCTCATAGGTCCTTTATTGTGGAAACATTGCATCAATTGTTTCGCCAACATCTGGCATCTACAACATTCATAGAATGATCAACAATGATTGCAGATTGATTTAGCTAAACAATTGTAGCAGTGTAAACATGGTGGAGGTGGGGGATTCGTGGCTGGAAATTTATTGCTAATATTGCTAACTTCTCATAAGTCCTTTATTGTGGAAACATTGCATCAATTGTTTCGCCAACATTCTGGCATCTACAACATTCATAGAATGATCAACAATGATTGCAGATTGATTCGGCTAAATAATTGTAGCAGTGTAAACATGGTGGAGGTGGGGGATTCGTGGCTGGAAATTTATTGCTAATATTGCTAACTTCTCATAGGTCCTTTATTGTGGAAACATTGCATCAATTGTTTCCCCAACATTCTGGCATCTACAACATTCATAGAATGATCAACAATGATTGCAGATTGATTTAGCTAAACAATTGTAGCAGTGTAAACATGGTGGAGGTGGGGGATTCGTGGCTGGAAATTTATTGCTAATATTGCTGACTTCTCATAGGTCCTTTATTGTGGAAACATTGCATTAATTGTTTCGCCAACATTCTGGCATCTATAACATTCATAGAATGATCATCAATGATTGCAGATTGATTTATCTAAACAATTGTAGCAGTGTAAATATGGTAGAGATGGGAGATTCGTGGCTGGAAATTTATTGCTAATATTGCTAACTTCTCATAGGTCCTTTATTGTGGAAACATTGCATCAATTGTTTCGCCAACATTCTGGCATCTACAACATTCATAGAATGATCAACAATGATTGCAGATTGATTCGGCTAAAAAATTGTAGCAGTGTAAACTGAAAATCTTAAAAAAAAATTGTTTTTATATAGTTGTGAATATATATATATATATTCGATTGATGGGGCAGTCAATCATTGAAATTTATAGTTAATTTCTTATTATTGTTATATTTATTAACTACTTTATAATTTTTTTTTTTTTGATTGATTTCCCCAATCATTGAAATTTATAGTAAATTTCGTATTATTATTATATTTATTAACTAGCTTATAATAATTTTTTTTTTTTCGATTGACTGCTCCAATTATTGAAAATTATTGTTAATTTCTTATTATTGTTATATTTATTAACTAGCTTATAATATTTTTTTTTCGATTGACTGCCCAATCATTGAAATTTATAGTTAATTTCGTATTAATATTTATTACCTAGCTTATAATAAATTTAAAACTGACGATATAAATGAAGAATGTGCATGTCTGAGCATTCCCGCATACCGGAAATACAAACTTGTATACCTCACAGACTATTTCCATAAACCAATAAAAATATCGCGTTGCCATAACAATGGGAAAAGTTCAAAGGAAATCCGCGTCCCGGGAAAAGCCGGCTGTTCCGTTCACGCTTGGAGAGAATGAAAACCTCTGGGACGGTGGGGAAGGCAGGGAAGCAGGAGAGCTCTCACTCCCGACTGAATTCCTATCAACAACGTCAACTGTTTATCCAATTTTTCCAAAGAAACGTTTTAAATGTAAAATAAATAAAGTAATAACGTTTCAAATGGATTGAGAGAGAAATTTAATAAAATATCTTTGTGTTGTTTTTATTTGGATTAATTCTAATAGGTTTCAACATGAATGTTAAAATAAATTGAAAAGAGTATTTATTCACTTAGTCACAGTTATTTAAATATATTAAATAAAAATGATTTGAAAATAATTAATAAATTATTTTCACATTTAGCTCTGTGACTTTTGACTTACGTAAGTACGTTAAACAAATGCACATTAAAACAACTACTTCCCGGGCAAATACCCACGCCGGACATTGAATTACATAATGTACACCTGCTGTTGCACATCAATAAAATATTGCATGATGCAACAAATTTTGATTCGAGAAAATTTTAATGTAAAAACAACAAAACTTAATTTAAGGCCATCTGCAGACACGTGTTTCGGGATCTATCCCTCGTCAGTACAGCTATGCCTTACATAATTGTAACTATTCATTGTATCATGTATGTATGTTACTGTATTTAATGGCCTCCGTTAATTAAATAAATAAATAAATAAATAATTTGTTTAACGTACTTACGTAACGTAAGTCAAAGGTCACAGAGCTAAATGTGAAAATAATTTATTAATTATTTTCAAATCATTTTTATTTAATATAATGTTAAAATAATATAGTAATATTCCTATCCAGAAAAATATTCTCATTTTGTTTGTTATCCCAGTCAAGGTTTATTGTTTTCACTTCTGTCTCTTTTTGCCCGAAGCAAAAATTGAATTATTGCGTAAATAACACATGACTGTGTATCGATTTTTCATGATAAATAATTAGTTTTCAGTAATTTTTGAAAATATTTTCATACAGGCGTGTTCCTAGGGAAGCTTTGGTCTGCCCTAGGCTGTTTTCCTCGGAAAGTCCGAAGGATAATTGCGTAAATAACACATGACTATGTATGTTCCCTGTTTTCCTAGGGAAAATAATTAATGAATTAATTGAAAATGCGACATTTGCATTTCCATTCCATTATTCGACTTCAGATGGGAACAGGTTAGCGCTTTGTATCGTCCTCGGGCTCATCACGAATGTCTGTATAAATTGAATATAAGAGAACTTGAAGCATTGAATGGATATTTGATATCACCCGTCTCTGTAACGCACTCGGCTAGAAATCAAAGGACATGGGTTCACATTCCATCGGAGATGTTCCTTTTCACTTATATTTAATTTTATGCAAATGAATAATATGAATTGTTGAAAATTGGGATATAAATTGAATCTCAATTTTCTACAATTCATATTATTCATTTGATTTACAAAACGCGCGTGTATATTCTGCAGAAATCATACAAATAATTCAATCCAAGCAATGAATTAAAGTTAAGTTAGTTTTCCAGTATGCAAACTCAAATCATACAAAAATTTCAATTCAAGCAATGAATTAAAGTTAAGTTAGTTTTCCAGTATGCAAACTCAAATCATATAAAAATTTCAATTCAAGCAATGAATTAAAGTTAAGTTAGTTTTCCAGTATGCAAACTCAAATCATACAAAAATTTCAATTCAAGCAATGAATTAAAGTTAAGTTAGTTTTCCAGTATGCAAACTCAAATCATATAAAAATTTCAATTCAAGCAATGAATTAAAGTTAAGTTAGTTTTCCAGTATGCAAACTCAAATCATACAAAAATTTCAATTCAAGCAATGAATTAAAGTTAAGTTAGTTTTCCAGTATGCAAACTCAAATCACATAAAAATTTCAATTCAAGCAATGAATTAAAGTTAAGTTAATTTTCCAGTATGCAAACTCAAATCACATAAAAATTTCAATTCAAGCAATGAATTACAGTTAAGTTAGTTTTCCAGTATGCAAACTCAAATCATATAAAAATTTCAATTCAAGCAATGAATTAAAGTTAAGTTAGTTTTCCAGTATGCAAACTCAAATCACATAAAAATTTCAATTCAAGCAATGAATTAAAGTTAAGTTAGTTTTCCAGTATGCAAACTCAAATCACATAAAAATTTCAATTCAAGCAATGAATTACAGTTAAGTTAATTTTCCAGTATGCAAACTCAAATCATACAAAAATTTCAATTCAAGCAATGAATTAAAGTTAAGTTAATTTTCCAGTATGCAAACTCAAATCATACAAAAATTTCAATTCAAGCAATGAATTAAAGTTAAATTAGTTTTCCAGTATGCAAACTCAAATCACATAAAAATTTCAATTCAAGCAATGAATTAAAGTTAAGTTAATTTTCCAGTATGCAAACTCCTGAACAACTCTTCTCGATTATGCTAATTATAATCCAAGGCATGAATTAACGTTAGATATTTAATTATTTTATTTCTTGCAGATCCGAAGAGGACGACTGCTGCACACCTCCCACCTCCACCTGAGGCCCGCTCGAAATGGTAAGTAGCCGCGCGGCGAGAAGGTATGCCCCGTGCCTCCGCGTTCAGTCCGGTCCGGTCGAGTTCAGTTCGTGCGTCGCGAACGTGAAAGGGTACCATACATACCTCCGGCTGACCGCGCGGCTAACTGTACATACATGCCCGTACATAGATAATAAGATAATAGCAATGGCCGCCTAATTTGCCCTGGAATACAACTTGGGTTTCTAATTTTTAATTTTCGGTACAGTTCATTGTGTTGGTATACGCATATCCCGGTGTGTCTTATGTTAAACACCTAGTGTTTTATGTTATGTGTGTTTGTGTGTGATTTTTTTGCTGCTTAACTGGATTTACTCTTGCATACGTGTTGTTTTTTTTGTTAATCATGGTGAGTACGAATTGATTTTAAAATTTCTGAACATTGGTATTCGTCGGCCAGCTTTGTATGCTAATAAGAATATAATTAAAACGTCGTTTAAAACCTTCAGTATGCGTAATATAATCATACTGAATAACCCCTCATTAACGGTATAAATAAATTAAATATGCACAATTCACAAAGTCATAAAAATTTATACATATTTATATAAATATAGCTGAAATGGAAAATTTTAATAATTGAAACACTTTTTTACTTTGTATAACTCGAAGAATTTATTAAAATTGAATTACAATGTATAACAAAGTACAAGCCTCAACAATTAACAAGTTAAAAAATGGAAAATAATTAACAAACAAAAAATCATTTTGGAACTTAAATAAATAAATATGCGAAATTTCGTGTTTTCTGGCCATTAAATTCTTTGCTTTAAAAAATGTGTGAAAGACAAAAAAATACCCGATCGCTCATTTTCGTGTTATTTTCAATTCATTTCATTTATGGTAAATCACCTTTATACAGAATAATAACAATATTCAAAATGTTTAGATTTTAAACCAGAAAGAATGAATTTTGTGAGGATTTTTTGGTATTTTGAAAATTGAAATATTAGAATTTTTTCGGAGGTATGAAAATTATTGGAAATTTTCTTTAAATATTTTCCTCTAAGAATATACAAAAAAACAAAAAAAAAAAGCCAGCCGCAATTATTTTAATGTAAAATCAGGAAAGACAACTTTTTTTGCGAAATGTCTTGTTTTGGCAATGCAAAACATTACAATTTGAAAATTTTGAGTCATTATAATTGCATTGTAAAAATGTTATTGATAATCTGTGCTTTAAGATTATGTAAAAAACACCCGCAACCATAGTTTTTGAGTTATTTTAAGCAAAATAAAAGACGAAAATTTGCATATTCTTTTTATCCTACAAAGGGCTGAATCCCTATAGAGAGATAGACTAAAGTCTACTGAACTCAAATATGTGCGCTAAAAGTCTTTATTTTGTTCAGAAATATTTTTTATGAATTTTTAAATTCAGGCGGAAAAGTTCCAAGGGCTACCCTTTCCAACAAAATTCATCAAAAATTTATTTTGTGCTACAAAGGGCTGAAACCCTCTAGAGGGATAGATTAAAGTTTACAGAACTCAAATATCTGCGCCAAAAGTCTTTATTTTGTTCAGAATTATTTTTTATGAATTTTTAAAGTCAGGCGGAAAAAATCAAAGATGTACCCCTGCCAACAAAATTCATCAAAAATTCATTTTGTGGTACAAAGGGCTGAAACCCTCTAGACGGATAGATTAAAGTTTACAGAACTCAAATATCTGCGCCAAAAGTCTTTATTTTGTTCAGAATTATTTTTTATGAATTTTTAAAGTCAGGCGGAAAAAATCAAAGATGTACCCCTGCCAACAAAATTCATCAAAAATTCATTTTGTAGTACAAAGGGCTGAAACCCTGTAGACGGATAGATTAAAGTTTACAGAACTCAAATATCTGCGCCAAAAGTCTTTATTTTGTTCAGAATTATTTTTTATGAATTTTTAAAGTCAGGCGGAAAAAATCAAAGATGTACCCCTGCCAACAAAATTCATCAAAAATTCATTTTGTGGTACAAAGGGCTGAAACCCTCTAGACGGATAGATTAAAGTTTACAGAACTCAAATATCTGCGCCAAAAGTCTTTATTTTGTTCAGAATTATTTTTTATGAATTTTTAAAGTCAGGCGGAAAAAATCAAAGATGTACCCCTGCCAACAAAATTCATCAAAAATTCATTTTGTAGTACAAAGGGCTGAAACCCTGTAGACGGATAGATTAAAGTTTACAGAACTCAAATATCTGCGCCAAAAGTCTTTATTTTGTTCAGAATTATTTTTTATGAATTTTTAAAGTCAGGCGGAAAAAATCAAAGATGTACCCCTGCCAACAAAATTCATCAAAAATTCATTTTGTGGTACAAAGGGCTGAAACCCTCTAGACGGATAGATTAAAGTTTACAGAACTCAAATATCTGCGCCAAAAGTCTTTATTTTGTTCAGAATTATTTTTTATGAATTTTTAAAGTCAGGCGGAAAAAATCAAAGATGTACCCCTGCCAACAAAATTCATAAAAAATTCATTTTGTGCTACAAAGGGCTGAAACCCTCTAGAGGGATAGATTAAAGTTTACTGAACTCAAATATGTGCGCCAAAAGTCTTTATTTCGTTCAGAAATATTTTATATGAATTTTTAAAATCAGGCGAAAAAGATCAAAGATGTACCCCTTCCAACAAAATTCATCAAAAATTCATTTTGTGCTACAAAGGGCTGAAACCCTCTAGACGAATAGATTAAAGTTTACAGAACTCAAATATCTGCGCCAAAAGTCTTTATTTTGTTCAGAATTATTTTTTATGAATTTTTAAAGTCAGGCGGAAAACATCAAAGATGTACCCCTGCCAACAAAATTCATCAAAAATACATTTTGTGGTACAAAGGGCTGAAACCCTCTAGACGGATAGATTAAAGTTTACAGAACTCAAATATGTGCGCCAAAAGTCTTTATTTCGTTCAGAAATATTTTTTATGAATTTTTAAAGTCAGGCGAAAAAGATCAACTATGTAACCCTTCCAAAAAAAATCATCAAAAATTCATTTTGTGCTACAAAGGGCTGAAACCCTCTAGAGGGATAAATTAAAGTCTACTGAACTCAAATATGTGCGCCAAAAGTCTTTATTTCGTTCAGAAATATTTTTTATGAATTTTTAAATTCAGGCGGAAAAATTCCAAGGGCTACCCCTTCCAACAAAATTCATCAAAAATTCATTTTGTGCTACAAAGGGCTGAAACCCTCTAGAGAGATAGATTAAAGTCTACTGAACTCAAATATGTGCGCCAAAAGTCTTTATTTCGTTCAGAAATATTTTTTATGAATTTTTAAAGTCAGGCGAAAAAGATCAACTATGTAACCCTTCCAAAAAAAATCATCAAAAATTCATTTTGTGCTACAAAGGGCTGAAACCCTCTAGAGGGATAAATTAAAGTCTACTGAACTCAAATATGTGCGCCAAAAGTCTTTATTTCGTTCAGAAATATTTTTTATGAATTTTTAAATTCAGGCGGAAAAATTCCAAGGGCTACCCCTTCCAACAAAATTCATCAAAAATTCATTTTGTGCTACAAAGGGCTGAAACCCTCTAGAGAGATAGATTAAAGTCTACTGAACTCAAATATGTGCGCCAAAAGTCTTTATTTCGTTCAGAAATATTTTTTATGAATTTTTAAAATCAGGCGAAAAAGATCAAAGATGTACCCCTTCCAACAAAATTCATCAAAAATTCATTTTGTGCTACAAAGGGCTGAAATCCTCTGAAGGGATAGATTAAAGTCTACTGAACTCAAATATCTGCGCCAAAAGTCTTTATTTCGTTGAGAAATATTTTTTATGAATTTTTAAAGTCAGGCGAAAAAGATCAAAGATGTACCCCTTCCAACAAAATTCATCAAAAATACATTTTGTGCTACAAAGGGCTAAAACCCTCTAGAGAGATAGATTAAAGTCTACTGAACTCAAATATGTGCGCCAAAAGTCTTTATTTCGTTCAGAAATATTTTTTATGAATTTTTAAAGTCAGGCGAAAAAGATCAAAGATGTACCCCTTCCAACAAAATTAATCAAAAATTCATTTTGTGCTACAAAGGGCTGAAACCCTCTAGAGGGATAGATTAAAGTCTACTGAACTCAAATATCTGCGCCAAAAGTCTTTATTTCGTTCAGAAATATTTTTTATGAATTTTTAAAATCAGGCAAAAAAGATCAAATATGTACCCCTTCCAACAAAATTCATCAAAAATTCATTTTGTGCTACAAAGGGCTGAAACCCTCTAGAGGGATAGATTAAAGTCTACTGAACTCAAATATGTGCGCCAAAAGTCTTTATTTCGTTCAGAAATATTTTTTATGAATTTTTAAAGTCAGGCGGAAAAGTTCCATGGGCTACCCCTTCCAACAAAATTCATCAAAAATTCATTTTGTGCTACAAAGGGCTAAAACCTTCTAGAGGGATAGATTAAAGTCTACTAAACTCAAATATCTGCGCCAAAAGTCTTTATTTCGTTCAGAAATATTTTTTTATGAATTTTTAAATTCAGGCGGAAAAGTTCCAAGGGCTGCGCCTTCCAACAAAATTCATCAAAAATTCATTTTGTCCTACAAAGGACTGAAACCCTCTTTATTCATGCAATTTAAAAAAATCACAGCTTCAAATTCTTTTGATTTATCGTAATGAAACTTTGTGGACATTTTTCTTCAAAGTTTGTGTATTAAGAATATATATATATAAAAAAAAAAACAGAAAACAACATCCATATTCAGTTATTTTAATGTTAAGCTAGAAAAAACGTAACGTAAGTCAAAAGCAACAGAGCTAAATGTGAAAATAATTTATAAATTATATTCAAATCATTTTTTTAATATATTCAAATAACCAAGTGAATAAATACTCTTTTTTAATTATTAAATCCCTAATAAATTCATAAAATTCCGCAAATATTTACTAAACATTTTCCCAATTTCCCGAGGAACGTGTTTGCGTTACCGTTATTCGACTTTTATTAAATCCGGATTCGCGCCGCCTAATTTTATTTACAAAATAAATCCCCAATTTGCTCCTAATTGCCAGATTCTTGTAATTCACCAAACGCAACTCAACAGGTAGCTAATTATCTTCCTTTAAGATGTCTTTGGGGTTAATGCCAGGTACATTTCAGCTTCTAATTCCCTTAATGAGAATTATAATAAAATTATGTCAACCCGTTGAAAATTACATCTGTATAGGGTGGCCCAAATTGCGTGTTACTATGGGGAATCTCGGTTATTAGAAGATATAGGAAAAAAAAGGGATGGTGCATCCTCGAGCTCTTTTATTGAGACAAACTCAACTGAAAACAAAAATTAACTGTCGTCTTTTTTTTAAGTTATAGCCAAAAATTCAATATTTTCCATTTTCGATTTTTATTAATATCTCATTTATTTATTATTTTACCGAAATGAGAGAATTGAAGGAGAATTGAAAGAATTTACATATTTTTGTTATCTGCATTAATTTAGAAGATACAGCACAAAGATAATATACCAATTTGTTCCACCCTGTACAGTCAACATTTGTGTTTTGTGTAAAACTGTTGGTAATTAAATCCTCATTGTTTTAAGCATTCCATCAATTAAAATTAACCACTAATTACTTCAAAAAATTTTTATTATACAACAATTTACTTAATTAATAAAATCCTACACAAATATAGATAAAAAGCTATGAGCGGTATCTAGCGAGTCCCATTAATGGAATTCCTGGAATCAAATCAAAATGTGAAAAATCGTTAACCGTTAAGGCGGAATTCATCTGAATTATGAACTAAAATAATTGATTGCTGTCTTGTTATTGAAAATAATATATTAAAAAAAAACTTTTATTTAAAATTTTTTATAATTTATATTTATGGAGATATATACATCGGTATTGTATACATTCTTTGTTTTCTTAATATTTTTAATATTTATTTATTTTTGGAGATAAATCCCTGTTTCGATATGAGTGTCTGATAAAAAAATTGTTTAAACAAAAACACGACATATGTGGCATTTTTTTATTGTTTTATACTATAAAAAAAGCCCTAATAAACATATATGGCCAATAAAATCAAAAATCGACAGCGCCCAACAATGACTTTTGACATTTTGAAAATTATACAAATTTCATTGAATTCTTACTGCAATAATTTACTGAAAATAAATGTTTTTAAGTTGTTAGAGTGTCTAAGGCGTTTGATTATTAATCGATTAACACTATTTTGTAAATAATTGTTTGAGATAATATCAAAATTTTATGTTTAGTCAGATGGTGGAGGCGCCGGATTCGTGGCTAACTTCTCATCGGCCACATCAGTCATTTTTTTATATGGGAATATTTAATGTAGAGAAAAATGTTATGTTAAATAAAATGAAACAAAGATGATTCACACATTTGCAGTTATTTAAATTACAATGAAATTAAACAAGAAACATTTCTGGCAATGATCAATAAAAATTTGCAATTGGGAAAAAGGGATTGTTCAAATTTTATTGATCATTGCCAGAAATTTTTCTTGTTTAATTTCATTGTAAAATGTTTATGTAATATAAGGCCATATGCAGACAAGTATTTCTGAATTCATCCCTCGTCAGTACAGTTTTGCCCTATAATCTCTTAAAACGCAATGTATGCTTGTTTAATTGTAGAATTTTAATAATCTATTTATAATAATTTATGTTAGCTAACTACTTGTTAATGAATCAATAATGCAACGCTATTGCTAACACCTCGTGAAAATAGGCCACGGCATGTTATCAGACATTTTCCAACTTTTATAGTTCGAAATCATCTACAAAACATCCAATTCGGGTCACCTTGCACACAAAGGATTTTTTCACGCGATTCATTTCAAACAACCGATATTGCGTCGCTGTATTAAAATTATTCATAATAATTCACACATAATAATAATAATAATAATAACACAAAAACGAGAAAAATATTTCCCGCTAGCTGAAGAAATAAAAAGGATATGGAAACAACGACAAGTCAAAATAATACCTATTGTAGTATCAGTTACGGGAGTCATACCCAAAAATACTACTGAAAACATAAAGACCCTGAGACTACAAGAACGTATAATTACACAAATGCAGAAATCAGTAATAATTAACACATGTAGTATAGTCAGGAAATTCCTCAACCTTCACAACAACAAAATCTAATATACATATCCTCAGACTTGGTAAAATCCCGTCTGAACGATACCTAGACCAAACCAATATGTTTGGAAAACGATATAATAATAATAATAATAATATAAGCTTTATTGTCCAACAGGAAACCCAATTACAGAACAATACGAGATATCAATAGAAAAATATACATAAATACAAATGAAATAAGAGTAAAAAAGGACGTTATATTTTGAATGACGGTGAATATATACATTTATCATTTAAATGAAAATGTCTTCGTAATACTCTTCTGAGCACTTGCACAGTACATGCACATAGGTGTATATATAAAAATTCCTGAATGAAATCACATTTCCGACTTTTCATCATCAAGAAAATAAATCAGCACCGCGAAACACGCTTTAAATGCACATAATCATAAAAATAATTCCCCGCTCATTTAATACCAATAAATTATTCCGGTATTAATAACAGCATTTATAGCATATGATAACGCATTTTTCCCTCGCCGCGAAAACATTTTGTTGTATTAGAAAAAAAAAAACGCGATTAATTAACTTGTTGCAGATCACGATGATAGCGAATACATTTCCCGATCGTCTTCGTCTCCGCGAAAATTAATTAGTGAAATATCTCGTTTAATAACCTCGAGCCGATTTATATATAATGTGCGTAATTTATTAACGCAGCGATATCGCAGTTATTTTTTATGTGTTGTTGCTCCGATTAAAATGCGAATCAAAGTACAGATGTGAGTCAGAAACGGGGTGATTAATGATGTGTTACGTATTGTGTTAATAATCGATTTTTATCTATTAATGCTCTTTATCAATCGTTGGTGCTAGATTTGGAATTTTTTGTTGGTGCGTTAATCGAAATAATACGTCAATTTGTTTAGCGTAGGCTCGGGATTTGATACAGCCGTGGAACAATCTAAATTCTTATCAATTTCAACCTGTTTGTGCGTTGAAATAAATAAACGATTCGATTTTTAGTTTAGTGTTACTATCAAAACGGTAAATTCGAGCGATAACGTGTTAATAAACGGTGAAATCAGAATCGAATAGTTTATTTATTTCATCAGATAATTCCTTAAATATACTCAGAAAAGAAAACAGTATTCATTCACTTGTTTAACGTACTTACGTAACGTAAGTCAATAGTCACAGAGCTAAATGTGGAAATAATTTATTAATTATTTTCAAATCATTTTTATTTAATATAACATACTCAGTTTAGGAATGCGGTTTTGTAGAAAGAGTAAGCTATATAATTGTAATGAGGCTGACAAAAACATAATAAAATAATAGATAATTATTAATTAATTCATTTATTTACGGAAATCTCCTTCCTACAAAAACTGTAAACATTTACATAAATCATCATAAATAATAATACACAAATAAGTCAACTATTCAACATAAACTTTGAACATCTTTATCCCAAGTGATTTTACAATTCAAAATTATATTGTTTTCTATTGAAAAACGGTATAAAAAAACATCCGCATAAGGACCATTTTACTTACTCAAGAATTCTCGTGGAAAGTTGTGCGAGAATTATATATAAAAATTTCGCTATAATTCTATATATAAAAATATATTTCCTCCTCTTTTACACAGCAAAGAATTATTCTGAAAATAAGCAGAGCCGGTTGTTTTAATCATCTAATACAAAAAAACGCGCCATTGTGTAGTATGCTATGCTTAACATTATTAGGAGGCTGTTTTATATAATTATTTTCTAGATTATTTTGAACATGTTCAATATTTTTCTCGCGAGAATTCTCGCAAGAAATATATTATAAAAATCGCTGTATTGCACTTGAGCGAACTTATAATATTTTTCTATATATAATTATATTATGATTTTATGCGAGAATTCTTGTGTGTGTAAAACGGCCCTAAGCGACGAACTTGTCAAAAAGATGAAAGGTTACTAAGACACAACATAAAATAGGGTCGAACTATTAGTCGTATTTTTACTGCTAACAAAAGAAATTATCTAAACATTAGATGATTCAACAAAATCAATTAAAACCAAAGTGTTTCATTATTGTCAGTTGCTATATATAATAAAGTTATAATATATTCTCTTAAATTATTTAAATAAATGCGTTTACCTCGGTATCGGTATTTCTCCGGGGTTTCCACATTAAATCGTTACGGAATTACAAAAAAAAAAAACAGAAACAGTTCCACGCACATGCAAGACGAAAACCCGTCTTGTATTTCCACAAAATCAAATGAAGTCCTAATCTCCTTTTAACGGTTTCTATAATTAAGGCCAGATAACAATCCATTCCGTCCGCGCGCGTTCCTATGTATGTGGATTGGATTTCGTAATAGGTTTTAGATATTCTCGCAATGTAGATAATCGGAAAATCTACAATTTAGTGGGAATTTAATGTTTATTCAGACGAAATTTTCATTATCGGTAAATTAAGTGTCTGTATTTCGTGAAATGATGAATTATTTATTAATGAATTAATTCTGTTAATTTTTCTTTATTTTAATCATATATATAACATCTTTATTTCTGCAGACAATTTTATATACAATAAATTAACAATATAATTCTTATAATATGTTATACGTTGTCCTTAGAAAACGGCTATCGACCATCGGTCTTTCTGCCTATTTCAATCATTATATCCAGTTATTGATAATGATCGTAAGAAAATGTGAAGTAAGGAAAGAACTTGGTTTGATTTAATGATATACTACACTTTCACCAATTATAAAAAAATATTTATTAGAACGTTTGTGAAATTATTTTTATAGTTAATTTGAAAATAGCAGAGAAGTATGGAATTTAAGGAATGTAAGAATAGTTTTGCTGTATACAGGGTGATCAACAATAATTGCAGATTGATAGGTAGGCAACCAAACACGCATGTTGGGACAACTGATCATAATTCCCTAGATTGCCATTGGCGTAGCAAACATTCCCGAAATAAATTAAATATTTAATAATAACTATATATTTAGTTATTATAATTTTAATTAAATATACAATGTGATCCAGTGATTCTCGACCATATTTAAACAATTTTGACAATGGTTGACTTGGAAGGGCAATCAACCCTATATACAGCCAACATCTCTTCACGAATAATTTTTGGAGGTTTTCCTTGTTCTGTTAGGATTTTTATAACAGCGCGGTATTCGATTTTAGTCATTTCGATGCGCGACTTATAAACTGATAGATTACAAAATTAATAATGCTGCAATTGTTTTCTAAATTGCCATACAAGTTACCAAGGCATATGTGATTAAAGAACAACATAATCGAAAATTGCATCATAATTCAAAATAGTCGAGTTCGGGAATATAAATAGATGGAAGTATAAAAAAATAACGTTTACCACTTCCAAAAGACGATATAGCGATTTTGTCCATACATCGTTCTTTAACGGATCGAAATATTTATCCCAATATTGTTCAACACTATCGAGTAAGGTAAAGCTGAAATCTCTTCCTTTGTAAAATGCCGTGTGGACAAACCAGGCAAATCCTTTTTAAACGTAGTTCTTAAGCGAAGTTATCCACATCGTAATGTAACAACAATTTGATTAATGGATATACTTTTATCAACGCTAACTTTTGTAAGTCAAACAAGAATAAAACATGTAATTATTTTATTTACTACACTTCGTCTATACCATTTATATTTATGTATTCCACACAGCGCTAGATATGTAAACAAAGTATAAATCAGCAGATGACACGATGTTTGTTTGAGCGGCTCGCCTCTCCGATCTAATAATAAAACCCGCGAACAGATCCAGACAAACCGTCCTTAAACGGCGGCGGAGTTCTTTGTTTCGCTTCTTTTCGCGATCATTTCATTTGTTTCTTTATTTTCGCGTAATTCTCAATCCACAAAAGTTGGCAGACATTCCTCCTTTCCTCGGTGCGCGGCCAAGATAATAAATGCGGCAAAGTCAAGGTGAATCGCATTCCCGCTGCAACAAAATACCGAGCCGTAAATTTATTTTTATTGTGTTGCTCAATCCATATAAATTACACCTCGCTCGATACTGACAAACAATATTGAGATGGATATTGCGATCGGTTAAAGGAGGATATTAAATTTGTTTTGAAACTGTTTTCCAGAGAATGAGAATAGTCGGATGAATAAAACATATAAAACATAAGTTTTAGTGGTTTTCAGTATGAGCGGGTTGAATTTTTAATGGGAGATTGAATGACTTTTGTTTGATGACAACTAATGTCATGAATATATATATATATATATATATAAATCTTTATTGGCATATTGTTTTTAACAAAGTAATAATAATAAATAAATACAATAAATAACTAACATAAAAATAAATTCTTCTGCCAATTGGTTATCGACCGTTGGTTTTGTAGGCGTCTGTCCTTGTCAGTTGCTGTGTCAAAAAGGTTTTGTTCGCTAATGTCGTCCATTGTCTTATGAAATGAATTTACTTGTCATGAATATTTAATTGTAATGCAGTAATTAAAAAACCTTTACATTAATTATTATGTATAAATCACAAATGTCGAAAAAAACTGTCTTTCCATCCTTACATTTAAAATGATAGGAACATTTATTTATTTAAGTCCAGAATTACGACTTACCGCCGTCGGAGCTGCAGATACCAATCAGACAAATCACAAATTAATATCGAATACTAATCTCCAAATTCGAGTAAGCTTCAGTCTAATTGAGCAAAGAAGAGAATCTACTATTCTACCAAAGAAGTGGGTACAATCTACACTATGGAAGATGGCAATTATTTGGACTGTTACTAGAGTACTTATTAATGAAGGATTGGTCAAGGGAGGAAAAAGTGACGTCTGACAAGTGCCAGATGTAGATCGGGTGAGAGAGAATGGAAGTTAAGGATAGGAGAAAAATATAGTAGATGTCTGTTGTGCGGGATTGGTAGGGATAATTCTGCATTTAGAGCAAAAATGCAAGGAAGCGCGTTGGGAATGGGCGTACTTCCTTTCGCCACTTTGTAGCTTTTTTAGGCGAAGAATGGTACTTATGGTACAACGTAAAGTATTCGTTCAACCACCTTCATCACCAGCACTTTGGTCTGATGGGGTCCAATAAACCGAAATGGCAATCATCAGTGATCCAAACGCTAGGTAATAGTTGTTGAACAATTCATTAAATGTATCAACAGAATTAAGTTCAATGGGTTTGCTAATTTTACCATAAACCTAAGATCGATCCAAAATTAAAATTTTCTTCAACTAGTAACAGCTTGCCAATGAGCGAAACAGCAATGCCCGAAATATATCAATTTATTTAACCCATTTGGATCTGAAACTTTTTTATCATTCACTTGCAATTGCATATATCGCTCCTATGTGCATCAGGCATCATGGGAAACATGAAAATTAAATTTATGTGTTTCTCAGAAATGGATGTCCTTTTAAAAGGACATTAGAACTGTCTTTAAAAAAACTAAAGTACTTGTAGAAACGTTATAAAATAATACAGAGTAGAAATAATAATGACAATTTTCAGAAATCAATGAAAATTGAGAAAACAATCTTTTGGATGCAACTTAATATTGTTATTTTGTTGCATCGAAAGTTGTACTTTTTGTGAGGCAAAGAACATCTGTTCGGCTTCTCCTGGTGAATGATAATATGGTCAATTTCATCGAAATGAGAATGCTCTTTATATGAATGTCATTTCTTAAACGGACCACGTTTCTTGATTGTTTCATGTTTCCAGCAGCTCGAAAGCGGTAGAGCGTCTCAAGGTTAGTTGATCCAGTTTTCCACCATGGATTTTATGGAGATCGCCATATCAACGCAATGGTTAACTTGTGGTGAATACCATTTCTTGCAACGAATAGAAATTCTATGTTGGCAAATATTCTGATCACCGCCCATATTTTAATTGTATGACTTTATAAGCAAATGCTGGTTCACATAAATATGCTACCATTGAGAGCTATTGTTTAGCTATACTGATTCACTGCAACAACATTTGAAGCAGATGTAATTTACTCACTGTGTTATCGT
Organism: Philonthus spinipes; assembly: GCA_963082785.1. Lineage (NCBI taxonomy): Eukaryota > Metazoa > Arthropoda > Insecta > Coleoptera > Staphylinidae > Philonthus > Philonthus spinipes. The sequence continues at coordinate 15,814,452 of OY720318.1, read as the reverse complement.
AACAACAATTTTTTTTTTTTAATTTTCGTATTCGTTACTGGAGGTTTTGAAATTTAATTTTCCCGTAGAGTACTAGTGAAGTTTATTTCTCATAAGGTTAATTCCTTCATTAGAGACATCGATGTGAACAAGTTATCGAAAAACAAATGATAATTAATAAATCCACGCGTAAATAAATATCAGCACAATTCAATATCGCTGTAGTGCTTAGTCCCAGCACTTTATATTTATTTGGTATTGTCTTCGTAGAGCCTTGATAGGAGTTAAAATAAACTATATACCCAAGTCGGATTACGACAACCCATAATTTTTATCCCCACCTTACAGGCCTCTCTCTTATAAATGGGTTGCAATTGTACCTTCCAAAATATGGCACCATTGCCTCATCATTCCTGGCATTCCTCTGTATTTTAGATGTGTTTAGGTATTTGAACAAAAATCTGATCTTGATATAGTAATCATCTTTTTGAAATTAATTATTGTCACAGCAGTGAACGTTTGTCATTACGTGTTGAAATGTCTCCCTTGATATTGACGATGAAATAAGTCGATTATTCGTATCCTCTGAGTTTTGCCAGTACAATTTCTTTCTTGATACTGTACAGTATCCAGAACTCTTAAAAATCAATATATTTGATCAATAGTCATATCGCCAGTGCGTTTTTTTTGTGTTACGTAGATAGTAATAGATTTTAAAAGGGAGCTACTAAAGGATATCCTAGATAAAGAATTATATAGTATCGACGTTTTTGCATGTAAATATTTAGCATTATCCAATAGTTTTTTCTTTCTTCTTCGCGCTAATTAATTATTGTATTTTGGCTCTGACAATATTCTTTTATAATGTGTATTATCTTGTGTATTTGCATTATTTACTGGAAAAACTATAGTACTCAAATCCTTAACTCACTGACAAGTGTTTTGTTCAAAAATAACTTGATATATTCGCAAGAGTGAGAGATCTCGACTAGATATTGCGGTGTAAACTCAGGGAAGCGAGATTTTCTACAAATTGGAAATTTAATACTTTGGATGTTGAAAGAGGCATTTCGTCATCAATATCCTAATCTTCATTGTTCTATTTAGAATTGTCCTTGTTAGATATATCGTAACTGTAAACTGGGCAAGTTGTTTATTTCCAAATTATCTTTTTCGCCTGAATCGTCTGTATAATAGTCATTACTGTTGCTGGGAAGCAAAATTAAGATATTATCGAGAGCATCGTGTATATATCCCAAGTTTTATATATCTTGCAGAAGTGATTGGTATGTTCCAATAGCTAGAGATTAAATATCAAATATTCTTCAAATAAATGTTATAGTAAATTCTGAATTGTATAGGTATTGTGATATATGTGGAATGGAACATTATTGCAGGTTACATAGGTCTTGAATTAAAACTGATTATTCACAATATTTTGTAAGAAAACTCACCTCCACTTACGTCACCCATGTTTCCTGTTAAGTCTAATAGTACTTATTCTAAGAAAGCAATAAAACAATCACCTATTACCAATTCTGCAGCCCATGCATAGAAATAGGTTATATTTATCGTGTTTGAGAGCGCCATCTAGAATACAATAGCCCAATCGAAATTAAAGGAATCTGTAACAATCGTTCTGTTTGGGTTAATCAATTGCCAAATAGTACCAGTGTAAACATTTCAAGCAAGCAACAGAATTGTTTACATCAGATCAATCATAATGGAATAGATGATACAAATCTATTGGTACTGATAAATATATTTTCCCCAAGTTTCTTATATTTAATTTAATTCATTTATTTACGGAAATCTCCTTTCTACAAAAACTGTAAACATTTACATAAATCATCATAAATAATAATACACAAATAAGTCAACTATTCAACATAAACTTTGAACATCTTTATCCCAAGTGATTTTACAATTCAAAATTAAGAGTGGTCAGGTAATCTCAGGGGTACATTACAAAATAGAAAATAAATAAATATTGAATAAATAAACATATATATATATATATATATATATATATATATATACAATAATCAAACAATATATTAATAATAATAGAAAATGTATAATAATATTTGAGTAGTAATTTACATAGTAATTCGCCCTTAATTGTTTTTGTTAATAATTAATGTATAAAGCACGTTTATTTACTTTAATTTTGAAGACTGCCAAACAAATATCGAAAAAAACTGTCTTTCCATCCTTACATTTAAAATGATAGGAAAATTTATAGAATTATTATTATTAATTTGTTTTAACCATTTTTGTATTATCTTATGCCTTTTTATTGTCTAATTTCTATATTCATATTATTTTCTCACACTTATCTTAAGTAGTCTTTTATATATTAAACAAGAATTATTTGTTAAAAAACTGTGACCAAGTGAATAAATACTCTTTTCTAGTCTTTTATATATTGTAAAATATATATTTATATAGTGTAAATGGATGTATTTCTGTTGGGCAATAAATTATTATTATTAATAATTAGAGAGAAAGAGAAAATTATCTTTATTACATGGCAGCTATGTTCCATATATTTTTAAAAATAATGTATATTTAATGGATATTTAAAATACATCACTTTCTTTCTAAAATACAAGTTTTTTTATATGACTGCAATTTCGGCAAATCTTCTTATCATTGCAATATTTTTTCGTCCGGCATTTAATGAAACATTTTCGACAATGTAAAGCTTTTTTAGAAAAAATCCATGATCAGATGTTACACTTACATTAAAATTGAATAAAGAAATATTGAAAATGATCAATAAAATTATAGCATTCCCAAAAATTACACATACTAAAATTGTTGACTTTTATTTTTACTTATATGTTTAATTACACTAGTTTCGGCTATTACACAGAATTATTTATTTGAAATTATATAAGTTAACTATATATATATACCCCTACACCACCATTATGGTAGATGGGGATTTTAGATTATATATATATATATATATATATAACTATATATATTATTGTTCTACAAAATAAATACAATGGATTAATTATCCCGGAGCACACAACCAAATAACATACAAGTGAAATATACCAATCATTATTCTATAAAAAAAATGGTGATGGAATAGAAAAGAGTATTTATTCATTCACTTGATCACAGTTATTTGAATATGTTAAATAAAAATGATTTGAAAATAATTAATAAATTATTTTCACATTTAGCTCTGTGACTTTTGACTTACATTACGTAAGTATGTTAAACAAATGCACATTAAAACAACTACTTCCCGGGCAAATAAAATCATTTTATTTAAATGGTGATGGATTCACAATTGTCCTTTTACCAGTGCATTCAGCCAGATAAGTTATTGTTAGTGTCTTTCAAAATTAATTTTTTTTAGACGAATGTTACAGTTGATTTTGCAATTTCTTAACATAGTCTTAGATTAAAAAAATAAAGATTCTATAGCAAAAAATCCCATCTAGCGGTCATAGATCGTTCATTCTTCGAAATTTTCAATCTTATCCAACACTAAAATTGTATGCATATATTATAAATATTTATTTATTTAACCCAACAGCCAAAAGGCCAATTACAGGATAATTTAAATATTACTTTGTATAATTAAAGTACCTAACGGTAGAAAGGAAAAAGATTAAAAAAAATAATAATAATTAAAATAAAGTAACATTAGATAATATCAGCAGCGACCTTATTCTTTGTAATTGTATTTCACTTTCTACAATTTTTTTTTTCCCAATAACTTATTGTATTCAAATAACTCAAATAAATAAATTACGCAACACAAATAAATTTACATTTAAATCTGATACTTTTACGATTGAATTAAACGATTGCGACATTCGTCCCAACTGACTCTCGCATTTCGTTTACGATTAACATTACAATTAACTTGTAAAAGGTTATTTACACGGTTTACGGCGCCAATATAACAGTATCCCTCCGACGTCACGTTTCCACTTTGCGTAAGCACATTGTTGTAATTTACATGACTTGTTACATATACATTTTTTACAATGGAATTGTCGAATTGCGATTTGAATTACGCGTTTACGGGAATTCAGAGTTCTCGGAAGGTGTTTATTTGTTTTACCCGATTGCGATGTGTTTAGAGGAAATTAACCTTCGCCGGTGCGAAATGGGTTCATTTGAAAGGAATTAAATGAGTCAAAATAATTTTGTTGAAATAAAATTAAGTTAAATTAGTGTTAATAGAAAATAGATTTTTTTTAACTTGGTCACAGTTATTTAAATTAAATCCAAAAAAAATAAGATAATTAATTTACTCAATTGAATAATTAATTCATTATTTTAATTATCAATTAAAATATTAATTAATTTAATAATTATTTTCTCTCTAACAATATTCAATTAAGTAAATCAATTTTAAATTTGTTTGTATTTGATTGAATTAGTGTTTTTTTTTTCTCCCCTTATTCCAATTAAATATTTAGCTGATATTAATTAATTTAATAATTATTTTTTCTCTAACAATATTCAATTAAGTAAATCAATTAATTTTAAATTTGTTTGTATTTGATTGAATTAGTGTTTTTTTTTCTTCCCTTACTCCAAAAATAGAGAGATTTCAGATACTCAGTAGGAACCCAACTTAAAGGCAGGTTTTAAATTCCAAATAGAAACATGTGAGGTAAACACACTGATTTTGATCTTCTAAATTGAACATTGAAAAATATAACATTTTTCCTACCCCTAAATTTGTAATGTGTATTTTATATTTTTTCTAACCAAGAAAGTTATGCTTAAAGCAGGTGAAAATTGAAAAATGTTTTCCCCATCCTTATATTTTTCTTAGATTTTTTTTTTCGAAACTGTCAAAATAAGCGAATCGTTTGAACATAACCTAATTGAATTCTCTACAAGTTTTATTATAAACGTTTTTTTTTCTGACTGCTGAAATAATCGAGTTATTAGAATACAATATTTTCTCGCTCGTTTTGACAGCTACGAATAAACCCTTTGTAACCGAAACTGTTGAGAATTTCATTCCGAGCGTCTTTTGTTTGAAAAAGGTTTTCAGAACTATAAAAATAAGCGAGTTATCATTGATTTTGCCGAGGTTATGTTGTCACAACTCACATATTTTGATAGCTAGATTTTTTTTAACGAAAGAGCAAAGTTTATCAAGAAACCATCTTCAAAAGTTACCGTAAATCCTGGAAAAGCAAAGTTCATCAAGAAACCATCTTCAAAATTTACCGTATATCCTGGAAAAGCAAAGTTCATCAAGATACCATCTTCAAAAGTTACCGTAAATCCTGGAAAAGCAAAGTTCATCAAGAAACCATCTTCAAAAGTTACCGCAAATCCTGGAAAAGCAAAGTTCATCAAGAAACCATCTTCAAAAGTTACCGTAAATCCTAGAAAAGCAAAGTTCAACAAGAAACCTTCTTCAAAAGTTACCGTAAATCCTAGAAAAGCAAAGTTCAACAAGAAACCTTCTTCAAAAGTTACCTTAAATCCTGGAAAAGCAAAGTTCATCAAGAAACCATCTTCAAAAGTTACCGTAAATCCTGGAAAAGCAAAGTTCATCAAGAAACCATCTTCAAAAGTTACCGTAAATCCTGGAAAAGCAAAGTTCATCAAGAAACCATCTTCAAAAGTTACCGTAAATCCTGGAAAAGCAAAGTTCATCAAGAAACCATCTTCAAAAGTTACCGTAAATCCTGGAAAAGCAAAGTTCATCAAGAAACCATCTTCAAAAGTTACAGTAAATCCTGGAAAAGCAAAGTTCATCAAGATACCATCTTCAAAAGTTACCGTAAATCCTGGAAAAGCAAAGTTCATCAAGAAACCATCTTCAAAAGTTACCGTAAATCCTGGAAAAGCAAAGTTCATCAAGAAACCATCTTCAAAAGTTACCGTAAATCCTGGAAAAGCAAAGTTCATCAAGAAACCATCTTCAAAAGTTACCGTAAATCCTGGAAAAGCAAAGTTCATCAAGAAACCATCTTCAAAAGTTACTGTGTATCTTTTAAAGGAAAGCAGGAAAACGCGCAAAACAATAGTCGGTCTAACAGGACACTGTAGACTCAATTAACATATGAATAAATTGAGTCTAGCACAAGAAATCGAATATACCAAAGAGCAGACAAAGATGCTCTTCAAATTCTGTGTCACTGTAAAGTTCTTTCAAAGATGGATTTCTTAAGCACCAAACCAAGTGTAGAATATTATACGAAAGATTCAATGCTAGTGACAATAACTTTAATTAAAGAAGTGAAGCTACAGATAGTCGGGTTATCCAATAATTCTCTTAAGTGCTAGTGGATTAAGTGCCAATGTGACACAAATATTATTGAGCTTTCCCACCATTACTTTTTTAATGTGTTTTTTCTATTTCAATTGGAGTAGATCGGATTTTATTGCCTAAAATAGTAGATCCAAGTACTCTCTTTCCAAGGCTATTAATTTTCGGCATTTGTACATTTTATATATACAAACACTCGACACCCAATACGGGTAAAAGAGGATAAGATTACGAAAGAATATATACAAACATCTTTATTCAGACAATATGACAACGAAATTTATTATAACAATATGTAGAATTATGTTAGTAGTCTGTCATGGGCTATCGACCATAGGTCTTTCTGCCTGTACATTTTATAAAGTGTTTTTTTTTATATTTCTGGATATTCCTAATGTATTTTTTGTGTTGTTTCAGGGGTCGTACGGAGTGCAAGCGTGTTTTGAACCAATCGTCCGACCATCGCCCGAGTATGACGTTGCCGATCAAGACCCTGTGCGAGGACAATAGCGCCGCCCTACCGCTGCGTGGTCCGTCGTTCCGGAGGAAGCAGTGCCTGAGCGCCGCCTGGGCCGACCAGCCCACCACCAAACGCGAACGACGGCGAGCCATATGCTCATGGTCCGTCGGATACGGCACCCTCAGCGAGCTGGAGGAAGGCGGTAAAGTGGCGGACAGCGCCAGCCTCCTGGAGCCGAGGGGCCGCCGCCTGGCCAGTAGCCCCATACCAGTGCCGCACGCACCGACACCGGCGCGCACCAGGACCCGCTCCAACTTCCTGGCGATGCCCGGCCTCAAGTCCCTGGTGAGCCGGAGGCGGAACAGCGGCGCCGCGCCCGAACCCTCGGCGCCGCTGGTCCGCCGCAACGGCAGCAACTCCAACCTGGTCAGGCCCGCCACGAGTTTGGCCAGTTTGAGAAAGTGCGAGACTGTACTGGCCCTGACCGGTGTGCTCCGATCGTCTTCGTCCTCGAGCAGCCTGGAACCCATCCAGCCGGTGAATAGGCTGCGAGTGTCCCCCGACGGTTCGAACTCTCGGGTTTGCTCGCGGTGTTCCAGCCTACTGACTCTCGCGTCCACTTCGAAGTACTCCCTGGACATCAGCACCGGGGGGTTCGTGCAAGTACCCAACGAACCACCGCCTCTTCTTTGTAAACTGTGTTTAGTGGAGGTGCCTTCTAAAGACGCTTGCAGCATACAACAGTGCGATTGCTCTTTCTGTATAGCGGTAAGTCATTTCACTCAATCAGACAAGAATTTAAAATATTTACAAATTTGTTATTTTTGTCACTTGAAAAAGATAAGTGACATATTGATTTGAAAATGGGAATTCCCATAGATATTATGACGTAATGGTCATGAGATGGTTGATAATATTTTTTGTAGCCATTAATAACCCTATATTGGCTACAAAAAATATTATATTTTGCTCTCTTTGCTAGTGAATGGCAAAATATATTGTCCACCATCCCATGAACATTATGTCATAAAGATTATGGGATGGTTGATTATGACATAATGGTCATGAGATGGTTGATAATATTTTTTGTAGCCAATAATAACCCTATATTGGCTACAAAAAATATTATCAATCATCTCATGACCATTACGTCATAATATCTATGGAAATTATGACATCATAATTCCTATACATAATGACAAACAATTGTATTAGGTATTTCCAAAATAGTTTGTCATTACGTATAGGAATTAATTAAAATTGATCTCCTGATGCAGCCAGGAGAAAAATCGCAAAAACGTGGTGAACGGCAAAATATATTGTCAACCATCCCATGATTAAATTTATTATATTAAAATTCATCGTCTGATGTAGCCAGTAGAAAAATCGCAAAAACGAGGTATATTTTTACTCATTTTGCAAGTGAATGACAAAAAATATTGTCAACCATCCCATGTCCATTATGTCATAATCAACCATCCCATAATCATTATGACATAATGTTCATGGGACGGTGGACAATATCTTTTGCCATTCACTAGCAAAGAGAGCAAAATATACCTCGTTTTTGCAATTTTTCTTCTGGCTACATCAGACGCTGAATTTTAATTAATTCCAATACATGATGACCAATTTTAGAAATACCTAATAAAATTGTTTGTCATTATGTATAGGAATTATGACATAATCCATTCTGGTGTCCAGAACAAAAATCGCAAAAACGAGATACAATTTTGCCCACTTTGCAAGTGAATTACACAAAATATTGTCAACCATCCCATGACCATTATGTCATAATGGTTATGGGATAGTTGATTATGACATAATGGTCAAACCATCACATGACCATTATGTTATAATCAACTATCCCATAATTATTATGACATAACAACTTGCAAAGTGGAAAAAAATATATCTCGTTTTTATTATGGCATAATTCCTATACATAATGTAAATCATCCCATGACCATTATGTCATAATAGTTATGGGATAGTTGATTATAACATAATGGTCATGGGATGGTTTGACCATTATGTTATAATCAACTATCCCATAACCATTATGTATTATGTATAGGAATTATGCCATAATAAAAACAAGATATATTTTTTTCCACTTTGGCAAAAATATATCTTATTATGGCCATCTCATGATTTTTGATGAAAATGTAGCTGAATTCTTTAAAAATTCAATGCTAAGTTGTTAACTTAGTAATGTTGATCCCACCGCAAACGCGTCCAAAACATTCAACCACCGCTAAACCGTCCCCATGTTTATTCGAAAAGCCATTCCAGTGGCCTGAAATAATTGCAAATTATTATATATATACAGAAATCTTTATTAACAGACACATAATACAATACGTATATCAAAACATTTTTTTTATATATATATAAACATATAATTCTTCTCCTGTTAATCGGCTATCGACCGACGGTCTTTCAGCCCGACTTCGTAAATATAATTTGTCTTATGCAAATTATTATTTTTACAGGAAATAAATATTTCACATTCTTCCTGACGCCATCAACTGCCTTCGTGATTTTTTTAAAGTTTTTTTAAGAAAAACATTTTTACAATAAAATTAAACAAAGAAAACTTACTGGCAATAAACAATAAAATTCGATCATTCCCTTTTGCCTATTTTAGAATATATCGTAAGGAAAACAAAGTGAAATTTAAACAAAAATTTGAAAAACGCCAAACGTTTTTATTTTATACAAAAATGTAAATGAAGAATGGGAGCATAAGCTATGAGAATTTTAAGCGGAATAAGTAATATTTTTTTCTGATAGTTTATTCGTAAAATAAGCGAAAATTTATCTCATTTTGTGATTTTTTTCTGGTGACCACAAATCACTTAGAAAGTCTAATTTTGACAAAAATCTAGCTGGATATTTTAAGAATATTATGCTGAAAAGTTTGTTCTTCTGAGTTGTCTGCGAATTTAGTCATTTTGAGCCCAATCACAGATACAAAACGCTCAATCGATGGACCTCCATTAAACCGATCCAATAAGGCCCCATATTAATTTAGTGGAGCTATTTTATTGGGTATAAATGGTTTAGAATTAGGGGAACTAAATAGCCTACATTATTTCTGCTATTGTTAAAGGTCTTCCTGATATTATTTTGTTAGATTTTCTGAAAAAAAAATCAAAATTGGAAATATCGTAGGGGAAATACTGAAATTTCGAAAAATTGGAAAGTCGCCAAATAACTTTATTTTGTACTAAAATATAGCTACTCAATGGGAGCATAATGTGTTGGAATTTAAGCCTCATCAAAGAAATAAATGGTTTAGAATTAGGGGAACTAAATAGCCTACATTATTTCTGCTATTGTTAAAGGTCTTCCTGATATTTTTTTTTTTATTTTTTGAAAAAAAAAATCAAAAATTGGAAATAACGTAAGAGAAATACTGAAATTTCGAAAAAATTGGAAAATCACCAAATAACTTTATTTTGTACCAAAATATAGCTACTCAATGGGAGCATAATCTGTTGGAATTTAAGCCTCATCAAAGAATTGGTTTTCAGTCAGCCCATTCGCAAAATGAGCCTTCTCAAATTATGAAAACGACTTGATTTATTTTTCTGATGGCCGCAGGAGAAAGGGAAAACGTGTCCGCATTCTTTAAGAATTGCTAATAAATCCATTTTTGTAGACTGCCTGTGAACATAGTAATTTTGATCCAACTGCAATCGTATCCAAAATGGCCAATCGGCGGTCCTCCATTAAACGGTTCCCATAAGGATTAAATACCCGATATGAATCGTAATAAATGGAAGATAACGCAAGCGCCATCTGTTGCCTGATTTCTTGTGGTATCGTCAATGATTTGGCTCTACAGTATTGTAAGAAAATAAACAGTATTGAGTATACAATGCATTATATTTATTTATTTAGTCTTATATAACATCGTTATATGTTCCTCTCTACTTCTCAGTGTGAGGTATACAATGCATTAACAAATTTAATAACAATTGATCAAAAGGTGGCGCTTGCGTCGTCTTTAATTTATTATGAATAATGATCAATTTAGGTTTAAAAAAACTATATTTTTTAATGAAATATAAGGCTAAATAATTTCGCCTATCAATTGAAATGAACCCGAAATAACTGAAAAAGATTATTTATTATAATTAGACTTAGCCTTTTTTCATCAAAAATCATCTAATTTTTTTTTTTTAGATTTTTTTGAGAGATTACATTTTTCACTGAAATGGAAAAGGTGATATTTCGCCATAAAACTTTGTTTTATAACAAAATGTAAATGTCTGGAAGAACATTGATGTTTTTCACATTTGCATATCGGTTCACTCACATCCGAATAAAGTCCAATAACACCGTTATTTCTAATATTAAATAAATATAATAAAATAAATAAATATTAAATAATTTTTTTGATTGAAATGGAAAAATTGAAATTTTGACGAAAATCGCTCAAATAACAACAAAAATCGACGATGAAGTTGGCATTGGAAATATAAAGTCATGTCTGAACTAAAATTACACGCGCACGTGTAAAGCTGTCAAGTTTCAATAACCTCTAATATCGTAAACACGCGTGTGGTCTTAGTACAGACATGACTCGAGATTTCCAACGCTAACTTCGTCGTCGATTTTTGTTATACATCGAGCGTATAACAATTATAAATAATTATAATAAAAATTATATTATAATAATTATAATAAAATGTAGCTGCCTGGAAGATTATTGACGTTTTTCACTTTTTTTATATCGGTTCATCCACTTCCGAAAAAAGTCATATAACTGATATAACAGAGCAGAGAAATTTATTTTTGGTCTTTTTTGGATACCAATTTGATAGGCTGCATCATCATAAAATAATGAGTTTATTGCAAAACAAATGATACTGACTCAAAACGTATAACGTACCTTAAATCACACCGTTCTTAGGACTTTTTTATGGTGAGCCAACACAATGCTACTTTTAACCTAACGCCCATTCATTGTGTAGGGTGGATGAGGTGATGTACCGCGAGCATCGGCACTAGCTCCTCGACTACCATGTTGAATCATTGTGTATAAGTTGAAATAAAACGTGTTATTGTTACTCTTCTGCACTTCTTGAGAACCATCCCCGTGGGCCCACCACCATCAGCATTCGCAGCTACATCATACCTTGATAGAGGTGCGCTCTAACTATAAGCACACACAAGTATGTGCACGCAATCAAATTTAGCCTCTTTTAAGGTATGATGCATTGCGAATGGGCTGACTGAAAACCAAATCTTCGATGAAGCTTAAATTCCAACAGATTACGCTCCCTTCAGTAGCCTCATTTTGGTACAAAATAAAGTTATTTGGCGAGTATCTAGCATCGTGGCACCAGGATGCTAAATACTAAAGTCGCAATATTGAGGATGCTAACGACGCTCTTGTGACACTGACTGTACATTGTTATAATTATTTTATTTATTAATATCTTACTGAAAATGAATTCGCAAATAATAAAACAATTAACTTCATATCCCCCGCCTCGAGTTGATTGATCGTCTCAGCAACCTCAAAACAAACGAAACACGCCACAAACGTGAATCACCACCTTCTATCTAATTACAACAATAACTCACGCGCATACACAACACTTGAAAAAAAAAGTCATCACTCCGCACGTGGGAGCCGCCGCACTGCACCGTGGGTGTGAATAAATGAAGGCATCCCGGTCTCTGATTCAGTGATGTATGTTTCACGTTTTAATTACAACGACTCAAAAAAATGCATTTCTGATTTTGTCTGCAGTTTTTTTTTTTTTTTTTTTTTTGGTTGTTTCCGGGTTAATTAAACCCGGAAAATAGGAAATGAGTCGAAGTTAATATGAAAGAGGTTGACGCGTCGTCAGTCAAAAGATAATTGATTGATCGCGCGCCTGGTGCGGTTGGATGTTCTATTACGTGTCGGGTTTTTATTGATCTTGCGGATTTGAAAAAAAAATGAAGGGAAATAGGAAATGAAACGTGACAGTTTTAAAAAATGGGTCATAGAGTCGGATCCATATCAGAATTCAGTAAAAAAAAACATAATAGTTTTCCCCATTGATACTTCATCGTGTATACAGTGCATTTGCAGTTTTCTCATGTTGATGCTTTTTTTGTATAAACTGAACTCATCAATATATATACATATCAGTTGATGAATATTAAAATTATGAAAAGGAATCGGTGAAAAGGACTTATCGAGATTAATTGAAATGCGCCATTTCGTGAACCATGTTTGTAAAGTGTCGATCAGCCCTTGGAGAGTGCTGAGGGCTTTAGGAAGGCTAACAGCGTGTGATATTAATGCTGTATCATCGGCATAAAGGAGAGGATAAGCAATTTTGTCGGTGTGTTTGGAATCAGAGTGATATATGTCATGTACTAGGAGATTATAGAAGAGCGGTAACAAGAGAGAACCTTGGGGTAGACCTTGTTCGGGAATAAGGTTTTGGAGAAAGATTTGCTGTCGAGGAGATTAATCAAGTGTGGCGGGATTTTCAGCGAGTTGATGCCAAACAGAATCAAAAGCTTTTTTAATATTTAAAAATAAGATGGCGGAGCGTTTGCCCTCGAGATTTGCTGTCTAACAGTTTGACGTGAGGATGGATAGAGGTATAGTAGTGGATCGGTGTTCAAGGAAACCGAACTCACAAGGAGGGATAACATAGAATATGATTTTTAGGAGTTTGTTTTTTGATTATGGACTCAATAAGCTTTCCTAAAACAGGGAGTAGGGTAATAGGTCGAAAGCTGTTTAGTTCTAAATAGTTAAGGTAGGAATGCAGGTGATTATCGTTTTTTCCATTCTGTTGGGAATTTTTTGGTAGAGTATATGTGGCTAAATAAACACAAACTATTTGTAAATTACAAATCTGCAATAAATACTGTTCAAATCATAATAAAGTGTTCAAAACTAACATGGCTCTATTGATAATTCTTGACATTATCATGGTATGGATAAAATATAATGTAATACGTATATTTTGGCAGTGAAATACATTGTTTTTTAAAAGGACGTTCCTTCTGGCATCGCAACTAAATAATCTAAGGCACACAAACTATATTAATTGTAATTTTTAGGTTGGAGCTCGATGATATATTTTTAGATGTTAAAATATCTATTGCGTGCATAAACTAGTTAATATAAAATCTAGAATAGCATATCTATGAGATCCTTGATTTTGAGGTGGTTGTTCGGGAGAATCGTATGGACTTTTATATTTCAATGTTTTTTGTTAGTTTTATATCAATTGTATTTAAAGTTGAATACAATTTGAATTTCTTAGTGGTTCAAACTGTTTATAATTTTTCACGGACCCGAGGCTGTTTTACAATAAGCTACGCACCTTGACCCTAATCTAGGGGCAGTAATCCTCTCTTTTACCGAAAATTGAAGGCGCCTTCCAAAAAAAGACGTTTGCAGTTGTATTATTTGCTTCTGATTTCGAATGAGAAAGTATTGCAACAGTAAGTTAAAGTTTTCTCTCTATCAACCTTATTTTAGCATCGCTCCAATTTCTTTTTGTAATCGCAATTCCGTCTATTGTGAGTGTGAAATACGAATCGATTCATTCAGAATCGAGCCCCTGAACCACAAATGATCTAAATCTGTAACCGAGGAATATTATTCTGAATTTCAGTGATTGTATAATTCATAGTCAAAAACTTAATTATATTTCCGAATTATCACATATCCCATTAACGTCAGGATAAACTAAGGTTTTATTAAATATTAATGTGGTCAGTAATATTTAATCTTTCCACTCATTTTGATTCCATCACACATTCAGGCCGTGAGCGTAAAATTGAAAATGAATGCGCATTCCTACCGGCGCGGGAAGGGCAATATGGTCCTTTCTTGCATCCGTCCGGAATTTGCATTTAAAGTAGATCCATCCATCACGTCTCGCTCACTGCACGAGGTGCACTACTTGCTACATCAAAAGACAAACTGGTTGAATTATGAAAATTAGTAGAGCGTGTTCTTTTTTTTATAATTTTCCTCTCTCCCATAATTTGAAGCTAGAATAAAATATAACGTAAAAAAAGTCGTTTAATGTAAATTACATAAGGAGCACTTAAAAAAATATGTTTTTAATTTTTTTAGAAAAGTAGAACTAGATGTTATTATTTGTAAAAAAAATGTTTAATGTAGGCTGCATAAGGAGCACTTAAACCTTCAGGTAACTCAATTTATTAATTAATTTTTAATAGAAAATCCAAATAAAAAAATGTTGTATGGTTCTTCATTGAGGCTCACGAGGTCTTCGGAATTTTAAATATGTGACTATAAATTAGTATTGTTTTTTAAATATTTTGTATATATATATATATATATATATACACTCATTTTCTGTACACCTTGTATATATATATATATATATATATATATACAAGGTGTACAGAAAATGAGTGAAAAGCTTTAGGTAGCATAACTCTTTGACTAATTTTTAGATAAAAATATTAACGAAAATAAGTCACACGGTCCTTCCTTAAGCCTCACGGGCCACTGAAAAGAACTATACCTTTGGCAACGCTGGATCAAACAAGTGTGCATTTATCCTGTTTATAACTGCTACATCATCCGCTGGAGGTGTTGCATACACCTTTTCTTTTACAAACGAGCGTGCGTCGTTGCCAGATCTATTTTCATTAAAAGAATGCTTCTGATGAAGTTATAAAATTGTAAAAATATCCGATTTATTAATCATTTACATCAATGGAATTATACACGTGTCTAATTGATTGTTAATGCTATTGATTTTTTACAAAATATTTAAAAAACAATACTAATTTATAGTCACATATTTAAAATTCCGAAGACCTCGGGAGCCTCAATGAAGAACCATACAATTTGGATTTTCTATTAAAAATTAATTAATGAATTGAGTTACTTGAAGGTTTTCACTCATTTTCTGTACACCTTGTATATATATAAATGTTCAATATAGAATTAAGAGGAACATAGATAAATACAGTAAAGCGATGTAGTTTATATTTGCAATGAAATAATCTTATGTATACAATGTATAACGAAGTAGAATAGAAATCTCAGCTATTAATAATGTTCCTTTCTAAATAATTGAAATAAAAAATGTAAATAATAATTAATAGAAATTAAATAGGGAAGTCAGGGTAGGTGTGTGACACCATTAGATACCAATCGGGGCTAATTTGATTTGATATGATTTGATGTGATTTAATTCTATAGAAATTAAATAATTATTTTCCTTTAATTAACATTTTCTATCTCTTTGAAAGATTTATTGTCTTCTTGATATTTGCTCTGAGTGCTCTCACTCCTATTGTAAAATACCGTGTGGATAAACCAAGCAGGCCCCAACCTTAATCATTGACACATACAATATAATTTCACAGTTCCTTCTTACTTATTTACAATTTGCATACAAACACATTTAATTCCTCACACGAAGCACGCTTGTACTGAACTCCATTTTCTCTACTGAATGTTTAAATAGGAATCAATCATTGTCCTGTTACTATTTGAAACCGTGTGTGTGTGTGTGTCCGTGTGACCGGCATGTAAAGGCGAAGTTGTAATTTTAGAAACTATGGTGCAATATTTAATAGACGGCCCCGGCGATTCAACGGCGAAACACGGAATTACTTGCGCGAAAACAGGGGATGTTTTTATTGCGCGTAAAATTTTAGAGCCGGCGCGAGGGCGTAAAAGTTGCAACGGTTGTAAGGGTTGTAAATTCCGGACGTGCACTAGTTGGTTTCATTCAAGATGAATTTGCGCGAAAAATTTGCACCAGGAAGGTGGTCTGTTGTTTCGGGTTGGTTTAATTAAAAATATTGCAACAATATTTAGAATTAATTTCCGAGCTGAAACATGTTTATACAATAATTATTTTATCAATATTTCTGAAACATAAATTGGTAGGCTTTTCCTAATGGCATTTATTTTCAAAAGCTGATTAATTCGTCAAGATTTGCGTATTTACCGTAAATAAAAATATTTTATTTTTTCGCAAAATAAGAACTTGCCCATTGAAAATAATGGATCGAAAAATGTCGTGCTCCCTATTAATCCCTTTGCGAATATATAAAAAGACGCCATTCATTATGTTATAACCGCAAAGTAGACATACAAATCAATACAAATAACTAAATGAGCGTTGCGAAATTACAGCAATTAACGGGTAATAACGCGACACCTCAAGGTCGTTTCGCTGGTTGTAATCGGTGGATTTTTTGAATGACAGTGCGATTTCCAGAGTTCAGTCAGAATTTAATTCAGGGGGAAGAGAGGGAGAGAAAGTAAATGGAAAATTAAATGGGATTAGTTGGCAATATGTTAATGAATAGATTTATTGGTTCTATAAATGCAGAAGCAAAGCATAATTCAATAATAAATACGAACTTTCACGAAATACGAAAGTCTAAGAGTAAAACCATAATGGAGTTCGAAGTTCCTCTGCGCTTGAGGAGAAATCAGAAGTTAATTAGACTTTGCGAAATACATATCATAAGGGAGTGGGTGGCAAAAGAGGCAAGGTTCTCCCCTCTCCAGAACATCGTGAACACTTAAATTTCACGCATTTTTCCGAATTTGGAGGAAGATGATTGTCAAAATTTGAATATAGAACCAGGTCATTTCCCCCTCCTTAATTACTTCCTAAAATTGATCCAACACTGCCTCTTCTTCAGATAGCGATTGCTATAGAAAGCTCGGCTGGTTTCAAAAAATTGACACATTTTACTTTTTTCAAAATATCTAGTTACCCTTGACTTTTTCAAATATTTTGAAAGTGTCATTTTATTCGTCTTATAAAACTACATTTCTTTCCCCATTTAACCGTTTTTCTATCTCTTATAGTTTCCGAGATCCCCATAGAGAACATCGAAAAAAACTCACCCTGTATATTATACAAAAAAAACTTTAGAATAGGTCTTTATTTTCAAAGTGACAAGTGCATACATGATCAGAGTGAAAACTACGTCAGGTTACTACAAGCTAAGTACATATGGCGCGGACAATGCCAGCTGAATTAGCTGCTATATTATTTTTCCTTCAGTGTTTCCTAGTTTCAAAAAATATTATTGTGAGCTAGGTTCTAGTAGAGTGGTTTAAATCACCACCTTCAGAGGTTCCTCTACTCATTTGCTACATAATAAGAGCTCTTAGGTTTGAAGCAAACAACTACTGAAACCGCATAAAAAAAACTATAATATTATCATCATCAAAACAAGCATGGCCAAAAAACAAACTATATATAATATTATTACGACACCTTGAAATAAAAAAATATTTCATTCATCTACTTCTACTTCGTTACAACATTTGGCGCGTTCAGGGAACGGTGCGCTGCAGCGCTTTACGAAAGCGATATTTATTTATTTATTACCCAACAGATACAGTATATCCAATAAAAGGGTAACATCAGTTTAACAATAACACAATATTGGTATATATTAGATAAACAAAATAATAACACAAACAAAAATAAAGTAGCCGCAGTTATTCAATAAAACATTCGTTTATCTGTCTGGTAAATGCGCTGAGTGAATCACCAAAAACATCGGCATTGTGTTGCACGCTATGATATGACTTATATAATTTATATAAAGGAGAGTTGCTGTGATGAGAGGTATGGGGAGTGCTGTAAGAAAAAGTGTAACATGTCCTATTCGCAAGCCTAGGTACATGAAAACTGACTAGATCCAAAGCAGGGGTATCATCAATAAAATTGTTAATCAGTTTATATAGATACAAACATGATATACACTTATGCCTATCACTTATCGAAATGAACTTAAACTCACTTAATAAACTGGAGTAGCTTACAGTAATTTGAGGGTATGTTTTATGCTTTATAAAGTAAAGATATTTCAAAAACTTGCGTTGAACGCTCTCAAGCATCCCAATATATTTAGCGTATTGCGGCGACCAGATGACGGAGCAATACTCCAGTTTACTACATATATAAGCAGAATAGAGAGATATTAGCGCATCGATAGAAGTAAACGACTTACTATTTCTTATAATGAAACCAAGAATACGATAACACTCATTAACAATTTTACATACATGATCATTGAAGGTGAGATTAGGGTCAAACACAATACCGAGATCCCTAAACCGATTCACTCTCTGTAAAGAATCTCCGTGTATCGAATAAATATGATGGATAGTGTTCACTTTTCTTGAGAATGTCATAACGCAGCACTTTTTGGTATTTAATAATAAGCCATTGGAATGACACCAGTCACAGATGTAATTCAGGTCGTTTTGGAGTCAGCGTCATTTTCAATTTTCCTAAAGATTTTTAAATCATCTGCATATAGTAGAAATGAAGAATTGATGGAGTTGCCTATGTCATTTATAAAAAGTGAAAACAAGAGCGGTCTAAGATTTGATCCTTGGGGCACACCGGTTGTGGCAACATAAGTAAATGACTGTGTGCCTTCATATTCCACTATTTGTATTCGATCTGACAGATATGAATTCAGAACGTTAATTATATTGTTATTTATATTATAAGAGCTAAGTTTGTGTAATAAAATGGCGTGATCCATGCAGTCAAATGCCTTCGACATATCGGTATAAATGACATCCGTTTGGAAGCTTTCATCTAAGTTGGTGGAAATTACTTGTGTGATGTTAAATAGATTGCAAGCTGTTGACCTCCTAGATAAAAATCCATATTGATGTTGTGATAAGCTATTACGTACATTCCATAATATATGTTCACTCAAAATACTTTCAAATATCTTTGAAAAGTTTGAAAGTATTTAGATCGGTCTGTAGTCTTCTACATTCATCCTATTCCCAGACTTGAAAACAGGACATACTCTAACCTTTTTCCACAAATTTGGAAATACGCCTGTGGATAGTATCAGGTTAAAGATGTATGCTAGTGGTTTAGCTAAGGTTGCAGAACAATCCTTCAATAGGACTGATGGTATAAGGTCAATACCTGAAGTCCATTTTGCTTTTAATCTTCGAGTATGTTTCGAAACAGTGGCTTCATCAGTGAAGAAATCGCCCAAAATGGATGAATTTGTAAATGATTTGTTAACGTTATCTGCTGGTTGGTAATTGCTATTGATAGAGCTGAAATGTGTTGCGAAACCATCAACAATGGAATTCGAAGTTTTTAAAACTGAATCTTTATATATCATAGTACCAGGTATCCTCGTTGATGATTTCATTAAATTGACATAACTCCAAAATTTAGTTGGATCATCTGTTATCTTTGATTCACAAGATTTAATGTAATTGTTACGAGCACTTTGTATTTTAAGTTTTAATGATTTTCTGGCGTTAATAAAATTCGATTCATTAATATCTGTCTTATTTTTTAAGTATTTTAATCTAAGTTTGTGTTTTATTTTTAATCCTGAAATAATATCTTTATCAAACCAAGGTGGATAATTACATCGATTGAAGTTCCTACAATATTTCGGAACATGCTTATCGATAGCACAATAAAGCTGAGAGTACAAAAAATCACATGCCAGATTGATATCCTCTAATGTATATAATGCATCCCACTGCAGCAATAGAATTTCATCATATAAATTAGGCAAGTTCGCTTTTCTAAAATTATATCTATGATTATCATTTGAGATGAACTTATCTGTATGGATAGTTTTAACAGATATAACACAAAATAATGGAGGATGGTGAAGATCAACTAATGATTCCGAATCTTTTGTCACTACACACGAAACATTATTTGACGAAATAATAAGATCCAGAATTTTTTCATGACTGTTTAAAATATTGTTATGTTGATTTAGATTACAAAATTCAAGAAAATTATGTAACGCCCGAATATATACATCAGATGAGTTATCCAAATTATGGTATTGACTAATATTGAAATCGCCAAAAATTACTAAGTTATCATATTGATAATGCAGATCTTCCAATTGTTCATATACTGAATTAAATACATCTAAATTTGAGGCAGGTGGAATATAAACACAGGCGACTATCAATATTTCAGATGCAGTCATTAATTTAACGATAACCAGATCAGCAGAATTCGCTGAACGGCTGTTTTGTTTACAGCTGCACGGCTTGAAAAGCCATCCAGCAGAAAAAATGTGTGCTTTACCGCTTTATAAAGAAGCGGTAAAGAACATCCATCTGCTGGATGGCTTTTCAAGCCGTGCAGCTGTAAACAAAACCGTCATATTTTCGTGAGCGTCATAACCTCAAAAGCGTGTTCAGGGAACATCAAGTGCTTTGCGCTGCAGCGCTACATGACTAAAATTCCCCTGAACGCGCCCATTGTGTATGAATAAAAAAAAACGAGCCAGGTCTGTTCGTTATTTTATGTGTTATATAGACAAAGTAAAAGAAAGTTTTATTTAAATTTCTTCTCGAATCCTTATACTCTTTCAGGTATGTTTTATTTAAACAAACTATAAAAAGCATTCTAATGAACAATCTAAAGGAGTAAAAGTCACACATACAGACTTTTACTCCTTTAGATTGTTCATTAGAATGCTTTTTATAGTTTGTTTAGAGAATTTGTAGAAAAAGGAAGTCCAACCCGAATCCATTCATTAAAACCGGCACCGCCCGTATAAAAAAAGCGCGCATCCTTCACTCCGTCGCCGTTCGAATAGCGATAAATAATGCAGCAGGCAATAAATGATTTTAAATCCCGAACATTTGCGCCTTCCTGCGGAGATGAATTATGTAGGGTGGGACCCGCGCGAAATAAATCACCCCCCAACGAACGAACCTGACCCGTTGGTCGACGGGATTTTGTTTCATGAAAAATCTACAATTTAAATCGCGGATAACGCACACGGCCCAGGAAAGGATCATTAGTTTCGGTGCGGAACGGAGCGTTTTGATTAAAGCGTTTTCGTTCAATTAAATTGATTGAAAGCGCCATTTCAAATTCATGAGAAGTGTCTGAAGTTATTTTAAGATATATCATTGTTTGTCTCAGTTCGCGGGGTTCTTTCACACGATCAATTTGTCCATCTTAATCTGGAACACTTCTATTAACTTGAATAATGAAAATGCGACTGAGAAAATACTAAGTTTTTTTTTTCTTTTATTATCAGTATTAAATTTACGTAAGATGGCATCAAATAAATTATCTTGTAAATGTGGAAATAGTTTATTAATTATTTTCAAATCATTTTTATTTAATATTTAAATTATCTTGCTTACTCACTAAAAGCAAGTTAACTTTATTCAATATTTATTTATTTTCTATTTTGTAATGTACCCCTGAGATTACCTGACCACTCTTAATTTTGAATTGTAAAATCACTTGGGATAAAGATGTTCAAAGTTTATGTTGAATAGTTGACTTATTTGTGTATTATTATTTATGATGATTTATGTAAATGTTTACAGTTTTTGTAGAAAGGAGATTTCCGTAAATAAATGAATTAAATTAAATTAAATTAAACTTATTCGACATTCTAAAGCAAACTCCTCAATGGCATAAAACTTCCAACGACGTTTAAAACCTCCCCCCACTGCGAAGTCCATTACTTTACACGCTGAATATTTTCCTCTCGATCGCATTTCCCCCGGACTTTTGCGCAATTCATCGCGATTTCCCGCACTTTGTTTCGCGCCGTCCTCGCCGATTACCATAACGCTTACGGCAGCGAAACAATTGACATTCGCGCCGGTCGTAAGGTGTAATTGACGTTTCAAAGGCGTTGCGAAAAGCACGGCACGATGCAATGGCACTTTCCCCAGTGACGAAAGTGACATTAATTTTTGTTGTTGTTTGGGTCCGCGTTCGTGATCGACGGATTTCGCGGTTCATCGGCTTCGATAAATGAAATCGGTAAAGATTTAAGATTTTATGTAGCGAAAAATAAACAGGAGTATAATATATAGAAGAGAGTGTAAAAATTGGCACATATCGAGAAAATTGAGCACACATAAACAGGAGTATAATATATAGAAGAGAGTGTAAAAATTGGCACATATCGAGAAATTGATCAGCTTATTTGTGGAATCTACCATTTTTTATTAACAATTTATATTTCAGGGAACCTCTTAATTAATCTAACCTAAATCGCCTTTTTACATTATTTAACCTTTTTTATAATTGATTTTGACAGTCCCGAGGATAACGGAATTCATTTAATCGGGGTTATCCGTGCGTAAAATATTAAATATTTGTTGTTTTTACATTAAATTTTTCTCGGATCAAAATTTGTTGCACTATGCAATATTTTATTGATATGCAACAGCAGGTGTACATTATGTAATTCAATATCCGGCGTGGGTATTTGCCCGGGAAGTAGTTGTTTTAATGTGCATTTGTTTAACGTACTTACGTAGCGTAAGTCAAAAGTCACAGAGCTAAATGTCGAAATAATTTATTAATTATTTTCAAATCATTATATATTTACCCATAAGTCTAATATACTGACACAAAATTTAATTTGTTTTTATTCACCCATTTGAAAGTTATGATTTTTTTTTTTTTTTCGAAACGTTGATTTTTCCAAAAATATTTAAATATTTCAAAAATTATCAGGCATATGAACATATTATGAAATTAATTAATTTTGATGTAGAATCTGAAAAAAATATAAAATATGGGGTATTCCATTAGAAAAAAATTAACTATCGTGCTTTTATGGGACACCCTGTATATTTGAAACTAATTTTAAAATGTGGTCCCCATAGATCTACATACGCCTGCGAAAGCCGATTTTGAAAAAAATAAACCATTTAGCCGTATAGCTACTCGGCGCACAGACTGAGACACCCTGTATATTCAGTGTTTGTAAAAAGTAATTGTCTGAATAAAGATATTTGTATATATTATAAACAAACAACCCTGTATGAAAAATATATTTTTTTAATTGATTAATTAATTTTAATAAATTTATTACTAGTTTTGTAAAATATAAGAAAGAAAATCTTTTTCATTGTTTTATTTTTATCAATAGAACCCAAATTAACAAATACACAACTACAAAACGAGAAGAAAATATCTTCGAGCAGACAAATTCAAAACCAAAACATTCATCCAAAAGCCTTACACCGAAAGGTAGATAGGCAAAGGAAACTATAAGAGATAGAAAAACGGTTAAATGGGGAAAGAAGTGTAGTTTTATAAGACGAATAAAATGACACTTTCAAAATATTTGAAAAAGTCAAGGGTAAAATAAAACATTCATCCAATACTTGACAACGGATACAATATACACAACAAACTAGCTCCAAATACGAAACTACTCAATTTTATTCCATTTAAATTAATAATAAAAATAATAATAAACGACGAAATATAAAGGAATAGTCCAAATCACATGAAGCTACAAGTTTCCTTCGGTACGGATAGCCGAAGTGCTGAGATCACGAGGCGAAAAAAGAAGGAAGTACACCAAATAGGAGAAAATATAAGGAAGTAACGACAACAACAAATAATATGTAAAACCTTGTAATTTCGACAAAATAAATTTATTAATAAAAAAATGGAAACATTAATAGCTCCAATTTTTCTCGGATCAAAATTTGTTACATTATGCAATATTTTATCGATGTGCAACAGCAGCTGTACATTATGTAATTCAATGTCCGGCGTGGGTATTTGCCCGGGAAGTAGTTGTTTGATGTGCATTTGTTTGAAGTGCTTACGTAACGTAAGTCAAAAGTCACGGAGCTAAATGTGGAAATAATTTATTAATTATTTTCAAATCATTTTTATTTAAGGTTGCGGTTTAGTGGAAAGAGATAGCTATATAGTAAAATGGAAATAATCGTTTGAAAATAGAGCTATTCTTTTGGATTTCATAATATGAATGTGTATTTACATTTTTCATCTACCAAGTATAAACTATCAGTCTAAATAAAAAAATAAATCGTTATTTTTCGTGTATTACGTCAATTTACTAGTTTAAGTTAGAAAAGAAAATTGTAAGATATAATGAAATTAATAGGTCGTGTCTGCTAAGTTATTTGAATGCAGAATTTCGTGAAATCCTTTAAATTTTCATTGCACAAGTTTTTATTAGCAAATATTTAATTTGAAATTTGCTATAAATTTGATCAATTTTCATTGTTTTTTATAATTATTTTTCACAGAAACTAAACATTAAAATAATTTTTAATTTATCTGATGAAATTCCTGCTTATTTTAAGATTATTTTAATGTATAATACAATATTGTTCATTGATCACAACAACAATCTAACTCAAATTAGTGATTGCCCATATTTGTATAGCTATCTCTTTCTTGTAAACCGCACCCTTAATATATTAATAGCTCCGTTTTAAAAATCAAATCATGGTGGAAGCGCCGGGATTCATTTCCAGCTTCACACAAATACATTAATAATCCAACACGTTTCACCAAATGATAAATGAGAAAGTTATGCAAAAAAATATCGAAAATTATATTTTTTTTTTCATTTCTACTTTTCACCGACTCTTAGGCTCTTTGATTCCCAAAAGAATCGGAAATTCAATACATACAGAACAAATGAATTTCAATCAATATTCAATAAAATTACAATTAGATAATGAATCAGATTTATCATATTTCTTGTAGAATTGTATTTTTTTTTCTCTCTACAGCTAAGGTTATTTTTTCTTTGAAGACCACACAGTCTGATTTATTTATTTATTTATTACCCAACATATACAGTACATCCAATAAAAGGGTAACATCAGTTTAACAATAACTCAGCATTGGTATCACACTTTTCCCCCGATTTTGGCAAATTTTAAAAAGCCTTATTTTCCAAAAGAATTGATTAATTTCTGATTTAGTTTAATAAATTGTTTAAACAAATAATATACGTTAATATTACACAACAAAATCAAATTAAATACATCAGAACAGATAAAATTCAGTTAATAATAATAATCATTATTAACAGATTTATACAGTAAAAAATATTTTTAAAAATACTAATTGATTTAGTATTTACATTTTTTTCCGCCTGGTTTTTCGTGTTTATGTCTTTGTCGTGAAAGAAGTATGGTGGTTTTTATCTATCTATGTCAGAAGTCATTGTTGGTTATGTTCGTAATTTAACTGTCATTAATGTGGTGAAGTGATGCAATGAATTCATGAAGAATTATAGTGGGGAATTTACGTTTGGAGTTTATATTTTTATTATGTGGCATTCATAGGGAATTCATCAGGTAGGTTTGTGGGATTTGAGGCGAACTTTTGGGAAAATTCAATCATTATTCAATAAAAGTACAATTTGTATAAATAATGAATTAAATTTATCATCTAATTCATCCGTTTTTGTAGAAATACATTTTTTTGACTCTACGACTAAGATTTTTTTTTCTTTGAAGACGACAGTCTGATCATACTGTTCTCCCAATTTTGTCAAATTTATAAATCCTTATTGTCTAAATTTTTTTTTTCTGATTTGGTTTAATAAATTGTTTAACAAATAATATATGTTAATATAACACAATAAAATCAAATTCAATACATCAGAACAAATGAAATTCAATCGTTATTAAATGAAAGTACCCTACACTCTTATGGGTATAAAGGGTTTTTTGATAATATACATTTCCCCTATGTATACATGCAAAATACCCAAGTCAAACGCATTGATGAATGTATGTTTAGTTGCCTATAATACGCAACCCGAACGATCGATTCCATCAACTAGAATAATTCAAAAAACAATTAAACAATTTTCTTTTTATGACAATGCCGAAATGCACAATATGGAAGGTATACAGTCCGCCTAATGTATACTGATAAAAAAAACCTCTCTGTATATATATATATATATACAGTGCATTTTTTTATCCAGGCCTCATAGGGATTTATAATAATATAATAATGTTTTAAATAGTGATAATTTTAAATATTTTCTTAATTAATAGGCTTAGTTCTCTGACATCTACTGAAGTTGTCAAAGAAATGATCACGCACTTGTCCACTTGATAGCCCTTTTATGTATTCCATCACCATTTTAACCTTTTCTTGGGTGGTATAAACCGACATTCTTTCAATAAAAGGAGTACAATAAATTGGAACACTTTGACAATTACGATTGATGTCAGTGAACTAAGCCTACTATTTAAAAAAATATTCAAAATTATTATCATTTAAAATCAATTTTAAAAACATAAAACGCATTTAAAATAGTTTAAAAACTACTGAATTTTGTACATATTACTCTAAATTAAATGTGTGTTTAATTTGATCAAAATCCATACCATAGAAAAACCATTAACACGACGAAAAGATTTTCCTATGTAAATCCCTATGAGGCCTAGATAAAAAAAAATGCACTGTATATATATATATATATATACAGAGAGCTTTTTTTATCAGTATACATTTCCACTATGTATACCTGCAAAATACGCGAATCAAACGCATTAATGTATGTGTGTTTAGTTGCCTATAACACGCAACTGAATACACATATGCCAAATAGTCAACTAAACATACACACATTAATCGGTTCAATGCGTTTTACCGCGTTATTTGCATGTATTCACTTCCCCTAATGTATACTGATACAAAAACCTCTCTGTATATATATATATATATATATATATATATATATATATATATATATATAAATATATATATATTCAATGAAAGTGCAATTTGTATAAATAATGAATTAAATTTTTCATCTAATCCATCTGTTTTTGTAGAATTATAATTTTTTGTCTCTACTGCTAAGGTTTTTTTTTTTTTTTTTTCGATTGTGAAATCGTTTTAAAAATGAGTGAATGAATCATCGGACAATAACTTAACCGAACCGACAGCCAGGAAAATTTGCCTTTATAACTAAATGAAGATCCACAAAGTTCCCCAATATCAACACTCCCTCCTCGTTTACCCCATTCACAGACACGGATTTTCTTTTATAAAAATGACTGAAATCTTTATAAAAGAAAACGCCCGTTTCACGCAATCGCATTTCGTTCAGCGGGAAATTATTTCCCGTGCGAAAATTCATCACCGGCGTCTTTAAGGGGCCTGGCGGTTTTCCAAGGGAACTCGAGTGTTATTACGGTCCCGGCTTTTGCGGAAGGTCAATGATAAAGCCGGGAAATTATCGAACCGGTGGTGGCCCTTACGTGCCTCGAAATTTTTACGGCGTCATTAAGCCGATGATGAAAGAATAAGAAAGGAAAACTCGCGTGTATTTATATCGTTCAAGGTCCTCGAGTTAACGGCGTTGGTAATGCGAAGAAAGGTTTTTTTACGCTATAGATTTTCATTTGCTAAAACCTGAGAAAATATAAGCTCTAAATAGGCATAAACCTACTTTTAGTATTAGCTCTTTTCGGAATAACTTTGGATTAAAATCACCTGTACACATGATCTGTAATATATTCAACAGTTTGCCTGCAACTTGTGAGATATTTTATGACTCATTAGAGTCAATTTTGCTTTATGTTTATTGTTAATGAAATACGTAACTTTAAAATTAACATTTTATGTTTAGGTTTATCATTTATTTTTGTTCTTATTATTGTTAAGTAATACATTACCATATTATATTATTGTACATATTGCCTTGTAATTAGGATTTTTTTTCCTGTTGGGTAATAAACATTATTATTATTATTATTATTATTAAATAAGGTGTTTGTAATTAATTAAATAAATAAAATAGTGTAAAATGGTTATAATTATCAATATAAGGCAGAAAGACTTTTGGTCGGTTGCCATTATTTGTGAATATACAGGGTTATTATATATACAGGGTGAGTTTTTTTTCGATGTTCTCTATGGGGATCTCGGAAACTATAAGAGATAGAAAAACGGCTAAATGGGGAATGAAGTGTAGTTTTATAAGAAAAATAAAATTACACTTTCAAAATATTTGAAAAAGTCAAGGGTAGTTAGATATTTTGAAAAAAGTAAAATGTGTCAATTTTTTGAAATCAATATATATCTATTATTATCATATATAGAAAAAAACTGTAAAGGACAAAGTTGTAGAAAATTTTACAAAGATTAATAACAAAAAAATCAAAAAAAATGTCGCCCATATTTTGGGAGATATGACACAAACTTACCTTTTTTTAAATGGAAACAATAGTTGGCTATGACTTTATTAAAAGGGCTATTTTTTCCCTTTAATCCGATATAACATATGCCATAATTATTTTTAAAATAAAATAAGTTACAGTCGTTTTTAATTTTACCATACACCAAAAAATAGTTAGCCTTGACTTTTTCAAATATTTTGAAAGTTTCATTTTATTTGTCTTATAAAACTACACTTCTTTCCCCCATTTAACCGTTTTTCTATCTCTTATAGTTTCCGAGATCCCCATAGAGAACATCGAAAAAAACTCACCCTGTATAAGACTTTTGGTCGGTTGCCCTTATTTGTGAATATACAGGGTTATTATATATATATATATATATATATATATATATATATAAACAATTGCATAACAATAAAATATTGTATAATGTAACATTTTTTTATTCGAAAATATTTAATGTAAAAAAAAAACAAAATAAGCTTTATATTACGTAATTTTTATTTTGTTTTTTGCATTAAATATTTTTGAATCAAAAAAATTGTTGCATTAGACAAGGTTGTGCCATTTGGATGGTTTTAACAGAGAAAAAAAAAATATATATATATATATATATTTAATTTAAAAAACAATTGCATAATAATAACATATTGTATAAAGTAACATTTTTTATTCGAAAATATTTAATGTAAAAAAAAAAAAACAAAATAAGCCTTATATTACGTAATTTTTATTTTGTTTTTTGTATTAAATATTTTTGAATCAAAAAAATTGTTGCATTATACAGGGTTGTGCCATTTGGATGGTTTTAACAGAGAAAACCTATTTCCAGACTAGATAGAGAAATATATTTTACACAGCCAACTTAATTAAAATTAAAAAAAAAATTGTATATGTTTGTCATTTTACATTTTAACTTATTTATAACTTTTAATTTATTAGCATTTTATAATTATACTTATATTGCAACCCTCCTTTATCTTTTAATGTATAGTTAGTATAAAGCAATATGTATTTAAATGGACTTACCGTTAATAAACAATAAACAATAATTATATATTGTTGTAAACAGGGAAGAAAGAATATTTTGTTTAGACCATAGCCGTCTTGAATGTCTATATAAAAAAGTCTAACTGTATGTTATTTCTAAAAATACCGTAATATTTAGAAAAAAGAATCTGAGTATGCCATTGGATTTTGCTTAACAATATTTTTACAGAAATAAATTATTTTTATAAATAATTAAATAATAATAAATAATATAATAATAAAATAAAAAGAAATTACAACGGTTTTTAAAAATGATAGAAAATCGAGAAACCCTGTATCACGGCAACCATTCAAGATTTTGCAATGCAGTTTTTACCAATAAACGGTTCTCAAAAATCTAACTACTGACACCTTAGTCGGTTTTTCTCTATGTAGTCTGGAAATAGGTTTTCTCCAAATGGCACCACCCTGTACAATATTTTATTGTTATGCTGCAGCAAATTTCCATTATTGAACATTTTTTTTAAGTGCTTATGTAACACAAGTCAAAATATCGCAGTAGCTATTTTTTTTAATTTTTTTTTTATTTAATTTTTAATTGTTGTGGCTGAAGAAAAATGTAGGTATTCCGCATAGAGATAAAGTATAAGAGGGCCAGATCCATGTATTTAGGCGCGCAACGCCATCCAGTGCTCAAGTGGACAACTATTTCCCAAGTTTCAAACCTTTATAAGGTTTTTAAGGTTAGGTTCATATACACACTATAATATAACTAATGGCGGGACTTTTGAATATTTTTCTATTTATAATTTTTTGTTCACTATTTTACTTCGAGTTATTGATATAAAAGTTTTTTTTGATATAAATGTGCTATTTTACAGAAAAAATATCAGTATATCAAGCAAATAAGAAATTGCAATTATTAAAATTATCTGAAAAAATACATAAAAAATAACATATGAAAACAACAATATTTTTAAACAAAATATATTAAACTTATAAATGTATCATTTAACCTGTTATTGCATTCATATATTAATTAAAACATATTAACAACAGTTATAATTTGAAACTATTGGTATCTCTCAGCTGGATAATTTTATGAACTCCTTTCTTTAAAGAATCTAGAAAAATATGTGTATAAATATTACTTCTATGTTAAATACATTTTTTTTCTGATAGAAAATATTGTAAAAAGCTAAAACTATATAATAAAAAATGATGATTTATAGACCGAAAACATATTTTGAGAATGTGGGAAATAAATTATATTTATTAATAATTAATTATTGCTCGATTGGTTCGTAATTTTAAGTTATATATATCCTTTCAAAAATATACAATTCATAGAAATTAATAAGCAAACGTATTTTAAACTACAAATATTAACTTACCAGTTGTAGTTTTATAAGAAAAATTGAAGAAACTTCTGACGAATACAAAAAAAACTGCCAAAAACAATTCATATGATTTACATCAATCGAATTGAAATATGGCAAACTGATCCTTATTTAGAACAGAACATCTTTAATGTTTAATTAAAAGTATAAATATTTAAGAAATATAGCTTATAGGGTGACAAAAGTCACCAATATTAAATAAATCATTGTAAAAATCCAAAAATAAAGTATTTTAAATTTTCCACTTGAGACTTCAGCGCCCCCAGTGCTCAAGTGGACAACTATAGCCGTATTTCCCAATTATAAATATTATCCGATCCCCCTGGTATTCCGTTAATTTTGACTAACCCTGTACATATATAATTACATTGTTATTTATTTTGAGCCAATTATTAATCCTGTATTCGTTAAGAGTATTAAAATTCTTGATTTTCATATACAACTCTGAATTTTGTTTTCTCCGCCTTCGTAACTGGCTTTGCTTCATCAAGTTATTCTGGAACGTGAATAGATCAAGGGTTAACAAAATTTCACTTGCAAAACGGACATTGTCGGAAGTTTCGGTAATTCGTTTAAGATTTCCCCCACTTGCGCCGTTTCCATTAGGCGTCCATTCTCGGCTTATTCAATTAAGTCGAGAGCGAAAGAGACGGAGGGCGGGTGGTGAGCACGTGCCAGCACACCCGAAAAACCGGGACTTCCGACAAAGTTTCATTTAATTACCGCCCGGCGAAATGTTAACGTTTTCGGAACGTTGCGGCGGCGTCGACCCAATTCGTTAAATTTAATAATGGGAACTTCACACGGAAATGGAATGAACGGGACGAGGGACGCGTTATTGCGGGAATATGGGTCGGTTTCTAATCGTCCCTTTATCTTCAAGTTGTGTAATACCGTTCGAAAAAATCGAGTAATTTTAGTAATCGAGTATTTCAGAATGAGCTAATTTCAATATTTTTTTAAATGCTTATCATTTTAATGTTCTCCTTATTTATTTTAATTTATTGTTATTTATTAATTTTAGTAATCGAGTATTTCAGAATGAGCCAATTTCGAGTAATTTTAGTATTTTGTCAATCTAGGGTTTCACAACACTCACTCAGGGAAAAAGTTCATAAATTTAGTTTTGATGAGAATATGTAAGTATTTTATTTAATCCAGCTTTTATTATTTATGAAATCTGAATAAATAAGACATTCAACAGCCGGACAATCCAAATATGTACTTAATTAATGTATCGTAAGTTTAAATCATTTTTTTAATATAAAACCCAACACGTTGATTGTCACTTTTATCTACCTTGATAAAATCGATGAGGTTAATTAACATATGTATATATTTTTGTAATACATAACAAATGTTATTAATTAATTTGATTAAGTTGACGCGAGTGTTTGGTGTGATAAATGTATAGATAAAATTAATGGAAACATGTGGGTCAATGAAACGTCCCATATTTGTAGTTTTGCAAGGCGAAAAAAAAAGACAATGCTATTATTCATACTAGATAACGAAACGAAACACATCAAATTTTATAGTTTTTTTTGTTTTGAATGAAAAGTACTTGATTTTGTTACGTTTTATTTTTAGAACAAAAAAATGGAACTAATAATTACTAAAAGAAACTTGTATTCACTGGGTCGCAGTTATTTAAAATATTTAAATTATGTTGGATACTTCACCCCAACACCACCATTATGGTAGATGGGGATTTTAGATTATAGATTAATATATATATATATATATATATATATATATATATATACAGGGAGGTTTTTTTATCAGTATACATTAGGGGAAGTGTATACCTGCAAAAAATACGAGTCAAACGCATTGAACCGATTAATGTGTGTATGTTTAGTTGATTATTTGGCATATGTGTGTTCAGTTGCGGATTATAGGCAACCAAACATACATACATCAATGCGTTTGACTCGCCTATTTTGCAGGTATACATAGTGGAAATGTATACTGATAAAAAAAGCTCTCTGTATATATATTGGATACTTTCTTCTCATTTATCAATTCATAAAACATATTGAATATAATTTTTATACTGATTTATATTTGTTTATTTCTGTGCAATCTACATTATTATTTTACTAAATTTATCATAATAAGGTGTAATGGAAGATCAGAGTGTATAAATAGAAAACAGTATTCATTCACTTGGTCACAGTTATTTAAATATATTAAATAAAAATGATTTGAAAATAATTAATAAATTATTCTACACTCTGAATTGTATCTTTTTTTTCCAGCATCAGAACTATTATTTTTAGGAATCGCTTATAATTGTCATAAATATTTTCGTTTCTGTATTTTTGTTCTGTTATGGAAAAATAAAATATATTATTATTATTATTATAAAACTGGTTTAATAATAATAATATTTATTGCTCAACAGGAAACACATATTTCCCAATTGCAAGACAATATACAAGATAACAACAATAATAGAATAATAGAAAAAAGGATTATCGAAGTGATCAAGTGAATGGTCACAGATATTTGAAATAAATTAAATAAAAATAATTTGAAAATAATTAATCAGTTAGTTTGTGAAGTCATAAGCAACACTGAATCAATTCTTTGAACCGTTTGGGAATGCACTTATCTTACTTATTAATTATTAATAGTTTAGGAATACTTACCTGATTATATACAAATATGTAAATTATTGTATAATGTAATCAATTATAATGGAGAATAAAATTAAAGTTAAAGTTATTTTCCTTTTAGCTACAGCGACATTTTTAACATACTTTACGTAAGTATCTTAAAACAAATATTAAATATTAAAACAAACCTCGACACCCAATACGGGTAAAAGAGGATAAGATTAAGAAAGAAAGAAATTTTAAAACATTTACTTCTCGGGTCTGTACTACCCCTCCAGACATACATAATGGACGTTTGCTATTAGCAAAATCTCAAAAACAAAAAATTATATTTCAAATTTGTTTTTAGATTATTATTGGGCTGACAATTTCACATTAACTTAACCAACTATCTAACTCTTCAAATAATCGAGGTTCTCATGAATTTCTACCAAAAACGGTCATCCATTATAATTATAATAACGATCAAGTTAATTATTATTGTGCGAATTTGTATTCAATATTTAGCAGGCTTATTTTGAATGTATTGATGGAAAGCACAACGTCCATGATATTACATGTCATAAAAAGTCAAATACTGCGCATGTTGACAGTTTGAAAAAAAATCTCAAATACAAATTCAAATTATTATATTTTTTTGTGGCTGTGGAAGGGGAAAATCCATTTACGGGCGGAGTGTCGGACTTCTCCCAGATTTTGTAAGGAGACTACCGATTAAAAACCCCTCCCACTTTACCGGCGTCGACTGCCAGGGTCATTGGCCGGTCTCGGAATGTATGCTCTGACGTTCAGGTGTTATTGTGTCAGGCATTGCCCTATTTAACTTACAACCTAATATCACAGAGCCC
This sequence comes from Philonthus spinipes, assembly GCA_963082785.1. Lineage (NCBI taxonomy): Eukaryota > Metazoa > Arthropoda > Insecta > Coleoptera > Staphylinidae > Philonthus > Philonthus spinipes. The sequence continues at coordinate 15,779,907 of OY720318.1, read as the reverse complement.
TAAACCTAAAATAAATAAAAATCTAAAACCTAAACCTACAATAAATAAAATAAAACTTAAATCTACAAAGAAATACACCTATATATATTATATTTGATTCAGTCAAAAAAATTATTTTCATTGTTAGTGTCATAACCTTAAATTTTTAGTTATAATAGTTTTGAACCAAAATTTAGCAATAGATGGAATTTCAACGCATAGTTAAACCCCCTCACTTATGATTTTAACAACCACAAAACAAGGCTCAACAGTTATAATTCGCAAATAAAAGTCGCGTAGTGAATAAAATTTCCAATTTTTGAAAAACAACGATTTTTTTTTTTAAATAAGTAAAGAAATATAGTAATAATGAAATAATTTATTTTTAAGCACACCTCATTTCAGATATATTTTTTTTGAAACACGTTTTTATAGCAATGGTTCCCTTTGTGATTTTTTTAGCCATAGTGTATTGTAGAGTTAATGAACGCGCAAGGTATTACATTTATGTGTAATTTGCGCTCGTGACGAGGACTCCGTCAGCGAGGCGTGAAATGTGTTATTGACACGTCTGGGATGCACACAATAAACAGAAACCGCCCAAGTCTTAACGATCGATGTCGTTAAATTGCAGAAACAAGAACATATTCGGAATTTAATCCTAACACCACTGCATAGTTTTAATGATTATTATACTGCATATCCAGAAGGAGGTTTTCAAATGCGATGGTGGTTGTTGATTATGTAATAATTGATAAAATTTGCAAAAAAACTATTTTTCTCCAGATCTAGTTTCTGTTTACCTCCTTTTTTCGTTGCAGTCTTAACCCAGCATCACCCAGGTGAAAAATGTGTATCGGATAAGAAAGGTCACCGGCTATATCTCAGGAACTAAGCGTCCTACAGCTTTCAAAAAAATATATAATAAAACGGGTCATGAGAAAATGCTGGAAATAATTTTCAAGTCCGTAAGTTGTCCGGTAGGGGGCGCAATGAATACTAAAAATATAATACTACAATTATTTCAAAAAATGCTGAAATACAGGTATCCTAAAGCAATATTTATTAAAATCGTGATGAGTTTATGAATAAAAAAAATGTTAGTAACTTTTTAACATTACTCTAGAAATAAAGGGTTAGGGAAGGTTCGAATTTGTAATAAGCAAATGTCAAATAAATCTTTTGTTTTTTATGCGATTTTATATTATATGTTCCTTTTAGAGACATCACGTAGAGTCGTCAGTAAGTTTCCCTTTCTAATAGGAGAAAACGTTTGTGTGGCATTTTAATAGTACCATAAACAAACAATTAAGGTTGCGGTTTAGTAGAAAGAGATAGCTATATAGTAAAATAGAAATAATCGTTTGAAAAAGAGCCATTCTTTTGGATTTAATAATATGAATATGTATTTACATTTTTACTCTATCAAGTATAAAGTATCAGTCTAAATAAAAAAATAAATCGTTAATTTTCGTGTATTATGTCAATTTACTAGTTCAAGTTAGAAAAGAAAATTGTAAGATATAATGAAATTAATAGGTCATGTCTGCTAAGTTATTTTAATGCAGAATTTAGTGAGATCTTTTAAATTTTCATTGCACAAGTTTTTACAACCAAAAATATAATTTGAAATTTGCTATAAATTTGATCAATTTTCATTGTTTTTCATAATTGTTTTTCACACAAACCAAACATTAAAATAATTTTTAATTTATCTGATGAAATTCCTGCTTATTTTAAGATTACTTTAATGTATAATACAATATTGTTCATTGATCACAACAGCAATCTAACTCGAATTAGTGATTGCCAATATTTATATAGCTATCTCTTTCGTCTAAACCGCACCCTTAAGTCGGCGTAAAACGTCCAACGACCGGTGGATTTAACAACTGATTTATAATAATTTAGATACCGATTAAGAACCCAGAAAACCAAGCAAGCAATTTTTACCACCCGGACCGTGATTCATATAAACACTTCAAGGCAAACAGTTTACATCACCAAATTAGACCAAATTTATAGTTCTTGGTTGATTAACAAACAAAAAAAAAAAAACAGGTGATTTAGATTTTTTTAACAATTTAATTAGAATCTAATAATTAAGGAAATTATTAAAACATGGTCGTATTTTTTTGGATAAATATAAATTAGAAAAGAGTATTTATTCATTCACTTGGTCACAGTTATTTAAATATATTAAATAAAAATGATTTGAAAATAATTAATAAATTATTATTTTATTATTTTTTGAAAATAATTAATAAATTATTTTCACATTTAGCCCTGTGAATGTCAAGTCATGCGAATGCTGCGGTTAATTTACAAATTTCCAACGCTAAATTAATCAATCACTCAATTTCAAGCGCCGGTATTAGTTGTTTGACAAGTAGCGCCAATTTGTTGAAACGCAACCCTTCAATATTATTAAGTCCAGAAAATTAATATGGATTTTCAATAATTTAATATCAGATCAACCAATCATTAGTATAATTGTGAATTTTAATTGTAACGTAAAACATGGATTTAGCGTGTAACGATACTCTGTGAATCTATTTAAAAAATGTTATTTTATTCAAAAAAAGTTTATCAATGATCGCGTTCAGCAGAAGGTGCACTTCGCAGCGAAATTGTTTCGCGAGCGGTCAGCACGAAATATAAAAAAACAATATTTAAACAATTTGTTATCACCATCTCATTCTGCATACATTCGAACCTGGGATCCTAGGTTGTTCAAACGATTAGATAAATTACAACCCCACAGTTATATTGTAAAGTTGAACAAATTGAAAGGAGTAAAATATGGCGAAAATAGCGCCACACAAAAATTATATATTACAGTTATTATAAGAGATAATGATCTCAATTTTTTATATGGATGAATATGAATATTCTAGTTTAAAAAACCGCAAGACTTTTAAAAGTATCTTTTAAAATTATAGCAATATTATTTTTTCTATAATTCTCAATTTTATGAATGATTTTTCAACTTTGGAAAGGTTCAAAACTTTTTTGTGAGATTGGCTTCAAATTTAATAGACACCATGATAATATGTAAACTTATTTAATTTATATCAAAGTCGACCCAATTAAGGAAAATATGATTTTTTTATTCAAGATCGACTCAGACCCAGGTTAAGTTAGGTTAGGTTAGATTAGATTAGATTAGGTTAGGTTAGGTTAGGTTAGGTTAGGTTAGGTTAGGTTAGGTTAGGTTGGGTTGGGTTGGGTTAGGTTAGGTTAGGTTAGGTTAGGTTAGGTTAGGTTAGGTTAGGTTAGGTTAGGTTAGGTTAGGTTAGGTTAGGTTAGGTTAGGTTAGGTTAGGTTAGGTTAGGTTAGGTTAGGTTAAGTTAGGTTATGTTAGGTTAGGTTACGTTATGTTAGGTTACGTTAGGTTAGGTTACGTTAGGTTAGGCCATTCAAGGCACGGACAGCATCGACTCATCATCGACTCAGACCCAGGTTAAGTTAGGTTAGATTAGGTTAGGTTACGTTATGTTAGTCCATTCAAGGCACGGACAGCATCATCTTTGGAAGATATACCCATCAAATATCTTGTTGTTGCTTTCATTTATTTATTTTCTCAGATCAGAGAAGCTTATCAAATCCAAACACGAAGCGAAAATGACCAATGTTGTCGAAGCGCCCAAAAACTTCAATTCAATTCCAAACACGAAGAATACATAAAAGACTAAAGAATAAATTATTCAAATACTTTTGTTATGATTTTCGAAACAATTACAAACAATAAAACAATCCGAAATATAAAGTGTTTCATTTATTAAAATTGAATTGCAATGTATAACAAAGTAGAAGCCTCAACAATTATTCAAAGAATGTTATTGAAATTGAATTGCAATGTATAATAAAGTAGAAGCCTCAACAATTATTCAAATAATGTTTATTTGAGATAGCAACAACACACAGTTCAACCTTCACCCAACTAATCCTAATAAAGATTACGTTTTTATTATCATTGTTTAATAATTACAATAATTATACAACTTTCCAGTGTTCTTAAAAAAAACAACAAAACAATAAAATTCACATCACAGCGCCGCTAATTCATTCCTGGACATAGCGAAACCGCGTTGCGCAACACTTCGAGAACAATTAATCCGAGACCATCGTGGATGATAAAAGGTAACTGTGATTACGCAATTGTCGGAATCCGTAAAGGAAAACAAAAACACGTTTTAGACTTATTTAGCAGCGGATAATCCCGGTTACGTGCGATTGCGTTAATTATTTTCTACAATTATAGAGAAAAACGGTGGAACCTAAAAATATATAAGAATTGTTACTGAATATATTTGTATTTAACTCGTTGTATTTTGTGCTTTGTAAGAGCACTCGTTGTTACGACTTTAGAAATAACAAGATGGACAGTTTTAATTAGAGCTTCTTTATTTCACAATGGCTGAACAAGTCATCACAAATTTAAGGTTATGATAAACATGTGAAAAAATACAATGTAGGCAACCCAACATGCAAACGCGTTAGAGGACGCAAGCATCCTCGGTCCCGTTGTCCGGCCGCATTTCCAAGAAGATCGTTCCGATGGGCTGCGAATCAACCATTAAAATTTCCCCAAACGAGGAATCGGCACGTAGGCAGTAATTATTGTTAAAATTACATGCCAAACCCGAACAGTTGCTTTTTTGACATAACGTTTCAACATTTTTGACGTTGATCTTTATAGCGTGCTTTATGAATTGTTTCTTAAGAAACTTGCGAAACTTCACTAATAACTTATTTAATAAAATGTTTAACCATCATTCATCTAGCGTATGGATAACTAGTGATGGCACATGAAATTAGGTAAAAGATGGCGCTTGCGTCGTCTTCCATTCATTATGATTCAATAATAACATTTAAACTAATGATATATATATATATATATATATATATATGGGTGTAGGGTTTAAACTAATGATAAATAAACAACAATAAAATGTTATTTAAAACAAAGAAAAAAATCAAACATTAACCTGCAGTAAGGGCGCTCAGTGCCGTACATGCTGTACAATTGGATAATACGACGAGATAGTAGTAAAATGTTATATAACAAAAGAGGCTTATAATGAAATTATTAAAGAAACATTTCTGGCAATGATCAATGAAATTCGATCAATCCCTTTTTCCAACTGCAAAAATTACACAGTTGAAAAAAGCTATTGATCGAATTTTATTGATCATTGCCAGAAATTTTCCTTAATTAATTTCATTGTAATTTAAATAACTACAAATGTGTGAATCGCCTTTGTTTCATTGTATTTAGTTTTCTAAAATCTACAGATCTTATTTGAAGCATTTTTCTATCCGAACAAAAAAGTTATTTTTTTACTCTAATAGTATAACTCAAGAACTAAATATACTACAACAAAAAGGTAATAGAGGAAAAATCCTCATCGCTTCAAGATATAGAGTTTTCATTTGAAACATTCTTCGATTCGACTATTTTTTACCAATAAGTTGCTGAAAATCAAAAATACGCTAAGAGTAAAGTTGTATTTAATGAATTTTAATTGTGACCAAAAGCTTTTCACAAAACTTAAATAAAAAGTCTGAATACAACATTTGGGTTCAATTCATTTAGTCGTTTTAACGCTATCGCGGAAACACACACATTTTTCAAAAATCGATGGAATGGACTCAGGGGACCTCAAAACGTGTATATCCGTTGAAATTTGCGTTTCGAAATTTTTTATGATCACAATACTTTGCCTTGGACAAACGTCCGGGGAAAGTGAAAATGTATTCAACAATTCCTCTTGAATAAATTTGTCTTTTAATAAGTTTTTTTATTATTATTTTTTGTTAAATAAATATATCTATTATTATTCAATAAAAAAAAAACAAGAGACGACGATTGTATGCTAAAGATATCTGTAAAATTTGTATAAATATCGACACAAATGTAAATTTTGTACATATCTCCCTGAGAATGACCTAAGGTCGAAACTAGTCGAAGTAAAAATAAAAAATCAGTGAAACAAACCAAGTGTTTTAATCAAAGTCATATGTTTCACTACGGGTTAAGTGAGAAATTAATTCAAAATATGATTTTCAGCACTAACCATCAACAATGAAGTAACCTACACATTTTAATTATCATATCTCGAATAGCGTTCTCACTTAACACTTGATGAAACATGTTGAAATATTTTGTTATATCATAACTATAAATAAAAGATATTTGTTTTTTTTTTTGCAAATTTCAATTGTGAAACACACAAAGTGAATGAACGAGTATTCCTTAAATTATTAAGCTTTTTTACTTTCTCCGGATCTCTATTCAAAGCAAAATATTGTGATCATACAAATTTTCGAATCGCTAATTTCAACGGATAAACACGTTTTGAGGTTCTCTGAGTGCATTCCATCGATTTTTGAAAAAATCAACGACAGAGCAAAATCTGCTGAATGGATTGAACCCAAAACTAGCTTTTTATTACAGTGGAATGATATGAATAGCTTTTGGTCAGAATCAAAACTCATTATGTGCAACTACTATTAGCGTTTTTTTTTTTCACAATTGTTAGACAATATTGATCGTATCGAAGAATATTTAAAATAAAAATTGTATATCGTGAAAAAGAATTAAATTTATATATATATACAAATATCTTTATTCGGATAATTACATTTTTACAAACATTGAGTACATACATTAAAATAAAGGTTTGTCTGCCCTGGGCTATCGACCGGAGGTCTTTCTGCCTTAAATTTATATTAATTTAATCGTTTGTAAAACTGATTTTTTATTAAGAAAAAAAAAACTTAACAACTATATTTTCACAGTGATTTCTGGACAATTCAATTTGAAACCAGCGCTAAATCGAGTATTTGCAAACTACGATTAAAAATGCAAACGAGAATCGCGTTCGACCGGAATGCTAATTGCGGCGCAAACACGACGAAAACCATTCGCTGGCGACGAAAACGAATCAATTTCTGAATTTCTAATCCGCGAGCAGCGCGCCTTCCGCAAGGTCAATGATTAACGGAATTTGTTTACGCCGGCGGAAAAGTTCCCGGCGAACAATCGCTAAATGCTAATTAGCCTGCCCCGCAAGCGCATTCTAAACGTCATAAAAATACAAAATTAATTATCTGAACGGAATTAACAAAACGCTTTGCGATAAAAGTTGTTTATTTTGTTTTTTAATAATCTTCATTTGTTTTGATTCAATAAAAAGAAAACACTAATGATCATATGGTAGACGAAGAGCCCCAATTCCTACAACCGACAACGAATCGATAAATTGGATCTTCTACCACACTTTCGTTTACAGTGGTGATGTTCTCTTCATTCCTTTAATATGTTGGTGTTATTGTATCATATAGAGACTATTTTGAACGAAAACTATCCACAGTTCGATGGATGACTTGCTCTGATGGACGATTTTGTCCTCCATAACGAGATTGTCTATAAGTTTTTTGAATAGATTTTCAAAGTAAATTTGGATAATTTCGTAGCGCTGTTCGAGTGTGGTCTATTCATGGTGATTTGCGACATAAACGACAAAAAGTGAGCGTAATATGACAGATCGTTCGACAGCTAACTCTTTCGTAAGTTCTATCTAAGAAAAAAATATCATTTGAGATGAAAAACGAGGACTTTCTAAGCAAGTTACTCACTCCTCGTGTTCCATCCCAAAAATAACCCGTAGCATAAAATATCACTAAATTTTCAAATATACACAAATCACAAATATAAAATACTAGTATCATCGATGGGTAATCGAAAAGTTCAGAATAAATTCCAAACAAAACACAGATCACAAAAATGAAACAAATTCCTCTAAAGAAATATCCACCCTCCAGTAAATCACATTCGTTTTATTCCATTCCCAAAGCGTCAACAACTCGATCCTTTCTAACGAGGAGCCTCATTATTCCGCTCTTAACTGTCCCCGGAGCGTAATGTTCTTGTTAAACAATCGCTCTTGCGCTAATTCCGTCCAGGGGCAACCCAATTTCCAGGCGAAAACTACACGGCGATGATAATAAGTCGGCAAGTGCTTCCGAATTAGAATGGAAATTGCGCCGAGTGCAAACGCACACGTAACTCCCCAGATTTACCGCTCGGCAGTTAATTATGTAAAACGCGACTATAATTTGTTTATTTTAAAAAGACCTGGAAAGTTCGCGGGGTGTTTTGCATAATTAACCGCTGAGGTGTAAATCCTGCAAATCGGTTGTTGTTTTATAATTAATTACATTACTTTTAAATAAAATAAATATATATATAATATTCAACATTTTATATCATAATAAATTAAAGACGACGCAAGCGCCACCTTTTGCCTAATTTCATCAAGGCATTGCACATGGAACACATCAGTCTGATGAGGTTCGAAAAACCGAAATGGCCATCACTAGTTATCCATACGCTAGATGAATGCTGGCTGAACATTTCATTAAATGTGAATTTTATATCATGATGATTTTTTTTAAATTCACAAAGCACTTTCATAAAGTCCCTTCTGAGTGGTTGCAGGTTCACATTAAATTTGCTGGGATAATTATGGGATTATTTCCATCAATTACACCGCGGACTGTTGTAAGCAGTCTAGTTAAGCACCTTCGGGGTGAAAATGAATTTCAACGGAGTATTTTTGATTTTATATTCGAGATCTGCTCTCCACAACGTTTGTACAAAGAGTGACTTAAAACTAGAAACCAAACTACATATTTACAAATAAAATCTCTCTCGCCCGGGTGGCGACGGACGCAATTTATCATCCCTTCAAAATAGGGACGCATCCGGTTAACACCATGGGGGTGGTCGCACTTCTTGGAAGGTCGGTGAAAGCGACCTTGCGAGGCTTAACAAAATTAAAAGCGGCACTTTCGAGCTATGAAAAATTAAGGGTAATTATCAATGCCCTTGGTTCATATAGTGATGGGCAAAACATACTTTTTAAATAATAGATTTATTTATAAATTACAAAAGAAATTAAAATTTTAATTTAAAAATACTTCAATTGTATAAATAGCAATATTACTTGAAAATTTCACCCCCTCACCCTTCGGCAACCCTCTCAAACATGATGATTTCCTTTTTTTGTTATTGCAAAATTAAGTATATGACAATTTCATTAATGCAACATGTTCTATTATTATCAATAACTTATCCCTATTAATCGAAAACATCAATTTATTGATGTTGGAAATACGACTCAGCAATGAATTTATTTATAGACAAACTATTAACGGGCACGCATTTCTGATTGTTTATATTACTTTTAGAAACATTGTTTAAACCATTTCTGAAAGAAAATTGCGAAAAAAGTGCACCGTTTGGGAAATTTGACACTTTGAAAATCGCCGACAGGTGTTGGAAATACGACTCAGCAATGGATTTGTTTATAGACAAACTATTAACGGGCACGCATTTCTGATTGTTTATATTACTTCTAGAAAAATTGTTTAAACTATTTCTGAAAGAAAATTGCGAAAAAAGTGCGCCGTTTGGGAAATATTATTTATAAAAAATCGCCATTTTCCGATTTTTAAAGTATATGTATTATGAATATTTTAGAATTTATAGGAATAAATTTGATTCTGTTGCATTCACTTGACCTTGCTATTAGTTATAATTATGAATAAACATTTAAACAAGTGTTGTTTTCCTTTAAATAAATATTTTTGAAAAAAAGTCTCAGTGTGGAGGCGCCGGGTTCATTGCTGGATTCATTGCCAGCTTCACACACATGATTTTTACTTATAATAATTTCAACTCCTCAAAATGAACACTGAGCTTTATATGGATGTAGGCTAACTAAAAAAAAGAGTTTTGTGCAAAAATTTGTTTAATAACTACAAAAAAATTAATATTGTATTTTAAATAGTAAAACAAAACATGAATGCTATTAGAACCATATTCAATTAGAATCAGACATCTTATGTTCATTAGAATTGATGCATTAGCATAAAGAAAAATACCAAGATTTAATGGCTCCAACAGATGGCTTTATGACATTTTCCACATTTATATTGAGACAGTCTTCTCGTAGCCGTTTTCACAGTGCAAGTCTTTTTGAATGTTGGGGAGGCGATGATTTCTCTCGATCAACTCTAAGGAAAAATCTTTTCAATCGAACTTGTATTCGAGCGATATTAATGTGTCTTCTTTGAATGTGTTCAACCACCAGTTCATACAACTGTTTTGATTCAAGTTTATTTCTGAAACAGTTGTTGTATGAACTGGTGATTGAACATATTCAAAGACATCTTATGTCCACCATATGGACCCGTATAAGATCTTATGTTCATTAGAATTGATGCAAAAATAAGGCTGTCAAACCAACATTTAATAGCTTCAACAAATGGCTTTATGACATTTTCCACATTTATATTGAGACAGTCTTCTCGTAGCCGTCAATCTTTTCAATCGAACTTGTATTCGAGCGATATTAATGCTTCTTCTTTGAATGTGTTGAATCGCCAGTTCATACAACAACTGTTTCAGAAATAATCTTCTACGTTTCGATTCAAGTTTATTCGCTAGGTAAAAAATCACTTTTGAATTTATTCACCAATATTCTGTATTGCAAAAAATATCAACATTGACTGCCGCTTGTTGTTTCGGCTTACACTGTAAGTAGCTCACATTTGATCTGCAGGGTTTACACCATACTTGATCGAATTGTCACCTCTGGTTTCATTTGCTCGCCAGATTGAAGATCAATGTTGTCATCATCATTGATACAAATATAACAATTTTTCTATCACGCGGGATGCAGGAAATCAAAACTTTATCAACTGTTTGTTTTTTACTTTTTAACGTTTATAAAACCATATATTTACCGATATTGACATATGGATGTAAAACCTGGACACTCAATAAAAAGATCAAAAGCAAAATCCAAGCAGCGGAAATGAAATTTCTACGAGGAATAATGGGCATAACTAGAAGAGATAGAGTAAGAAATGTGGACGTGAGAAGAGAACTGAATACAAAGAATGTACAAAAATATGTCGAAGAAAGGCAACTGGGATGGTGGGGATATATACAGAGGATGAAGAAAATAATTCCTGTAAAGAAAATATGGGAAGCAAGGACAACTACAAATAGAGGAAGAGGAAGACCAATAGAAAACTGGGAGAACAGCGCAACAAAGGCATACAAGAAAGAGGAATAAACATAAGAGAAGCAGAAAAAATAGCTAAGGACAGAAACAACTGGAGGAGAGTCATTAAGAATTAGACAATTGAAGAAAAACCCCGACACCAAATTGTAAAAGGGGACATCGATATATTTAACGTTTATAAAGACCGTTAGTAAGTGCCTTTTATTTTTCTCAAACGTATGAAAGCTTCTTTGTTTTCTAATCGTCGATGAGATCAAAGTCACTAAACCAATTATCCGCCGTTATATTCCGGCAAAATCCAAATACGGGTGCAGACATTCTCCTCGCCATGTCACTTGGTTTGTTGCTGAGACAGAATGATCCTGGTGGCTCCAGTATATATTCCCCAATTGATTGGTTAAACCATCTAGGCGTTAATAAGGGCAAACAGTTTTATGCCATATTTACTTGGTTTTGAGGGTATTTATTACTGAAACATACATCTGCCTCGAAAACCTGGAAGCACTTCGTCTATTTAGAGGTTATCCCCAGGAGTATAATTTTCTGGCAATTTTTCACAAATATATCAAAAACTTATAGAACCGGAGCCAGGTGGTCATATTTTTTTCTCTCGGTTCTGTTTGTTTGGTCGTCTAAACGAAGGCAAATAAAAATTCCTGGTTTGTGCCTGTCAGATCAAGTGCGCCCTGCGGAGGGTTAATAGGCTAATGTAAAGTAACTAACTCACCATCTTTATTCAAATGTGTATATGTATGTACAATAATATATAAAATTATAATAATATTCTGTAGATGAATCGGCTATTGGCCGGAGGTCTTTCAGCCATGTAAATAAATGAAAATTAAAATCCGTGGATAAACTTAGAATTGCCTGGCGCATCCACCATGATGACGGCAAAAAAAAACGTAGCTGGAAAACTGTGGATAAATTCACACCGGTCCTTATATAATGTGACTAAAATATTGATAAATTTTGAGAAAATTGTTTGTGGTCTTTCAAACGTATTTCTGTCTTAAAAAATTGTTTGTAATCTTTCAAACGTATTTCTGTCTTAAAATGATTGTCAGTGTTGTTTGATCCCATGACACAATTACAAAATATATGATGATGATGATGCTTTGGAGTTTTCTCCAGAACCTTAAAGATTCAGGCAAAGATTCCGATGGGAATTCATGGAACAATCAAGTAACTGGAGGTGATGGGAATAACACTTGCTGCTGAGTACATCATAAACCGCAAGTTGTCAAATGTAGCCATACTAATCCTAACGGATAGCAGGCAAGCGATACTGTCTCTGGAGAATGCCTATGCTACGTCAGAAACCGAACTAGAGTGCGACAGGAAACTCAGGCAGGCGATAATCCATAACAACATTGATAGTGCTGGTATATTTTGAGAATAGTAAAGACCTGTGGAACTACATTCCTTAAGTTCTAGGTAGAGTATAAGTGGTGGACCAATTTATTTTTGTTTTAAATAATTCATTAAAAGCTAGTTTAACAATGGCCAGTCTGCTGCATATTCAACAGATATTTACGCTGCGCCGCATTCCACAGCTCTCTCTAGCAATTGCATGGAGTATAAATATATATATATACAGGGAGATTTTTTTATCAGTATACATTAGGGGAAGTGTATACCTACAAAAAATGCGAGTCAAACGCATTGAACCGATTTATGTGTGTATGTTTAGTTGACTATTTGGCATATGTGTGTTCAGTTGCGTGTTATAGGCAACCAAACATACACACATCAAAGCGTTTGACTCGCCTATATTGCAGGTATACATAGGGGAAATGTATACTGATAAAAAAAGCTCTCTGTATATATATATATATAATCTAAAATCCCCATCTACCATAATGGTGGTTATTGGCTTTATTTATTGAAAATTGCTTTTTTGAAAATACCCGATTTTTAATATTACTCGATTTTTACTTATAATAATTTCAACTCCTCAAAATGAACCACTGAGCTTTATAGGGATGTATGTTAACTAAAAAAAAGAGGTTTGTGCAAAAATTCGTTTAATAACTACAAAAAAGTAAGTAATGGTGGTGTAGGGGTGATGGACTATAAATACCTTGCAAAATCAATCTAAATATACTTTATACAACTGATTTTTTTTTCTTCAGTTTGTTTCAACATAACAATTTGCATATACAACAATCGGGCGATGATAATAATGCAGTTATCAACACTTAAATGGCGAAAGCGCTCGGTCATCCCCATTTATCACCGCGGCTTATATCCTGGTGTCAGAACCGTCAATAGACGTATAAAACGGCTCTTTCTGTCCATCTATATCTCCCTCCGATGAAGCATCGAGAGCTCGCATGACCCAAATTGTGCTCGGAGGGGTCTTTAATAACGGCACGAGAGGGCCGTTTCGCAGAAATCGAACCATAATGGAATTACCCGTCTCTTTTGTCCGCTCGCAATACGAGTGTCATTTGTCCGCGATCAAACAGGCGAGGTGTAATTTCGATTGCCTTTATTAAAGGCCCGAAGGGCTGGGGATTGTGTTTTGGTTTTCAGATGAAACCGTATAAAATATTTTTAATAAAATAAAAACATATTAATCTTTAAAGTTTTGTCGTAGTGGTTCTTTATTCTGGGAGAGGCTTAAATATAATATCGTAATTTAATAACTATTTATTTGTATTTAAATTTGTGTTTTAATAATCTTCACACCCTTCTTAGAAAATTCTGTATTCCCCGTAACCTTGATATCCTTCCTAAATACAAACATCCTACAATCACCATTCATTTGCACAAATCATCAGGACAGTTCAGCTAGCTAGCATAGATTTTTCTTTAACTTCATCATAAATTCACGACAGGGCAGAAAGACCTCTGGTCGATAGCCCAGACAGACTAACACCTACATGTATTGTAATTATTTATGTTATATTGTTAAAATTATCTATATAGTCTGAATAAAGATATATATACAGAGAGGTTTTCTTAATAGTTGTATACATTTTCGATCAAATATTTCACACAATTTGAAGTTTAGCGTTTGACGTTTAGTTGTCTGTTATAGGCAACGAAACATACACATATTAATCGGTTCAATGCGTTTGACTTGGTTTTTTTTTGAAGGTATACAGTTCGCCTAATGTATACTGATAAAAAAAAAAATCTCTGTATATATATGTATAATAGAAAAAAGGAAATATTCACTTCGTCACAGTTATTTAAATAAATATTTTCGATTCAATTGTTGTATTATACAATATTTTATTGTTATACAACAGCAAATGTCCATTATTGTATGTAACAAAATATCACAGCAGTTAAAGAGGAAATAATTAATTATTTTAACATTCTTTTTATTTAAAAAAAGATCGTATTAAACCATGTATAAATACCTCAATAAAGATGATTGTATATATAGATAATCTAAACTTTATGAATTATTCATAAGCACGAGAAATAAAGCTCATGGAAAATCCTACATATCACTTCGCAACAATAAATATGGAAAAGGATGCTTATTTAACCAAAATTGTCAATTCTCTACTAATTTGATTTATTTTAAATATTACGTGAATTTAAATCAAAACTAAAAGTGTTTACTCTATTAAAACATTACTACATTGTTAACTAAACTTAACTAAGGCTGACAAGCCTTAGGCTTAGTGACAATTATACTTAAAATACCACGAGTAACTAACCATTAATAAACTAATTCTATATTAATTGTCAAAAGTGAATACTACTACCAACACATACATATTGCTATGTAACAAAGAATATAAAATTTGTTATGGATTTTACGATGAGAATAGTCATTTGACAGCAAATTATAAATACTGTGTGCGGAAGAGATGCGGCAATATTTATTTTTTTTATTTATTAATTTACGGATTTCACCTTTTTCCATATTACAAAAAATATATAATAACATATACAACATAAATAATTACAGTTTGTAGAACATTCCGCTTTACACTAAAAAGAGAGAAAAATACAAAAATTCTATAAGTGACTAATATTGGCGAGATCAATAAATGATTAGTTATTGTCACAATAACATTATTTTTCGAATAAATAGTGTCTGGTAAATCTTTTTAATTAAAGTTAACAAAATTCTCATTTAATTTTCAAAAAAAATCCGTTAGTATTACATTTATAAAAATCATTACAACATAAGTAATAATGATTTTTATAAATGTAACACTTTTTTTCTTTTATTATTTCTAAACAAACTTGAGTATACCTTCGAATACAAACATATTTTTTTTCTTTTTCGTGCTCATTGTAGCGAGCAGTGGATGAATCGCCATGGGAACTGCACCATCTTTTCCACGTCTGGAATTTATGTATTACACGTCATATCAATTTATTTCTAGGGCTTATTTACTCCCACACATCTTTTTCGAATTACACGCGACGGCGAAGAAATAGTAATTCCACGGATGCCCTACGTTTATAAATATATATATAATAAAGGAAAAAAAAACTTAGAAAGAGAAGATTTGTTGCAGATTTTATAATTATATTTTATGATTTACAGTGTTATGAAAGAATATCATTCATTTTGTACACTCGGTTCTTGTGATGTGTAATAATTCATCTTCAACTTAAAAAAGGGATAATCCCTTTGCGGATTCATCAACATAATGTAATGGTTTAGTAAAGGGGCATCCTATGTACAGGATACAGAAACAATTAATTATTTTCAAATCATTTTTATTTAATATATTTAAATGACTGTGATCAAGTGAATGAATACTCTTTTCTATTTATAAAGGATTTTTTTTCAATAACGTTGGAGCCTTAGATTTCATATCTTTTCTTTTTGGAGAATAGGGTCATCTCCGTTTTGATCGGACTTTATATAGTTTATTAGTGATTTTCAAAATATTAGTGTCGTATAATCAACTGAAGAACTGTCTAGAAAAGCTAATATCGTCGAGGAAGGATATTCTTTTCTTCATAGTAATATGCTACTCGTGAGAGGGTTATGTTTTAAAATCGGCTGCCAATTCATATTTCGCGCATTTTACTTCTCACTGTCATTGCTGAATTTGCACCGGCGCAGTGCAATATATCACAGCTCTGATTCAGTGCGCACTGGTGCTCCCCGAATCTGTGTAAGCAGAAAACACTATAAGATTCTTAGCAATTGGTAGAAGTTATAGATTGCGCTATTCACGGATAACTATGCCTTCCCGCCTCAGTTATCGCTACAACTGTACCGGATCCGCGCATTTTTCAAAACTGTAGTTTTCCTAAACACACGCAAAGTTGTGCCTGCAACGTGCTGAACTGTGCAGACAAAACGTTGTGCGAAACGTGATATCTGGACTGTGCTTAATCGAAAGAGAAAATTCATTTAGAAGGAAGATTTATATGAAAATCTTCCTTCTAAAGGAATTGAATTGAATTGAAACAAAAATATTGAATACAATAAATATGTTTTTTGCGAAGACAAAACCTTTAATGCCTTACTTCCGATCAATTTAACCTAATTCAACAGCAACCGAAATGAATCTCGTAAAAAGAAAATTTAAACCCACTCTGTTATTCCACCGCGAACATCCCTGCATCAATGAAGTGCCAGCCATAATGAAACACCACTCCAGAAAATCGCAAATTGTAAACTCTTGAGCGCGGCAGCGGTTTAATTGGAAGCTCCCATTTGGGTCAACGTGTCGCGGATACTGAATCCAATCCAGTTCCCCGTCCATCAACTACAAAAGTAATAATTGGATGGCGTAATTACAAGCGACGCGCAATCCCACCCCGAACTTCCACACCTGAAAAACGGGAACGCAGAATTAATCCGAACAAAGCTGTTGAATGAAATGTGATCATATAAAATACTGTTACGCACATCAGAAAAACAAAACACTTAATGACTAGCTTTAATGAATTAATAATAAATAAAATATTTATGTTTTTTATTTAATTTCATTATAATTTAATAAAATGTTCAACTACCATTCATCCAGCGAATCATTGACTATGCCACATGAAATTAGGCAAAAGATGGCGCTTGCGTCGCTTTCCATTTATTATGACTCACTACAATTGTTTCGCTGCGCTGTAGCTTCTTCAGCGGAAGAATATTATTATTAATCCATTAAAGTAATCATTAATTTACAAAAATTGAATTCCTCGGTAATCTATGATAATAGTTAGCTTCATTCTGTCAACTAATTATGTTCATAAAAAAATTGTGATGTGTCTATCATGGTACTTTCCCTGATGAATTCGGTAAAATACGTTTTTAGATGAAAATTTAAGAGTAAATAAAAAAAGTATGAATTATAAAATTAAGGTTAATGGGTTGATAACCAAATATTTGTTCGTTAGACGAACTAGTGCAGTAATTTTTATACATTCTACACTGACAGCAATATAAACCTTAACACAAGGTTGCACTCTGTAAAAATTAATGCGGAGCATACAAACAGACCATAAGTTTCGCCATTCCTGAAGTTAAAATGAAAACTAATTACAGAGTAAAGTATGTAAAATAAAACCAAATGAAAAAAGTTTTTGTGTCTGTATTTTATTGCCAAAAAATCCCCAAATTACTATTTTTTGTGGTCCAAAGTGGGTTATTAAATTAAAGAAAGAGGTGTTATGCAATCCTAATGATAAATTAGTTCTTTGGACTTCTTTTACAGGCTTCATACCATATGATATAACGTCTTCGTAATTGGGTTTCCTGTTAGGAAATAAATATTATTATATGGTCGTGATTGTTTATTTGATTGGCGGAAACTTGACTATACGAACTTAAAAAAATCATGCAATAACCTCATAATTTCTGCTGCTCAATGGGTTTTTGCATTGTCTTATCGAAAATACTCACTTCCAAGTACGTCATCGTGTAGTTGATTAAAAAAAATATAGTAATAAATCATTTTGGTACCTATTTGCATTTACAGTCTCATCAAAAAATATTAGTCCAATAATTCGTCTTCGTGATACGGCAATTCATTTTTTTCAGAATGTAAAGGCATTTCAATAAATGTATTTGAATTTTTGCTAGATTAAGTGAATAAATACTCTTTTCTATTGATCTTCCTTTCGTGTATTACAAACATCTCATTTAATCATTGAATTGATTTAATTTCATTGATTCGCTTTTCTGGAAAGGTTTTCCCTCTTTATTAACCAAGATACAAAATTGTCTGTTCATTAGCGTAACCCGAGCAAATTACAGGCAGCAATCGATTCGCTCGTTATTTTATGAATAACGCATATCGACGATGGCCCAATGAAATATTAAAATTATTCCGAATCTGCGATTCGACTCATTTGATAATTTGCGATCGGTGCGCGCGTTTACATCGAAAAATACTTTAAATAGAAAAGAGTATTCATTCACTTGGTCACAGTTATTTAAATATGTTAAATAAAAATGATTTGAAAATAATTAATAAATTATTTTCACATTTAGCTCTGTGACTTTTGACTTACGTTACGTAAGTACGTTAAACAAATGCACATTAAATACTTTTGTGAATGCTCTTTGCATCGACAATGCAATTATTGACGCCCATTTCAGATGTATTCACAAAATAATTAATTAGGAATGTTGATACTGGTTATGCTACAATTTGATATCTTTTACATATTCTGCACTGTCAGCAATATAAACCATATGGTTATGGGTATCATCACAAACGTATACTCTGCAGTAAAATTTAGCGAACAGACCAATAGTTTCACCATTTCTAAGGTTGAAATGAAACCGAATTAAAGAGTAAAGTATATACAACAAATAAAAAACATTTTCTGTCTCATTGTATTTTATTATCGAAAAATGATCTATAATTCATAAACAAAAAGTATGAAAGTGGAACTTAATTAAAACGAAGCTTAAGTCACAATTGAAAGATCAATTCTAGGCCAGAACATTCAAATAATCCACTTCACACAAACAATTATTTTTATAAATCCATTCAAATTACATCCACTATAAATCAAAATAGACCAGTTGATCGCGGTGGAGGGGCTGACTGTACCCATTCATATAGAATATTGCAAATTACCCGGTTTCGCGATTTGGGTTTAAAACTACAAAATTTTTGAAAGTTATAACAAACGTGTTTACTTTAAAGTGGTAAATATGAACTTTCAACAACTATCAGCCACCATCGATTAATAGTTAAATGTTTATTAAAACTATTGACTAATATTAAAATAACAAATAAAACAAGATTTAGAAAATAATCGATAAAGAAAAAGCAAAAGTGGTTGAAGACAACGACGTTATTTTCGTGATGGTTAAGACAACACTCTCTCAGAGAGGAAGTTTGACAATTTTAGTTTCAGTCAAATCATAAAAAACATAGATTTAGAGACACAGTTTTTTTATGAAAGAAGGAGAAGATTAAAGATAACAAAATGTAGATTCTGAGGATTTTTATATCTGGAGATTTGGTCGGAAAAAGGTATACTTATCCGAAGTGAATACTGAGGAAGAGTTGCACATGCTTCTATCAAGATAATTCGGCAACATGCTGGTCCAGACCATGCGTGTGGTGGAGGATGGATTAGACGTGCTAAGTTATGCATTCAAAACGGAGGAAATCACTTCGAACAATTATTGTGATTCTTCTGTTTAAGTTACATATTTAATTCGTTATCTCTATTAATAAAAAAAAACGTTTACTAGATTTTTTGTAATTTCCCATCACTACACATCACGAACTATAATTGCTCACAATTATACCTATAAGTCAAGAATCACACTGTATAAATGTTCTTATATTATAAATAGAAAACAGTATTCATTCACTTGGTCAGAGTTATTTAAATAAATTAAATAAAAATGATTAATAAATTATTTCCTCATTTAGCTCTGTGACTTTTAACTTACACTACGTAAGTACGTTAAATAAATGCACTATTAATTCAATATCCGGCGTGGGTATTTGTCCGGGAAGTAGTTGTTTTAATGTGCATTTGTTTAACGTACTTACATAAATTAAGTCAAAAGTCACAGAGCTAAATGGGGAAATAATTTATTAATTATTTTCAAATAATTTTTATTTAATATATTCTTATATTATATTTGTCTGAATAAAGATATTTATTTATATATATATATATATATATATATATATATATATATCAAACCCTCAGCTAATCAACAATATTATAAAAGTACTAACATATAATTTATCGGTTATGACTTAAATAATGTTTAACAACGTTGTATTTTGATGAAAGTACTAAGACAAATTGTATTATTGTTTCAGTGCATGAAAGCGTACGTTGAATTCGAGATAGCGGAAGGAGCTTACGATATATCGTGCCCGGATGCGCAGTGCCCCGCGCAAGGTGTGCTGCAACAAGAAGAGATTAAAAGACTGGCCGGAAACGACTTACTTGAGAAACACTTAAAATATCGACTCAATAGAGGTAAGAAATATAAAGTAATTGAGTTAAAACGTTTAATAAAATTTAAAAAATAAGAAACCTTTTATTTTACATGCACTGTGTTTGTTTGGAGTATTACTTTTACCAATTGATATCATGATGATAAATTAAAGACGACGCAAGCGCCATCTATTGCTTGATTTCATGTGGCATCGTCAACGATTTGGTTCTACAAGGTAGACGACCGAGAATCGTGTTAGTGTTTCGTCCACTAAATGAAGGCGAACTTGTTTTGTTTATGAGAACAGGAAACGAAATTCATTTAATAAAATGATGGAGCTTGCGTTTTCTCCAAATTATTATGGTTCAGGTTATTTAATTCAACCGCCTTCATCAAAGCATTGCACATGGAACACACTAATTTGATGAGGTTCGACAAACCGAAATGGCCATCATCATTTATCCATTCGCTAGATGAATGGCGGTTGAACATTTTAATAAATATATTACATTATTTATTTAAAATATTCGAATCTTAATTTATTGCTTGTTTGTAGGCCATCGTTTGTTGTCCGTTCAGCCTTCAAATTCGTATTTAATTGCTCTAAGTAAAAAGCACTTCAATCTACGTATAATTATGACCATAATTTCAACAATTGTATTGTTTTGAAATGCTTTATTTTAACGCTTACAATTATTTTTTTTATGTTTGTAGAAGTAGAAATAGATAAGAGCCGGATGTGGTGTCCGAGGGCGGGCTGCGAAACGGTCTGCAGCCTGTGCCCGTCGAAGCGCTGTCAGCCGCAGAGCGTGCACTGTCCCAGCTGCACGACGGACTTCTGCAGCAACTGCAAACTCGAATGGCACCATGGAATGACCTGCGAGGAAAACAATAAGCAGCTCGCTAAACAGGGCAGGGTAAGATTTTGTCAACATTTCATTTTAATACGAATGTACCGATCACAACTATCTTTAATTGGAAACAAACAAAAATCCCTACACCAGCACATTTTCTTATTTGATAGTTTACAAGCATAATTCAGTAATTTATTATTTCTCTCGAACTGTCAGACATAGTCAGTCAGTCTTGTTGAGACTTTAATAATGAACATTATGAGATGATCTTTTGATTAATAAAACTTGGTTATACATTTTGAGTTTATTTAAAACACTTTTTAACTCTGTTTGTATAACTTGTTATTGTGTTTAACAAGTTATATAAAATTAAAAAGTGTTTTATTTAATAAACGCTTTTTAACTTTGTATAACTAACACTTTATTTAGTGACTATAGTTTCGAAAACTACAACTTGTCATTTTCAATCTGATGTTATGAAACTATAGTCACTAAATAAAGTCTCAGTTATAAAAACAAAGTTAAAAAGTGTTTTATTTAAAAAAGGCTTATTAATTTTGTTTGTATAACTGAGACTTTATTTAGTGACTATAATTTCGACATCTTCAACTTGATGTTGTCGAAACTATAGTAAATAAAGTCTCAGTTATACAAACAAAGTTAAAAAGTGTTTCATTTGTGAATTATCCGCCGTTAACAGTTTAAATTAATTCACATTTATTATTCGAAAACAAATTCCATGCTGTTCTTTTCTGATACTTTACATTTAATGATACATAACTATCTTAAGAAGATATTATTGTTTAATTAAGATACACTTTCTAGGGATAATTCTTTTGAGGATGTGGGGTAGACAGCACAAATAATATTTCATATTTTTATTACTTAAGAGAATCTTTTTTATTTAATCTGTGCAATTCAATATTTACTTCGAAATTTAATCTTGAAATTTAATTTTTCATTGCAGGGAGAAGAAGCGGGCATCCCTTTCGACAGCGACCTAATAAAATGCTGCCCAATGTGTAACGTTCCTATTGAAAAAGATGAAGGCTGTGCTCAGATGATGTGCAAGCGTTGCAAGCATGTTTTCTGCTGGTATTGTCTTGCCAGTCTGGATGTAAGTAAAAACGTGAAATCGTTAAATTTAATAAAAATAAATTCAAAAATAAGTGATTTATACAATTGAATAATTAATTATTTTCCCAGTTTTTTGCCTTACATAACGTAAACACTTAAAAATCATCCCTTGAAATAACTACTTCTCGGGTAAATACCCCGCCGGATATTAAACTGGACAACACAAATAATGCAACAATTTTTGATTCCAGAATATTTAATGGAAAAATAAAAAACACGTTACGTAATGTTACGAAATCGGGTTTACTTATGTCCGAGACATAAGTAAACCAATGTCTATTTATTTATTTAGAGTACACTTAATACATTTATTTACATCACACTATGAAAACTGTGAAGTAAAATAAATACAACCGACTATATTTTTCTATACTGTCACTATTTATTTATAACTAAAAGTTAAGCATTCGAACGTTCGTGACAGACTAACTGCCTGCAGCGCCACTAGCGCGCGGTTATATAGCGTGCTTGTTTCTCGAACTTTCGGGAACTTTCGATGACGCCGCGTTTACCCTCGCGCATTCTGTGAAACATTCCAGAGTGATCTTTCCAGTTTCTTCTTTCACTTTCGTTATAGTAATATAATCTGTAAACACGTCTAGTTCAATGTTGTAATGGGTCAAAGGGTACCGAGTACAGAAATTATTTTTTTAATTATTTTCTTGAAATTATTAATATTTAATTTAATCTGATGAATCCGAAAGAAAGGAATGCGGAGTGAAGTAGTTTGTTTAGTCTACCTAAAATCAGGAAAAGGGGGAGATGTACAAATTATAAATTTGTATAAGGAGGGGTCTGAACCACTACAATGTCCATACTTTTTTTTTGAAAATATGAACATGTGTTTTCTTATTGCTTCAAAAATTTTAATTATAAGCAATTATAAAACGAATTAATTTAAATGATAATAAAAACATGAATTAAATCACACATATTTATAAAGCAATACTTGTTTTAGCAGGTTATAATTTAAATGATTATTTTTATAAACTTATTTTTTAAATAACCTATACTTTTTCAAGTTTCACATTTTTTTTTATTTTTATATTTATGTATTTGCCCGGTATGTAGTTGTTTCAAGGGACGCTTGTCCTTTTTTAAGTGCTTACGTTATGTAAGTCAAATTGTTGAAAGGAAAATAATTAATTAATTATCAATTATATAAATTCATTAATTTCAAATTTATTTTTATTTAAATAACTGAACATGTTAATCCTTTTTTTTCTTTGTTTTAATATTTAGATATTGGTAGTTCATATTGTATGAAATAAATATGAATAGATTATTAAAAATCAACCAATAAAACAGATTAGATTGAATAATTATAAATTCTCGACTAGTTTTGGGTTATTAGGCCATTTTCAAGAGAATTTAAAATCTATTCATATTTATTCCGTTAATGATATCCTTTTTTAATCTTTTTTAATTTTTTTTTTTTAAATACGAAAAATATTTTCAAAAAGGTGGTTTAAATACAGTGATGTCTATAAAATATGATATTAATAAATAATTTGTTTAACAGGATGATTTCTTATTGAGACACTACGATAAGGGTCCCTGCAAGAACAAACTAGGACACTCGCGAGCTTCGGTGATCTGGCACAGGACGCAAGTGATCGGAATTTTCGCCGGCTTCGGCATCTTACTCCTCGTAGCGTCTCCTTTGCTCCTTCTAGCGGCGCCGTGCATCGTGTGCTGCAAGTGCCGGGTCTGCAACGCTGGCACCACCAAACTGGACAACGAAGACGAGCTTCCCGGGGAGAACTCCTAAACGGGAACGCCGGCGCGAGGAAAATGATAATCCCACAATTTTAATTTACGCAAACACGAGCGCAGCGCAATATTTCGATTGATTAGTGTTACGAATTAAATTAACAATACGACGATGCAAAGGTAAATAAATCTAGTCTTAGAAGCTGCCGCCCCCCCCTCAGAAATAAAAGTTGAGGCGACGCGTCGTCCCTGTTATTATTATTTTTTTAAACATAGGCAGAACCTGTGATAGAACTGTGATCGTTTTGCCGTCTGTGTCTTTACCTTTTGATTTCTTTTGATTGTGATCAGCATTTTTTTGTTCATTCGTTACGTTACTTAAGCGCGCCTATAATTAGACTTAGCAAAACGGTTACACTGATTTATTATTTAGATTTTTCGTCGGTATCAAAACAGAGTACTTAAATTCGGCTTCCTTTAAACACTTCTCTTTTTTTATTGTGAAGAAATTTAAATTATTCGTGGTTTACGACTGAATTAATTTATTATTTATCTATCCTTCTCCCTTATTGTTTTTAATTTTGTAACCATCGGGCCCTCATCGTAATATAATACAGTACTTACAACACTCAATTTAGTCAATAACATTAATTGTAATCAATTTATTTAAAATTGTTCATATTCGCCGCATTAATTTTTATTAATCAAAATGCAGTTTTAGATTTTACACAATAATTTTCATTACATGTAAAATAGTTGTACATAACAACAATAAATTATGATTTGCGTATTAAAAAAGTAACATTGAAAGTTTAAAAAAATCTGTAATTTAAAATAAGCGAGGAATTAAAAAATGTAACTGATAAATTGCTCTGTATAATCAATTTTTTTTTTTGGCATTGTTTCATTAATTACCAATATGGCTGTGTTAATTGATTAATTTTATAATCGTGCCATTAGTTAGTGTTTCTGTTCAAAGAGTTTATTAAAGCTCGATCTCTTTGAGTTTGAACAAGAGTGATATCTCGTGAGTCCAATGAATATAAAAAAATGTATAAATATGTAATTATAAAGGATTTTTTTTTAATTATAAACCTGCTGTAACGTGTAATGTGTAAATTGAGGTATGTTATTTAAAAAAATAAATATATATAAACACATATTTAAACTATAACCTGCTAAAACAAGTCAAGTATTGCCTTATAAAAATGTGTGATTTAATTCATGTTTTTTGTTTTAAATATTTGAATTGCTTCTTTTTATAATTGCATGAAATTAAAATTCTTAGGCGGAAAGAATAGGTCGATAGCTTATTAACAGATATAAATTACATATTAGATTTTGTAAGTTTCATTATTTATTTCGTATATTTTTTGTACATATTATTATTAAAAATCTTTGTTACTATTTTGACAACATTTCAAATTAATGGATTTTCAAATTAAATAAAACAGCAAACGGCCAAAAGCATTTCTGCTGGGAAGCATTTTTGCAAAAAAAATATATTACAATATGTTCAATTTTACCCATATTTGAATATACTTGCAATGCATTCACATGGAAGAATACAGCAGGTTGTGTTTAATGAAATAAAACCCTCACTGTATGCGCAAGTTATAAAATAATTCAAATTCAGTAATTTACTCATTGGACTCACGATTCATCACTATTAACAAATTAATCAATTCAAGGGGCCCCAGTGTTGTCGATAAAACATGCTTTGTTTATATATAGTCGATGGACTTTCTTGTACGTAGTTAGTCGATAAGTTACAAAGTTTGTGAAGTTTTTTTTTTATGATTATTTTTCTTTTTGTTTAGTTATTGATTGATTGTTGGGACATTAGTAAGGCTATAATTAATAATTTTATATTGAAGTAAATGCCGAGCGGACCGTGATTCCATGTGTTGGTTCCTCGCACTTGTATATATGTATGTACAAAAAACAAAAAAAAAAACTTATGTTGATCTACACGTTATATTATCATAATTATATTCTCAGTTAATGTGTTGTATTTTTTATTATCTGGCGTTTTCTTTTTTTAATCGATTCCTTAAAAGTTGTGAATAATTGAAATAAAGCAATTAACTTCACATAAATTAATTTTAAATATTTAAATAACTAAATATCTTTATTCACATAGATAAATATATTTACAATCATATTCTAAAATTTAAATTTAAATCAGCTATCGACTGGAGATCTTTCATCAACCATTGATCTTTCAGCACTAATAATATTTTCATCAAATGTACATTTTTGTGACATAATGTTACTGAAATATATATTTCTTTTAAAAAAATTTGCTTTATTTCAATTAAGACTTTCATTACCTTAAAAAAAGTATCATTTTAAATTAAAGGTAAGTAAAATATGATATTTTTTATGTTTTGATTGTGGAGAATATACTTAATTGTAATAAAATCATTTTCCTTTTTCCTACTACTATAACAACTTTATTTATTTTATTTATTTAGTCTTATATAACATCGTTATATGTTCCTCTCTAATTCTCAGTGTGAGGTAACTATAACAACTTACCAATTTAATTTTAGTGTTTAAACCTTTAAAAAGTGTCTCTTATACTAGTATTAGATAGCTTCTGGATTACCTTTTCTTTATAGATCGTGCTGTCCCTCCTTCTTACACTGTATGCCCGGTTTTCCAATATTTTATTTTCTATACAAAGTACAAGTCACATTTAACGTAATATTTTTCTTCACACAAACTATTTCTATATATTACTTTTTCAATGATAATGTACATTTTGACGGGTGTCTTACTTTTTCGTGAATTACTTCTAGAGGAGCGTATAGCGTTCACAAAAACTGAAGTTCGTAAATTTTATTTGACAGTAGTTTGACGTTCAGTTTATGAACAATGAATTAAGAAACGACTTCACCTCAAAATATAAATTTGGAAAAAAAATAACTTACTAATTTTAATAATCAAACTTTATTTTCATTTATATAGCCTTCTCCTCAAACCAGCTGTGTGGTCAAATAGTGTAGGATTTCTAAATTCGCCCTTCATGTCAAGGATATAATGCAAATAGTGTTTTTTAATCTTGAGCGGCAGTTGACTCCTCGACGCCGATCTTGTTTCTTGGCAGCTCACTTCATTTACTCCAACTGTGATTATCCTGTTTTGCCCTAACGGAGTGTACGTTACAAAAGATAGGTCACCTCCGCCTTTCCTCAGGATTAAATATCTCACAGATTTAAGTGTGTACATCCATGAGATCATCAACACACCATAGCCTTAATTAAAAAAAAAGAATAATAGATATAATCATAATTGTAATAACTTTTATATTACTGGATTCACAGTGTTATTATTCATTATTTAATAATGAAACTTACCAATTAAGAATGAAAACACAGCAAGTGTGTTTCTGTATTTATTCTCCCCGAGATTTATTTTCCTCCACCATGACACTTCACCCTCGTCTGAGGCCTTCGTCACGGGAGCATCCCTCAAATTGTTGAAAGCGAATACTGATAAGTACGTCCAGAAACCGAACTGGCAGAGCGCAAAAATGTTAAGAAGCTTAAAGAACCTGGGGTTGTCGTACTTGAACAAAATCACATCCTTCACTACGTTTGTGTTCACATTTATGTTGTCAGATAAAGAGCGCACTGGTTTATAAAAGAATGATGGCTTCTGCGTGGTTATTCTTAAAAAATTCGTTCGTAATAACTGTGCTGTTCTTAATAAATACATTTCTTTTTATTTAAAGGGAATTTTTTGTAGGTTATGTAATTCATTGATGTTTATATTAGCTAGAGCATAGAGAACCAAATAGAAGAGCAACTCTCCTCGAAACAGGTGACAACCATGTATACCAACCTATAAACATGGAAAGAATACCTCATAGATGTTAATCTGGATATTAACATCTATGGAATACCTATTATATATATCTATTAATTTTCTTTGGGAATACCTTAAAACCAGTTCTACCAACATCGAAATATTTTGTTAGCGGGAAAATTTAAATAGAAATACTAGGATAATCATAGACGAAAACATAAAATGCTTCTACACAAATATTAAAATATTCATAAATCATCCATAAAGAACTCATAGTTTTAAATAATAAAGTCTTAACATTTTTAAAAAAACTATACAAAAATTAACAAATATAATTATGAAACTTTTTTTAATGTTTAATTATTCTAAATGTTTAGATATAGCACATGCAAAATGTCGATCACAGCTAAAGTAATGAGAGCAGGTTTGCCTTAGTGTTATTTCAAAACAACTAGAGGTCGAAGATCTCTGTCAACTGTGATTTAATTCGCTTGTTTTAAACAAATGATGAAAAAAAATTAAAGGAAATAAGGTGAACTATAAATCCACCTTATTTCATTTGAATTTCCATTTATATCACTCTCTTAATATTTTAAAAGTACAGTAACAAAATGTTATTTTTAAGGACATTTTTTGCCTCACTCCTGAAACTGTTTCAACTGTTCCAAATAAAAAACAGATTATACACATTTTTTTTAAAAATTAAAATAATTGAAACAAACACATAACTTATTATAAAATATCGGTTTTATTATAAATTTATTTACAACTGTAAATCAATATAAATTATTTTAAATATATGTATTTACACATGAGTTACAACTCCAAATGTACTATGAATTAATTTTTATCTTGATATAAAATGACATATTTAATTTCAATTCTCGACTTTTCTGTTCACGTGTCCAGTAAAGACAATTTTATAAAAATCTTATCACAAAGTAAATATTTACTGCTAATAATATGCAAAAATTATTGTTTTACAATGAATTACTTAGTTCGAGAACCTCGAAAAGTAATTTTGAACTGTTTAGAGAATTGAAATTAAAAAATGTTTTATTTCTAATTATACAAGGATGTTTATAATGATTATATTTATTATTAAATTATTTCTTACCGAATAAAATTTTGTATTTGTTGAGAAATGTCGACTTTATAAAAATCTTATCACAAAATAAATAATTACCACGAATAAATAGTTCAAAAAATAATTATTTTCACATAGAATGTACATTCTATACTTAACATGTGTAATTGTAATGGTCTTTAGAAAATTAAAATTAAAAATTAATTAACTTCTAATTAAAAAGAAATGTTGTTGTGATTATATTTCTTATTAAATTATTTCTTATTGAATTAAAATGAAATTAAATTGAACTATCAGACTCATCGTCAAAGGTGTATTTCGTCACCTTTCCGCGCCCTCTGGAAGGTGCTTTAGGTTCTGCATCAGAAACATTGTTAGTGAAATCATCATCACTATCTTCCTTTGCAGCTTTCTTTTTCCTGCCCTTCTTCGCCGCAGGTTTCTCAGCCTCAAAGTCATCATCGCTATCGTTTTTCTTCTTCTTCTTCTTTTTCGGCTTGCTCTTCTTACTTGATTCCCCATCACTATCATCATCCATTTCATCATTAAAATCTGAATCACTGTTTTTTTCTTTGGGAGCGCGTTTTCGTTTAGGCACCGCTTTCTTATCGTCATTTTCAGCAAGAAGGGAGTCAAACATGTCGTCGCTGGTTTCAGTTTTGATGGGGACTGGATCATCAGCATCACTGTCGCTCATGTTGTATTTCTCCTGTGTATTCGGCTGGGGTTCTTTAACGGCCTCATTGTCATAAAGAACTTCGTCATCCGAGGACTTGTTGTCACTTTCAGAATCTACATAATGGGTGACTTTAGCAGCATTGCGGCGTGTACTACTGCGTTCCTTTACTGGAGAAGCGACCACACTGGAGAATTGTACAGAATCATCTGACATTGAGTCTTCTTCACTGTCTGAATTTTTCTTGCCCCGCTTTTTACCATTAGCTGAAATTTAAAAATTATAAATATTTAAGTGGTTATTTTTATATTACAAAAAAATCCATTACACCCTTATAAGTGTTGGGTGGTTATTTATACACAATACAAATAAATACCTTTTCCTGGTCCCCTTTTAGCCCCACCCTCTGCTTTCTTTCTGCCTCTTGCTTTCTTTTCGGCACCCTCTGGTGTTCCCACCTTTTCTTTAAGAGTCTTCTTACTCTTTACCATGTCATCAAATTCATCATCACCCTAAAACATGAATTCCACATTGAAAACAATTACAAAATAACGGTTTTTTAAGTATTTTCTTACATCAGGATTTTCTTTCTTCATAGCCTTCCTGGCTTTCAAATCTTTCGACTTCACAGCAGTCTGGATTTTCTTCTTTATATCATCACTTATAACTGGTATAACCCTTTCAGCATCAGCAGAAGGCATGGTCTCATCTATCTTTGGTTTTTTTCTACCTGCAGTCTAAAAGAATAATAATAATGTTATAAACGTAGTATAATTTATAATGATTTTAACTAACTAAACATCTTTATTCATGTAATATCATACATAATTTAAATAATTATTTACAAAGTATTTGTAAAGTTATGTTCACATATAATACATAAAATGACTAACGACCGAAGGTCTTTCCACCTAAATGATTTTATTTTTATGAAAAAAAAAAAAAAAAAAATTCTAAAAAAATGGAAATTTCAAGAAAATGACATTTAAATGCGTATTTAAATTGACCAAAAATAGTAAATGTTTTGTACTCTTAAATTTGCTTCATTTATTTTTTAAACTAATTTTGTCAAATACATTAAATTAGAATGTAAATTTGCTCTTGTGATCTCTAATTTCTCAGTGAACTTTTCGTAATTAATAAATTCTTGCATTCTTTCCTTCACTTCTTAATATTTGTAAATCAATACAATATTCTTGTTTGTTTACACTAACTTAAACAGTTTGTTACTGCAGAAAGTGATATACTAGTTCATGCAACGAACAAGGCTAGTATTATAATTCGTCTACAAAAATAACATATAACAAAAATTACAATAATAATAATAGTAATATAAGTCTACAAAAATGGTAAATTTGTAGATAAATATCGGTTTCAAATATTGTAAATTTTTTTTATCATTCTATCAAAATTTGTATGCGCACAATTTAACAAAATATATAAAACTAAGAGCTTTTAGTTCAATTACATTATTAGTTCAAAAATGTCATAAATTAATCTATTAATAAAAGAAAATGGTTGTGTAAAGTAAAAAATAATTAACTTACTGGAGCTTTCTTTTCTTTTTTAACTTTTGTGCCCATTTCCTCGAATCTCTCCTTCTCCTCGACTTGGTCCAACTTCTCCATAAAAGCATCCAAATCCTCTCTCCACAAATCACAGTTGGTCTTCTTTTTCAAAATCTCCAACTCATGCACCTTCTGATCCTTTTGTTTCAACAACTCGTTCTTCTTCTCGTCAGTTAACATCCACATACTCATTCCAAGTAAATAATCGAACTTCTTGACATCACTCAAATTCTTAAAGGCCTTCTCAGGATCGACAGGTTTCTTCTTAGAAGAGGTGGATTCTCCATCACCCTCTTCCTCCTGTTCTTCCTCGGGTTCTTCTTCCTCCTCTTCTTCAGTAGCTTGGCGTCTCTTCCATTCGGCCACAGGGTCGGGTTGATAGCCCCGCTTTATGAGCTCATCGACAATTGTCTTTCTCTTTTTGTTTTCCACGACGAGTTTACCGCTACACTTTTCCATTATGAATTGGGCTTGGTTGGTCAGTTTTGATGCTTCGGCCTCGAGCATGCCCTCCATAAATTCTTTTCGTTTCGTGTACATTTTCAAACGGAGTTCATAGAATTCTTTTAAGATGTCCATCACTGAATCCATCCTGGAATTAAATTAGAGTTTATTGTTATTAATTTAAATATGTTGATTTAATCAAGAAAAAGAAACAAATAATTAAGGATTTTATTTGAAACAAATAATAGTTGTAAATTACCTTCGTAAGCAACCTAATTCATCAAATACACACATGGATGAAGTGCTGATTAGATTTTGCAATTTAAATATTTTGTGAAAGCCTTCTTTTTCCACATTCTCCATTTGTCCAGGGAGCGTACTCACAATAAATTTTACAGTTGTATCAGTGTTGTATTCTTTATAATCTGCTATTACTGCTTTTGATTTTTCTGAACCTGTTATAAATTTAATAATACAAAATTAATGTATATTGAATTCTACAAGTTTGAGTAAAGTTTACCATGAAGCAGCACCTCGAGGGTATTTTCTTTGTAATTCTGCGTCCATGTTCCCACAGGAAGTTCAGTGATTTCCAAACGATCATCACCAAGTATTGCAATCTCCCCACTCAGAATATACCGATTATCACCACAATCATCTATTGTCCCCCGGAAATTTTTATACCATGGCATCATTGGTGTGACGGGCTCTCCATCTAGCAAAGCTCGCAAATTCCTCACTATTTCTCTAGGGTTGTAATTAGGAATTTTTGTCATCCATCCAGTACCAATACCATCTGCTCCATTTACCAGCACCATGGGAATAATTGGGATATACCAAACTGGTTCAATTTTCTTGTTATCATCATACTCATGTTTAAGTAACGGATCATCAGATGGGTGGAAAATCATTCTTGTTAGTGGTGACATTTTTGTGAATATATACCTAGGACTGGCAGAATCTTTCCCACCAGATAATCTAGTGCCGAACTGCCCTCTAGGTTCGAGCAAATTTATATTATTTGAGCCGACGAAATTCTGAGCTAAATTTACAATAGTCATGCACAAAGAAACTTCACCGTGATGGTAAGCCGATTGCTCGGCTACTGACCCAGCCAACTGTGCAACCTTAACCTCCTTCTTATCATTACGTTTAATACAAGTGAAAAGAACCTTCCTTTGTCCAGGTTTGAGTCCATCAACCATAGATGGAATTGACCTAATGTTATCTGCATTAGAAAACAGGACTAATTCCAAATTCACAAAATCAGCAAACGAAACAAATTTTGTATCTTTTGTATACAAATATTTCTCCGCCAAGCCGATTTCTTTCCGCCGCTTTGTTTCCACCATAAAATTTGTGAGCCACTCCTTCCTGTGCTCAATGTGTTTTTTACTGAAGGCCAAGACGATATGGTCATCATCTTGCTGTCCGGAATAACGGAAACGGATCCGGTGACGGTCCATATTGCTGAAGTACTCCTTTGCTTCTTTCGACGTTGAGGTTCCCAAACCTATAATAAATTATATGTAATAAAAATATTATATTATTATTTTAAAACCTTTGTACTACACGAATTTTTACACATGATTATCAGTGCAGTCTTTTTACACTTTCTGCGCTGATAACAATGCTCAGAGTCATGTAACAATTCGACCTATTGTAAATATTATTGGAATGATAAAATTTCTGGTATAAAAATAAAAACCTTTGTAGTATTTGACACTGTAAGTATTGTGGTTAGGTGTGTTTGTCTTCCACTCTTCGAACTCTGGAATGGAATAAAATGAAATCTCTTCATTGCGCTTTGACACCTTCACAATCGGGGTGATAAATTCTTCAAGAAAATTTTGTTTGAGCAGCTCCGGCCAGTTAAAATGTATGAAATTAATAAGAAGGCCTTTGATGTGAGAACCATCTTGATCCTGATCAGTCATTATCATTACCTACAAGTATTAAGTTATTAGAAGATAATTTTTGAAAACAAAATTCTTTAAAATATTAATATGTTATATTGATATAACAAATAAATGTTAAAAGTTTATTTCTATAAAGTAATAGATTATTACCTTTCCGTAACGCAAAGTTTTCATATCCTCCTCAGTATTATATTTCTTTTTATATTGCAGCCCCACAATTTTAATCAAATTATTGATCTCAGCATTTTCTAAAATTTGTTTGTGCGTTGCTTCCCTGACATTCAAAAGTTTACCACGCAACGGGAAAACTCCATAGTAATCACGCCCTATAACCCCCAATCCAGAAACAGCCAACGACTTGGCTGAATCTCCCTCTGTTAAAATCAAAGTACATTTCAGCGCATTGCGAGTACCGGCCTCGTTAGCATCTTCCAATTTCGGGATACCTTTCAATTTCGACTTCTTTTTACCACCTGTTTTCTCGAGCTGCGTCTGCGCTTTGAACTTGGCCCACGTCAAAACTGACTCAACAATCCCGCTCTTAACAACTGCTTGAATGAATTTATCATTCAGAGAGCATTTAGAACCGAAATTTTTGCTTTGCAAAGTCATATTCTCTTTGGTTTGCGAGTCGAAAGTTGGGTTTACAATTAAGCAGTTTATGAAAACCCAAAGGTGGTTTTTTACTTGGAATGGTTTAATAGCAACGCCGCCCTTATTTTTCTTTTTCAGCACCTCGATTACTTGTTTGACAATCATGTCTGTTACATAATCGACGTGTCGACCTCCTTTCGTTGTCGCTATACTGTTAACGAATGAAACTTGTTGGAAGCCTCTGGAGGATAAACACATGCCTACTTCCCAACGTTCATGCGGGGTGTCATAGACAACTTTCAAAGGTGTTCCAGATTCTTCTTCTTGTGCACTCTTCACATACATATCGATGTAGTCTTTGAAATTTTTAATTGGTAAACGCTTTCCGTTCAAGAATACCTTCACACCCCTGGTTGAAGCGGCCACATCGAAAGCACGCCTCGACATCAAACTAACTATATCATCATCCAACTTCTCCATTTTAAATTTCTCCAAATCAGGGCTGAACGTGATTTTCGTGAAGTCCTCCCCCTTGTACTCCTTCAATTTCGGATCAGAAGCTTTCGTCATGTTCGACCCCCAAGTCTGCTTGAACTGCTTCTTGTATTCTTTCGTTGCCGTTTCCACTGTGAATTTCGTGCTGAATATGTTGCACAGCTTCGCCCCGTAACCGTTCCTGCCTCCCGTGACCTTTTCCTCGTCATCGTTGTAATTCGACGAGGTCAAAAGGTGGCCGAAAATCATGGTCGGTACGTACATGTTCTCTTCTTTGTGCATCACGACCGGTATGCCCTGGCCATTGTTCCATATTGATATGGTGTTCGATTCTTGGCTTATGTCAACTTTGATGCAGTCCATTTTTTTGTCCCGCTGTTTATTGTCGGCGGCGTTCACCAGGATTTCATCGAATATTTTGTACAAACCTAAACAGAAACAATTCAATAGTAAGAAACAACTTGTCTATAATACATTCTTCACATTAAATTAATATATATACAGAGAGGTTTTTTTAATAGTATACATATCCCCTATATATATATGTAAAATACCCAAGTTGATGTATGTGTTTAGTTGCCTATAATACGCAACACGAACATCAATTCATTCAACTAGGATAATTCAAAAAACAATTAAATAATTTTCTATTTCTGTTTATGGCAATATCGAAATGCACAATATGGAAGAATTTTCGCAATCATTTGAGTTAGTGTCTTGCAGTTTCTGGTGGTCATTTCGCACTTATTCTAATTATTTACTTCAAGTTTATTGTTCTTCACTGTTACTTTTCTTTCAAATTGTCTTAATAAAATCTCTTAATATTTTTTACCTGCAATTTCTCCACAATAATAAGTGATGTTTTTTTGATATAAAAAGGAAATTGCTTGTGACGGTAACGCATGCAGTGTTAGTCATGATTTATTTTGTTGCGTTTTTCAATAGAATAAAGAGAACCAAACAAACAACCTTGCAAAAGAAAATGTTTTAGTTTAATTATTTTAAGTTAGTTTAATAATTTTAATTTATCCTAACCAAGGTTTTCGGCTAGTTTGGATTCATTGAAAACATGCCTTGTCCTCCTCTAGTACTGTTGGAATTGTAATACACGCTTGAAATTCAACATTTTCTTCATTTGTATACATTTTCGATCAAATATTTTACACAATTTGAATTTTAGCGTTTGACGTTTAGTTGTGTGTTATAGGCAACTAAACATACACACATTAATGCGTTTGACTTAGTTTTTTTGCAGGTATACAGTTCGCCTAATGTATACTGATAAAAAACCCTCTCTGTATATATATGCATGTATTTATGAGTTATTTCTAAAAGTAACAAATGAAATTAATTTTAAAATTGTAAAATCATAGTTGACAGTAGTTTATTTAAGGAATATATTATAATTCCTCAAGCGGACTTTAGCAGCACTGTTTCATTGTATATGTCTAGACTAAAAATTGTGATTTTTAAGATATATATACTATTTAATTGTAAAACTTTTCTAAGTAGAATTCTATAGACCTTTTATTTTGACATTTTAATTCAAACAAAATGTTTTTATTTAATTTAGAAATATAAATTGATTTAAAGAATTAAATATAATTTTAAGAAAAGAAGCAACAATTTTAAAAAGTACATCAATTTGTTTGAATATTTAGTTATTAATAAATAACGAGTTAATAGATGTAGAAATTTATTTCATACAAGCTCTGGTAAAATATATACCTAATTATTTATATATTTTACCAGAACTTCAGTAAGGTTTTTTGCAATGTCATATTGACAGAATGTGCTTAAATAATGTATTATGAGTAAAGAGCATATACAGTGTAGTGTAATCAATGACAACATATTGATATAAAGCATATGTTTGAATGTTATAATGATAATTGTACAACTATCAAAACATCTGATAATTTGATTAAAACAATAAATTGATGAATCATTTTTGCAAATTTATTTATTTATTTAGTCTTATATAACATCGTTCCTATCTACTTCTCAGTGTGAGGTGTATTTGTACATTATTAACATTAAAATATAGATTATTTTTTGTCACCGCCGAATATTTGAGATTGATTACTCAGTAACTGGAAACAAATATTTTTTTTGTTCGTTCTATACTTACTATTTAAGGTCTACCTTATCAGTGTAAGAATTTTTGCATTAGTTCATATAAAAACAAACTTATAGATTGTTCTTATAATTTAAATAAATCTTCTATGTACTGGTTATTAAGAGTAGAGATGGGCAAAGTCGATCTTTTCGATCTTTTTTGTCACTGCAAAATGAAGTTTAAGACAATTTTCTTCGTGTTATTTATAATATTAATATAAGAAAGTTTTACCTATTGATTAATAAACTCAATTTTATTGTTATTTAATAACTTTAACTACTTAAAATTGGTTATTCAGAAATACTAAATTCACTCGATTTTGCCCAACACTAATTAATTTTATTAAATTAAAAATGCTTTCCTTCCTCCTGCTTTTTTTTTATTTTTTACTAATTATATTTAAAAAATAAAGTTTCCATTTTCAGCAGTATTTTAGTTATATTTACCTGGTACATATGTGACATTTTTCTGGACCATACAGTTCTTCTCAGTGTCGTAGACCCACATAAGCTCGGTAATTTGGTTAACAGAACCAATGTAAGTGTCGGGACGGAGCAAGATGTGCTCCAGTTGAGATTTCTTTTGGTAAACCTTCTCGATGGACCCTTTGGAGGAGGATTTCGATGGGGCTTTTGGGCTCTCCTCCACTTCAGCCGAACTGTTCATTTCGTTGTTCATATTCTAAATAATATTAAACAATAAATTATTTATTTCATGTTGCAACACCAATAATTTTAAAAACGATTAAATTGTATTGAATTAATTAAAAATATAACGTTTTTCACCACATTAATGCATTGTTGGTAAAAACATACTTTTAAATAACACTTTTAATTAGTTTCCACTGAGTTTTTCCAACTTGACTTGAGATGAAGATTTAGCAGGGTTAACTCAGAACCATGCTGAGTTTGACGAATTTGGCGACAATAAAAACCTTATTCGAAAAAAAGCTTTTTGATTGGCTATTTTAAACTCCACACCATTATTATGTCTAGAAAAAGATATATACCAAATGTTACTTTTTTTAATACAGGTTGTGTTTCAAAGCATGAAACCTCAAGCACTGCTTAAATAAAATAACATTTCCCTATGGTGCAACAGAATAAGCCAAGCTTAGGTCTCAAAACATAGCTTGAGATCTAAGTACATATTGACATGTGTTGGAGAAATTTAAATCACAAAGTAATGGACGAAAAATGATATAATAAAATGTTATTCTCCAAATAAAAAAAAATATTAGATAAGTTAGGGAAAATTAAATTCAATTAATAAATAAAGTATTAATAAGAAAGGGTATTAATGCATTATTCATCAATTCTCCATATGATTTTATCAAGGAATGGGGAAAATATTCAAAAACTATTTCAAACTTGTACTGCATACTGGGGCTGAATTCCGACTGAGACAAAATTGCAACAATAAGTAGGTGATCTCTTACTAATAACAGTAGTTCGAATCCAACATACACGTTAAACTTAACATTTTTCTATCAGAATAGCCCCGATTATATACATTTTACAATTAAGTTATGTGGACATCTATTCTCCTAAACAGAGTAATAACCTGTGGTCTTTCCACCTTGCTTTACTTCAATATTTTACATCATTTTACTTATATTGATTATTATTTTTGATATACTATTTTGAGTGGTTTAAATTTTAAAAGAGTAATCGCTCACAAACGGCATGCGCTTGCTTTACCAAAAAGCGCCAAAACGCCTTACGCGTCAGTATTTCAAACTAACATTTTTTAAGTTGCTTTTGTTTACGAGCTTACTATGATTGAACTGAAGCGAACTGTTTATATTCCGTAAAAGTACAAAAGCACAAACACCAAGCGACTTAGAGCTTCCATAAATTACACTTCTCCCAATCATTGGCTGAACACATTCAAAAGCCCATAAACACGCCAGCCATTTTGGACGGTTTTCCCACAAACTCGGCGTAACTCCAATTATCCATTACAATCACGCACTTTCAACAATCGCAACAATTCCACAGGTTACCGTCCTCTAAAAACACTCAACGCAAATCGCGGCGTCTTCGGAAAAAAACACAAACCGGCCGGTAACGCTTGAGCTTGCCCCGGCGTCACTAACCTTCACAACCGCTTTCGGCTTGCAACGGGCGAAATTGACTCAAACGCGGCCGCTTTTCGTGCGAAACGCAATGCTTACCTCCACGTCCGACATCCTGGTGGCGGAAATTCGTGAAAACCAGCGCTGCCGAATATGTTTGGCTGGGCAGCAGTGACCCGACGAGACGAAGCACAAACAAACTTGGCTCACGGCGGCGTCATTCGGAAGACCAACGGCTTTTGTTTCTGGTGACGGTTTCGGGCCGGACCAATGGGAACGGCGGATTTCGCGCGGGATTTTCGGAATTTCCGTCTGCCCGCTGTCAAACTCTCCCGGATAAAATCAATAATTGTACGTGATTTTTAATTAAGTAATTAATTATTTCAATTAAAATAAATTGTTGATTAAATGATAAGTATCTTTGATTATTTTTTTTAGATATGAATAAATAATTTGAATGGCACAAGTCTTTCATTCAACATTTTGAATAATTACAAAAAATATATTTATCATTTTTTATGCAAATATTTAATTTTACTTATATATCATACAGTAATTTCAAATTATTTAAACAATTTCAAGATTAATAAATTTTCTTCAAAATGGGCTAAAAACCCGAAACTAGTCGAGAATTTAAAGTTATTCAATCTAATCTGTGTTTAATAGTTTTATTTGTTGATTTTTAATAACCTATTCATTTTTATTTTATATAATAAAGAACAATTTAAAATAATAATATTTACCATAGATGTTGTATGTACACCTAATACTACATCTATGATATATATTTTTTTTTTTATTAGGCAACTCAATATACACTTTTTTCACTTCCTTAAGTTGGTCAATGTGATACATCTAAGTGAAGTATCTATTATTTCCATAGATGATGTATATCACGGAACACTATATGTATATTATATACTATATCTATGATTATTCCGTTTGGCGGCATTTCCAATTAATAATTATGAATTGAAAGCAAAATTATGGATTCCACGTTTGAGGACAGCATTCAAGAAGACGCGCAAAATAATAAAAGCGATGTTATTAAGCCGATCAACAGGGAAACGGTCCACAGAATATGTTCCGGACAGGTGAGGTTAAGTTTCTATTTACCATATAAAATATACAATTTATTTCACTTCGTTTTACAGTTTTTTTTTAGGAAATTAGAATTAGTTTAATATAAATTTTGAAACAAAACTACTATTTAAATTTACTATATAAAATGTACATATATATATATAAATTGTCAAATAAAGTGAATAAGTTTAAAATTTTTTTGTGTTTTAGTTAATTTTTATGGAAATCAAAACTGGTCGAAGATAAATAAAACATTGTATATATTTTATATTAATTAAAAAATTAAAAAAATCCTTCTAATTCTCCAACATATAATCTCGCTAAATAGTTAGCGAATATACAAGTTTAATTATTTAAATCAAATTTCATGTAACTCAAATATAAAGATATTTTTGATTTTATATGAGAAAAAAAATCTTCGACTATTTATTGTTATAACTTTATATTAGATTATATATATATATATAAAAAAATCCTTAATATTTTACCAAGTATAAAGTTATAACAATAAATAGTCGAAGAATTTTTTTTCTCATATAAAATCAAAAATATCTTTATATTTGAGTTACATGAAATTTGATTTAAATAATTAAACTTGTATATTCACTAACTATTTAGCGAGATTATATGTTGGAGAATTATTGTTAGATACAATTGGTCTATATTTATTCATCAGCTCCAATACCTAAGATAGATTAAAATTATAAATATATATATATACATTCCTTGGATTATGTATTTTCCAAGCAATTTAGACAGAGTAATCAAGCGTCTTTAAATTCTGTATAAGCAATATAATTTTTACAAAATTACTTTATTGTAAAACAAAATAATTTTATAAAAGTGAATACATCTGGGCAGAGAGACATCAATTGTAATTTATTTATTTATTGTAATTATTCATGTTATATTGTTTTCTATTATCTGTATAGTCTGAATGTGTAGATGTGTGTATATATGACTACATTTTTCTATGTGTTTCTATAAATCAATTTAGTACATACATTTTATTCTTTTCAAAAAAGGTCGTTTTAAGTCTGGCGATTGCGGTGAAGGAATTGATTGAAAATAGCATTGATGCGGGAGCGAAAAATATTGAAGTAAAGTTGAAAGATTATGGCATGGAATTGGTGGAAGTGATTGATAACGGCTCGGGTGTTCGGAAAGAAAATTTCGCAGCTTTAAGTAAGTATAAACCAAAATAGTGGATAAAACTCTATAGTTTTATAGACAGACGCGAATTTTATGGGCATTCTTAATATTTTTCGACAAAAAAAAATATTTTCAACTAAGAAATGATACAGTAGCTAAAGAGGGAATAATTTATTAATTACTTTCCATTTCTTTTTATATAATTTATTTTAAATAACTGTGACCATATGAATAAATTCTTTCTATAATTAATTTTTTTATTTATTTAGCTTTAAAACATTACACCTCAAAAATCCGACAATTCGACGATTTAGAAACAGTAGCAACCCTTGGTTTCCGCGGAGAGGCTCTGAGTTCTTTGTGTGCTCTGTGTGATCTAACTGTTGTTACGAGGCACATTTCCGCCGATCATGCTGTTAAAATCCAATACGATCACGGAGGGAAAATCGTCAGTGAAACACCCGTAGCCAGATCTCCGGGGACTACGGTACAACTTTCAAAACTGTTTGTGCCGTTGCCGGTTAGGAGGAAGGAGTTCACGAAAAACCACAAGCGGGAGTTTAACAAAATGTGCACGCTGCTCTATGCTTATTGCTTGGTTGCAAAAGACGTCAAGTAAGATGAATGATAAACAGGGATAAAAAAAAACCTCTTCCTGACCTAACCATACCCTACCTGAATACACCCTTGATGATACATTTTTCTTATTTATCATAAATCAACATTGTATTTACAATGTTTTAAATTAATTAATTTAATTTGTTTTTTTTTTATATACAAATAAGCTTTGTAATAATGGTTAGAAGGATAAAATTCAATTACTTAGTAATCTCTACTTTTCTGTAAAATACTTGTTACTACTAATCATTTATATTTTATATGGAAATGAAAAATGCAATTAAGACGGGTTAATAAACGATTTCCAACAAACACAATTCCAATTTCATAATTTATGTAAGCGCATTTTTAGTATTTCTATTGAAATCATAATAGTGTAATCGTTAGATTTTACAGAAAAACTTTTAAAAATTGTAATTAATACATTACAAATGAGATAAATTATATAATTAAACACTTTGCTAGTATCACGTCGGTTTATTGACAACTAGTTTCAACCTATACGGTTATCAAACAAAAAATACAAAAAAATTACAAGCTTTTTTCTTAAATATACAAAATCAGGTACAAACAAAGGAGGTTGGGGTGCCAAAGATTAATTAAGTTTTCTGTTAAATAGTTGGTGATTATAAAATATCGATAATGAAAATATGTAGATGATGATAAAATTACAAATAAAGCATAGAAATGAGTGCGTGCAGGCAAGAGTTATTTTCGTCTTGATTGCTTGTAAGAGAATGAATTTTCCTTTATGGACTCCGAGATTTCCAACTTCCCACACCAATAATCCGGCCTTTATTTTGGTAGGCTCTGAATTAACTAATCGCTATTAAATAATTTTCCTGTACTTTTCCATGATTACAAATTTGGTTAGTTACAATTAAAAGACTGTGCATATGAATCTTTATGTTTCGACATAAAGCAGATTAAATTTTTTTATACAATACAGATTTACGTGTTCCAATCAAACATCACAGGGCTCGAACAATAAAATCGTTTCAACACAAGGTCAAAATTCAATCAAAGACAACATTATAAGCGTTTTCGGCCCGAAACAAATTTCAACACTGATTGAGCTCGAGCTGAAAAGGCCTGATGAAACCATACTCGCTGAATACAACCTGAAACCATCCCACGATGACCCGGAAAAGCCGTTTGATTTCGAATTCGAGGCCTACATCTCGAGTGTCATCCACGGTAATGGCAGATCCTCAACGGACAGGCAGTTTTACTACATCAATTCCCGCCCTTGCGAACCGACCAAGGTCTCCAAACTGGTCAACGAGATTTACCGGCAGTACAACCCCAACCAATACCCCTTTGTTTTTTTCAATATTAAGGTTGGATCCAGCACGGTGGATGTCAACGTCACCCCGGATAAACGGCAGATTTTTTTGGAAAAGGAGAAACTACTGCTGGCAACCGTTAAGAGTACCTTAATTGAGGCTTTCAAGGACTTTCCTTCTACTTACAAGATGCAGAACACCACTCTGAGTTCGGACAGTGGGAAAAAGCGTACTCTCGAAAAATCTCCAGGGAGTGGCTTCGATGTTTTCCGAAAGAAAATCAAAGGAGAGGAACAACGGCAATGTAGCCTCGAAGATTTTAAATTTAAATCCGAACCCAGAGAAAATAAAATCGATCTTTTACCTACACCTGAAATAAATGCAAAAATTGAACAGAATAGCAGTTTTTTATTGAAATTTGCAAAAGGTAAAACTTTAGACCTATCTGCCCTTAAAAGCAACCCTGATTTTAAATCGGAATCAAATCATAAAATCGATTGTGATGGAGAAAATAGCGCAAATTGTAACCTAAAAAATGATAGTTTGAGTCCAAATGCATTGAAACCGGAAACAAATGAAAAATTGAGGCTAAGCATAAATGAAAGTATGAAATCTGAAATAAATGATAAATTAAAGCTGAGTATAAATGAAAGTTTGAGATCTGAAACAACTATTAAATTAGAGCTGAGTTTAAATGAAACAAATGATAAATTAGGGCAAAACATAAATGAAAGTTTGGTATCTGAAACAAATGATAAATTGAGTCCAAACACTAATAACAGTTTGAGATTAGATGGAGATGGATTAAAACTAAGCGCA
The DNA here is from genome assembly GCA_963082785.1 of Philonthus spinipes. Classification (NCBI taxonomy): domain Eukaryota; kingdom Metazoa; phylum Arthropoda; class Insecta; order Coleoptera; family Staphylinidae; genus Philonthus; species Philonthus spinipes. The sequence goes on along the minus strand of OY720318.1, from coordinate 15,736,020 downwards.
GAAAATATTGTGGGACTAGAAAGAAATAACAGCTCGAGATTAAACATAAATGAAAGTTACAGTTCAGACAGTTTGAAATTAGAAACAAACAGAAATGCTGATGTTACAATAGAGGAAGAAATAATCGAATGCACTCAAATTGTTCCAATGGAAATAAATAAATCAATGGAAATCGAAGCATCAGCCGAATCCTCTTTTGAGGAAGAAACGATCTCTTGTAGAATCCCCTCAAAGAAAAAAACCCAAGACGATTCTAATGAAATCTCTTTAGGAAAATACCGCCGGCACAGAAAACGGACTGTCCTAGATGTGACACTGGACGACATACAGTTATCTATGCAGTCCGTCGAGTTGAAGAACATGCAGAGATCTGAGTTGTCGGTCAAGTTTCGGTCAGAGATTTCTCCGGCGGCCAACGAAAAGGCCGAGGCCGAACTTAAAAAGCAATTCTCAAAAGATATGTTTGGGGAAATGAAGATAATCGGACAGTTCAATTACGCTTTCATCATTGCCGCCTTGGAGAGGGATTTGTTTATAATCGATCAGCACGCATCGGACGAGAAGTACAATTTCGAGGACCTGCAGCGGACGACGGTTCTCGACAGTCAGCCCCTCGTCAAGTGAGTGATTGATTTTTGAATTATTATTTTACAAAATCAAATATTATTATATTCAGTATACTTTTTAATACATTATTATTTGCAAAGACTATTATATCATTATACATCGTTATTCAAGTTAGACGCCTCACACTGAGAAGTAGAGAGGAACATATAACGATGTTATATTTATTTATTTTATTTATGACTAAATAAATAAAATATTCAAGTTAGTAAAAATTGGCGAACATGTTTTGGGATGTTTCCAGGAGTTTTCTGTTTCATACTTTTTAATAATATTGGTCCAGTACTCAGAATTAAATAGCTTAATTTACTCTTTAATTAAATTCTGGAGCTGATTTTATATTTGATAAAATTGTAAAAAAAAAAACATAGTAAACAGTTTTAATTTATTTGTTATGGTTTAATCAATATTTAAATTAGGATTTAATTTATTTTCATCGATATTCTAAATAAAAATCTTTGTCAACTGTTAGTCCAAAAGATCTGCAATTAACAGCAGCGAATGAAATTGTCCTAATGGAAAACTTGGACGTGTTCAAGAAAAATGGATTTTACTTTCAAATCGATGAAAATGGTAAGAGTTTCTTTATTAACATCCGCCTGTTTGCAGCCTAAAAAGAATAATTTTCTTCCAGCTGAAGCAACAAAGAAAGTCAAACTCACTAAAATTCCCGTCTCTAAAAGCTACATCTTTGGAAAGGATGATATTGAAGAAATGCTGTACATGCTGCAGGTAAAAAAAATTAACACACCAATCTCGACGAGATTTTCATAACAGTCCCGTCTTTTCTCATACATTTCGTTCCATTCCTCACATACGCTTCACTCATCCACATTTTCCTTCCTCTCTATTCCAAGCCACATTGAACCCTAGGCACTTGCCACCTTTCATACATAAGGTTGTATTTACTTCTTTGAATATAACTGTGCCTCTCCACAACATTCATCCCCTTATCTAACTAAAAATTAATAGAAAAGAGTATTCATTGACTTCGTCGCAGTTATTTAAATATATTAAATAAAAATGATTTGAAAATAATTAAGCAGATATTAAGTAACGTTCCTTTTGTTGTTTTTACATTAAATTTTTCTCGGATCAAAACTTGTTGCATTATGCAATATTTTATTGATATGCAAGAGCAGGAGTACATTATGTAATTCAATGTCCGGCATGGGTATTTGCCCGGGAAGTAGTTGTTTTAATGTGCATTTGTTTAACGTACTTACGTAACGTAAGTCAAAAGTCACAGAATTTACAAAAATTTACATAATTTACAAAAATTATTTTATATATTAAATTTTTGGTTATATTAAAAAAATAATTTGAAAATAATTAATAAATTATTTCCACATTTAAATAATTTATTAATTACAAAAATTATTTTATATATTAAATTTTTGGTTATATTAAAAAAAATAATTTGAAAATAATTAATAAATTATTTCCACATTTAAATAATTTATTAATTATTTTCAAATTATTTTTTTAATATAACCAAAAATTTAATATATAAAATAATTTTTGTAAATTTTTTGCTTATATTTAATTTTTTTTTTGCATAAATAATTGAATTATAATTAATGGTTTTAATATTTAGACATTGGTAGTTCATATTGTATGAAATAAATATGAATAAATTATTAAAAATCAACCAATAAAACACAGATTAGATTGAATAACTTTAAATTCTCGACTAGTTTCGGGTTATCAGCCCATTTTCAAGAGAATTTAAGATTAAAAAAAAATAAAAAAAAAATTAAAGTTATTCAATCTAATCTGTGTTTTATTGGTTGATTTTTAATAATTTATTCATATTTATTTCATACAATAATTAAATTATTTGTAAACTTTTGTGATAGAAATAAAATCTATAAAATTTCTGTATTAAAGTGTTTTATAGAATATATATTTTTTTTTAATTTTATATCTAGGAAGGTTTTAATGATAACTGTCGTCCAACAAGGGTGAGAGGAATGTTTGCTTCAAGGGCATGCCGAAAATCGGTGATGGTTGGGAAACCACTGACCAAAACAGACATGCGCAGACTTGTGGACCATATGGGACAAATTGACCAGCCTTGGGTAACTTAATTTTTCATTTTAATAAAAATACTTGCTTTTCTCCTACTTTTTCCAGCTTTTACTAAATATTTCTAAAGAAATACTCATCCAATGGAGAAATAAAAAAAAATCTATTGTGGGCAGGCACGTATCCACAGGGAGGGGGGGTAAAGAGGAAATTCTATGGATCTTTAAATTTGACAACTTTTTCGAGTTTTCAGGGGGTGATTGACAAGTTTTTAAAAGAATACCAAGCAATTAACCCCCGGATTTTTAAAAATCACTGTGGACTAAATTTAGCTTTCGTAGTTGTCATTGGCAAGTTTCAAAATTTCATCATATCAGAAGAAATAGCTGGATAAGCTACTGGGTTGAGGAGTGGGTAGATATTTGATAATTATATACCACAAACAAACTACATTGCTTCGATAAAGAAAGAACATAATAACGTTTTTTACTATTTAACAATTTATTTCACTGAGGTTGGTTTCGATTACACGCCAATCATTCCTCAAACTGAGTAACTATTGTAAAACTTTTTTTCTTATTTGTAATTGGTTTCACTTTAATCAAAAAATGAAATATAATATTCGGACAGAGATTATCCCAGCTAAAATGTTGGAGCAGTTAATGCAAAACTTTCATGCTAGGCTTCAAAAATGCCAGCAGTGAGGAGAGGGTCTTTTAACTGATCTAATATTTAAAAAATATAATATCCGTGTTACCTCAAGCACCTTTTGTTTGATTTTTGAATACAAATTTAGCCATTAATAAAAAAACGACTTAATTTGAAATGTAAAACACATAACTAGCAATTGTTGTATAATAAATATTCTCCCTCAAGAGTGAGAATTTTTATATTTTATTATTAAAAATTATTTCGGAATTATTACATTTGCTAATGGTCGTGGAGAAAATTATTTCGAAATATCTCAACAAGTTTTGTTCATCATGCATAGAAATTATGATTTGTTACGCAAATGAAACTATTACGTGCGTAACTTTTAATTTGTAAATGAAAAATTTAAATTGTATGTGGAAATAATTGAAACGTATATTTTATCCTGAAACCTCTATTTTTTCAGAATTGCCCGCATGGAAGGCCCACAATGAGGCATCTCATCAACTTAGACCTATTACATAAGGATTAATTGAAATACATTTATACTATTTTTTTATTTTGTTTACTTTTTATTGTATGCGATATTTTTTATTATTGATATTAATTTTTCCAACATGATTATACCTTCAAAATTATTAAATGAAGCTGGTTTTCTTCTAATCTGAATTCCCTAACGAAATTACATCCATAGAAGTAAAATTCATCATTTCACCTATGGAATAGTTCTGAACAATAATTGAGGACCTTGATGCAAAAAGAGGATAATTCCAAAAAAGTAATTTTCGAGATATTTTTGGTGCTACGAAAAATAGTTACTCCACTGGATCATACAAGGTTATTATTATTGAATATATAATATACAGGGTGGGCCACGAATAACGGCCATTAAAAGTTTTCGAGGTTCCTGACGGCAGAAAATTTTGAAAAAAATTTAATTGCACGGTTGAATGCGGCCACCTTATAGTAAATTTTTTGATTTTCTTTCACTTCTGGTTATATTGGAAATAGCTTCCATTTTTGTTATTTAAATGGAACATTCTATATTTTGGTAGACATTTCCGGTATAACCGGAAGTGAAAGAAAGTCAAAATATTTACAAATTTTCAAATTTTTCCGCGATCAGGAACCCCGAAATCTTTTAATGGCCGTTATTCGTGGCCCACCCTGTATATTTTCTCTGTACACATAGCACAAACACGTCCAATGGAGGAGCTGCAATTTTTAAAATGTACGGAATAAATATTCTATGGATATCCATAGGATATAGTAAAATAAATACATCAGCACAAGAAGTAACGGTCGTACAACGAGGTAGCACAAAACTGTAAACAGCAAAGTTGTAGCTTTAAGAAAGCTCTACAACTCTCTAATTTTAATTTTTATTCTATCTCTAACCGTTTAGAAATTATATGAAAAAAACTGCATTTTTGAGCTATTTTTGGGGGTTTTTCGGTCATAAAATTTTATTATTAGAGATAGAACAAAACTGTAAACAGCAAAGTTGTAGCTTTTTGAAAGCTCTACAACTCTCTAATTTGATTTTCTATTCTATCTCTTACCGTTTAGAAATTATAATGAAAAAACTAAATTTTTGGGCATTTTTGAGCTATTTTTGGGGGTTTTTTGGTCATAAAAATCTTATTATTTGAGATAGAACAAAACTGTAAACAGTTGTAAGGCAATTTCGGAGATAATCCTAACAGGGCATTCGACCTAAATGCCCTGTTAGGATTATCTCTGACTTGCCTGTAAAATAAATATCCATATTTAATTCTTGAAATATCATTTCACGAATTAAATATCCATTGGATATATGTTGTGTTATGTGGGATATGGCTTGATTTGTCTCATAGAAAACCTAAATCATTTTTACTAATTAAAAATTAAATCATTTTCTATACTTTACTAAATTGGAACAATTGCACTAAGTGCCATCTGTTGCCTAATTTATAAGTGGTAATTTCATTTCTAATGTGAATAAAATAAACATTTTCCTAAAGAATTATCTTCATTTTATTGAAATAATACTCGAAGATTTCTTTTTATAACTTCACGCGAGGCCAGAAACTACATCTGCCGAGCGCCATCTGTTAAGTATACTCTGTACTGAGAATAACTATGTTTGTTACTTAACCGGCAGATGGCGTGGCAAACCGATTTTCATGTTTCTGCCTACTCAATAAATTTTATGAAACCCAATTTTTAAAAAATGTCAGAAGTGGAAAAAGTAGGTTGTGCATCAAAAACAACCTAAAATTTTTTATTTGAGATTTCAGCGAGATTAAATAAATGCAATTTGAAACATTTTTTGAGAGCTCCTATAAAAATTGATTATTTGGTACATTAGAAAAGACACCATAGATTTTTTTATCTAAAACTATTTCTTGCAAAATTATCTTAATTATTATATCAATATTGTGAAAATGACGATAAGTGACAGTTATACTTATATCGAAGACAAATAAGTTGTTATTATAAAAAATGTAAAAAAAAACAGGTAGAAATCCTTAACCCCTTAAAGTGTAAATTCGAGTTAACTAACTATATAATATTAAGGAGGAGAAATTATAGAAAAGAGATGGAGAAGTAATGGTTAAGGGCCGATTAAGGTTTTCTATGGGCCGATTGATTCACAATCGCCCTGGAATGGAAACGGATCGTATACAAAAAGTTCGTAAGGCCCTTTCCCGGGCGATTGTGAATCGATACACGTAAATCCTATGATTCATCTTTTCCGTTCTCGTTCAGCGATTGTGAAACGACTTTAGGTTTTCCATAGAATCGGCCCTAACTCTAGCTTAGCGCGTTTGTGTTAAGGTTAAAATAATGAAAAGTCGCAAGATTGAATATTTTTACATTGTTATTTTATTTCACGAATACAAAGATTACCATATTTGGTTTTCATAAAGATTTATCTTATTAAATGTTAAGAAAAAATATTTATTATGGAATTTATGGATGTAAAAGTATTACAAATAAAAAGCGTTATGTGTTAAACATAACCTATAAATGATGTATAAATAGCTTATCTCAATAAGGTTAGCTATTACATAGGTTTCGAAAATGAGTAATAAAAATAAATAAAAGTGTATATAACTGTGTTTTAATGATATAATCCTCCGTGTAATTCAAGTTATCAAGTATTGTATCATTGAAACACAGTTATATACAATTTTATTATTATTATTCATTATATATATTTATAATAGGTAATAAAAGAGTATATAACTGTGTTTTAATGATATAATCCTCCGTGTAACTCAAGTTATCAAGTATTATATCATTAAAACACAGTTATATACAATTTTATTATTATTATTCATTATATATATTTATAATAGGTTATGCAACATACACTTATTCGAGGCTATTCCGTGTACGTCAAATGTAACATTTCACGTACTCGTTATTCTTAATTAACACTATCTAAATTGCATTATTTTATAATCAAAACGCATTTTCTAATTAATATGTATGCTTAGATTGTGAGGTTAAAAATGACGTTCAGTTTAAATTTAACATTTTTTCCCACAGATAAAATATATCTTATCGCTAACTTATTAATAGTGATAATCGTTATATCAATATCCCCTGTTTGATATACTACACAGTGTACTAATTTTTTTAAAGTGCATTAAAATATTTGTACAATCCCAGTTTTGACAGATGACATTTTTATCGTTTTTTTTTTTAATTATGCATCTGAGAACTTGTTTGTATTTGATTTAAGTATAATTCTCAATTAAACGAAATTTCAAAAATATTAGAAAAATCAAGAATATTTTTGCTCAATAACACGGAACATCGAGTAATGTTTGTTGATATGCGAAATTAGGTTATGTAAAAATTAATTTCAAAGTATATGGGCCATAGAAAACCTGATATGTTAATTTGAGGTTAAGTTTAGTGCTCTTGTGAAACTATTTTGAAAAAAAAAAAACGAGAATATTTTTTTAACCGTTGTTAATTTGAGGTTAGGTTTGACAAAATTTGTTTAGTGTTCCGGTGAAACTATTTTGAATAAAAAATGGGAATATTTTTTTAACCGTTGTTAATTTGAGGTTAGGTTTAGTGTTCTTGTGAACCTATTTTGAAAAAAAAATGGGAATATTTTTTTAATACCGTTGTTAATTTGAGGTTAGGTTTGACAAAATTTGTTTAGTGTTCCGGTGAAACTATTTTGAATAAAAATGGGAATATTTTTTTAACCGTTGTTAATTTGAGGTTAGGTTTAGTGTTTTTGTGAAACTATTTTGAAAAAAAAAACAGGAATATTTTTTTAACCGTTGTTAATTTGAGGTTAGGTTTGACAAAATTTGTTTAGTGTTCCGGTGAAACTATTTTGAATAAAAAATGGGAATATTTTTTTAACCGTTGTTAATTTGAGGTTAGGTTTAGTGTTCTTGTGAAACTATTTTGAAAAAAAAAACGGGAATATTTTTTTAACAGTTGTTAATTTGAGGTTAGGTTTAGTGTTCCTGTGAAACTATTTTGAATAAAAAATGGGAATATTTTTTTAATACCGTTGTTAATTTGAGGTTAGGTTTGACAAAATTTGTTTAGTGTTCCTGTGAAACTATTTTGAATAAAAAATGGGAATATTTTTTTAATACCGTTGTTAATTTGAGGTTAGGTTTGTTGACATTTAGCAACAAGGTAGTCTGTGGTTTATTCGCTTGAATTAATAGACGCCTTACAATCAAAAGCCTACTATTATTAATAGAATAGAGTATTAATTCACTTCGTCACATTTATTTAAATAAATTAAATACTATAAAGTTTTTATCGCAATTTATGAAGATAGCAATGCTATTTTGTTGGAAATATTCGAAAAGCTCAGTCACAATACATGTGGTATTAAAATAATAGGAAATTAAACAAAATATATAATGGATATAAATTTCGTGATTGAATCCTTTTTTTCTGTATTCTACCCACTGAACAAAATGTTCACAAATAACGTTGCATCAACATTAAAAACAACATTAAACGTTAATGTAACGTTGGTGCAACATTATTATGTCCGTTTTGCTCAGTGGGTAGCAGAACGCGATTTTTTTAAATTTTGATTCTTTTGAAAAAATGTGTATAATTTTTTCCTCACCCACAAACTAAAAGTAGGCGTAATTTGAAAAATGATTTTTTATATATATTTCTATTCATTTCCATTTCATTTTAGCAATCCAAGTTATTTATAAATAATTAATTTTGTTTTATTTTAGCAAAATAATTCCATAATGATCCTGAGGATGGCTTTTTTAGTGTTTTTTTTTCACCTTGTGAGCAAATGCTGGAACGGAAATTATTTAATTATTTTGCCTGCCCAACAATTAAATTAAATTAAAATTTAAAAAATCAATATATCTATTTATGTAAATATCTAAGTGTACGATCCGTTCTCGGGCAATTGTGAATCGATTTTATGACCTAACCTATAACGCAAAGTCACCATACCTGGTTACAATGTACCATATATACAAAAGGGCGTTATTTTTTTAATTTAGGCGCTAACCAACGCTATTTAAGTCCCATTACATATATGAATACAATAGAGCCCTAGAATAATAAACAATAAATGCAATAGAGCATTATTCATACGTTTCGGTTGCACGAAATTTGTCATTTAAATAGGGATTTATGGAATTTGACAGATGCGTACAGATTCGGGAACATAGCCCTATGTTTTCGGGTTTTATTTAGAAGTCATAGAAAAGAAATAATTGTTGGTAGTGAGTCAAATACTTTTTCTATAAGATCGCTTTCATTCATTTTTATATTTATAGGTTATGTATTCTTTATTATATCTACGTTTGTTTATATTATGAATTAGGGTCATTCACTCCAAAATATCAATAAAAATATATTCTTTTCAGGGGAAGCAATGTTGCATTTTTATAGCAATTGTTTTTTAATTTGCACAACTATACTTATGTAATCATAAATTTGTTTTCAATTGTTGCCTATGTAATTTAAAATAAAATAAAAACATTAATTTCGGTTAAGGTTATGTTTAATTTACATTTGATCGAACATTTAAAATGTTTTTTTTGCTCTAGAGTAGAACATGTTCGTCCTCATGGAAGCATTTTTGTAACCTTGACCGATTGTAACCTTTCCGCCAACAGTATAATTAACCGTCCGATATGTATACGTGTTTAACCTCATTTTGCGAAATATGATGGGATGTTACTTATAATATTGTATCCGTTTATATGACATCGAAAAGTAATATTTCCAACATCATCAGTAATAAATATCAAAATTATAAAAATAAACTAAATCAAATAGAAAAGAGTATTAATAATTTATTATAATTAATGGTTTTAATATTTAGACATTGGTAGTTCATATTGTATGAAATAAATATGAATAAATTATTAAAAATCAACCAATAAAACACAGAAAATTTAAATTCTCTTGAAAATGGGCTGATAACCCGAAACTAGTTGAGAATTTAAAGTTATTCAATCTAATCTGTGTTTTATTGGTTGATTTTTAATAATTTATTCATATTTATTTCATATAATAATGTATTAATTATTTTCAAATAATTTTTATTTAATTTAATAAATCATTATTTTATCATGGAGGAAGGATTGTAGGAGCCCGTGTTATTCTATGATAAAAGTATTCCTTACTCCATTGTTTTATTTAAACTTATACAATGTATAACAGAGTGTAAACCTTAGTTATTTTCGTTTGTTTATTTTTACAGACTTTGCGAGGTTGCTACTTTGTTATACTTCGTAAATTGCAATAATTAAACACTTTTACTTTCTATAATAACATTTTTGGTTTGTTTAACATTGCAAAACCGACAGTTTCTCTTTTACAATCGTTGGATAAAATAACTTTTCTCACACATAACCTAACTTTTTGGGTATTATAAATTGCGGAACACGTCACACTGAGAAGTAGAAAGGAACATATAACGGTGTTATATAAGACTAAATAAATAAATTGCGGAAACCAGTTTTCACGTTAATTCCGCTTACCAAAGATATGTAATTTAAGTTCCGCGACTCCTTTTTTTTCTGTAGTACAGCGTAACGTGATATATATTTTTTTTAATTTAAGTAAAATTTTGCTGGAGACTATAAGACAAAAGTAGGCGTTGTTTGCAAGTTGAATATCAAACCACAGATTACCTTACCAATGCTCGGAGCATGTGATTAAATTAATTGTAATGTTTACTTAAGTATTTACTTAAATAAACATTACAATTACAATTAAAATTTTTCTAATACATAAAGCTGAAATATAATAATAATAAATATCACATTTAATGAAAAGTTCAGCCATCATTCATCTAGCGTATGGATGGTGACGCTTGCGTCGTCTTTAATTTATTATGAGTAATAAATGTCTTTATTATATATATATATATATATATATAATAAAGACCCTTTTGAGTATCGGGTAAGATACATAAGTACAAATATAAAATACAGAATATAGGCGAAGTTCAGATGATCTAATCGAATCCAACCGCTCTTCCAAACCTAGACCCGTATTCCTGAAATTGATCGAACGTTTCGGGCGTATGAAATCTATCATTTAGATAGGAATTTACATGTGAATTTGACAATTGCGTACGACCGATTTCAGGAATAAGGCCCCTGGATATAATTATATTACAAATTAATGAATAATTAACGCTTCGGTAATTTACTAAAGCTTTATCTAACGCGTTAAACAGGAAGCTTTAGTTAAACAAATAGCAAGTATAACTGAAGCTAAATTTTACTATCGTTGGGTTAGGGAAATTAACCTAGCGAATTCTTGTGTTTTATTAAATAATGAAAAGACATTTCAAAATAATTTAATTTGAATAACAATTAAAACATTATTATCTCCTGCAATTTACGTAACATAAGCACGTAAATAATGAGAAACAATTGCTTCCCGAGAATTATTTTTTCAGAATTATATTAGATAAAAATATTTTGTAACAAATTCAACCATATTGCAACGAAAGTATCAACGTAGAAATCCATAACTCATTTCGTAGTCGAGTTGACCTCATTTTTATTTCGCGCCAGGTATGGGAGTGAGAAAATAAAATCAAATCAAGATTAGTTATTTATCAATACTTTATTATCAGGGAATAACGGCCCGGCATTATTTCAACTGACTATTCACATGTCAATTGTCACACACAAATTTGACATTTCCTCTTTGCGTCTCCTTCGTCCAGCCTCCCCCCCCCCCTCTTTTCGTTTCGCCGCCGGTTGCGCGCGCCTTTCTCTCGGGCGAGAATTTAACGCGCGCCGCGGCAGTTTGTCAGCGGACGAATAGCCGGCACGGTCCGTTTTTTGACGCGCGTGCGAAAGAAAGACGACCGACTGCGATATGGTAGACGCGGCGTGCAGCGTTGCCGGCGCTGAAGCGAGGTGAGTCAACAACTGAGCGTTTGACCTTGGTTAAAGGGGGCGCGTTTCGGCCGCGCGGCCGTCATCAGGTTCACAATCGGCGCGCGCATTAGGACCGACTTATGTGGACATGCGCGCGGTTCTCTTTCGTTGCGAGCATGCGTACAGAGACTGTAGACTGTTAGATTAGCGAATTCAAGATTATTTTTTTTAAAATATAAATGATTTATAATTAAATTTTTATTTAAAATTTAAACCTTTTTCTAGTCATGGTTTTGATGTTTTTTTTATTAGGAGCATACCAAAAATCACAAAGTCGGCAAAGAGGCCAAATAAAAAATATTTTGTGGTCATTGGTAGATAAAACTTGATGTAAACTAATAATAATAACCAATTAAGTTTAAAATAAATATGAATAGATTATTAAAAATCAACCAATAAAACACAGATTAGCTTGAATAACTTTAAATTCTAGACTAGTTTAGTACATTTTTAAGAGAATTTAAAATTAAGTTTAATTGAAGATATATATATATATATATATATATAAAAATATATATATATATATATATATATATATATAGAGAGAGAGAGAGAGAGAGCTTTTTTATCAGTATACATTTTGGGGAAGGGTATACCTGCAAAAAACGCGAGTCAATCGTATTGAACTGATTAATGTGTGTATGTTTAGTTGACTATTTGGCATATGTGTGTTCAGTTGCGTGTCATAGGCAACTAAACACACATACATTAATGCATTTGACTCGCGTATTTTGCAGGTATACATAGGGGAAATGTATACTGATAAAAAAGCTCTCTGTATATATATTCAATGACCCTTTCTACCCATATGGGTGTAGGGTTTTAATTGAATATATGTAAGGATGTTAAAAAAAAAAACATTCCGCACTGTTCCACAATATAACACTTTCTTCCTGAGTTTCGGTTTCTTAGACCATTTTCAAAGGAATGCTAGCTAAGAATAAAGTGTTATATTTTAAAACAATGCCAAGGGGTTTTCTTTAAAATATCCTTACATAGATTAACATGTTCAACCAAGTGCCCAGTGAGAACATCATAATTCAAAGTATTGATTCAATAGATAAGAGTATTTGTTGTTTTAATGTGCATTTGTTTAACGAACTTACGTAACGTAAGTCAAAAATGTCACAGAGCTAAATGTGGAAATAATTTATTAATTATTTTCAAATCATTTTTATTTAATGTATTGATTGAATATCGTCATAAATCCTATAAACATACGAAACTAGATTACAAATTATTTCTATTAGATATTTTGTTTTGAGCAGGCCTTGACCTCTTGACCTTTGGAGGGGGGGGATGGTTGACTACCTATAATTTTCCATAACCCAAACTAACCTAACCTAACCTAAACTAACCCAAACTAACCTAACCGAAGTCGACAAAACGTGCAAAAGATCGTACTACAAAGGCATGCGACACGGATAATGCGTCAGATCAGAATAACAGATCATATATTAATAAGCTGTTAATCTTTGAGATATTTAAGCATTTATTTTTAACAGATTATTTGCCCTACAAAGGCATGCGACACGGATAATGTGTCGCGTGTCTTTGTAGGGCAAATAATCTGTTAAAAATAAATGCTTAAATATCCCAAGGAAACAGCTCATTAATATATGATCTGTTATCCTGATCTCAAATGAGCAAAGTATGCTGCTTTTATTGCCAAGAAAGGTAGATGTGAAGGTTACGTAATAAGTAAGATGATACTGCATAATTTCGTTGCGTTGCACTCCTTTGAATTTAGTCTGATGCCTAGGAAACAGGTACAGGATATCTGAATGTCAGTTTTGAGCGAAAATATTATTTTTACTGTTATAAATTGCTTCTATAGGATGTTTTGTAGTACCATTTCCAAACGTCAGTCCATCCCGTCTTCCTCGGTGCTGAGCGCCCTCTCTCCCTCTAAAAATCAATATCCCACCAACAGCAGAGCAGGCTAGGTCATGGATTACCACCATTATTTGCGCGTTTAGTTTCCAATTTTCTTATTTCCGTATTTTTGTTGTTTATTAAAAAAAAACTCTGGTGTTTTCAATTCACGAAATCAATTTGGTAGAATTTTCTAATAAATTTCGTATTAGTTTTATTTGAAAAGTTTTTGCCTAATAGAAATGATAAATAAGGAAATTTTGTTTGAAATCTAGATGTCATTTCTAAATTGTTATTTTAGAGGGGCGATTTTTTTTCATATAAGTTTTTGTCTAATATAAATAATACATGAGATCATTTTGATTGAAATTTAGGTGCCACTCCTAAATTACTTCTTAAAAGGGCGATTCCTTATGATTTCTTTTTTTCTTCATATAAGCTTTATTTACAATATTTTTGTTTAATATAAATAAAACATGAGAAAAACTTCATTGAAATTTAGGTGCCATTCATAAATTGTATCGTAAAGGGGTGATTCCTTAAATATTTTTTTTTTGTTAAAAAAAAACAATTGTCTACAATACCTCTGTGCTAACGGATATTTCGATTCAAGACATACGGCCCTATTCCCTATCGAAACCGCTAAACATAAATAGACTTTGATTAAATATGTCTCACCACGGGTTAAATAAGAAATTAATAGGCTGAAAGACTCCTGGTCGATAGCCATTTTGTGAATTTTTGTGTTTATTTTTTAATACAACGTATTATTATTTTTATTAATTAAATGTTAATAAATTGTATACAAAATTTCACGAATAAAGATATTTAGTTAGTTAGTTAAGAAATTAATTCAAAAAGCTAAATATAAAGGTTGACCATCATCAACTTTAAATATTTTATTGATGTGCAACAGCAGGTGTACATTATGTAATTCAATGTCCGACGTGGGTATTTGCCCGGGAAGTAGTTGTTTTAATGTGCATTTGTTTAACGTACTTACGTAACGTAAGTCAAAAATCACAGAGATAAATGTGAAAATGATTTATTAATTATTTTCTAATCATTTTTGTTTAATATATTAGTAACATTTATTTAAATTAAAGAATTTTGACAATAATTAATTTATTTAAATAATTACTTTCCCTTTGGCTATTGCAACGTTAACTTACATGAGGTAAGTTTACTTTCAGAGCAAATACCCCGCCGGACGTTTTCTGCTGCACGACAAATGATTACGCAAACGATTCGAGAATATTTAATTATTGCTAATTATTTTCAAACGTCTTATTATTTAATTTGATGCATAGAAACAACTACCTCCAGGGCAAATACTCTGCCAGGCGTTTGCTATTGCACGACACGATGCAACAATTTTCGATTCGAAAATATTTAATTATTGTTAATTATTTTCAAAACTATTTTATTGATGTGCAACAGCAGGTGTACATTATGTAATTCAATGTCCGGCGTGGGTATTTGCCCGGGAAGTAGTTGTTTTAATGTACATTTGTTTAACGTACTTACGTAGGTAAGTCAATAGTCACAGAGCTAAATGTGGAAATAATTTATTATTTTCAAATCATTTTAATTTAATAAACTATTTTTATTTAATTTGGTGCATTGAAACCACTATTTCCAGGACAAATACCCCGCCGGGCATTTGCTATTGCAAGACAAATGATAGCATAATGGAACAATTTTCGATTCGAAAATATTTAATTATTTTTTAATAATAATAATTCTTTATTGAACGGACCAGCAATTTACAATTTGACTAAAAATATAAAAACATAAAACATAAATTACACAAATATGCATATACATATGTATGTAGACAAGCTAACATTTAGTGTACAATATCCGCTAGACTTCCTTTTATTTAATTTGGTGAATTGAAACAACTACTTAAAGGGCAAATACCCCGCCGGGCATTGGCTATTGCAAGACAAATGATTGCATAATGGAACAATTTTCGATTCGAAAATATTTAATTATTGTTAATTATTTTCAAAACTCTTTTTATTTAATTTGGTGAATTGAAACAACTACTTCCAGGACAAATACCCCGCCAGAAATTTGTTATTTCAAGACAAATGATTGCGTAAAGCAACAATTTTCGATTCAAGATTATTTAATTATTGTTAATTATTTTCAAAACTATTTTTATTTAAAATGGTGCATTGAAACCACTACTTCCAGGAGAATTTTCGATTCAAAATCGGGCATTTGCTATTGCAAGACAAATGATTGCGTAATGGAACAATTTTCGATTCGAGAATATTTAATTATTACTAATTAATTTCAAAACTTTTTATTTAATTTGATGCATTGAAACAACTACTTCTAGGGCAAATCTCCCGCCGGACGTTTGCTATGTCACGACAAATGATTGCGCAAAGCAACAATTTTCGATTCAAGAATATTTAATTATTGTTAATTATTTTCAAAACTCTTTTTTATTTAATTTGATGCATTGAAACAACTACTTCTAGTGCAAATCTCCCGCCGGACGTTTGCTATGTCACGACAAATGATTGCGTAAAGCAACAATTTTCGATACAAGAATATTTAATTATTGTTAATTATTTTCAAAACTGTTTTTATTTAAAATGGTGCATTGTAACCACTACTTCCAGGACAAATATCCCGCCGGGGGTTTGCTATTGCAAGACAAATGATTGCATAATGAAACAATTTTCGATTGAAGAATATTTAATTATTGTTAATTATTTTCAAAACTCTTTTTATTTAAAATGGTGCATTGAAACCACTATTTACAGAACAAATACCCCGCCGGGCATTTGCTATTCCAAGACAAATGATTGCGCAATGCAACAATTTTCGATTCGAGAATATTTAATTATTGTTAATTATTTTCAAAACTATTTTTATTTAATTTGATGCACTGAAACCACTACTTCCAGAACAAATACCCCGCCGGATGTTTGCTATGTCACGACAAATGATTGCGCAATGCAACAATTTTCGAATCAAGAATATTTAATTATTGTTAATTATTTTCAAAACAATTTTTATTTAATTTGATGCATTGAAACAGCTACTTCCAGGACAAATACCTCGCCGGGCATTTGCTATTGCAAGACAAATGATTGCATAATGGAACAATTTTCGATTCGAGAATATATAATTATTGTTAATTATTTTCAAAACTATTTTTATTTAATTTGATGCACTGAAACCACTACTTCCAGAACAAATACCCCGCCGGATGTTTGCTATGTCACGACAAATGATTGCGCAATGCAACAATTTTCGAATCAAGAATATTTAATTATTGTTAATTATTTTCAAAACAATTTTTATTTAATTTGATGCATTGAAACAGCTACTTCCAGGACAAATACCTCGCCGGGCATTTGCTATTGCAAGACAAATGATTGCATAATGGAACAATTTTCGATTCGAGAATATTTAATTATTGTTAATTATTTTCAAAACTATTTTTATTTAATTTGATGCTTTGAAAGAACTACTTTCAGGACAAATACCCCGCCTGACGTTTGCTATTGCAAGACAAATGATTGCATAATGAAACAATTTTCTATTCGAGAATATATAATTATTGTTAATTATTTTCAAAACTATTTTTATTTAATTTGATGCATTGAAACAACTACTTCCAGGGCAAATCTGCCGCCGAACGTTTGCTATGCCACGACAAATGATTGCGTAAAGCAACAATTTTCGGTTCGAGAATATTTAATTATTTTCAAAACTCTTTTTTATTTAATTTGGTGAATTGAAACAACCACTTCCAGGTCAAATACCCCGCCGGGAATTTGCTATTGCAAGACAAATGATTGCGCAATGCAACAATTTTCGTTTCGAGAATATTTAATTAAAATTAGTTATTTTCAAAAATATTTTATTTGATTTAATGAATTTACGAATTGGTCGTAATAATTTAAAACAACAAGATTTCCAAGTTTGCCGAACTCTTTCGATTTAATTTGCCCAAGTCGCGGCTTACGCCAGTTAGGTTGGAAATCTAATCTTAATTAATTTCGAAACCAAAGTACATTCCGCGTCACATGGAAAGTTCCAGCATCGTCTAATCGATAAAGTGGGTCGCGGTTGCATGCGCACAGCGCACAATTTCGCGTCGCTTCGAAAAAAAAAAAACAACAACTTTTGTTTTAGAAAGCATTTTTTATTCAATTTTTTGATCGGCTGCATTTGAAAAGCAACTTGCGTTGTTGCGCTTCCTGTACGCGTGTAACATACAAAGTGAAAGTACCGTTTTGCGGAGAACAAAAATTTAAGTGTTCGTTTTGATCTCCCTTTGACACGATTGCGATGGTTTTTCAAAAATGTTTTTCTGTTTGACGGGAAATCAACACATAATTTTCAAATTTGAAATATAAAGAGCTCGAGTAATTATTATTCAAAAATATCGAATGATTTATCAAAATTCTTTAATTTAAATAATTGTGACCAAGCGAATAGTAGTAGTAGTTACACTTACGTTTCGATCAGACATTTTTTTACTAACTAAACTAACTAACTAATTATATCTAATCATAGGAGCAGGGGCGCAGAAACAAATATCTTTTTAGGGGGGGTTATATATAAAAATATTGCTCTCTCTCATTATTATAATTATGAATGTAATCCTTTTGGTGGATTTCAGTTACACCTATGCAGTGTCGTAAAATTATGACTTCTTGCTGCGTTACTAAAACGTTATTTGTTTGTTTCTTTAGACATTCATTAAAATTTCGGAAGGGGTTGGGATTATTACCACCTAACCATAGGAGGGTGCGGGGTTGGGTTAGGGGATTATAACCACCCTCCTATGGTTAGGTGGTAATAATCCCAACCCCTTCCGAAATTTTAATGGCTGTCTAAAAAAACAAACTAATAACGTTTTAGTAACGCTGTAAGAAGTCATAATTTTACGCCACTGCATAGGTGTAACTGAAATCCACCAAAGGGATTACATCTTTATTTCTTAATCTTATCCCAATACGGGTAATTGGGTGTCGAGGAGGGATTACATACATAATTATAATAATAAGAGAGAGAGAGCAATATCTTTATTGCCAGACTTATACAGAGGATTATAAACATGAAATATACATTCATATATATATATATATATATATATATACATATATATATATGTTACAGTGCTTGTAAACAGTTGTCTGTAAAGGGCTATCGACCATATAGATCTTTCTTCCCTTATAATATACTGCTATAGATTGGGATTATAAAAAATAGCAAATACTAATGGGTTCATAAAGGACTTCATCTATGAACCCATTAGTATTTGCTATTTAGGTGCAATCGATTTTTTATTCGAGATTATTAATTAGTAAAAAGTGTTTTTTTTTATAATGGTGCAGAGAGAGTGGAGGCTAAACAAGGACACCCTTAAGGATTGCAGATATTGCAATAAAATTTCATTTAGTTCAAAATGAGTATTCCATGCAAAGGAAAACGGTTTAAAAAAGAGCGCCTAACGAATATAACTACGCAACGGCCTTGAATAAACCAGGCAATTGAATGTTGTCGCTATGCCAGTGACTCGAATCAAAAACGCCACTCCTTTAATTTCGCTCGGTTTAAACCAACCGAAGCAAATAATCAGAATGTCTTAGGGATGAAGTTTCATGACGTGGTTTTTGTATTGATTTATCGCAGCAACAACAATAAAATCCTCCCTTTGGTGTGGGGTAATTCATTATGCACTCGTTGTGTAAGCCATTCAATCAATGAGTGAGATTAATTCTTGAAACTAATTTGTATCAAAACCATGGTTAGGCTGGTTGGCTTTGTTCCGGGCGTGTTTCATATTCCCTATGACGCTGTAGTCGACATTTTGTGCGGTGCTGTACCGCTCGAGCAGTCGCAGTTGTTGCGCTGCTCCTTTTTGGTCTCTCTCTCTCTATCTGCAGCGTTATTGCGTCGTGGTTATTTTAAAAAATATATTATAGCTATCCGCGATGTATCAAATTGGCGCTTGTTCTGTGGACTTTCGAAAATTATCTAAATCCATTAACGGTTTGTTGATTTCAATTAAAATCTGATTGGAAGTGAATAAAATCGGATACAAAATTTTCCTGTTGAAAAAAATTTTACACATGTTTATTTAGGTTATACAGATACCACTATATGATGATCGAGATAGAATGTTTTGATTTTTTTTTTCTTCTTTATTTTACATTTTGTTGGCAGGGGCGGACCGGGAAATTTCCCGGTGGGCCGGTGGCTACTTTGTTCTATAGCCCGGTAGGTAGACAAACTTTTTATTGGGATAACACCGCTGGCGTAGATAGGGGATAGTTAGGGGGTTATAAAGCAACCCCCCTGAAATAACGATTAATTAATAAGTAACCAAATAACGTTTTAGCAACGCAGTAACAACATTAAACGTTATTTCCATGTTGCTCATCAACATGAAAATAACGTTTAGAGATATACATATATGCAATAGCCCTTTCTACCCATCGAACAAACAACAAACTTAGCCCACATTTTAGTAATGTATGAGACATTACTAAAATGTGGGCTAAGTTTGTTGTTTGTTCGATGGAATCACAAAACGTGCATATTCGTTGAAATTAGCGATTCGATTTTGTTTACGATAACAATACTTTCTCTTGAACAGTGGTCCGGGGAGAGTTAAAAATAGATACGAAGGTTGGTTAAAGCCTAATATAGCACCCCCCTTCAAATTTCAGTTTTTATTCGAAAAATCCTACAAAGGGGTGTTTTTTATGATAACTGATAGACGTAGGAGTGGATTTTTAGTGGTTTTAAGGGGTTTTCACTTATATTTTTCTCACAATTTAGCTCGAAAGTCGGGAGGTTATGTCACTGAATTTTTGTATTTCCGCCACACTAAAAAGCATTATTTTGTTATTTAACGCACATATTTAAACTTTTATCTCCTTACACCTAACGGTAGAAAGGAAAAAGATTAAAAAAATAATAATAAACTTTTATTACACTGCATCATACTTTTGTTGAGTTAAAACAGCAATTAATTGAGAAATTAACGAAAATATATTTTGCAAAAATACGTCGTTCATTGAGCGATATGTGAGATTGTTTCCTTGTGTTTTCATCTGCGAATGATCCATTAGTTCTCAATACTGACGATAGATAGCCAATAAGTACGGTTTCCTACATTTTGTTTTACTTTTCCCTCTTAAATAAATAAACTTCTTTCTATCGATTATATCGAGAAAAATCCTATTTTCTTTCATTTATTCTATGCAAAACCTAGCCATCACCTAACCTAACCTAACCTGACACCTTTTTTAAAGGAATCACTCTTTTATATCATTTCATCTATGAAAAACCTAACCTAACCTGATAACCTTTTTAAAGAAATCGTTCTTTTATGTTATTTTATTTTTGCAAAACTTAGACAGTGCTTAACCTAATAACCCCATTTCTACAGACATATTTTCTACAACCAAAATTGTATCGCCATCTCGTGGCCGTATTTCGTATTGTACATGCTCTACAACTTTACGTAAGCGTCAAGTTTGAGTGGCGTTACGCGGCCAACTTCACGCTGCAAAGGTGGGTGCTATACTAGGCTTTAGCCCGAAGGTTATTTTTTTGCAAATTTTGTTATTCACTCAAAAAAAATCCTTACAATTAAATCATTTTGTTTCTCTAAAAAGTATTGAAGAATATATAGAAAAAAGGCAACTGACATGATAGTGGCATTTACAGAAAATGGACAAAATATGCAAACGAGAGAAGCATGGAAAGCAAAAAAAATGGTACAAAAAAGAAGACACTGGAAGGAGTAATCGATAAATTATTAAGGAAGAGAAAACTTGGATGGAATTCACGAAAATATAAAAAAATAGAAAACCATACACCTTAATGGGTAGAAAGGGCTATTACATATATAATAAGGGAAGTGAATACCTGCAAAAAAATACGAGTCAAACGCATTAATGTGTGTATGTTTAGTTGATTATTTTACATGTGTGTTCAGTTGCGTGTTATAGACAACTAAACACACATGAACTAATGCGTTTGACTCGCGTATTTTGCAGGTATACATAGGGGAAATGTATACTGATAAAAAAAGCTCTCTGTATGTATATATTGTTTCTCTAAAATAATTTATTTATTTATTTTCGACTAACAGTTGACCAACAACCAGGCAATTTAATTAACAAGCATATTAAAACTTGTTTCGCCGAGTGATTTAATTAACATACGAGAATGTGAAAAATTGAAAATGCACTTTGCTTGCATCACTATTATTTTATTAACGTGATTAATATGCCATTTATCCACGTGTGAAGCAAAGTGAATGTTTATTTTTCCACATTCTTATATATTTAACCAACTATCAAAATTAATGGCTTCCATCATAGAAAATAAATTAACTGGCAGATGATGCCACTATGTTAGTGAAAACAATTGTAACAGTGTTTCTACAATAAAAACTTGCTATTAGTTATAATTATGAATAAACAATTAAACAAGTGTTGTTTTCATTTAAATTTCTACAATAAAATATATAAAACTCTTTCAATATCAGAAATAAAAAAAACGTTTCGCCAACTCGTTCACCCCTAAAATATTTTTTTACCCCGAGGCCTCAGTTATCAGCATATTGTTAAAAACTGTTTGCTAACATCTTTAGTCACACTAGCTATAAATATATAATAAAATAAGTATCTGGTTAAAACCAACCCCAAAACTATTATTATTATTGTTTGGGAAAATAATGGGTGTGAAGTTAGCAATAGATCCAGCAATAGATTTCAAAAATTAATATCTCGGAGAAAAGAAAAGCAAATCGAAAAATGTTTTAAACATATAATTAAAAAAAGGTCTAAATTAACACCACAGAAAATATCAACCCCTAATTTTCACCCCTTATATTTTTTAATCCCCATCAAAAAAAGATAATGTTTTTTTCTCCAAGTTCGCAATTTTCCATAAAGTTTTTTTTTATCTCAAAATTATCTTCATCCCACGCTCTTTCAATATCAAAAATAAAAAAAAAACGTTTCGCCAACTCGTTCACCCCTAAAACATTTTTTTTACCCCTAGGCCTCAATTATCAGCATATTGTTAAAAATTGTTTGCTAACATCATTATTTATTCACACTAGCTTTAAAACCAACCCCAAAACTAGTAACTACCCCTATAAACCATAAATTATTGAATTAAATGCAGCCGTATTTATTAATGTTTCTGCAGTTTATCATAACTGAATAAAAATTCCCATTATTATCATTGATAAGTGTACTTTCATAATCAAAATTCAAGAAAACGTTTTGAACCCCACTTCATCCCCAAAAAAAAATAATTTCCCCCACGCCTCGCGGAAACCGTTTACATCGATATAAATGTCGATTTTTCACAATTTCCGCAGAGAGCCATAACTAAATAAAAATTCTTATTCTTATCATTGATAAGAGTACTTTCATAATCAAAAGTCAAAAAAACGTTTCGGACCCCACTTCATCCTAAAAAAAAAATAATTGTGAAAAACCGACATTTATATCGATATGTATGATGTCTGCGAGGCGCGAGAGAAATTATTTTTTTAGGGGATGAAGTGGGGTTCGAACCGTTTTTTTGACTTTTGATTATGAAAGTACACTTAACAGTGATAAGAATAAGCATTTTTATTTAGTTATGGCTCTCTGCGGAATTTGTGAAAAATCAACATTTATATCGATATGTATGGTGTCTGCAAGGCGCGAGAGAAATTATTTTTTTAGGGGATGAAGTGGGGTTCAAAACTTTTTTTTTATTTTTGATTATGAAAGTATGCTTATTAATGATAATACTGGGAATTTTTATTCAGTTATGGTAAATTTCAGAAACATTAATAAATACGGCTGCATTTAATTCGATAATTTATGGTTTATAGGGGTAGTTACTAGTTTTGGGGTTGGTTTTAACCAGATACTTATTTTATTATATATTTATAGCTAGTGTGACTAAAGATGTTAGCAAACAGTTTTTAACAATATGCTGATAATTGAGGCCTCGGGGTAAAAAAATATTTTAGGGGTGAACGAGTTGGCGAAACGTTTTTTCGATTTGCTTTTCTTTTCTCCGAGATATTAATTTTTGAAATCAATTGCTGGATCTATTGCTAACTTCACACCCGTTATAATATAATAAACATGTTCATAATCGGGACTATTCCGTACAGAATATTTTAAGTTTAACGTATACGTTATTAAATATCTTTACATTCTATGTATATACATCTATTAAAAAAGCTGCTTAGACTGTGATGATGAAATATAACGTACACGTTAAACTTAATATTTTCCTTTAAAATAAAACACTTAATGATTTTCAACTATTTTTTGTTATTTCACGACAATTGTTTTCGCAACGTTGCTTCTTCAGGTGAAGAACTTAATATTTTCCTTACCGAATAGCCCCGAATATATCCCTAAATAAGGGCTATCGACCATAGGTCTTTCTGCCTTGTGTTTTCATATAATTGTGATTTTTTTTATTCAACTAACTAACCATCTTTATTCAAATGTGTATATGTATGTACAATAATATACAAAAATTAGAATTATATTCTGTAGATGATGAATCGGCTATCGACCGGAGGTCTTTCAGCCTTTTTTTTATTCAATTTTTTTAAATTTACAATTTTTCAAAAGTGATTCCAAAACATAAAACCTGGTTGCTAGAAGAAATTGTAATCACATTTTGTAAATAAATATTAATAACCTACAAGAGGCGTAAAGACCATTGGTCGATAGCCAATTAACGGATATAAAATATACATTTGATTTTGTAATTTTTAATATTTTTTTGCTGTAAATATCTTTTAATAAAGATTAATATTATTATTAACCTCACCCCTACACTACCATTATGGTAGATGGGGATTTTAGATTATATATATATATATATATATATATTATTAACCTACAAGTAAGTTATATATTCTATTTGCTTGCCGAAAATGCCTAACTACATGGTTAATTTAGAAGGAATTCTGAAACCCGAAGCAACAACCTACATCGATCGTTATCTTTGGTGGGCTTCCTTGGATGAATGTTGGTTTGTTTTTGTGCGGTAGTTAGCATTATTGTTGGTGCAACGTTGCTGCGTGTTGGTCGGGTGCGCAGGTGCCAAGTTTCCGGGGCCAGCTCGTTCGCTTCGATCAGCAGCACCGCCTCGGCGAGTCGAACTCGCCTTTTATCCGGTCCATCGGATTTCTCTTCGGCGGTGTTGCAACTGTTAACGTCCCGTTGCGGATTTTTGCCCGATGTAGTGAAACGATTTTGGATAAATGGGCGGGCACTAGGACTTAGTGGGTGGGACGAATTACGCAGTTATATAACCGAGATAATTAATTTTGATTTAACTATTCTTAGACTTGGGATAGTATAAATGATTCGAGATTCATCCAGTTTTAGGGCAACTATACACGTGTTTTGGTATTAATTCCTCGTCTATTGGGTTTTCGGGTAAACTTCATGCATTCTATTTTAAGTCGCAAAATTCACCGGACGCAACCTTGAACCGTAACGATATGTTGCGATTAAATGGAATCTATGTGAAGGTCTTAAAAAGGAAATTACACTCGCGAGATGTAAATCTTAAAACGCACCTGCGGTTAATCTACAACTGATGAGAAATAGATTCCGAAACACGTATACAGTTTATTAGCTTCAAATCACGAATCTGAATCCACGATTCGAATTACTAATCCACGAATAAATGATTCGTAAGACAAAAATATGATTCGAATACAGGTTATACAACAACTGACAAGAAATAAATTACGAAACGCGCATACAGTTCCCCATAAACCTACCACAAGACAAATTCCATCGAGATATTATTGTTTAAGAAAACGTATTTATAGAGTTTTTCAATTGAATTCCACTATTTATGAAATTAATATAACATAAATATCATATTTATTTTATGAAATAAATATGAATAAATTATTAAAAATCAACCAATAAAACACAGATTAGATTGAATAACTTTAAATTCTCGACTAGTTTCGGGTTATTTTCAAGAGAATTTAAAATTTAAATTTAAATTAAATTGGTTTTTAATAATTTATTCATATTTATTTCATACAATATGAACTACCAATGTCTAAATATTAAAACCATTAATCATATTTATTTATTTAACGGATTTACCTTTTTACAAATCTACAATATAATTAATTAATTTATGTATAGTGGATTGTAGAACAAAAATAAAGAAATAATAACAACAAGGAAAAAAAAATAATTGGCGCCGCTAGATGATAATAATGTGCCTTGCTTAGATTAATAAAAGTCAGTCTTACGCTATCTAATATCTGCAGATATGATATATCTAATCAGATGATGATATATCTAATATCTGCAGATATTAAATATATCATCATCTGTTCTCGATGATACATCTAATATCTGCAGATATTAGATATATCATCGAGAACTTTTTTCCTTTAGAGTGCTTTGAATTTTTTTATTTAAAAAAATGATGGCAATAAAAGTAACTATGATCTGTTTAATAACTAGGAGGAGTGTTTTAAATTTCACGCGCTAAAACCATTAATTCTGATTGGCTAAGAGTACGGCCTTTTTACACAATTCTAATTACGCGATTTTTTGACACAACCGTTGATAACGTCAAATTAAAACGTCACCGAGTTTAAAATTTTTCTGTTTCGTGTTATCCTTCCGTGTCGGGTTTCTTTAGTGTTGTTCTGTTCTATTATTTCGTTTATATTATTGTGATGGAGTACGAACCTCGTACAAATTTGGTGAAGGGATTATATTCGCCTCAAAGAAAGCGTAAGAGATTGGATTTGGGGCATTTATCTCTGTCCGAAAAACTGCATAATAAATATGTATAAACAGATTATGAAAGATGAATCGCGTAAAAATTGGTGCTTGTTCTTAAACATACAAAAAAAAAACGAAATAAATGACATTCGACGCTATATTAGCAAGATAAACATTTTTTATAACTTTGCACTTTTTTAGCGAATTTTATCGAGTATTCTCTGTGTTAACGTATATATCATTAATAATACGTTAAGAGTTACAAGACGGAGTTGGTACTAATATGTGGCGATAACTACAGGGTGATCAACAATGATTGCAGATTAATAGGTGGGCAACAGAATACGCATGTTGGTACATCTGAATCATATGAAAAGAAAATCCCCTAGTTATGTATATTTGAACATAATAAACGTAGAGGCGGTATGAAAATTATGGCCTTCATTTCAAGTTCTGTTTCAAGAACTTTCCGGAACTTTCGATGACGCGGCGTTTACCGTCGCGCGCTTTTTTTAACATTCTAGAACTCTATAAATTTATAATTACACTTAAATTTTAAAATTGTTTAACCTTAAAAAACAGCAAATCACTTACCATAAAACAAATATTTAAGTAAAGTAATCTTGATAAGAACTGATGTCTATGAAATAGTAGGTAAAATAACTAAATTCGAACAAATAATGAACTGAATTGCAAAATACAACGCACGATGCTGCTAGTGTCAAATATAGTTACAAATCATTTTTTTTAAAACTTGCGATAATATTCCACTTTTTTGCGATAATTTTAAGTTATCTGCAATCATTGTTTATCACTGTGTATTTCATCAAGTGCCAATTGAAAAAAAAAGGAAGAAAATCATTTTTCAGTATAGTATAGTTTTGCAACAAATATGGTGTAAGAAAGAATGTGAAAAGAGTACCAAGCGTTTTCTTAATAATTTTAACATAAATTAGTGCAATATGTTGCATCAAGTGCCAATTGAAACAAATATTAAAAAAAATTAATAGTTTAAATAAGTAACATAAGACTTTATTTTCTTAATACCCAATACAAAGAATAGGAATTATCTAATGACAAAAATGAATAATCGTTAAGAGAAAACTGAAGATGATACAACAACAAGTTAATTAAATAAAATAATTATTTTCTTCAATATATTTAATATTTGTATTTGAAACATTCTTTGATGTGATCAATATTGATCAAACAATTGTTGAAAATAATAAAAAAACGATAAGAATAAAGTTGCATTTAATGAGTTTTGATTCTAATCAAAAGCTTTTCAGTTCATTTCACTGTTATAAGAAGCTTAGATATAACGTTTGGGTTAAATCCGTTTAGCCGTTTTTCCGCCATCGCGGAATCACGCACACATACATTTTGTTTTAAATCGATGGAATGGACTCAGAGGACTTCAAAACGAGTATATCTGTTTAAATTGACAATTCGAACATTTTTACGATTACAATCCTTTCCCTTGGACAGGAGTCCTAGGAAATTAAAAATAAAGAGCCGAATCTTTTTAGGAAGATTCGAATCATTTTACGAAAAATTTGAATACAATCATTTGGATTTTGGAGTAAAAAGTGCACCGTTCGTTACATGAACCAAATTGAACTAAAATGTGTTTGTTTGCGCAAACAAAACTGGCGCAAACAAATATATTTTCTAGCCCCCCACAATACAGGCAAACAATGATTGCAGATTACTTAAAATTCCCGCCAAAAAAGTGGAATATTATCGCTTCAAGCTAAAAAAAATTGGTTTGTAACTATATTTGGCAGCATCGTGTGTTGTATTTTGCAATTCTGTTCATTATTTGTTAGAATTTAGTTATTTTACCTGCTGTTTCATAGACATCAGTTCATATCAAGACTACTTTGCTTAAATATTATAGTTACCCCACTGTCAAAACCTCTAAAATAATTCAAGTCCCAGAGTATTTGACTCCTGTTCAGCTACAATGTGGACGTATGTCTTAGAAATACAAAGCTCAAGTTTTGTAAATCCGACCATACTTTTCTTTATCAGAAAGAACTCAAGTTTCGTCAATCCAACAGAACCTTTGAGTATTCCATTATCGCCGTTTAGCAGCAAAGGCAAACGCTCTTAGGTTTAAATTTTCCATCACTAACTACATTACCAAAATTTTGACATACACGCAGGATACGATACGTCGTATGCCATCATGTGAACGGAGCGTTATTCTAAAAATAGGCCGATAGTATGTGACCCCGCCCAGCCGCAAGCGAAACGCACGAGGCTATCATTACGTACAGCGCTTTCATAAAACTACGCCGCGTCAACAACAAACGTCAATCTTCGTGAAACTCATGAATTATCACCAGGTAGCTCAACCTGGTTGCTCATCCACTTACGAAACGATGAATGATAATTAATTCCAGTTGCCTTTTATTATTATTGATTTTTGTTTTTGTATTGTTTATTTCAGTCTTTTTTGTTTTCTTCTGAATGAAAGGTTATCTATAACACTACCAGAGCAGTTGAATTGCTTCTATTGTTTAGAAATTAGTTTAAAAGCGATTCTACTGCTAATTGGGTCAATGACCTTGAATGCCCCTCACAATGCTGTTTTGTTACGTATAGTCGAGCGTTAATAATAAACTTCGCAGCAACTCATTCTACAGTAATTTTCTAGTGATTTTCATTGCTTTCCTCAAATAAATCCCGTTATTATTTGTTGCGTGAACTTAAATCATATTTCGTTGATTACTGACGCACTTGTTGTGTCCTTTTCTATCAAAAGAATTAGCTAAACCTTGCGGCGCAACTTAGTCAACAATTATTACACTTCAAAAAAGCAAATGAAGTATTCTATATTAATTCAATTTTTATATACAACTCCTTTTATGCTGATAGACTTGATTATTTTCTTATATGTTGTTTTAAATATAACAATTGAAGATAACATTGAGATATGGAGATGATAACAAATCATGTTCTGTCTAGCATCATTATATTTACATTAATTAAATATCTAATATTGTAAACATCAAATCTTCTTTTGAAAACTGTAATTACTCTATTTGATCTGTGATTATGCTCAATGATATTTTAGTGGCGTATTAACAAAAGAGTAATGAAAGGGCCGATTACAATCACCCGAGAACGATAACGGATGATATATAGAAAGTACGTAAGGAAATACGGCTTTTCTATATTTTGAAATTATTTTCCCAGAATACTAGAAAAGGTGGAAGGCCTACGTTTTTTTTACTCTTAATTATTAAGAATTAAGTGGAGTTTATACGAGATCTGAAAGAGTATAAGGACTCGAGGAAAAGAAGAATGAGTTTATATTTGGGGGTTGATAAATATTAGAAGTGGTTTGTTTGTATTAGCCCACATAACAACGGACCTCAATATTCTAGGAATATTTACATTTTTACTTTCCCCGGACCCCTGTCCAAGGGAAAGTATTGTGATCGTGAAAATTTTCGAACCGCCAATTTCAACAAATATGCACGTTTTGAGGTCCTCTGAGTCCATTCCATCGAGTTTTGAAAAATGTCTATGTGTGTGTCTGTGTGTTTCCGCGATAGCACAAAACCGACTGAATGGATTGAACCCAAACTTTATATCTAAGCTTTATATAACAGTGGAATCATCTGAAAAGCTTTTGGTTAGAATCAAAACTCATTAAGTGCAACTTTACTCTTAGCAATTTTTCATTTCGGATAGAAAAATGTTTCAAATAAAAGTTTTAGATCTTGGAAAATAAATAATTTCTGTTATAAAACTTTTATTGTAGGACCTCCGGTTTTCATTTTATAAGCGTTTACATGATAAATTCCCTTAGAGATAATTATTTTAATGACAAATAAAACGTCAAAGTGCCGTCGTATTCAGTATTTTGTCAGAATACTTTCCAAACATGTTTGCACACTCACCTAACCTAAACTAACCTAACATAACCTAAACTAACCCAAACTAACCTAACCTAAACTAACTCAAACTAACCTAACCCAACCTAAACTAATCTAACCGAAGTCGACAAAACGTGCAAAAGATCGTAAGTTGTACCAATCTATCCAATATTTTCATTAAAAAATCATTAATTAAATATGTATGTATTATTTATAATAGTCGATGAATAATTCTCTATTATTTTTAATTATATTGTACAAAATACATTCGATTTAGTGGAGCGGTGACGCCATCTATGTTTGATATCGTAAATTAAAATATCTATTATTTACAAATGGATCTAAAATATATATTGATTTTTTCATATAAACGTCATTTTCTGTATAAAATTAAAATCGTGATTTTGGCCGAATAAATGAAAAAATCGCAACAAATTTGTTAAATTTCGTCATAAATTAGAAGATTATTTCATCATGTGTACGATTTATACTCGCAATGTGCTTATTTAGTCGAAATCGGATCAATTATAACCTCAAAATTGAGACTTTCAATGCGAATTGTGATCAATCGGTAAGTTTCCTACAGATTTTGACTTCGGATTCGTTCATTTCACGCATGTTTACCCATGATTCCGTTTTTAAAATTTTAAAAAGGCCGTGACACGATTAGGAAACCTTTCCTGAAGCGATTTTAAACCACGGTTAATAGATTAAAAACTCCGATTGTTTTGAATCCCCTAGCTGACCTTTTATTTATTTAATAACCATTAGCTATGTAAAATCCAACGTGATTGAAACAATCACAAAGAAAATATGCAACATATATATAGTAAAACCTAACTTTTGTTTATTTGTAATTATTTACTAAACCTACCTTTAACAACCAACTCAGTTACTCGAATTGGTTGCTACATGCGCGACATTGCTTCCCCCCACCACCGAAAGCGGTGTTGCACGCGTCCGCATCTGGCTGGAGAACGCGGGCAGGCGCTGTTGCCGGCCAGTCATTGGCGGTCGGTCACAACGTGTGCGTCGCGAAAGAGGCTCCCTTTTTTGATTTAGGTAAGCCGCATTTCGCCTTTCCCATTCCTCGATGTCTCCCCTTCCATTCACCACGTGTCGCAATCAAAACATCGGGATTCCTACAAAGCGGGTTTTATAGATTACTCGAATCGTGTACCTTAATCAAGAAAATGTATACAAAAAGTGGGTTCGGATCTCCCTTACCTTACTCATTAGTAGAGTCTTGGTCTAAAACACCCGGCAGCTATTTTGTTTTAATTGATTTTATTGAAGCGGCGCAAATTTTAGGTTATTGTTGTTGATCGTAACAGCCGCAACTGAATTTAAAAGTTGGAGCACTTTCACGAACGATTTTTGTACTAAATTTTCTGCAAATAATATCTGGCACGTCGAAAACACTCATATTTTACACAAAACAAAAAATTTTGATAAATGTCAATTTTTACAAGCGCCACCTTGTATTTTTTTTCCAAAGCCATGCCTAATAAAAAATACAATAATTAAGCAATGCAAATGATCTACAAATAAACAAATAAAAACTTTCAATTTATTAATACGATAATGTTCGTGTTTAGTTAAATAATGTCGATCTTCTTTTGTCAAAGGAATAAAATCGTCATGACGCACAAAAGATTTTTGTACTTTATAATTTCTAAAATATGTACATTCCTTGATAATGACTGTTAGTCGAAACTAGTCGGAATATATACATAAAATTAAGTGAAACAAACCAAATGATTTATTTTTAATTAATTTTTACAAATTAATTTATATACAATAAAATTGTCATTTTATTGACAGAAGGCTACCGGATCCACTGATTGGTTATTTTAAATATAAGTCAGTTGCCTCTTGAAATTAGGCAAAAGGTGGCGCTTGCGTCGTCTTTAATTTATTATATGAATATTCAAAATGATCGAGAACTTTTCTTCTCTAGAGTGCTTTGATTTTTTTTTCTTGTCTTGTCAAAGGAAAAAAAATCATTTATTGACTAAAGGTTAAACGATGTACTGATTGCTTTTTATTTTAAATAGAAATCAATCTATATGAATATACAATATGATCGAAAACTTTTCTCCTCCAGTGTGCTTTGATTTTTTTTTTCTCTATTTTACATTATGTTGGCACCTGTGAATAAAAACAAATAAAATGTCACATATGTCATTACTTCACTAATAATGTTTACTACCGTACATAAAGTTCTCGATCATATGGTATTAGAAGGGTTGCCTTTTTCATCCCCTTGTAGAAACATTTTAGGGTTATAAAAATCGTCATAAAGTGCTATTTTATTACTAACTAACAATTATTGGCAAATTTTAAATCCTATAAATTCTTCCTTAGTGGATATTAGAAATAAAAACAATTTGTTTCCCTTAATTTTAGATTGCTGTAATTTTGAGAGGAATTGAAAGGTAAACCACTCCACCCCTCCCCTCCTTTAATTTTTGGCTTAAAAATCACCCTTACAAAAATGTCTGCATCAATTCAGAAACACCTTGTATACTGCAAATAAAACAAACAAAAAATATAGGGGGATCATTATAAACGTCATTAATTTTTAGAACATAATCCATCATAAAAAACTAAACCGGATCATTTTCAAAACAAACGTCAAACTAAAAAAAGTTTTTGTCATTTGCTGACACCTTAATTGGTTGTCCAATTACAACAAAAAGTTAGACCGCCAAATTTCGCCCCCCCACCCCAACGCCAAAACTTCCCCCGCAGTGGCAACCCCGGCGACAACCGGAGGCGCTGTTGCCGAGGCAGGCGGCTTCGCATCTGTTCGGGCCGAGTCAGTCGGTTATTCGGAACCGAGCGAGCGAGAGGGAATGAAATTCCTACCGGAACGCTAACTAACCGAACGGACGCAAAAAAGAACCTAATAAAACACGCCGCGGAGTGTTCCAGCGCCATCTCGGTAAGTCCGCGCAAACTATCGCGACGTTTCGACTGAACGCTACATCATCAATACCGAAATTCAGGCGGCTCTTATCACTGAAATTGATCGCACGTTGCGGTGGTACGAAATCTGTCATTTCGACGTGAATTTAACCCGCGAATTTGACAGTTGCGTACGACCAATAATATTTTTTAAATTTCGTGAAATTGATTGAATACTATTCACGCGCGAATTTAGGTAAATTAATATGAGGTAGAATGAAAACGGAAAATATATGCGACTGCTAATCGATTTTGTGGGTCATTGTGCGTTTCAAGGTTAAACACCTCCGTTGACCGGATGCTAACCAACAAATACGTGAATATAGGTTAGGTTTTAATTGATGAATAAAGCATTAATAATTTTGCTCAACACTGAAAAAGTGTGAAGAAAGGTTGTTACCAGTGCTTTACTCAGGGCTATTCTGTAAGGGAAACGTTAATTTAAACGTTTACGTTTATCATCACAGTCTAAGCAGCCTTTCTAATATTCATGGAATATGGCTTTAATTAATAACGTACTTTTGTAAAATAGATAAATATTCTTAGAATATGAATTTAATTAATAACGTACATATTAAACTAAACATTTTTCCTACGTAATAGCCCCCACTTTTTATCAATTGAATTTGAACTTCACGTAACACATTCAGTCAATTTAGGTTAGGATTTATTATAAAAATTCCTTCATTATTAAAAATTAAGCAAAATCGATCTTTTTTCGTTACTGCAAAATTAAGAATATGGCAATTTAATTAATGCAAATTATTCTATTATTGTGAGTGTAAAACAAATCAAGTAATTTTAATTACAAAACATACATATGTATTTTATTAATATGTAATTGTTCCCTATTTATAATACACACCAATTTATTATTTGTAACTACTTAAAAATTTTCATTTATAAATACCCAATATTAAAAAAAATATTTCGAATTCACGTTATTGTATAATTCTGTCAACATAACCTATAAAAAGAACAAACATGGAATCAAAATTAAATAGAAAATTTAAAATTCGACTTCATTTACATTTATTTATTTAGATATTTATTTAAGGAATCTCCATTTTACAATTTTCATTTCATTTATAAAATCTAATAAATAATTTACATTGTTTGTAAATGGAAAACTTTTTGTATTGGTCAATTTTCTCTCAATAACAATTTTTCATTTATAATTTGGAAACAAAATTTGTTTGTTCTTTTTATAGGTTAGGTTGACAGAATTATACAATAAAACCCTAAACCGTTTTTTTTTTACCAGACACCATATGGTAAAAGGGATTACTGATTGTGTGTATATATATATAAGATTAATTAAACCTACATTCATACAAAAAAATAATATAAACCCATTAAAATAATGTACATTAAAAAAATACTTAAAATCAACATATTAGGTTTTTTTTGTTTTAATATATGTAATGTCGATTTATCATGTTTTTTAGGTGGATTTAACTCGACTTTATTCAATTTCAGTATAGATTAATTCAGAAATATTAGATAATATATAAAATTAGGCTTCATTTATAAATCAAGCTTGGAAACTGAAAATTATAAAAAAAATTCATTCATAAATCAAGCTCAGACGCGGAAAACTTTTTAGAATCGGTCAATTTTCTTTCTTAAAAAAAATACGAATAGGTTGAATTATATCGAAGTCTCGTTTTTATTAGTGGAACAGAAAAATACAACACGATTTTTAGGTTAAGAGCGTTTCCCGCAATTGGAAAGTGAGGTTAATTCAACTTTTGTTTTTTCAGTTATCTTTTAAAATTCTTTCTCATAGATTTGGTTTTGTTTGTATGATGGGTCTAACTTAACTTTATTCAATTTCAGCATAGATTAATTCAGAAATATTAGATGATATATAAAATTAGGCTTCATTTATAAAACAAGCATGAAAAATGAGTTTTATAAAATTTTGTTTCGTTCAAAAATATGAAGTTCAAACGCGGAAAACTTTTTGGAATCAATCAATTTTCTTTCTTAAAAAACACACTCTTCTTTTAACTAATAAAACTTTGAAATTCAATCACTACAGGTAAATCTAGTAAACCTAACCTATAAAGAAAATTAACGTTCATATTTATAAAAGTAACATGAATTAAAGTAAAATATTATTTTGATTCTTTTTAAAATTGATTATTTGATTTATTTAAACAATAATTTATACAAGGAAAGTATTGAATTGAAATTTATTAATCATTTATAAATCAATCTCGGAAACTAGAAATTATAAAAAAAAATTGCATTCATAAATCGAGCTGTCGCGAAAAACTTTTTGGAATCGGTTAATTTTCTTAAAAAACACACTGTTATTTTAACAAATAAAACTTTAAAATTCAGTCACTATAGATAATTCTAGCAAACCTGACCTATAAAGAAAATTAACATTGTAATTAAAAGTTGTTGCAAGTTCGACAGTATTTTTTTTTTTTTTTAATCTTATATAACATCATTATATGTTCCTCTCTACTTCTCAATGTGAGGTGTAGACAGTATTATTGTTTCAATTATTTCAATGCACACTGTTCTTTTAACAAATAAAACTTTGAAGTTCAATAACTATAGGTAATTTTACCATACCTAACCTATAAAAAAATTCAGGATGATTTAATTGAAATTAAAACAAATTTTGAATAAGTGAAACAAACCAAGTGTTTTAATTTCAATTAAATCATCCTGAATTAATTCAAAAATGTTTCACAACGGGTTAAGTGAGAAATTAATTAAACCTATAAGAAAATATCATTATAAATAAAAGTTGTTTTAGGTTTGGCAGTATTATTTTTGCAATTGTTTCAATGCACACTGTTCTTTTAAGAAATAAATCTTTGAAATTCAATAATTTTAATTTATAATCTCGATTAAATGTATAAAATATATCTTTAATTAAAATTATAAACAATTAATTTTAATTAAAAAAAAAAACAATAATATCACAGATATAAAAAATAAATAAATCTAAACACATTCAACACTATTAACACATTTCAAACAAAAGTTAAAGCAACAATTGAGAAACTGTGGAGTGTAACCACAGTTTCTCAATTGTTGCTTTAACTTTTGTTTGAAATGCGTTAATGTCACTAAAGAAATATATAAACAAATTCTTGCCATTTGAGAAGAGGCCACACCACTTTGGAAGTAAGTTTTCAATTTCCTCCAACTTTATTTAAGCATAAAGCATCCCGTTTCATAAATTTCGGACATTAAACTTTTTACCTTTCAAAATTAAAAGAGCCGGTGGTTCAAACTCCAAATGTTATATTATAAATAAAAGTTGTTTTAGGTTTGGCAGTATTATTGTTGCAATTGTTTCAATGCACACTGTTCTTTTAAGAAATAAATCTTTGAAATTCAATAATTTTAATTTATAAACTCGATTAAATATATAAAATATATCTTTAATTGAATTTGTAAATAATTAAATTTTATTAAAAAAAAACCAATAATATCACAGATATAAAAAATAAATAAATCTAAACACTTTCAACACTATTAACACATTTCAAACAAAAGTTGAAGCAACAATTGAGAAACTGTGGAGTGTAAACACAGTTTCTCAATTGTTGCTTTAACTTTTGTTTGAAATGCGTTAATGTCACTAAAGAAATATATAAACAAATTCTTACCATTTGAGAAGAGGCCACACCACTTTGGAAGTAAGTTTTCAATTTCCCCCAACTTTATTTAAGCATAAAGCATCCCGTTTCATAAATGTCGGACATTCAATTTTTTACCTTTCAAAATTAATAGAGCCGGTGGTTCAAACTCCAAATGTTACATTATAAATAAAAGTTGTTTTGGGTTTGGCAATATTATTGTTGCAATTGTTTCAATGCACACTGTTCTTTTAAGAAATAAATCTTTGAAATTCAATAATTTTAATTTATAAACTCGATTAAATATATAAAATATATCTTTAATTGAATTTATAAATAATTAATTTTAATTTAAAAAAAAACAATAATATCACAGATATAAAAAATAAATAAATCTAAACACATTCAACACTATTAACACATTTCAAACAAAAGTTAAAGCAACAATTGAGAAACTGTGGAGCGTAACCACAGTTTCTCAATTGTTGCTTTAACTTTTGTTTAAAATGCGTTAATGTCACTAAAGAAATATATAAACAAATTCTTACCATTTGAGAAGAGGCCACACCACTTTGGAAGTAAGTTTTCAATTTCCCCCAACTTTATTTAAGCATAAAGCATCCTGTTTCATAAATGTCGGACATTAAACTTTTTACCTTTCAAAATTAAAACAGCCGGTGGTTCAAACTCCAAATGTTACATGGCCCACCATTTATTTTCTATTATTGTTAGGTTTAAATAACATACATATTTTGTACAGGGTGATTCAGTTTGGTGTTCCACCACCTTCTAACTTTTTTATTTTGACAGTAAACTATAACAAACCATATATATTTGTAAATGGCAAGAAATTCTCTATTTAATGGTGACACCAAATTGACAATAGATGACAACTGTAAAGGAAACGATAGTCAATTTTTTTTTTTCAAATGACACCATATCTTTCCCTGTAATTGGATGTATTGTCTGTTGAGAATATATATATATAATCTAAAATCCCCATCTACCATAATGGTATAATGGTGGTGTAGGGGTATATATTATCAAAAAAAAAAACTACACCCATAAGAGTGTTATTGTCTGTTTGGAATAAATAAATAAATTACATGTAGATGTTTGTTTGTTTGGATTGAGTAAGTTACGTTTTTGTGTCCGAAATGTACATCTGGTGAAAAATAAAAATAGTGAAGAAAGGATTCTAAGTGTTTTCATTCAAGTTACATGTAGATGGTTTAATGTCTGTATTTATTGCTGCTTTATGAAGATTTTGTAGTAGACGAGGAAAACCTCATATATATCTGACAGAGGTAAAAATTTCATAGGCTCGAGGAATGATCGTTACATATAACTCTCTACTTTTCAGTGTGAGGTGTATTTACATTTAACAGAAACTAAATTGCATTCTAATAAAAATGTATAAAAGAGCCTTTCATGGTCGCTGGTAATTGAAAGTAACAAAAGCAGCCCCATGCGGCGGAGAATTGCTGGTCGGGTTTTGATCTACTCGAGGACTCAGATTATTGAGACGTGTTACTAGTTTTGGTTTGTTTTTATTAGCAGACACCTCACACTGAGAAGTAGAGAGGAACGATGTTATATATATATATATATATATATATATATATATATATATATATATTCAATGACCCCTTTCTACCCACATGGGTATAGGGTAACGATGTTATATAAGACTAAATAAATAAATAAATATTTATTAGCAGAGTTGTAAAAGAATTTAGTATCAAATTCTCAACTAGTTTTGGTTTATTTTTATTAGAAAAATTTAAGATGATTAATAATATATATTTTTTTGTTAGTCATTATGTTTACGTTTGTGTTTTGTTGCAGTGCAATAATGTTGGCAGAAAAGACTGATCCCGTCACACCGTCAGCCCAAGACGAAGACTCCGATGATAACATAAGTTTGGACTTGCACGTCTCTGATACAGAAGAAACGGAAGGTGAGTTTTTGTTTTCATGATGTATCCCACATTTTAACACTTTT
The DNA here is from genome assembly GCA_963082785.1 of Philonthus spinipes. NCBI lineage: Eukaryota > Metazoa > Arthropoda > Insecta > Coleoptera > Staphylinidae > Philonthus > Philonthus spinipes. Next base: position 15,697,161 of record OY720318.1, on the reverse strand, counting down.
ATTTATGCAATACTTTAAAATAATTAGCATAGTCCGACGTTGTCCAGGAAATCTTCTAAAATTGTGAAATACGATAGCGGAATCCAGTAAAGTTGGCATTTCAATTCGATGTTGATTCGTAGCCACGTATTTATCGAATAAAAAAAATAGAATCTTTTTTTGCTGAACCGATTCTACACAAATTTTCCACAAACGGCTAAGCTGCATAGATTGTTTTTCGAACTAAGCCGCTGATGAACATACCTGAGTGTAAATGGTGTGATTGTCCCTCAATTTTAAATTACAAAGGTTACTAGATTAAATGGTTACAATATATACCAATACCCATGTGTGAGAGTATAAAAAATAATTTTATTTTAATTATCATTTTCTTTTTAAATTAATAGATTAATTAAAACATACTTTCAAACAGCTCCAGATAAAAACGATGAAGACATCCCCATGGAAATCGAGGACGACATCCTCAACAAGTTCGAAATACAGGAAAACACCATCAAAACCATCGAGAAGAAAATGGATAAATCCAAGAAGAAGCGGTCGGATGCGGAATTGAAGAAAACGGAGGAAAACAAGAAAGAAAGCGGCGACGATAATGAAAACAATAAAGAAAGCGGCGATGATACTGAAAACAAAAAAGAAAGCGGAGAAGATAACGAAAACAGAAAAGAAAGCGGCGACGATAACGAAAACAAAGAAGAAAGCGGCGACGATAACGAACCTGATGATCTAGATAAAACGTTGCAGGAAACATCCAAAGAGACAGATAATCCGGATGAGGAACTTAAAGAAAAACCAGTGGAAAGTGCGAGTGTTGAAAAAACGGACGAATCAATTTCTAAACCGGAAGACGAAACGGGTGGTGTAAAAGAAGACGCACAATGTAGTGATAGTGGTGTAAAAGAAAGTGCGGAAGCAACAGAGGATGTTTCGAAGAAAGCCGAGGAGGAATGTTCGGGGGAGGAGAAATCGAAGACTGAAGAAGAGGGCAAGGGGGATGAAGATCACGACCTGCTCACGGTCATGGAGGAGAAGACGACGGAAGCGGACGAGACGGAATTCGAGGAGGCGAAAATGGAGGAGAAGAGTGAAAACGAGAATGAAAACGGTGAGGTCTCGGGGAATAATACGGATGAGAATCAGTCGGACGGGGAAGGGCAGCAACAGGAAAAAACAGAGGGAGAGGATAATCACGAGAACCAGATGGATATCGAAGAAAATGATGTTAATGGGGATGATTCGGTCGTAAAAGATGAGGACATGGAAGTGACGGTTATAGAGAATAAAGTCGATACGGAAGACGGTGAAACGAAAAGTGATGAGAATAAGGAGAATGTCGAGGAAAATAATGGATTAAGTGTTTTGGAAAGTATTTTAACAGGTAATTACAGACATAATATTATAATTTAATTTTGACACAACAGTTGAAATTTATTAGCTGTTGAGAAATTATTTGTCCGATTGCTATTTTTGCAATCATTTATTTATTATTATATATATATATATATATATATAAATCTTTATTGGCAGATTATTTTTAACAAGTAATAATAATAAATAAATACAATAAATAACTAACATAAAAATAAATTCTTCTGCCAATTGGCTATCGACCGTTGGTCTTTCCGCCTGATTTTGTAGGCGTCTGTCCTTGTCAGTTGCATTTATTATTATTATCCAATAGATTACAAAATCTTATTACAAGATAACTTCTACCCATATGGGTGTAGGGTTAACTTAAGACTAACAATTACAAATTATAGCGTGTAAGCATAACGTGTATGATGAAACGAAAATTTAATTCTTGCATAATTATTATTATCAATACTATTTAGGCAAAATGGTATATTTGTTAAAATAGCAATCGCTTCTCAATCATGATTACATTTTACAGTCTGGAAATTATCTGATGATGACCGGTATAGGGATTCTAGTTCACTATCAACAAACTCATAGTATCGAGTCGACAGTGTGTGTCTAGGAAAGTGTATTCTAGTTGGTATTGAGCTCGAGCAGCCGATTTCTGTAAAATTCGCACGATACCCTGTCATCTACTGTGAGAATCTCCAAAAGCGTTCTATCTTCATTAAAACATATGTATATCTTTTTCTATGGTTGAATTACAACACTTTAAATACAAGTTTCCTATTTAAATAACCATTAATTTATTTCACATTCTAAAATAATATGAAATTGTGAAATTCTCGAGCATTATATAACATTTTTATATTAAAAAATTAGTCTAATATAATTAAAAAAACCTTCCTCTTTATAAAATTATGATAAACATAATTTTATAAATTCTACTTTAAAAATATTACACTGACAATGAGCAACCTATCTATTTTCAGGTATAATTCTCAATGAAAATAGTAATTGCTGTCACATACTATTATAGCTAAAAATCTATTTATTTAATTACTTTCCTAGACCAGTGTCGATAGTATTTTTAGGGGAAATAATTATTAACAGCACCAGACTAGGTTCGCGAACCGTAACTCCTTTTTTACGAACCGATTCAGGACTGTTCCTTTTAGTGAACCGGTTCAATTGAGTGGTTCATGATCGAATTGCCCATCTCTACTGCAAATTATGTGATTTTAAACAATAACAAGATCCACTATGGAGTTTTATGTCTACAGTGAAAATCTGAATATGCAAACCAACTAGTTCTATCTGATCTATCTTTAACCGTTTCCGGGTTAAAACGGGAAGTTGACGACGAGTCATATTTCGAGGATGCCTATAACATCGTTATTATTAAAAATAGAAAAATATTATATTATATTTTTCCCAGAGCAGCATTTTAAGCTGACTTCGTATATATGTTATGACATTTTATTTACCTTTTTCGTTTATTTTGGTTGTAACTATAGTCGAACACCTCACACTGAGAAGTAGAGAGGAACATATTTTATTTTTATTTATTCCTTTGCCTATCTACCTTTCGGTGTAAGGCTAGAGAGGAACATGTAAAGATTGTTTATTTATTGTTTATTAACGGTAAGTCCATTTAAATACATATTGCTTTATACTAACTATACATTAAAAGATGTTATATAAGACTAAATAAATAAATAAACTATAGTCAAAAATGACATTATTGGATACAGTTTTTTTCGTAGATTCCAAATATATATAGTGTGTTTAGGTTCTTTTGCATTTTTGCAAAATTATAAACAATTTTATGAAACTGTCTTAGATTGTCATGGAAACAAATGAAGAAAAAAAGTAAAAAGCCATACAATATTGTTTTATTATTTTATAGTGTAATTTCGCTATTTTGTGTTATATTTTTAAGTAAGGCTTTTTTCAAATAGTGAAAAACAATATGCAAAATATCATTCGTTTATCGTTGTTGTTCATACAAATTTGCTGGCAATTTAATTTGTTATGCCTATATTTCTTTTTTTATATATTTTGATCATACTTAAAAATATAACACAATATAAAAAAATATTGGATTATTAAACAATAGAACAATATGTAAACAAAATATTGTGACAGTTTCCTTTTCTTTTCATATTTTCCATGGCAATCTGTGATAGTTTAATTAAATTGTTTCAAACTTTGCCAAAACTATATAACATAATATAGAGAAATATTAGATTATTAAACAATAGAACAATATGTAAACAAAATATTGTGACAGTTTCCTTTTCTTTTCATATTTTCCATGGCAGTCTATGATAGTTTCATTAAATTGTTTCAAACTTTGCCAAAACAAATTAAACAATAGAACAATATGTAAACAAAATATTGTGACAGTTTCCTTTTCTTTTCATATTTTCCATGGCAGTCTATGATAGTTTCATTAAATTATTTCAAACTTTGCCAAAACTATATAACATAATATAGAGAAATATTAGATTATTAAACAATAGAACAATATGTAAACAAAATATTCTGACAGTTTCCTTTTTATTTCATATTTTCCATGGCAGTCTATGATAGTTTCATTAAATTGTTTCAAACTTTGCCAAAACTATATAACACAATATAGAGAAATATTAGATCATTAAACAATAGAACAATATGTAAACAAAATATTGTGACAGTTTCCTTTTTTTCTCCATATTTTCCATGGCAATCTATGATAGTTTCATTAAATTGTTTCAAACTTTGCCAAAACTATATAACACACACAATATAGAGAAATATTAGATTATTAAACAATAGAACAATATGTAAACAAAATATTTTGACAGTTTCCTATTTTTTTCATATTTTCCATGGCTGTCTATGATAGTTTCATTAAATTGTTTCAAACTTTGCCAAAACTATATAACACAATATAGAGAAATATTAGATTATTAAACAATAGAACAATATGTAAACAAAATATTGTGACAGTTTCCATTTTTTCTCCATATTTTCCATGGCAGTCTATGATAGTTTCATTAAATTGTTTCAAATTTTGCCAAAAAACAAGAAAACATAAACAAACTATATATATTTGGAATCTACGAAAACCCAATAATGTCACTTTTGACTGTAGTCACAATTCAAAAAATCGAAATTTGAGATTGTAACTCAAAAACTAAAAATGATGAATAACATAACATATTCGAAGTCAGCATAAAATGTTGCTTTGAGAATGTTTTCATTATATCTTTCTATTTTTAATAATGACGGAGTTGCAAGCACCTTAGAAAAATGACTCGCCAACTTCCTGTTATAACCCGGAAACGGTTAAAGATAGATCAGTTTTTTCTGATTAGATTATTAAACAATAGAAAAATATGTAAACAAAATATTTTAACAGTTTCCTTTTTTTTCTCCATATTTTCCATGGCTATCTATGATAGTTTCATTAAATTGTTTCAAACTTTGCCAAAACACAAGAAAACATAAATAAACTATATATATTTGGAATCTACGAAAACCCAATAATGTCACTTTTGACTGTAGTCACAATTCAAAAAATCGAAATCTCAGGTTGTAACTCAAAATCTAAAAATGATAAATAAAATAACATATTTAAAGTCAGCATAAAGTGTTGCTTTGAGAAAGTTTTTCTTATATCGTTCTATTTTTAATAATGACGGAGTTACAAGCACCTTTGAAAAATGACTCATCGTCAACTTCCTGTTATAACCCAGAAACGGTTAAAGATAGATCAGTTTTTTTTTCACCATTGTTTTTATCATTAAAAATTGGTCTACAACGGTTTTTTCGATATCCTTTAAAATAAAAAAGTTTTCCATATGTGGCACCAGCAAAATATGGTCTTCTTCTTCTTGCGGATTTTATGGCCCCAGCCTTTCAGCTCTGTTGACCAGCCACTGCTTCAAAATATGGTGCTGTACAAGGAAGTAATACATCATTTTTTTTTATTTTGACATGTTTTTTTTTAAGGTTGGTACTACCTAAAACAATAGCACATTCAATATTTCTGGCGCCATCTATTGGTTAGTCCCATGTATTACAATAAGTGTTGATATTTTAACAAATCTGTTAATTATAGATTTGGTGTCTAAATACTTTCAAGTAGTTTCGTGTAATTGGTCAACAGCTTTTCAAAACCAACCAATGAATCTAGGTATACCATAAGAATTGACAGAAAACAGCCGTTTTTTTTAACATTTTGTCAATTATTGTATTGAATGATATGGTTCTCATTTATAGTGTTTTCTGCTTACACAGAATCGGGGCACACCAGTGTGCACTAAATGAGAGTTTGTAGCGTATTGCACTGCCCCAGTTTTCAAACACTGCGTGCAATTTAGCACTGGCGGCGAGAAGTAAAATGCGCAAAATATTTCAAAACATAACCTGCATAGAAAATTAATAGATAATGATTTTCGGTCCATATGAGGAAAATACATTTCATTGCAGATACGACGGAAAGATTACTAAAAAAATTAGAGAGAATTCTAATTTCTCCATAATAAGTACAGAGATGTAGATGAAATTGTGAGTTACATGAAGATGATGATAATAATAATAATAATAGCCTTTATTGTCCAACAGGATTTCCTACTTACAGGACAATATAATAGATGATACAATGCAGAAAAAAATAAGTATTACAAGGAAAAAAAAATACAAAAAAAAATAATTTTTAATTAAAAACACTTTTAAACTTTCTTCACAAATTTGTTGTTTACCCAATGTACATTTCGGTTACAAAATAATCATTATCAATGGTGAGTTTTACACTCACCGACTGAAATGTACATCTGGTAAAAAACAAATTTGTGAAGAAAGGTTAAAAGTGTTTTTAATTAAAAATTACATAGATGTAATAAATATTCCAACAATTTGTTTTCCTTTTCTGCACAGAGAACTAAATAATTATTGTTACTTATTATATAAATGTGAAATTTATGTACTGTAAGGAAAATAAATATTATTATTCACAAACTATCTCATGACTGATTGTTTTGTCCGCCAAATTGCACTGGAACTTGTGCACTCAGTGTCGTTTTCCTACATTCGGTGCACATTTTTATGTAAGCAGAAAACGTAAAAACCCAAGCGACTGTGTAGTAAGCAGGAAACGCTATTAATTAAAGTCTGTTCCATTTGACTAGGAACTGACTTTAACAGACTTAATACTGGTGTAGATCCGACATCTGAAAGCGGATTCGAGAATAAGATACTGATGTGGTCGTAGTATTATAATTTTTGGGGGAGGGTCGATGAAATAGGATTTTTTTTTAGGTTCACTAGATTTAATACAGCACCAAAACAACTGGTGTTAAATATTAAAAACAATTGAAAGAATTTCCCCTCTGAATGCCCGACTTAATAGTCTTAAAATAATTTTATAATCTAAAAGTTTGGAATAAAATTGCTTTAAAGTTTATTTATTGTACTTGACTACCTCACACTGAGAAGTACAGAGGAACATATAACAATGTTATATCTTTCTTAATCTTATCCTCTTTTACCCGTATTGGGTGTCGAGGAACAATGTTATATAAGATTAAATAAATAAGATATTGTACTTGACACAATTCTGTTTGTAAATAAATTCTTTTGTAAAAAGGACCGAAATCGACTGAAACAAAATCCACAAAGAGGGTCCTAAGCGACGACGGAAGCGAGGATGAGTCGGCGAAAAAGATCAAGCTGGTGGCCGAAGAGACCCGGGACATCTCCGTCAACAAACTGAACAGCTTCAAACAATTCATGCTGGACAAATCCCTGAAGGGAATAACCCGCGAGCAGCTAGAGATGTTCTGCATACAGAAGATGTGCGAGAGCATCATCCAGAAGAGCGAGATCGGCGAGCTGAAGGTCAAGGTGAAGCAGCAGGAGCAGATGCTCGACTGTTTGCGAAAAGAGGTGCTCAACGTCGGCAAGCAGGCCAGGGATTTGAACATTGTGCACCAGAAGGTGATGCTGGATATTGGGAGGCTGCAGGAGAATAGCGATAAGCCGCTGGTCGTGCCGAAGATCACGAGGTCGGTGGGTTTGCAGGCGGTGGTCCGAGGGGAGGATACGAAGAGGAAAATACAGAGGGCAACGGTGGTGCCCACAAAGGTTTTGCCGTTGCGGCAGAAAGTGCCCAATACGACACCACTTAGGAATTCCACTGTTAATGTAAGTATTATAATAATAAATCATCAATACTTTAGATATAGCAAATCTACAGTAGTGATGGATAAAATTAATTATTTCAGAAATCGAATATGAAATAAAAAAAATATTGTGTAATCCAATGTCTGGTGGGGTATTTGTCCGGGGAGTAGTTGTTTCAATAGATGTTTGTCAAAAACTTTCAGTGTGCAGCAATTTTTTGCAGCATTGAAAAAGCAAATGATTGAAATTTTGTCATCATTTTCAGTAATTTTCTTTATATAAAAATCGATTATTTTCAATTATAAAATATGAATGACAAAATCATCATTTCTGCGATATCTATGATCCCTAACACAAAAAGTAATTATTATAATTACTATTTCTATAATACCCTACACCCATGTGGGTAGAAAGGGGTCATTGAATATATATATATATACTATTTCTATAACTAATTGGGGTATTTTGAAATTAAACTTTCATTATCTTTTATTTAATAATTTGTCAAATAAATCAATTCTTCATATATTCGATTTTGCCCATTACTGTTCTAAAGCGACTCACTTAACCATACTTTTACAATCAATATGAAATGCTTGACATTTTGATTATTTGTAAATAATTAATTATTAATCAATCATTTTCTCTTTTGCTATTGCAACTTGTTGACTTACGTTACATCAAATGAGTATTTGGCTTGCATTAACAGAGAGTACAGTAGAACAGTAATAAAAAAAAAGAAGGATATTTAAATAAATAACTTTGTATAACACAAAGTATATTTTTTAATATAACTGCAGTTTCGGCAATTATACCAAGTATAATTATTATTGATAATGGCAAGCTTATTTGCCGAAACTCCAGTTGCATTAATAAATATACATTATAATATATATATATATATATATATATATATATATATACAGAGTGGTTTTTATGAGAAGTGTATACCTGCAAAAAACGCGAGTCAATTGCATTGAATCGATTAATATGTGTATGTTTTGTTGATTATTTGGCATATGTGTGTTTAGTTGTCTGTTATAGGCAACTAAACATACACACATTAATTGGTTCAATGCGTTTGACTCGCTATTTTTGCAAGTATACATAGGGGAAATGTATACTGATAAAAAAAAGCTCTCTGTATATATATATTCAATGACCCCTTTCTACCCACATGGGTGTAAGGTAACATTATAATATACAAAGTTATTTATTTAAATATTCTTTGAATTAATATGTATAACGAAGTAGAAGCTTCAACCATCAAGAAAAAAAATGAGTCATTTAAGTTTTTTTCATTATTTGTATAGAGATATTTTCATTGACATTATTTCATTTAACTGCAGTATTTAATTTACACCTCCTTACACCTAACGGTAGAAAGGAAAAAGATTAAAAAAAAAAAAAAAATAATTTACACACCTCACACTGAGAAGTAGAGAGGAACATATAACGATGTTATATAAGACTAAATAAATATTTAATTTACAGAATACTTACATTGTTTTCCCTTTGTTTGTGTCCTCAGAAAACAAACGTCAGCCCGTCGACTCCAAACACACCCACCCGCCCGGCCAGCAATTCGACCACACCAAACGGCACACCGAAAACGATTCCGAAGGCCGTCAACGGAAAGGCCGGGGGCGTCATTGATCTGACCGACGAGGATGACACGAAGAAACCCACCGTAGTCACGACTCAAAACGGTACAAAAGTTAACATGATCAATGCGCCTAACGGACACAAGTTTGTCGTGATGCCCAACGGGCAGACAGTTATGGTGAAACTAGGTGAGAACTTTTATCGGCAAACATTTGCCTTTTTTGAAGGAGCGGCACTCCACTGCTGTTTAGTCAAAATCGGCGTCGAGCCTATGCCAACTTGTTATTTCGAATTCGAGTTTTGCATTTGACTCGTTTTAAATACCTTCATAATAAGCAAAGTACTAACTCGTAATGATTGGTTTTTTTTTAAAATAACTTTAAGATAAATACTAACTACTAATAACCCGACACTCAAAAGGGTATAATATATACACTTGAATTTCCAGTTGTTTTATCAATTTCATAGATATAATTTAAAAGCAATATCAATTTAATTAATTAATTAAAAAATGCAACATTTGCATTTACATTCTATTATTCGACTTCACATGGGAACAGGTTAGCGCTGTGTATCGTCCTCGGGCCCACCACGAATATCTGTATAAATTGAATATAAGTGAACTTGAAGCACACTCTACTAGAAATCGGGGGACATGGGTTCAAATCCCATCAGAGATGTTTCTTTTCCACTTATATTTAATTAATTTAAATTATATCTCAGTGTTGTACTCTTGAATTTCTTCAATTTCATAGAAATAACTGTTTATTCGAAGTATTGATAAAATACTAACTACTAATAATTATTAAAATTGTAATAACTGTATGAACTGAATATTAACCCCTAATAATTGCACAGTGCAAACACATGAAATGTAATAGTGGTAAAAACAAAGTAATCAGGAACTTTTCTTCTTTAGAGTGCTTTGTAATTTAAAAAAAAAAAAACGTTGGCAATAAAAGAAACCACACTATAGGTTATGTCATTCTAACAAATTGTAGAATTTGATTTGATAAATAACACTTGTGATGTTTTATTTGTTTTTATTCATTGGTGCCAATAAAATGTAAAATAAAGAAAAAAAATCAAAGCACTCCAGAGGAGAAAAGTTTTCGATCATATGGTATTTCATTTTACATTTAATGAAACGTGGCGCTTGCGTCGGCTTTAATTTATTATGGTATATCAATTATTAGATTAAATGTAAATTTTATTAAGAAAAATACAAGTTATTGAATAAAGCTATGTGTTTTAGGTTATGATAAAATTATTCTTATATTATCTTGTAATTCGTGCTTTTAATTTTTTGATCATGTGAAGAAAAATAACACTAATAAAATCATTTAATTAACTTATTTATCTGTAATAGTCAATAATATTATCTTGTAATTCTTGGTTTATAAAAAAGAAATGCTAAAAATTTACATTTTTCGGGCTGTTCATACTAAAAATAGTGGGATTGTTCAGTCCATTTTATCAAAATTTAGAAACATGTCTTTATTTGAACTCTAAATAGTCCATATCAAGAATTAAATATTCAATTACATTGTTAATTATTTGATGTTTTGTTTTTAGCCACACAAACTTCGCCAGGTAATGTGGTGGTGTCACAAGTGAATAACACATCGAGTGGATCTCTCCGTGGCGCGAATACTGTAATCCGTACATTGACCCCTATCCGCACAGCCACACAACTCAGGCCCGTTACTCCAAATGTAATTAGGAGTAAAACACCCAACGGTCCTCGGGCACAACGTCCAATGAACAACATCTCCTTCAGGAACCAGCCTCAAAAACTCCTGCGACACCCGGCCCCGCTCCCCAACGCCTCAATCGTGCACATCGAAGGCGCCAAGGCCACACCCCCAAGACCCCACTTGATGCTCAACAAGACCAGCTGCGGCACCGGCATCGTGCTCTCCTGGAAAATGCCCTACAAACTCGACCTCTACGAAAAAATAGCCAGCTACCAGCTCTACGCCTACCAAGAAACGAAATCCGAACCGAAAACGGAGAACTGGGGCAAAATAGGCGACGTCAAAGCGCTGGAACTCCCGATGGCCGTCACGTTAACACATTTCGCTGTCGGTAACCGGTACTTTTTTGCGGTCCGCGCCGTCGATAACTACTCCAGAGCCGGCGAATTCAGCCATTACGAGACAATACTGCTGTGAAACCCGAAATAAATCCGCCGTGTTAAACTCAAAAACAATCCAGTGTGTACTGAACAAACTGAAACTGATTAGTGTTAATTGAATTAAATAATACAATTTTTCCTAATTTCAATTTTGACATAATTTACCTTTCAAACCAGCCAGGAGAATTTGTTAAACAACCTTATTTAAATATTAATGTTGAGTTAATTGTGGAAATTACAAACAATCTTTACTTTGATAATAAAAAAAAATAAAGTTGCATAAAAAACATAGCCAGAAAAATAGTAGAATGAAATTTCTTTCACAATATGTTTTATTTAAAACACTGCATGCACCATTTATTTGAAAAACAATAAGGAATAATCTTATCATTAATAAAACTTCTATATGTGGGTTGTGGATAATATTTTTGATTATAATCAATCATACGTATGCCACAAATTTTGCAACATGCGCACAGATACAACACTAGCACAAAATAAAAAAGTAACAGAAAAATAATTTTATTAATAATTAATGGCTTGTGGATAATATTCTTGATTATTATTGAATTTGTGCACTGTGTTGCAAAACTTGTTGCGCACGTATGTTTACAAAACCATGTCAGCATAAGTTGCGCAAGATTTCAGCATGATGTTGATCTCATAAATTCGATTATTTGAAAAAAAATATTAGCTACGACAGGTAAAAATGAATCAATTACAATTAGCCCGTACTAATAGTCATGGATTGAGATTGAATAATATTTTCTTTATCATATAAATCCATGATTATTAGCCATTACTAATAGTCATGAATTTAATATGTTATTGAGTATATTTTGTATCATATCATGAAATAATATGATATTAAGTAATATTTTGTTTTTGCAACAAACTTAATTTTTATTATTAATACTAATTTCTCTTCTTGTAACTCAAATTAAAAGTCCACATAAATTTAATAACCGAAGTGCATCTAAAGTGTTTTAAATAAACAATTCTAGTAAATTCAAAGAAACGTTCATTCAAAGGTGGCGCTTGCGTCGTCTTTAATTTATTAATTCTAGTAAATGTATGGGTTAAGTCCATACATGATTATTTTTTAAAATCCACTTTGAATAACTCATCTAATAATCGGGAGTTTTTCCGTACGTTAAATGTTAGATTTAACGTGCACGTTATTCATCGCCGCAGTCTCTGTGAGTTTAGTAATTGATGCGTATAGTTAGATTGTGAGGTGAAATAATAACGTGTACATTCAATTTAACATTTCTTCATACAGAATAACTGCAAATAACAAATAAAAATCAACAATTAGAGTGAATCTACTTTACCTCAAATAATTTAAAAGGTCTTATCCGTTCACAGGTAAAACCCATCGAGATCTCTCAACTTGACTGGCTTTACCTGATTTTCTGTATGTCTCATATATATACATACAATATATTTTAATATTATTGCTTTTGTAAATTTTGTATTTAGTGAGATTTTTGTATATCGTGAAATTATGGTCGGGCTCGTATTTTGCGTTCATTCGCCTCTATGTTTTTTTTTTTACATTATTATTATTACTCCACTTTGCAAAGCGGCCGACCCGTATTTCGGAGATGTTATTTATTTAAATTAAATTCGAAATATAAATTAATTACGATGTTTATTTGTATTTATTTATTGGGTTTTTATCGAATTAGAAAAACCTCGTTTTATTTTCTATTTTTTTTTTTTTAAAGAGTTAAATGAACATTGAATCATAATTCTTCTTAAAGAATATTAAGTTCTTTCAAAAAGTGAAGAAAATAATCAGATTACAAGTGAGGATTAATTCTCCATTTTACAAAACTAATCGTTAAATTTTTTTAAAGAAACCTCCCACCGAGCAAAATTGACAAAAAAAACATTGCATCATTATTAAATTAACATTGTTTAATGTGGACTCAATATTATTTGTGAATATTATTTTCAACCTCCATACAATGCAAAAGGAATTTTACATACATCTTAAAATTATGTATTATTTCAGGTTAAATTCAAGGTTTAATAAAAAGTATAAACATAATTGGAAAGAGCTTACCAAATGTCCAAAATTTGAGTGAAAGCCAATTCTTGTCCAAGCCAAAACTGAAAATTAATAATCAATGACAAATAAATTTCACTGGTTAATTTCTTAAAACGTAGTTTGGAAAAGCAAACAGATCTTTTCATAACTTACCACATTTTATACCGGCAACACTTTCATCCTTACTATTCTAGAGTTTCCATTACATTTGTGATAAAATATTAAGAATAACAACAATTGTTCTAGGAATTAAATTATATAGTATATGCAACCACACATACATGGTATCCCATAATAGATAATTATTAATTTCGAAAAAAAAGTACATGTAAAGAACGCTGTTTTTTTTATAGCTGAATTGAATTTCGATAGAAATTTCGAGCTATTCCGTACAATAAATGTTAAAATTAACGTACATGTTATTCTTATCATCACATTTTAAGCGAATTTTATAATTGATATTTTATCTCTATGTATTTTATACATAAATGGTGACATAAAAGTTAACGTAAACATTAAATTTAACATATTCACGGGCGGATTAGCTAGGAATAACTCCTTCCTAGAATTAGGCACACCAAAGAGCCGACTCACAATCGTCAGGGAACGGAAATGGATCGTATACAGAAACTTCCTTTTTCCCGAGCGATTGTGAATCGATACAATACGATACGTACGTAATGATTCATCTATCCTATTTCCATTCGAATTTCCGGGAGATTATGAATCGGCCCAAACTCTTTCCTCAGCTACCATATAAAATACAATTCCTCCTAAAATAATTCTTATTATTCTCAATTTATTACAAATGTAATGAATAACTTTAGAATAATAAAAATAAAAGTGTTGTTTGTGTTAATTTAATTAATGGGCAAAGCAAGTGTTCTTATTTTATATTGATACAAAAGTGTTTTAATTTATTTCAACAATCATTAATTATCTATTCAATTTGTAGATAATTATTTTTTAAAGCGTGTGTATTTGGTTGCATATATTATATAAATAAAAACATAGATGTAATATGTATGTTTTTATACTATGTCTATGAATAAAAATTAATTGTAATTTGTTGTTGCAGTATATATGCAAAAACAAAATATTACAATTAATTTTACGTTAGATTTAATTGCACTATTATTTATTTGCCATTCATGTATCTGAAAATCGATTTATGCTTACATTCAAACTATTTTATAATTTATATATTATTACTCTTTGATTCCAACACACGATTGGAACGGTTTTGAAGTCATGCAATTTTTCAAATATATTCGGGGTTATTCTGCAAGGGAAATGTTAAGTTTAACGTGTACGTTATTAAATAACTTCACATTCATATATATATATATATATATATATATATATTACAAAAGCTTCTTACACTCAAGATTAGTAGATATATATATATATATATTTATTTAAAAAGTAGGCCCATCTAATGATTACCACTTTATGATTTTGATGACGTCACAGGAGATCATGTTATGTAACGTTGTCTAAAACTTTTAATTGGCCGTTATTCGTGGCCCACCCTGTATATATCTACGATTCTCGGCTTAGATACGTTAACGTGTATGTTATTTTGAATTATCACAATCTAAGCAGCTTTTGTTATAGATATATATTTTACACATAGACGTAGAATATAGTTCTAACTCTATGATTTTACATGATTGTGAAGTTGTTTAATAATGTACATCCTAAACTAAACATTTCCCTTACAGAATATCTCAGACTTCTCTTACAAAGTAACCCTGATATAGATTTTATATGAATGAAAAAAATAGTAATGAGGGTACCTTAAATTTTAACTGTTTTTAAATAAATAAAAAATACATAAGGAAGGGAGAAATTTTTCTCTGTGATTTTTTAAATACATTTACATCTCTATGTAACAAACTTTCTACCAAACGACATTTCTGCTCAGCGAAAAATTTATTGACGAGACAAGTTCACTCCGTTGAATCTAACCTCAAATAATTCACATGTACAGCGGTGTTTGCGAAAATTCGAGAAAATGAGTGAGGAAATGGTGCAAGATGAACCCATGGAGGTTAGAGAAGAGGACGATGAGGAGGAGGAACAAGGGGAAAACGAGGGCACGGAGGTTTACCTCCCAGGAAAGCCACTGGAAGAGGGAGAACTGTTGGTGTGCGATCAGTCCGCTTATGTTATGCTGCACCAGGCCCAGACAGGGGCGCCCTGTTTAAGTTTTGATATAATAAGAGATAATTTAGGTGAGTTAATTTGTTATAATGAGAAAATTATTTACGCAACTCAAAAGATAAACAAAATTAAAAGCGAAAGACCCGGCACATTTGTTGTTATTGATAATGAGTGAGACGAGTTTAGTCTACATTCTTTTTAAGTGACGTAGTATAGAATTTCTATATAGCAGCAATGTGAAGCGATCAATATAAACCATATAATACTGTTTTTAGGTGATAACAGAGATAGTTTTCCGATGACGGCGTACGTCGTTGCTGGTACCCAAGCAGCGCAATCGCACGTGAACAGTGTGGTTGTGATGAAATTGCACAATTTGCACAAAACCAGCCAGAGTAACGACGAAGATGAGGATGACGATGATTCTGAAGAGGAATCCGATGACGAGGAAGAGAAACAACCTAAGATGGCCGGTGCTCTGATCAAACATCAAGGAGGAGTGAATAGGATAAGAGTAAGAAGTTGAATTAATCATAAATAATTATTATCCCTTTTTATGAGTTGAATATTAAACAAAAGAGGAATATAACCATGTTTTTGTTTAAATCTGCTTCTTTTTTTTGTTACTGCTTTTACATTAGTATGATTTATAATATTCTGATTTTTTTTTTAAGTTATGTAAACTTTAATCTAATTGTTATTTTATTTATACATGATTATTTTCATTATATGTTTTGCTTTTGCATTTTATTGTATGTGATGTGAATTTTCATTTTCCGGTTGATCTCCGCACATATTTAACTTATCCTGTTTATGAGAATAGGAAACAAAGAGCTGAACATTTCATTAAATTATAAATGGCTATCGACCTTAGATCTTTCAGCCTTTCATTAACATTCTCTTATATTCATTCTAATAAATACAGTATTATTTTTATTATAAATAATTTGTTGTCATTGTGAGTCATTAAAAAAAAATTAAGCAATTGTTTGTGTTGTAGACAACTGCTATTGAGGATACAGTTGTTGCGGCTTCATGGAGCGAGCTGGGCCGAGTCAACGTGTGGAATCTGACGCAGCAATTGCAAGCCGTCGATAATGAGCAATCTCTGAATAATTATAATAAGGAGAATTTGGGAAATTCTGTAACGCCCATGTTTACGTTCAGCGGCCACCAACAAGAAGGCTTCGCTTTGGATTGGTGTGGGACACAAACGGGAGTAAGTTTTCATTCGAAAATTGTAATAAATACGAGGTGAAATTTTACACAAAATTAAATTTGGAATCTAAGAAGAAAATAATTAGCAAAAGTTAAGTTGAAGTAAGATATGGTAATTATTATTATGTACTTACTTAAAAAAACTACACCTGAAGAAGATATTAGCAGTCATATGCATAGTCTGCTAATTATAACTAATCTGTGACTAACTAAATTTGTTACCATAGTAAAGTATATAAATATTAGTTGATTTGATAATCTGTTTTATTTTATGTAGTTGTACTAGTTTCTGGATTTTGCTGGAGTTTTCCTGCATATTTTAATGGTCCAAGTTTTTTTTTTTTTTTAGTGTTTTTATATAGTCTTATATTATAAGACTATATAAATAAATAAATAATAATTATATTATTATTTTTCAAATTTAATTTTTAAGGTATTAGCAACAGGAGATTGTAAGAGAGACATACACATCTGGCAGCCGGCCGAAGGTGGATCGTGGAAGGTCGATCAAAGACCCTTAATCGGGCACACAGCATCCGTAGAAGACTTGCAGTGGTCACCGAACGAGCGTTGTGTGCTGGCCTCCTGCTCGATCGACCGTTCAATCCGAATATGGGACACGCGAGTCGCCCCCAATAAAGCCTGCATGATCACCTGCGACGGCTCTCACGACAGTGACGTTAACGTCATCAACTGGAACAAAAACGAGCCGTTCATCGTGAGCGGAGGCGACGACGGATTCCTCAAAGTGTGGGATCTGAGGCGGTTTCAAGAAAAGAGTCCTGTGGCTATTTTCAAACATCACACGGCGCCCGTTACCAGCGTCGAATGGCATCAGACTGATTCAGCCGTGTTTGCTTCGGCGGGTGCTGATAATCAAATTGCTTTGTGGGATCTTTCGGTGGAGAAAGATGATGAGATCAATTCAACGGAGATCGAGGTCAGTTAGTAATTTATTTAAATAAGTATAAGCCCAGACTGTAATAATTGTAAATACTAATAGTCAATATTTTTTTTATTCACTCATAGTTATTTAAGTATAGTTGTAATTTATTGCAATTACTATAATGGCGAACATATATTGCACATTATTATTTATAATTTTAAGCTTCTCAATATTTGAAAAAAAAAATAGATACATGGATTTTAATATAATTATAATTCTTCAAGATAAAAGTTTTCTTATGTATGTGATTTTCAAACTTTCTACTGTTAACATAGATTTTTAAAATTTTTAAAATTTCATATTTTCTTCATTAATAATAAATTTAGTTCACATTCTGCAACTATAATTTTTAAATCATTATTGTTTTTAAAATCAAAACATTAATTACATCAAATGTTGAATTGTCTCTAATATTATTTGAATTTAATCTGTTATCTTTTTGATTTTGATCTAATCTATCATATTTTCTATTCATGTTTTTTTAGTGAGTGAAAAAGTATAATTATTATAATGTATTATACCATATGATCGAGAATTTTTCTCTTCTAAAGTGCTTTTAATTTTTTTTTATTAATAAAATTTTTGTTTGGAATTCAAGTAAGCACACACTATAGGTTATGTTATTTTAACAAATTGAATTGATAAATGACACATGTCATGTTTTATTTATGAATGTAAAATAAAGAAAAAAAAAAAAGCAAAGCACTCTAGAGGAGAAAAGTTCTTGATCATAATTAAGAAAAAAAAAAAAATCAAAGCACTTCACTATTTTCAACAATGGAAACATAGTATGGAGCAATGTAAGGATCACCAAGGGGAGTACATTGAAAACTTCTTCTGTAATTGGTGACGAATAAAAAGTGTTACTTCAGTCCGGTTATTTAATAGCTGCACCTCGTATAAAAGAGAAGAAAAAAATACTTGATATAGTATTGTGATTCAAAAATTATTTCATACGTTTTTTTTAATTAATTTCAGGGTTTACCTCCACAATTGTTATTTATTCACCAAGGACAGACTGATATTAAGGAAATCCATTGGCATGCGCAGATCCCTGGTGTGATAATCAGCACGGCACATAGTGGTTTTAACATTTTTAGAACCATCAGCGTTTAGTGGTGAAAATATATATATTAAAATGAAACATTTTTATTGCAACAATTGATCTGTTGAAGTGCATTTTAAAACATAGGAGTAAAATAATATTTTGTTACCTTAAATTTGTTTTTATAAATCCTTATTGAAAAATAAGTGAGATTCTAGTTCACTATCAATAAATCAAACTCAGTTAATTTCTTAATTTGGGATAAAATGTACATTTCAATAGTCGTGTTCAGGGAATTGTAGCGTTTAAGCGCTTTACGAAAGCGGTTTCCCTGAACGGTACCGCTTTATCAAGCGGTAAAGCATATATTTTTTCCGCTTGATCGCTTTTCGAGCCGTGCAGCTGTAAACAAAACGGCCATATTTTCATGAACATCCTTAACATCGAAAGTGTGTTCAGGGAACATCAAGCGCATTGCGCTGTAGCGCTACATCTCTAAAATTCCCTGAACGCGACCAATCACAATGCACAAGTGTAGTAAATCAACCTCAATTAATTCCTTTTTCTTTATTTCATGTCAAATATACTTTTCAGAAAGGTTATTTCTGAAAAGTATATTTGACATGAAATAAAGAAAAATATACTTTTCAGAAAGGTTATTTCTGAAAAGTATATTTAATATGAAATAAAGAAAAAGGAATTAATTGATTTTGATTTACTACACTTCGCATAAGACTCAAAACAAATATAGTGACTAGTTCAAAATGCTATATTGATACAATGAATTATTTCTGCTCACGAGGCAGAAATTGCGAGTTTGAGTCCTCTCTAGGATAAAATTTGTTTAGGAGTAAGCAAATTTTATTCGGGCTTCATGTGTTGTGTTGTGATGTTCGAAAGACATATTAAAAATCGAGGCTGATCAATATTAATAACGCTTCGAAAGACCATTAACAAAAAAACAAAACGATGACATTATGTTCACACCATTTTTGTACAAATATAAGAAAGTCAATGGTAGTGTAATTCTGACGATTGACTGCATCCACCCTTGATTATAATTTTGTATTATTAATACACTGTATTTAAAACATGTTTTTCTGAAATAACACTAAAATTAAATTTTATAAAAAGTTAAACAAAATAAGCCGTCAAGTAATTTTATTACACTTTCATTATATTTCTAACCTGCATCAATCTAGTCATTTTTTCACTAGTACATTTGATAAAAAGTAAATTACTCGCAAGTGCGGGTTAGAAATGAATTACCAACCTTGGGTATTGTCTATTCTTAAATTATATAATAACGATGGTCCTATTGTCGCACTTTTCAAACAATTAAAAAATACTAGCTTTGTCCATTACATGAACATTATGGGTGATGTCACAAACGTGACCTCAGAATAAACCTACTGATAAAAAAAAAAACATGGGATAAATTAAAGCATAAATAATTTATCTCTTATTTAACTTTATAAAACCTCTTTTAGTAATAATAATTAATAAATTACAATACATCCCCTAAAGGGCAGATTTTTATATACACAATTGTATTTACATTAATACAATATATTTTCAACTTTTCTCCAAAGACTAATTTATGCAGTTATATTTTAGGTCACTTGTAATGTGGAGTTTAAAACCAGGAAACTTGTCAAATTAGGTCATCTGTTATTTCAATTATTTTCATAGTGTAATTTGATATTAAAGAATTGGTAGTAATATTGTAGTTTCAACTACTTATGGAGTGAGGATTTTATTTAATTGAACATAGCCCCGCCTATTGTTCAATATCAATGCAAGTGCATTCAATGAAATAAAATTCCTAACTATAAGTGCACTAACAGTGAGGATTTTTTTTTAATTAGATGTATTTGCATTCGAGATAAAACAGAATAGAATAGACTATCTCAGATGACTAGCTCTAACTACGCCTCCTTGATTATTTCTTAAGAAGTTTGAGAATTGTGTTGGAAGATATCTGACCACATACATTTATTAAACTAGCAAAATAATGTTATCCTGATTTTAAATTCCACAGCTATACATTTGGTACATTTGGTATATAAAACACTTTTTAACTATGTTATATTTGTAGTGACTAGTTCAAATGACCTTAGTTTTTTATTCTGAAATTAATTATTTGAATAATAGAAAATTATTTATAAAATAAATAGACAATTCTGAACATTAAAAAATAAAACAGGATAAGTAAATAGAGGTCAAATGGTTCTTAATCAATATTTTTCAACTATACTTTTACTTAAATATTTTTTTACAAAAAAACTGAATTCTCAAAAATATAATAATAAAATAAATTACACAGTTTAGGGCCGGCCGATTCACAATCACCTGGTAACGAGAAGGAATCGTACACAGAAAGTCCATAAGGTCCTTATGAATATGTAAATCTTTCTTTCTTTCTTAATCTTATCCTCTTTTACCCATATTGGGTGTCGAGTACATGTAAATCTATGATTCATTATATCCAGGATATTATGAATTAACCCCTACACCACCATTATGGTAGATGGGGATTTTAGATTATATATATATATATATATATTATGAATTAGCCCTTATATTTATTTGTATTCCTGTGGAGCAAAACACCACAGTTATATTTTGTATAGCTGTGTTAATTATTTTTATTACATTGATTATAATGTAGCTTTTATTAATGTGAGTATTCTGCACTTCAGTGCAATGAAATTAAGCATATGAAATGTTAAAATAGGTGTTTATTCTGCACGAAGTTGAACTGTGTGCAAATTTATGACGTCACCCATAAGATTTACAGTATCTAAAGTTGACACGAATTTCAGAGTTATGAAAATATTTCTAAATGCACTCAAATGATTTTCAAGTTATTTATAATTTATTGAAGCTGAAAGGCAATATTAACTTCTATAAATAGACATAATAGACTAGACTATAATATTATGAAAAATAGTGCTTAATTTTATTGCACTAAAATGTACAAGGAAGTAGAAGCCTCAGTTATTAATAGCAAAAAAAAATGTTTTTTCTGTTGAAAAGGAAAGTTAAAAAATATATTACCATATTCTAGTAGCTCATTTCTTATAGATAAGGAAATTTTTATTTGGTTGAACATAGCCTAATTATAAGTTTTAGAAAACCAATTTATTTCAAGCATTTGTTCAAGTAATCTCAAATAAATTGTGATTCTCTAATTTTTAGTGATTATGACAAAATTTCATTGATTGCTTGAATATATACTCACAATTAAATACACTTAAAAAAATATGTATATAGTGCTGTTACGTTAGTTGGAGAGAATCCTATGCCAAAAAAAAATTAAACATAGGGTTATATCCAATAAAATTCTTTCTTTCTTTATCTTATCCTCTTTTACACGTATTGGGTGTCGAGGAAATAAAATTCTTACTGTATGTATATTGATTATTCCACTGCCTCTTTTACTACTAATATAAAAATCACAAACGCACACTCTCTATAACATTTTTATGAATGCAAATAAAACAACAGCCTCAAACGTGATAGGAACCACCGTCCAGCTTTTCATCCGACAAAGAATTCATCATCCAATGCGCCGTTTCCTCACTAATAAATAAAAACCCAACCAAAATACCGGTGAATACTCCCATAACAATCCCCGCGATCACATCCAGAATGTGATGGCGCCTCATTAAAACGCGGCTCAAGCAAACCCCCGAAGCCCAAACGAGCAGAAAGGGCATGAAAAAAACATTAACCGGATGGAGATTGATGAAAAAATAAGTTACAAATATCGCTCGGCTTGCATGTCCCGACGGAAAGCTAAATACGTCGGGGCCTATTTGACCAAGAGCATCGTCTTTATTCGAAGCCGGTCGTCTCCTTCGCACGTACGCTTTGACGCACGCCACGAAAATTATGTCGAGGATTAGACCTGTGGTAAAAATGGTTTATTGTAAATACAAAATAAATTATTAGAAATCTGGTCGTTACCGAAAAGCATGTTCATTTGCATCTGTACAAGCGATTGATCGTTGAATAGCCATGTGAAGGAAATCCAGAAGAAAAACCAGGGTATTCCATGACAGGATATCTGTAATCGAACAAAATTGTAATTAGCAGGGACATTAATGAAAAATGCACGGATGTGAAGTTAGCCATAGATTTTAAATTAAATAATTATTTAACCTCGACACACAATACGGGTAAAAGAGGATAAGATTAAGAAAGAAAGAAATAATTATTTTCATTTAAATATCAATTATGGCACTCTTTAAGCTTTGATCCACGACACGCAGACATGGTTTGCAAAATGGCGCATTTCAATCAATCCTAACAATGCAACTCCTTATTCCATTCCATTAACATCATAACTCCCCCTATAGAGTGATCATTAATGACCGTATTATTTTTCCTTCTCCCAATTATAAATACTTAGGTATTATTATTACTCTAAATTAATAAAAAAAAAAAATTATAAAATCGAGTCTATGTTAACATAAATCACACAGTAGCTATAAATAAACTCTAAAAATGATAAAAAGTATTATCAGTACATGTGAATCAATAATCAAATATAACTCAGCTGAGTGCATTTTTACAATGATTATGCCTGTTTAAATGTTTATCTAAATTTATATTAAAGCAATGCTCCTTCACATAAAGTAAGAATAAAATTCCCAAAATAAGCCTGACACAACATTTTATATTGCAGGTCGAGAGAGTATAATTCATTGAACACATTGGAGTTACAAAAGGCCGTTGACTGAAGCAATCTGTTATAATTAATACTTCTTTCTCTGTCATTTTAAATACATACAAAGATCATTATCCAGACAAACACATTACAACCTTTATATATTTAATTACATTTTTATGTTAGTCTGTTTGGATTAACAACCTTTCTAGTTTTATTGTGAAGTAATGGCAAAAATCTAGTTAGCTTAATTATCCTGTATGCTCACATAAATGAATAGATAGATTTCTTTCTTTCTTAATCTTATCCTCTTTTGAGTGTCGAGGTTATAAATTTACCACTTAAAAAGTGGTAAAAAAAAACATAATAATTATTTTCATTAAATTGGATATGGATTACCACGTAGTAACAGTCGAAACCATCGTGATGTTATATTAAGTTAATTAACTGAGAATAAGCACCTTGCTCATACTGTTTGAAATAGAAAAAAAAATATACAGAAATATATTTGAGGCTGTTCCATATATGGAATGTTATAATATAAATATACCTCACACTTAGAAGTAGAGAGGAACATATAACAATGTTATATAAGACTAAATAAATAAAAATAATATAAATATTATATCAAGAAACTTCACATACTCACCAATAAATAACTTTCGATATATAATGTTACATTTAGCGTACATATTATTTACAGTCTGTGAAGTTTTGATATTTAACATGTATACATTTATTATCAGATGAAATAATAAAGTATGCATCATTTAACATTCGTCGTAAAAATAGATGAAAGATGAAATAATAAAGTATGCATCATTTAACATTCGTCGTAAAAAATAACCCCGATTATCATATAAATGCAATTATCAAAAACACACCTCAAGACCTTTGAAATGCACCCTGTACTTCTCCAAAGGTAAAAACTTATCCATCAACGAATTGAATCCTTTCGTGAGCTCCACATCCTTCTGCAAGAGTTTTTTGAGGGTCGGTGGAACTTCTCGTTTAACCTAAAAGAAAACAGGCATAATCCAGCATTGTTTGTTTTCACAAAAGTGTAAATAAACTTTACCTGAGACATCTTTTTTGGTGTAGAATGAACACGTCATGTACTCTCAGCTATGAATAACCGATTATTTTTGAAACGGGCGGAGTATGACTGGAATTTTAAAACTTCAATTGCATAGAAAACAAAAACCTATGCAATTGACACTTGGAGCATAGAGATGTTATTGGATAGAAACACGGATTACCTTATTTAAATTGATAACTCCAATGGAAAGATTTGTTCAAAGTTTCGTTTAGTATTCCCCGGAAACCGCAGGCGTCGCTTATGTCGACTCGAGCACAGGAGTGCGGGGAAATCCCGAGTTTATTTTGAATTATTTTAATATTATAAATGAAACAATATTGCAACAGTGAATCAAAGTTCTCTCTTTATCGACCGTTGTTTGGAATCACTCCATTTTTGTTTTGAGTCGCTATCGACTAAACTATAAATCCGGCCTATAGATAGAAAATTGAAAATCATTCATAGAGATTGGTATCATTACTCTACATAGATATTTATCGCTTCATTTAGAATTCCATGGCATGTTGGAATTTTTTTTAATTTAATTAAACTGCAATGTGAAATATTACCACCATCTTTATAATTATTGTTTTATTGAATAATCATTAAAAAAATATTGTTAATTATTTTGAATAATTTGTGGAAATTCATAATAGAGTTGGGTAATAGGGCCATTTAATATATATCAACATCTATGTTACTGTAATTGTAACATAGGCAATTCAATTTACTTCTTGGAAGTAATTACAGTTCTTTAACACATGGTGGCGTTGTTTTTTAATAAGAGATAAAGCATATACATACTAACTCTATTAAAAATCCCCTGCAATTGAAACAGGCCTACAACTGTTAGTAGTAAAAGTACTCTAAATCTGGTCATATTAAAAAGGGATATTCGATGTTTTCCAAAAATCGAATATCCCTTTATAATATGACCAGATTTAGAGTACTTTTACTGCTAACAGTGGTAGGCCTGTTTCAATTGCAGGGGATTTTTATCACCAAATTTTTGAGACGTTGGTAATGATTATTTATTGTGACGTATAAATCATAATTTGAAAGTAAATTTTTAACTTCCTCAAAACTTAAGAATTTCCTCATTATTTATTCTATGCTTAAACACACGATCGATAATTTTGTGCATACGTAAGTATTTCTTATTTAATCGCAAATAATATATTATTGAATTGTTATATTTATCTTCACATAGTCAATAAATTAAAAGCACGAATTACAAGATAAAATTTGAAAAATGTTGCCCTAACTTAAAACACAAAGTTTGTATTACATTATACACAATAAATTCTTGAAATATCAAATATTAAAAAAATACTATGCCCACATAGCACAAACACGTCCAATGAATATACAGTGAATATCCCTTTTCGAATATTGTAATATCCATGGATATCCATTGAGCATCCAATTGAGTTGCAATTTTTAAAATGTACGGAATAAATATACATAATTTAATTCATGAAATGATATCCATTGAATATACTTTGATGAATATTCATTAGAAAATATACATTGAACTATTGTTCAAAGTTAAAGTTTTTTTTATGATCCAATCATCAATTATGAATATGATCAAATATTAAAAGAAAAATTATACTGTTTTTTTTTCATTTCTTTATTTAAAAACTTCATTTAAAAATGTGAAAAAAACTACTTATTAACAAAAATTAATTATCCTCTTATTTACATTAACGAAAATATAAATGTATTATAAAAAAATATCACAAGCTTATATTCAAGGTGAGGTATTTGTTTTCAACCGACGATAATTAAAAAAATCACGAGGGCCAGTAGCAAGGTTTCGTCATCCCGGACCCGAATATCGACATGATTGCACTGTAAGTCGCCGCGATGCCGCCCCCGATCCCTACGAGGATCAGCTCCCACAGGTAAATGCGTATGTAACCAGGAATATGCCGTTCCGGCCACAGGGGGTTCTTCTGGTCGCAGAGCCTCATGTAGAAGTACGAGGGCAGAACGAAGGTGACCAGTGTGCTGGTGGAACCCCCTACCAGCGAGAGGATTTTCCCGAATTTCGGAATGGATTCACCAACGATGAGCATTGCTAGAACCATCAATGTTCGGAGGAAGTAACGTTTCCAATGATAATCTGAATAAAATATAATTTATGTATAAAAAAAAAATCCATAAGTTTTATTAAGCTGTTTTATGTTTACACTTTGTTATTTCTAAATTAAGTAATCGAATTAATTTGGTTTAATTTAAATCGATTTAGTTTCATTTGATTTAATAAAATTGATTTAAATTGCTGTCAGAACAGAAAGTGTAAAAAGTGCTGTTCTAATTCTTGATTCTTTGAGACATTCACTTCTTTTCTTTATTATTTATCTTATTTTCTTTAATATTGAAAATGTACTAAATTTTCAATATTAAAGAAAATCCCCAGCAGAAAATATAAAAAAAATTAATAACTTTATACCACTATTAATTTTTTTTATATTTTCTGCTGTTTGCAGTGCACCCTGTCAAAATAGTTTTCTGCTTAAATAAAAGTGTGCACTCACCCCGACCGAGTGCAAGAAAATGACACTGACTTAGGGAGTGCAATATGGCGGACAAAACAATGTCACATGATAGTTTGTGATACAATGGTCGAATATTTATTTATTTATTTAGCCTTATATAACATCATTATATGTTCCTCTCTACTTCTCAGTGTGAGGTGTTTTATTTATTATATGTATTTAATTTGAAGGAATACAAATTCTTGTAAATTTTTTACTAATCTTTTTTTTATTTCTCACAAAAATTGTAAAATGTTTTGAAATCTGCAGCTGCCAATTTATATTTTGCACATCTTACTTCTTGCTGTCAGTGCTGAATTAAATGCAATGTTTGAAAACTAAGGGAGAGCAATATGTCACAGCTCTCATTCAGTGCGATTCTGTATAAGCAGAAAATACTATAACTGTTTTCTTCAATCTATCCTTTATCGTAAGTAGTGCAACACTAACTAGTTAATGACTTCTTGTTTTCTGTTTCGACATATTTTTATGTCAAAAATAAATTGTAATTATTATCACTTACAATGAGGCACTTTAAATATTTCCTCCAATTCTTGACAGACCGGATTAATCACAATCAGGAAAGCCAAAATTAAGTGTACGGCCATTAAAATATTCGCCACAGTGACTAACGACGATCGGGTCAAAGACATAGCCACATTCGTAGTAACATCTTCACCGTAAACAAAATATCCACCCGCGCTTATCGGCAAATAAAGCACTAATATCACTGAAAAAGAAAAACCAAAATTATTAAATGTGAATTTCGTTTTCCTTGTTTGCTTAATTAATTATATTACTTTTATTGGAACACAATTCTTAACATTACCTGCGAATGCGATGGTAACACTTTTCGAGAACTGTTTCTTGTCATCCATGTCGTTCTGTATGGTCGGGAAAGTGGAGGCTCCCCCGAAGGCGAATATCAGAGTACCAAACGACAGGAAAAAATCACTGAAGCCGTGCACGTTGTGTGGCGCCGGTTCCGATTTTTCTAATCCGTCGGTGAAAATTTGCACGAAAAACAGCACGCACGCTATTACTATCGTTATTAAGGCGCCCAGACCCACAGCACTGTTTGAAAATAAGAGAATTACACAAAGAATTGGGATGAATGAAGAATAGGTTAAAGTTAAAGAGTGTGCTGGAAGAAACCGGAAGATCAGTGCTGATAAGAGACTAGAAATTTTATTTACCTTCTACCATTGATCATTACAGATCCGAACCTGGAGAAATTAATAATTTTTAGTTTTATTATTTGTGGTTTTAATGGAGTTTTATAAGTTTTAAAAAAATATAAATGTACTTTTTTTACGAAATGATTGTATAGGTCACAAAATCATCAACAGGAGCAGTTGGAAAGAAATTGTAAATGAAAAAAAGATTACCTCCATTTAGGGAAATATGATGGTTTAATTCCCCTAAATGGAGGTAATCTTTTTTTCATTTACAATTTCTTTCCTACTATCAAGAAGATTTTCAACAATAAGACGTTGGATAATCTTTGGAAATACATTACATTGGGTTTGAATTTTATTAACAAATACACTTCATTAGTATTTTTTTTTTTTATAAAAATATAAACCTCGAAAACTTTTCTCCTCTAAAGTGCTTTGATTTTTTTTTACTTTACATTTTGTTGGCACCAGTCAGTGCCTACTAAAGAGACAGGCAGGAATGTTGGAGTGGGGAGGACTCCCAAATGCATATGTATGCCTGGCCTTGGCGCGCCTGCTCGTCTGTCTCGCGCATGCCTCTAATGTGAGCGAGTTAAATTTTATTAATTATTATAATTCAGTTGTATTGATAAATATTTTATGCAAAAAAATATTCTAAAAATGAATAATTAAAAATTAATACATTAAAAAATGAAATTATATTAACTATAAAATATGGTATAATTCCAAATAAGTCATTTGATTGAATCCATGTTTCCATCACAACGGTCTGCGGGCGACTGAATTCACACAAATTCGGAGTCTCCGGACTCCGACATTTCGCATTTCCCCACTTCAACATTCCGGCCTGTGCCTTTAGTAGGCACTGCACCAGTGGATAAAAACAAATAAAAAGTAACATGTGTCATTATTTATGAAATCAGTAAAAATGTTTGCTACTGAACATAAAGTTTTCCTTGCTAAAAAAACTACTTCTGCAATGGGGCAAAGATGGAAACCAAGTAAGGATCATTCTTGGTTTCTGTGTATTGAAGAATACCGCCAGTGCAGTTTCCTATTGCATGCTATTCAAGAATGTGTTCTAAAGTTTTGAGAAACAGGATCTACAATAGAAGACTTGGCGGTGGCAGACCAATGAAACGGACAGCTGAAAATGTCACAAACTTAAAGAAACAAATAAATCATTCCCTGAAGGTTTTCATAGCAAGTAAACATGAAATAGATATACAACATGCCAATCAATTTTTAAAAAAGATCTTCACAAATTTCCGAAGCTTTGCTGTGTGTAAGAACTCCGGCCTCTCGTTTGCCAAAACTGTATTAATTATTGCCTCGGAACATGTAGTGAGTATGTTTTGTTTAAATAATGAAGAACGCTTTTGCTATAGATTTTAATAATAATAATAAGTCTTTATTGCCCAACAGGAAATATACATCCCAATTACAAGACAATATACATAAATCCATAGCCGTGTGTGTATAATATAATATATAAACTAACTTAATGCTAAATAATAAATGAATATAATATTAAGCTGCTCTTTGGTATAATTGTGATAACTGAGATTTAATTTAAGCTTTATTTACAGTAAATTATACTTGTTATTATAATTAAATGTTTGCCAACATAATTTTTTTCATAAAAAATCAATATTGAAGAATAACAACAATGAATTTAATTATAAAAGCAATAAAAGTTAAGTTATGTTATTTCTAATAATATAACATAATAAAACTAACTAAATAAAAGTTAAGTTACGTTATTTATAATAACATAACTTAACTTTTATTGCCAACATCATTTTTTCAATAAAAAAAATCAATATTTGAAGTTGACATCACAGTTTTTTATTGAAAAAATGATATCACACAGTTTTTTATTGAAAAAATGATATTGACAATAAAAGTTAGGTTATGTTATTTAGAATAACGTTATGTTATTCTAAATAACATAACCTAACTTTTATTGTCAATATCACACAGTTTTTTATTGACATCACACAGTTTTTTATTGAAAAAATGATATTGACAATAAAAGTTAGGTTATGTTATTTAGAATAACGTTATGTTATTCTAAATAACATAAAAATGATATTGACAATAAAAGTTATAACGTAACTTAAAAGTTAGGTTATGTTATTTAGAATAACATAACGTTATTCTAAATAACATAACCTAACTTTTATTGTCAATATCATTTTTTCAATAAAAAACTGTGTGATGTCAACTTCAAATATTAGGTTATGTTATTTAGAATAACATAACGTTATTCTAAATAACATAACCTAACTTTTATTGTCAATATCATTTTTTCAATAAAAAAATCAAAGAGTAAAGTTTTCGATCATTTAGTATAAGTTCAACAAAGTTTTTTTTTTTCAAATTCAAATGATGTGTATTTGTTAAAAAAATATAAACCTATTTGTTTTTTGTTACAGATATATAAACTAGAGATGGGCAAAGTCGATCTTTTCGATCTTTTTTGTCACTGCAAAATGAAGTCTATGACAATTTTCTTAATGTTATTTATAATATTAATATTAGAATGTTTTATCTATTGATTAATAAACTCAATTTTATTGTTATTTAATAACTTTAGCTAGTTAAAATTGGTTATTCAGTAATACTCGATTACTAAATTCACTCGATTTTGCCTAACACTAATATAAACCAACTATTTTCCTACAAAATATTATTTTTTCTTCATATGTAATAACTTTATAAATGTGGTTAACAGTTTTCCAAACATTTTATTCTTCATTTTACGGACTCATATTATTGGTTCACTATTTGTTGTCAAATAATAACAAAAAAAAAATAGCAAAAATTAAACTCATGCCTTAAATGATTGTTGAGTTACTTGAAGATGATCTGCACTGAAGATGGATTGCAATTAGCAATAAATATTGTGAAGAAAGATGACTCTATTCTTTTATTTAATAATTGTAATTACCATGTTACAAAACAGAAAATATAATTTATTCTTCGATTATTCATCACAGTATATTAAATGCAATCATATGTAGCTCAGAACCCTACACCGAAAGGTAAAAGAGTCAATGAATAAAAAAAAATGTAGCTCAGTAGAATTTTACCACTTAAACTCCAATTTATTTTTATTGCCCTCAATCTTTACACTGGTTCCATCCTCTTTTATTGAATTAATCACACCTTAATACGTGTGTACCAGGGGGGGTCGGATAATATTTGAAATTGGGTAAAACGGCTATAGTTGTCCACTTGAGCACTGGAGGCGCTGAAGTCTCAAGAGGAAAATTTAAAATACTTTATTTTTGAGTTTTTACAATGATTTATTTATTATTGGTGACTTTTGTCGCCCTATAAGGTATATTTCTTAAATATTTATACTTTTAATTAAACATTAAAGATGTTCTAAATAAGGATCAGTTTGCCATATTTCAATTCGATTGATGTAAATCATATGAATTGTTTTTGACAGTTTTTTTTTTGTATAATAATCTATGCCTCTTATACTTTATCTCTATAGCGTGTACCCTTTCACATTCTTCCCCTAAATGTTTTGTATCTCTTTTGTTTGCAGTTAACACACACCTCCCATATCTTTATTTCATCTCCTATTTTAAAAAACTTTGCAAATCAGAAAATATTTTTTATTTATTTCGATTATTCAATCCAAGTACTTTATATACAATTAACTGTAGATCTGTAGAATATTATCACCTAATTCCCAATTTGTTCTTCTTATCTCTCTCCTGCCCTAATCTTTTCAAAATCTTTACACTAACTCCATCTTCTTTTTTTATTCTTTATTGAACTATAGGTTACACATGATACTTATAGTTACGTCAAATTGGTTAATGATCTGTTCTAACAATGTATTAATCTTTGTGTAATAAAATCAATGAAGGAGCATGTTTCTGTTAATCTTTCAATACAGTATTACAGATCTGTAAAAATTCACTTATAGCGTATATTGCGTTTTGTTTCAAGATTTGTTTAATTTTTTGTTTGAATACAGATAATTCCAGTAACTTAAGTTTTGTGGGCAGTGCGTTAAGTAATTTTATTGCGTTATATGATGGTGATTTTCTATCCAATCAATTACATTCAATCCTCATGTACCCTTCCATATTATTTCAGTAGATGTTACATATTCCTTTCATTTACACTGAACACACACCTTACATATCTTTCTCTCATCCACGTTTTCCTTCCTCTTTCCCCTGCATTTCATCTCTCCCTAGCCAAGAGTAGGTTAGGTTATACGGGGCTAGTGAGACGTAAGTTAGCCTCATGTGAACTGCGACATGTAAGATCTATTGTTCAAGAGTATCTTTTCCTTCCCACTTTTGTACAAATACTTTGCAACCCATTTTCAAATATATTGCTAGTATTATTCGGGGTATGCATTTTTTTTTGTTGCTTACCAAAATTCTTTAGGCGATCCCAACCACATCGCCGGCGTTAAAACGGCCCCGATCAGCAAGAACCAAAAGCAGAAGCTCAAATTCGGGAAGACCCCGCTGAGGAGCTCCTGAAAGATCTGGGACGACAGCAACAGGTACACGGTGCCCGCGCCGAATAACGTGAACTGTATACACCCAGAAACTAGGACACTGGATTAAAAAAATAAACGATGAAATGATTAAGAAATGAAATAAAGGGAGGATGGCTATATCTCACCTTCCCCATTTTCCCACAGCCCGGTGTGCAATCGTCGCATAGGGGTTCCTCGTGCGGCCCCTGTGCTCCGGATATCTCTCTTCCAGGATTTCCCAGCAGGCTCCCAATCGTGTACCGCCATAGCCGGCATTGAAGCAAAACACAACCAAAAGAATCAAACCTATCCAACCTGAAAATAATTAAAATATTGAATTACACAAGGTAGGTTTATTCGCTACTAAAATTTTTCAAAAAAAAAAAATTAACCATACATTAAATACAATCGGTGAATTTTGAGCGGAGAATTTTTATGTCTTGAAGAAATGTTTAGTTTTCGTGTAATAATACATATATATATAACGAACGTACAATAAAAATCGACGACGAAGTTGGCATTGGAAATATAAAGTAATGTCTGAACTAAAATTACACGCGCACGCGTAAGGCTGTCAGGTTTGAATAACCCCTAATATCGTAAACACGCGTGTGATTTTAGAACAGACATGACTCGAGATTTCTAACGCTAACTTCATCGTCGATTTTTGTTATACGCTCAATATATATTTCGTATGAAATTAAAATCATTAAGATCGGTTAAAAAACAAAAGAGTTATTTGACATTTGCTCTTTATAAATTCTGGCCTTCCCCCACCCTTTATCTCAAGAGTAAGAAAAAAATTTCTGTACCATTTTTGTTTTATAAACTCATCATGATTTCAAAAATTGTAGTTTTATCATGCCTTTATTTGAACTTTTTTTGAGATAATCGAATAATTATTTTTCGACTGTTCATTGCGCCCCCTACCGGAAGAGTTACGAACTTTAAATTTATTTCCAACATTTTCTCATGGTCACTTTTATTAACACATTTTGTATTTGAAAGCTTTAGGAGTTTTAGTTCCTGAGATATAGCCGGTGACTTTTCTTATCTGGACACCCGGTACAATAATATATAAAATTATATATAGAATCATATTCTGCAGATGAATCGGTTATCGACCGGAGGTCTTTTAGCAAAATAAAAATATTAATTGATAAATAAAAAAAAATTATTATTATTATTTTTTATCTCAACTGTTATAAATTAAAAAAAGGTATACCAAATATCAGCAAATTCATTAATTAAAATCAAATACTCTTTGATAAATATTAAGGTTATCAACCAACAATGATGGCTCTGCAGTATTCTTAAATAAAATTTTATTAAACATAATGATAATAACCTTACGTTGTCCAAATAATTTTAATTAATAGACTCGAAGGTCGAGCAAGCGATAGATATCACGAATGACCTCATTAATTTGATAACCACAATATTTCAGCTTAATCTGAACAATGATTGTATTTTGTTTTATAATACCAAAATCCACACTTAATGGAAACAAAAAAAAATATTTTCTTTGAATTAGTCACCGAACTTACACAGCAATCAAGATAAATGAAAAAAATTTATTAAATAAACAATTAGATTTTTTTCATGCTATTTCAAAAAAAAATCAGAACACCAAGAAATTATTGAACTTTATTACGCTGGTCATCTCCTTCTCCTGATCTATCGCCAATAGAACATGTTTGGGATATGATAGGTGTTAAAATGGGCAACTTACAGCGCCACCTAACACAATAATAGAACTTAAACGTCAAATTATCGAAGCTTGGAATGAAATACCGCAATTTACCACAATTAGATGTGTTTATGACTGCTTAAGAAATCGTGGCAGCCTAACACATTATTAATTGTTATTTATTTGTTTTTTACATTGATTTTTTGATCATCGATGTACACTTCTGCGCAATAAAATTAAGCACACGTCTCGTAACAATTTTTCACAATATTCTAGTTATGTAACTCAGGTCTGTTTTAATTGCTTACAGCAGTTTCAATAAATGATAAAATTAAATTAAAGAAATTGACATATTTACATATTTTTTTCGTAACTAGGAAACTTATCATGTCCTCCTTAAACTATAACATATTTTGTATGCTTAATTTTATTGCACTCAAATTCTGTAAATTTCATTAAAATCGTCCAATAAATATTTGGTGTTCTGATTTTTTTGAAAACAAGTATAATATATTAAATATACAAAAATAAATTTAATATGGCATTTTAAAGACAATTTCTCTAAGAATATGAATTTTAACCATTCTGTATTTTATTTCATTTTAACAAATCAACTAGTTGAGTTTTTTTTAAATTCTAGAATAATAATATATGTAATCTGAAACTTTTACAGACTGCAGACATTGTAAGTAATCTTTTATGCAACTGCGGACAAAGATCACATTCCACTTGATAACATTACATAAAGATAATCATTTCCCACCATAATTAACATATTTCATCCTTGATAAGTTAAACAATAGGTTAATTCATGTTTTAGAAAAGAAGTTTTATTTCTTGGATAATTAATTTTCCATTTATATCATTTGGTGAATCTTTCTTAAATATATATATCATATAACCCCATCGGGTGAACATTCTTAAATAACATTTTAGAAATTAAATTTTATTTCTTGAATAATTAATTTTCCATTTATATCATTTGGTTCTTCTTTGATCGATGATCAATAAATCAATGTAAAAAATAATACTCTTTTCTATTTATAATTAATTTTCCATTTATATCAATTGGTTCTTAAATAATTGATTATTTTAACTTAGTAAATAAATTGTTTAACACGTTTTATTTTTAATTGTTTTAAAAATAAAATCAGAAGCACTTCCGGTTCATACTTCGTAGAAAGTTTTGTCACATAGCTTTGATGTTGGTGCTCAATTCCTAATATAATTTGCTCTTGATATTGCTTCCGCCCAAAACGACGGAGAAAAACTTGATTGTAAAAGAAGACACACTTAAATTCATTTTTTAATTCGGATAGAAAAATGTTTCAAATAAAAGTTGTAGATCTTGAAAAAAAAAAAAAAAATCATAAAACTTTTTACTGTGGGACCCTCAGTTTTCATTCTATAAGCGGAAGAATTTCATTTATGTGATAAATTCCCTTAGAAATAAACAATTCTTTATAAATTAAATAAAAATGATTTGAAAATAATAAATAATTCTCACATTTAGCTCTGTTACTTATGTTACGTAAGTACATTAAACAATATTTATAATTTGTTTATGCCTTTTGACGATTTGGGTTATAAAATTACTTAAACACGTAATATTAAAATAAAATAAATTTATTTGTAACAACGTGCATCAAATTAAATAAAATATATATAAATGAAAAATGGTAAAAAATGTAAGTTAAATTAAACGAAATAGTAAAAAAAAAAATACAAATACAAAATGAATAAAGTTTAAAATGTTACAGTAAAAATTAACATGTAAAATAAATGAATGAATAAATATTATAAGTTACAAGTGATTGAAAATAGACAAAATGTAAATTTCACAACGAGAGAAAAATGTGAGAACTTACTTGTATACTGGGTGAAGAAGTGATTATCTTAGAATTTAATCTCGGGGACAAATTTGGAAGAATGATTTCATTGCTTAAAAGTAGTCACGGGGTGCAAAAGGAGAGAAAGAAAGTTGAGGGAAAAGTAGGATAGCGTACAAGTACTTCGAAGTTTTAAAACGTGATCCAGCCTGCATTTCTCAAGGTTAGGGCTGTAAAACTCTCTTGCTAGAAAATCTTTATTACCCCTTAAAAATCACGTCTGAAATCAGCACAAAAGATTTGTTCAACATTTTTGGACAAAGAGTTTTACAGCCCGTATATTGGGGTGCGCGAACTGATGTTGTAAATTCAGCCTGGGTCCGTATCTAATTCGCAGATATGTAGCGAACACAATTTTTTATGTTGGTTGTGAAGACTTTAATACTTTTATGTCAAATAAAACGTCAAAATAAAAAAAAACATCAATTTTCATATATCTTTCGCAAACGCCTCCAAAATATTCAAGAAAATAAAAGTAGCGTGTAGAAATTTTGCAAAGCCGTTGTGAAAATTAAATAGCAATATTCTTCCAAATACCAAAAGTATTTGAAAAAAAAGTAACTTTGAAAGGCAACAATTAATAATTTTTCCTTTACCATTAAATGTTCATTCAAAATGTATTTGACCGTATTCACCGGGGAAAGTACCATGGTGGACACATCACCATTTTTTTTTATAATAACAAAAATGTTACATAATGACATAACAACACACACTACGATCTATATTCTGCGCGGATCGTTGATAATATCAACAATCATCAATGAATTAAAAACATAATTTCTGATATAATGAAAAACATATATGTTCAAAATAAATATTATGGAAACGGCAAGTTATTTTCTAATTAATTGATAAAATATGAATTTATATGACAACCATAAATATTTATTTATTTAAAAAATTTTAAAATATATTTTTTTTAATCTACCTTTAAAAAAAATATTTTAAAATGGGATGTCTTGTTACATAATAATAAATCTTTAATAACGGAAAAAATCCTTTGAATACAATTAAATTACAAATAGTGTAGAAATACAAATACTTAATGTAACTAACAAACATTGGCAAGAATTCAATCAACATTAAACAATAATTAGCATATAATTAAAACTTTCAAGAAATGTAACTTAATAAACAAATAACTGTGAGAACCGTCACATTGGTCAACCTGAAAAGAGTTTACAAAAAAAAATATTTAAAAATTAAAATAACTGCCCATAATTTTTATTTAATAAAAAAAAAAACACATTGAATTACATATTTGAACATTTTAGAATTGTGTAATAAATATTCCTAGAAAATAAAACTAAGAATCATTCATATTAATAGAACATGATTGATATTCACATCAAATACGTTCAATTTTCAACTTGCCACTGAACACACCAAAGGCCACACACTTATTTATTTAATTACCCAATTTTTAAAGCTACATCTTATCACCGCGACGATTACGTTCGCGTGTGCTCGGAAAATGTATTCCGCAATTCCACTGACGTCAAGCGACTAATTAAACCTGCCACTTTTTTTCCCCGCTTAATTACTCGAAAATTATTATCTGCGGCTCATTTGTTTTTTTTGTGGAATACTTTCTTTAGAGAATGCGGCGTTATATAACCAAACGAAAAAAATATATTTCATAACGAGTAGAGTAACTGCGGGCATGACTAATCTGGTGTAAAAAAAAATAGCAACCTTGACAAACTGTGTTTGCAGTGAAATTAACACCTCCAGGCTTGTGTTTGCTTTAGAAAAAAAAAAGCAAAGTACTGTGTAATTTGTGTTGGAGGTGGTTTATGTGTTATGCAAAATTTATGTAATTATTTTAACATCAAAAAATAATTAATAATATTTCTTACACATCAAGTTCTATCAAGAATTGAAATATAAAAGGCTTTCAATTTTGTATAAATCCTCTCAGATATATACAACACAGTTATATCTGATGATGTAAAATTATCGTTAATTTAAAATCGAGTAATTTCATAGGCAATATTAATATTACCAGTCACCTCAGAGTGAAAAAAAAAAACTTTTGTCTCTTTTTACCTGAACCACTTCGAACTTCCCTTTACTTTAGAGTACTAATTCTAGTTATTTTATCACAACTGTATTCTGTGGGATAATATTCATTTATTTATTGACGGAATCTCCTTTTACACAGATCTACAAAGATTAATTACGCATATAAATACAACAAAATATACAATAAATTAAAAGAACAACCTAAATGTTATAAGCAAAACTTGATAGTAATTAAAATAATTCTCTAAAATAAGAATTACTCTAAAGTAAGTTAGGTTATAACATCAACAACCCATTTAAATTGAAGTAAATTCATTTTAAAACATTAAATCCAGTAACGTTTAAAAAAAAATTACACTTGTAACCCTGAGAAATGAGTACAATTGAATGGAATGTACTTGCGCTGAGTCGCGCTGGTTAAGCACAGCTGAAGGATTTGCTCCCAGAACAACGACCTAATCATTAATGTAATTGAAACAGGTTTTCTTTTTAACAACATTGCAGACTCTTTTATTTTTATATATATAACAATCTTTATTAACAATTAAGTTTACAATAAACATTGATTATGTATATCACACAAAAATTAATTAATTGTTAAATGGCTATCGACCAGAGGTCTTTCTGCATTTTATTTTTATTTAACTGCCCAATTTTCAAAAATATGTATGATTATTGAAAAAAAATTATATATGTGAGCCTGAAAGTTGATGGTTAATAGTCATTTAAATTGTAAAATTATGTAGATTTATAAAAAATAAATAAAAAATGTATTTGTCAACCAATTATTACAAACAATTACTAATGGTAGTCCAAAGTGAATCAGTTTAATAGTGAAAATAACCTTGATTCTTTTTAATAACCGAATGGAGAATATGTTTTTAAATAGATTGGAGTTTAAAATAAAATTGCTTGAAATAATATTTTCTTTTTTTCTTAATCTTATCCTCTTTTACACGTAAATAATATTTTACAAAACTATATATTTGAATATACCGAGTGTTGATGCGATTCCTATTTATATCTGATCGCTTCAACACTTAAAGAGGGGATTGGGAAATCTGCTAACAGACACTGGCCTTTGGTCTTGACGGCCAGTAGTGTCGGGTTCTGATACCGACTAAAACTGCTTCAACACCCTGTATCAATATTTTATAACAAAAATTTTTATTTCTTTGTATCTGTATCTACTTATTAATTATTAATAGTTTAGGAATACTTACCTGATTATATACAAATATGTAAATTATTGTATAATGTAATCAATTATAATGGAGAATTTCGTAAAATAAAGTTAAAGTTAAATCTATCAATAATAGATAAAGAAAAATTCTAAGAAAAATCATGTACAGCTTGATTTTTTTTAGAATTTGGACGATTGAGAATTTTTTCTATCCGTTCAAGCCGATTTGCCGAAACTGCAGTAGTAATAATAAATATAGACTGAGTTATATATATATTCATAAACACATTTTAATTTCACAGAGTGTGTGTTTGAGTTATATAGAGAAAGTTATTTTATTTAAATATCCTTTAATTTTTTTATTTATTATTTTTTCAGACTATACAAGTAATACAAAATTAATATAACATAAATAATTACAATACAAAATTATGAATTTATGATGATGACAAAAGAAAAAAATGTATGATACTTATAGTGTATTCATATTCAAGAGGCAATGGAGATAAACAAACCCGGCGGCGTAATAGCCACATGCACAATTCAATAGACGCTTGCGATGGGTCTTTCTGTGGTGCGTATTCTTAGAAGGTTCGGTTTGCATTTCAGGCCTGTCGTCGATTACCGTGCGTTTGAAAAGTGTATTTGGAAAGCATTTTAAAATATCTTCTACTGTGTAAATGTGTCGTTAAGTCCCCCCCCCCCCAAAAAAAAAAAAAAAAAACAGGAAGAAGGGACATTTAAGTGTTGAGATGAAAAACACTATTTTAAAATATATTAGTGGGCGCGAAGTTACAGCACGTCTGACTCTCAATATACTCACCGTCCACGTGATTGTGTTTACACGAATACACTATAGTTGAATCATTTTAATATTGCATTAAATTAATAATTTCCCAATAAAAAAATAATCGCTCTCGGTTATTAAAGATTTATGCTTCTTTCTTTCTTAATCTTATCCTCTTTTACCCGTATTGGGTGTCGAGGAAAGATTTATGCTATTATTATATAATTTTCCAATACCTGAGTCAACTATAGCCCTTGGCAAAGCGAGCACTCCGCTTCCCGCCATTTCCCCAGCTATGAAAATGGATGCGGACAAAACGCTGAGCCCTTTCTTCTCAATTTTCGGCTGGTGAAAGGATAGTTCGGCATTAATATTCCTGTGAGTTGTGGTGCTGTTGACACTTCTTTGCGTCTAAAAAAAATGAAATATCCATAATATTAAGCGGGTGACGCAATATCGGGCTTATTGAAATAATTGCAATGGTATCGAAGAATGTTCAGTATAAAAAGTATATCAAAATTTAAAAAAAATATATATATCACTATAATTTTGCAACAACCAAGATCGAAAAGATCGACTTTGCCCATCTCTAGTAAAAAGTAGTTTTTTAATTTATGTCCACTATAAACTCTCTATGTAGCAATGGGAAGCAACAATCTGCGAAAAATTTATAATTTTAAGCCGATTCACAATCGCCCGGGAAGGAGCCTTTTCTATATACTATCCATATTCCGGGCCTGTTACTGGGCGATTGGAAATCGGCTCATATATCTGTTAATTGGCTATCGACCAGTATTTTTTCCGCCTTTATATATATTTTTTTTAATGTAATGTAATTTATTGGTGTCAAAGATTTACAAAATCTATCCACAAGTCAAAAATAAAGTGTAAATAAATCGTATAAAGTACATAAAATATAGTATATTATATTAGGTGTATGTGCTAGAATTAAATTTATTTAATGTATAAGGTTCGATTCGAATAAGAAGTCTCCTCAGTTTTGTTCTGAATTTACGAATCGGAAGGCATTTGAGATGTTCTGGTAATCAATTTGCATTCTATTAGTAGCCACCTTGGTAAAAAAAATATATATTAAAACACAGAGATAAATAGTGTTTTAATATATATTTTTTTTATTCATTGACCCTTTTACCTTTCGGTGTAGGGATCTGTGTTTTAATATATTGGTGCCATATCTCGTAAATAATGGTATTGAAGATATTTACTACTAACATATTATAGAAAACACGCTATAGTTTTAAACCAACGACGAACGGTTGTATACAGTATTTAAACACTCATTTATATCGTAAACAAAGATTTCATCCCTTCTACCAAACACTCACCCTGTCAGGGCTGAAACCACGCAGTCCATCCTCTGGATCGCAAGACACCTGGGTCCAGATGGGGTCCCTGGAGCCCGTGGAATGGTAATTTCTCATTGTGTTTCTTTCTTTTTCGTTATTAGCCACCGACGGACATTTTTTCGAATACCCAACGCGCCAACGCTAGAACACAGCCGGACGTCCGATAATTACACACTTAAACGGAGAGGGGCGACGCGTCCCGCTCGACAACAACAACCGTCTGGAAAATAAATTGTCGTTCATTCAAATCCGCGGTCATTATTGTATTGCGAAGAGGAAAAAAATGACGTTTTGAGTATATGCAACTTAACAAACAGAAGGGAAAAAAACTGACGTTTTAAGTGTATGCAACTTAATGTACACAGAGCTATAGAAACAATGAGCTCTATTTCTATCATAGATGTAATATATATACTAGATGACTAAATTGGCGTTGAAAAGTGATGCATCTGGTGGCCATTTGCTAAGGGGTCGCGTATAGCCTGCGATGTTTGCAGTCTCCCATAGAAAATTAATAGATGCAGTATCCTGTTGCACGTGGGACAGTAAGCAAGCAATATAATCGTTGCTTATGTAAGAGTACTGAGAATCACTATTATTTAGGCAGCAGTAAAATTGTGTCAGTTTATTAATAATTTATGGAAATGCTCATCGTTGAAATCCAAGATTGGTCGAATACATAGATGTAGAATATGATATTATTCTAACTCTATGGTCGAGTATTATATTTATAAAGGTAGACCTATTGCAAGATAGGTCGAGTATATATTTATAAAGGTAGGCCTATCGCTCGGCTCGTAATGTTATTCGGTCTCCGAGGAAAAAAAGCACGATGGACACCGCTGACCAAGATTGGTCGAATACATAGACGTAGAATATGATATTATTCTAACTCTATGGTCGAGTATATATTTATAAAGGTAGACCTATCGCAAGATAGGTCGAGTATATATTTATAAAGGTAGGCCTATCGCTCGGCTCGTAATGTTATTCGGTCTCCGAGGAAAAAAAGCACGATGGACACCGCTGACGTCATAGCTTCCCGCCCTTATTCAATTTGTTTGTTATGTTTGGCGTCTGTTTATAATATTATTATTTGTATTTTTGAATTTCGTGATAGTTTCTGTGTTTTTTTAGTGAGTTTTGGAAATTTTATTAAACTAAAAATAATCTTATTATAAAGGTAAGTGAAGTTAATGATATACAAATATTTATTTTTTTATGAGTTTACAACAATTAAATTAATTTAGTGTTTCAAGAATTAAAGTAAAATAAAACAAAAAAAAAACGCTTTATAATTTAACACTAAAATGATTTACTTTTCACCAATGATTTTTAGCAAAATATGTGAAAAACGTTGTATGAATATAAATTAAATAAAAATGGTTTTATTGCATTTCTATTAATCATCAACATTCAGGAACGATAAAAATTATTTACTACATAAAAAGTTTAGAGTTAAGTAACATATATTTTTCTAAGTGAAAGCAACATATATTATTGAATTAAAAATAATTGTAATTGTATTAATCTCCCTGAAGAAAGAGATATGAAACTCCGAAAACCCAGAATTTAATGGTATCAGCGGTTGAATTTGCTGTTTTCTAGTATAATATTCGCGAAATGTACATTAAACGCTTACAATTTAAACATACAGCTTTATTTAAGACCTAATTCAAGAATTTTCACACATTAAAGCTCTAATTTCTTAATGTGGATGTGTAATTTACAAAATGTATACATTTTACCAAAGAGAATGAAATACTAGCTACTCTATGATTTTACGAGTACAGTGGGATTCGGCTGTGGACACCTATGACGTCACAAGCCGAAACGCGCGTTTTCGTCGATAGGCCTACCTTTATACATTTACTCAACCAACCTTGGATGGACACCGCTGACGTCATAGCTTTCCGCTCTTATTCAATTTTTGGTTATGTTTGGCGTCTGTTTATAGTTGCATTGTTGAATTTCGTGATAGTTTCTGTGTTTTTTAGTTTCAAGTAAATAATGCATTTTGAGTTTTTACTGTGATTAATTAATTTTACGCGAGTTTTATCCATGGAAATAGAATATAAGAGCGCCAGATCCATATATTTGGCGGGAAATACGCGCAGCGCCATATTATTTCCTAAGTTTCAAACCTTTGTAAGGTTTTATAGGTTAGGTTTGTTTACAAACTATCGAATAATTAATGGCGGAACTTTTGAATATTTTTCCATTTATTATTTCTAGTTTACTATACTTCAAATTATTAATATAAGAGTTATCACCCCTACACCACCATTATGGTAGATGGGGATTTTAGATTATATATATAATATAAGAGTTAAATAGGTAAGTCAATAGTCACAGAGCTAAATGTGAAAATAATTTATTAATTATTTTCAAATCATTTTTATTTAAATATAAGAGTTATTTACATATTTTAAATATACATTTTTAACAGAAAAAATATGGATTATCAGTAGATCATGCAAATAAGAAATTGTAATTAATAAACTCAATAAATCATAGTAAAAGCTACAAAATAAATTTCCAATTGAGACTACAGTGCCTCAATCTCTTTGTAATACCACTGACCAAACCAGAATTACAGAAATGTATTTTAGTAACAAATACCATGACAATCAAAGAGTGTTCACATTTGAGTTGCGTCGACTATTCCTTAAAATGAGATGAAACCACAAAAATTTCAGTAATAAAAATTAGAGTTGGGCAAAGTCGATCTTTTCGATCTATTTTATCACTGTAAAGTGAAGTTTGTTACAATTTTCTTAATGTTATTTATAATATTAATATTGGAAAGTTTTACCTATTGATTAACAAACTCAATTTTTTTGTTATTTGTTAACTTTAGCTATTTAAAATTGGTTATTCAGAAATATTCGATTACTAAATTCACTCGATTTTGCCCAACACTAATAAAAATGTTAAATTCATGTATATTAAATTTTCATACTTCCACACATTGTCTTTATATTTCTTACTTTCTAACAATTAATAAAAGCCGCGTTGCGTAATTTTTTTCCAAATCGGTGTATTTACACTCTGAATCACTTG
This sequence comes from Philonthus spinipes, assembly GCA_963082785.1. Classification (NCBI taxonomy): domain Eukaryota; kingdom Metazoa; phylum Arthropoda; class Insecta; order Coleoptera; family Staphylinidae; genus Philonthus; species Philonthus spinipes. The sequence goes on along the minus strand of OY720318.1, from coordinate 15,652,461 downwards.
GAAAAAAGTACAGACGAGATGAGAAATTTACCAGGAATCATTCCTGTCACACCATATTGAGAGTACAGTAAAAAACCTTGACCTCGTGAAATGAAATCATCGCGTAGGTTCAATGGATTATCAAAAAAATAATGTTGATATACGTAAATCACACAAAGCGAAATAGGCATAGAAATGTTGCATCGATGTTACATTAATGTTTAATCATTGAATATGAAATAATATTTAAATAGTTATTAACTATGATTAAACACTTTCCCTTGATGTTCAGAAAGAGTATTTTCCAGATAATTAATTTACATTTTAATTTGTAGAAATTCTTTATAGTTAATCCATGCTAAAAAAGCGTAAAGCTAAAATAATATTTAAATATTTATCTATATACAGGGTGAGTTTTTTTCGATGTTCTCTATGGGGATCTCGGAAACTATAAGAGATAGAAAAACGGTTAAATGGGGAAAGAAGTGTAGTTTTATAAGACGAATAAAATGACACTTTCAAAATATTTGAAAAAGTCAAGGGTAACTAGATATTTTGAAAAAAGTAAAATGTGTCAATTTTTTGAAATCAATATATCTCTATTATTATCACAGATAGAAAAAAAAAACCGTAAAGGACAAAGTTGTAGAAAATTTTACATAGATTAATAACAAACAATAAAAAAAATTTTTCGCCCATATTTTGGGAGATATGACACAAAATTCATTTTTTTTAATATGGAAACAATAGTTGGCTATGACTTTATTAAAAGGGCTATTTTTTTCCCTTTAATCCGATATAACATATGCCATAGTTATTTTTAAAATAAAATTAGTTACAGTCTGCCTCCGTGATTATTATTATTATTAAATTTAGATTATAAAACTTATGTTATCAATCGATTCAAAATCGATTTATAAAAAATTACGTCATTACAAACCGCAGAAGTAATTCACACACGCACACGTGTATTTTTTTTGTTTGTTTATCAGATTAAATAATAATGTTTCGAGGTATCAAAAGTATTTCAACCGGATGTGGTTCTACGGATGTTTAACGGTGGATTATTTGAAATTTCGGGGTACTTTATTTACATTTGATGATGAATCGATTCGTTGAATTTTTCGAAAAAAATACATTCGGTAGAGTTACAAGGTAATTGTGATTCTACTGAATTAATTGTTTGTGGTATAATACAGTAGCGCAGAACGTTTCTCTTTAATTATAGCTGCTTGACCCAGACAACAAACACTCATGTGAAATTTATTAAGAAATTCCGTTTGGATAAAAACGGAGATGATTAACACTTTTGCAGTTATGTAAATTACTAATAAATAAGGAAAAAATACTGAAAATTTATGTAGTATGTAAATTTTAATATTTAGGAGCTTACGAGGCAGGCATACTGATGAGAGATAAACCCGGAAACGTGTATCTAAAGTGGGCCTTTTAATTATGATTTGTAGGTTCTTTTTAATAAATATTTTCTACTCTAACAGAAACAAATGAATAATTGTACAAATAGAAAAGAGTATTCATTCTCTTGGTCACAGTTATTTAAATATATTAAATAAAAAATGATTTGAAAATAATTAATAAATCTTAATAATTGTACGCATGCCAGTGCAATTATGCATTTGTTACGGAACACTTTATGAACATTTTTTGTGTCCTGCGGGGTATTTGTCAGGGAAGTAGTTGTTTTAATATAAATTTGTCAAAAGTTACAGTAAAAGTAATTATTGCAGCGATGATAAAAGGGAATGATAGAATTTTAAACGAATAAATGTGGAAAAATAAAAATACACTTTGCTTGTATCACTTCCACAATCAAACAGATAATCGAATTTTATTTAGAGATGGGCAAAATTGATCTTTTTTAAAATCGAGCAGTCTGCGATCGATCACTTTAAAGATCCATGAATCAGTGTTCAGATTAATCCTTAAAGATTTGATCAAAAAATCGATCGAATCGGAAATATCGTTCCTTAAAGATCGGACTGAAAATACCGATATTTAAAGCTAAACCATTTTTGCCCGGATTGTTTATTTCGGCACGATTGTTTCGACTTGAACTGTACTAATATAATATTAATTTAAACACGAATATTATTAAATATAAAATTAAAGTGAAAATCAAAAACTTAATAATAATATATATATATATATATTAGATTATATATATTATATATATATATATATATATATATATACAGGCTGTCCCATTTTAATCTTTCAGGTGGAATATATCGAGACAAGTGCGCCCAATCGAAAAAGTAGGTAGCATTTTTATATCAATTCTAGATTAAGTGTAAAATAATCTAATATTGACGATTACAGCGCCACCTGTTGCCCATACAAAAAAAGTTTCTGAGTAAAACCTACATAGTTTTTTTCACACTTTCCGAATTTGCAATAAAAAATGGGGGTTCACATTTAATATTCAGAAATTACCCCTGTTATTCACCCCCCTGGGGGCTGAGGGGTGAAATTGATAACAGAATCTAATGTCCCCCTGCAAACCACTAAACTTTGCATTAGACAACTTTTTCGATTGGGCGCACTTGTCTCGATATATTCCACCTGAAAGATTAAAATGGGACACCCTGTATATAATCTAAAATCTCATCTACCATAATGGTGGTGTAGGGGTATAATAATAATAATACTTTTATTTATCACAGAAACAAATACAAAATGAAATGTTATGAGTGTAGGTGAAGTTCAGTCAGCTTAAATTGTTACCATAGAGTAACTAGTATACATAGAGAGTATTTCATCCTCTTTGCTGTTACTGATCTTCCACTTAACCTACGAAAAATGAAACATAAACATAATTGCAACATGTGAGATAAGGCACAAACATATTTCGACGTCAATAATCTCGAATTGATTTTAATAATTTAATAGTTTCATTATAATGGATTTTCTAACAAGACATTAATCACAATCAATAAAAATATAAAATAACATTTATACATTAAAAAAAAAAAACACTTTTTAGACAAAGCCAGTTGATTTAAAATTCAGAGATTCTATAATAATATCTTTATTTACGGAATTCACCATTATTTACAAATGTTTACACTGTAGTAATATAAATTGCACGTATATAAATTAGAGAATAAAATAATAATAACAATAATTATAATAGTAAAAAATTAAAGATAAATCTAAAGAAAAGAAAACAACGATTAACAAAAATATCGCATTGAATAACATAAGTTACGTAAGAATTCAAATATTTAATTTATTTCATTTACCACATCGGGGTATATATGATATCATGGCAAAGGCATACGTTGAATGTACCAGTAAACCAAGATGAAAAATGATGTAAAAAAAAAAACAAAACAAATACGTAACAAGCAAAGATCATATGATGGTTATAAAATTGCACGCAAAAAAAAAAAAAATTGCATAGCTATTTAAGATTTAAATAATTAATAATTTAATTTTAAAATTCAGTTTTTTTGTGTGGATTTTTATTAAAAGTACACTTTTTTCCACATTTTAAATATTACTTCTAATTTTCTTTTTTTTTTATATAACTTGTAATTTTCGCGATTATACGAAAAATAAAATACACGTGAATAATATTTACGCAATATTCGGCATTTTCAGTAATTTTTCCTTATTTAATTTCAAAATGCAGTTTTTTTCGTGGACTTTTATTAAAAGTACACTTTTTTTCCACATTTTAAAAATTACTTCTAATTTTCTTTTTTTATATAACTTGTAATTTTCGCGATTAATCGAAAAATAAAATAAACGTCAATAATATTTACGCAATATTCGGCATTTTCAATAATTTTTCTTTATTTAATTTCAAAATGCAATTTTTTTTGTGGATTTTTATTAAAAGTACACTTTTTTTTCCACATTTTAAATATTACTTCTAATTTTCATTTTTTTATAGAACTTGTAATTTTCGCGATTATACAGAAATAAAATAAACGTGAATAATATTTACGCAATATTCAAGGATAAAAACACCGCATTATTGGGATTATTAACTTGATTATAAAATAACAGCGGGCCTCATTCCGGTAAAGTACAGGAGTTAATCATGTTTATTTTTTTTTCAATAATTTATAGAGGAAACGCGCGATAAATTTATTATCAGCGATTATTAGAAAAACACGAGATGATGTCAGTAATGTGATTACTTTAAACAAATGTAAAAAAAAATCAGCGGATGTAATTAATGATAAAATTAACACACGCATAATTTAGTTACCCTACACCCATGTGGGTAGAAAGGGGTCATTGAATATATATATACAGAGAGCTTTTTTTATCAGTATACATTTCCCCTATGTATACCTGCAAAATACGATAATTGCATGAATGTATGTGTGTTTAGTTGCCTATAATACGCAACTGAACACACATGTGCCAAATAGTCAACTAAACATACAAATTTAATCGGTTTAATGCGTTTGACTCGCGTTTTTTGAAGGTATACATTTCCCCTAATGTATACTGATAAAAAAACCTCTCTGTATATATAATTTAGAGTTACAAATTCAATGTATACTTCGGTGATAATTGAGTTATGTTGAATTAGGAACGAATATTGAAATGCATGAGATGTAGCAAAATATAAAAGAATGCGGTTGAGAGACCTCTGTCGATCGCATTTTGTCACTCTTTTGAGTTCATAAATGAATTTACTACTACTATAAAATAATGTTCACGATAAACATAGAATTTAATGTAAAATATTTTTTACTTTTAATTATTAGTCACAAATAAAAACATAGAGATGTCAAATTCCATTTAACTTAATATTAAACTAAAATTATATAAATAGAATAAAACCATAAAAAAATTAATAAGTTTATAAATTATATAAATAGTAAAAGAAAAATGAAAATAATTATTTAAAGATAAATAAAAAAAAAACAAGCAAAAGCAAAAAAAACAAAAAAGCAATCATGACGTTTAAAAAATTGACATGAACAGGACAAAGACAGGCTGAAAGACCTCTGGTCGATAGCCAGTTTGTGAATTTTGATTTATTGTAACAGACAGTTTGTTATAAAACTATCTGTTACAATAAATCAAAATTATGTTATGTTATGTTAAAATGTAAACACACACCTCATTGTACAAAATTCATAAATAAAGATATTTATATATATATATAAAAAATAGGCAGAAAGACCGATGGTCGATAGCCATTTTCTGATGTATTTATCAACCATGATTGTAAATATATATATATATATTTAACAACTTTATTGACAAATAACGTTACATTTTACAATGTGAAGTATATGTGTTTACAATATTTACAGAATTATTTCATTTTGTTATTTAACTGTCATTGTCAAATGGCTATCGACCCAGGGTCTTTCTGCTTGATTGTAAATATTAAATGTAAAAATTCTATATATAACTTCAGAAGTAAAGATGTATATATATATATATATATATATAATATACAAAGAACATACTTCAATGTTGTTATCACTCCTTACGTGGAGCTGTTGATAACACCTTGCTGGTCACGTTACAAGAAGTAAAGAAGTGTTATATAATTTATCCTTTTTTCCCTTTTATACATATTAAAGTTATTTACAAGATTCTTTCAATTCTCTAATTATGGGCTTCACTTGCGATCATTGTTCATATAAGCCCGAATTGTTTAAAAATGCACTGGTTCATGCGAGAAATATGCGTCGGTCTAGCGGAGGAAGAAACTTCACAAATAAAAAACTAGTGATGGGCAAGATCGATCATCTCAAAGATTGATCAATCAATTGAAGGATCGAGCTGATCAAAAAAAAATAATAATGAAAAAAATCGTATAGAAAAAAGTGGAATTTCGTTGAATATTCAAAAATCGCCAAATGACTTCATTTTATACCGAAATATAGCGAAAGATTGAGGGAATAATCTATAAAAATTTGATCATCTCAAAGATTGATCAATCAATGATCGATCAGTTGAAAGATCGAGCTGATCAAAAAAAAAAAAAAATAATGAAAAAAAAAATCGTATAGAAAAAAGTGGAATTTCGTTGAATATTCAAAAATCGCCAAATGACTTCATTTTATACCGAAATATAGCTAAAGATTGAGGGAATAATCTGTGAAAATTTGAGTATCGATAAATAATTAGGTTTCGGCCAATCTACTCGCAAAATTGACCTTCGCAGATTGGGCGATAGGTTTATTAAAGTTTGAGATTTTTTTCTTGGCAGTTTCAAACGATACAAAGAAAATAATTTGGATAAGAATGTTGCTGAATTCTTTAAGAATCAAATGCTGAACATACCGTGTTTCTAATTTATCTGTGAGTTTAATAGTTTTGGTCTGAATAAGAAAACGTCCAGAACGGCCAATCGACGGGTCTCTACTAAACCGTTCCCATAAGGCTCCATCTAAAATTCTCGGAACTATTGAAATGGCTCAAAATGATTGAAAACCATTATTTTGGGAGAAACTAAATAGTTAACGTTGTTAGTAGTATAACCAAGTGTCTTAGAGATTTTTTCAGAATTTTCGGAAGGAAAAAAAAAACAGCGAAAATTGAAAAAATCGTAAGGAAAAAGTGGAAATTTGGCGAAAATCCTAAAACCACCAAAAGACTTTATATAATACCAAAATGTAGCTAAAGAATATAGGAGAATAACCTGCGAAAAGTTGAGTCTTGTCAAGCAATTAATTTTGCACCAACCTGCTCGCAAATTTGACTTTCCCGAATTGGGCGAAAATTTGATTAAAGAAAAATCTCGTTGTGAGTAACTGCTTTATAAACTTGTAAATATGTATATTTTTCGAATTCGATCTCTGAAAGTAAACGTAAAAACATCAAAACGTACGTCGTGTTTTATTTTTACTTGTCCAACGAAACTGCAAACCATCATTAACGTTGTTAGTAAAATAACCAAGGATCTTCGAAATTTTTTCAGATCAAAAAAATCGGGCCGTTCAAAATCAGCTTGCAAGGATAGAGCAGTCGATCATTTTTGATGGATTTTGCCCATCACTAAAAAAACCGTAATGCCAGTTGGATTTGCAACAAGTGCCAAGCAATTGCTTCATTTAATATAAACCAACTAACGCAAATGGAATCTGTGTTAGACAGTTTGTTGCACAAATCTTTCAATTTGATCAACTCGTTAATAAAAAAATGAAATCAGGTTTTTTTCTAATTTAAAAGATAATGCAGCAGACGTAATAACGTCATGGTATATAATGTTTCCGAATCAAGAAATGCAGAAGTAACAAAAAAAAATATATGCTATTCGTGATGTTTTGGATCCGCTGTCGGTTCAATATAATTTTATTTGTTAAATGTAATTATATTGAATAATGCCAGGAAATGCTAAGAAAAGTTTACAACAATGTGTGAATTGAAGTGTATTTATCGCGCACTTCTACCATTTGGTAGAATAAATAATAAAAAAAACTAAAAGGATATCCGTTTCAAATTTATTTTTATTATTTGCAAAAATAAATAGTAAAAGAAAATTGAATTTAATAATTATTTTGAGGTAAATAAGAAGAGCACGCTTCAATATGTAAATTGAACTGTGTTCTTTTTATTTTTATAAATTTTAATTTAAACAAACAACAATTTACTATAATTAACATAGAAAGAACCCGAAAATCGGTGCGAACAAAAAGCGAGCAAACGGCAATTAAATTTGCATTTTTCCCGTTTGCGAAATCGCTTATAAAAATCCCCGTGCCATTGAGAACCAATGACACTGGAAAAATATAAATGCAAGGTTTATTATCTATTCCGCGAGCCACTTTTACTCGCTAGACCAACGTCGTCGCGAAAAATTCGACCGCAGCGTAAAATCGGCACCCGGCCGGGGAGGAGTCGCTTTCTGTAAATCCCCCGGCGGAATGATTCGAACTATGCCCCGGACGACGAGCGCGAAAAAGCACGAAGCGCCGGTGATTTACACAGCGGACATCCAGGAGCGTATAAAGTGGACGAAAAATCGGCGGACGTTTCATTTTGTGCGTTGACGTAGAATCGGAGGGATTTACGTAAATTTTTGCTGTACATTGAGACGCTCGCAGGATTAATTATGTGACACGTGTTTAATTAAATAATAATAATTGTGAAAACTTTAAAAAAATTATATTTAAGGATATAAAAATAGTGAAAACAAACAGTTAAATACAGTGAAAACATACTGGTTTTGAATATTCCAATCTATAAGTTAAATACAGTGAAAACATACTGGTTTTGAATATTCAAATCTATAAGTTTAGAAGATTAGTGAACAATTAAAGGAGGAATATATAGTTTTTGGATCCGTATTGTTAAATCGTTAATAATTTGGAAACCTCCAGAAATCCTAATTTTATTAGACGTTTGCATTTTCAAATCAATTTAGCTAAAACTAACTAAATTGTTTTGGAGTTAAAGGATTTTTGAAGCTGTACCTACAATTTTCCATCTCTACTTATCTCAAATTAAAAAAAAACTGCTATAATTTGAGACGTCCATTCTCTACATCATTTTGGAGCTTCATCTACAGTTTGTTTGAAGCACCAATTTTAGAAAGAATCAATATTTTGTGCGAAAAACAACGATGGTCGTGAAAATGAGCGCCGGGGAAAACGCGCAGAAATCCTCCACGGCGAAGCAGTACATCGGAAACCAGCAGGAGATCAACATCCAGTGCAACAGCACCGAAACGACGATAATCGGCAACAGGAACGAAATCAACGTCGACGTGAACAACGGCACGGTGAAAGTCATCGGGAACCACTGCACGGTGCGGATGAATTCGGGAAGTGGTTCCGTTTCGTACACCGGAAACCACGGCAGGGTGTTTCACGGGGACGGCGTCAGGGAGGAGCAGATCGTGAACGTCGGGCGGTGTTTCAAGTTGGGGGGAAAGGAGAGGGCGGCGAAGACGAAAACGGCCGGGAACGGTGAGAAAACGCAGAGTTTCAAGACGAAAATCGTGCACGGGAATGTGCGGCGGATACGCGTGAATTGCGTCGATATTTCTTTTGAATGAATGCATTTCGGTTTGAATTGAAGACATGCGTGAATTGGATTAGTGATGGGCAAAATCGAATAATTGAATACGAAAATACGATTATTTTTGGTAATCAACCCACTGAGCAAAACGGACATAATAATGTTGCACCAATGTTACATTAACGTTTAATGTTGTTTTTAATGTTGATGCAACGTTATTTGTGAACATTTTGTTCAGTGGGAAATAACAATTTTATAAAATGTGTGATTAAAAACTTAAATGTAGTTGTTATAATTAATATTTCTATAACTAATTAATTTATTTATTTATTTAGTCTTATATAACATCATTATATGTACCTCTCTACTTCTCAGTGTGAGGTGTAACTAATTAATACATTTTCAAATTATTTTTTTTTTGTAGTTTTGAAATATATCGATTATTTCAATAATTGATCTATTTCAATACAACAATCGATTTTGCCCATCACTGAATTGGATATAAAATTTAAGATTGCAGATCCAATCTGGTGAAATTCTGTTTTGTGTGCGGAACAACAATTTCACGATTCGCTTTAATTATTGCATTTAATTAGTGTACTTTTCTGCATTCAAATAACCTTCGATGAAGTGTTGGAGATAAAATTTAAGATCGCACTGCCAAAGTGGTGAAATTTGGAACCCATTTAGGGCACTCAATGAATTTGCTTATCAGTTTTTTAATTCATTATTTCGATGCGGAACAACAACTTCACGATTCCCTTTAATTATGGCATTTAATTAGTGTACTTTTCTGCATTCAAATAACCTTCGATGAAGCGTTGGAGATAAAATTTAAGATCGCACCGCCAAAGTGGTGAAATTTGGAACCCATTTAGGGCACTCAATGAATTTGCATATCAGTTTTTTAATTCATTATTTCGATGCGGAACAACAACTTCACGATTCGCTTTAATTATTGCATTTAATTAGTGTACTTTTCTGCATTCAAATATATAGCATAACCTTCGATGAAGCGTTAGAGATACAATTTAAGATTGCACCGCCAATGTGGTGAAATTGGGAACCCATTTAGGGCACTCGATGAATTTGAATAACAGTTTTTTTTAATTCACTATTTCTACTTTAATTATTGTGTTTTTTTTTTTAATTGTTTCATCGTTAACTTTGGTGCTGTTTTATTTAAGCCAGCACTGATTATATTTTGCTTCTGTAAAATTTAATTTGTCGATATTCACACAGCACCGATGAAACGATTCACGGAAATTACAACTTTTCAATGAAATGATATTCACGGTGTACCAAAAAAGTGTGAAATGATGCACTCATTTATTATTGGTAGGTCAATGCATTGACACTGTGAATAAGATCCTAAGTTTGAAGAAAACTTACGAATAAATTATTTAAAAGTTGAACTCACACTGAGACGTAGAAAGGGACATATAATGATGTTATATATACTAAAATCGTAAGGCCTATGCCAAGTTCGGGGGGTTCCCGAGGGGTGAGGGGGGTAAAATTTGGCATTATATAATTAATATATATATATTAATACTAAATAATAAAATGTATAGTATATTATTATTATTATATGTATATAAAATACTATAATAATAATATACTATACATTTTTTTTATTTAGTATTATATAATAAACCCTATATATACAGGGTGTCTCAGCGTGCGCGCCGAGTAGCTTTACGGCTAAATGGTTTATTTTTTTCAAAATCGGCTTTCACAGGCGTATGTAGGTCTATTAGGACCACATTTTAAATTTAGTTTCAAATATACAGGGTGTCCCATAAAAGCATGGCGTATCATAGTTATATTTTTTCTAATGGAATGACCTATATTTTATTTTTTTTTCAGATTCTACATCAAAAATAAAGTTAACTTTTATAATATATTCATATGCATAAACCTAACAATTTTTGAAATATTTAAATATTTTTGGAAAAATTGATGTTTCGAAAAAAAATCATAACTCTCAAATGGATGAATGAAAACAGATAAAATTTTGTACCAGTATATTAGACTAATGGGTAAATATTTTAGGCTATTTACAGGAATTTAAAATCTTAAGATGTTTTGATAATCTAACGTAACTCCAGAAACTCATTCAAGGTCAAATTTCATGCTTATTTTAAATGGCACACCCTATATCTAATAGCCCTATCTTGTAGGAAATTATATTGTCTTTCAAAAAGTATAAAGATATTTTTTATCTAAACCTAATAGTTTTCAAGATATATGCATTTTCGTTAACTTTTGACATAATATTTATTATTCATAACATGGAAAGTCGATACAAAGCGCCATCTATTGTTCAATATAATATTTATTATTATTATTCCATAAAGGCAAGAGTTTAGTTATTGTTTATAAATTGACACAACAAATGATTTTCGTGATATTTCCTAAATTAATACACTAATTTTATTAATTGTGAAAATACTAATTGCATTATTTATTTACACATCTGTAAATTATTTGATAAAAACTTGTTAGAATTGTAAAACAAATATAACGAAATACATCAAATAAATTGACACAATAGTATTAAAAGTAATTTATAATAGATTTTCAAAAATACTACCATGGAATACATAATTAAATTTTATTTTAAATGATATTTTGACATTTCTCAGCATATTAGGTATAATTGATCTAAATGTATTAATTTGTTAATTCTGCTTTCCATGTATTCTTCCAATTCGTTGCTTATTAAACCACCTTTTTTGACGAATATTCAATGGAATTAAACTTGTAATTGTGTCTCCTCATTATAATTAGTTACTGTATTCAAGGTAGTTTTTTTTTTCAAATACTTCATACTGCCTACAGTTTTGAATGTATTTAAAACTTCCTCTACAGTCTTCTTATTAGGATGTCTTCCATCAGAGAACATTTTGTACACTAAGAGACAATCTTAATAACATTACATTATTATTAGAATCATGTTAATTCTTTCATTAAAAGGAACATTATTTTTTCAATTGTTGGTAATAATACGAATGTGTCAATTAAATTTGCATATAAACAAAAGCCTATTAGAATAACTGGCAATAATAATTATTAAATTAAGCAATAGATGGCGCTTTATGTTACATTGTAGTATTAAAATAATAATGATAATGGCGAAAATTACCAAAAATGGATATATCTTGAAAACTATTAGGTTTAGGTGTAGAATACCTTTATACTTTCTGAAAGACAATACAATTTCCTACAAGATAGGCCTATTAGATATAGGGTGTGCCATTTAAAATAAGCACGAAATTTAACCTTGAATGTGCTTCTGGAGATATGTTGAATTATCAAAACATCTTAAGATTTTAAATTCCTCTTAATAGTCTGAAATATTCACCCATTAGTCAGATATACCGACACAAAATTTCATTTGTTTTCATTCATCCATTTCAAAGTTATGATTTTTTTTCGAAACGTCAATTTTTCCAAAAATATTTAAATATTTCAAAAATTATTAGGTTTAGGCATATGAACATATTATGAAAGTTAACTTTGTTTTTGATATAGAATCTGAAAAAAATATAAAATATGGGTCATTCCATTAGAAAAAATATAACTATGATACGCCATGCTTTTATGGGACACCCTGTATATTTGATACTAATTTTAAAATGTGGTCCTAATAGACCTACATACGCCTGCGAAAGCCGATTTTGAAAAAAATAAACCATTTAGCCATAAAGCTACTCGGCGCGCACGCTGAGACACCCTGTATATATTCAATGACCCTTTCTACCCATATTGGTGTAGGGTTTATTATATAATACTAAATAAAATAAAAACTAAATGTTGTTGTATAGTCGAGGCTTCCACTTCGTTAAAAGTGTTTCTTTAATTCAACTTAAAACAATGTATAAGTTAACAAGGAAAAAAAAGGTGGCGCTTGTGTCGTCTTTAATTTATTATGAATATATAAGTTGATATAAAGAAACACTTTTCATTTTTTGACATAACTATGAATTTATTATCAGTCACTATACTTTTGACATTAATAAATTCATAGATATGCAAGTAAATTAACTCATTGTCCGTCTTTGAAGCACATTCTGGCATAAAAGACTTTTTTAACATAAGATCATGGTTAAAAAAAATCACGTTAATATTTTCTGGATGCGATGCCTAAAACAAACGGGGAAATTTAAAGCGTAAATCAACAATTCACGTGTTTATAACCTCTACTACTCTAACTTGTTAGCCTGGAAGAGTGTTCCAAATTTTACCACCAGATGGAGTTAAGCGAGACTCGCTTAACTTTTTATTTTATTTATTTTGAATGAATGAATAAATGTCAGTTTAATTTGTAATCGTGTGCGTATTGTATCAATATTTATTTTGAATGAATGCGTTGTCTGTTTGATTTGAAGACATTTTTAAAGACTGATTTTTAATAATATTAATTAATTCAACGAGTTACTAAATTAATTAATGTAATCTATTTATTCTTTCTTTCTTAATCTTATCCTCTTTTACCCGTATTGGGTGTCGAGGTTAATCTATTTATTATAATAACAAAAAGTAGGAATGTTGTAATTAAATAAACATTCCTACTTTTTGTTATTATAATTATATTATAAGTTCAATTCGATTAAGGCAACAAAATTAAGTTTTTTATAAAATTTTAATATGTAAAATAAAACACTAAATTTTTCTTCACTGGTTATTTATTTGTAATACTGAAATATTCATTTGTATAAATAAAAATTCAGTGAAGAAAAGTTTACAGTATTTTATTTGATTAATGCCCACTTGCTCTACGGGAACTTAATCATGATTAAATAGTTAATCTTGATTAAATAACTCGCTTACAGCTATTTTAATCATGGCTATTATGAATGAAAAATGTTAAGTTTAACGTATACATTATTTTTTATTATGACAGTTAAAGCAGCTTTTATAATAAATTTGTATGGATTTAATAATAAGGGAGTAGAAGGGTTATGGAGTGGATGAGAGAGGATGGGGCAGGGGTAAGGATTTTGGAGAAGTTGAGGAGGAAGAGAGAAAAGAGAGGAGAGTAGTGGGGCGGGGATTATTGTTGTAAATAGTTTATAGAAGAGTTTATATTGATTTATTGATTATGGTATGCCAAAAAAGGTCTTTTTTTTTAATAAATTTGTATTCATAGACTGTGAAATTAATTAATAACGTACACGTTAAACTTAACATTTTATGGAATAAACCCGAATATGTGATTGATTTTCCTTGAATGTGGTTTGAAATTAATTTTTAATAAATTGACTAACTCTTTATTAAAGCTACTATTTACCAAAATAATTATCACATGAATATAGAATTAAATCACATCAAATCAAATTAGCCCGATTGGCATCTAATGGTGTCACACACCTACCCTGACTTCCCTTATCACATGAATAATAAAAATGACAAAAAACGCATTAACATCTGTTTGTAACAATCGTGAACTTATTCTTCCTCAAAAACAATAATCTTAATGCAATTGAACTGTATAACTAAATTTTCTATATGCAAAGTATCTTTGTTTATATACTTAAAGAATTATATTTTCATATTAAATGTGTTAATGTACGATTCACAAATTGGCCATCGACTGAAGGTCTCTTTTTTTTCTTGTATGTGTAGCCTCAAAAGACAGTATTATAAAAAAAAAACAATTTGTTATTCACTGCCTTATTTACGTTGTTTGTAATTGTGAAAGTTCCTATGCGACACACAGCTCAATTTTGTAATAAGGTCAGAGTTTGTCGATTGCGTGTGCCAACGTATCTATGTTTCGTAAAAGAAAGTGTAAACGAAGTAATTAATTTATTTGAATAATAAAGTGTGTATATTTTTAATTTTTGTTTGTTTATTTTTATATATATATATTTATTTATGATTGGATATAACTAAAAGATAACTTTTTTATATAAATATAAATAATCACTTACCTATTTAATAGGATAATAATAGATGGCGCTTGCGTTATCTTTCATTTATTATAATCACTTACCTGTTTATTTTTGTTGATGTAAATACTGCTGGCTACACCTATGTGGGTAGAAAGGGGTCATTGAATATATATATATATATATATATATATATATATATAAATACTGCTGGCACATACAAATTAATATAATTATGTCTGTGCTGCCGGTTAGCTTTTTGAAGTTAAAATAAAACTAACTGACTAAACAAAACAAACATAAAATCAAATGTTAATGACATTTCTGAAACATTTTTATGTTCATTTTGCTCAATGGGATAAATTTCGAATTAAATTTAAAAAAAATGAATGATTTAATATAGACCATGAATAAAAAAAGGAACAAAACAAGTAATTAATAAAACAAAAATTATGCGAAAATATTGTAAAGGGGGGTTTTATAAGAGATGAGAGTCGAGTCGCACGTATTTTTAAAATAGAAATTATATTTTTATTGTAATATATAGATATATTTCAAAACTCCAATAATGTACAAAAAATATCTGTGTAATTAATAATTGTTTTGTCTGTCAATTTGTTCATATTCAATATTATCATTTTTTTTATTATTTCACTTTTATTCAATTTATTATTTTAAATTTTAGTGGCTGCGGGTGTAATTGACAATATAATCAAGTATGAACGCTATTACTAATAAGGTCTAGGAAAATTACCTAGCAACAGTAACATGGCGTTTGCCTATCACAATGTCCAACAAAACGATCTCTCCAAATAACATATTTTAAATTATGTATAAAATATTAACAGTTACTATGTTTTTTTCTTTTTTTTTTATTTAATTTATTTTTCGTCATTTTTCCATCCTCTCCTTCTTTTACTTGTAATTTTATTTTTTTGTTTTCATATTTTTTTTTTCGGTAATGCGTAGCATGAACACTCACTGAAAGGAAGACAACACGAAACACATCAAATAATAACAGATCATCCGTTCATACCACAGTTTTATCATCGTCAATTTTTAATTTGAGATTTGTTTTTTTTTTAAATATAGTTTCTTCTTTTTTTTTTTCACGTGCAAGTGGTACAGAACAGACAAATATATATAATATTTTGAATTATTTTTTGCTTTTTCATTTTGAATCGTCCAATATAATAAAATATAATATAATCTATATTATATATATATAATATTTATAAATATAAACAAGTCCTGCGTTATGTACAATTGCACTCGGGCCCCTTCTTTTCTTTGCTTTGCGTTTTTTTTTTTTGCTTTGATGCGCCTCCGGATATCTTGATCATCTTCCCATTCCTCGCTGCTCCGCACTACCCTAACCAAAAAATGAACAAGCAACGTAGTAATGCACTTGATACAGCTAACCTGTCTAGATTACAGCCTGCGGTACTTAACCAATGAGGTACCTAGTAGTATATATCTCTATTATGTACAATCTGTCACTCCGATAGCAACTTCTGGAGCAGTGACGACTTGTGATCACCTTGACGTCCCCCCTCCTCCATAGTATTCTGTAAAATTACAATTTTTCATTTTAGCACAATGTTTTTCTACAGCACAAACACACATTTAAACATTTATTCTAATTTACTCACAAATTATTAAGATTAAATGATTTAATAAGCAAACATTTCCATTAAATTATATAACGAGAAATATACTATAAATAATTTACACTTAATTCCTCTAAATTTAATTAAACGTAAAAAAAACACTTTTAATTTTTTTTTAATTTTTAATTTGTAAAGATACTTATCGTTTTTTTAAAATAAATAAATTTTGCTCAGTAAATGTTAAAAATACATGCTCTTATTTTGATTTTAATAAAAATAGTAATTAACCAAACAAATTTATTCATGTAAATAAACATATATACAAATTTATTACAAAATTATATTGTGAAATCGAAATATGTTTTATTGCATGGTCTACAAATATAACACTAGGTATAATACAATACATTTTATATAGTGTTATTTCTAAATAGCTGTCGACCATCTTTCATATTTCAGTCAAACTGTTTTTATTTACCTATATATTCTTATAAATTTTCACAATGATTCAACAAATAATGAGATAAAAGAAAATTATCCAAGAAAAAAAAGAATTACGATTAATTTGTTATTAATTGTTTCCAAAATTCTTTTTACAATGATGACAATGATTTTACTTCATTGAACATAGCATTGCAAGTATATTCAAGTAATCAGAGAATGCCTTAAATTGTCATAGCGCTATGCATGTTCAATGAAACATAATTCTCATTGAATAAATAACTGCAAATACACGTGAATACACTTTCTATTATTCTAAATAAAAATATAATTGCGATGTGTAAAATGTGAATTTAGTACCATATCACATTAAAGTTAATGTGTAAAGTCGTTGCAAGCCACAATTGTGCAGTTGTTAATTTTAAAACAATTTCAACAAGAATTTTAATGAGCTTAAAAAAAATGTGGGAATTTATGATTTTTCCAAACACTAAACAACTTTTCAAACGTAAAACATTTGGTTGTACTTTTTAAATTTTATTACTGTACATTAAAAAAACCCACAAAATTACGCAATTATACATTTGATATATACTTTGTTATATTTTTGCCATTTATCGATTATTTAATTTTATCTAATGTTATAAAAAAATCTGTTGTTTGGAATCTGTCCGAAATTATTGTAAATGTAATAACGTGATGTTTTCACATTATTATTAATTAGATTTAAGCTGTAAACACTTTATGTAAACATTTGTGTAAATTGAAATTGATATATTATTTGGTTTTATAAATTTAAAAGCCTTACACTGAATGGTAGATAAGACAAATGATTATATACCAGGTGCGGAAAAAGTCAGTTAACATTATTACAAATAATCACGTGCGATTAGTTTAATATACACGCATAGAAAAACTATATATACTCGTGTCATTCATCCGATCACATCGCGATGGCAGCGCAGCTCCGTATAAAATACACGACAGCCGAACCCGTGTGCCTCTTGTCAGGGTACCTACGTTAGAATACCGACTACAATACGACTTTTAAAGAGTTTGCGACGCAGCGTCGAGGCATACTTCGCCCTATGGGTGAGTACTTAAAGATAAAGTTTTTGCCATCCCAATACGTGATATCTTTCTTAATCTTATCCTCTTTTACCCGTATTGGGTGTCGAGGTTCAATACGTGATATACGACTTTTAAAAGAGAGGATTACAGAAGAATTTGAATTTCTTTCTACCAATGCAGAATTCTGTAGAAAGATCTGCTTTACGATATATAAGCGATGCCTAAAATGTATTGATCAAGGTGGTTCATACTTTGAACACAAAATGTAGTTGTTTGTATGTTTTTATATAATTTTTAAACTTTTTAATTATAAACCAAGTTTTTGTATTCCGTGATTGTTTTTATTAATATTTAATTCAGTTAACTGACTTTTGCCGCACTCAGTATATATTCAAAAATAATTTGTTATTACAATGCAAATAATAATAATAATAATAATCTTTATTTATTTAGCATCTTGCTATATGATAACATGGAATATTTAAACAAATAGGATAATTCAGCTGAAACAATTGTTTCAATAGATTACCTCAAACTGATTGGCTGGCAGGACACCATTAAGCCAATTAGATTTAAGCAGCTGGTGGCGCCACCATTAGGCATAAACAATGCGCTTCCAAACAAAACTTCCAATTATATATCAATATAAGGTAAAATAAAATTCAATTTACATCATCCGGTTGATTATTAATTTCTTTATTCACAACCGTTACAAAATATTTCTTATCATAACTCCGAAAGCGAAAATGTAATCCAGCAAAGTAATTCAGGATATTTGACAGGGCTTAATTAATAATTAAAATATATATATATTCTTATATCCTTCTACCACATATTGGTTTAGGAAATCAATAATTAATACAATAATTAATTCCTGAAATATTTCATTTCTTTTGAAATCTTGATCTGGAATTCAAAGAGTTGAATTCGACGAATCCGTTTGTCTGATATAAATTCAGTCAGGCTTATTGGTTGGCAGAATTCATTCAAATGTTTCAGCATTACCAATTCGTTAATTGAATTCAGCTGAGCCAACTATTTCAACTCAATTAAACCAATTAGATACTTATTTTCTTACTCAATTTAAACAAAAATTGTGTGAATTGTTCAAAACGAAAATAGAACGATTCCAAACAACGGTTGATAGAGAGTGAACTCTGATTATTCAATGCCGCAAAATCGTTTCATTTAGAATCCCATATAAATTCTTCAATTTTTTAGAATAACATAACCTACAAAGTGTGGTTACTTTTAATGCCAACCACATTTTTTAATAAAAATTAATTTTTTTTTATTAAAAAACTCTCTAGAGGAGAAACATTCTCGATCATATTGTATTTATTATATTTAATAATAATAATTACAAGTAACAGAAATATTTACATTATATGATTTTGATATCGTACATAAAACATGATTATCTTGTTTTGGATTTGGCTATCGACCAAAGGTCTTTCCGCCTGTCCTTGTTTAGTCTATGTCGTATTAGTATTTATGCATCTTGTTCGCTAACGTTACTCTCTTTGTCTTTCTGATGATAATTTTAAATTAAACAATGTTTCCGTTTTTCAACTATTTAATAATCAATCATTACATATTGATAAATTATTATAATTATTTTAATTAGGATTCTATTTATTAAATAGTTGAAAAACAGAAACATTGTGTAATTTAAAATTATCATCAAAAAGACAGAGACAGTAACGTTTATCAATTCATTACTTATTAATAAATTATTATATTTATTTCAATTAGGATTCTATTTATTAAACAGTTGAAAAACAGAAACATTGTTTAATTTAAAATTATCACCAGAAAGACAAAGACAGTGACGTTTATTAATTCATTACTTATTGATAAATTATTATATTTATTTTAATTAGGATTCTATTTATTAAACAGTTGAAAAACAGAAACATTGTTTAATTTAAAATTATCACCAGAAAGACAGAGACAGTGACGTTTATCAATTCATTACTTATTGATAAATTATTATATTTATTTTAATTAGAATTCTATTTATTAAACAGTTGAAAAACAGAAACATTGTTTAATTTAAAATTATCATCAGAAAGACAGAGACAGAGACAGTGACGTTTATCAATTAATTACTTATTGATAAAATATTATATTTATTTTAATTTGGATTCTATTTATTAAACAGTTGAAAAACGAAAACATTGTTTAATTTAAAATTATCATGGATAATTAAAGAAAATGTTTTGTTATACAAAAAAAATTAAAAGTGTTTTTTTTTTAATTATTTAACTTTAAATAATTATCAGCCTGTCAAACAAATGTTATTTATTTGAGATATTATTTATAATCTCTAAATGTTATTATATTATAATTAAACCCATTATGAATAATGTTGTTTTTCTTTACTTATTCAATTATAATCTTACATGGAACATACTATCTACATCAACAAGATTGATTAATGATAAAAAAAGAAAAACATTCAAACAAACACGGATACACTCATCCCGAAAAATGATTAATATCTAATTCAGTTAGTTATTTACACATTTACACGGATGAGATAAGGCTGTAAAAACGACAACGAACAAATCATGCAAGCGGGAACGAGTGTTAGTTAGTCGGGATCGTAAATTAAAAAAAAAATTGAAATAAACAGCAGCGAGGTATTGATATTTTGGAAAGCGAGTGTATAGAAGTGGGGATGAACGGGAGTGTTGTTGTGTGGAATCGTGTGTGTGTGTGTTTAGCTTACCCTGGAGGTTGCTGCCTGTGGAGGAGACATTGAGCCCATATCTGACCCCATCGCACCCCAAAGTTTCGGGCTTTCACTCGCACCTGCACGCAACAATGCCATCATTGTAACGCACTCCCTGCAGCCGTACCAAATTTGCTCCGCGGAATTAATTGCAAACATCAACTACTGTTCGCGGGGTGTAGTTTTTTTTTTTAATGTTTTTTTTTTTAATCGAGCGGAGCAGGTTTGGTATGGAACTGCCCCAGATTTTAGTAAAATCTTTTTTTTAAATTCTTTATATGATAATAATTGTAAAAATTAAACATTAAAATAAAACGAGGACATTATTTACATTGTATTTTCTGTTAAATACAGCTTTGCCAATTTTATCAATCCTACTTAAATAGTTTTTATTATAAATGTAATTCATTCAAACAACATATATTAATCATAATAAATTGAAGTCGATGCAAGCGCCATCTTTTGCCTAATGTCATGTGGCGACATGAAAATCAACGATTAAATAAATAAAAGCCATATGAAATTAAGTGAAAGATGGCGCTTGATAAGATTCAGTTAAGTTGATAGGCTGGACAAAACCAATTCTTAGCCAATATTCTCAGTCGACTGGAATTAGTCCAACCAATAGGCTGTTTGGATTTACCCAAGCCGACACAATGATCTGGACTCAACAAAGCTTATTGGTTAATTTGGTATTCCTTATTTTCTTCTTTCACCTTTTTGAACAAAGAATACATTTATGATTAAAATTAAGTAGCGATTGTATTGATAAATTGGCAGCACTGTTTTATTTTTAAAAGGTCGAAATAAATAAAGACATAATAAATAAATAGAAATAAATCGTGTGCAAACGTGCCTCGAATGCCACAATCCCCTTAAATTCATTTTATATACAAAAAAAAAATGCCCACATGTATCAGGGTTAATCGTTTGAATGTACAAAAAAATAAATAAATAAACAAAAGCCCCCAAACTATATATAACACGCGAACTTACCGGACGTCGGCATCTCGAAGCTGAGCCCGAGCGCCTCCAGGTCCGCCGCGTTCACGTTGTGGTTGATCAGCTGTTGGGCGGGGGTCCGGGACGCGTTGGTCTGCTGCCCCGTCCTCGCCCCCACCACCGCCCTCAGCTCCTGCCTCACGTACTCCGATGCCGGTCCGCCGCCTCCCGCCGACACACCTTGATTCATTCAAATTGATCCATTAAAATCAAGAAAGTAATTTCGTGGAAAATAAACACAAAATCCCAATTTATTAAAAAAAAAAAAAACATACACAAGCGGTTTTTGCATTCGCATGCTTTAACACAAAACAAACATAAAGTTAATACAATCGAGTGGAAAGGGAGGTCCTGTTAAAGACACAAAAAAAACAACACAAACAAGCGTAATGACATTAAACAACGGTTTTCAAAGCACATATATAACATTTATTATTATTTTCAAATATTGGAGGTTTCAAGGAGGGGATCGTGGAGTTTTCTCTCTCGAGTGGGAATCCCAGGCTTTTTTTAGCACAGCACATGTATATGTATGAGTGTGTGTTTGTGTGTGTGTTGGACACAAATCTATGTGCCGAATGATGGGGTGCTTGGTGATTGAACATAGTAAGACTAATGAGCGTTGGACACAATCTAATCCATTTTTTTTTAAGCCGTTTTATTAATTAAAAAGCCTTATTTATGTTTTATTTTTAAAATTGAACATTCCGTGTTGTGCAAAACATTATCAAATACAGAATTTGAGTGTTTAACAAAATATACATACAAGTGGTAGTTTGAAGATACACCCTCGAAACAGTGGAGGGCAATTTTGAAATTTCAAATTGTAACCCAAACAATAACACTTTATAGCAACACTCTGTATTTAAAATTTGATTTTTTATTCAAAGTTTAATTGTCAAGTTTTAATTAAGTGTAATTATTATCTAAGAATATTTACATTTCTCAATTACAAAAAAACGTTTTTCAATGATGAACTCAGTTAATTTTACATTTAGAATCAACATTTTTAATGATCTCAAATTTTAATAATTTTTATTTATTTAGTCTTATATAACATCGTTATATGTTCCTCTCTACTCCTCAGTGTGAGGTGAAATTTTAATAATAATAATAATCTTAATTAACAGATATATACAGCAAAAATATTAAATAAATATTAAAAATTACAAAATCAAATGTATTTTTTATATCTGTTAATTGGCAATCGACCAATGGTCTTTCCACCTTCAAATTTTATTTGCTTGTGTTAACACGGAATGTTTCATTTATAAATCAATTTACAAAAATGTCCTTCATACAATTGAAATTTGATTTGATGCAATAAATCAAAGATATTTGATTTCATATTTCGCTTATATAAATGGATAAGAAAGTATCTACAGACACGTCAACAACCGTAAATGAATGGTAAGTCAACGTGTGCAGGTGATGATGCAGAGAATGGTAAAAACAAAAAAAAAAAAACGGCGGTGGAGTGTTTGGATAAAATACAAGAAGTGCCCCGGAAATGAGATTATTGACTCGCTCTTTTTTTTTTTTTCAGTACTTATTATATTAAAACAAAAAGTCTGGTGTGTGTTTCTCAGCTAGCCGTTTCTTGACTTACCGGCCTGAAGATGGGGGGGCGCTCGGCCCCTATCGGCACCATTGTAAGATAACTGTAAACTTGTTTGATCGTAACAGTACTGGGACTCTTGTTGGTACATCATGGGGTGGTGGGGGTTGGGTGGGATAGGGGGGTAAGAGTGTGGTGGGGGGTGGTCCCTGGTGTATGGCCGGGGCGATCCCAGGCCACCTGCAACAACACACGCAAACCTCCTTCAAAAAAAAACAAATTCAATTGTCTCGTCTTTTTTTCTTTCTCTCTGAGCTCGCTTTAAAGACCACTTTCGATGTAAGTTTTTGCTTCCGTTTCTCTCTTTCGTGAATGTAAGCTAAACTCTAAGTCACTCACTAAGTAACGATTAAAGTAAATAAAAAAAAAAACATTTGAAAATTCAAAAATTAAGAATAAATAGTGTCTACCATGCATCAAAAAAGTCCTCAACAGCATCAACCTCAGAAAAAACTCTTCTACTACTCAACTCGTTTGTAATAAAATGTTGTAAAAAAATAGTAATGCATGGCTCTACAGGTAGCAAAAACTCGACATGCTTAGTTTTAATTTTATTCTCAGTGCATTTTATTAAAGTCAAAATTATTGATAATAAAATTTAACAAAACAAACTTGCATTTAAATTAAAACTATGTTATACTGTCGACTAAAGTATTGTATAAGATATATACATATATAAATGTCTAATACTTAAATAAATATATAATAGCGACTCATTTATTTAGTGTTGAAAAATTGAACAGAATGATTTAAATATAATATGGTAGCTTCCGGTGTGGAAAATATTCTGACTTCAATAAATTAAAGTTGTTTTTGTTTTACGGTGAATTCAGAGTGAGGGAAGGGGGGGGGGGATGATAGCTCCCCAAAAATATATTCATAAGCAATTAAACAAAAATCAACGGTGTTAATCGTTTGTCCTATAAACAAAAACTAGATACAGAGAAAGAATTCTTGGTAATCCCCTCAAAAAAAAAACTATTGTTTCTGTCATATTCGATCGAAGAATTATATATATCTAGCGTATAACAAAAATCGATGATGATGAAGTTGGCGTTGGAAGTCTTGAGTCATGTCTGCGTGAAATGCCAACTTCGTCGTCGATTTTTGTTGTACGCTCGATATATATATATATATGTTCAACGTTAATATTTTGTTTCAAATCTATTTTGTTTAAATTTACCTTCACTCTTATAAGCTACACCAAACATTTCACAGTTGTGATTTATTTTTGCTCATTGTGTTTTTTTAGTGTTAACTCTGAAGAAGGGACAAATCTATCCCGAAAGCTCGGTATTACAATAAAGCAGATAACGTAAATTCTCTGCCGTTTTCTTTTGGTTGAATGCCCTGTTAGGATTATCTCCGAACTTGCCTCTAACGTTGTACGACTGTTACTTCTTGAGCTGGTATATATATATATATATATAATCAGTAATTCCTTTTACCATATGGTATCGGGTATATATAAAAAAAAAAATGAGAACCAAATATTAAAGTTATGAAAAACAATTATAAAATCAATTACAAAATATGACAGTTTACTTCACACAATAGTCAGAATATTTTCACGCTGGAAGTTAGTTCATATTCTATGCAATAGATGTCAATACCACAAAATGGGTCATTTTTCTCCACTGCATAGTGTTCATTTTATTCAATATTTCAATCGGTTACGTTTACAAAATTTATAGAATATTTCAATTTCAATTTACTTTATTAACGGAATCTCCATTTACAAATTACAATGTTTAAATATATATATGTTTTTTTTTCTGATAACAAAAAAAGATACTTTAAATAAATGCAACTGATTTTTTATTTGTTCTACTACCAATAGATAAGAAATAAGACAATAAAAAGTTCAAATAGATACTAATGAATTACTTTAATAAAAACTCACAATCATTAACTATACTAAAATTCTATCATTTTTTTTACTTAAAATTTTATTTTTGTCGGTTAGTGGTCGCCGCTGTGCTTATTTTTTTTGTGATTTTTTGTTTCTTTTTTAATCATTTTCTGGCCTTACCTGGAAGTTGAGTGGTGGCCGTCGGAGCGCTGTTGGTGCGCTGCAATCTCAGGTACTGGCTTTGGTTATATCCCGAGTTGGGCGAGGCGGGCGGGGGGAACTGTTCGGTGGGGAAGGGCGAGTGCCTCGTGGCGGCCGTCGTGCCGGGGCTGCCCACCGCCCTCGACTGCGGCTGGGCCTGTTGCCCGGCCCTCTGCACCGCGAACCCTCTCCCGTTCGAACCAGGTACATAATTTCCCTACAAATACAAAAAAAAATTACAACACAAAACGTCAGTGACTGAATTAAATTGTTGGACATGGATGTTGGACATATAAAATTCTTGTTAACATTTTAGAGTTCTTAAAAATTCAGGCGCCTGAAAAAACTACAAAGCTGCTTAGACTGTGATGATAATAATTAACGCACATCTTAAACTTAACATTTCCCTTACAGAATAGATCTGATTATAAATGAGGAGCATAAACGGAATTATAAGAAAATGGGTGTTTTTTTTTTTTCATTGTTTACTTACGGTAAGTTGTGCATTCAGCATTGGATTCTGCTGCTGCTGAACACTAAGTTTTGGCGTCGCCTGTTGCCAATTGTTATTCTGAGCGGCGGTCTGCTGTGGGTAAGCCTGCCTGGGCGACAACTGCTGGTTGAAGGGGGGATGCGGCGACAGCCTGGCCCCGCCCTGCTGGTAGCCACTCGTGCTGTTCTGCTGGAAACCCGGCTGTCCAGCTCCGATCGGACTCGTCAACTGCGAGTGCGGCGAGTACGGCTGCTGCTGCTGTTGTTGCTGTCCACTAATCCTCTGATTAGCCTGGTTGAGCTGGTAGGTGGGCGAGAGTTGCGACTCAGGCACGCTCGAAGAGCGCTGCAGCGAGACGTTCGGCGCTACCGTGTTGTTGAGTAGGCTGTCTATGTTCTGGAGGCCGGAGTTCATCTGGACCTCGGCGTTGGACGGTATGAGGAGCTGCTGCTGGCTCTGGCGCTCCAGCAGCCGCCTCCGGTTCTCCTGCTGCGCCTGGATCTGCTTGCGCTGTTGTTGCAGGAGAAGTTGTTGCTGCTGTGGGTTGTTGGTGATGGAATACTGAGCGGCGCCCGGTCGGGCCTGTTGCGTTCGCAGTACGTTCTGCATTCTCGGGTAATTCGGTGGCGGTGGAAATCCTCCTTGATTTGGCTGTGATATCTTAAAAACACAAATTTTATTAAAATCAACATTCACACATTATATACAGACTAAACTGTTTTCTCTACAAACTCAAGTCTTTAGAGCTATTCAATAATAGCTAATGTTTTCCATAAACATTTTACTTTCCCCGGACATAGAGTAATTATATTTTATATTTGCTACTAATGATCAAAGACGTAAGACACTACATTAAATTGCTGGACATTTAAAATCTAAAATCTGGAAAGTTCTGACCTCTCTTCAAGGGCAAGTATTGCGATCGTAAAAATTTTCAAATCGCCAATTTCAACGGATATACACGTTTTAAGGTCCCCTGACCATTTCCATCCATTTTTGAAAATTTTCAAAGAGTAAGACATTAAATTAAATTGTTGGACATTTGTCTGTGTATGTGTTTGCGCGATAGCACCAAAACCGTTAAATGTTTGTGTTCAACAAACTTTATATCCAAGATTTTTATAAAAGTTGTGAGGTCTGAAAAACTTTTGGTCACAATCAAAACTCATTAGGTGCAACTTTACTATTTTTTTTATTATTTTCAGCATTTTATTGGTAAACATTAATCACATCGAAGATTGTTTAAAATGAAAATTGTATATTTTAAAGAGATGAGTATTTTATTCTATTACATTTTCATTGCAACATCTTTAATTCTTGAGTTATACACTTAGTGATTGTTAATCTTTTCCCTTGGATAGAAAAATGTTTCAAATAAAAGTTTAAGATTTTGGAAAACTAAGCCCTTTTTGTTATATAACATTTTATTGTAGCACATTTAGTTTTAAAGTTATTAGTGAAAAAGACCCATTTCTCTTGAAAATTTCTTAAAAACAATTCATAATGCATGCTATAAACATCAACGCCAACAATTTTGAAATGTTATATCAAAAATATGTGACACGGTAATGAATCTGTGATGGAATTTATCATTACTTCATAAATAGTTTATGATGAAAATAAATTCCACAAGAGAAAATCGAATATCCCAAATAATTTAGATAATGTAAGGTGAGGAATTACAAAATTAATTGTATGTTATTAAGAAAGTACTCTACACCTGAAAGAGTAGAAAGGGTCACTGAATATATATATATATATATATAGAATTAAATCACATCAAATAACATCAAATGAAATTAGCCCCGATTGGTATCTAATGGTGTCACACACCTACCCTGACTTCCCTATATATATATATATATATATATATATTAAGAAAGTTTTGCATAAATTTGGAGGACACAAAAAGTAATTATTTAATTAAACGCATTAGGGAAAATACTATAATGGACACATCATTTTTCGTTATTGTTAGGAGAAGTCTAATAAGTGTTATTCGTTAATGTCCAACACGTTGGACTCCTTCCAAACTAAGTAACCTTCAGTAATTTGAAGAGCGTTTATATAAGCTTTATATACAGAGTAAATTTTATATCTCTACATATTCATCAGGTCTTCAGAGATATTCAATCCATAACTAATATTCTCCATATACCTTTTTGTTGTTATTGGGAGAAGTCAAACAGAACAATCCATTGATGTCCAACGTGTTGGACTTCTCCCAAACGAAGCATCCTTCAATATTTTTACTCCTATCCCGAAAGATATTCTTATTTTTGTTGTCCCAATCAGGTTGATTGTTTACACTTTTTCTCTTTTTACCTGAACCACTTCGGACTTCCCTTCAATAACCTTCAATAATTCGAAGAGCATTTGTCTAAGCACAAGCTACACACTTTACATACAGAGTAAACTTTTTATCTCTGCATACTTATCACGTCTTCAGAGATAGTTAATATTTTCCATATTTTTTGTTAATGTGAGAAGTCAAACAGAACAATTCATTGATGTCCAACGCGTTGGACTCCTTCCAAACTAAGCAACTTCAGAGATAGCTAATATTTTCCATAAACCTTTTTGTTGTTATTGGGAGAAGTCAAACAGAATAATTCATTGATGTCCAACGCGTTGGACTCCTCCCAAAGTAAGCAACTTTCATTAATTAGGAGAGTGCTTAGATATAAACACTGCTACTTCTGTTGGACAAATCATAAACATAAAGAATAAATTAACACATTTATGTGTATTCATTTGTTTTATATTCAGTTGAGTTTATGGAAAGTTTGTGATGTTATTTACATTTCTGATAGTAGAAAAAATTGCTAATTCACAAAATTTATTTAAATTACTTTTCTTAAAATAAATAAATAATTAATAAATTATTTTCTCTTTAGCTACTGTGGCATTACGACTTATGTTTTCTTAAATTAAACAACTAAATTCCTTACAGAATTTGTGACGTATTAATATAATGAGTGATAAATTACCGTGTTAGTTGTATATGCAGGTGATGTGATAGTAGGCGATGAAGGGCTCTTGAGCACCGGCTCGCACTGTTGCATAAGCGATTTCTGTATCATGTTGATAGCCATCCGCTCGCTCAACTCGTTCTGCTGAAAACTGCTCGAGTTAGCCTGCGGTGACATAGCCTCTAGCAGCGTCTGTATGTCGCTGGGATTCGTCATGACGGCGTCCGGCACGATGTCGATCACCTGATCCAGGATGATGGAGAGCAACGGATCGGAACCCTGCTCGCCCCACTGTTGGTTGTTGTTGTCGGTGCTGGAAGTGGCCGCAGCGGCGAACGACGAGTCGACCTGGTTGTACTGCCGGTTCGGGTTTCGTTGCAGGTTGTTGTTGTCCGGCGACAGCATCTGGTTGAGGTAGTTTGAGTTGGGCGGCCTGCCCGCGATACGAGCCCTGTTGTTCATAGCGTTCTGCTGCTGCTGCTGAGTAATGTTATTGTTACGGTTCTTGTTGAGGTTGGGATCGGTTATCCTAGGCAGTTTTTCTTGAGGCGTGGCGGAGATGACGCTGGCAGGCACGGGCGGGATGGGCTTGTGGTGCGACGGCGTGATCGCCAGCAGGGAGGCGAGCATCTTGTTCTTCTCGCACAGCTTGCTGCCGGTTGAGCCCGAGGAGGAGACCTGGGAGCCGTCGGAGGACCGCTTCAGCGGGTTCTCGTCTTTGTCCTCGCTCGGCCGTTTCCTGGCCCGGCCCGGGTCGCTAGGCGGCGAGGGCGAGCTCGTGAAGCCCAGGCTCTGCAGCAGCGTGTCGCCCTGGTTGACGGGCTTGCGGTCTTCATCGTCCTTCAGTAGCTCTTGCAGGAGCTCGCTCCTCTTTTTCAGTCCGGCTCTCGCTTCGACGTCATCGTCATCACTCTTTTCATTCAATAACTAAAATTACAAAAAAAAAATAATTAGTGATAAAAAAAAACCAAAATCCTCGTATTATAATAACACAACTTATATATAAAATTAAGGTAAAATAACATTTAAAAATTAATTGTAAAAATCTTTATCGAAAAATTTAATTAGTTTAGAATCTTTTTTTAAACAATTGAAACTGCAATTCACAATTGACTTTAGAAAAGTATATTTTATTCAACACCCCTACACCATCATTATGGTAGATCGGGAATTTAGATTATATTAGTTTCCATTTTGAGGTTAAGTTAATAAATATATTTTAAAAAATGCTACCATTATCTTTACTGAGAACTGCCCAAAATCATCCTATGCTAGTCGAATTAAAGAATGGAGAAACATACAACGGGCATTTGGTGAATTGCGATAACTGGATGAATATCAATCTGCGAGAAGTTTTTTGTACATCAAGGGACGGTGATAAGTTCTGGAGGATGCCAGAATGTTACATCCGCGGAAGTACAATTAAACATCTTAGGATTCCGGATGAGGTCATTGATATATATTCTTCAACAAAATTTTCAAAATTTCACTAAAATCCACTAAGAAATTCTTTTTGGTATATTATTTACTAGGATAGGCTAGATTTGTATTGGATCACTCCTTCATTTGTTCAAACCATTCAATATTTCATTATTTGTAAATAAAACAAACATCTTTTTTTTTAAGTTTCGCAAAATTTATAGAAGCAATGTCTCTACAATAAATAATCCAAAAATAGTAGCTTGGATTACAAGGCACGAAACTAAAACACAAAGCATACAAGTTTTGTGTTTTAGTTCAGGGCAGATTAACACAGACTAAATTCTTGAACTGTCAAATTTCACATATCTGTCCTTTACATATAAATACGTTTTTTTATTATGAATTAAATTTGAATTATGTTTATATGTTTACTTAAAATAAAACACTTAATGATTTTCAACTATTTTTTGTGTATTTCCCGACAATTGTTTCGCAACGTTGTTGCTTCTTCAGGTGAAAAACTTATAATTTATATTATTTTATATGTTTTGTGAAAAGGAAATTTCGTAATAAATGAATTATTATTAATAATTAAAAATGTTATTACGCAACTAATTCGGCGATAAAAATTTACCGAACAGAAAACACCGGACCAATCAAACGTATAATCAAAAAAGTAATTGACCTTGGCAGTCAAATGTGAAGTTTTCATTCTCAAGAAAATAAAATAAAACAGTACCAAAATTAAGCAGCCTCGCACGCGCGCACACACATAATAACAAAAAAAATCCACCCTACCATCCGCAACAACAAATGATTCGACCGTTCGTAAAACATCTCTTCTCTCGCCACGGGAAAAAAATCCACACTCCATATGTTTACGCCGTCACTTAAAAACTCCGATTGTAATGAAATTCAGTATCTGCGCGATGATAATAAATTCCCTCTATTGGTGATAAGGTGATAATAATAAGTTGATTGACTCTGAAAGCGCGTTTGCACAATTTTTGTTTAAATTATGCAAAATTGTTTTTGTCGTGATTTTTTTTAATTAATTTTGTTTTTTCTTCCGAGAGATTTCTGTGGAAAGTTTTCCGAGAGAGAAAAGGCCGGGTTTAAAGTGTGAACAATTAATGCGCAAACCGGGCAGGTGATTTGAATGGCGAGGCTTATCTCGGCCGCGAGATACAATTCGAGGCGGGCTTATCAGGAAAAAAATCTTTAAATAATCGCTCGAGTGGTGCGCTTTATTAACATTATTAATGCAGATTGAGTAAACAAATTTAATAATTACTACAATTAATTATGAATAATACTGTAAATCTTTAAAAATGTTAACTTTATCATCGAAATGTACAGGGTGGTGCCACATATGGAAAACTTGTTTTATTTTAAGCGATATAGAAAAACCGTTTTCGCGACCCTAGGCCAATTTTTAATGATAAAAACGAAGAAAAACAAAAAAGATGAATAAATGCTGTAAACTTTAAGAATGTTAACTTTGTCTTCGAAATGTACAGGGTGGTGCTACATATGGAAAACTTGTTTCATTTTAAGCGATATAGAAAAATCGTTTTCGCGACCCTAGGCCAATTTTTAATTATAAAAACGAAGAAAAAAAAAAGATTTACATTTAACCGTTTCTGGATTATAAGCGGAAGATGATAAAGAATCATTTTTCATCTTTCGTTATTATTTTAAAAATAATTTACATTTAATCGTTTCCGGATTATAAGTAGAATATGATAATGAGTCATTTTTCGATTTTCGTTATTATTAAAAAAAAATATATACAATCGATGTCCACTTTTACCAATTGGTGTCGGGGTTTTTCTTCATTGTCTACTTCTTAATGACTCTTCTCCAGTTGTTTCTGTCCTTAGCCATTTTTTCTGCTTCTCTTATGTTTATTCCTCTTTCTTATTATTAAAAATAGAAAATATAATAAAAACAGCAAAAGTTTATACTGACTTCGAATATATTATCACATTGTATTTATCATTTTTAGTTATTGAGT
This sequence comes from Philonthus spinipes, assembly GCA_963082785.1. Taxonomy (NCBI): domain Eukaryota; kingdom Metazoa; phylum Arthropoda; class Insecta; order Coleoptera; family Staphylinidae; genus Philonthus; species Philonthus spinipes. Next base: position 15,620,185 of record OY720318.1, on the reverse strand, counting down.
TATATCCTCAAACTTCGATTTTATTTTCAATAGGTGGCAGCACTAAAATGTTTTCGATGGTCTTTTTACGTAAAGTATTCTTCACTAGAATGATGAGACATGTTATCCTTATCATTATATATATATAATCGTAACTTGGGTAAAATCCAAGTAGGCTGGGAAATTTCGTCTGTTTTTATATATTTTTGTCATTTTTCTTACCACCAGAGTATATTATTTTTGAGGACTTCGGACGCGTCGCATACTGGTCGCGATTTGACGACGATAAGTATTTAAAAAAAAAAGTCGAAATTTGAATTTTTATCGGGTTGCGAATGTCATTTTTTATTAATGATAATGAAGCAATATGTACTTCCAGGTATCTTTTTTTAGTGTTAATTTCATGTACGTAGTAAAAACTTGACTAACTACATTTGTTTCGAAGATTTTCGTCAAATTAAAAGAAAATAATTAAAAAATAATTGAGGAGTTAATTATTTTTTTTAATTAATTAATTAATTAATTCTTTATTTACGGAAAATCACCTTTTTACAATTAATGACAATCTGTAATTACAAAATACAATATATTCAATTGATTTGATAAAATTTAGACTAATAACTCCTTGATCAAGTATAACCACTGAGTTTTCCAATCAGAATCCATAAACACAATAACAATAATAATGCGCAACGTAAATAAATATTTAAAAAAAAAATTAATTAATTATTTCAGTAATTTTCTTTCAACTGCATTGCATTTACGGTCTTGGGATAGGAATACTAAATGGAAACAAATATCTAATGAAACAACTACACCCTGGGCAAATGTCCACGCAGGACATTAATTTTTACAATAGATGTTGCCGCTGGAAACAAATATCTATTGAAACAACTACACCCTGGGCAAACAAACTACTACACACAGGACAGTCATTTTTACAATAGATATTTGCGCTGTATTTTAAAGATGCTGATAAAGTGCCGTAAGAATATTTTATTTCGTCTAAATATCCTTTCTTTCTTTCTTAATCTTATCCTCTTCTACCCGTATTGGGTGTCGAGGTGTCTAAATATCCTATGAATATGTTAATTAAAAAAAAAACGTGACCTATTTAAATTAAGATGCTGATAAAGTGCCGTAAGAATATTTTATTTCGTCTAAATATCCTTTCTTTCTTTCTTTCTTTCTTTCTTAATCTTATCCTCTTCTACCCGTATTGGATGTCGAGGTGTCTAAATATCCTATAAATATGTTAATTAAAAAAAAACGTGGCCTATTTAAATTTTGAAGTATATCTTTGAAACAATTGAAGTTAGCTAAGTTTGGCTAGGTACATGAAGTAAGCATTAAAAATACCTTCGGGAAATATATATTCGTTTTTCTCTATCATCAATTCCAAACAAGGTTTAAAAATTGTCCTTTTAAGATTTATTGTTTGTAATACAAGCTTTGCATTTTTGGAGTAGGGCAAGATTATTCTCCTAACCTAAAAATACGCAACTTGGCTAACTTCAATTACTCTATTTTAGCAGCAGGGGATTTTTATCACCGAATTTTCAAAAGTTGGCAATCGATATGACGTTTACATAATTTGTCATGTAAACGTCAGCAGCAGCAGCAGGAGATTTTTATCACCGAATTTTCAAAAGTTGGCAATTATCGATTACCAACGTTTACATATATTGTCATGTAAACTTTAATTACTTTATTTAAGCAGCAGGGGATTTTTATCACTGAATTTTTATTACTGAATTTTGAAAATTTGTAAATCGATTGTTAACATGACGTATACATAATAACATGAGAATAATCTTATCCTAACCTAAAAAAATACACAACTTGGCTAACTTCAATTACTTCAATTTAGCAGTAGAGGATTTTTATCAGCGAATTTTCAAAAGTTGGCAATCGATATGACGTTTACATATATTGTCATGTAAACGTCAGCAGCAGCAGCAGGGGATTTTTATCACCGAATATTCAATTATCGATTGCCAACGTTTACATATATTGTCATGTAAACTTCAATTACTTTATTTTAGCAGCAGGGGATTTTTATCACCGAATCTTCAAAAGTTGGCAATCGATATGACGTTTACATATATTGTCATGTAAACGTCGGCAGCAGCAACGGGATTTTTATCACTGAATATTCAAAAGTTGGCAATTATCGATTGCCAACGTTTACATATATTGTCATGTAAACTTTAATTACTTTATTTTAGCAGCAGGGGATTTTTATCATCGAATTTTCAAAAGTTGGCAATCCATATGACGTTTATTTTAGCAGCAGGGGATTTTTATCACCGAATTTTCTAAAGTTGGCAATCCATATGACGATTATTTTAGCAGCAGGGGATTTTTATCACCGAATTTTCAAAAGTTGGCAATTATCGATTGCCAACGTTTACATATATTGTCATGTAAACTTCAGTTACTTTATTTTAGCAGCAGAGGATTTTTATCACCGAATTTTCAAAAGTTGGCAATTATCGATTGCCAACGTTTACATATATTGTCATGTAAACTTCAGTTACTTTATTTTAGCAGCAGAGGATTTTTATCACCGAATTTTCAAAAGTTGGCAATTATCGATTGCCAACGTTTACATATATTGTCATGTAAACTTCAGTTACTTTATTTTAGCAGCAGAGGATTTTTATCACCGAATTTTCAAAAGTTGGCAATCGATATGACGTTTACATATATTGTCATGTAAACATCAGCAGCAGCAGCAGGGGATTTTTATCACTGAATTTTTTAAAAGTTGGCAATCGATATGACGTTTACATATATTGTCATGTAAACGTCATATCGATTGCCAACTTTTGAATATTCGGTGATAAAAATCCCCTGCTGCTAAAATAAAGTAATTGAAGTTAGCCAAGTTGTGTATTTTTTTAGGTTAGGATAAGATTATTCTCATGTTAAACAAACGTCATATTAACAATCGATTTACAAATTTTCAAAATTCAGTAATAAAAATCCCCTGCTGTTGAAATAAAGCAAAACAATTGAAGTTAGGCAAGTCTTGACTAGGTAGATCAAAATCAGCCCCCAGGAAACATGTATTTGTTTTTCTCTATAATTAATTGTAAGCTAACGTTTTAAATATTTCTTTCAGGAATTTCTTGCTTTTAATACAAGCTGTGTATTCTTAGGTTAAGGCAAGATTATTCTTATATTATCATGTAAACGTCACGTTTACAATTGATTGCCAACGTTTAAAAATTCAGTGATGAAAATCCCCTGTTGTTGAAATAAAGCAAAGCAATTGAATTTAGTCAAGTTTTGACTAGGTAGATGAAATCAGTACTAAAATGCCTCCGGGATACATGTTGTATTTGTTTTTCTCTATCATTAATTTTCAGTTAACCCTTTCAAGAATTTCTTGCTTGTTATACAAGTTGTGTATTCTTAGGTTAAGGCAAGATTATTCTCATGTTATCATGTAAACGTCACGTTAACAATCGATTGACAACTTTTTAAAATTCAGTGATAAAATTCACTGCTGTTGAAATAAAGCAAATCAATTGAAGTTAGCCAAGTTTTGACTAGAAAATCAGCACTAAAATGCCCCTGGGATACATGTATTTGTTTTTTTATCATTAATTTTAAGCTAACTTTTAAGAATTGCCTTTTCAAGAATTTGCTTGTAAGACAATCTGTATATTTTTAGGTTAGGTTAGTTTCTTGTTTGTAAGACAATCTGTATATTCTTAGGTTAGTCACGTTGACGATTGATTGCCAACTTTTCAAAGTTCAGTGATAAAAATCCCCTGCTGTTGAAACAAAGCAAAACAATTGAAGTTAGCCAAGTTTTGGCTAGAAAATCAGCACTAAAATGCCCCTGGGAAACATCTATTTGTTTTTTTTGTCATTAATTTTAAGCTAACTTTTAAGAATTGTCTTTTCAAGAATTTGCTTGTAAGACAATCTATATATTTTTAGGTTAGGTTAGTTTCTTGTTTCTAACATAATCTGCGTATTCATAGGTTGGTTAGGTTAGGGTAAGATTATTTTCATATTATCATGTAAACGTCACGTTAACAATCGATTGTCAACTTTTTAAAATTCGGGAATAGAAATCTCCTGTTGTTAAAACAAAGCAAAGCAATTAAAGTTAGCCAAGTTTTGACTAGGTACGTGGAATTAGCATTAAAAATGCCCTCTGGAAATATGTATTAGCTTTTTTTTACATACAAGCTGTGTATTCTTAGGTTAGAATAAAATTATTCTAATGTTATCATGTAAACATGATGACAAACGATTGCCACGTCTAAAAAACTCGACAATGAAAATCCCCTGCTGTTGAAACAGGTCTACAATTGCTCCCTAAATTTTATATCATATTAATAATAATAATGATAATAATAATAATAAAAATAATAATAATAACCAACATGTTTGAGAAAACGATAAAATAATAATAATGATAATAATAATAATAATCTTTATTGTTCAACAGATATACCATAAAAGGACAAATATCAGAAAAAAATATACAAATCAATTAATTAATAACTAAAAATGGTTCAATAACTACTGTATAAAAAAATAAAAGAAAAACATACTTTACATTTCTATTACAAATTTAATAATACAGCAAAAACACCAAAAATTTGGTCACATAAAAAAATTAGTACAAACTGAAAACCCCATTTAAGAATATTTTTTCTGTATTTTCGAATTGACAATAATGAAAAAAAAATGAATATTTTCTCAATGATTAATTAGTTCACGGTATTGTACTCAATATTAACATTTAATACACACAATGTGGAACGCGATTGCTAAATGTTTTGTTAGTAAACACAGATTTCCGAATAGCGTTGCGATCGATTGGGAAATTGTTCGGTGACTCGTTGTTGAAAAAAAAAATAAAAAAAATACGGCCGCTTTTTAGAATCATTTCTTTGTAATCAGGGATTAATCATATAATAATAAATTCATCATTCTAAATCGAGCTTTATTTAACTAAACAGCGGTATTTTTTTGTTTTGTTTCGACATTTGATAAGAAAGGAAACGAGTGAAATCACTGCAATGAAATGTAATGGAGGTTTTTTTTTTATTATTTCTCGTTATTGGGCTTTCGTATGATAAGGAGTGTCGTTTGAAGAAATGCAAGGTTGCAGATGCATATCAAATTGCTATTAAGAGTAATAAATTAAAGACGACGCAAGCGCCACCTTTTCATTAAATGTTATTAAGAGACATTTAATTAAGTGATTAATTAAACAATTAATCACTTAATTAAATGTGAGTTTCGTGAAAATTTGAAAAAAATACGAAAACACTTTGTAAACTTTTCTTCACTTATTATAATAAGCGAAGAAAAGAGTGTTTTCATATTGTTTAATTAATGTATGAAGTAATTTTAATACCATTTTTGTTTCACAATTGAATATTTTTATGAAGATCAAAAGAGATTAGTAATAAAAATTGCTTGAATTCCTTCTTTTAATATACCGTGCGTCAATTTTAAAATAAGCTAACCCGACTTCTATGCAACAACAAGAGTTCATAAAAATTGAATATAAATTCATTTATCAATAGAAAAGAGCGTTCATTCACTTAGTCACAGTTATTTAAATAAAAATTATTTGAAAATAATTAATAAATTATTTCCTCTTTTGCTTCTGTGGCAGTAAGTACTTTAAAACAAATTGATATTAAAACAACTACTTCTCGGACAAACACCCCGCCAGATATTGAATTACATATTGGACATTTAATTTTGCATATCAATAACATATTGCATAATGCAACATTTTTTGATTCGAGAATATTTAATGTAAAGAGTAAAACAAGTGTCGAGTTGCGATAAGGCGAGCGCATTGTTCGCGTTGTTCCCTGTGCTCGGTCATTTTCATCCGAGACAGCAGCTGGGAAGGTACGCGTTTAATTTAATTAATTCGGTTTAATATTATTTAATTTAATTAATTCGGTTTAATATTATTTAATTTAATTAATTCGGTTTAATATTATTTAATTTAATTAATTCGGTTTAATATTATTTTAATTTAATTAATTCGGTTTAATATTATTTAATTAATTCGGTTTAATATTATTTAATTTAATTAATTCGGTTTAATATTATTTAATTTCTGGGATAAGATCATACATGAGATTCTGGAAAAACGTGGGCAGAAGCGAAAGGACTTGCAAGAAACAAAAAAGAATGGGCAAAATTTGTACATATGAATAATTATTAACCAAGACAACCCACCCCTACCCCACCATTATGGTAGATGGGGATTTTAGATTATATATATATTATTTAATTTAACATCCTGACATTATGTAAGGCTGAGCTGCACTGACGAGGGATAGATCCCGAAACACGTGTTTGCCATTTAATATTATCTAGCATTTTTTGCTTATTTTTACTCTTTATATTAAATATTCTCGAATTAAAAATTGTTGCATTATGCAATATGTTATTTATAAGCAACAACAAGAGTCCATTGTGTAATTCAATATCTAGCGGGGCATTGTTGTTTTAATGTACATTAGTTTTTAAGTACTTACATAACGTAAGTCAAAAATTCGCCGCTATTTTTTTTTTAATTCGCCGCTATTTTTTTTTTTAGTGCGAAATCAGAACAAATTATAAGCCTGGTTTACAACACGTGAATTATTGCATATTAACCTAAAATATACAACCTGCCTTACGCCACTAAATTATTGAGTTGTCAAATTTGAAGTTATATACACAGAGACAGGTTGTAAATTTTAGGTTAGGATGAAATGATTCAAGTGTTGTGTAGTAAATCAGGCTTTTAATTTGTTTTGATTTAACACTAAAAATTAGAGGCGACTTGAAAAATAATAATAATAATAATAAAATAAAAAAGCTGAATATGTTTTTGGTTAAATTTGAATCAAAATGTTTATTCTATTTTAGAATCATTGCATCCTGACCTAAAATATATAACCTGTATGTCAAATTTAAAAAGTCGTATACACTGAGACAGGTTGTATATTTTAAGTTAGGATACAATGATTCACGTGTTGTGTTGTAAACCAGGCTTTTAATGTGTTTCGATTTTGAACTACAAAAAAGAGTTGAATTAAAAAAATGTATATAAAAAGTTGAATATGGATTTGGTTAAATTTAAATTAAAAGGTTTCTTCAATTTTTGTTTTAGGTGTGTAGAAAAAAAAAAACAGAAAAAGTTAGTTTGAAAGAATATATAAAAAGTTGAATATGAATTTGGTTAAATTTAAATTAAAAGGTTTCTTCAATTTTTGTTTTAAATGTGTAGAAAAAAAAAACAAACAGAAAAAGTTAGTTTGAAAGAATATAACTAACTTTTTCTGTTTTTTTTTCTACACACCTAAAACAAAAATTGAAGAAACCTTTTAATTTAAATTTAACCAAATTCGTTGTTTTATGTATTTTATTTTTTTATGTATAAATTTATTTTTGTGGTTGAAGTAAACAAGAATTTTTTTTGAAGTAAGAATCTTAATAATAAACATAAATTCCTATCTATTTAAATACACACAAACTCATCCATACGACAAAACAGATATGCATGTGAATCACACACGACAGATATACGAAATGCGCTTTTTTTACATATATATTTTTTTTAAATTTAAATAAAAAAAAAACATCTATACACACCACCATGTTGATTTCAGCTCCTGATCTCCGCGCGGAAAACCCGAAAAATTTAATAGAAAATACGAAAAAGGCAATTGAAATGCGAATATTTTTCGAAGGCACTTTCACGATAAATCAGGATTGATCGAGGACGTGCGCCCCAAACAGTCCCTCGTCTCGTACTGAGCTGGCCTCGTCCGCACCGGTGCGCACGCGTCCGAAGAAAGACTCGGCCAACAGGTAAAACGCCAAAGTGCGCTCTTATCAGTTTTCGGAATTGGAATTGCCAACTGCGAGAGCCGGATGCGTGCGCGAATGTGTGACGATAACAGTTTTCATCGCAGGAAAATTGCATTGATGTTCGTGAAATTCAAAACGGCGCGCATCGTGTCCGGTTTAAAATCACCGCGCTTGTCAGGTATGACAGGGAATAGCGGCGATTCCCGGGGGGGATTTTCGTGCTCGCCGGTTGGCAGGATTCGAGCAGTGACAGCTGATGTCTGTACGCAGTGGCGGAACATTTATTTTATTAATATGATAGTGATTATTTGCACCGACTAACAGAACAATATTGATGGTACTATTAAAAGACGCATGAAGAAGAAAAGAAGGAAAATGAAACTTGTTATTTATTTACATTCAATAACCTTTTATTTTAATTAATCAAATACAATGTTTTTAATTACGCACGCCTATGCAATTAACAAATGAATTTTACAATGCAGCCAACCCACACAGTCTGCCAATATTGATATAACAAAATCCATAAATTTATTTAACAGATATAAATTATACGTTTGATTTTGTAATTTTTATTATTTATTTTGATTTTTTTGCTATATATATCTGATAGTAAGAATTATTATTATATTATTACAAGTATTTAATCATAAAATCATCAACGTATTTTATACATTTTGATCAAAAAACGAATATTCAATGAAGTACTTGCAAGTATATATTTTTTTATTTACTTGCTGCTGTATATATTCAAAATAAAAGGCCAAATTTCGAATTTTATTTTTATTATTACATAAACGCTACACCCATATGGGTAGAAAGGGTCATTGAATATATATATTTATTGTTACCTACAATTAAAATTATATTACGTTAAACATTAATTGTTTAAATTTGAGTTATGTGAAGTTAGTTAATCACAATTAAAACACTTTTTATTCCTTGAAGTAAGGAATAAAAAGTGTTTTAATTGTGATATTACGTTAAAGTTTTCCCATCAAAACTGTACCAAAAATGCTCTACGACGTTGTTACAAGGCTACTTGATTTTTTTAATTAAAAATTGAAACGCTTGATTGTTATTAGGATTTTGGTTTTAAAAGTAATAACCTCAAATAAATCAAAATAAAGTATCATACCTTTTTAGTGTATTTGGTCTTAGAATTTCAGGCTTTATTAAAATTCAGCATAAAAAATAAGGTTTCCATAATATATATATATATATCGCTTACATCATATCTCAAAAACAAAAGACGATCCTTAACTGATAATTAATGAAATTTATGTGGAAACAAAATCACTTATTTGAAGACTTTAAATTGAAAAGTAAACATAACACAAGGCACGGCATTGTATTTAAATATCCGTATCATAAATTAGCGTTCACTGAAAAACACCCGCTTTATGCGTGTATAAAAATATACAATCATTTGCCAAAGCATATTCAAAATTGTGACACATTTTCGAGCTGGAAACAATGTCTTAGGGAGTTTTTACTAGTCTTAGAACCCTACGACTTGAATGGATTTTTCGCTCGGTGATGTGATGTATAAAATTATAATTTTTGCTGACCCTATTCCGTGTGGATGTACATATACAATATATTGTGTATTTTATGTTAACATTGGAATAAAGATTTGTTATTATATTATTATTATTATATTATTATTATTACAGTAAAATATGTCTCGTTTAAAATATAAATTGACTTGTTCTTTTTTTAAACGTTTAGTAAATGATTTTTTGCGATACTTTCAAACTTTACACTCGCACTGCACACACTAAATATATTCTGTTCTATTGGTTGTGTTTTTAAAAAATAAATATGAAAATCCTGATAATTAATAATATTGTTAAGAAATCGAGTTTAATCAAATTCTGAAATAAGTAACACAATTTCTATTTATTTATTTATAGTACAATTAATACTTTTATTAACATCACACTGTCACTATTTATTTATAACGAGATGTTGCGCACTCGTTATAGACTAATTGACAGCAGCGCCACTAGCGGAACAATCCGGAACTTTCCATGACGCCGCGTTTACCGTCGCGCGCTCTGTGGAACATTCCAGAGTGATGTTTCCAGTTTCTTCTTTTATTTTAGTTACAATATAATTTTTTTTTTCATTTTTTTAAATTAATTTCTCATCTAACAGTTGGTGAAACATATTATACACTATGTAAAGTTAATTTTTTCACTTTCGTTACAATATAAATTATTTTTTTTCCATTTCTTTTATTCTTAATTAATTTCTCATGTAACACTTGGTGAAACATATTATATACTATGTAAAGTTAATTAAAGGAAACTAGTCGGAATAAAGTTTTAATTTGTGAAACAATACCAAGTGTTTTTCCTTTAATTCACTTAATATAGTAGTGATGTGATGAATAGATTTATATAAAAAAAAATAGATAATGAAAGTTTAATTTCAAAATACCTGGAATATTTATAGAAAATATGTTTACCGTCGCGCGCTCTGTGGAACATTCCAGAATGATCTTTCCAGTTTCTTCTTTCACTTTCGTTACAATATAAATTATTTTTTCCCCATTTCTTTTATTCTTAATTAATTTCTCATCTAACACTTGATGAAACATATTATATACTATGTAAAGTAAATTAAAGGAAATTAGTTGGAATAAAGTTTTAAATTGTGAAACAATACCAAGTGTGTTTCCTTTAAATCACTTAATATAGTAGTGATGTGATGAATAGATTTATATAAAAAAAATAGATAATGAAAGTTTAATTTCAAAATACCTGGAATATTTATAGGAAATATGTTTGTGTCGACAAAAACGAGACATAGACAGGCTGAAAGACTTCCGGTCGATAGCCGATTCATCTACAGAATATAATTCTAATTTTTGTATATTATTGTACATACATATACACATTTGAATAAAGATGGTTAGTTAGTTATTAAATTAATAATTAAATTTAATAATGTGTATATGACACATTCGAATAAAGATGGTTAGTTAGTTAGTTAGGTTTGTGTTTCGAGTCATATACTTCACAGGAACGATAAACTTAACAATCGATTATTTCGTATTCGATTATTGAAATAATAATAATAATAATAATTATTATTTCCTCAACAGACATAGTCTAATTACAAAGGAAATTTTGGTAAATTAATATAAGAAGTTACAAATATACACAGTAAAAACAATAGGATGAAAATACATTCCGTAATTAACTTAAGACTAATACAGAGACATTTATAGATAGCCCACAGTTGTAGGTAACTACACCATTTTTATTTATTTATTTCTAACTTGCCTTATTTGTAGACATGTGTATATTTATATTTATTTATATTATATTTAGTATAATAGGTCTATGATTATATTGCTATGTATTATGTAAAATGGATATTTTCCGTCAATAAAGTTATTATTATTATTATTATTATTATTATTATTAGATATAATCAACGATATAATCACTATAACATATTGCAAATTATTACGTTGATACTTTCTGAAGATTTCTAAAAAGGTTTTACTTTTATTATCCTATTTCGGTGTTTGTTTTCATTTATCCTCAAATTGTGATGCTCATTTGAAACAATAAATTAATAAATTAACACAGTGCGAATTAATAACATTTAATGGCTTTCACCTTAAGTGTGTAATTTATGTAATGATTTTAAACGGTTGGTAATTTTATTATGTTTACACCACCGCCATGCCAGAGTTTTGATTAATTGATTATTATTGTAAATTGATATAATTGTTTAATTATTTTGATTAAGACACAAGACTGGTATGCAGTAATGGTTCCACTGAGTTGCATTCCAGTGCTAATGGTTTGTGGTTGACCTTTTCTTAAATCGCATTGGATACGAAATACAAAAAAAACGAATATATTTTTATGAAATTCTGGATTAATTTTATATTTTAATTGTGTTTGATATTTTAGGAGTCTTCATAATTGCTGATTATAAGTTCCTACCTATGAGGAATTGATTGTGAAGAGACTATACCTTTTTTTGTTTTGGTTTTGGACACAGATAAATTAAAACATTAATAAAAAATAAAATAATATCAGCCATTATGGATTTTCAACCTGTACAACCATGGGCGTAGCCACGGTAGAGCAGTTGCCCCATCCTGGCTGGATTTGGACTGCATGATCCAATGCCTACTAAAGATACAAAACGGAGTGGGGGAATCCGAAATCTCTGCTTGCGGCTTCAGTGCGCGATGGTGTGGCGAGAAAGAGGCAAGTGATTTTTGAGTGAAATGTCAATGATGTGTTGGCGACTTTGAACCACGTCGCCACCACATCATTGTCATTTCACATCCATACCACTTTGAAATCACTTGCCTCTTTCTCATGACGCCACTACCACACCACTTAGGTGCACGCTTAGCCTTTCTACCTACGCGGAATTGACAGTGAAGATACTTTTATTGTTATAATCTTCCAGAGGTATAGATAGTAATAACTTTCTACCTGCGAGGAATTGACAGTGAAAAAATTATTGTTAAAATCTTCTAGGGGTACAGATAATAGAAGTCAAAATGAATTAGAAGCAAACTATCTGGTATAGAACAAAAAATGATTAGATCTACTACAGAAGAAACCCAAAATCTCCTTCTAGAGCCTCATTTGTAGTGCACGTAGGTAAACCTTATAATTTAATAATTAGACGAACTGATAGCGAAAACCATTGGTCTAATTTTGGTTTTACTGAGTTTCTGGACTAGGTCCAATGATAGGGATTGAATTTGATAAATGTGGTTGTGATTTTGCGTGAATTTTATAGGTGTAATTTTTTGTTGTTGATAACTGACTTTCAACCTCTACTACTTTAATATCTTACAGAAATGGAGATAATTGGGAGAATCATTGTATAGTTTGAAAATCCATTATGACACAACGACTTCTTTATACATGCCGTGAATAACTAGCCAGTGATGTCAGATTCGAGTCCACGGCCGTCATTCTACGTTCCTCAAATCTACTCTCAAGTCTGATGGGTCGGTTTCTCTCGATATCCCATTGGGCTAGTTTCTTCTCATCAAAAAGAGGTAAAAGCCAACAAAAAAAGTCATCGCTTCAATGATTTCGACAGTTATGTTTTGCGGTACTCATTATTTACCCTAGAGGGGAAAAGAACAAAATGAAGGTGTTCTAGAAGACCTTCTTTCTTTCTTAATCTTATCCTTTCATTATGACTTTTTGATTTATTAACCATGCCTCTAGAAGATCTACACAATAAAAGGATGTATAATCTCTAAATAACTGATAGAATCTTTATTACTTTTTCTTCTTCATCATTTTAACATCTAATGATGAAGAAGAAAAAGTAATGTCTCATATTAAAAAAAATGTTTCCTCGTCAGCACAGTAACTTACCTTCGTATTTGAAGGGCTTGTGACTAATTAGCGTTGATTGTGGGACTTTTAAAGGTTTTTGATAGGGTATAAGTATGAGTTGTTATAGGTCATTGGGCGCCATCAAATTAATTCTCAATTTGTGTAGGTAGCCGTTTATTCCAATCGTTTCCTTTACATTCACCTGACCAAAAATCCGTTACAATAATATACATCAACTTGAATTGCACAAATCCACACAATGCGAAAAACCGATGAATAATCAATGCAGAGATAATGGATGCGTTCAGCAGACACCCCAGTGTCACTAACCGATCGTGTTGATAAATATAAACATTGGTAAATTACCTGAACATATAAATTGTGTTACATTCTGCTGTTAGTTGCTACTAACTGAAGAAAATAGCTGAATGCATCGTTCGGTTGCACCGGTGGCGTCTGCTGAACGCAACCAATGAGGAGATCTGAATTTTATTGAAAACGTTGTTGTAATTTTCTCACTTCGAGATCTAAAGCCCGACTCTACTAAACTATCATATTTGCTCAAATACCTGCATACGCGCACTTGTTAGATTTATAAGTAATCAGAATGTGATAGTAATACATTAAGAATGTAATAATCTGTATGCAAATCGAGAAGTATTTAAAGCCAAAAACGATTTATAACTCATTTTAAATTTTTATTTAAAGCTTTAACCAAATTTAATCCTTGTGATTAGATCTACTACATAAGAAACCCAAAACCTCCTTCTAGAGCCTCATTTATAGTGCACGTAGGTATACCTTATATTATAATTTAATAATTTATTCAAAGCTTTAACCAAATTCAATCCTTGTGATTAGATCTACTACAGAAGAAACCCAAAACCTCCTTCTAGAGCCTCATTTATAGTGCACGTAGGTATACCTTATATTATAATTTAATAATTAGGCGAACTGATAGCGAAAACCATTGGACTAATTTGGGTTTTACTGAGTTTCTGGACTAGGTCCAATTATAGGGATTGAATTTGATAAATGTGGTTGTGATTTTGCGTGATTTTTATAGATGTAATTTTTTGTTGTTGTTGATAATTTTAGTATAAATTTGTTTGTTTTTTTGTAGAATGATCTTACCTGTAAAAGCATACCGCCCGAAGAAGTAGTTTTTGGTAACTCGGAAGTTCCGGGCAATGAAGAAGAAGAGCCCCTCCCCGGTATCCTGGGACTACCCCTGTTATCTCCAGCCTTGTCGTCGTCGTCGGGCTGGTTCAAGAGACCCTTCAAAATGGTATTCTTATTCCTATTCTCACTATCACCACTGTCCGAAGTGTTAGGGGGCTTAGTCAGTAAATTCCTTAACCTAGCGGAATCGGCCATCATGGTGCTGGCCTCTTCTAAAACGTTAACTTTGGTATCTGGCTTCTGCTCGACGCCTCCGCTGCCGTCCATCACGAACCCCCCGGACCCGCTGGACTGTTGCTCGCCCATGGGGCTGTAGGAGCCGTAGGCGCTGCTGTAAGGGGTGGGCGGGTTGTTGGGCACCGTCGGACTGGGCTGGTGGGCGTAGGGTCCGAGCGGGCTCTGGGCGACGGTCGTCGCCGCGGGGCTGTAGGCCGGCGCGGAGGGCGGTCGTGGGGTCGGCGTCGACGCCGGCGTCACCGTGACGCTCTGCCTGGAGTCGGGACGCGTCTCGGGCCAGTTCGTAGACTCCAGGGATTCCCACGTGGTCGTTGGGAATATGTCTTGGAAGCTGAACTGCATCGAGTCGCTGTCCAGGGTGAAGGCATTGTACGTGGTCGAGTTGGCGTTGAGGAGGTTGTTGGAGGAGGACGTCGTCGAGCTGTCGCTGCCGGAGCTGGCGGGAGCGCCGCCGTTCCGCGTGCCGTTCACCACGCTCGTCATCAGGGGTCCGCCGACGCTGTTGTTGCCGCTCAAACCGCCTCCCGGATCTGTCGGACCCGTACAGTCGTTTTCACTGTAACAACATTTCATTCAATTAATATCAAACAAGATTATCATCGAAACTTGGACGTTATTAGTACTGAGTAATTTTTTAATTAAAATATTATACACTAAAAACTTTCGTTAACTATTTTTGATCATGCTAAAGGAAAACTTGTACATATTTTGAGTCATGATCAAAAATAGTTAACGAAAGTTTTTAGTGTATAATATTTTAATTAAAAAATTACTCAGTACTAATTCCAATATATACCAACAAATTTTAGTGTGCGCCTCCACACTGAGACTTTTTTTTTCAAAAATATTTATTTAAAGGAAAACAACACTTGTTTAATTGTTTATTCATAATTATAACTAATAGCAAGGTCAAGTGAATACAACAGAATCAAATTTATTCCTATAAATTTTAAAATATTCATAATATATATACTTTAAAAATAGGAAAATAGCGATTTGTTTATAAACAATATTTCCCAAACGGCGCACTTTTTTTGCAATCTTCTTTCAGAAATAGTTTAAACAATGTTTCTAGAAGTAATATAAACAATCAGAAATGCGTGCCCTTTAATAGTTTGTCTATAAACAAATCCGTTGCTGAGTCGTATTTCCAACACCTGAAGGCGATTTTCAAAGTGTCAAATTTCCCAAACGGCGCACGTTTTTTGCAATTTTCTTTCAGAAATAGTTTAAACAATGTTTCTAGAAGTAATATAAACAATCATAAATGCGTGCCATTTAATAGTTTGTCAATAAATAAATGCATTGCTGGGTCGTATCTGGAACGCCGGACAACATTTTAAAAATAACAATTTGAAAAGTAATTTGTTTTTAATTTAGGTATATTTAAATACATTTTGCTTTATATGAACAAAAACATAATTTTCATCTAAATGTTTTAAATTTGTACAAATTAAATGGTCTTGTTGTTCGCATACTTTACATGTATTAGCAATGTCGTTGGGATTGTTTTTACTTATACCGCAATATAAACAAGCGGTCTTGATATTATCAGACTCATTTATAATTAAGTATAGAATATATTTTCTAAAATTAATTGGATTAAATTTTTGCATTGGTGAATTATTTATTAAATTCAGGGCGTAATATAAGATATATATTCCACAATTCCAAAAATCGGTAGCTTGCTGTTGAGGAAATTCATCTGGTATACTTAAGGATAGATTTGCATTCATAATTTTTTTAAAATATTTTTGTACTTTTGTAATATATTTTTCTGCGCGTTTTTGTAAGTTTTGTGGATCATAAAAATAGACTATATTTTCATTTAAAATTATATACATCAGCATAAAATGATTGTTATCCAAAATTGGGAAAAATATATTGTTAAATAAATTATCAACATATGATACAGAACCATTATTAATTATATGCTCAACACGATAAATTGGGATGCATGAAAATGATTTTTTTAGCATTTGCTTTTACAATTAAAGAAGGAAGAAACAATTATACTGCACGAATTGATTGTTTGTATTACATATAAGAACATCGTTCGTAAATTAGTTTAATTTTTTTTATTTATGGAGTTACGTGAAGATCAAATTAAATTGATAAATAAAGCAATAATAACATTTCTTCACAATGTGTGAAGACTAACTATGTACGGGTACGCATTTCTGATTGTTTATATTACTTCTAGAAACATTGTTTAAACTACTTCTGAAAGAAAATTGCGAAAAAAGTGCGTCGTTTGGGAAATTTGACACTTTGAAAATCGCCTTCAGGTGTTGGAAATACGACTCAGCAATGGATTTGTTTATAAACAAACTATTAAAGGGCACGCATTTCTGATTGTTTATATTACTTCTAGAAACATTATTTAAAATAATTTCTGAAAGAAAATTGGAAAAAAAGTGCGCCGTTTGGGTAATATTGTTTATAAAAAATCGCTATTTTCCAATTTTTAAAGTATATGTATTATGAAAATTTTAGAATTTATAGGAATAAATTTGATACTGTTGCATTCACTTGACCTTGCTATTAGTTATAATTTTGAATAAACAATTAAACAAGTGTTGGTTTCCTTTAAATAAATATTTTTGAAAAAAAAGTCTCAGTGTGGAGGCGCCGGGTCATTGCTGGATTCATAGCCAGCTTCACACACATAAAATTTTATCCACCATAAAGTTTGTAGATACTACACAGACCACTACGGAAAGTAGGAAACATAAAAACTAACATTGTTTAAAAATTTAAGTGCTCTGTCCACACATCTCGCAAAAAAATTCCAACCAATATTATGTTTCTCGAAAACTAGCGGACAGACTGCAACGAAATTACACAGGAATTAAGGGCTCATTATTCTTGAATTCAGTGCCCTATTCTCGATTTTAGTGCTCGACTTCCATTTTTTTTTTAGAAAAATATTATAGGGTTAAACATTTGTTTCCAAGATGGTGGTGGAACACTTAAATCGGAAGTAAGGCACTAAAATATCATTTCATCAGTCCTTCATTTCGGTAGAAATTTTAATGCATTTTGCTCACATGGCTAAAAAAATCTTATAGTTAAGATAGAAATGTTGGGGTTTTCACCCTTAAAAGAATGGAACACTAAAAAGGGGAATAGGGCACTAAGATTGCCTTTAAGTAGCACTTAATTCTTATATAGCTTTCAGTGCATTCTGTCCATTTGGCCTTACTTTTTTAACAGATCGAACTATCATCAAATATCAAAATAAATTATAAAAATCAACCCTTAAAGCACAGTTACAAATTTAATAGCTACAAAGTACTTCAAATTTAGTAGACATAGTGCTGTAAGAAATCCCTATAATTCGGCGATATAATTAACTTTTTTAATCCTTATACCTTTTATAAGGATTCGAGATGAAGAATTAAAAAAATTATACAAGGTGTACAGAAAATGAGTGAAAACCTTCAGGTAACTCAATTCATTAATTAATTTTTAATAGAAAATCCAAATAAAAAAAATGTTGTATGGTTCTTCATTGAGGCTCACGAGGTCTTCGGAATTTTAAATATGTGACTATAAATTAGTATTGTTTTTTTAAATATTTTGTAAAAAATCAATAGCATTAACAATCAATTAGACACGTGTATAATTCCATTGGTGTAAATGATTAATAAATCGGATATTTTTACAATTTTATAACTTCATCAGAAGCATTCTTTTAATGAAAATAGATCTGGCAACGACGCACGCTCGTTTGTAAAAGAAAAGGTGTATGCAACACCTCCAGCGGATGATGTAGCAGTTATAAACAGGATAAATGCACACTTGTTTGATCCAGCGTTGCCAAATGTATAGTTCTTTTAAGTGGCCCGTGAGGCTTAAGGAAGGACCGTGTGACTTATTTTCGTTAATATTTTTATCTACAAATTAGTCAAAGAGTCACGCTACCTAAAGCTTTTCACTCATTTTCTGTACACCTTGTATATATTACAACCCTGTAGGCCGGTGTGTAATGTGTCTACTAAATTTGAAGTATTTGAAATCAGGGGTCGGATAATTTTTTTAATTAAATAAATAAAATATGTGAAATCGCTCAACACTTATTCCAAATTTATTTTTTTGTTCTAAAGAAAACACTTCTTTCTTTAAACTTTAAACCACTTTTATTTTACTTTAGTGACTAGTTTCAATTACACGGTAATTTTCAAATCAGATTAAAACATCATACAAATTAAAACATATAAATCCAACCTTTGCAAATCATTTATTAGAATCAAACCACAATTTCGGCAAGGAGTTTTTTGATAATTTCCGATAATGCATCTCACCAAAACTGATTTACTCGAAGCTGCTGAAATCCATGAAGCAAAAATTAACCAGGGAATTTCCAAAATAGTTGACAGTTTAACAATTGTCACATTACATTACACAGAGGCACCATGGTTATTTATTTTATAACTATTTTTTTAATTATCAATATTTTTTAAATAATTTTGATTTATTATTATAAAGATATAACTTTGAAAAATCACGAACTCATTTAAAACAAAACATGATTTTATAACTATTTTTTAATTATTAATATTTTTTAAATAATTTTGATTTATTGTTATAAAGATATAACTTTGAAAAATCACGAATTCATTTAAAACAAAAAATGATTATGCAACAGTAAAATCCAATTGAAATTAAGTAACTTCAAAGGCTTTAATCTCAATCATTAAAAATGTTTGAAACACATTACAAAATATGAAAATCGAGCACTTACATAAAACCTGATACAAGTTCTGTGACGATAGTGAAATTAACCGGCTAATCAATTAAAACGAGCGTGCATCGTGCGCGGACTTCTTCGATTATAATCGGTGTAATGGCTGTGTGCAGCAACACACGCCGACGGTGACACAATTGTTATACAATAGGCTTCTCAATCGGGTGACAAATGCAAATGCTGACGCATGGACAAAAAAAATATGTATCTATATGGAATAAAATAACAAACAGAGTTACGTACGCGGATATATAGGACGGTGGATCCGAACACATTTGGTAACAAATGAAAACAATCGCGAAAAGTGCTAGCTGTGGCACTTTTAATAGAATCAGTTGTCAGGCAGATGCAGTCATTGATGATGTGTGTGTCATACGTTGAGATTTTTATTATTTTTGTAATAATTGAAAACATTATTCTTTTTACTTGGTTACAGTTATTAAAATTAAATTAAATTTTTGCATTATTTTTATTTAATTTTTTTCTGCATAATTGTTGCTGACATTCGTTGATATAGCGTCTAATTTCCTCTTATAAAGCGTGGGTGGTTGTGGGTTTGTTGACATAGACCTTTGTCTTAAAATATCCCCATAAGAAAAAAAATTAATGGTGTCAAATCACACGATCCAGGGTGCCAATTCTGATCACAGAAACGAGAGAGTACACGACAACCATATCTCATGCATGCAGTAATTGAATTGTAACACTGGCTTATATGGTACATGTGTGTGTTTTATTACACCTTTTTGTGTTCTGGGCCATTATTCCTGAAATTTATCACATGTTTCGGTCGTACGCAACTGTTGAAATCACATGGAAATCCTTATCTAAAGACAGATTTCGTACGACCGAAACGTACGACCAATTTCACGAATAAGATCTCATCTCGAGGGTCTAATCACAGCACTGATGCAACGATTCACCGAAATATACAGATAGTTATTCACGGAGCGCGAGAAATATTTCACCGGTCGTTTGGTTCCATTAAAAACACATGAAATAATTCGTCTGGTGTTTGACTGGTAAATCAATTCACAATTCACAGTGAAACAAACCAAGTGTTTTAATTTCAATTAAATCATCCTGAATTAATTCAAAAATGTTTCACCATGGGTTAAGTGAGAAATTAATTAAACATACAATTCACTTCATATCTCTTTGATGAGTCATTCGGGGCTATTCCGTACAGATGTGTTAAGTTTAACGTTTCCGTTATTAAATAAATTCACATTCTTTGCATATATATCTATTATAAAACCTGCTTAAACTGTGATGATAAAAAAAAACACATACACGTTTAACTTAACATTTCCTTTACAGAATAGCCCCGAAAATTACGACTAGGGCTGCTTAACAACAATATAACAATAAAGCAGGGAAAGATCAATTAAAAATAATCAAACCAAGGGAAGGACAGCCGGACAGTTTTTTTATATATAAAAAAACACGAATATTAATTTCAACAGGTCATTGGACAATTTTAAAACACAAACGCGGAAACAATCAACCTTGATTAGTACAGCAAATAAAGTGAGAATATCTTTCGAGATAATAGGATTTAAAAAAAATGTCAATATTTGGTCGTAATGTAAGTAAAATTGAATTAAATTTATGTAAATAATAATTTTATATACAGAGTTTTTCAATTGCATTTCATCACTGATCAAATGGATTTCACTATGTCTCAAATATATTTCCCGTTGTCAGATATATGTCATTTATTTATTTTTTTTATTTACTATGGTTTATTGAAATATTAATATTAGTAATAAAGAAAGATAATTTAATAAGCTGAGAAATAAATTTGCCATATATTGCACAAAATGTTAATTAAAAGGAAAAATATTTGGTATAGGGCAAATACCTGTCTGGTCGATAGCCCAGACAGACTAACACTTACATGTATTGTAATTATTTATATTTATAGTCTGAATAAAGATATATATACAGGGTGGGCCGCGAATAACTGCCAAACAAGTGAAAATCCAACTTGTTTGGAAATATTTCTTTCAGTATGTAGTCCATTGTATAACCAATACAACTGACAAAACCGCATTTCAAAATATTCATTAAAAAAAAAAAATCCCAAAGTTGGCCCATTAGGTCCAGAACGCCCGCTTAACATGAAAATCTATTGACATACAGGGAAATAAATTTGAAGAATGAGAAATATAATTAATATATATTTGACATATTTTTTTTTATTCATTGACCCTTTTACTTATCGGTGTAGGGATATGATAACTAGTGAACTATACACTTAATTAAATGTGAGTTTCGTAAAGATTTGAAAGAAATATGAAAACACTTTGTACACTTTTCTTCACTTATTTATTTATTAACAGATGTACATTTGTATTGTTTGTAAAACATTGATAATGATCACATGGTGATCGAAATGTACATCTGTTAATAAATAAATAAGTGAAGAAAAGTGTACAAAGTGTTTTCATAGTGAACTATAATTGAAACACCCTGTATTATAAATAAATTCTCTGAATATCTATGAAATATGTTACAGTACAACCACTAAAAACTAAAATTATATATAATTCGAGATAGGACTACTATCTACTCCTAATTATATATAATTTCATATTAAATGGAATAACCAAGTTGTGTATCGAGAGAGTAGAAAAAGTAAGATAGCGCTAGAAAAAAAAAACCGTGTTAAGAAAACTGAACTAATTCCAAGATGTAAGTGTATTGGATTACGATACGCGAAGCTGTGTCTGTCTACAATAGATTATGTCATCGTTGTCCTTGCGATGTACACAAAAAAAATCCAGACGTATTGTATTACCGGCGCAGAAAATAAAGACTGAAAGTTTCGCGCCCGTATTCAGCGAAGACTCCTTTTTTAAAAGCGTCCTTTTTAAAATTAATATTTTTGTTGTTGTTGTAGACGCAGAATTTGAGGACTTTCAGGATCCTGCTCGTCGCTGTCCAGCGGATCATCCTTGAGTGCCATAGTGTGCCAATTATCCATTTCGAATTTGAAGGATATTAAAGAAATTTTATGAATAAATAGTATTGGTTTTCAATCGTTTACTCGTCTCATTTACGAAAAAACTAATTTCTTTGAATAATTCAATTTTTTCTTCTTAATTCCTTCTCCCACCCTAACCTCATCACAATTTTTACACTAGCACCATCCTCTCGCATCTATTCGTCTACCCTTCCATTCCATTCCTTTCGTACCTCCTTACGTTCCCTTCCTAAATGTGTCCGCGTATCCCTTCCTTCTCTACACAGCATACACCTACCATACTCTTCTCCCATTCATACCTTATTTCTTCTTAATATCCTTAGGTTATAGTGTAGACTTCGTACTGTCTCGCAAGAATAAAGTATTAACATTACAAAATTGTACCGACTGTCTTCCTTAATAACCTTCCGTTAATTAATCCCATTCAATTGCCGATTTGGTCAAATTCTGAGGTTATTCCTAGAAATTCTTGAAAACTTATTGCTAGATTTGGAGGTGTCACGTCTTATTAGAACCATAATTTAATATGAGGGATATCTGCGTCTTGTGTAATAGCAATTACATTATTTGTTGGATGATAGCTAGAAATAATAATGAAACTTCGAAATAACTGAAAACTATTTACTCAATCTTTTGGCAGCATGATCCCCCATTTTTAACAATATTTTAGTATAATATGAAGATATTTGTCATTTTTGGAATTTCGCTGAAATTTCCTTTTTTTTCATACATTCCTATTCAATTGCCAATGTGGTCATAATCTGTGGTTATACCTAGAAATTCTTGAACAGTTCGGAGGTGTCCCATTTTATTAGAAGCATATTTCAATATGAGGGATGGATTTGCGTCTTCTGGGTTAGCAATTAAATTGTTTGTTGGATGATAGTTACAAATAATATTGAAATTTCTGAAATAAACAAATTTGTTGAGGAAATGTAAGTTAGGTGGTAAAGTACTTACGCGATGATCGTATGTGTGGCCATGACGAAATCTGTGTCGGTGGACGAATTGGGATTGGGCTTGAACAACTTAGATTTGGTTTGCACTTGCACGTATTTGTCTTGGCCTAACCGCAGCCGGTAAATGCTGCTAGTGGCCTGTCCCGCACTTAAAGCGTCTTTGAGATGCTGCGTGAGTTTGTGCACTTCGTGCGGCACACACAAGTCCTGCAGTTTACTGTCCGTGAGGTTCTTATTGAGGAACTGGGAGTACTGCACCGAAATGCCTGACACGTCGACGCCGATGATCTTCCCCGAGGTGTCCAGCTTGGTGGTGAACTGCTCGATGGCCGACGAGTTGATCACTTTGTCCCTGTAGGTGATCCGGCTGGCCACGCACAACAAACACGGCCCGCTGTCCGCTGAGGCCGTCTCTTCGTCGGAACTCTGTCGCAGCTGTGTGCTGGAGATGTGCATCACCTCGTACTGGCTCACCCGCTGCTGCTTCTCCTCCATGGACTCATCCTGATCGTCGCACTTGACCAGGAGCCGGCAACTGAACGACCGAGACTTGTTCGTCGGCTCGCTGGTCCACCCTATTGACATCGGCCGCAGGTTCGAGCTGAACCTCGTGTGATCCCCATGGTGGATGAAGTTGTAGATGCTCTTACCGAGCACCTCATCCCTCGTGTACTTGATGTACGTGGACACGTTCTCCGTCACGTGCTCGACCTTCCCCTCGGCGTTCACCACGAACAGAAAGCCCTCGAGCGCTTCCAGCAGGAGCGGGCCGTAGATCTCGTTGGTCAGTATCGTTGGCCTCGACGAGGAGACCTCACCCTGCTGGACGGGATCGCTGCTCTGGGTGGCGCTCTCGCGCTGCTTTATGTTCCTTATTTGGTTGACGGTCTCTTGTAGAATGGCGCATTTGTCCGGTTTCACCGATATCGAGCTCATGTCCGCGAAATTTGCGGAAATCAGCTCGGCCAACTCCTCTATGTAGATATTCTCTTGTTCTCTTCTCCTTTTTTCATTCTGACATTTATTACTGAAACAAAATAAATCAATTAACTTTACATACAAAAACAAACAAAAAATAACATAATCATTTGCAACCATTTCGAGCCACCTGAATTTCTTCCTGAAACTAATTATTATCTAGAACATCATGGTAGGTTTAACAGTGGTCCGTCGATTGGCTGTTTTAGATGCGTTGGATCAAAATTACTAGGTAAAATTTAGAAGAATTTCCTGCTTAGCATTCGATTCTTAAAAAAATCCAGCTACATTTTTATATATATATATATATATTCAATGACCCCTTTCTACCCACATGGGTGTAGGGTACAGCTACATTTTTACCAAAAATAATCATTACGATATAGAATGATTATTTTTGTCGCTAGGAAAATATCATAAAACTAGATACATTTTTGGTTTAATTTTTGGAAACTCATTTTACGATCAACTGACGGAAAACGAATTACTCAATCTTGTTCAAATTCTCACAACTTATGCTCCCATCTTTAACTATATTTTGTTATAAAATTGAGCCATTTTGGTGATTTTTGGATTTTCATATTTCGAAAAATCATAATTTTTTTCCTCATTTTTAGCTACAGTTTCGTATAAAATGAAGCCATTTGATGTTTTCTTCGGGTTTTTGTCAAAATTTCACTCGTTTCCATTACATTTCAAATTTCGGTAAAAATATCTCTCCTAAAAAATCTAGAAAGACTCTTGATGGTTGTAGAAAGAACATGGACTAATATCGAAAGCTCGCATTCGATTAATATAGCTAAATTTTCACCAAAGATCATTTTTCTAAGTTGACCGAGGTCTGCAGAAAATCAAATTTTAACAAAATTTTCGGTCTCTTTTATTTTTTTTTTCAGCTGCTTTACGTAGACCCACTTTACGTGCGAATTGTCATAAAAATAATTACTCAATCTTTTTTAGATTCTCATAACTTATATACATTTTGCTACATTTTGGTATAAAATGAAGCTATTTTTTTTATATATACAAATATCTTTATTCAAGGAACTTTTACATTATATTAAGTACAGTATTGTATAGTATATATTTTTTTAATCTTTTTTCCTTTCTACTGTTAGGTGTACGTTATACAATTTGAGGTTGTCCTTTCATAGGCTATCGACCCGAGGTCTTTCTGCCACTTTTTTTTATTTTAGCCGAAATTTCACCTTTTCCATACGTTCCCTTTACGGTATTTTAAAATTTCGGTTAAAAATTGTATCTCCCCCCAAAAATCTGGAAGACCCCTGATAATTGCAGAAAGAACATGGATTAATGTCAAAAGCTCGATTAATCCAGCTACATTTACTATAAAATATAATTTTTTAAGTTGACTAAAATCTCCAAAAAAAATATTACAAAATTATGCGAAATTTTCAGCTACTTTACGATGGCCCATTTTGCGTGTGAACTGACGGAAAACTTGTTCAAATTCTCACAACTTATGAATAGGGGCATAAGCTATTATAAAATATATTTTTTTAAGTTGACCAAAGTCTCCAAAAAAATTACAAAATTTAGCGAAATTATCAGCTATCACGATGGATCACTTTGCGTGTGAACTGGCGGAAAACTAATTACTCAGTCTTGTTCAAATTCTCACAAATTATGAATGAATAAGCTATATTTTAATATGAAGCCATTTTGGATTTCCCTTATAATATTTCAAATGATGAAAAAATGTCTCACAATCAAATTAAAAAAAAAATACGTAACCCTTGATGATTGTAGAATGAATTTGGACTATTTAATTTTCCGAAAAATCAAATTTCAAGCATTTAAGAGCTTAAATGAATTAGAGTTTTGTGGAAATGGTTTAGTGGATTGGCCGTTTTAAACGCATCTGCGGTTGGACCAAAATTAGGACAAATTAGAAAGAAAGCTTTCATTCGATTCTTAAAGAATCCGGCTAAAGTTTTCCCGAAGATGATTTTATTAAGTCGATCGTATCGATTTTAGGCCGCCATCATTGCAAAATTTAGCAAAATCTCCGGCTCCTTTACGAAGGTTCGTTTTTCCAGTGAACTGAAGGTAAAACTAATTACTCAATTTTGTACAAATACTCCCATTTTATGCCTCCAACTCTTGGACAACTTAGAAAGACAATCTTTCATTCGATTCTTAAAGAATCCGACTAAAGTTTTCCCAAAGATAATCGATTTTAGGCCGCCAGAAAATCATTGCAAAATTTAGTAAAATCTCCGGCTACTTTACGAAGGTTCGTTTTTCCACTGAACTGAAGGTAAAACTAATTACTTAATCTTGTACAAATTCTTCCATTTTATGCCTCCATTATTTAGCTACATTTTGGTATAAAATTGAGCCAATTGGAAATGTTGGGATTTTCGCCGAAATTTCACTTTTTCCCCTAAAGATATTTTCAAAATTCAGTGAAAAATTGTTTGTTCCCAAAAAATTTGGAAGATCCTAGATGGTTATAGAAAAATATAATTATTTAGTTTTCCAAAAATTATTATTTTCAAATATTTCTGACTAATTTTACGTAGCTCACCTACAAATTTTCTGATATAGCAAATGGGTCCCAAGAAACCGGTTTAACCCGTGGTTTTTATAGCTCTTTAAAACTTGCAAGAAATTTTCTGATACATAGCTCACCTAAATTAAAACCGGATCTTATGGGAAAGGTTTAGTGGTGGTTCACCGATTGGGCGTTTCGAATCCATCTGCAGTTGGAGTAATATTACGAAATTCATAGACAACTTAAAAGGCCTAGCTTCTTAACATTCAATTCTAATTACATTTCCCCTAATTTTTCAATTATTTTCTGGCGATCTCGGTTGTCTTAGTAAAATAAGGTAATTTTACCAAGACAACCGAGATCGCCAGAAAATAAGGAAATTTTACCAAGACAAGCGAGATCGCCAGAAAATAATTGAAAAGTTAGGGGAAATGTAATTAGAATTGAATGTTAAGAAGCTAGGCCTTTTAAGTTGTTTATTTTCTGGCGATCTCGGTTGTCTTGGTAAAATTACCTTATTTTACTAAGACAACCGAGACCGCCAGAAAATAATTGAAAAATTTAGTAAAATTTACGCCAAATGTACAAATCGTAACGATGCCACTTGAAATTAGGCAAAAGATGGCGCTTGCGTCGTCTTTAATTTATTATGATTAAATGTACAAAAACTCACTTTGAAAGCGAACTGAGGGAAAACTAATCACTCAATTTTGTTCAAATTCTCTCAACTCAAGACCCCATTCTTTAGCTACATTTCGTGATAAAATGAAGGCATTTGATGATTTTTGGATTTTCATCGAAATTCCACATTTTCTATTGAAAAAGAGCACGTTGTGCTTGAAATGTACATCTATATGTACATTTTTTTGTATTTTTATCACTACTGATAAAAATAAAAAAGTGAAGAAAGGAATATAATGAAATATAATGTAGTAATACATTATATTTTCTCATAGGATTTCAAATTTCGGTGATTTTTTTTCTCCCTATAAAATATCAGAAAAAATCAGATGATAATAGAAAAAACATGACTATTTTGTTTCTCGGAACATAATTATTTCAAAAATCAAATTACGGCAAAAATCACCAAATCAAAACAAAATGTTGAAATCAAACTAAAACTTTACATAATCGATTTCTTATGCTTTTGCTCTAAAATAATTAGGGGAGAAGGAAACTGCAAAAGTGTGATTTTACATGGTAATTGCTATTATGGATTTATGTATATTGTCTTGTAATTGGGATGTATATTTCCTGTTGGGCAATAAAGACTTATTATTATTATTACCGAGCGGTCGAAACAGCACCAGGTATATTTATGAATTTACAGAAACACATTTAAAAATTAACTGTATAATTCATAATTGGTGCACAATTCACAAATTGGCTTTCGACCAAAGATCTTTCAGCCTTTGCTCGGTACTTGTCGTTTTTTTTTTCTTATTTATAGAATATAGTATTTTATCTTAAATATCTACCTATATTTGAATATTAAAAATAGGGAGGAGTGTATTAGGAATAATACACATAGTAAAAAAATAATAAAATTCATTAAAATAATAACTAACACTAGTGTGCGAATTAATTTTAATAGAGGTGAAATATTTTATTATTAATAAAAGGACACAAATAAATAATTACATATTGTTTAATCTTAATTTAAATCTTCGTAAATAGGAAATTTTACACTGGATATTTTCAAAGCGACAAAGTGACCAACTACAAAAAAATACAAGAAAATGTATTATCCACATTAATTCACATACAGAGAGCTTTTTTTATCAGTATACATTTCCCCTATGTATACCTGCAAAATACGCGAGTCAAATGCATTAGTGTATGTGTGTTTAGTTGCCTATAACACGCAACTGAAAACACATATGCCAAATAGGCAACTAAACATACACACATTAATCGGTTCAATGCATTTGACTCGCGTTTTTTGCAGGTATACACTTTCCCTAATGTATACTAATAAAAAAAACTCTCTGTATATATATATATATATATATATATATATATATATATATATATATATATATATATAACAATCTTTATTAACAATTAAGTTTACAATAACGTAACAAACTTTGATTATGTATATCACACAAAAATTAATTAATTTAATTTATTAACGGAATCTCCTTTTTACAAAAATATTACAAACAGTGTTACAGATTAAAGAACAATAGATCTTACAGGTCGCAGTTCACATGAGGCTAATTTACGTCTCACTAGCTCCGTATAACCTATATACAGATTAAAGATACAAGTATATAAGAAAAAAAAATTATTTAGTAGAAAAATACTGAGTCATATCGGTGTTAAATGGCCATCAACCAGAGGTTTTTTTTGCCTGCATATATTATATTTTGTTAAATATATTTACTAACCCCATTACGAAAAATAAATTCAATCCATATCGAGCCTCGAGCGCGTATAAAAACGCAATTAATTACTCACAGAAAACTCGAAGAATAAAACTAGCACTAGTTCACACCACCTTCGAAACGCGACTAAATTACATACACACGGGTGAATTACAAAACGCGTTTCAGCAACAAACTCGGCTCCGAAGAATGCTTGCTCATGAATTTCAATTTCAACATTACATTGGTTCCGAGCCCAAGAACACACCGTCGATATCAAGTTGCAAGTGTTCGCATGACCGCCGAGAAAAAAAAATGAACGAAAACAACAGAGTCGGTACGCGAAAAATAAAATACCGCACTGTAAATATCGGAATTGATAAGACTGGATAACAGCCGATGAAGATAATAAAAATAGAAGAGAGTTTGTTTACGAAATTAATAAGGATACAATGGAAACAAGAACAATTTTAAGGGTTTTATGAAAAAATGAGGTAAGAGATAAAACTTTTTTTAATATCTACAAATATTTATAAATAGAAAACAATATTCATTCGCTTGGTCACAGTTATTTAAATATATTAAATAAAAATGATTTGAAAATAATTAATAAATTTTTTATTTAATTAATTTGATTCAATTCTTTTCGTTTAATTTTGTTCGGTTTTGATTTAAATTGAATTAATTTGGTTTAATTTAATTTCAATTGATTTAGTTTAATTTGATTTAATATAACTGATTTAATTTTGCTGATTGCATTTGAATTAATTTAATTGATTTATTTTAACATCTTTAAATTATGTAAGGCATAGCTGTACTGACGAGGGATAGATCCCGAAACACGTGTCTGCAGATGGCCTTATATTGAGTAACGTTCCATTTGTTGTTTTTACATTAAATTTTTCTCGGATCAAAATTTGTTGCATTATGCAATATTTTATTGATATGCAACAGCAGGTGTACATTATGTAATTCAATGTCCGGCGTGGGTATTTGCCCGGGAAGTAGTTGTTTTAATGTGCATTTGTTTAACGTACTTACGTAGGTAATTCAATTGTCACAGAGCTAAATGTGGAAATAATTTATTAATTATTTTCAAATCATTTTTATTTAATATATCTACAAATATTATTTGATATGTTGTTCCATACCACTTCCGCTTTGCGAAATTTAACCAAAGACTTCATCTCAATACTTTGAGTTTACACGCATGTACTCCGGAGATTGAAAATGCGCATTGTCTGTCGATTTTTCTCACAATTACAGTATTTTCCCCTTATATTTAATACGAGGAACAAAAAAGTAATACAATGTATTAAAATGAATAACAATTATGTATTTAATAAAATGTCCAGCCATCATTCATACTCCATTAACCGTAGATCCTAATGTCATTTATTGTAAATTGTGTTGCCTACGTTATACATAAAGCAAACAATTAATGCAACACAAATCGAGTATGGGGATAATAAAAATCAGTACATTTTTAATTGATATATCTCAATTGAAAAAAAAAATCAATTAAAAATTAATATGCAATATTAAAATCTCATAGCCTTAAGTAAAAAATTTGCCAATAATTCTGATAATCTACCCCTTCTTACAAAATTCTGTATTCCCCGTAACCCTAATATCCTTCCTAAAAACAAACATCCTACAATCACCATTCATCAATTCATTTGCGCAAATCATCAGGACGGTTCAGCTAGCTAGCATAGATTTTTCTTTAGCTTCATCATAAATTCACGACAGGGCAGAAAGACCTCTGGTCGATAGCCCAGACAGACTAACACCTACATGTATTGTTATTATTTATATTGTTATATTGTTAAAATTATCTATATAGTCTGAATAAAGATATATATATAAAATCTCATATTTATTTCGATGGACATTTTAATCGAATGCCGTGTTGCAACTTAAAAAAAAAGTGGCGAAGTATAATCGGGCCAATTTACCCACTTAGGAAACCAGGCAATGACTGGCTGAAATCCGCTAAATTGAGTCTTTTAACCCAAATAGACGGATTGAGTTATTAAAAGCTGTTGCAAGACAAGCTTTTAATTTCCCCCCTTGTGCCGTTGCAATGTCACAACGCAATTTGCGAGATTCCAGCCGAGATAACAGCCATTTACATCAAGTGATGAAAGTTTTAATAATGCGCTTGGAAATTGTTTGAAATAATCGGAATACACTTTTACTTGGTATAAAAAATATTTTGAAGGGTTTTCTAATTATGACTTTTTTTACCGGTTTCTTTCAAATAATGCCCCAGATTATTTGAACGGAGTACACTTACGCAGTACATTTAATTAATAATAATAATATAATCATTAATTTAATGATAAATTCAAAGCACATTGACAAAAAAAATTAAAACGTAATCTATTAAAAACCTTAGAAATTAATAAATGCAACAAATTGAGAATTATTTTAAATAACCAAATAGATATCAATATCATTAATAATGATAATAATAATAATTCTTTATTGTCCAACGGAAAAAAACAAAACAGGACAAATTACAATGGTCAGTATAAATACAAAAAGTAAAGAAATTAATTATAAAAGTATGTAAGTTTGACAAAAGTAAAATTAATTCGTTGAGGGATTACAAAATCTCAAAGCTTACTGGATGGGGCGTAAGCTGTTTAGCTACAGTTTCGTATAAAATCAAGAAAAAAATTAAAACATAATCTATTAAAAACCTTATAAATTAATAAATGCAACAAATTGAGAATTATTTTAAATAACCAAATAGATATCAATATCATTAATAATAATAATTCTTTATTGTCCAACGGAAAAACCAAAACAGGACAAATTAAAATGGTCAGTATAAATGCAAAAAGTAAAGAAATTAATTATAAAAGTATGTAAGTTTGACAAAAGTAAACTAATTAGAAAAAACAAATCTGTTAAACGTAACTTATGAAATAAAAGGAAGAGTAAATTATTGTTTAATAACATGTAGTGCAAATATAAACTAATTAAACATATAAAACTTGAAAAGAAATGAAATATTATTTAATTATTTAATTAATACTATTCTAAACACCAGAGAAACAAAAATGCAATTATCTGTTACGAAATGAAAATATCATCTAAATGGTTAATTATATTTTGTTAAATTAATTTAATATTAAATAAAAATGATTTGAAAATAATTAATAAAATATTTCCACATTTAACTCTGTGACTTTTGACTTACGCTACGTAAGTACTTCAAACAAATGCATATTAAAACAACTACTTCCCGGGCAAATACCCCACCGGACATTGAATTACCTAGACCTGCTGTTGCATATCAATAAAATATTGCCTCATGCAACATTTTTGTTTCTATTTATAATTAGTTAAAGTTAATATAAGAATATTATTTATTAACTGATAGTGATGTTTATTGTAGGTAAAGCATTTTATGATGCATGCTTAGGAATAATATAATATAATATAATATAATATAATATAATATAATATAATATAATATAATATAATATAATATAATATAATATAATATAATATAATATAATATAATATAATATAATATAATATAATATAATATAATATAATTAGGCGTGCACATAAAGAGACTTTCCATATTCAAGAAATATTGCATAATATTGCATAATGCAACAAATTTTGATCCGAGAAAAAATTAATGTAAAAACAACAAAAGGAATGTTACTTAATAATAATATAAGGCCATCTACAGACACGTGTTTCGAGATCTATCTCTCATCAGTGCAGCTATGCCTTACATAATTTAAAGATTTTAAATTAATTAACGTACTTACGTAACGTAAGTCAAAAGTCACAGAGCTAAATGTGGAAATAATTTACTAATTATTTTCAAATCATTTTTATTTAATATAAAATTAAACAATTTAACAAAATATATTTTTATTTAATATATTTAAATACTCCTTACACCTAACGGTACAAAGGAAAAAAATAAAAAAAAAATATTTAAATAACTGTGACCAAGTGAATAAATACTCTTTCCTATTTATGTTTAATTTTAAAATTATTATGTTAATATAAGGGTAGAGAGTCAACCCTTATATTTGTTAACTTTATCCCTCCATCGTATTAATAGGTATATAAGCGCTTTAACTTCAAACTTTGTAATCATTAACTTCCTCACCAGATGATGCTACTGTGTAGCAAAAGATTTGTTGTGAGGCAATAAAATAATTTTAAGACTATACACGTTAGTGATTTATTTCATTTAAAGAAGGATGCAGTTTCAACAAACAGAAGCCTCAAATATTCAATATATTATTTAAAATTTAATCAACAAAAATGATTTAATTAATTGCATAGTTACTCGCGACTAATTGGACACTAACTAAAATTGTTACCATAGAGAAGAATAGAATAGGAAAATTAGATAGTTAATGAATTGAAGACGACGCAAGCGCCATCTTTTGCCTAATTTCATGTGGCTTCGCCAACGATTTGGGTCTAGTTAATTGCTATTAGTGGTTCTTTGTGTTTCAAATAAGAGTATATGTGTGGAATGCGGTGCTGAGTTGGCCCTTCATTAATCCATGGTATACGAAAACATGAACAAATAACATACTCTACAGTTGACTAATTGGCTAAATATGAAAGGAAGGAGGCTTTTGCATATAGCTTGTTTATATAATAAAGTCATCCATTTCAAATGCCCACCTTACTTACATAGGAGAATTTTATTTCGCACGGATGTACACAATATTAACATAAGGAATAAAGGGTTGTTAACGCCACCTATTCACCGAACAAATTATTTTGAGCGTAGTTTTTATAATATAGCTAAAGTGTACAACGATATTCCGACCAAGTATAAAATTCAATCATTACGAGAATTCAAAAGAGCTATAAAATTGATAATTATTTCTAATATATTAAAACATTGAAATTGTTAGATACTACTTCAGCTATATTATTATATGTAATCTGAATTGCAATAGTAATTTAAAAATAATGTGTATACTTTGCCATACGATGTATTATTTTCTATTAAATTAGGTTGAAATAAAAGCAGATATGTTTCTTGGGAGCATTTTTCTGATCTCCACCTAAGGGTTTTCTACAAAGATTTGTTTTAAGTTTGTATATTTACCATTGTATATCAATTGTGTTGTAGAAAATAAAGACTATTATTATTATTTTAATGTCATTAGAAAAGAGAAAAAGAAAAGTTTTTATTCAAATATGAATCGATAATATTTTTGTTGGAATTGCGATAAAACAGACGCAGTGTTCGCGTCTTTCTCCGATTTCGATCATTTGCATCTGAGATCGCAGCCGGGACGTTACGCTTAATTTATTTAATTTAACTATGCAATAATTTATTTAATTAATATTCTTAATTAATTCAAATAAAAATCATTTGGTTTGTTTCACAAAATATATTTACATAGATATTTAATCATGTTTCACCAAGTGATTAATGAGAAAATAGTTAAAGATATTTTATTTAATTTAATTGAAGCATAATAAATGGAAGACGACGCAAGCGCCATCTTGCGCCTACTTTGATGCGGCAAAAGATGGCGCTTGCGTCGTCTTCCATTTATTATGATTCTTATCAGGTGATCTTCTTTATGTTGGTTGTGGAGACTTTAAATATTTAAATAAAAATACTTGTCCTTTCTCCTACTTATTTTTTATTTCACTAGATATATTTCGGAAACTATGTTTCCATCTTCAGTAGTTGAAGTTTTATAAATATAAATATGTTGTTATGGTATACAACGCAATATTGATAAAATTAAATATATAAAAAAATCATGTTAACTATAAACTAATCTAAATATAATTATATATAATGTGCTAAAATTTATGAATTAATAAGATCTAAAAGGAGATTATTTAATGAACTAGTATCGAAATTTAAAAGATTATCTATGTGTTTTTTTTTTTTCATTTCAATAGACTCCAACATGTTTAATTTTGATTCACGTGAAAAATTAAGAAGTTTAACATTTTCAATCGAAAATTTATGTCCCGTATTTATTGAATGAAAAGCTACAGCAGATTTTTCAGAATTAAAGTTTTTAATATGGTAATTATGTTCTTTAAATATAGTTAAAAGACTTCTAGTAGTTTGACCTACATATAATTTTGTACAATTGCTACATTTTATTGAATAAATACTAGAATTTTCTAAAGGATTATTTTTCAAAAAGGTGTTGCATAATAACATTTTTAATTTTGTGTTTGAATATGGTGCAGGTATTAAATTGAATTTTTTAAAAATATTATTTAATTTGAAGTTTATACATGGATTATATAAAATTTTTGCATAATTTTTATTTGAATTTTGTTCATAAAATGGTGTTAAAGTTGTAGTATTTTTGATTAAAAATTTGTTTTTAAATTTATTAATTATTTGTGTTATAATTTTTGATTCAAAATTTAATTTTTTGGCTATATTATACATTAAATTAATTTCTGCTTTTCTATTTTCTTCTGTGATTGGATAAAAAATGGTTCGATAAATCATTGAATTAAATGCTGCTAATTTATGCTTATAATGTGTGTTAGAATCTGAATCAATGTAATTAAAATTGTGAGTTGATTTTCTGTATATGCCTTCATCAAGGCAATGCACATGGAACACACTAATCTGATGAGGTTCGAAAAACCGAAATGGCTATAACTAGTTATCCATACGATTCATTTAGCATATGGATAACTAGTAATGGCCATTTCAGTTTTTCGAACCGCATCAGACTAATATCTTCCGTGTGCAATGCCTTGATGAAGGCGGTAGTTGAATATTTTATTAAAAAATAATTTAACATCTTTAAATTATGTAGGGCAGAGCTGTAGTGACGAGGGATAGATCCCGAAACACGTGTCTGCAGATGACCTTATAGTACTTAACGTTTTTTTTTGCTCTTTACATTAAATATCCTCGAATCAAAAATTGTTGCTTTTGCATGATGCAACAATTTTTGATTCGAGAATATTTAATGTAAAGAGCAAAATGTTTAAAATGTTATTGATATGTAACAGTAAGTGTCTCGGGTACATGCCCGAGAAGTAGTTACATTTGTTTTGCTTACGTAACGTAAATCAAAATGTCACAATAGCTAAAGACAAAATAATTAAGCAATTATTTTTAAGTACACTCATCAAACTAAGACATCCTAACAACCCTCTCCACAATCCTTCTAACGAATACCTTTATAAATCCACGAAAGTCATACCTATATCTCATCGTATAACAACTCTTTCCAAAAAAATTGCAAATAACCCATATAATCTACCGCTTCTTACAAAATTCTGTATATCCCGAAATCCAAACATCCCTCCAAAATACATCCATCCTGCTCTTACCATTCATGAATTCATAAATATGCTTCAAGACGGTTCAGCTAGGTAGTACAGACATTTTTATTGCATATAACAATCTATTCAAGACAGAGCGGAAAGACCTCCGGTCGATAGCCCATGACAGATAAACAATCATATCAATATATATAATTTATATTTATAAAAATGTTATTATCTGAATAAAGATATTTGTATATATATATATATATATATATACAATGCAATAAACGCGAGTCAAACGCATTGAACCGATTAATGTGTGTATGTTTAGTTGACTATTTGGCACACGTGTGTTCAGTTGCGTGTTATAGGCAACTAAACACACATACACTAATGCATTTGACGCGTATTTTGCAGGTATACATAGGGGAAATGTATACTGATAAAAAAGCTCTCTGTATATATAGATTTTAATGAATCGTTGAAAATACAAATGAATTTGTCCGTGTGATATATGATTCTTTGCATTCCGTAAGTTCCATAACTCTCTGCTATTAATTCTCAAACGTGCTGTGGTAAATTTAACATTTTATATACAGAATGTGTATACATGTATAGGCCCGTGCTAATGATCTGTGTTGACTCGTAAATAAATCAAAAGGTGGCGCTTGCGTCGTCTTTAATTTATTATGACAAATATATATATATTCTACCCACATGGGTGTAGGGTATTATTATGACAAATACGGAACTTAAATTAATGATTTTTTTATTACAACGATGATTAATTTGGCGATTGAAGCATATAATTTTCATTTTGTAATTACATAAAATTTTTAATTAATATTGAATTAAATGTACAAATCGCAGAAAGTCAATCAATTTCGCTTAATTTTATATTAAGCACGTTTTAATTGTTGCGTGCAATCGTAATTTACGTCACTTCATTAACCACGTCTATAATCCCCGTTAATGTCTATGCGTTTGTGTAATTTTACAAATTTACAAGGTGTCTGCTTGTGTTCGTGCGTGTAAGGCGCGCGCAAACACACATAGAGGGAGAGAGATAGAGAAAAAAATGGTGTCGAGGTGAATTTATTGGAATTGGAAAATAACTATATTTGAAGGTGTCATTCCATTCCGTTCCATTCTCGACATCAGACGCGATAACGCTCGCATTTACACAAGCCTCTCCTGATAATGCACGGCGGGCTTCGAAAATAACAACCGTTTCACATTTCTTATCGCCGGCTGAGTATTTATTTTCTTCGTTTTTTTTTTCGCGATGCGCACTAGTTTTTTTCCTGTATCTTTCATATTTGCCCGAATCGGGTTTTATTTATTCAGGAGAGTAACGCGAGTCGTAAGAGAAAGTTTTTTTTCGTCGTTTACTCCAGTCTCAGTTATAGAACATTAAGGTTGCAGTTTAGTGGAAAGAGATAGCTATATAGTAAAATGGAAAAAAGAGCCATTCTTTTTGATTTAATAATATGAATATGTATTTACATTTTTTTATCTACCAAATATAAAGTTTCAGTCTAAATAAAAAATAAATCATTAATTTTCATGTATTACGTCAATTTACTAGTTCAAGTTAGAAAAGAAAATTGTAAGATTTAATGAAATTAATAGGTCATGTCTGCTAAGTTATTTGAATGTAGAATTTAGTGAAATCCTTTAAATTTTCATTGCACAAGTTTTTATTAGCAAAAATATAATTTGAAATTTGCTATAAATTTGATTAATTTTCATTGTTTTTCACACAAACTAAACATTAAAATAATTTTTAATTCATCTGATGAAATTCCTGCTTATTTTAAGATTACTTTAATGTATAATACAATATTGTTCATTGATCACAACAGAAATCTAACTCGAATTAGTAATTGCCAATATTTATATAGCTATCTCTTTCGTATAAACCGCACCCTTAAGGAAATATAAAAAAAAACTGTTTAAAGCCAATTTAATTATAAAAAAAATAATTAGAATAATTAAATAAAATAGCCTTACACCGAAAGGTAGATAGGCAAAGGAATAAATAATAAAAAAATAAAATAAATAAAATAGTAATAATAACTTTATTTGAAATATATAGTCCTTATATATATAATCGTAATTCGCTTAGTTTGGAAAATACTGTCTGTTTTTATAGACATCACGGGTTACATTTTTTTTTTTTCGTTTTTCTAACTGCCAGAGTATAGTACTTTTTTAGTACTAGGAACGCGTTGCATTCTAATCGCAAATTGACAACGATAAGTATTTAAAAAATCGAAACTTAAGTACTTTAAACAAATGCACATTAAAACAACTACTTTCCGGGCAAATACCCCACCGGACATTGAATTACCTACACTGCTGTTGCATATCAATAAAATATTGCATCATGCAACATTTTTGTTTCTATTTATAATTAGTTAAAGTTAATATAAAAATATTATTTATTAACTGATAGTGATGTTTATTGTAGGTAAAGCATTTTATGATGCATTTCTGGCTTAGGAATTGAATTCTTATTTCCAGAAAAAATTTATGAGTTTCAGCATATATAATATAATTTTATTGTTTATTGTTGTTTATTGTTTATTAACGGTAAGTCCAATTAGGCGGGCACATAAAGGGACTTTTCTTATTCAAGAAATTCTAGAAAAAAAAAGTTAAATATTCTTATACTTATTGTTATGCAACAGAAAATGTCTATTATTAGACATTTGTTATAGTGTAAAATAAGTCAAATTGTCTTAGTAGCTAAAGAGGAAATAATTTATTAATTATTTTCAAATTCTTTTTATTTAATTTAGTTAAATACTCTTTTCTATTTATAAAAAAATGTTAAATTTAACGTAAACGTTATCATTAACCTCACAATTTAAGTATACTCAACTATTATCAACTCGACACCCAATACGGGTAAAAGAGGATAAGATTAAGAAAGAAAGAAAGAAAGAAAGACAGAAAGAAAGAAAGACAGAAAGAAAGAAAGTAAGAAAGACAGAAAGAAAGAAAGAAAGAAAGAAAGAAAGAAAGAAAGAAAGAAAGAAAGAAAGAAAGAAAGAAAGAAAGAAAGAAAGAAAGAAAGAAAGAAAGAAAGAAAGAAAGAAAGAAAGAAAGAAAGAAAGAAAGAAAGAAAGAAAGAAAGAAAGAAAGAAAGAAAGAAAGAAAGAAAGAAAGAAAGAAAGAAAGAAAGAAAAAAAGAAAGAAAGAAAGAAAGAAAGAAAGAAAAAAAAAAGAAAGAAAGAAAGAAAGAACTATTATCAAACTCGCTTAGAATGTCAAGATAAACTCAGCGTATTATTGCACATTTCACATATGAAATATTGGGGATATTCATCAAGGCTATTAAACTTTAAGCACACATAAAATGATCACATAATCACTAACAAGAAAGAAAAAAAGTATCTCTCTGTGCCACCGTGTATACGGAGTAGATCAAAACGCGATTAATCATCATCCCTTGGAACCGAGGAAAGTATTACGTGAGGTTTTCAGGGAAGTTGCGCCTTTGATGGTATTACACATTTTTTTTTTGCAGACGTGGCTCGAGTGCTTTGTAAATGCACCCAGGGCTGATGATGCAACGTTTCTTTTTTCATCTTTCATTATTCCTAGATGGCACACAAGGGCGGCAGAAGTGGCCTTCAGATTTAGCTGGTCTTTACGGGAAATAATAGCGCGGACTAGAGTGGATGACTCGGAGTGGCTTTACGAGAACGGAATAATAAACAAATATTTGTTTGTGCTAATAATAATTAGAGAGAATTTTGAATTTAACATTTCCTTAACTATTTCCAGTTTGTTTTTTTTATAGTTGCAAACAAGTAATTATGCAATGCAAGTTGCGTGTGTAAGTCTGGTTCAACTTTGAAAACACACTTCTTTGTCTTAGCTTATTACTTACGAACTATTCTGAGGACAAAAAAAACAACCTTTATTGGCATAACTTTACACATAAAAAAAAACAATTAACCCAACTTAAATATTTCATGTCGAGGAAATAAATAATTAAATATTCTGCCAATTAAAGGGTCAATGAAAAAAATCAAATAAAAATAACCTCAGAATAGTTC
Source organism: Philonthus spinipes (assembly GCA_963082785.1). Lineage (NCBI taxonomy): Eukaryota > Metazoa > Arthropoda > Insecta > Coleoptera > Staphylinidae > Philonthus > Philonthus spinipes. Next base: position 15,579,686 of record OY720318.1, on the reverse strand, counting down.
GTAAATATTCTGAGGTTATTTTTATTTGATCAAATAAAATTAACCTCAGAATAGTTCGTAAATATTCTGAGGTAATTTTTATTTGATCAAATAAAAATAACCTTAGAATAGTTCGTAAATATTCTGAGGTTATTTTTATTTGATTTTTTTTCATTGACCTTTTATTTGGTAGAATATTTAATTATTTATATCCTCAACAGAACTATAAGCTAAAGATGAATTATTTTGTTTTATTTCTTTTCATATTGTAAATCTTATTAGTTCTAAGGTTTGGATGGCAGAACAGTTTGGGGTATACTCCAAAACTGAATCCCGCCTTAAGATTGGCTAGTAGTAATAATTTTTTTTTGTTATTTTGGTCACTAATATCAACCATGTATGTTATGTTTTTACTATTTGGCTAATAAAGACATTTATTATTATTATTATTATTATTATATAATTACTAACATACTAATTGGTGTAAATTATAATTAAAATAAAGACTGATTAATATTCTAAACTTGGATGTTGGATTCTTCCGTTGGAAAATAAAATTATTATTATTAAACAATCAGCAGGAATTATTACACCATGATAGGATATTAATCGCTGGGATTTTCAGTCATTAAGTTCATCAGTATAAATAACTGTACATCGTCTTGATTTTGTTATCCTGTACTTTGATAATGGTCTGAAAAGACAGAAACACGTGTCAGGATTCTGCATAAAAATATGGAAAACAAGAGTCAATCTTTATCAAATATTAAAATAAAGACGCGTGCAATTATTAATTAAATCAAATAACAGCAATGTTCAAAGTAAAAAAAATGACTACTTTAGACATATTTTAAATTCAATTTCTTTGTCATTATTTATTACTAGCAGTAAAATAAAAAAAAATCAAGAGATATTTAACATATCGGAGACTTTTTTTCTTATTAATCACTTGGTAAAACATTGTTAATTTTAAATTAAACTTGTAAATTAAATAAAACGAATTTGAAAATAATTAATTAATAAATTATTTTCTCTTTTGCTACTGTGACATAATGGTCGCGTTCAGGGAATTGTAGCGCTTAAGCGCTTTACTAAAGCGGTTTCCCTGAATGGTACCGCTTTATGTGTGGCGCTGTAGCGCTTTATCAAGCGGTAAAGCATATATTTTTTCCGCTTGATCGCTTTTCAAGTCGTGCAGCTGTAAACAAAACTCCCATATTTTCGTGAACATCCTTAACATCGAAAGCGTGTTCAGGGAACATCAAGCACTTTGCACTGTAGCGCTACATCTCTAAAATTCCCTGAACGCGACCAATGACTTATATTACATAAGTACTTTAACAAATAATAATATGACATTTGCTGTTGCATAATATTAACAATTGTATAATGAACAATTTTTCAATCGAAAATATTTAATGCAAAAAAAATAAATAAGATAAAAGTTACGTAATTAAAGGATATCTGTAGACCCGTGTTTCGGGATTTGATCCCTCGTCAGTACAGCTGTGCCTTACATCATTTTTCTGTTATTCTAAATTAAATTTAATTTACAACATTAATTTGAAGCTTTATTATTAAAACAAAGTTTAAACACAGATTATCACCTGTTAGGGGAATTCGAATGAGACGATTGAAAATGAAGTTGGAACAATCCGAACCACGGTTGATAGACTTGTTATCGCAATACCTTCTTATTCGGAATCTTCTAGTAGGTAAGCAGCTTATTTCAGGCTTACTTGTTAATCTTTTCTTCTGCTAGAAACTACTTCTGTACGGTGATGCCAAAGGCGGATTCAAATCCATGTGATGATAGCCCCGGATTTTTTGCGCATTCACATGAACATGTTTCTTTCAAACACGAATTTAGCATGATTCCGATTATCTACTTTAAGGTATTCTGCGTTATCCAAAATAAAAAAAATGTTTGATTTCCAGAGTAATCTAAATAATTATTTGAAAAGAATGTACATTTTCACAACCGAATCAACATTCGAAGCTATCCTTTGATAGCTTCATTGGGCGCACTTTAAAATTCAATTTTTTTGTCTTAATTTATTGTTAATAGTCTTAAGAACTATTCCTAGAAAGAAAAATTGAGGTACGTATTTTAGTAATATTTTTATGAATATTTTCGTCGACCCCGTAACCACCAGAATATAATAATTAAGTTCAAAGTAAAAAATGACTACTTTGGACATACTTTAAATTCAAATTCTGTGTCCTAGCTTATTACTAGTAGTTTTAGGAACTGTTCTGAGAAAGAAAATTTGAGGTACGTATTTTAGTAATATTTTTATGACTATTTTCGTCGAGCCCACAACTGCCAGAATATAATAATTATGTTCAAAGTAAAAAATGACTACTTTGGACATACTTTAAATTCTATTTCTGTATCCTAGCTTATTACTAGTAGTCTTAGGAATTGTTCTAAGAAAGAATATTTGGGGTATGTATTTTAGTAATACTTTTATAAATATTTTCGTCGACCCCGTAACTACCAGAATTTAATAATTATGTTCAAAATAAAAAATGACTACTTTGGACATACTTTAAATTCCATTTCTGTGTCCTAGCTTATTACTAGTAATCTTAGGAACTGTTCTGAGAAAGAAAAATTGAGGTACGTATTTTAGTAATATTTTTATGAAAATTTTCGTCGACCCCGTAACTACCAGAATATAATAATTATGTTTTAAGTAAAAAAATGACTACTTTGGACATACTTTAAATTCAATTTCTGTGTTTTAGCTTATTGTTAGTAGTCTTAAGAACTGTTCTAAGAAAGAAAATTTGAGGTACGTATTTTAGTAATATTTTTATGAATATTTTCGTCGACCCCACAACTGCCAGAATATAATAATTATGTTCAAAGTAAAAACTGACTATTTTGAACATACTTTAAATTCAATTTCTGTGTCCTAGCTTATTACTAGTAGTCTTAGAAACTGTTCTGAGAAAGAAAATTTGAGGTATGTATTTTAGTAATATTTTTATGAATATTTTCGTCGACCCCGTAACTACTAGAATATAATAATTATGTTCTAAGTAAAAAAAATGACTACTTTACGCACACTTTAAATTAAATTTCTTTGCCTTAGCGTATTACTAGTAGAATACTGTGAAAATGAGTCATCTTTATAATTTTTATATAACGTAGAACGTAAAATAAAAAACGGAGCCATAAATCATGCTAAATTAGCGAGTTTACATTTTCAAGTGGAAAGTGGATGCGCCGGGCACAAAATATCCGTGGCTAACTTCACACGGGTGGAGGATGATCGCCTTGATAACAAAAAACCCTCATAAGCAATTTAATCACGATTAAGGGGGTATCATTTGTAAAGCGCTCACAACACCCCTTTCATCCTCCCCCCCAATTACTTATTTCATTACATTGATCTACAAAATTAAATTCATCGATTGGGTTGACTTTATTAATCGATTACCTACAGTCAATAAAATCTAAAAATCAGATAAAAATGATCGACGTTTTTATCTGATTTTTGGATTTCATTGACTGTAGATATTCGATTAATAAAATCAGATAGAATAGTCGATAATTTTTGTGTGATTTTTTGGATTTTATTGACTGTAGGTAATAATAATAATAATAATTGTTTTTCCAACGGAAAAATCCAACAAGGGAAAATATACAATCAAAATCATAATATAAGAAGAGTACAAGCAAAGTTAGTTAAATTTAAACAGAAAAAAAGAGAACAAAGTATAAATTAATAATCAACGTAATCGTTGAATTTCATTTTGTAGATCATTTAAACTACAATGATCTACAAAATTAAATTCATCATTTAAACTACAATGATCGACAAAATTAAATTCAACGATTAGGTTGATTACCTACAGTCAATAAAATCCAAAAATCAGATAAAAATTAGTGCAAAAAGAAATGCCATTATAATGGCATTTTTTTTTCCAAGTAACGTATTGATTGCCAGTCTGTTTGCGTTAGTCTGCGGTTTTAAAGCATAGCAAACGCCAATTTCAAACTGGTAAAGCAAGTTAATAAAACACATTTTTTGTTTCATTTTTAATCAAACGCAAACGTAGTAGTAGAAATCACCATCTCAATTACCCAAGTCAAATCTACACCCACCTAAATCTTCTTTATCCGACTCGGATTTAATTGCGGGCAACATTTACGTGTGTATCCCTCCCGTGCGAGACTCGCTATTTGTTAGTCGCGCGTATCGATAAAGATCTCTTTCGGTGGTATAAGTGAGTGAGTTGTGTTTATTGGGCATCCGAAATAGCGAACCAGCACGCAATTAAGTCCGGCGTGTTGTTGCTCTCGGAGTGTATGTGTGTAATGGCCAAAGCTATCCCCGTTCACGAATTCCGGTTTTCCAATCGAATTCTGATTGCGTAAGGTCTCGCTAATAATAATAACAATAAATATCGACTCTCGTCGTGTTTACGAGCTGTTCATACTAATACACACATATACACACAATCACGTGCGAGCTGGTGAGCCCAGCATGGTTATCCTTGGTGTATCGAGCGATACCGTTTTAACGTGAAAATCGGTCGTGGCCGAGGACGGAAAAAAGGAAATTCCCATTCGAGAATTGCACAGAAATTACAATTGAGTTAAAATTGTTTAAAATATATTCATAAAAAATAGTGATGAGTGAAGTCTATCTTTTATTACTGCTAAATTGTGTTGCGTTTTTTTTTTATTTATTATATGTAATTTACTTTTAGTTTAGTTTTAGATTAACTAGCCATAAGTCGAATCTGTATTATATTATTGTAAATGGACTTCCGTAAATAAATAAATAAATAAATGAAGTATATTACAATTTTAGAATGTTACTTATAAAAAAATCAAGAATAACTTCCCATTTATTAATAAACACAAATATTAAAATCATTTTTTTCGTTTTAAATACTTAAAATGACACATTTAGCAATACTCAATTACTAATATTATTCAATGTTGCTCAACACTAACAAAAATTATATTATTATTTTAGAGAAAAACTTGCGTGGTATATTTTAGAAATATAATTAAAATTGACCAAAAATAGTAAAAAAATCATTTTTTTATATTTATAATATAAAAATTATATTATTATTTTAGAGAAAAACTTGCCTGGTATATTTTAGAAATATAGTTAAAATTGACCAAAAATAGTAAAAAAATCATTTTTTTATATTTATAATATAAAAATTATATTATTATTTTAGAGAAAAACTTGCCTGGTATATTTTAGAAATATAGTTAAAATTGACCAAAAATAGTAAAAAAATCATTTTTTTATATTTATAATATAAAAATTATATTATTATTTTAGAGAAAAACTTGCCAGGTATATTTTAGAAATATAGTTAAAATTGACCAAAAATAGTAAAAAAATCATTTTTTTATATTTATAATATAAAAATTATATTATTATTTTAGAGAAAAACTTGCCAGGTATATTTTAGAAATATAGTTAAAATTGACCAAAAATAGTAAAAAAATCATTTTTTTATATTTATAATATAAAAATTATATTATTATTTTAGAGAAAAACTTGCCAGGTATATTTTAGAAATATAGTTAAAATTGACCAAAAATAGTAAAAAAATCATTTTTTTATATTTATAATATAAAAATTATATTATTATTTTAGAGAAAAACTTGCGTGGTATATTTTAGAAATATAGTTAAAATTGACCAAAAATAGTAAAAAAAAAAACATTTTTTATATTTATAATAGTAAAAAATGAACAAATACAGTAAAAATCTACCAAAAACTTCACTATTTTCATCGTTTTTTTATCATATAAAAAAACTGCGAGGGTCTACATAAATTACCAGGATTAAAAACGGTGAAAATCGACTATAAAGGACCAAAAATAGTGAAACTTGATAAAACAGTAAAAACTAACTAAATATAGTAAATAATGACAAAAAACTATAAGATTGGCAAAGAATGAGTACAAATAGTAAAAATTAATAATTAAAAACAGTGAAAATCTGATCGAAATTGACCAACACTTGTGAAATGTTAAGTTAAAATTTGGCCAATAATGACCAAAACTTGTTAAAATTGACCATAAATACTATAATTTGACCAAAAATGATCAAATGACAATCGATCAAAAATTATGAAAATCGTCCAAAGATGTTAAAAAAATCTGCGAGGATCGACAAAAATTTACCAAAATTGGTGAAAACTAACCAAACATGATATAAAAGTGTAGATCAACAAGGATTGAATAAAATAGTGCATATTTACTAAAAAACAGTGAATATTTGCCAAAAAATAATGAATCAAGATTAAAAACAGTTTAAATAGAAAACAAAAAAAATTATTAAATATTTTCAAATCATTTTTACTTAAAAATAGTTTCCCGTTCTCGTAAACAGAACAAGTTCGCCTTCCTTTAGTGGACGAAACAACGATTCTCGGTTGTCTACTGTGTAGAACCGAATTGTTGATGATGCCACATGAAATTAAGCGAAAGATGGCGCTTGCGTCGTCTTTCATTTATTATGATTGTTGTATTTTGTTACTTTAATTTTATCTTCTATTGGCATTTTTTAATTATTTTTTATTTGATTTATGTCAATCAAATAATTAGGTTTTTATTATTTTCTTTATAATGTTAAAATACGCTATATTGTTGTTATCTTGTATATTATTTTGTAATTGGGAAATCTTTGTTTCCTGTTGGGCAATAAATATTATTATTTCATAAAATCTATAAGTTCGTAAATATTGACCAAATGTGATGAAAGAAATAGTGCAAATCGAGTAAAATTGACCAAAATTGTGAAAATTAACAAAATCATTCAAAAATAACACATTTTTGTTATTGTGATGTTGAGGGTTATAATATGATAACTCACAACTCCAAAAATAATACTTTATTCACGTGCTGATAAAAGCAGGTAACAATAACAACTGTCCTTTCGATTTCACCAATGCCGTACAAAAAAAGGTTTAAAATAAATTCTAAATAAAAACGAATACTTTTCAAATTAATCGCAAGAGGTCGCTAGATGTATTATTTTTAATTTAAATTAATAATACATTACAGTTATAATACAATAAAAATAATTATAATTACAAAGTTGTGGATCTTGTCAAAATATACAACTTTGCAACGTATAGTTTTGTTCTAGTACCAAAACAATATATAGTGAAAAATAGTGAAATTAACAAAAAATTACAACACACTTTACAGTATGCTTAATTAATTTCTCACTTAACCCGTGGTGAAACATTTTTGAATTAATTCAGGATAATTTAATTAAAATTCCTCCCTGAAGATGACCTATGGTCGAAACTAGTCGGAGAAAATATAAATAAGTGAAACAAACCAAGTGTTTTAAATAGAAAAGAGTATTCGTTCACTTGGTCACAGTTATTCAAATAAATTAAATAAAAATGATTTGAAAATACTTAATAAATTATTTAAACATTTAGCTATGTTACATTTTTGACTTACTTTACGTAAGTACCTTAAACAAATGCTCATTAAAATAATTGTTGTATGATGAAATATTTTATTAATATGCAACAGCAGGTGTACATTATGTAATTCAATGTCCGGCGGGGTATTTGTCTGGGAAGTAGTTGTTTTAATGTGCATTTGTTTAACGTACTTACGTAACGTAAGTCAAAAATGTCAGAGAGCTAAATGTGGAAATAATTCTTAACTAACTAACCATCTTTATTCAAATTATTTTATTCGCCTACACTCGTGACATTTCATTTAGTATTTTTCTCTGTGATAAATAGAGGCATTATTATTATTATTATTATTATTAAAATGTATATATGTATGTTTTTAGTAAAATTGTAAATGGCTGGTTCAATAAAGAATTATTATTATTATTACTATTGCTCGAGTTTAGAAGAGATTTTAAGCGTCTGCAATGGTGTCATTAATGTTTATTCTTTATATTATTGTATGTTATATTTTTGTTTCTAATTAACTTTATTTTTATTCAACTGCATTTTTTAATACTTATGTTTTTGTCTTTTGTAAAGAGTTGTAGTTCGTAAAATGGTTTATCCGTCAATAAAGATTTATTATTATTATTATTAATAATAATATATAAAATTTCAATTTCAATTTACTTTATTAATGGAATCTCCATTTCCAAATTACAATTATAATTACATATTAAAAATTTTATAAGAAAAGTGTGACGCTCTAAAATGATTACAAAACATATGTATAAAAAAGGCAAATTACCAATCACAAATTACGACAAAATACAAAATAAAAATAATATCTTTATTTTAATTAGAATTATATTCTGTAAATAAATATAAATATTATTCAGCCAATAATTTTTATTTAATCAAGTGTTTTAATTTTAATTAAATTATCATGAATTAACTTTTCAATATATATTGTTTTGATTCAGAATTTAAAAATAAAAAATCTGTACTGAAAATCGCACATTTTTTTAATTCAATTTTTTATACTTACAGCTGAGCTTGTGGTTTGGTGTCTGACTTTTTTCGTTTCTTCGTAACACCCGCGGCCAGGGCACTACTCATCTTGGCCCAGACCGGCTCTTGGAGCTCACACGGGCCGAGGCTGCAATAATAAAAAAAAAGAAATTAGACCAATTAAATAAGTGAAAACCAAAATGAATAATCAATGGCAATATTTTTTTAGCGTAAAATTAATAAGTTAAGTCAAAATCAAAAATAAAAATGAACGACAATATTTTTTTAACGAAATGAATAAATAAATAAATAAAAATTGGAAGAATGTAGGTGTATTGATAAGAAAAAGTGAAAAGTTCGGAAAAGAACGACCAAAAATAAGTGAGTGTTTAGTGATCTTGTGACAAAATGGTTTGCAAGCTATTTACGTGAAAACCAAAATGAATAATCAATGGCAATATTTTTTTTAGCGTAAAATACGAAATAACATAAGTGAAAATCAAATATAAAAATGAATGACAATATTTTTTTTTAACGAAATGAATAAATAAATAAAAATTGTAAGAATGTAGGTGTATTCTTCAAAGTGTTATTATAAATGAAAATACAAATTAATAGCAATAATTTTTAGAACAAGAATATAAAATAACAAGAATTTAAAGAATATAAAAAAAAAACAATAACAATTTGAAGAATTCTTAAACTTGTTATTTTTTTATATTGATAAATTCCTTTTATTTTATTAATACGACGCATTCTTCAAATTGTTTTTTTTTATATTTTTTTTAATTCTTCACATTGGTTTTGAGAATGAATATAAAACAACAATAATTTACAGAATATGAAAAAAAAAAAAAAAAGAAATGGGCGCATTCTTCAAATTGTTATTATTATTTTTTCATTTTCTTTAAATTCTTGTTATTTTATATTTTTTTCTAAAAATTATTGCCGTTAGTTATGATTTTCACTTATAAAAAAATAATCAAATTAATAGTAATGGCAATAATAATAACAAGAATTTAAGGAATATGAAAAAAAAAACAATTTGAAGAATGCGTCCAAGTAATAAAATAACAAGAATTTAAAGAATATGAAAAAATAATAATAACAATTTGAAGAATGCGCTCATTCTTAATTTTTTCTTGTTCTGTAAATTATTGTTGTTTTATATTCATTCTCTAATACAAATATTGCCATTAGTTTTGATTTTTACAATCAAATCAAAAGTAATGGCAATCATTTTTAGAGAAAATATAAAATAAAAAGAATTTAAAGAATATATATATAAAAAAAAATAATTTGAAGAATGTATATACATTCTTCATATTCTTATCATAAGTTAAAATTAAAACTAATGGCAACAATAAAAAATAAAATAACAAGAATTTAAAGAATATAAAAAAAACAATAACAATTTGAAGAATTCTTAAACTTGTTATTTTTTTCATATTGTTTAAATTCTTTTCATTTTATTACTAGGACGCATTCTTCAAATTGTTTTTTTATTCATTTTTTTTTAATTCTTGTTATTTTATTACTTGGACGCATTCTTCAAATTGTTTTTTGTTTTCATTTTCTTTAAATTCTTGTTATTTTATATCTTTTTCTAAAAATTATTGCCGTTAGTTTTGATTTTCACTTATAACAAAATAATCAAATTAATAGTAATGGCAATAATAATAACAAGAATTTATGGAATACGAAAAAAAAAACAACAATTTGAAGAATGCGCCCATTCTTCATTTTTTTATATTCTGTAAATTATTGTTGTTTTATATTCATTCTCTAATTCAAATATTGCCATTTGTTTTGATTTTTACAATCAAATCAAAAGTAATGGCAATCATTTTTAGAGAAAATATAAAATAAAAAGAATTTAAAGAATATATATAAAACAAAATAATTTGAAGAATGTATGTACATTTTTCATATTGTTATCATAAGTTAAAATTAAAACTAATGGCAACAATAAAAAATAAAATAACAAGAATTTAAAGAATATAAAAAAATAACATTTCTTCAAATTGTTATTTTTTTTTTTCATATTCAATAAATTCTTTTTTAAAGAATATAAAAAAATATAAAAAATAACAATTCTTAAAATTGTTATTTTTTTTTCATATTCTTTAAATTCTTTTTATTTTATTTTTTATTGTTGCCATTCGTTTTAATATAAAAAATAACAATTCTTAAAATTGTTATTTTTTTCATATTCTTTAAATTCTTTTTATTTTATTTTTTATTGTTGCCATTAGTTTTAATATAAAAAATAACAATTCTTAAAATTGTTATTTTTTTTTTCATATTCTTTAAATTCTTTTTATTTTATTTTTTATTGTTGCCATTAGTTTTAATATAAAAAATAACAATTCTTCAAATTGTTATTCTTTTTTCATATTCTTTAAATTCTTTTTATTTTATTTTATTTTTTATTGTTACCATTACTTTTAATATAAAAAATAACAATTCTTCAAATTGTCATTTTCTTTTTTCATATTCTTTAAATTCTTTTTATTTTATTTTTTATTCTTGCAATTAGTTTTAATTTGATTATTTTTTGATAAGTGAAAATCAAAAATAATGGCAATATTTGAGAGACAAATATGAAATACCAAGAATTTTAAGAACATAAATATGCGCCTAGCATTTTAAAATTACAGCAATTACATCAATTAGATAACATCTTTCGTCGTTATTTTTAGAATTATTATGAAAGTGCTTTGGTTAATTAAAGCAATTATCAACTTGGCTATGTGTGTGTGTGTTTAGGTACACTTAATTTTCACATTCGTCACAAAAACACGCATTTTTTTTAAATTATTCATTAATTTTAAAATTCTACTCATTTCTACACCTTTATTCAGACAACACAATTCTTTACAAATATTTATATTTAGAATACATAAAGAAGGTTTAATAAAATAATCGTTGACGACGCCACATGAAATTAGGCGAAAGATGGCGCTTGCGTTGTCTTTCATTTATTATGATGAATTAGTAGTTTGTCATGGGCTATTGACCAGAGGACTTCCAGTCCTAATTAATCATATGCATATACTTTTCTTTTAATTCTCATTTATAATTGTATACTCTTCTAAATAACATACAACAGTTATTACGTTATGTTCCTAAATGTTATCACCTTTTCTTAATTAATCACTGCATTTATAAAAAACATTTGTTGTTAATGTGAAAATCTATAGGTCGAATAAAATCCGAAGGAGATTGTAAAATAATCCAGGTTGATCTTAATCAAATTAAAAACTGGTTCATTATTAAATTAACTCTTTAGAACGCAACTAAGTAAGAGTATATCCGTGACATTTCGCCGAAAGAAAAACAATCATTAGTATCAATGAAGTAACGGTGGTCTTTTGAAATGAATAGCATTCGATGATTAATTAAATTCAATTCATTAAATTAAAAACGGACTTGATGAATTCACAGGCGTAACTATTAATATTTTCGTTAGTGGCTGATTGGAGAAAATTCTATGCAAAAAAAACTATTAATATTTCAGGAAGGAAAAAAGAACAAATATTTCTAATAATTTAATAAAATGTTCAACCACCATTCATCTAGCGTATGGATAACTGGTGATGACCCCTTCGGTCTCATCAGACCAGTGCGTTCCGTGTACAATAGATGGTGTTTGCGTTATATTTCAATTATTATTTCTAATAATTGCTCAATTTATATAATATTTTTTACGAGATTTGATTGCTAATGTCTCAAAAATTCGGTAATATAATATTTTATGCATTTCTTCACTTCTGTATTTTTTAATACTAAATGTACATTTCGAACACAATGTGCTCTTTATCAATAGTTTTTTTATATAAAATTTACAAATAAAAAAATTGTCTCGAAATGTACGTTTAGTATTAAAAAATACAGAAGTGAAGAAAGCAATAAAATATAAATATTCTGGCAGAAAGACCGCTGGTCAATAGCCAGTTCGGGATTTTTGATCCGAGAAAATTTGTTTTGTTGTTTTTGCATCAGAAATTTACTGTCCTTAATATAACTACTTTTTTCATTAATAAAAAGCAGAAACAGAATTGGGTCACAATGTGAACCCTGGGGTATACCAAACGTGACATTGATTGCACTGGAGATTAAGTTATCAATCTTAATGAATTGTTTCCGTTCACGTAAATAGCTTGCCAATATTATATTATATTATATTATATTATATTATATTATATTATATTATATTATATTATATTATATTATATTATATTATATTATATTATATTATATTATATTATATTATATTATATTATATTATATTATATTATATTATATTATATTATATTATATTATATTATATTATATTATATTATATTATATTATATTGTATTGTATCAATAAACTTCACGTGCTCTCTAACAAACGTCTTCAATAATACAACCAAATTAAATTTGATCATCTTAGAAAAAACTGCGAACAGTTATAGGTTTATTTCAACAACAATCGCTTACAACAAAATCCATAAGAAAATAAGTTTGGGTTGCACTATCTTTACAGAGATAGTTTAAAGTCTGCTGAACTCGAATATGCCCTCGGAAAGTCTTTATTTCGTTCAGAAATATTTTTTATGGATTTTTAAATTCAGGCAAAAAAAAACAAACAGCAAAGATCGACAAGAAATGACCAAATTTGATCAAAAGCAGTGAAAATCGATTGAAAATGACCAAATTTAATGAACAAATAAGTTATAATTTACCACAAAAACTAAAAATTTACAATAAACAAATAAATGATAAAATAACATTGATAATGGTGAAAAATGCTGTAGAGATCTATAAAATACGATCAGATTTGGTGAAAATTGACAAAAAATATAAAAAAAGGTGAAAAGTTCGAAAAAGAACGACCAAAAATATGTGAGTGATTAGTGATCTATTGACAATGGTGAAAAATACTGTAGAGATCTACAAAATATGACCAGATTTGGTGAAAATTGACCAAAAATATAAAAAAAGTTGAAAAGTTCGAAAAAGAACGACCAAAAATATGTGAGTAATTAGTGATCTTGTGACAAAAATGGTTTACAAGCCCATTTACGTGAACGGAAACAATTCGTTAAGATAACTTAATCTCCAGTGCAATCAATGCCACGTTTGGTATACCCCAGGGTTCAAATTGTGGCCCAATTCAGTTTCTGCTTTTTATTGCAGATGCATAATGCAACAAATTTTTGATATGAGAATATGTGTTTTGTTGTTTTTGCATCTGAAATTTACTGTCCTTAATAGAACTACTAATGTTATATTAAGGACAGTAAATTTCAGATGCAAAAACAACAAAACACATATTCTCGGATAAAAAAAAATGTTGCATTATGCAATATTTTATTGATATGCAGACGTAATTCAATGTACGGCGGGGTATTTGCCCGGGAAGTAGTTGTGGAAATAATTTATTAATTATTTTCAAATCATGTTTATTTAATTTATTTTTATTGAATTTAAGGAATTAATTATTTAGAAAATTAAAAATATAAAATCACTTTATTATTTTTACTAGTAATCATGATCAAATATTTAGATTATTTAGATATTTAGAAAATTAAAAACACTTTTGTTTCATTTATAATATAAAGATTATTTTAATTTTCTAAATAATTAATCATGTTTCTTCAAGTGATTAATGAGAAACAAGTTAGAGATATAGTAAGGAATTAAACAGAATTTTGATTTAGTAGTAATGTCATTGCTGCAGTAGTGATATAAATAAATAATTAAATTTATGTATATATATTTTAATTTTTTTCGTATATGACTAATTATTTATTTCGGTTCCATTGTGTTCATCTTACTTTCCCCTAAATATATTTAATGAAGTCAAAAATTGCATTCTTCTAAACATAAAAAAAAACGATTTTTTACGGCGAACGTTTCTCATAATTTAAAACAAAAGCGCCGGACGAAATCCTTTGTTTCGAGGCAACCCGAACCGACTCCTTGTGCCTCCTCCTTTGTCCCCACATAACTCCATAATCGAGAGGGTCGTGATTCACACACACTCTCAGCGAAATAGTTGGAATCAGACGTCACTCCGCTGCTGCTGCAGCAGCAGCAGTCTTTTGTTTTACACCGAATGCAACCCACCTCATTGTTGTTCTCATTTTTTCCCCGTATCCAGAAACTCATTATAATTTTTTTATTATTAACACTCTGGGTTTTGGCGGAAATAATTGCAGGATTTTCACGTCTCCGAAAACTTTTGCGCGGACAAAGAGCGTCCTTCGTAAAACAACAACGAAAAATAATAAAACGGCCGAAATCCGCGAAAAATTAAACGGCGCGCGGAGTAGTCGAAATATGATGAAATTGCGATGTTTCGCTTTTCCAAGGTTGTGGGAGGAGGATATCAGGGGAGAGTTGCGTGACGCGTTCGGCCTCCAAAACGCACAAACACTTGTCTAATGAGTAAATAATCTGCGTGCGTGTGTGTTAAGAAAGGAAAAAAAAAATATGAGGATTTGCACTGGGAGTCGCGAGATAACAACTTGATATCTAGGAATGTATGGATGGATGGGATCGATGGTGTGCAATTCAATTGAATCTTTATTAAAAAAAATTAATCAAATAAAATAACTTAAAATAAAACACTTAATGATTTTCAACTATTTGCGAAACAATTGTCGTGAAATACACAAAAAATAGTTGAAAATCATTAAGTGTTTTATATATTAAGATCGGCTAATAAATTAAATCAGTACGAGTGGTTTAATTTATTTGATTCGTGTAAATATACGTTTAAGCGCGTTTTAAAGAAACATGTACTTCTTGTGTAATATAATATTAGAGTTAATTTAGAATTTAAGGTAATAAGTAAAATATTTTTGTAAACTGTTTTTGTAAAAAGGGGTTTTCCCGTAAATAAATAAATAAATACATATATATAAATCTTTATTGGCAGATTATTTTTAACAAAGTAATAATAATAATAAATGAATACAATAAATAACTAACATAAAAATAAATTCTTCTGCCAATTGGCTATCGACCTAAGTGTTATATTTTAAGTGATTATGGATTTTCAAAAATTAAGTGCCTCCACTATCTACAAAATGAAATAAGGTTTGTACGAATATATGGATCACTTGATTTTTTTTGGGTAATAAATAACATACACTTGATTTTTGTTTCACAGAAATATAAAGTTATTTAGTTATATTAAATAAAAATGATTTGAAAATAATTAATAAATTATTTCCACATTTAGCTCTGTGACATTTTAACTTACGTTACGGAAGTACTTTAAATGCACATTAAAACAACTACTTCCCGGGCAAATACCCACGCCGGACGCCAAGTTATTTATTCACTGACTAGTTTCGGTCAGACGACCATTATCAAAGTTACAAGATTAATGAAGTAAAAAAGAAGAGCGGTTGTGTTATTTATGCAATAGATAATCTATATGAATCTTTTAGCACCTCTATATGTACAGATCCATACATTCGTGAGGGGTTCACTTAACTGTTATTTTTCGGTTATTTTATGTCGTTTACTGTTTATTTATTTTGATTGACGAAATAATATAAATAAAAAGGCAGAAAGACCGACGATCGATAGCCTTTTTCTGAAGTCTAATAAATTTCAAATGATTGTATTTATATGTATTATAAAATTATATAATGTAAGTCTCAGAAATAAAGATTTTCAATAATAAAAATAAAAGGAATGATGAAAATACATTTTAAAATTTATGAAGGTTAAAAATTATGTAATTTTGAAATTAATTGCTGAAATAATAATATGATCGATTGTTGTCTGTCTGGGCTATCGACCAGAGGTCTTTCAGCCCTGTTATGAATTTGTGATGCAGTTAGTGTTTTATTATTTATATTTAAAATTGAGTTTCACCAAGTAACAGTCTCAAAATCCTATGTTTAATTTATTGTTTGTTGTATTCAATTGCACTACTTGCAATTTTAATATTTTGTTCAAAAACAAGGAGAGGATTGATGTTGTTTTCACAATGAACTGTTTGGGATTGATAAATAAATATTTTGATGCGTATTATTTTTATTTTGTATTTTGTCGTAATTTGTGATTGGTAATTTGCCTTTTTTTATACATATGTTTTATAATCTTTTTAGAGCGTCACACTTTTCTTATAAAATTTTTAATATGTAATTATAATTGTAATTTGGAAATGGAGATTCCGTTAATAAAGTAAATTGAAATTGAATGGCATGATTTAATTTTTTCAAATAGCAATCAGTTTAGATTGTCATTGTGATATATATTTTTCTTAAATGTTTCGAACAAAGGAAACGTATTTTTTTTTAATATAGAATTAAAATCCATAATAAAATTCCATTTAAAAATATTGACATCCGGTCTGATCTAAAAAAAAAAAATTCTGTAAAATTTTGTTGTCATATTGTCTGAATAAAGATGTTTGTATATAAAAAATTAAATAAAATAAAACACAAAAAAATATTATGTGTGTGAAGCTGGCAATATTTACAGCAATAACCCGGCGCCTCCACCATGGGACCAAATAATAAATTTTATTACATAATTAGAGCATTCACAAGTAGAAATACACAGTTTTAAATGCTTTTACTGAATAGATTAATAGTGATTAATATAAAATAGAAAACTCGTCGATTTTTTTACTCCATACTTAAAATAAATTCAACGAAATAATATAAATAAAAAGGCAGAAAGACCGACGATCGATAGCCTTTTTCTGAAGTCTAATAAATTTCAATGATAAATTAAGATTTTGCGGGAAAACTAGGTTATGAAAACCCAGGTTTTCTCAACTGTTTTTTGTAGTCTAATGTCCACTGGTTAATATAGAGTAGATTTTGTCCACCTGGGATATGTAACTCTTGTCGATATTTGACTCGACACTTAGAATATTCCACGAATAAAACACGCAATGAGAAAATTCGATTTTGCGGGAAAACTAGGTTATGAAAACCCCGGTTTTTCCAACTTTTTTTATAGCCTAATATCCACTGGTTACTATAGAGTAGAATTTGTCCACCTGGGATATGTAACTCTTGTCGATTTTTGACTCGACACTTAGAATATTCCACGAATAAAATACGCAATGAGAAAATTCGATTTTGCGGTAATTATTCAATATGCTTTACGAGGCTATTAATATGCTAAATATTTTACTAGAATTTGTTTTTAACATATAAAACGAGATAAAATTTTTACAATTCGCACAAATCATCCACCGAAGGATTTTTATTTTATATTACACACACAGAAACAGAAGAAGGAGAGGAAAAAAAAAAACGAAAGTCATGCAACAATTTCACGACCATCAAGAACACACAATCCTAACCTTACTACAATGAGGCAATCATCCTCTCTTACTCAATGGGAAAAAAATAAAGAAGAAGAGAATTACAATTCTCTCCGTCATCGCGCGTTTGCCCTTGTCCATTGTTTTTGTTCAGCGGGGATTGCGGATTTCGATTCGCCGAGGAGGAGGAACAGAAGAAGACAATTCCGATCCGGTGTGGAAAGAAGGAGAGGAAATCGAATTACGGTTCGGAATAAATCACGGGTTGTTTCAAGGATTTCTTTTTTGTTTTGATTGAAGAAATGTTTGCGAAATTCATGTTAAATAAATGAAGCAATTTATATTATAGTTTCAGTAAATTTAATTACATTATACTTTTAATTTAACCGTACACCGAATGGTAAGACAAGACAAACGATTAAATACATAATAGAAAAAGGTGATTTATTCACTTGATCACAGTTATTTAAATAAATTAAATAAAAAGAATTTGAAAATAATTAATAAATTATTTCCTCTTTAGCTACTGTGACAATTTTACTTATGTTACATAAGTAATTAAATTATACAAAAGGATACAAAAAAATAAAAGAAAAAAGTAATTGTTGTTATTGAATTGAATGTTATATTTCAAAAAAAAAATCAATCAATTCAAAATAAAGATGTTACTGAAAATAAACAAATGAATTAAATAAAAAGAATTTGAAAATAATTAATTAATAAATTATTTTCCCTTTAGCTATCTATTATTAGACGTTTGTTAAAGTACTTATGTAACATAAATCATAATATTACAGTAGCTAAAGGGAAAATAATTTATTAATTAATTGTTTTCAAATTCTTTTTATTTAATTTATTTAAATAACTGTGACCAAGTGAATAAATCCTATTTTCTATTATTATAAACAAATGAAGTTTATTTACCACTTAAAATTAGAACATTTTTAAGTTCTTTATTTTTTTGGAAATATAACTAATAATTGATATAAATCAGAAGGAAAACGAGAAGGAGGGAAAGGCAAACGACAAGATTTAATTTTCAAACTAAAAGACATTTCAGATAGAGATGGAGTTACGTGAAGTTTTTCTAATACAGAAAATTAAAAACTGTTGCATTCACTTTACTTCACAGGTTTTATTACACACTAAATGTACATTTGGGATACTTTACTATTGATAATTGATATTTAGTATCCGAAATGTACATTTAGTTAGTTTATTATTTTTATTTTGTGAAAAAGTGTATATTATGTAAAATGGTGTTTATCCGTCAATAAAGATTTATTTATTTATTTAGTTTTATTAAAACATGCGAAGTAAAGTGAATACAAGTTTTTAATTTTCTATAAAAGACATGACGTAATTTCGAAATTATAGTCACTGATAATTAATTCATAATTATATAAAAACGTTAAAAAAACGCGCGGCAGGTTAGGGTCGTTCTTCCTTTTTAATTAATTTAATTCAATTCGTTTCGTTTAATTTTATTCGGTTTTGATTTAGATTGAATTAATTTGGTTTAATTAAATTTAAATCGATTCAGTTTAATTTGATTTAATATAATTGATTTAATTTTTTTCAGTATAGTTGAATTAATTTATTTGATTTATTTTAACATCTTTAAATTATGTAAGGCATAGCTGTACCGACGAGGGATAGATCCCGAAACTCGTGTCTGCAGATGGCCTTATATTAAGTAACGTAACTTTTGTTTGTTTTTGCATGAAATTTTTCTCGGATCAAAAATTTGTTGCATTATGCAATATTTTATTGATGTACATTATGTAATTCAATGTCCGGCGTGGGTATTTGCCCGGGAAGTAGTTGTTTTAATGCGCATTTGTTTAACTACTTACGTAACGTAAGTCAAAAGTCACAGAGCTAAATGTGGAAATAATTTATTAATTATTTTCAAATCATTTTATTCAATTTGTTAAAGAAGAGTTTCATTATACCAACTTAAAACAATGTATAACGAAGTGGAAGCCTCAACTCTTCAACATTTAAATATAAAAGGAATAATAACAAGACAGTGTGAGCGAAAGAGAGGGAGAGAGAGGGAAAGAAACGGCGAATCTAGAAATAAAAAGAACAAGAAGGAATAATGACAGGAATGAGAGAGATAGAGAACCAAGACGCGGGTAATCAAAAAAATGGCTCCTTTCCGTTCGAGCATTGAAATTAACTTCTGCATGTTTAAGCGGCGAAACTAATTTTCTGGTTCCACATTTGGCAACCTTGGCGGTTTTCGGTGCCGCGGTGTGTTTTTTCGAGCGCAAGATTGGCATCTGCGGGCAACAACAATGTAATTTGAAATTCAAATTCCGAAATGTTTAACACAGAAGAATAAAAAAAAGAAATACGCGCGGTAAACAACGATTTTAATTACGCATCGAGATTGGAAAAAGTATTTATTGATTTCTATTTACGTTTTGCGAATTTATTTTTTTTTTAACAAAAAAAAACGAATTACCTGTTTCTTGTCACATATTTATTATATTATCAGATTTTGTATTATGTATTGTTGTTATGTATCAGATTGTTTATAGGTATATTTGACATTTTATTTCATTTTTTGTAAAAAAAAAATAATTCCGTATATGAATAAAGAATTATAAATAATGATTGCCCCCGACACCAATTGGTAAAAGGGGACATCGATTATATATATATAAATAATGATTGCGGATTATATATACTCGCCCTGTATATATAACATACAGGGCGAGTCTTTTATCTCAAGGCATTTAAATATTTCAACAATTAATAATTTTATGAGAAAAAAATTAAAATAAACCCCGCATATTTTGTAGGGGCAAATTGATCTGCAGTGGAAAAAAGTGCCTTCTCACTCTTAAATCGTAGCTATAACATTTTTATAAATAGAAAAGAGTATTCATTCTCTTGGTCACAGTTATTTAAATATATTAAATAAAAAATGATTTGAAAATAATTAATAAATTATTTCCACATTTAGCTCTGTGACTTTAGACTTACGTTACGTAAGTACGTTAAACAATATGATATGCAGCAGCAGGTGTGCATTATGTAATTCAATGTCCGGCGTGGATATTTGCCCGGGAAGTAGTTGTTTTGATGTGCATTTGTTTAACGTACTTACGTAACGTAAGTCAAAAGTCACAGAGCTAAATGTGGAAATAATTTATTAATTATTTTCAAATAATTTTTTATTTAATTTATAACATTTTTTCCTCTACTTTATACTGTTTATTATGCAATAGAAAGATACAAAAAATTAAAACATAAAAAATGAATTAGTTATATGATTTCTAAAAACAAAAAAATAATGATATAAATCAGAAGGAAAAAGAGAAGGGGAGAAAGGGAAAAGGCGAAATAAAAACGAAAGGAATTAGTTATGAAATTGAAGGGGACATAAATTTAAAAGGAATAATGCATTTTTTGAGGTAGAAAAGTATAGAAAATGAAAACAATGAAAGATATAATTAGATTTTGAAAAAAAAAAAAAAAAACACAAAAAAGAATCACTGAATAACTTAGGTTGAGTAATGTGAAGTGTTGTATAATGATGTAATTGAAAATTATATAGACTCGCCCTGTATATATAACATACAGGGCGAGTCTCAAGACACTTAAATATTTCAACAATTAATAATTTTATGAGAAAATTTTTAAAATAAACCCCGCATATTTTGGAGGGGCAAATTGATCTGTAGTGGAAAAAAGTGCTTCTCATGGGGAATCCACGGGGGCCAACTTTATAATTTTAAATGGTAATCCCCATTTTATATTTTTGATACTAATTCCTTTCGTTTTTATTTCGCCGTTTCCCCCTTCCCTTTTTCCTTCTGATTTTAATCATTTTTGTAGTTGTTTTCGTCCGCCCATTCTTTCTCTGTTTCGCTCCGTTCTTTCCTTTATTTATTTTGTTGGTTAATTACACCTTTGCGGATTTCTGGGAAGCGGCGCAATTACGAACAGATGAGTGCGCACTACTGAATTACCGGCAGCAGAAAGGAAGACCTGTTTGTTGTTTTTGTAATTTGCTCATTTCGGAGCTCCAGTAAAGTAAAAGTTGCCACATTTCTGGGCGAGTATGAATAATTAAAATTCTTTTAAATCGCGTCACGTGATTTTCCCAAAATAATATTGTGCAATATTAATTAAAAAATCATCGTCATTGAGTGAGTGAATAAAAGGCCTTTGCACAATATTCGGCTCGTCATGGTCGTTTTTGCTTCCTAAAAAGAATATATTCTGAGTTAGAAAAATTATTAATATTTTGGATTTTTTGCAGTCTTGGGTTATTACAGATTTTTTTTATATTTAATATTGATTTCATTAAAATATTGTAATCGAAAGAACATTACTGGAACACGTTTGTACTTAGTCGATGGTATTTCAATAATGTTGAAGGAACTATTTGTTGGTCCCCTATAATTTAAAAAGGGGAGTGTATTGTACGGTGGAAAGGGATAAGTAGTTGAGATTTATTAGGATTAATGTATATTCTCTATTTTGCGAACCAAATTTCAGTTCTGTCGATCAAGCCTTGAAGAGTAATAAAGGCTTTTTCGACGGTAGAAGCGTGAGAAATTATTTCATTTGTCTTTGAATATTAGTTGGATAAGTCAAATATTTGTATATTCGAATACGACCAAAGGCAAATTGTTCAGCTCTACTCAAAACAATTAAACTATCAAATATTTTTTTATATTTCTTCAGTTTATTCCACTGCATAAATTGAAACGGGTAATATTTCCTGAAATAAATTAAATAATAATTATTTTGATATAAAGAAAACACGTAACTTTTTTATTCTTTCTTTCTTAATATTATCCTCTTTTACCCGTATTGGATGTCGAGGTAACTTTTTTATACCACTTTTATTTTATTTTAGTGACTAGTTTTAATTACACGGTAATCATTATCAAACTAAGTGTTTTCTTTATATCAAAATTGAAAATGTCCCACGAAGTGAACGCCTCCAAGATCCAAGAATTAATAATTATTTTCTATTATTTCTTGACATTTCCGTAATTTTCGCAGAAATTAATATTGAGGCTTAATTTAATACACTAATGATAATTAAGCCTAATCCAGAAGTCTTCACCAAAAATCAATGAAAATCGATCCATTTATAGAAATTCCTCGCGATTAACAACCCAACGCGACGTCGAAACTAATTCGCACCGAGAACAGTGTTTACCGATCTATTTCCGTACCAACCGCAACTGTTTTTCCAGTGTAAACGTGTAAAGTTTTTAGGTTTTACGACGAGACGCGCATTCCCTCAGCTGTTAAAAGTCTGCGCCCGGACCTATCCCAATCTGCGCCGCCGTCCGCAAGAGAGCGCCCCCGCTAGCCTGTTGCGTGCCGCCGTCGCGACGCCCGTCCCTCCGCGCGCTTATCGATTGCCCTAGGCGTCCCGACGTCGAGCGCCCAGACCCTTCGCTCCTATGGGAATCCGAATAGAGCACGCGAATGTTTGTTGCGGGAAAACAGGGAGGAAGGGAAATGTGGGAAGAGAGAAGGTTCCAGACTGTTTCTGTTTGCCCGCGTAGTAAATGTAAATCGCCGGGAGAAATGCGCGCGTGGGGGTGGGATTGATGTGATTTTTTTGTTTCTATTTTATTTCGGTTTTCAAGGGCTCGGGAAAAGTGAGAGTCCGGCGGAGTGCGCGCGCGCCGTTTTGTAATCGATTTATTCCGGTCTGATCTTGGATTTTTTTTTCACAAATATGCGTACATGTGTACGGAAAATGAAAGTAATTTAAACTTACTTTATACGGAACAGTCTACACTTTACATTGTATAAACTTTTAATATTAAATTACTTTCATTTAAAACAGCAGAATATATTAATTTATCAATTACAACATTAATTTTGATTCCTTTTTCAATGGAAAGTATTGTCACTGAAATTATTTATTTATTTATTTGTAATACAATCACAGAAATTTATTTTACAAAATTTCCTATCTCTAGTTGTATGCTATTTAAATATACACTAAATAATAACTATTACCTAATTAACAAAAATATAATTACAGCTCCATCAATTCGAAACGGAAGTTTGAGGTTCCTCGAGTCCATTGCAACAATTTTTATGTAATTCATAGCTACATTCTGTTAGTACTAGAAATCCTTTAAGTTGTGCAATTCGTAGAAGAATCAAAATGTCTTTAGCTTGTGCGAACCGTAATTCTAAGTTGTAAGAACAAACAGTGCTGTAGATTATGTGATCCGTAGCTCCATCCTGTTAAAACCAGAAGTTTTCTAGGTTGCGTGATCCGTAACGATATTCTGTAAGAACCAGCGATTCACTATTGTTTCAAATGTTTTGATTTGTATCTTCAACCTGCAAGGAACATAAGTTCTCTATATTATCTGTTTCAACAAACAAAAATTCTAAGTTTATAGCTCCATCTAATAAAAACGATTATGTGATCCGTAGCTCCATCCTGTTAAAGCCAGAAGTTTTCTAGGTTGCGTGATCCTTAATGATATTCTGTAAGAACCAGAGGTTCACTATTGTTCTATTTTTTTGATTCGCATCTTCAACCTATAAGGAACAAAAGTTCTCTATGTTATCTGTTTAACATCAAAAAATCTAATTTTATAGCTCCATCTAATAAAAACCACTAGATTATGTGATTCGTAGCTCCATCCTATAAGTATAAGAATTTATCTAGATTGTCTGTTAGAACTTAATATTCTAGGTTGTGTGATCCCTCCATCTTATAATAATCAGAAGTTCTGTAGATTGTATGATTCATATCTCTAGATCGTGTGATTCGTAGCTCCATCCCATAAGTATAAGAAGTTATCTAGATTGTATGTTAGAACCAGAATATTCTATGTTGTGTGATCCGTAGCTCCATCCTATAAGAACCAGAAGTTCTGTAGATTGTGTGATTCGTATCTCTAGATCGTGTGATTCGTAGCTCCATCTCATAAGTATAAGAAGTTATCTAGATTGTCTGTTAGAACCAGAATATTCTATGTTGTGTGATCGGTAGCTCCATCCTATAAGAACCAGAAGTTCTGTAGATTGTGTGATTCGTATCTCTAGATCGTGTGATTCGTAGCACCATCCTATAAGTTATCTAGATTATCTGCTTGTTAGACCCAGAATATTCTAGATTGTGTGATCCGTAGCTCCATCCTATAAGAACCAGAAGTTCTGTAGATTGCGTGATTCGTATCTCTAGATTGAGTGATAGCACCATCCTATAAGTTATCTAGATTGTCTGTTAGAACCAGAATATTCTAGGTTGTATGATTCGTAGCTCCATTCTGCCAGAACAAGAAGTTTTCTAGATTTTATGATTCATTGCTTCAACCTGTAAGAAATATAATTTCTCTAGATTATCTGTTAGAACCAGAAATTATCTAGGTTGTTTGATCATTAATTCTATAGGATGGAATTAAGGATCAAACAACCTAGGATGAAGAATCAGATTTTTTAGATTGTGTGATCTGTAGCTCCATCCTGACAGAACAAGAAGTTTTCTAGGTTGTATGGTCCTTAACTTTATCCTGTAGAAACTAGAAGTTCTCTAGATTTTTTGATTCGTAGCTTCATAGTCAATCAAAGAATATAAGTTCTTTAGATTTTCTGTTTCAACCGATTTTTTTTCTTAGTTGTACGATCTGTAGCTCCGTCCTATGAGACTCAAAACTACTCTAGATTGTGTGATTCGTAGCTCCATCCTATAAGTATAAGAATTTATCAGAATATTCTAGGTTGTGTGATCCGTAGCTCCATCCTATAAGAACAAGTTTTCTAGATTATATTGTTCATCCTACAAGAACTAGAAGTTTTCTGGATTTTCTGATTCATTGCTTCAACATGTAAGAAATATAAGTTCTCTAAATTGTCTGTTAGAACCAGAAATTGTCTAGATTGTTTGATCCTTAATTCCATCCAATAAGAATCAGATTATTTTAGATTGTGTGATCTGTAACTCCATCCTAGCAGAACAAGAAGTTTTCCAGGTTGTATGATCCTTAACTTTATCCTGTAAGAACAAGAAGTTCTCTAATTTTTTTGATTCGTAGCTTCAACGTGTAAGGAATATAAGTTCTTTAGATTTTCTGTTTCAACCGATTTTTTTCTTAGTTGTACGATCTATAGCTCCGTCCTATGAGACTCAAAACTACTCTAAATTGTGTGATTCGTAGCTCCATTCTATAAGTATAAGAAGTTCTTTAGATTGTCTGTTAGAACCCGATATTTTCTAGACTGTTTGATCGTAGCTCCATCCTGTTAGAACAATAAGTTTTCTGGGTTGTGTGATCCTTAATTCTATCCTGTAAGAACCAGAAATTGTCTAGATTGTTTGATCCTTAATTCCATCCAATAAGAATCAGATTTTTTAGATTGTGTTATCTGTAGCTCCATCCTGACAGAACAAGAAGTTTTCTAGGTTGTATGATCCTTAACTTTATCCTGTAAGAACAAGAAGTTCTCTAGATTTTTTGATTCGTAGCTTCAACGTGTAAGGAATATAAGTTCTTTAGATTTTCTGTTTCAACCGATTTTTTTTTCTTAGTTGTACGATCTATAGCTCCGTCCTATGAGACTCAAAACTACTCTAGATTGTGTGATTCGTAGTTCCATTCTATAAGTATAAAAAGTTCTTTAGATTGTCTGTTAGAACTAGATATTTTCTAGGCTGTGTGAACCGTAGCTCCATCATGTTATAACAAGAAGTTTTCTAGGTTATATGATCTTTAATTTTATCCTGTAAAAACCAGAAGTTCTTTGGATTTTTTGACTCGTAGCTCCAACCTGTAAGAACCATAAGTTCTCTAGATTTTCTTTTAGAACCAGAAATTTTTTAGGTTGTGTGATTTGTAGCTCTATCCTATAAGAACTAGAAATTCTGTAGACGGTGTGATTCGTAGCTCCACCCTGCCAGAACAATACGTTTTCTAGGTTGTGTGTTCCTTGACTTTATTTTATAAGAACCAGAAGTTCTCTAGATTTTTTGGTTTTGGATCTTCAACCCGTAAGAACCATAGCTTCTCTATTTTTTTTGGTTTGGAACTTCAACCCGTAAGAACCATAATTTCTCTAGATTACCTGTTAGAACTAGACATTTTCTAGCTTTGAGTAACGTCAAGATTTAAACTACACTTCGAATGAAAACACTGATAGATATTAATAATGAGTACGTAGTACTCGAAATGTACATCCAGCAAAATAAAAAAAAAATATTGGGCAGAAAGGTCGATACCCATTTAACAATTAATTAAGTTTTGTGTGATGTACTTAATCAATTATTGATTTGTTTTTGTAATCTTAATTATTAATAAAGATTGTTATATATAAAAAATTTTGTGAAGAAAGTGTTTTCGTTCGAAGTGACTTTTCTAGATTGTGTAATCCTACAAGAACTACAAGTTCTCCAGATTGTGTCATCCGTAGCTCTAAACTGTAAGGAACAGAAGTTCTCTAGGTTGTTTCCTTCTATCTTTCTTATATAAAGTGAGCTGAGTGAATTCTTCTCATTTTTTAACAAGGAATATGATTTTTTAATAAAAAGTAGGGGTTTCCATTTAAAAATACTAAATTAACCTCGATTTAGCGACAACAGCGCCATCTATGAAAAAACCAATATTATGTTATTATGGCCCCCTTCGATACAATCATTTTTTGTTTGGATCATTTTTGTAAAAAGTTTCTTGTTTCGGAGATATTTTCTGAAAACACATTAAATGGTCCACCCTGTATATATATATAGGTTTCTTATGTCTCTTAATCTTATCCTCTTTTACCCGTATTAGGTATCGAGAATTGTTTCCTACTTGATATTCCTCACAATTTTCAAACGCAAAAACATCCAGCAGTATCGATTTGAATTCACCGTAACTGAACTTCACCTTATTCGAAAAGTGAAAAAAGCTTCGATTTTAAGAGTTGATATTTTTAGAATGCTTTTTAAAAAAATCATCAATTTGTAAGAGTCGGGAATCCTATTTAATTTACGCAAAGAATTAATTTCTTTCGATCAATTTTCGTAAGGCCGAACAACACAAGACGTGCTTTGAATAATTTAATGCCCCTGACGAAATTTCGTAATCCGACTAATTAGTCCTCCTTATAAATAATTAATTGGCGAACTGGAACCGGCCTCTAATAATTTCCCCCCTCTAATAATAATACACACACAAAAAAAAGTAAGAATAATACCAAGTGGGCGTCATTATGTGATCAATAAGAGGAAATGGATTCACATAAAACGTCCGTTTATTTCTAATTTAGCATAACACACAAATTGTTAGAAGTGATTGATTTATCGATAACTATCATAGACTATTATGTTTATAATATTAGATGAGCAGAAGTAACAAAGGGGTTGGATGCCAAAATGAGGACAGTCAAAATCTGCCCTATTCGCTTCGATTCGACGAAAAACAAAAACTTAAATCGATCGATATATGTTTTTGAGTTTCGCAAAGAGTATAATCACGAATAAAATAACACTGTTTTATCCTTTCTTCATACTTTATTTTCTAATTGTTAGATATACAGGGAGGTTTTTTTTTATCAGTATACATTAGGGGAAGTGTATATCTGCAAAAATGCGAATCAAACGCATTGAACCGATTAATGTGTGTATGTTTAATTGATTATTTGGCATATGTGTGTCAGTTGCGTGTTGTAGGCAACCAAACATACACACATCAATGCGTTTGACTCGCCTATTTTGCAGGTATACATAGGGGAAATGTATACTGATAATAAAAGCTCTTTGTATATTATATATACTAAACACGTAAGGCCTATGTATACTTATTAGAAGTATTAAGCACTCATTATCAATAACAATAACAACTATTCCCCCCTTAATCCAAGTAAGTAAACCGCACAACAGTATTTAGAATTAGTTGTTATTGATGAGAGCTTAGCAATTGAAATATACCGAATGTTAACCACCAAACCTGGCAATAGAAGCATTGTGCAGAATTTTAATTGAATATAATACATTGCTATGACATATTCTTATGTAATGTCATGTTGACAGATACATTTTAGTTGTGTCATAAACATAAGTAACTATTCAATTGAAGAAATAGTGTTCATGATTCAAACGTTCCACTCCTTCATCCAAAATGACAATAAACGAAAATGTACTATAATTAATTATTAAAATTTTTATATTAAGTAACTATAATTTCAACAAGAAGGAAGACCAAGAACATGATGAAAAGGAGAGGTAGAAAATGACATGGAGAAATTAGGAATTACAGGATGGAAACAAAAGGCACAGAATAAAAAGACATGGAAGAAAATTACCAAGCAAGCCATGGGCCAGCTAGACTCGTAGTGCTAGTATATACATAATTTCAACAATTTACACTTGTCATTATCAAACTAAACATTTTAGGAAAATGTTTGTATTTTTGTACTAATTTAAGTAACAATTTTTATTAATCGTGCCAAACTGGCTTCGAGAGAAGCTTTTAAAAATAAGGTCAAGTTATTTTAAGTAACAACACTTTTTTCTTCAAGAAATTAATTGTCCCATAAAAGGCGATGAGTGTATTGGGTTAATTATGATAGAGGTTTGGGCCCTCAAGACAGGTGGCGCCTCCCGCGGACGACTTCCGCCAAGCGGCGAAAGACAGATGGCGCCACTGATGGCGCTCGCGCGCAAATAAGTTTTTCGAGACTAGATTACATCCGCGATATGCATATTTATTATGTCCGCGTGTGTGTGTGCGATTATTGCGAGATGTATCGGATGAAAGTACAAGACGGAATTACGTAATTGGGTTTGTGATTAAGCGTAATTTCAGAGGATTAATCATAGCAATGAGAATTATATTAGTTTAATTAATAATAATAACTAAAGTAACTAACTTGAGAAATTGACTATTTATTTTTTGCTATTCAATTTGCTTTTTTAGTTTTTTTTTATATAATAATAATAAGTTTTTATTGTCCAACAGGAAATATACATCCCAATTACAAGACAATATACATAAATGACATATAGAAATGGTGAATCCGTAAATAAATGATTAAAAAAAAAATCCATAGCCGTGTCTTCCACCTTGTCTTATATAATTACATGATGGGAATATTATGAGTGCCAAATAAAGATCTGTTTTTAATAATCATACCAGATACTAATAGAAAAATATGTGTATTGGAAATGAAAATTATATTAATTTAATTAATAATAATAACTAAAATCCAATTTTATCAAATAAAAATGTTTTTGGCTTCATTATAGAGAGCTCTAACTTGGAGGAAGAGGATTTCATCAAATGCACTAATATTTAATTAAAAACAATTCTTTAAAATCTTTAACATCAATTTAGAAACACCCCGCATATTTCTTACAGAAATCCACCTTGACTTACGCAATTACACAGCCATTACATGATACACATACATTTTTCTTGTTTCAAATACACTCCCGTGTTTCTACGTTGCATGCACGTCCGTGAGTGTATTTTGTGTGATTTGCCTAGAGATGAAATCCGTTTGCACGCAAGACGCGGTGTTGCAATCCTCATTAATCCGCCGGGCGAATAATTACTCTTTCCTAGCACACGCCATTTCCCAATGCCGCATTTACATCCGTACTTAATTATACAATAAACTCCGCACTCGAGTTCTCTTTCCACGTCGATATAAAACCCATTCGGATTATTCCACGAGGACGGACGATCATCGTCGCAACAATTTATTGAACACGTTTACAAAATGTCGAAGAATAAAAAGCGAAAGAATGGGAGAATGAAGCATACAGAATGATTTGTGTGTGTTTTTTTTTTTTAATATAATTTAACAACCATTATATGAGGTAAAATAGATCATCTATTGCCATCTAAGCGTCAATTTGGGTGCTTAAATAAGCGCCATCTATATATTAGATTGAATAAGATCATCTAATGCCATCTTTGAGTCTATTTTGGTACTTAAATAACCGCCATCTATAGTTAGATCGAATACATGCCATCTATACGTCAAGTGCAGTAGTTTAATAACTATTTATATGCCAGATTGGATACATCACCCACTGCCATCTATACGTCATGTTAGATCCTTCTAAAATAAATTATAAAAAAAAATGACTCGACTAATACAGCCATCTATATGCCAGATTAGATGCATCACCCACTGCCATCTATACGTCATGTTTAGTACAGTAGATTCTTGTAAAATAAATTATAAAAATATGACTCGACTAACAATGTGAGGTAACTTAAGATCATCTACTGCCTTCTTTGAGTCTATTTGGGTACTTAAATAACCGCCATCTATAGTTAGATCGAATACATGCCATCTATACGTCATGTTTAGAGCAGTAGATCCTTCTAAAATAAATTATAAAAAAATGACTCGACTAATACAGCCATCTATATGCCAGATTAGATACATCACCCACTGCCATCTATACGTCATGTTTAATACAGTAGATCTTTGTAAAATAAATTATAAAAATATGACTCGACTAAAAATGTGAGGTAACCTAGATCATCTACTGCCATCTATGCGTCTATTTGGGTACTTAAATAACCGCCATCTATATGTTAGATCGCATACATGCCATCTATACGTCAAGTGCGGTAGTTTAATAACAGCCATCTATATTCCACATTGGAAACATCACCCACTGTCATCTATTCGTCATGTTTAATAGAACCTCGTATAATGAGCAAAATAAATTGTAAAAAAATGACTCGATTAACGAACCACGTTTCGCATAACTGCCTACAACTGTTTGAGGAAATGTGGAATTAGGGACGGTACCCTCTTCGGCAGAAGACCAAGCCCAAAGAGGAGGCTAAGAAGAAGACAAAGAAGCCCCGGCCGGGCAAGAACAGCAAAGAAGCCGCTAAGAAATAATGAGTTTTAAAAATTTATAAAAAAATGTTTATTTAATAATTGAAATATTGATGAAGTGGAAACGTTTCCATTGTTGACGAATGAAAGTAAAAGAGTCAGAGTACAAGAAAGCCAAAGAGGGGACTAAGAAGAAGACAAAGAAGCCCAGGCCAGGCAAGAGAAGCAAAAGAGCCGCTAAGAAATAATGAGTTAAAAATTTATAAAAAAATTATTTAATAATTGAAATATTGATGAAGTAGAAACGTTTCCATTGTTGACGAATGAAAGTAAAAGAACGCGAAATAGGGGACTAAGAAGAAGACAAAGAAACCTAGGCCAGGCAAGAGCAGCAAAGGAGAAAGAAATAATGAGATTTAAAAATTTATAAAAAAATGTTTATTTAATAATTGAAATATTGATGAAGTGGAAACGTTTCCATTGTTGACGAATGAAAGTAAAAAAATCAGAGTAAAAGCAAGCCAAAAAGGGGATTAAGAAGAAGACAAAGAAGCCCAGGCCAGGCAAGAGCAGCAAAGAAGCCGCTAAGAAATAATGAGTTTTAAAAATTTATAACAAAAATGTTTATTTAATAATTGAAATATTGATAAAGTAGAAACGTTTCCATTGTTGACGAATGAAAGTAAAAGAATCAGAGTAAAAGAAAGCCAAAGAGGGGACTAAGAAGAAGGAAAGAAGCCCAGGCCAGGCAAGAGCAGCAAAGAAGCCGCTAAGAAATAATGAGTTTTAAAAATTTATAAAAAAATATTTATTTAATAATTGAAATATTGATAAAGTAGAAACGTTTCCATTGTTGACGAATGAAAGTAAAAGAAAGCCAAATATGGGACTAAGGAGAAGACAAAGAAGCCCCGGCCAGGCAAGAGCAGCAAAGAAGCCGCTAAGAAATAATGAGTTTTAAAAATTTATAAAAAAATGTCTATTTAATAATTGAAATATTGATGAAGTGGAAACGTTTCCATTGTTGACGAATGAAAGTAAAAGAATCAGAGTAAAAGAAAGCGAAAGAGGGGACTAAGAAGAAGACAAAGATGCCTAGGCCAGGCAAGAGCAACAAAGGAGCCGCTAAGAAATAATGAGTTTTAATGAAAGCAACTTAGTATTTTGTATAATGAGTGATATGAATAGGGGAATCCCCGAATTGTGCGATAAAACTTTCCGTGCCATTGCTATATCAGTCTGTATTTAGAAGTCGTTGCGCTAGCATCTTAGTGTCGCGTGTAATACAAAGGACCAATCTCAAGCAAAAAGAATTTTGATCCAAAAGGTGTGGAAGGGAGTAATCAAGAGAACTCCCACTACTGCTTTGAAGAAGCTTTGGCCAGAAAGCATTACGAATGTGAAGTTGTGGGGTTTGAGACAGTATTTGAGGACCCTGTAGTCAATGAGATTGTGTCTCTGGCCAACATCTTGGGGTTGGAAGAGGATAACTACAATATCGATGATCTTGCGGAAGAGCACAGCCATGAGCTGACCAGTGAAGAATTTATGGAGTTGCATTGCGTCTCACAGCAAGAAGATGTTGAGGAGAGTTTGTCGGTGGACGAAGAGGAGGATGAAATCACAAAACAAAAATCTTCAGGCGAAATAAGAGAAATGCTGAAACTGTTGCATCATACTTTGAGAAGCATTACCCTAATAAGATGGTGGCTATGTGCGCTACAAATGTATTCAATGATAATGTGGTAATAAGTGACATCTATACATTAGATGGAATGCATCATCCACTGCCATCTATACGTTAAGTTCGGTACTTTAATAAGCGCCACCTGTACATTAAATGGAATACATCATCCACTGCCATCTATACGTCAAGTTCAGTACTTTAATAAGCGCCACCTGTACATTAGATGGGATACATCATCCACTGCCATCTATATGTCAAATTCAATACTCTAATAAGCACCATTTACACATTAGATCGGATACATCATCCACTGCCATACGTCAAGTTCAGCACTTTAATAAGCGCTATCTATACAGAAGATGGGATGCATCCACTACCATCTATATGTCAAGTTGGGTACTATCTATACGCCAGATCGAATGCATCATCCACTACTTCAAGTTTAGTACTTTAATAACCGCCACAAATACGTCAATGCGTATGCTCCATTCACTGTCATCTATAAGTCAACTTCAGTACTTTAATCTATAGTCATCTATACGTCAATTTCGGTACTTTAATAAGCGCTATCTATACATTAGATGGGATGCATCATCCACTACCATCTATATGTCAAGTTCAGAACTTTAATCCAGTCATCTATACGTCAATTTCGGCACTTTAATAAGCGACATCTATACATTAGATCGAATTCATCATCCACTGCAATCTATACGTCAAGTTCAGAACTTTAATCCAGTCATATATACGTCAATTTCGGCACTTTAATAAGCGCTATCAATACATTAGATGGGATGCATCATTCACTACCATCTATATGTCAAGTTCAGTACCTTAATAAGCGCCATCTATACATTAGATCGGATATATCATCGACTGCCATCTATATGTCAGGTTCAGTACTTTAATAAGCACCATCTTTACATTAGATCGAATTCATCATCCACTGCAATCTATACGTCAAGTTCAGTACTTTAATCCAGTAATCTATACGTCAATTTCAGCACTTTAATAAGCGCTATCTATACATTAGATGGGATGCATCATCATATGTCAAGTTCAGTACTTTAATAAGCGCCATCTATACATTAGATCGGATACATCATCGACTGCCATCTATATGTCAAGTTTAGTTTTTTTTAATAACTGCCATCTATAATTCAGACTTTTACTAAAATTTGCAGAATTATTTATTAGACAGCTTTATTTTAACACCGTATTTCAATATAAATTTTGAACAAAATTTAATCCTCGCTGGGAAGACCGACATTAATTTCCATAAAGACAAGCGTTCTTCTCTTTTTTTTTCTGTTTTTTTTATAGTTGCAATAAAAGTCCATAAATCGCCGCGTAGTACATAAAAGACCTTGTAGAAAACGCGCATTGATGCGATGAACGGATGGCTCCTTTAGTGGCGCCCATTCACGTCAAAATATAGAGCCGGGTTTGACGCATATTGAGGCCATAGAGCACTGAATTGCACATAAAATTTGACGTTTACGACTGCTGCACGGAAGGAGTTATTTATTCTCGTAAGGGTAATACGCTCGCGTCGTCTCTCTCTCTCTCTCACTCTCAATGGGTGTGTGTAAAAAAAACTTTTACTTCGCGACGCTTTCAAAAAAATTAAAAACCGTCATGCGAGCAAGTGAATTGGTCGCGTTACATAAAGTAAAAGTAATTTAAGATCATTTAACAAAAAAAAACATTTATTTTTTCAATTTATTGTGTAATGGTGTTTTGAGATGTGATAAAAAATTTTCAAACTACAAATATTATAAAAATGTAGTTATAATATTAGCATAATTAACAGCAGTTGTTAAATATACATAACATATACCGGATATTAGTTTGTAAATTAAATTCACTTGGTTTTGTTTCACTTATTTGTATTTTATTTTCTACCATCAAGAATATTCTTGATAATGGCATCAAGCCGAAACTAGTAGAAAATAAAGTATAAATAAGTGAAACAAAACCAAGTGCATTTAATTTACCAACTAATATTTTTAAAAAATGTTTTACCAAGTGATTAATGAGAAAAAAGTGTCCGACATATACCGGAAGTTGATAGGTTCAGGAATTTTACATGTAAGATGCAATGGAATGCAACTTCCTGCTTCACTATTTATTAAAAATCATGCAAGAATTAAACTGTGTTCTGTGAGCAAATTTAGGATATATTTGTTGCAAACATTTGTAGGCCTCATAATAATTAGACCAGTGTGTTCATGTGAAATGCCTTATGAAGGCGGTTGAACGGATCTAATGATATGATTAAATAACCTGATATGAATCATAATAATTGGAAAGATAACGCAAGCGCCATCTATTGCCTAATTTCATGTGGCATCGTCAACAATTTGGGACTACAAGGTGGACGATCAAGAATCACTGTTTTGTCCACTAAAAAAGGCGAACTTGTCCTGTTTATGGAAGCAGGAAACAATATTCATTTAATAAATTTTCCAACTACCATTCATCTTGTGTAAAAACAGCGCCCTTTTTCTGGTCGTTTAATGTGATAAGCAATTCAAGCGAATATGACGGTGATGGCCATTTCGGTTTTTCGAACCTCACCAGACCTATGCTCCATGTGCAATGCCTTCCTTTAGTGGATTCTCGGTCGTCTAGCTTGTAGACTAGTGATGGGTAAAATCGGTTATTTTAATAATCGATTACGAAATCAATTATTTTTGGTAATTAAATGACAATTAAATCAATTCGATAAGATGCGTGTTTAAAAACTTAAATGTAGTTGTTATAATTAACATTTCCATAATAATTGAGACGTTTTCAAATTAAATTTTCTTTATTCTTCGTAGTTTTGAAATAAATCGATTATTTAAATAATCGATTTTGCCCATCACTATTGTACACCCAAATTGTTGATGATGCCACGTGAAATTAGGCAACAGATGGCGCTTGCGATATCTTTCCAATTATTATGATTCATACAAGGTTATTTAATCATTACATAAGATCCGTTCAACCGCCTTTATCAAGGCATTGCACATGAACAAATTTAAATTTCAATTTACTTTATTAACGGAATCTTCATTTCCAAATTACAATTATAATTACATATTTTATAAGATTTTATAAGAAAAGTGTGACGCTCTAAAAAGATTACAAAACATATGTATAAAAAAACATTTACAAGATGATTAATCGTGCCTAACCTCAACCACACAGCTCGTATTATACACAATAAGTTCTGGAAATGTCACATTTGAATTTAAAAACAATTGACAACTGAATACAGAAATAATACAGTTGTACAGTCAAACTATTGAAAAGTTGTGTTTTTTTGTTACAATATGCTTTTTTTATTTAAATTTGAGTCGAGAATGTTTTTTTTATTGTGAACAATAACAATGCGCAGCGATCGCATTCGTCGCCGTGCTCGATCATTTACACCGAAGATCGCAGCCAGAACGGTACGTTTAAAATAATTTAATTTATTAACAAAATAATAATTACAAGATGATTAATCGTGCCCTAGTCTCAACCACACAGCTCGTATTATACACAATAAATTCTGGAAATGTAAAATTTGAATAAAAAAAGACAACTGAATACAGAAATAATACAGTTGTACAGTCAAACTATTGAAAAGTTGTGGTTTTTTGTTACACGATGCTTTTTTTTATTTAAATTTGAGTCGAGAATGTTTTTTTATTGTGAAGAATAACAATGAGCAGCGATCGCATTTGTCGCCGAGCTCGATCATTTACACCGAAGATCGCAGTCAGAACGGTACGTTTAAATAATTTAATTTATTAAGAAAATAACAATTACAAGATGATTGATCGTGCCCTAACCTCAACCACACAGCTCGTATTATACACAATAAGTTCTGGAAATGTCAAATTTGAATTTAAAAAACAATTGACAACTGAATACAGAAATAATACAGTTGTACAGTTAAACTATTGAAAAGTTGTGGTTTTTTGTTACACTATGCTTTTTTTTCATTTAAATTTGAGTCGAGAATGTTTTTTTATTGTGAACAATAACAATGCACAGCGATCGCATTCGTCGCCGTGCTCGATCATTTACACCGAAGATCACAGCCAGAACGGTACGTTTAAATAATTTAATTTATTAAGAAAATAACATTTACAAGATGATTAATCGTACCCTAACCTCAAACATACAGCTCGTATTATACACAATAAATTCTGGAAATGTCAAATTTGAATAAAAAAAGACAATTGAATACAGAAATAATACAGTTGTACAGTGGAACTATTGAAAAGTTGTGGTTTTTTGTTACAAAATGCTCTTTTTTATTTAAATTTGAGTCGATAATGTTTTTTTATTGTGAACAATAACAATGCGCAGCGATTGCATTCGTCACCGTGCTCGATCATTTACACCGTAGATCGCAACCAGAACGGTACGTTTAAATAATTTAATTTATTAACAAAATAACATTTACAAGATGATTAATCGTGCCCTAACCTCAACCACACAACTCGTATTATACACAATAAATTCTGGAAATGTCAAATTTGAATAAAAAAAGACAACTTAATACAGAAATAATACAGTTGTACAGTCAAACTATTGAAAAGTTGTGGTTTTTTGTTACAAAATGCTCTTTTGAAATTGAAATATAATTCAATTAATGAAAACAGATGTAATGAATTGTTCAACTAGATAGTCGAACGTTGAACTAGATAGTTGAACGTTTGGATAACTGGTGTTGGTCATTTCGGTCTATCGCACCTCGTCAGACCAGTGTGTTCCATGTACCTTGATGAAGGTGGCTGAATTGATTTCTTACTAATTTGAAAGGTAAATTGGATCTTTGTGCTAAAAGCTCCATCTGTTGTAATGGAAGGCGATGTCACTTATAAATTAGGTAACAGATGGCGCTTTGTGCTATTGTTTCAACTCATGAAAACTCCTTTAAGGTCGCGATAACGCGCATTTTTTCATGCAACACATTATGGAAAAAATGTGATTAATTGCATATATTACAATACCATATTCGAATTAAACTAAAAAATCCAGTTTCAAACCGTTTTATAGATTGGTTTATGTCTACGATAATAACACGCTAATATAAATGAAGGTTGGAAAGTGTCTATTAGATATATTATAATAATTCGGATATTTTTTAGGAAGTTTTTAGGAAGTTGAAGGTAGTTTTTCAGATGCAGATCAGGAAATTCTATTGACCAATTCGTCATATTACACAAATTAAATTAATTACGCCATCTATTAAACAACGCTGGAACTCCTTATCACATTAAACGACCAGAAAAAGGGCGCTATTTTTATAATATTGTAAACATTAATTGGAGCATATAAAGATAGATTCAATACAAAACTAGGCAGTATCGCAAAAAAAATCTTTAATTTACAGGAAGAGAGGGTTTTCCGCATAGTTCAAATTATGTTTCGTCTATAATTATAATATTTGTTTTATACTTTATTTTGTTTTTAATAAAAAAAAGGCATTATCGCAAAAAAATCTTTCATTTACGGGACGAGAGAGTTTTTCCGTATAGTTCAAATTATATTTCGTTTCTAATTACAATATTTGTTTTATACTTTTTTTTTTCTTATTAATAAAAAATATATTTTAGATTTATCGAGTGTAACACATATCGTAACATAGCAAAAAAAAAACATGTATGGCGCTTTTCTTTTTCTAAACAAATAAACGGTTGAAGAGTAAAACTGACCCTATTGAAAGGCCTTTGAGCCCTTCTGCCCTTAACTTTGTTTGTATAAATGAAACATTAATAAATTATATATACAAGGTGTACAGAAAATGAGTGAAAA
The DNA here is from genome assembly GCA_963082785.1 of Philonthus spinipes. Taxonomy (NCBI): domain Eukaryota; kingdom Metazoa; phylum Arthropoda; class Insecta; order Coleoptera; family Staphylinidae; genus Philonthus; species Philonthus spinipes. The sequence goes on along the minus strand of OY720318.1, from coordinate 15,540,722 downwards.
GGTAGCGTGACTTTTTGACTAATTTTTAGATAAAAATATTAACGAAAATAAGTCCTTCCTTAAGCCTCACGGGCCACTTAAAAGAACTATACATTTGGCAACGGTGGATCAAACAAGTGTGCATTTATCCTGTTTATAACTTCTACATTATCCGCTAGAGGTGTTGCATACACCTTTTCTTTTACAAACGAGCGTGCGTCGTTGCCAGATCTATTTTCATTAAAAGAATGCTTCTGATGAAGTTATAAAACTGTAAAAATATCCGATTTATTAATCATTTACATCAATGGAATTATACACGTGTCTAATTGATTGTTAATGCTATTGATTTTTTACAAGATATTTAAAAAACAATACTAATTTATAGTCACATATTTAAAATTCCGAAGACCTCGTGAGCCTCAATGAAGAACCATACAACATTTTTTTATTTGGATTTTCTATTAAAAATTAATTATCTGAAGGTTTTCACTCATTTTCTGTACACCTTGTATATACACATCTTTATTCAGACTATACAGATAATTTTAACTTATAAAATAATTACAATACATATAGGCTATCGACCAGAGGTCTTTCTGCTCTGTCATGAATTTCTGATGAACTTAAAGATTAATAAATTATCTAATTAATAATATGTAAATTCTAAACACTGCCTTTGTCGTACAAGAAAAAAAACATTATCGATTTGATTTAAACAAAAATCCGCTTGCTTCATTTACATACCCCCTTCATTGTCTCGATAACAACAAAGCTACGCTACTATATACGTTGAAATAACAATGATAATAACAATAAGAATTTACGAGCGGAATCTACGCATATACACGTATATTACTTTTTTTTCGGTGCGTGTCTTGACTTTCTTCGTTTTTCTTATCTTCCAAGTTTGATGCGTGAGATTGCGTCACGCGAATCACGGGACAAGTTCTTGCGTATTTTTTTTCTCTCTCTCTCTCTCTCTCACATACACACACACACTCGGATTGCGTCACAAGCTCACCGGCTAGTCACGCCGACTCGTGAATATTAAATCTTGGCAAATTCCGACAGTAACTCGTGTTTCCTACCGACCTACTTTGCGCTAGTAGCTAGAGCTGCTCGCTCGCTCGCTCGCTCCGGTGGAAGTGACTCTGATCTTGAAAACCGCACGACGGGCATTAATCATAGAATATGTGTGTTTGGCTTTATTTGTGTGTGCATGTTTGTCTCGAATTGTATGTGTGTTTTTTTTAAGATGATGATGGTTTATGAATTGAATTGGTTCAATTGGAAGATTTGCGCAGTGGTGAGGATTTCGCTTTCGGTTTTATTCGTATTTTCGGTATGTGCTACATAAACATGGTGACAATCAATATGAAAATTCCCCCATTTCTCCTTAAATTTTCTCGTAGTAAATAAAAATATATTGTATTTTAATATCAATTGAAAATATAAATATATATATATATATTAGAAACAAAAAACCCAAATGCAAGAATTTTTGCTTGATAAAAACTTCCCTCACTTTTGACTTAAGTAACGAACTTATCTGAATCTCTTAAAATAAAACACTTAATGATTTTCAACTATTTTTTGTGTATTTCACGACAATTGTTTCGCATCGTTGTTGCTTCTTCAGGTGAAGAACTTATATTGTCGTGAAATACACAAAAAAATAGTTGAAAATCATTAAGTGTTTTATTTTATGTGATCATGGATTTTCAAAAATTAAGTGCCTCCACTATCTACGATTATCTGAATCTTCCCGATAACTAAAATTCCTTTAATATTGATTTTTTGTCGAAAATAAATTAACAAAAAGATACAACTAAAATTCCTTTAATATTGATTTTTTTGTGGAAAATAAATTAACAAAAAGATACAGTAGATAGATAAAAAAAAACATTTGAAGGGTTTTGCCTGAGAAAAACATAATAATTGTACAATACATAATTAATGTACAATTCACAAATTGACTGTCGACCAAAAGTCTTTCAGCCTTTTATTTACTATTATTTGGACATTTTTTTTGCCTCTGTCACTGTAATTGTTTTTATTAACGTTTATTAAAAATGATTTGAATTTTTCATGATTAATTAGTTCATACCATATTATATTTTTTTTAGTTTTAAATTATTTTTTTTACCAGCTTCGCTACCGAATATTCTTATAATAATATATTTATTTACGGTATCTCCTTTTTACAAAACATATGCAACAAAAAACAATATTACAGCTAAATATATAAATGTATGTAAATGATAATCAAACTGAAATATAATTACAAATTGACAGTGTGTATAATTATATTATTTTCATTATTTTTGTAAGGTTTACTTCTGTTTACTTGTTTATTTATATGTATTGTTTTTGCGGTGATTTTAATTCAATTTTTGCAGTTTGTAACTTTTTTTGTAAAATATTTTATGTGTATTTGATTTACTTATATATTTCATAGGACAATTGGATTTCATATATATATTTATTTTTCAATATATATTTATTCACGGTGCGCATCATTATTGTTATTGTGTTTATGGATTCTGATTGGAAAACTTAATGTTTATACTTGATCAAGGAGTTATTAGTCTAAATTTTATCAAATCAATTGAATATATTGTTGTATTTTGTAATTACAGATTGTCATTAATTGTAAAAAAGTGATTTTCCGTAAATAAAGAATTAATTAATTAATCTTGATTGTTAGGCTTCTTTATTACGTATCGACGAGAAATTAACATTAATTTAGCGAATTCACCAAAAGGGCTAGAGTCATTATTTCATAAAATATTGAGTTTATTACAAAGAAACTCGACAATACTTTAAGGGAATATTAATTAGAATAGATAACATCAATCGAAATAAAAATTCACTTTCAAAATGTTTCAATATGTCGAAAATAAACTCGAAAACTTGCAATATTTACTATTTATAAAATGTTATTGTTAATAACCTCTGATTTTTCTGAAATTTTAATAGGTTGTTCATTCATATATTAGCAAGAAAAAATGCGAAGATTTCCGGGTACATTTTTTTTATCACACATAAATCAAAAACAAAAAATGTGTACCCCGCATTTTTTTATATTTCAAGGCCAATACACCAGTAAACAACCCCTTAAAGTTTCAAAATTCTAGAGGGTGAGGAACAACCTCATATGAATTTTTGAATATATAATTACCAATTTTCAGTGTTATAATTTAATTCTAAGCTCATAAATAAAAAAAAAACAAAAAATGTGTACCCCGCATTTTTTATATTTCATAGCTAATATACCACTAAACAACCCCCTAAAGTTTCAAAATGCTACAGGGTGAGGAACAACCCCATTTGAATTTTTGAATATATAATTACCAATTTTCAGTGTTATAATTTAATTCTAAGCTCATAAATAAAAAAACAAAAAATGTGTACTCCGCATTTTTTTTATATTTCATAGCTAATATACCACTAAACAACCCTGTAAAGTTTCAAAATTCTAAAGGGCGAGGAACAACCCCATTTGAATTTTTGAATATATAATTACCAATTTTCAGTGATATAATTTAATTCTAAGCTCATAAATAAAAAAATAAAAAATGGTTACCCCGCTATTTTTTTTATATTGCATAGCTAATATACCACTAAACAACCCCCTAAAGTTTCAAAATTCTAAAGGGTGAGGAACAACCCCATTTGAAGTTTTGTATATATAATTACCAATTTTCAGTGTTATAATTTAATTCTAAGCTCATAAATAAAAAACAAAAAATATGTACCCCGCTATTTTTTTTATATTTCATAGCTAATATACCACTAAACAACCCCCTAAGGTTTCAAAATGCTAGAGACAGAGGAACAACTCCATTTGAATTTTTGAATATACAATTACCAATTTTCAGTGTTATAATTTAATTCTAAGCTCATTAATAAAAAACAAAAAAATGTGTACAAAGCAATTTTTTTTATATTTTATAGCTAATACACCACTAAACAACCCCTTAAAGTTTCAAAATGCTAGAGGGAGAGGAAGAACCCCATTTGATTTTTTGAATATATAATCACCAATTTTCATTGTTAAAATTTAATTCTAAGCTCATAAATAAAAAACAAAAAATTTATACCCCGCTATTTTTTTAATATTTCATAGCTAATATACCACTAAACAACCCCTTAAAGTTTCAAAATTCTAAAGGGCGAGGAACAACCCCATTTGAATTTTTGAATATATAATTACCAAATTTCAGTGTTATAATTTAATTCAAAGCTCATAAATAAAAAAACAAAAAATGTGTACCCCGCATTTTTTTATATTTCATAGCTAATAAACCACTAAACAACCCCCTAAAGTTTCAAGATTCTAGAGGGTGAGGAACAACCCCATTTGAATTTTTGAATATATAATTACCAATTTTCAGAGTTATAATTTAATGCTGAGCTCATAAATAAAATAACAAAAAATGTGTACCCCGCATTTTTTTATATTTCATAGCTAATACACTACTAAACAACCCCCTAAAGTTTCAAAATTCTAGAGGGTGAGGAACAACCCCATTTTAATTTTTGAATATATAATTACAAATTTTCAGTGTTATAATTTAATGCTGAGCTGATAAATAAAAAAAAAGAAAAATGTGTACCCCGCTATTTTTTTATATTTCATAGCTAATACATCACTAAACAACCCCCGTAAAGTTTCAAAATGCTAGAAGGTGAGGAACAACCTCATTTGAAATTTTTTAATATATAATTACCAATTTTCAGTGTTATAATTTAATTCTGAGCTCATAAATAAAAAAAAAAAACAAAAATACGTACGTCGCATTTTATTTTATATTTCATGGCTAATATACCAGTGAACCACCCCCTAAAGTTTCAAAACGCTGGAGGGTGAAGAACATCCCCATTTTGTTTTTTGAAAATATAATTACCAATTCTCAGTGTTATAATTTAATGCTGATAAAATACCCAGCAATTTTCGCATATTTTCTTGCTAATACATGAATGAAAAACTTACTAAAATTTCAGAATATTCGAAGGTGAGAAACAATACCATTTTATTAATAGTAAATGTTGCAAGTTTTCGAGTTTATTTGAAAAATTTCGAACGTGAATTTTTATTTCGATTGATGTTATCTATTCTAATTAATATTCCCATAAAGTATTGTCGAGCTTCTTTGTAATAAACCCAATATTTTATGAAATAATGAATCTAGTCCTTTTGAATGAGGCGCCAATTTAATTGTGGGTTTTTAAAGCTAATTTCTCGTCGGTTTATTGAGTTGTTACAAAAAATCATTAATTGTTGAGTCCTCTTTATATATCCTGAGAAATGTGTTATATTATATTATATTATATTATATTATATTATATTATATTATATTATATTATATTATATTATATTATATTATATTATATTATATTATATTATATTATATTATATTATATTATATTATATTATATTATATTATATTATATTATATTATATTATATTATATTATATTATATTATATTATATTATATTATATTATATTATATTATATTATATTATGTTATATTACATTATATATATTATAATTATATTTCCATATTGAAAAGTAAAGTTATAATTTTAAAGCTTTACAATTGTTTTTTAATGTACATTTTCTAGTGATAATAATAATAATAATAATAATAAATCTTTATTGAACGGACCAGCCATTTACAATTTGACTAAAAATATAAAACATAAATTACACAAATATGCATATATATATATATATGTATGTGGGCAAGCTAACATCTAGTGTACAATATGATGGGCTAAATATTTCACATGTTCGAACCATTCGATCTTTAGACGAACGACTCGGAACGACGCGAATTGTTCGGACGGCTCGAATTGTTCGAAAGCTTCGAGCATGTCTAACAAATGAACTTGAATGTCACGAAATGATCGAACAGTAAACATTTTGTTTAAATATATTATTTTATACCGTACGTTTAAATATATTTTAGTTTGAACACTTCGAGCTGTTCGACATTCCGAATATTCAAATACATAGATCCAATCGATCCGTTCGAAAAGTTTAACCTGTTCGAACTATTCGATCCGTGAGAACAGTCAGATTCAACCATTTTTATTTATGGTTGAATCTGACTGTTCTCACGGATCGAATAGTTCGAACAGGTCAAACTTTTCGAACGGATCGATTGGATTTATGTATTTGAACGGATCGATCGGATCTATTTATTCGAACGGTTCAATCGGATCAATTTATTTGAACAGACAGATCGGATCTATTTGAAGGGACATTTGTTCGAACATTTCGAACACTTATCAATCTTTTTACTTTATTTATTTATTAATTAATTTACGAATTTCTCCTTTTTTGAATATTACAAAAAATATATAATATATATATATATATATATAATCTAAAATCCCCATCTACCATAATGGTGGTGTAGGGGTACAAAAAATATATAATAACATATACAATATAAATAATTACAGTTAGTAGAACATTCCGCTTTACACTAAAAATAGAGAGAAAAAATACAAAAATGCTATAAGTGACTAATATTGGCGAGATCAATAAATGATAAATGGCGTTTAAATACTTGTTCCAATCCTTAAAATAATCAATCTAATGCACAATGTGTTGAATTTTTAACGAACGGTTTTATAATTGTGATATATTCTGATACGCTTTCATCAATATTATTACGCTACTAATTCGTTTACCAATTTGTTATCTTTATTTGTATATTTTATTGTTTTATTTCTATACTTGTACTGGTATTTATATTCTTGTTTGTCTCGTTATTATTACTACAATGCAAAATTATTTTGTATTATCCTGTAATTCGGCTACTGTTTCCTGTTGGGTAATAAATTTAACATTATTAATACTTCACTATTTTTTACCGGATCTTGTTATTTTTTGCGCTCTTCAAACATAATTATATGTATCATAATTAATTAAAGACGACGCAAGCGCCACCTTTTGCCTAATTTCAAGTGGCATCGTCAACGATTTGGGTCTACAAGGTAGACGACCGAGAATTATATGTGTTTAATTAATTTCTCACTTAACCCGTGGTGAAACATTTTTGAATTAATTCAGGATTGAAATTAAAACACTTGGTTTGTTTCACTTATTTATATTTTCTCCAACTAGTTTCGACCATTGGTCATCTTCAGGGAGGAAATAATTATATGACTGTCGACCATTGGTCTTTCAGCTTACAATCCTTGTCTCTATCCATCGTTTATTTATGATTCATAAGAGATGAGATGAATTGTGATTTCTGCATGTAAAAAGAACCCACCCAGTTCTCTTTCTACTTTATTTCCTTCTCAATTATCTTAAGGTGTGAAAAGATTTCACTGCAAGAACTAAAAACACGAAATAAACAAAATAAAGAAAAACGATAATTTGTGCTGTTTCCATACACACAACGCACGGCGACGACTATTTGTGTTGTTTGTTGATTTACGGTCAACATTACGGGCGAGTGTTAATGTTCTGGCGGATGAGTACCGTTTACTCACCCAATCGGAAAAAATACCGCACGCACAAACGCAATTTTCACTTTGGCAAACAACTCGGGCCCCCGCGGACACTTCACAACACACCAAGTCGAGAAAGTTACGGAACGAACCGACAACAAACAAACAAACATTATTAAATTAATTATGTGCTTGGAATTATTATGTCGGTAAATTCGTGTGGAACACTCAAGAAAGTTTTACGAATTGTTGATAATAATGTTACGCGTAATTTGTTTATAAATAATTGTTATGGCACGGATTAATTGACAACTATGCTTATGGTTTTCGGAGCATTTATTCCGAAAATGATAATGTTTTAGACACCTGCAAATTTTTTGGAGTTTTCGATGCGCTTCAGCCGCAGTTTTCTTCGAATGAAAAAAGAAAAGCAACACTTCCCGCAAATAACGATTGTATGCCACAAAATCAGACATTTTCATACAACCAAAAGTATATGACACAAGTACAAAATCACTAATGTGTCAAACCGGTTTGTTTACCATTTACCATTACCATATTAAATAAAAATGATTTGAAAATAATTAATAAATTATTTCCACACTGTTTTCTATTTACCATTACTGTTTTGGTTATGTCACAATAGACCAGCTCTTACTACTGGAGCTATCTCTTGAAAAACAGCTAGAACTAAGTTTGAACTTTCACTTCAAAGTAACATGACTGCATTTAGGAAGTACTAATTAGGTACAAATGTTTGATGTAATCTGTTTTTAAATTAGATGCCAATTCCACACTGGCGCACAGAAAAAGTGCATTCTGTTTTTTTCAGATATCAGATTCCAGATATATTTTTCTTGTATCTGAGGAGCTGGGGGATTAAAAAAAATGGTACACCCTTCGTAATTTCCATTCTCCAAAAACAGGAAATAGTAATTGATGTAAAATTTTCCGTAAAACCCAATGGCGTACTTGTTTTTTTTTTTTTCAATAACTCAAAAAGTATATAACTTATATGTACATAATCTTTATTGACAAACATATGTAGACGCTATTTTTGAATTGTCCGTCTGCGCGCGCCATCTAACGCCACGGAAAGGAAATATATTTTATGTTGGCTAGACTTATGAAATTTTAGGGGAGCTATGTTCAGGTTGAAAAATCATGGAAAATGATTAGAAGATTAAGATTGTGTTACATTATGTCACTGGTATTTATTTATATTTATATTCTTGTTTGTCTTGCTATTATTATAATGTAAAATTATTTTGTATTAATTAATTAATTAATTAATTCATTTATTTACGGAAATCTCCTTTCTACAAAAACTGTAAACATTTACATAAATCATCATAAATAATAATACACAAATAAGTCAACTATTCAACATAAACTTTGAACATCTTTATCCCAAGTGATTTTACAATTCAAAATTAAGAGTGGTCAGGTAATCTCAGGGGTACATTACAAAATAGAAAATAAATAAATATTGAATAAATATATTATCCTGTAATTGGGCTACTATTTCCTGTTGGGTAATAAATTTATTTATTTATTTATTATGTAAAATTGTTTATGCGATTATTAAAGTTTTAAACAAATTAGAGATGGACTGCCATCTAATTTCCAACCCCACGAAGAAGCCATCCCCGACTACACGTAATACAATATCTACATGCAACATAAAATATTACAATGTATATTGTAAAAGTGTGCCAATTGGCTATCGACCAATAGTCTTTCCGCCTCTTTAATTATTTATTATTTAAAAATATATATATTTTTGAGGTATTGAGAAAACATTTTTTTTTTCGTTGAATTACCCATAATATACCCATAATTTATGGTTTAAAAGGTAAAATCATTTTAAACCATAAATTAATGATTTGATTGTAAAATTGCCAAATTTATAGTTCGTTAAAATTATGAAAAGTATTTTCAATGTAATAAGAGTAATCGAGCTTCGAGAAAAAAAAAATACATTCACCAAAACCTAGTTGATGTTAGTTTTGCGAAATCAGTTTTGTCCAAAAAGTTTTTTTTTCAAATCTCTTACTTATTCGAATTATTAACAGATAACTTTCGGTAACAATGATTCTCGGTAGACCCAAATCGCTGACGATGCCAGATAAAATTAGACAATTGATGGAGCTTGCTTTATATTATTATATAATATATATAATATTATTTATATTATTTATTATATTATTTATAGATAATAATGTAAAACATATTATAACAGAATTGTTGTAATTCGGTTATTAAGGAAATATTTTTCAAAATCAGCAAACTTTCAACAATCATAATCGTTAAATAGAAAACAGTATTTATTCCACTTGGTCACAATTATTTAAATATATTAAATAAAAAATGATTTGAAAATAATTAATAAATTATTTCCACATTTAGCTTTGTGACTATTGAGCGTTAAACAAATGCACATTAAAACAATTACTTCCCGGGCAAATACCCACGCCGGACATTGAATTACATAATGTACACCTGCTGCTGCATATCAATAAAATATTGCATAATGCAACAAAATTTTGATCCGAGAAAAATTTTAATCGTTATTTCGCATTCCTGTGCAAAGTGATCAGATCGATCTGAGAAGATCGCTTAGTAATATCGATTCGATCGGTTAAAAGTAAAGATGGGCAATGTCGATCTTTTTGATCTATTTTGTTATTGCAAAATTAAGTATATGGCAATTTTATTAATGCAATCATATTCTATTATCATCGGTAAATGTTCCCTATTTATTGAAAACATGAATTTATTCTTATTTATTTGAAATTACTCACATTTAATGAAATTATGCATATTATGTAATTCAATATCTGGCGGGGTACTTGTCCGAGAAGTAGTTGTTTAAAAATTAGGCGCTTGCGTCGCCTTTAATTTATTATGAAATTACTCATTTAGAAATGCTCGATTACTAATATTACTCGATTTTGCCCATCACATCAAAGCAACGATCGTATGGCTCGACTTTTTTGATTGATCTTTTCAATCTCTGCAGTAAAATTTAATTATTTCATTAAAAATAAGTCAATCTCCAGCATTTAATAATATGAATATGTAGAGAAACATTTAAATATTTTAAAAAACGCAATAATTACAGTTATATTACCCCAATTCACTCCTTCTTCTTAGGAAAGAAAATTCTAAGATATACAATTAATAAGTAATGAATTACTCGATTTTGCCCATCACTAATCTTAACTTTAACTTTATTTTACGGAATTCTCCATTATAATTGATTATATTATACAATAATTTACATATTTGTATATAATCAGGTAAGTATTCCTAAACTATTAATAATTAATAAGTAAGAAAGCAACGATCGTATGGCTCGATCTTTTTGATTGATCTTTTCAATCTCTGCAGTAAAATTTAATTATTTGATTAAAAATAAGCCAATCCCCAACGGGTGTGAAGTTAGCAATAGATCTAGCAATAGATTTCAAAAATTAATATCTCGGAGAAAAGAAAAGCAAATCGAAAAATGTTTTAAACATACAATTAAGAAAGGTCTAAATTAACACCACAGAAAATATCAACCCATAATTTTCACCCCTTATATTTTTTCATCCCCATCAAAAAAAGATTATGTTTTTTCTCCAAGTTCGCAATTTTCCATAAAGTTCTTTTTTATCTCAAAATTATCTTCATCCAACGCTCTTGCAATATCAGAAATAAAAAAAAAACGTTTCGCCAACTCGTTCACCCCTAAAACATTTTTTTTACCCCGAGGCCTCAGTTATCAGCATATTGTTAAAAACTGTTTGCTAACGTCATTATTTAGTCACACTAGATTTAAATATATAATAAAATTAGTATCTGGTTAAAACCAAAACCAAAATTAGTAACTACCCCTATAAACTATAAATTATCGAATTAAATGCAGCCGTATTAATTAATGTTTCTGCAATTTACCATTACTGAATAAAAATTCCCATTATTATCATTAATAAGCATACTTTCATAATCAAAAATCAAAAAAACGTTTTGAACCCCACTTCATCCCCTAATAAAATAATTTCTCTCGCGCCTCGCAGACACCATGTTATACTTATATCGATATCGATATAAATGTCGATTTTTCACAATTTCCGCAGAGAGCTAACTTCACACCCGCCAATCCCCAGCATTTAATAATATGAATATATAGAGAAACATTTAAAATATTAAAAAAAAACGCAATAATTATAGTTATATTACCCCAATTCACTCCTTCTTGTTAGGAAAGAAAATTCTAAGATATACAATTAATAAGTAATGAATGTAAAGTTATTTCTATAGATTAAAAATGACTATTACTTTCTACATAATTTTTTTTTAAGAGAAATTATTTTCAATTTATATGAGGATATTCCTACATTATGTAAAATAATTTAAAGAAAAGACACTTGGTTTAAATTATTTTACATAGTGTAATATGTTTCACCAAGTGAGAGATTAGAAATTAATTCATGAAAATATTCCTACATATTTTAAGATTACTTTAATTTATAATATAAAATTTTTCATTGGCTAGAACATTAATGTAATATGCATTAGTGACTGTGAATAATATAACTATCTTTTTATACTATATAATAATAATAATAATATTCTTTATTTTCCACAATAATATAATATTACAAGATCCTAAAATTATTACAAACAATATATATTGTAGAAAACCCATGGGCGGAGTACAGAAAATAGCTTATATGTATAAGCAGATCTGCTTTAAACTCAACCCAAATGAAATTAAGAATAACATTATGGCTTAAACTTAAATAACAATATCATGAAAACAATATATAAGAAAAAAAAACATCACTATATTACTAAAAAACTCGTTACAATTGTTTGTAAATGCTCCCAACATTCAATAATTTTTTTATTTAGATTTTTGTAGGTTGCTATCAACATCCAATAATTATAAATAGAAAAGAGTATTTATTCACTTGGTCAGAGTTATTTAAATAAATTAAATAAAAATAATTTGAAAATAATTAAGAAATTATTTCAGGGGCAGAAAGATCTCTAGTTGATAGCCCAGATAGACTAATGCCTACATTTATTGATATTATTTATATTGTTAAAATTATCTGTATAGTTTGAATAAAAATGTATATATATATATAAATTATTTCCACATTTTGGTCAGTGACATTTTGATTTTAAACAAATGCACTTTTAAACAACTACTTCTCGGGAAAATACCCCGCCAGACATTGAATTACATAATATACACCTGCTGCTGCATATCAATAACATAATGCAACAATATTTTTTGATCCGAGAAAAATTCAATGTAAACAACAAAAAAGAACGTTACTCAATATAAGGCCATCTGCAGACACGTGTTTCGGGATTTATCTCTCGTCACTACAGCTCTGTCTTACATAATTTAAAGATGTTAAATTAAATTAAATCAAATTATTTCCCCACTTAATTCTACTAACCCACATCCCTAAGAAAACGTTACTATACATTTGTTTGTAGGCTGCTAACAATATTCAATAAAAAAAAACACTTTAAAAAAATAACATCTAAACAACTGCAAGTAATCAGTTGTTTAGATGTTATTTTTTTAAAGTGTTTTTTTTTGTTCCTAAGGCCTTTCTCCACTGAATATGTAAAAGTTCTATTAAAGTTTCTACGAAATCGTTACTAAGCAATTGTTTGTAGGTTGCTACTAACGTTCAATAATTATTTACAGTTGTTAAGATGTTATTTTTTGTTTTGTTCATTAAGCCTTTCTCTACTTAATTATACTAAATCGCACCAGTAAGAAAATGTTACTACGTATTTCTTTATAGGCTACTACCAATATTCAACAATTACTTGCTGTTTTTTTTTTTTCATTTTTTTGTTCCTAAAGCCTTTCCCTCTGAATAAGCGAAAGTTCATTGACCCTTCGCCTACTCGATTTTGAGTATTCGCCAGTGAGTTTGAGCTAAAACCTGACTTTTTTTTTATGTAGACATTGATATGCATCCCGAGCTAACTAATCCGATTTTATTAATCCCCATCAAACTAGACTCTGCCTATAAAAAAATCATAGGCTCTTAATTAATAATTACAGCCATTCGATTTGCATAATCGTAAATAGAAAACTCCATCCATTGAAACCGCTCACCCTGGACGAATCACACCGTAACGCAATTATCCCCTTATTAACGCGCACCGAATTACAAAAAAAAAAAAACCGAAGAAGTTGTAAAATATCCTCCGCAGTACAAAAATCCAGCTCGCTTCCTTTTGGCGGTCCGACGTCGTCGTCTAGTGGCTAATTATATCTTTAAAAGTTGCTGCCATATTCATGGTCGTAACACATATAACTCGTCTAACAACTTTTCTGTCCGACACACACACTAAAAGCCTCTTCTCTGTGTATGTGTAGATGTATGAGTTCGCTGGCTCTTTGAGGCTACAACAGCGGAACACCGTAAAACCGCACACACATGGGAATCATCGTTATCTGTTTGGATATAATAGTAATATTGTTAGGCACCGGGTCTAATTAGAAAATTAATTAATCCACACACACACACACACACACACACACAAAGAGGGAGAGAGAGGGAGATTTAAATAGGCACGGTGAGGCGCATTCTCGCTCGGACAAAGGCTGCTGGCGGAATTCGTGAAATGAGCGGCTTAAGTCAAGGTTGCGCCCGAAACGGGCAGGACGTTTCGTTTTGAGCGGTGCGTTATTTTAATCCACACCAAAGAAATTTTGTCCTTTCAGAAAACTGCACAGAACGGTGGAGTGTTAAAAATAATCAAAATTTAGTCAAACATTATTCGGATTAAACACCCTTGCGGTTAATTGCAAACAACTGAAATATGAAGTATGTATAAAGCAGAAATTAAATTAATGTGGATATTTGAAGCTCTGAAACTGAAATTCTGTTCTAAAAAAATTATTACAACCTAAATGATTTTTTTTAGAACAGAATTTCAGTTTCAGAGCTTCAAATATCCACACTAATTTAATTTAAAACTGAAATTCTGTTCTAAAAAAATCTTTAAAACCTAAATGATTTTTTTTAGAACAGAATTTCAGTTTCAGAGCTTCAAATATCCACACTAATTTAATTTAAAACTGAAATTCTGTTCTAAAAAAATCTTTAAAACCTAAATGATTCTTTTTAGAACAGAATTTCAGTTTCAGAGCTTCAAATATCCACACTATTTTTTTTTTTGTTTTCATAGGAAAATTAAATATTTTTTTTTTCATTATTTTTATCAAATTCAGCCTTCCGGCTATGTTTGATTAGCGTGGGGCGGATTCAGAATTTTAACGGAAAATTCTGATTTTAATTCTTATGTCCGCGTGGGAATTAAATATAAATGGTCAAATATATAATAAATAGAAGACGACGCAAACGCCATCTTTTGCCTAATTAAAAACGCCATAAGGGCCATAAGCTAGATGAATGGTGGTTGAACATTTTATTAAATAAATTCAAAATTATTTCAATTAAAATACCTACATCAGGTTTTTTCTAAAATTGGAAAAGGAAAACATATTCTGCAAATTTATTAATATTTTAAAATTCCAATATGAGCATAGGCTTAAGCGGAGGGGGGGGGAGTGGTAGTTAGAGCTTCACTGCCCTGCCATTGAAAATAGAAACTGAAACTTTTTTCTATTACAAATAAGAAATCATTCATTTCATCAAATAATACAGACTTTGACAATAAGGTTAGCAATCATTTCTTTATTTATTTAAAATTGGTCATTTAGATATTAATTAATTAATTAATTCTTTATTTACGGAAAATCACCTTTTTACAATTATAACGAGTAATTAGACAATGACAGGCTGTAAGACCTATGGTCGATAGCCATTTCGCAATATATTACATATATGTATTATAAATAAATAATAATTTTGTAAAATTACACGAATAAAGATTTATTTATATATATAAGAAATCATATTTTTCAAATAAAATTTCTACACGAGGTTTTTCAACAAGTGGAAAAAGAAATAATATTTAATATATTCTAGTTTATTAATATTTTAAATTTTCATGTTTTTGAGGGCAGTAGAGCTTCATTGCCACTGAAATATATAAACTTAAACTCTTTTCTATTAGAAATAAGAAATCGTTTTTGTTTTCTCGAAATAAAATTACCACACGAGATTTTTTAAGAAAAGGAAAACATATTCTGCAAGTTTGTTAATACTTTAAAATTCCAATATAAACATAGGCTTAAGCGATGGGGGGGGAGTGGTAGTTAGAGCTTCACTGCCCTGTCACTGAAAATAGAAACTGAAACTTTTTTTTATTAAAAATAAGAAATTATTCATTTCATCAAATAACACAGACTTTGACAATAAGGTTAGCGATCATGACGAGTAATTAGACAATTACAAGAACAAAACAATGACAAGCTGAAAGACCAATGGTCGATAGCCATTTCGCAATATGATACGTATATGTATTATAAATAAATAATAATTTTGTAAAATTACACGAATAAATACGTATTTATATATAAAAAATCATTTTATTAAATAAAATTTCTACACGAAGTTTTTCAACAAGTGGAAAAGGAAATAATATTTAATAAATATTAGTATTGTTCATAATAATATTCTAATAATTCTAACTGATATATAAATATAAAATAAAATAACAGTGAACAATACTAATATTTATTAAATATTATTTGCTTTTCCACTTGTTGAAAAACCTCGTGTATATAACGAATATATATATATACAGAGAAGTTTTTTTATCAGTATACATTAGGCGAAGTGTGTACCTGCAAAAAAAAAAACGCGAGTCAAACGCATTGAACCGATTAATGTGTGTATATATGGTTGACTATTTGGCATATGTATGTTCAGTTGCGTGTTATAGGTAACTAAACACACATATATTAATGCATTTGCATCTTGCAGATATACATAGGGGAAATGTATACTGATAAAAAAAGCTCCCTGTATATATATATATATATATATATATATATATATATATATTCGTTATATAATTTTTTGTAGCATATGTTTTGTAAAAAGGTGATTCCGTAAATAAATGTATTATTATTAATATATTCAAGTTTATTAATATTTTAAATTTTCATGTTTTTGAGGGCAGTAGACCTTCATTGCCACTGAAAATATAAACTGAAACTTTTTTCTATTAGAAATAGTTTTTGTTTTCTCGAAATAAAATTCCCACACGAAGGTTTTTCAAGAAGTAGAAAAGCACAGTTCTGAAATTGAAACTCTTTTTTTAATACAAATAAGAAATCACTTAAGTTTTGATTTTTTTGAATTAAAATTCCTACACCAGAGGAGTTTATTATTATTGATATTATTTATATTGTTAAACCTTATATATTTATATATATATATTTATATATATATATATATATATATATATATATATATATATATATTTACGTCTTTATTCAAACTATACAGATAATTTTAACAATATAAATAATATCAATATATATACAAACATCTTTATTCAGACAACATCATTACATAATGGTATATATACATTTATATTTAAATAAGAAAACAAATATTGTGTTAGTCGACCTGGGGTCTTTCTGCCTTGTTTGAATTTACGGTGACTTGCAATAAAAGTATCTGTGCTAGCTAGCTGAATTGTCTTGCAGTGTTCTGATGATTTCATGAATGTTGATGAACGGATGGCTGTATTTAGAAGGGATATTTAAATTTCGATGGATACAGAATTTTGAAATTTTGGTTATAGGGATTCTTTGCAAATTTTTGGGATAGGTTTATTAAGCGTTGGGATATGGGAGTGATTTGGGTTTTTTCATAGAGGTATTCATTGGATTGATTGCGAAGAGGGTTGTTGGGATGTCTGAGTTTCGAGAGGATTCTTAGAAAGGATCTTTCGGCAACTTCGATATGGTAAAGGGATGATGGTTTGATTTAGGTAAAGAGGATTGCACCGTAGCCTGCAAATTGATTTATATATTTTGATTGCGGTTTTTAAGCGTATGCCTTGTTGGTTATACGTAAGAGACCTAAAATGACGAGCCCTTACTTGTATTTTGGATTTGTTAGAAATGATGCGGGGTTTAAAGGTTAGTTTGGAGTCAAAAAGGATGCCTAGATATTTGCATGTATAGGAAGGAGGAATTGTGATGTTATTGATAGAAATTATGGGAGATCGATGAGATATTTTATGATATGGAATAAAGAGTTGGGATTTCGAAGGGTTTATTTTAATCCACCACTTGGAGCACCAGGCTTGGACGGCATCGAAGGATTCTTGGAGGGATTGTTGGGCTATGTGAAGGGATGGAGCATGAGTGATAAGAGCGGTATCATCAGCGAATAAAAGGGCGTATTGGGAAGGGTCGAAATGAGTTGGGTCCTGGTTATAGATGTCGTGGCAGTAGATATTGTACAGGAGTGGGGATAGGGGAGAACCTTGAGGAACACCGTGTAAGATTGGGAATGTGTGAGAATTTTTTTGACGTATTCTTACTTGGCAGGATCTGTTGGATAGGAAGTTGTGAATTAGGTGGCGCGGGATTTTTAACATGAAACATTTATAAAGGAGGCCAATTTGCCATACAGAGTCAAATGCTTTCTGTATGTCTAGTAACAGGATCATAGTTTTTCGTCCTTCAATGTGAGTGATTTGCATATTGGAGGTAAGAATTGATAGGGGGAGAGTGGTTGATTTTTTTGGAAGGAAATCGAATTGGTAATCTGGGATGGATTTGGAAACATTGATAAGGAGTTTTTGTTTAATTAAAGATTCGAAATGTTTTCCAATAACTGGGAGAAGGGTGATAGGACGATAGTTGGAAATTAGGGTGGAGTCTTTTTAGGTGATTAGGCCTTTTTTCCATCGTGGATGAAGTGGAATACAACAAATAACAAAACAACACGGCGCTTGTGTGGGAGAAATAACTTTAAAAATTTACAAACTATTTTAATGCTATACACGACTGATCGAGTTGATTAATAACGTTACATTTTACAATGTGTAGTATGTGTGTTTACAATATTTATCGAATTATTTCAATTTGTCATGTAACTGTTATTGTCAAATGACTATCGACCTGAGGTCTTTCTGCCTTATTTCAATTATTTAATTATAATTATATAATTATTGATTATAATTATTTAAATTAATTTAAAAGAATAATAAATTCCCTGAAATATTCACAAACAACACACAACAACTCAATTAATTACTTTACCGCGACAGCATTTTTTAATAAATAAATAATAAAAGAGTTGTTAACATATAAAATGTTCAGTTTTGCACGAATGTGTGACGGTTCGCGAAAACGAGAAATGAGCACAAGGTTGTAACGTGGGTACGCCCCTCTGTTATTTTTTTCGCATAAATATCGATCGCGGTTTTTCGCAGCCAAAAAAATAATACTTTCCGCGACGCGCCGGTGTTTATTTTTTTCGCAGAAAGCGAACCGACACCGTTAGCATAGATAAAGGAAATTGGCCTCTTTTTTCGTTTTTTTCCCTGCGTATAAATAATTCGTAATCACAGTTAAAATTGAGCTGTTAACTAAATTTATTTATTTATTTATTTAACGGATTAACCTTTTTACAAATCTACAATATAATTAATAATATTTATGTATAGTGGATTGTAGAACAAAAATAAAGAAATAAATTTAATGAAATTATTTTAAATAATGGCCTATTTAATAATATATATACAGAGAGGTTTCTTTATCAGTATACATTAGGAGAAGTGTATACCTGAAAAAAAAAAAAACGCGAAACGCGAATTAAACGCATTGAACCGATTAATGTGTGTATGTTTAGTTGACTATTTGGCATATGTGTGTTCAGTTGCGTGTTATAGGCAACTAAATACACATACATTGATGCATTTGACTCGCGTATTTTGCAGGTATACATAGGATAAATGTATACTGATAAATAAAGCTCTCTGTATATATATATATATATATATATATATATATATATATATATATAATCTTAATTACTTTTACCCTTTCGGGTGTAAGTTATATTTAATAATAATAATCTTTATTATTTGTAATTTTATTTTATTATTTATTTATTTATTTATTTTTCACCAAGTAAAATTAACAAAAAATGTTACATCTCATATTACAAGAAATAATTACAAAATGATCCTACCAGGGGAAAAACTAAAAGGTATGAATTCAACGCAACCGAAGCAGCCGCACTTCGGTTGCGCTGAATTCATATTATATTATTATTATTAAATATAACTTACACCCGAAAGGGTAAAAATAATTAAGAATATATTTATATATTATTAAATAGGCTTCCATTCAACCTATAAATTACTAACGCAAATATGATGGGTTTAATATGATTTAATTCATATAATATATTATTGACACAAAATATTAGGATTATAAATTAATTACAAATTATAAGGCGAGACTCAGTTTAATCTTAAATTATACTTTTCTTCCATCTAAACCTTACAAAAATTAAATACAAAATGCAGTGAGTAATTAACTCTAACTTTATTTTACGGAATTCTCCATTATAATTGTTTACATTATACAATAATTTACATATTTGTATATATTCAGGTAGGTATTCCTAAACTATTAATAATTAATTAATTACAAAAAATATTATACGCGTTTCAACAAAAGCTTTAATACAAAAAAAATATTTAAAACACTTTCTTGGCTTACACTTTTTTACTTTTTACTTCGCATAGTTTTGTGAAATTTTCAAAATAAATAGATAAATATAATATAATATAATATAATATAATATAATATAATATAATATAATATAATATAATATAATATAATATAATATAATATAATATAATATAATATAATATAATATAATATAATATAATATAATATAATATACAGGGTCATTTTTTCCGCGTCATCTATGGGGATATTTGAAAATTATAAGACATATAAGAAATGTTTAAATTGGCAAAGAAACTCCACTTTGTGTGATCTGAACAAAATGACTTTTTTTCCAAAAATTTATAAAAATTACATTTTTTTTTAATTTGTATTATTCTTCTCATAATAAAAGCAAACAAGGTTTTTCGAATATTTTTAAGAAAAACTCAAATCTTCGTGAAATTTGGAATCACTGCGTTCGCCCTCCATCAACTAGAATTTGAATTGAAACTGCACATTTTTCTAAATAAATCTACCTTTGACTGAAATCTCCCGCCTAAGTCAAAAAAATACATAAATTTGTCAAAATATTAGCTGCCTTGTTTTAGATATTTTGAAAAATGTTAAAAGTGATAATTTTTTTAATTGATTTTTCTCGTGTTTTAAAAAGAAATACAATAAAACTGTGAGGAGAAAATTAAATATATTAATAGAAAAAAATGTTGAAGTTTCATGTGTTTTATAGGATTTTCTTAAAGACATATGTAATATTAGCCTATGTCTTTAAGAAAATCCTATAAAACTAAACTTGTTGAAGTTTCATGTATTAAACTTCAACAAGTTTTACTACTAAAATATTTATTTTATTATTTATTTTTTGCATTAAATGTTTTCGATTTAAAAATGTTTGTATTATTATTATAAACTTTCTTCTTATACCCTTTCGGGTATTGAAGTTATGTTTGTTTTATACAATATGTTATTGTTATGCAACAGCAAATGTCCATTATTGGACATTTGTTAAAGTACTTATGTAACAGTAGCTAAAGATGAAAATAATTTATTAATTATTTTCAAATTCTTATATTTAGAATAAATTCATCACTTAACTCATGGTGAAACACGAAACTAGCCGGAGAATAAAATAAAATTTGTGATACATAAAAAAAAATAATTGTTTTTATTTTCTATCATTATTCAAATTATTTTTATATATATATATATATTATATTATATATACAGTCCCGAACTGGCTATCGACCAGCGGTCTTTCTGCCAATGTTTGTATTAATTTATTGTATTTACGTGTCAGTGTCCGTAAATTTATGTTGTGTCAAATTCAGGATTATTGGCTTTAGGTGATATATTAGGATTACGGAGAATGCACATTCCTCCCTGAAGATGACCAATGGTCGAAACTAGTTGGAGAAAATATAAATAAGTGAAACAAACCAAGTGTTTTAATTCTTTAATTCTTTATTTACGGAATACTCCATTTTATAATTTTTACATTACAAGAATATTAGATACATACATAAGTGAGAGAGTTAAATAAATTTCAATTAAATCATCCTGAATTGAATGCCGAGATGTTTAATTATTTGGGATATGTGAATTATTTTTATTTAATTTATAAATGTATTTAATTCATAGCATTTATATTTCTTCCCCTTATAATACCTAATACGAATACCGAATTAATTGTATGCATGTGAATTATCTAACCATTAAATTAAAAAAAAACATTTTTTTTTAATAGCAATGAGCCGTTTTTATTACAAATTTAACGAGTTATAAATTACTGCCAACCGGTCTTTTGGAATGTTTTTTAAGGCATAAAATTATTATAACATACTCAATCCACTTGAATTATTTAGTAGGCACATTTTTAATGTACACTCATAAATTATGTCCTATTAGAAAATTGAAACACGTGAAATTCTGTATTACAGTTATAAATCGGAATTCTCGACGAGGTTAATATACAGAATTTAAATCAATAATAAAACACGAGTTTTCTTTTCTAACGAAGAACTCTCGTTCCGGATTCCATGGGTGTTGTATGAATGGTGTGATTGTCCCCCAAATCGAAGTACAATTTACCAAGGTTACTGGGTTGCATGGTTAAGATAAACCAATGCCCATGTGTGAGTGGAAGCAAAAAAAAAACACGAGTTTTTTTTCCTTGCTTCACTTTTTATAAACACGCAGACTATACAGATGCATGTGACAATTTGAATTTGAGGATGATTACTTTGTGTATTCAAACATTTTTGTTAAAATGAGAAATAATTTCATATATATTTAACTGCCCGAAATATACTGTATGATAATAATCTTTATTATCCTACAGGCAAAAAAAAAACAATTATAAAGCAATAAGTACAAACTTAATATAACATACTATTATTAGTATTAGTATTTAAAAATACAAAGAATGACATATTTTTAGATATACTTAATGAATGGTACAATTGAAAAATTCCGCAAGTAATTTTGTATCGTTACCCCAATTGATTCAAACAAATTCTATGAATTTCTGCCAACTTTCTTTACGTAGTGTGTTTTCACAAAATGTTGCCCCATTAAAAATCAGGTTTCATGAAAATTGGAAAACAAGTAAGTAAACACACTTTATTTACACTGACAAGCATAATTGATAATTAAGTACTCACGGAATAAATAGTAACGACTAATTACTTTAATTTACGATGTAAAAGAAAGTATGAAAAACAGATTTTAATAACTATCGAAATAATAATCAGTAAAATACGAAACAATGATATAATGAAAATAAAAAAAAAAACAGTTTTCTTTCTATTCTAATTTAATGAATTTAATATAAATGAAAAAGAGTATTCATTCAGTTGGTCACAGTTATTTAATAAATTTAATAAAAATAATTACAATTACATGTAGATTATGAAGTTCAATATCCGGCGGGGTATTTGCCCGGGAAGTAGTTGTTTTAATGTGCATTTGTTTAAAGTACTTACGTAAGTCAAAATGTCACAGAGCTAAATGTGGAAATAATTTATTATTTTCACATCATTTTTATTTAATTTATTAATCAATTTAAATTATACGGGGTGTTTCACTTAAAGTGTTGCGGATCCATAAATCGAGATATAACATATGTGTAGTATGAAAAAAAATGTTCAGACAGAAAATTAATCGTTCCACTAGAGCTGTTTAACCTACCCAATATCAATCGCATCACATTCCCTTCTTGGAGGGACGGCCGGCAACTAGAAAATTTTAAATGAAAATTGTTGTTTAGTTGAAGGCAGAAAATATGGTTAACTTTTTTTTACAGAAAATATAGTTCACATTTATTAAAGTGCAATCCGAATTTTTAATAAAAACTAAATATTTTGATTTAAAAAGTTGAAGTTGGAAAATAGTAATATATGACGAAATAGTATTTTAAATTTGCCTTACACAGCATATTTGGGTATTGAATTAAAGACCACGAATTAGAAGTCCAATTCACTGCGCAATACACCACGCTAGAAGTTAAATTTGCCATCATTTAAAATTTAAAGATACAACAATTCAATTAAAGCACCTTCTGTTGCGAATGGAAAAAAAAATGTTTCAGATACTTTTTTTGAGGTACAATGCGAATCTACAAAAAAATGTAAAAATATATACATAAAAATAAAATTAATGTTATAAAAATAGAATAAGTCCGTGCTTTTATTTAAATTTAATAGGTATGTATAATGAAGTAGAAACTTCATTTATCACTTATTTAAATAAGAAACAGTTAATAATGACCAGAATTTCCGTTTAATATCTTCTATTTATTTAGCGAGTAAATACATCGTTATCAATAATCAGTTTAAAAAGAGGCATCCAGATTTAGATGAACTTTTTGTTCAAATATTACTGATTATAAATAAATGAGTTAATCCGCTTTACGTTGCTACGAAAACAAACGGATATGTTTACGATATATTGAAATCTATTTTCATTAATCACTTGATAAAATGTGATTAAATGTATAATTTTGAATAAACATTAATAATTTCAATTTCAATTTACTTTATTAACGGAATCTCCATTTCCAAATTACAATTATAATTACGTATTAAAAATTTTATAAGAACAGTGTGACGCTCTAAAAAGATTATAAAACATATGTATAATTAGGCAAAAGGTGGCGCTTGCGTCGTCTTTAATTTATTATGATTAGTATTTAATTATACATTTTTTACACACACATTATATTTCTATATAACTATAACTTAAAACTAACTCTGTAACTATCTAGTCAAATAAATCAGTAATTCATATGACTTTATATTTTTTCAAAATTTTCAAAATAACACACAACAAGAGATAAAGTTGAATTAATGAAAATAAAGTTCTCAGCTGAAAGGTTATAAGGATTCGAGGAAAAGAAGAAAATAAAATGTCATTCTGTTGATGTCAAGCAGTTTTAATGAAAGTTCTAAATAATTCGAATAAATAGTAATTACTTTAATTAACTTTAACTTTATTTTACGGAATTCTCCATTATAATTGATTACATTATACAATAATTTACATATTTGTATATAATCAGGTGAGTATTCCTAAACTATTAATAATTAATAAGTAAGATAAGTGCATTCCCAAACGGTTCAAAGAATTGATTCAGTGTTGCTTATGACTTCACAAACTAACATCTACGGGTATATTATATTAATTTAAGTTCCATTTGCAATCAATTTTAGAAATGGTTCCATCATTATTATAATTATTTGTCATGCTGTTGCTTTAACTTTAAGTTCCATTTGCAATCAAATTTAGAAATGGTTCCATCATTATTATAATTATTTGTCATGCTGTTGCTTTCAAGAGGTTCTAATATGTGTGATTATTAACTTTTTTGTACCACTTAAGTGGTATAAAAAAACTTATTAAGTGTTTTCTTTATCCTAATATTGAAAATGTACCACGAAGTAAACGCCTCAAATATTCAAGAATTAATTAAGATTTTTTTAAGTCGAATTGGTTACAATTTTTTTATAGATAATTGAGAATTATTTATATTGTGGAGGGAGACTGAGCCTAATCGTGAAAACAACTTAAGCGGCATTTATTATTTTGCATTGATTGAAAAAATCATTTGATTTTATTTCACTCAGAAATAGCAAAAAATATCTAATAATTCAAATACGTAATATTTGGATAATGAAAAACTACGTAAATGAAAGTTGTTTGTAAATCAAGAAAATTTCCATATTTTCCTTTCTTAGCAGGTTTAAATTTGAAGTCTAGCAGTGACTTATTGTCAATTTTTAAGTAAACAAACAATACAAGCTATTTTTAAATTAAATTATCATTATCGGAAATTGTACCAAAATAAAAATTTCATTTTCTAAAATTGAAGTTTAGAAAGGTTTTTAGTCTCAACTATACCTTTCTAAACTTCATATGCAGAAAATAAAACATTAATTTCAGAAAATGCATTTTTTTTATTTCAGAAAATGACATTTTTATTTCATAAAATTAAAGCAGAATTTCCGAGAAAGAATATTTAATTTCAAAATTGCTTGTATTGTTTGTTTACATAAAAAGTTACAATAAGTTTAGCAGGTTTAAATTTTAAATCTAGCAGTGGATTTAAAATTTAAACCTGCTAAGAATGGAAATTTTCTTGATTTATAATAACTGTCTTTTCTATTTAATACAAGCTATTTAGAAATTAAATTTTCATTATCGGAAAAATTGTACCAAAATAAAAATTTCATTTTCTAAAATTGAAGTTTAGAAAGGTTTTTAGTCTCAACTATACCTTTCTAAACTTCAAATGCAGAAAATAAAACATTAATTTTAGAAAATGAAATTTTTATTTCAGGAAATGAAAGCACAATTTCCGAGAAACAATATTTACTTTCAAAATAGTAAAATGTTTACGTAAAAGGTTACAATAAAATTACAGCAAAATTTCCGAGAAAGAATATTTAATTTCAAAATAGCTTGTATTGCTTGTTTACGTAAAAGGTTACAATAAACCACTGCTAGATTTAAAATTTAAACCTGCTAAGAACGAAAATTTTCTTGATTTATAATAACTGTCTTTTCTATTTAATACAAGCTATTTAGAAATTAAATTTTCATTATCGGAAATTGTACCAAAATAAAAATTTCATTTTCTAAAATTGAAGTTTAGAAAGGTTTTTAGTCTCAACTATACATTTCTAAACTTTAAATGCAGAAAATAAAACATTAATTTTAGTAAATGAAATTTTTATTTCAGAAAATTAAAGCACAATTTCCAAGAAACAATATTTAATTTCAATATAGCTTGTATTGTTTGTTTACGTAAAAGGTTACAATAAGTCACTGCTAGATTTAAAATTTGAACCTGCCAAGAATGGTAATTTTCTTGATTTTTAATAACTGTCATTTTGGTAATTTTATGCCGAAATTGTGTGAATTATTTCATTATTTTAGAAAAAAAGTAAATATTTTCAATAACTCATAATTAATTATATTTTAATAATAATTGAAAACTGATTTATTCACTTTGTCACAGTTATTTCAATAAATTAATTAAAAAGAATTTGAAAATAATAATTTATTATTTTTTATTGAATATTTAATATTGTTTAGTGAAAACATTTTCCTTAATTTTTTCATAATTAATTATATTTTATAAATAAATTCTTTCTTTCTTTCTTTCTTTCTTTCTTTCTTAATCTTATTCTCTTTTACCCGTATTGTGTGTCGAGGTTATAAAATAAATACGAATAGATTATTAAAAATTAAACAATTACACACATATTAGATTGAATAACTTTAAATTATCGACTAGTTTCGGGTTTAATGCAAAAAAAAATAAGTAGCAGAAAATACAACTAATCTTATTAAAATAATTATTATATTTTAATTAAAATATCTTTTAATTAATATAAAAATGTTTCAATTCATCGTATAATTAGATTTTGTATTTTTGACACCAAGTCGGTTAAAATTAGGGTTAAGTGAGGAATTAATTCATCGTATCATCGGATTTTGTATTTTTAACGCCGACTCAGTTAGCATTTTTCATTTTCATAACGTGCTAGAATTATTTATATTCAGGTCTATTCCGTACAGAAAATGTTAGCTTTAACGCGCACGTTATTTTTTTTTTATTCTCACAGTTTAAGCAACTTTCATAATAGCTATTTATTCACAGAATGTGAATTAATTAATTAACGTACACGTTAAACGTAACATAGAGAACAGCCCAGATTTTATTGCAAAATCTGTTTAGACTGTGATTCTCATTTAACACTAATATTTTCATAACGTGCTAGAATTATTTTTATTCAGGTCTATTCTGTACGGAAAGTGTTAGCTTTAACGCGCACGTTATTTTTTTTTATTCTCACAGTTTAAGCAACTTTTATAATAGCTATTTATTCATAGAATGTGAATTAATTAATTAACGTAGACGTTAAACGCAACATAGAAAATAGCCCAGATTTTATTGCAAAATCTGTTTAGACTGTGATTCTCATTTAACACTAATATTTTCATAACCTGCTAGAATTATTTTTATTCAGGTCTATTCTGTACGGAAAATGTTAGCTTTAACGCGCACGTTATTTTTTTTATTCTCAGAGTTTAAGCAACTTTTATAATAGATATTTTTCATAGGAAAATAGCCCAGATTTTATTGCAAAATCTGTTTAGACTGAGATTCTCATTTAACACTAATATTTTCATAACGTGCTAGAATTATTTATATTCAGGTCTATTCCGTACGGAAAATGTTAGGCTTAACGTGCACGTTATTTTTTTATTCTCAGAGTTTAAGCAACTTTTATAATAGATATTTTTTCATAGGAAAATAGCCCAGATTTTATTGCAAAATCTGTTTAGACTGTGATTCTCATTTAACACTAATATTTTCATAACATGCTGGAATTATTTTTATTCAGGTCTATTCCGTACGGAAAATGTTAGGCTTAACGTGTACGTTATTTTTTTATACTCAGAGTTTAAGCAACTTTTATAATAGATATTTTTTCATAGGAAAATAGCCCAGATTTTATTGCAAAATCTGTTTAGACTGAGATTCTCATTTAACACTAATATTTTCATAACATGCTAGAATTATTTTTATTCAGGTCTATTCCGTACGGAAAATGTTAGCTTTAACGCGCACGTTATTTTTTTTATTCTCACAGTTTAAGCAACTTTCATAATAGCTATTTATTCACAGAATGTGAATTAATTAATTAACGTACACGTTAAACGTAACGTAGGAAATAGCCCAGATTTTATTGCAAAATCTGTTTAGACTGTGATTCTCATTTAACACTAATATTTTCATAACGTGCTAGAATTATTTTTATTCAGGTTTATTCCGTACGGAAAATGTTAGGCTTAACGTGCACGTTATTTTTTTTTTATTCTCAGAGTTTAAGCAACTTTTATAATAGATATTTTTTCATAGGAAAATAGCCCAGATTTTATTGCAAAATCTGTTTAGACTGAGATTCTCATTTAACACTAATATTTTCATAACATGCTGGAATTATTTTAATTCAGGTCTATTCCGTACAGAAAATGTTAGCTTTAACGCGCACGTTATTTTTTTTTTATTCTCACAGTTTAAGCAACTTTTATAATAGCTATTCACAGAATGTGAATTAATTAATTAACGTACACGTTAAACGTAACATAGAGAATAGCCTAGATTTTATTGCAAAATCTGTTTAGACTGTGGTTCTAATTTAACATTAATTCTAATCAACTCGGCGTCAAAAATACAAAATCTAATACGATGAATTAATTTCCGACTTAACCGGCAGTGAACATTGTTTTCCATTTAAAAAATATATCGCTTATGTCATATCTTAAAAACAAACGACGATCCGTAAGTGACAACCGATGTGAGTGTGAAACATTTTTATATTAATTAAAAATTTAATTAAAATATAATAATTATTTTAATAAAAATAGTTGCTACTTATTATTATTTTTTATTAAACCCGAAACTAGTCAAGAATTTAAAGATAATCAATCTAATTTATGTGTAAGTGTTTTATTGGTTAATTTTTAATAATCTATTCGTATTTATTTTATAACCTCGACACCCAATACGGGTAAAAAAGCTAATTGTTTATTGAAAACATTTTCCTTAATTTTTTCATAATTAATTATATTTTATAAAATAAATTCTTTCTTTCTTTCTTAATCGAGGATAAGAAAGAATTTATTTTATAAAATATAATTAATTATGAAAAAATTAAGAAAAATGTTTTCATTCTTTCTTTCTTTCTTAATCTTATCCTCGATTAAGAAAGAAAGAAAATTTATTTTATAAAATATAATTAATTATGAAAAAATTAAGAAAAATGTTTTCAATAAACAATTAGCTTTTTCTAAAATAATGAAATAATTCACTTAATTTCGGAATATTGTGCCGAACGTACACGTTAACTTAACATTTTCCGTACGGAATAGCCCCGACTGATTCAAGAAAATCACTTGGTTTTGTTTCACTCAAAATATGAAAAAATATCACATACGTAATATTTGGATCATGAAAAACACTTTTACTATGTAAATGAAAGTTATAGTAAAATAAGAATTTTTTCGTCATTATTTTTTTTATATATTACGGTTGAGCTTACCGTGTGTAAAAATCAGGAAAAGTCTCCCCTTCATCGCAGAGGGGCGAAACGCTGAAGTACGAAGAAGTGTGCTCCAACATGTTCAAACTATCACAAAATATGTTATAAAAATAAAACTAAACTTAAACAACCAAAATTAGACTAGACGTAAAACACTCCATGTTTTATTAAAAATGAAATAAAAATTAAAACACAAAAAACAACACAGAAAAAAGGTAATCCTGGCGAATCACAAAAACAAACACAAATTAATCACAAATCGCGCGAGCACTCCGCATGATAAGTTTTTTTCTTTATTGAAGCGGTTTTTTTTTGTAGTTGAGGTACCGAACGGGAAAAGCACGGATCGACTTCGGCGTAGCTTCGACTCCAGCGGTCGGTGACTCAATGAATTCTGCGTCCGGCCCGACGGAGTGGTGGTGGTTTTCGTGGTGGTGGTGGTGAGTCGTCGAGTTCGGTCGAACTGCCGAATGTGCGCGAGTGCGAGAGGCGAAGCGCGAATGAGGTCAGTAGGTCGCAACTGTGTGACGTAGCGAGTTAGTCGGTTAGTTTTGTAGTTGTAGTGCGAACTTGTCGATGGACGTGCCGCGCTGCTCGCCGAACGCTAGACGCAGACCGTGCTCGCGGACATGAGTCTTTGCTTGCTCTTTCGCGGCGATGACGCTGTTGGGTTGGCGTGGCACTCGAAAGACGAGGATGCTTCGAAATTTATGCGGATTTCTTTCATTTCGTTTTTATTATGGCTGCGCGGCAGTAAGGACTGTAATCGTCGAGAGGATGTTGTTAGGCTGCATTGGAATTAACTTTCACGGAGTGGGCCCTTATTTTATACCGGCTTTATAAACAAAACAGTTGCGTTCCTTTCTTACGACATTACATTTTTTTAATAAAGTTGCATTTTATACACAGGTCTACATATCAACGAAATATATATATAATCAGTAATCCCTTTTACCAAATAATGTCGGGTAGCGTTTGCTTTTTTTTCAATCTATTTCATAAAAAAAATAAAACATTAAAAGTTAAAAAATTATGAAATTAAAAAAAAACCTAATTAAAACTAACCTAAGCTAAACAAACCTATCCTAAACTAACCTAAACCAACCTAACCTAAACTAAACTAACCTAACCTAACCTAACCTAACCTAAACTCACCTAACCTAAACTAACCTAACCAATATCTATCCAATCTTTTCATAAAAAAATCATTAATTAAATATGTATGTATTATTTATAATAGTCGATGAATAATTCTGTATTATTTTTTATTATATTGTACAAAATACATTCGATTTAGTGGAGCGGTGGCGCCATCTATTTTTTATATCATAAATTAAAATATCTATTATTTACAAATGGATCTAAAATATATATTGATTTTTTTATATAAACGTCATTTTCTGTTTAAAATTAAAATCGTGATTTTGGCTGAGTAAATGAAAAAATCGCAACAAATTTGTTAACTTTCGTCATAAAATAGAAGATTATTTCATCATGTGTACGATTTATACTCGCAATGTGCTTAGTAGAAAATCGGATCAATTATAACCTCAAAATTGGGACTTTAAATGCGAATTGTGACCAAACGGTAAGTTTCCTGCAGATTTTGACTTCGGATTCGTTCATTTCACGCACGTTTACCCAAGATTCCGTTTTCAAAATTTTATATATCCCGTGATACCATTCGGAAATACTACCCTATTTTATAAAAAAATAAAACATTAAAAGTTAAAAAATTATGAATTAAAAAAAAAACATAATTTTTGAACTTTCACTGTTTTAACTTGTTAATTGTTAAAGCTTCTGCTTTGTTATACATTGTAATTCAATTTTAATAAATGAAACACTTTTTTACTTCGTTTGTATAACTCGGATTGTTTTATTGTTGACTATAGTTTCGACAATCTTAACGTGTCAAACAAAAATATTTTAAAATTACAAATTTATCACAAATATATTTAAATACCTGTAGTTGTAATTTTTAAATACTTTTCTTTTGATAATGACACGTTAAGGTTGTCGAAACTATTATTTAAAAATAAATCAATCCCAGTTATACAAAGTAAAAAAGTGTTTCATTTATTAACATTTTTCACTGTTTGTCTTCATAAAATACATTGAAATAAGCAAACACGATTATTACGTTGAGTTTTGAGTTACGTAAAGATGAGTTGAATTAATGTAAAAATAAAACAAGTATCCTTTTAATTCAATGAAAATAATTACTATGTTTTTTACCACTTTTTATTAATTATATTATATATATATATATATATATATAAACCCCGACACCAATTGGTAATAGGGGACATCGATTATATATATATATATATATATATATATATATATACAGGGTGGCGCAAGATTTCGATGAAGTCCAATATCTCAGTTATTTAGAAATTTACAAAAAGATATTACTGACATAATTTGTAGCTACTGTAAAACTTCACATTTTAAAATTGGTTTTATATATACAGGGTGTCCAATAATCACGTGACGCGTATCAAACATATGATTTTTTAAATGGAATGCTATATTTTTATGTCGATTTTAGATTCTACGCTTAAAATTAATCATTTTTGACATAAGGTTTATTAGGTCAGTTTTTAATATTTTAAAAGTTATAAACAATTTAAGGTTGAAATCAATGGAAGATTGGGGCCTTATTTTTCAAAAATGAAAAACGATGTAAACTTTCTGTTAACGCAATTTAATTGAAAAAATGCTTAATAATATAAGGAATAATCGTTTGTTACCATAAAGCAAATGTTGTGTACAGGGTGAAACAATACGCTAAATGATTTTTTTTTCTTTTTTCAGTTAAATGGAACACCCTATATTTTTTACACTATTTCGATAGAAAATTGATTGTTCTTTAATTTTTGTATAATAAACTATACCCCTATCTGTTACCATTTTTTAACAATTTCAATTCAAAGTACAAAATTATAAGTTTCGCTTATAATCTATAATTTAAGTAGGCTATAATTAAAACAAATGCAATTCATAATCGTTTTCTGGTATTTAATAACATACTTACTCCCTAACCTAAAAGGATATTCAAATGACAATCGATATTTAAAGGCGCATGCAAAATATAAAGAAAATAGTTGCTCAACGATTATTTAGCGAGTTATAATGGTCATTGGGACATATTTTTTAAGAAAAAAATTGTAAAATGTTTGAATGCTATTGAATTAAAAAAAATGTGAATGTGTGAAATAAATACATAAAAATGTTAACAAAATATAATGATATAAATATTTTATTATTTCACTTAGTATCTATTTTCGGTTTTTCAGTCAACATGAATTGTTTAAATAAATCAATTTAAGAAGCATATAGGAATATCTTAAATATTTTTCAAATAATAACCAAAAAATATAGTTGTTGTTAGTTTTTAACAATTAAATTAATCATTTATTGAAGAAGTATGTTTAACTGCACCAGTGTTACAAAATATAACGTAAAATGTACTTTACTTACTAAATAAATTAGTTGTTCTGGTGCGGCCTACTTTGGTTAAAAATTCTATACCAAATTATTTAATCAAATGCAATTTTGGAGAATAAATTGATGATAATAATAGGAATCGTAAAATCAGTTTAAAAATAAATTATTAATATTAACATACCTTAATACAAAAAATAACTTCCAACCCATTCCTGGTGAATCGAAAACCAACTCACCTCCACCACTCACTAATTACCCCTTGTTCATAAACAAAAATAAATCGCGTTTTTAATTATTAATAATTTCTAACGTTAAAAATTAAACCGGAATAGTGAACACTGCGCGTATTCGGACGACTGAATCGAAATACAAGAGCGCAATTATCGCAAATCAAGAAGAAAAAAACGATCGACGACTCACTCCGAGAACGCATTCCTGAGATAAGAAGTTTCGTTGTACCTGGATCCTGGCGCACAGCCAAGAACATACCCATTTAAATTGTTGTATTTTCAATATTATCGCGTATTAAAATAATTACAGCTTAATATTTATTTACTTTTTTTTATTAAATTCTCATTTATCCCGTGGTAAAAAATATGTATGAATTATGATGTATTTTAATTAATACACTTGATTATTCGTTTCACTAAATTATTTTATATTTGTGTTCGCGTAACTTTCACAACTAAATAAATTAGTTGTTCAGGCACGGCCTACTTTGATTAAAAATTCTATACCAAATTTGTATTTGAGATTAAATAACTCAAAAACGGTAGACGGTAGCTATTTAATTTGTTATATAAAAAATGAAGAGTGATTAATTTTCTATTAAAATAGCATAAAAAATATAGGGTGTCCCATTTAAGTAAAAAGAGAAAAAAAAAAACATTTTGCGTATTGCTTCACCTTGTATATAAAAATTTGTTTTAAGAGAAAAAAAGAGTATTTCTTTTATTATTAAGTATTTTTGCATTTGTATGGCGTTGACAGAATGTTTATTTCATTTTTCATTATTGAAATATTAGGCTCTAAACATCTATCGATTTCAACATTCATTTGTTTATAACTTTTAAACTATGAAAAATTGACCTATTAAATCTTATATAAAAAATGATTATTTTTAAACGTAGAATCGAAAATCTTCATAAAAAATATATCATTCCATTTAAAAAAACATATGTTTGATACGTTACTTGATTATTGGACACCTTGTATATATGAAACTAATTTTAAAATGTGAATTTTGACAGTAGCTACTAATAATGTAAGTAACATTTTTTTTGTATATTTCTTTATAACTGAGATATTGGACTTCATCGTAATCTTGCGCCACCCTGTATATATATATATATACACATTTTAACATAAATAAATTTACATAAATACATATTATTATTATCAAGTAAGTATCCTTTTGCTTCACTGATTTATTTTGTACATTTCGCCCACCAAGTGGACATTATCAATAGTTGCAGTTATTAGGTTTTTGGTTTTAGAACTTTAAAAAGCATTTATCTAAAACAATATACTAATAATAATATTTATTAATACCAAGCTTTCTAGTAAAGAGCAAGATTGCTCATTTACTTATAATTAGGTGTAACTTATTAATATTACACCTGTACTGTAACATTTTTAGGTTAACTTGCAAGTCGATGGCATCCTGTACATTTGACACAGCATACATTTTTATATCATCTGTATATGTCAAAGATTCACAATTTATAGAAGTTATTAATTCATTTACAAACAGGATAAAGAATAATGGACCCAGATTATAGCCTTGAGGCACACCTTTTTAGCGAATTTCGTCTTAGAATTTCATATTCTCTCTATTCGCCATAAAAATAGGGGTTCCATTTAAAAAATATATCGCTTAAGTCATATCTCAAAAACAAACGACGATCCGTAAGTGACAACCGATGTGAAGTTATCCAGCTAGTAATAAGAATCTAATACAATGAAATTGAGTTTGATCGATTTTGTGTTGAAAACCGTTGATGATAAAAAAAATAATAAAAAAATAGTTATAATTAAAATATAATCTTTTTTATTAGCTGAGATGGTTCTTAAGACATCTAGTAACAATCTAAGACAATTTAATCGAATTTAAAGTACGCCAAAATCAGTCGTTTTAGACTTTGAAATTTGATCGATTTTGTCTTGAAAACCGTTGATGAAAAATAATAATAATAAAATAATTATAATAAAAAATAAACTTTTTTATTGGCTCAAATGGTTATTAAGACATCTAGTAATAAGCTAAGATAAATAATTCGAATTTAAAATGCGCCAAAGTCAGACGTTTTGGACTTTGAAGTTTGATCGATTTTGTGTTAAAAACCTTTGATGACAAAATAATAATAATAAAAAATAGTTACAATTAAAATATAATCTTTTTTATTAGCTGAGATGGTTCTTAAGACAGCTAGTTACAATCTAAGACAATGTAATCGAATTTAAAGTTCACCAAAATCAGTCGTTTTAGACTTTGAAATTTGATCGATTTTGTGTTGAAAACCGTTGATGAAAAATAATAATAATAAAATAATTATAACAAAAAATAAACTTTTTTATTAGCTGAAATGGTTATTAAGACATCTAGTAATAAGCTAAGACAAAGAAATCGAATTTAAAGTGCGATAAGACGGCAGTTTTTTTACTTTGAAGTTTGATCGATTTTGTGTTGAAAACCGTGAATGACAAAAAATAAATAAAAAAATAGTTATAATAAACAAATAAACTGTTTTATTGGCTGAGCTGTTTCTTAAGACATCTAGTAACAATCTAAGATAAAGAAATCGAATTTAGACTGCGCCAAAGTCAGCCGTTTTGGACTTTGAAATTTGATCGATTTTGTGTTGAAAACCGTGAACGACAAAAAATTAATAAAAAATAGTTATAATTAAAAAAAACTTTTTATTGGTTGAGATGGATTTTAAGACATCTAGTAACAATCCAAGACAAAGAAATCGAATTTTGAGTGCGCTAAAGTCAATAGTTTTTTTACTTTGAAGTTTGATCGATTTTGTGTTGAAAACCGTGAATGACAAAAAAATAAATAAAAAAATAGTTATAATAAAAAAATTGTTATTGGTTGAGTTGGTTTTTAAGACATCTATTAACAAGCTAAGACAAAGAAATCTAATTTAAAGTGCACCAAAGTAACCCGCTTTGGATTTTGAACACACACATTTTGCGAACCGTATTGTAGCGAATTCGTTTTCAACATTTTTGTTAGTATTTCACGCTATACCGTGAATCCGATTAAGTATGCATGACCCAAAAAGCAAATTTTACTTTCCTGCGACGAGTGCCAATTTTTCCACAAACACACTGTCTCTGTTTTGTGTGTATTTTTTTTATACACATATTATTCTATTTAGAATTTCGCGTTACGTCGGTACGCACTTAGCACTACCGTTACTTCTACTTTCTTTCATTATTAGTAGTCGATAATCGCCAAATTACTGTTGTTTCGTGTTGTTATTTTTTTGCGCGCGCGATTCTTGGAAGTATTCGGCGATTAGAATTGGCAATTAAATGAATGAGGGCTTTCTAAAGAAATAGATATTTAGTTGTAATTGTTTTTTCGTGGGGAAAGAAAGGAACTGTGGTTTAGAACTTTGGCAAACTTCCGTTTTAATTATTTGTTTGTGCACTTTAGATTTTTGTATGAATATATTAATAAACAAAAATTGCATACATAAACATCTTTATTTCTGAGATTGGAATATACAATTACAATACAATATCTAACAATACACTAACGTTCACAATATATTTCCAACTCTGAAACTGGCTATCGACCAGTGGTCTTTCAGCCAACAAAAATTATTTTTAGTAAATGAAACAGTTTTTATTTTGTTTGTATACTTTGTATTTTTTTAATTGTTGAATATAGTTTCTACCAAGATTGGTAGATATATATATATTTATTTACAAGGTAGGCCCATCTGCTGATTACCTCTTTATTATTTTGATGGCGACACATGAGTTCATGTAATGTAAGGTTGCCAGATCTACTATTTCAAAATTTAAAAGTGTTGTAACGAAAGTGAAAGAAGAAACTGGAAAGATCACTCTGGAATATTCCACATAGCGCGCAATTGTAAACGCGGCGTCATCGAAAGAGTTCGAGAAACAAGCAGGCTACATAAGCGCGCGCTGGTGGCGCTGGAGTCAGTCAGTGCATCACGAACATCCGAGTGCTCAAAATTTCGTTATAAATAAATAGTTGTATTGTGATGTTAATAGTTGTGTTAACTCTACTCTAAATAAATAAATAGACATTGTTTTATTTATTTCCGAGTCTGATTAAACCCGATTTTGTATCAGTACATTTATTTTTCCAGTGTTTGAAGTTACACGTAAAATGCATGAAACTTCTTGCACTTAGAACAAAACAGTATATAATTTGGAATTTTAAACATTATTATTCTTATTTATTTATAATTTTTACTCGAAAAGAAAATTATTCTAATGAATATAAATATGTTTATAACAAACTTAAAACTAACACAAAACGAAGCAAAAACGAATTGAAGTAAAAAATCAAACACAGTAAATAATTAAGGAATAGAATGAATGAAATGATGGTAATGATAATTAATCATAATCATAATTAATTAAAGACGACGCAAGCGCCACCTTTTGCCTAATTTCAAGTGGCATCGTCAACGATATGGGTCTACAAAGTAGACGACCGAGAATCATTGTTTCGTCCACTAAAGGAAGGCGAACTTGTCCTGTTTATAAAAACAAGGAAAACGAAATTCACATTTTAATGAAACGTTCAGTCACCATTCAAAATCGCAATAATCTGACACAATGACAACAACGTGCAACTTCAAAATTCAAAATATGTAGTATGTCAAATATGTAAGTGGGAAAGAGAGATGTGATTACGTCACGGGAGTAAATAATGCTTTCTTTGTCAAACATTTTAAATAACATTACGAGGCGGCCGCTAGGCCTACCTGTTATCCTACAACTCTAGTATGTCTTATCAAAACAAAAGCCTAAACTATGAATATAATTTCTACAACCCTAATATATCACTATCAAAAAAAAAACTCTAAACTGTTAATTTATAAATTAATAAAACACTTTATCATTTAATGTTAAAGCAATCGGTTCATGTGCAGCACTACAATTTTAATAAATGGAAGACGGCGCAAGCGCCATCTTTTGCCTAATATTCGCTAGATGAATGAGGGTTTAACATTTTATTAAATCACTTTAACTTTGTTTGTACTATAGTCAATAAGTAAAATATTATGACTATAGTTTCGACAACATAACCATGTCATTATCAAACTAAAAGTAACTAAAACATTTTTTCGTGGTATATATTATTTACGGGGGTGTAATTGCTATTATTTATTTTTCTAATTTTATATTTATTGACGAATTTATCTATTAAAAGTGATGAATAAATATTTGAAATTGCAATTTGCTTGATGGTAGTGATTTCTTTGTTTACAGCTGTTGAATCTACGGAAATATTATATGTACAACCAAGTGGAAGGCTAAACAGTTAACAAAAAAATATTAATCAATAATCCAAGTTACAGAAACAATGTAAAAAATAAATTAAAAGAAAAAAAAAATGAAAATAATTAATGAATTAATTATTATTTCTTTTTCAATTGCTCTGCAATTTATTGATTTACAAAGTAAGTACAATGAAAGAATAAATATCTATTGAAACAACTACTTCACTGGCAAATATCCACTCCAGACATTGAATTATACAATAGACATTTGCCGTTACATCTCAGCGATGATGAGAAACATTTCAACGATCAATAAACGTGAAAAGTGTTTCATTTATAAACAAGGAGGAAGCCTTCACCAATTAATAAGAAAAAATATTTTTTAGAATTCTATTTCATATCAATGACTAGTGAAGGGAAAAATCGATTAAAATTTGTTTGTGCCGCTCGATCTTTCCTTGTGATCGATCGGATCAATCTCAATGAAAGATCGAATCGATTATAACTAGTGCTGGAGAAGATCAATCCAAAAAAATCGAGCTGCTGAATGTTTGTGATAGGTTGAAACAATTTTACTGAATGATCTTTCATGATCGATCCTTTTGGCTCGATCTTATCGCAGCTGAGGTTCGATATTTCTGTTTAGCATGTACATTTTTTTTATTAGTTCAATGTCATAATCATTGAACTAATAAAATGTACATTTTATTGTAGAAATTTAATTTTATATTAAGAAATATTTTTGTTTAAATAATTATAGATAAATGGTTATTTATATTTAATTTAAATATCTCAAGCTGAATCGATCATCCCGAAATAAACGAACTAAAAAAAAATATGGAGCTGAAGATCTATCTTTTCAGCTCGATTTTACGCAAGCTGAATCGATCATCCCGAAATAAACGAACAAAAAAAATATATATATATGGAGCTGAAGATCTATCTTTTCAGCTCGATTTTACGATCATATCTTTAAAGAACGATCTTTTCAACTCGATTTTACAATCATATCTATAAAGAACGATTTTTTCAGCTCGATTTTATAATCCTATTTTTTCGGCTTGATCTTTTCGATCCGATGTTTAAGGATCGATAATTTTGATCCAACCTTTGCTGATCGATCTGATCACTACCGTTACTTCTACTTTCTTTCATTATTAGTAGTTGATAATCGCAAAATTACTGTTTTTTCGTGTTGTTATTTTTTGCGCGCGCGATTCATGGAAGTATTCAGCGATTAGAATTGGCAATCTTTTGAGTGATGAATCACAGATTGTTGGTTCTTAAAAAACGTCAATTTTGACCCTATTCTAGTCGCACTGTGTTGCGAAATAGTTCGTGAGACACGAAAAATAAAATTCCAAATTTAAAAAAATCTGTTAAAACTATCTCATTCTACATTCATCAAAACCCAGGATCCTGGGTTATTCAAACGATGAGATAAATAACAACCCCGCAATTAATTCGTAAAGTTGAACAATTTGAAATGAGTAAAATACGGCGGAAAATGCTTCGGAAGATTCTTCTCCCCATATAT
Organism: Philonthus spinipes; assembly: GCA_963082785.1. Classification (NCBI taxonomy): domain Eukaryota; kingdom Metazoa; phylum Arthropoda; class Insecta; order Coleoptera; family Staphylinidae; genus Philonthus; species Philonthus spinipes. The sequence continues at coordinate 15,500,512 of OY720318.1, read as the reverse complement.
TAAATTCAATTCCCCGCTACTATCACGATCCCCCCCCCAAATTCATTCCACACAATAAGATGTACTATATAGACGTTTACTTAAAACTACATTTTATTAAATGTTACTTACAGAAAATAATAACGATGATGGCTGCCATATTTCTTGATTATTTCTTGTTTTAATCAAATAAGAACAAAAATCAATATTTTTATACTTGCTATTGATTTTTATTTAAATTCAATCAGTCTTATTGATCTCATTGGGCAATTGAAGCGCCGACTCTTGCGATTACATACCTGAAAATAAAATAAAATATTTTAGAAAAAAAAAAACAGAATATATTATTAAAATAAATTGCAAAAGTTAAGTTTCTAATAAAACGCAATTTTTCTTCGCTGGTAGCATTCACTTTGTTTCAATTAATAGAATAGTGGACACAAATTTAATGATTTTAATTTAAAACACAATTTTGATAATAAATATACTTCTGTTGCATAGAGTGCGGTAAACGAGGCTGCAGGGAGGAACTCGATAACCTTAGCGTGGACCAAAAGCTATAGTTAAGACAATGTAGGCAACACTTACTGATAGTTTAGCAAGACTGTCAGATGCAGACAAGATAACAATAGAGCTGATACCCAGAGCTCTAAAAAATAGTAAGGATATTAACCTCCAAGAAGGAATAGAAATGGAGGAAAATAAAAACGTGCGGTCAAATGAAAACTTATCTCCCCAAGTTTGACCATAAGCCGTAGTGGTCGATAAATTGACATTTATTTCTTTAAAGTTCAGTAGCTATAAAGAATAGGTGCGTTTTGAAAGAATCACATCCGCTAAGTGTTGTGATAAATACAGATGTATAACAACGTTACTTTTGCGGCATTTACTTGATGAACCAATTTCTGTAGATCCTCAAAATATCAGGATAAAACGGCTGAAAAAAGGTCTTTTGTAACTCTTTTGGGTTCAATAAATGGATTTACTACTACAATCAGGATTAGAGGGAAAATGTGGTTAGTTTTCTAAACAATTTTTGCCAATCATCCTCCCCTCAAAAAAAAACTTCTGGTTCCGGCACTGTTTTTTTTTTTCAAAAAATTGAATTTCAAATCACGTATTCATATCCATTCTCATCTCGTTATGATTCGCGCAAACGTTGCGTAACCTTTCATATTTTTTGTTTCTTCACAAAATCGACCAATTAGTGAATGAACAGCATTGAGCAATTGATTCATGTGTGTGTGTGTGTGTGATTAAAAAAAAACATATACACACATTGTATAATCTCCCGTTTAATTTATTCGTGGAATACCGCCAACTAATTCAGCACTATGAATAATAAGAAACAAAGAAATGTAATTAGCGATTCACGTGACGAGCGCTGTGTTGTGAAATTTTCACAAGGCGGAGAGGGGAAATCGTAGTTTCAATATGTACGGCGCAGAATTTCATATATTCAAAGTGGTAGTTGCTAAAGTAATGGAATAAAATAATAAATAAAAAGAAAGTGAAAAAAAATATATGAATCTTATACCATATGATCGAGAACTTTTCTCCTCTAGAGCGCTTTTATATTACATTTTGTTGGCACCAGTGAATAAAAACAAATAAAACATCACATTATTAAAAAGAAATACAAGGTGTACAGAAAATGAGTGAAAAGCTTTAGGTAGCGTGACTCTTTGACTAATTTTTAGATAAAAATATTAACGAAAATAAGTCACACGGTCCTCACGGGCCACTTAAAAGAACTATACATTTGGCAACGCTGGATCAAACAAGTGTGCATTTATCCTCTGTATAACTGCTACATCACCCGCTGGAGGTGTTGCATACACCTTTTCTTTTACAAACGAGCGTGCGTCGTTGCCAAATCTATTTTCATTAAAAGAATGCTTCTGATGAAGTTATAAAATTGTAAAAATATCCGATTTATTAATCATTTACATCAATGGAATTATAAACGTGTCTAATTGATTGTTAATGCTATTGATTTTTTACAAAATATTTAAAAAACAATACTAATTTATAGTCACATATTTAAAATTCCGAAGACCTCGTGATCCTCAATGAAGAACCATACAACATTTTTTTATTTGGATTTTCTATTAAAAATTAATTAATGAATTGAGTTACCTGAAGGTTTTCACCCCTTTTTCTGTACACCTTGTATATATACGGGTAATCAATCATATATTTTATAAAATGCGCAAAGCGCCATCTTTTGCCGAATTCCGATATAATTTAGCATTTAAAACAATTCGATTCGAATATTTTTTTTTTTTTCATTGAGTAACACTACATATTTGCCTTGAAAGTAATCTAATCGCACCATGTATGGGGGTTGATGGTCGCGTACATTTTCTTTTCTTCTTCGTCAAATCAATAAAATTACGCATATTCACGCATGCATGCACCGTTGTTTCAATTGTTTGTGCGCACACACGCGAACGTACTGCAAAAAGAAAGACGATGGCGGTATGCACATAAAACGCAATGTCGCAGCGAAATAAAGATAGGCGATGATGGATGGAGAGAGCGCGCCGTGCGACGACTGAGACGACGAGAGGGCCGGTGGCACGTCACCGTGACGTCACGCCGTTCAATATGTCCGTTAGGCGTGTTATCAATGCCGACTATAAAGTAAGAGTAACTGTGCACCAACAACCAACCAACAAACCAACCAACTCGACATATTGATGACCCGACCATCGGACTGTGTGAGTATGCAAGTGTGTCAGTTGTTTTAGTGCTGCCGTTGATGGTGTTCTCTGTGCTTCTGTATTTATGTCTTTAGTATCGTTTCCAAGTTAGCAGATAATAATATTTCTTCTTTAAGATTATCAACCACACTCGATTCAACTGTATTATTTTTGTAGTGGGATTGCAACCCTGAGAAGTTGGAGATAAAGTGGACAAAGATGCGAGGAGTACGTCGCACTTTTTTTGGTTCAATTTCAGCTTTTAACCAATTACACTACTACGAAGTAGCTTGAGTTCATCAGGAATATTATTTTTATAAAATTATTTGACAAACAGGCAGAAAGATACCCATTTGACAAAGACAGTTACATAACAAATTGAAATAATTCTGTAAATATTGTAAACACATATTCTACACATTGTAAAATGTAACGTTATTTGTCAATAAAGATGTTAAATAATAATATTTGACAAATCGTTACCAAAGAGTTGTAACTAAAAACAATATATCCACGCCGCTACTAGTCTGTAGTGGTGTTCCACAGGGGTCTATTTAATGCCCTTTGTTGTAAATTGGGATGTATATTTCCTGTTGGGCAATAAAGACTTATTATTATTATATAGATATCAATATTGCCTGCTCATCGCAATATTATGCTAATGATACTCAGGTATATTTTTCATTCAAAAAAGGAGAAACTCAAGTTGCCTGTGAATATATAAATAAAGATCTTCAAAAGTTTTATGAGAACTGTCTTAATCACTCTCTTTTCTTAAATCCTAAAAAGTCGTGTGCATTTTTATTTGGAAGAAAGAAAATAAGTATCTCTCTTGTTTTCTTACTTCCAACTAATGGAAGAAAATATTGCAATGGGCAATATTTATGGAAAAATAGTAATCAATAAGAATCGTATAAATATTTAAACAGACGCAAATATTTTGATGTGTATCAATATTGCCTAATTGTCTCAAACACTGCTCATCGCAATATTATGCTAATGATACTCAGGTATATTTTTTATTCTAAAAAGAAGAAACTCAAGTTGCCTGTGTATATATAAATAAAGATCTTCAAAGGTTTTATGAGAACTGTCTTAATCACTCTCTTTTCTTAAACCCTAAGAAGTCGTGTGCATTTTTATTTGAAAGAAAGAAAATAAGTATCTCTCTTGTTTTCTTTCTTCCAAATAATGGAAGAAAATATTGCAATGGGCAATATTGATGGAAAATTAGTAATCAATAAGAATCGTACAAATATTTAAACAGATGCAAATATTTTGGGAGTCAATATTGATGTAGAGCTGCGTTTTGAAAAGTACATAACAGTGTTGCCAAAGAGCTTTCTACAAATAAAAATTGTTATACGATTCATATAACTGTTCGAGAGGTTGCGAAGAGGCTACATGCATCGCACACAATTGAAAAACATTTAAAATGTTTAATTAAATGTGAGTTTCGTGAAGATTTGAAATAAATATGAAAACAGTTTGTACACTTTTCTTCACTTATTTATTTATTAACAGATGTACATTTCGATCACCATGTGATCATTATCAATGTTTTACAAACAATAATCCGAAATGTACATCTGTTAATAAATAAATAAGTGTAGAAAAGTGTACAAACTGTTTTCATATTTCATTTAAAATGTCTTGGGCTAATTAAGAAACTTGATATTTGGGTACCTCACGAATTGAAAGAAATTCATTTAACACAAAGAATCAACTTTTGCGATATGCACCTTAAACGAAATGAAACCGACCTTTTCTTAAAAAGAATCATCACTGGTGATGAAAAATGGGCCCTGTAGAGTAACATAGTTCGAAAACGATCATGGAGCAAGCACGATGAACCAGCACAAACCATATCGAAAGCTTTGCATCCAAAAAAGGTCATGCTGTCAGTTTGGTGGGATTACAAAGGTGTTGTGTTTTTTGAGCTGCTTCCAAGAAACCAAACGATCAATTCTGATGATTACTGTCAACAATTAATGAAACTGGATAAAGCAATCAAAGAAAAACGGCCAGAATTGTCAAATAAGAAAGGTGTACTGTTCCACCATGATAATGCAAGGCCTTACACATCTTTGGCAACTCATGGGAAACTTGGAGCTTGGCTGGGAAGTGATGCCCCCCATACAGCCCTGATCTGGCACCATCTGATTACCATTTATTTTGAAGTTTGCAGAATTCTTTGAATGGTAAAATGTTCACAAATGCGATGACCTTCACTCGCATCTGGTGCAGTTTTTTGCTGATAAGGAGCAGACATTTTATGAGCGCGGAATGCATGATTCCGCTCATAGCTCATAGCTGAAAGAAAGATGGCAAAAGATCATTGAGCAAAATGGAAAATATATAATTGATTAAAAACTATTCTTTGTTAAAAAAAATAAGGGTTTTATTTTATATTACAAAACCGAAAGTACTTAGTTATTAAGTGACGTTCTTTTTTGTTTTTTTTACATTGATTTTTTCTCGGATCAAATTAAAAATATTGTATGATGCAATATTTTATTGATATGCAACAGCAGGTGTACATCATGTAGTTCAATGTCTGTTGAGGTAATTGCCCGAGAAGTAGTTGTTTTAATGTGCATTTGTTTAAAGTACTTACGTAACGTAAGTCAAAATGTCACAGAGCTAAATGTGGAAATAATTTATTAATTATTTTCAAATCAAATTTTTATTTAATTTAAATTTATTTTAATACAGTCTTCGTTTCATTACTTTATTTAATTTGTTGTAACAATTGAAAGCACTAATTTTTATTTCCAATACGAAATCATTGTAGCATGGGATTCTAGCTTTTAATTTTTAGTTATAATTGTGGTTTGGTTGAAAACCAGCAAATATTACATTGTCATGCTAAACTTCGCCACTTTCAATTACGATTATGCTTTTATTGAATTTTGTATTAATTTGAAATGTCTATCATAATATTGAATAAAGACGTTATTATTAAATGTCCTCGAATTACTGCAAGGCAAAAGCACAAATCAAAACATCGATCTGAAAGTGCAGAAGATTTCTTCAGAAGATCAATGTATTATTTGGATTCACTTATAACTTATTTGAGGGAACGATTTACTTCCACTCACGAAAAGGCATTTTCTCTTTGGCAACTTCACCCAGAATATTAATAATTGTAAGCGAGTTATGTGAAGATGATGTAATTTAAATAAAAATACTGTAAACTTTTCTTCACTGTATATTTATTTGTTCCAAATGAACATTTCGATCACAAACAAGTAAATATACAGTGAAGAAAAGTTTACAGTGTTTTTATTTAAATTCACCCAGAAGTAATTAAAATGTTGGATAAACCTGCATTCATCACCATCTTAGGGAAATATTCTATATACCGACCTATATTACCAAATTTTATGTCCTGGTACGAAATGTGGAAATATGAATTGATTCAAACTGAAACCTTGGAATACGCAGAATTGATTTTTAAGGCAACACCATCTTATCCATTTGTAGCTGAGGCAATTATGATTGGTCCGACTCTTCCTGTTACAACATGCAGCATCAAACGATCATTTAGCACATTCCACCGTGCTAAGTTTGGAATTGATCTACAATGGGAAATGGAAGGCTTAGTGGACTGTGTATGTTCAATGTTCAAAGGAAGAGAGTACAAGAGGATATTTAATTCATCAACAGAATAAGGTTTTTGTTCCAAAGATAAAAAAAATAATTACATGTTAATGTTCGATTATGTATTTATATTGCAATATTTATGACTTATTTTTACTATATTTTTCTTATTATACCTATATGATATTGACCTATGTAACATAACTAGTTTGGCTATCGCGTAGATATTTGTCGTGCATCTAATGGCGGATACATTGAACATTTATAATGATATTAAAAAAAGCTTTGAAACTTCCTCTTTTCATTTATTGCAAATAAGAACTATGAATAATTTTGTGAGTTTTAAAAGAGTGTGTTTATTTTCACAATTGTTACACAAATTTATTGCTTCTTTAGGTGAATCAAAGTTATCAACGAAACAATTGTTGTGAAAATAAACTTTTGAAAATCACAAAATTATTCATAATTTTATTTATACTAAGATCAATATGGATCTTAGTATAAATACACAAAATTATTCATAAATTTATTTATACTAAGATCAATATGGATCTTAGTATAAATACACAAAATTATTCATAATTTTATTTATACTAAGATCAATATGGATCAATATCAATCAACCAATTTCCTCTTTTCATGACTACAAAGATTGTTAATTTTCGATTTATACTTTAATAAATACGAATTTTTAAAAAATGGATCCATCATTTGTAATAACCCCATACTTTTCAAACATTTTATACATTTAAATAATGTTTTCTCAAATGTCGCTTCGCAGCCTTCGACCATTCGCATTTTCCTTACACCCGCATCACAAACTCGCACTCGGCTGTCATCGACGAAAATAAAATCGTCGCTGAAAAATATGAAATCGAAAACGGATTCAATTTATTCGCGCCCGGCTTGCGTAAATAATAAAACGATACGGCCCGCGTCGTTTGTTGTTGTGTTCGAAATTCCCATTATTCGCCGTGTCGTCGTCGTCGTCGGCGGCGAGAAACTGATGAAAATAAACACGTATTCTCCTTCTCGCTCGTTCACGTACACAGGAAGATAAACACGTCATAAACCGGCGCGTTTACAGTATAATAAACAAACATACACACACATATTCAGATAGAGGCACGTATGGAAATTACTTTCTATACACACACACACATACACTTGAATGGCATGCGTGTAACAACGCTCACCGCCTGTCACACGTCATTCGCATCGTAATAATAATTAGAATTGTTTTTTTTTTGTCATAATCAACTTTTTATTGTGAGCTAATTGTGTAATATATCACTCTAAAAGGGATTTACAGTTTACAGGTAATAAATTAGTCGAATCTCTTAATTTGCTCTAAAATATTATTAAGTCGTCTATGATGTAAAACTACAGCAATCAAAGATTTGGGCAATGTATTTAGGATGAAAAATATAAAAAAGTTAAAAATAATGAAAATAGATCAAAATATACTAAACCTACTTTGTAGCAAACGAAACCCAAACATTCCTCCTAAATTTCAACATCCTAAATCCACAATATATTCATACATCTCATCACTCATCAACAACTAACAGACTGACATAACATAAAAACAAGGACTTCCGGCTGAAAGACCAATGGTCGATAGCCATTTAGTTTGTATTAAATCAAATATTGTATTATAGCTAATTGTATCAAAGCCTCAATAAACATGTTATATATATAAAACAAAATAGCACATTTTTGGTTATAATTTTCGAACATTTCAAATTTACATATTACAATTAGGTTACATATCATCAACATTTTAAACTTTGCAATTGTTTTGCTCGATAAGGAAAAATGAAATGAGTGAGAAATATGTAAAATTCGAAATAAAACGACTAAAACTGGCATATTTTTATATAACTTTTGAATTTGTGCAGATAGAAAATTCAGTTCACATAGTTGTAGATCTCGTCATATTGCACAACTTAGCAATAATTTCTAGAGAGAATACATAAAGTTAGATTAAGTAAAAATGATTTGAAAGTAATTAATAAATTATTTTCACATTTAGTTCTGTGACATTTTGACTTACGTTACGTAAGTACTTTAAACAAATGCACATTAAAACAACTACTTCTCGGGCCGAACATTGAACTACATTACACTAGCTGTTGCATATCAATAAAATATTGCATCAAGTAACTTTTTTTTTGATCCGAGAAAAATTCAATGCAAAAAAACGTAAAACAACCCTACATAATAAAGGCCATCTGCAGACACGTGTTTCGAGATCTATCCCTCGTCATATTATATATGCATACATTGGTATACATAAATAAATCAATATACATAAATCACAAATGTGCAAGTTAAAAATGAGAATGATCAAAATCAGACATAGTATAGTATTAAATATCACAGAATAATAACAATAGTTTGCGCTTAAACTGAGTTAGATTTGTCTTCATATGTTCTAAAGTTGTATATTTTTTTTATTTTTGGTTTTGTCAAAATCTACAAATTTGCAATCATTTCGTAATGAAAATCGACAAAAATTGCCAAAAATATAAAGTTATTTTTTTGGAAATGTTTATATAAAAAATAAAGAAGAAAATCAACCAAAATTGATCAACAACTGCATTTTTCTGATATAACTTTTGAAATTCTACTAATTATAAAGTTGTAGATTTCATTAAAATATATTTGCAATCATTTTCTCTAAAACAAAATTTGAGTGAAGAAATATTGAAAATCAACCAAAAATGGTCAAATTTTTGTTATACATTTTCAACAACATTTCAAATTTTAAAATTACGTTTCAACAAAATTTACAACTTTGCAATTGTTTTGCTCTATAAGTTATAATAAAAAGTTTGAGTGAAAACATTGTAAAATTCCGTCTAAAATGACCAAATTTATATTTTTTGATATAACTTTTCAATTTGTAGAGAGAGAATCAAAGTCTAATTCACATAGTAGCACATCTTGTAAAAATATACAAATTTGCAATCGTTTTGTTCTAAAGTGAAAAATAAAAAGCTACTGTGAAGAAAATCAACCAATATTCGTTAAAATAGCATTTTTGATATAACTTCTGAAAATGTGGAGATGTAATAAAAATGATAATTATAAAATTGTAGATTTCGTCAAAATCTACAAATTTAGACGGAAAGACCACTGGTCGATAGTCATTTAACTGATATAAATTATACATTTGACTTTGTAATTTTTATTATTCATTTTGTATTTTTTGCTGTATATATCTCTTAATAAATATTATTATTATTAAATCTACAAATTTGCAATTTTACTCCAGGGCGAAAAATCAATAGTTTTAGTAGAAAAATAATGGTCATCGACTAAACATGGTGTATAATAGCAAATTTTTGGATAAAAATTTTAAGAGTATTTAAAATTATAAAGTAATCTGTAATTTTAAATATTCTTCAATTAAATCTTTCAACAAAATTTACAACGTTTTGCTCAATAACGAAAAATAAAAAGATAAAGTGAGAAAAGTTGTATATATCTTTGGAACTATCTCAACAGAATAAAAGAAAATTGTAGAGTTCGAAAAAATCTAGACTTTGTAATTATCTTGCTCTAGGGCAAAAATAATAAAAAGTTAGAGTTAATGAAAAATGGTGAACAAAAATAGCAAATCTTTGGTTGTAATATTTGACCGGGTGGAGATAACATGATAGTCTAAATTTCACAGTTATAGATCTCGGCAAAATTTACATTTTTGCAATTGTTTTGATATAGGATGAAAAATAAAAAATAGAGTGAAAAAATAATGAAATGATTAAAAAAATGGCATATTTTTTGATATAACTAAATTCCGGAGAAAAATCTAATTAGAAAGTTGCAGATTTCGTCCAAATTAAAATGTTTGTAATCGTTTTGCTCTGTAATGAAAAATAAAAAGTTGGAATGAGAAAATTGATCTAAAATGATCAAAATTGGCGTATTTTTTGATATAGGTTTTGAACTTGTGGAGATAAAATCAAAATTCAGTTTATATGGTTGTAGATCTTGTCAAAAGGTACAACTTCACAATCGTTTTATTCTAGAACGAAAAATAAAAAATTACTATAAAAGGGCAGTGAAGAAAATCGTCCAAAACCGATCTAAAATAGCATTTTTGATATAACTTTTGAATTTGTCTAGGTAGATTAAAAATATTATAAAGTTGTATATTTCGTCAAAACCTACACATTTGAAATAATTTTGCTCTAGGGTGAATAATTAAAAAAAAAAAGAAATTCAACCAAAAATGGTCTCGTCAAAAGGTACAACTTTGCAATCGTTTTTAATACATCGTTCGAAATATCTCCACAGTACAAAAAAATCTAATTTGTAGATCTCGCCAAAATCGCCTTACTCTAGGACAAAAAATAAAAAGTTAGAGCGAGTAAAATGGATTTGAACATTTCAAAATAAAAAAGCTGTAGATTTCGTCAAAACTACAACTTAATCAATACCGATAATAAATAATTATTAACTCATTCGGAAAGATATTCTTCCCACACACTCCGTCAATTTTTTTGTCGCATCAAAATTAGTCAAAAAAAGAGTATATTTTTGGTTATAACTTATAAACACATTTTAAAAATAAAACTACAACTAATTAGTAAATGATTATTAATTCCGTAGGAAAGATATTCTTTCCACGTACTCCGGCATTTTTTTATCGTATCAAAGGCGTGTGTGTGCGTGAAAATTGAGAAAAATTGGTCAAAAAAGAGTATATTTTTGGTTATAACTTTTAAAGACATTTTCAAAATAAAGGCTGTGGATCTCGGTAAAAACTACAACTGAATTCAATTCCGATAATTAATAAAAATATTAACTCCTTCGGAAAGACATTCTTTCCACATACCCGGGCAAATTCTCTGTCGCATCATTAAATTGGTATAAAAGGTGTGTGTGTGTGCGTTGGTAAGTAATTAAATTGGATATGAGCCTTTGTAACGGTGATTCATCGCGAGCAGAATCGAGCTCTGATGCACGTATATCTCTTGCTTGGGTGTGTGTATGTGTAACCTTTGGAAAGGAAAGACCGCCGAATCGATGGCCTGCCCAAAAAAGGCCAAACACCACATGTACCCCCATTACCGAGAAATCGATTATGCGGCAGCGGGTATGTGCGCTATACACACAGCCACACACCTTTCGGAATTGGTGGAATAACAGACGATTAAAAATGGTATACCGCAGATTGGAGCGATTTTCCTGGAGAACAATTATTCGTGTTTACATCGACGGGGATTTGTAATTTTAATGTGAAACGGATAATTGCCTGGGCTTTTATGTAATGGAGTCGTTTAATCGTGAGTAAATCGGGTTTTTTAACAAAAATAAAGAGGAAAATGGCAGAAAGGCCGATGGACAATAGCAGTTTTCTAAGGACAACGTATATCATAGTATAAGAATTATATTTTTTATTTATAGTATATAAAATTGTCTGCAGAAATAATGATGTTATATATATATATATATATATATTATATGATATATAATATATATTATAAAGAGGAAAAAATATAATAAATAAAAATTGTGATTTACGATGAACTGTAGCTACAGCTAATTTTCAATAAGCATATACTATATGATCGAGAACTTTTCTTCTCTAAAGTGTTTTGAATTTTTTTTAAGAAGAAAAAAGAAAACGACATTGGCAATAAAAGTAACCGCTATAGGTTATGTTATTCTAACAAATAAGAAAATTTGATTTGATTTGATACATGTGACGTTTTACTTTTTTTTTACTACTACTACTACTACTACTACTACTACTACTACTACTACTAATAATAATAATAATAAAAGTACTTTATTGCCCAACAGTCATATACAGACTAATAACAGAATAATCTCATATACAATTCATTAAATAAAAATGATTTGAAAATAATTAATAAATTATTTCCACATTTAGCTCTGTGACGTTTGACTTACGTTACGTAAGTGCGTTAAACAAATGCACATTAAAACAACTACTTCCAGGGCAAATATCCCGCTGAACATTGAATTACATAGTGAACATTATGTAATTCAATGTCCAAATATGCTGTTGCATATCAATAAAATATTGCATAATGCAACAAATTGTTGATCCGAGAAAAATTCTTCAATGCAAAAACAACAAAAATGTGAAAATAATTTATTAATTATTTAATCATTTTTATTTAATGTTTTTAAATAACTGATCAAATGAGTAAATACTTTTTTATATTCATATAAAATTGTTACATAATAAAAATTATAAATTATTATCCACTGTTTAAAATTATGATCACAACAAAATGAAATAATTAAAAATATGTTATCAACAATTACATTCGCATTTAAATTGTGTTAACTTTTTTATTGAAATGTTGTGGCACATACTATCAAATGTTTTACAGAGGTCAGTGTAAATCACATCAACCTGGTGTCTATTATCTAAGGCCGAAGAGATGTATTGCGTGGAAATAAAAAGATTAGTGGATGCAGTTATTTTTCTTTAAGAAGCCATGTTATTCTGGTGACACTTCACTAAGCACCAAATAGTAGGTTTTAGAAAAATTACTCATAATGGTAATTGGTCGGTAATTTTCAGCTTCACTCCTATCCTTTGCCTTGAAGACTGTTCACACGCGCACATGCTTTCACACATCCGGAAAAGTACAATATTTTAATATTAAATTGAAAAAAAAGTGAAATAACAGGAGCTAGTGAGTAGGCACAATCTCTCAGGATAACAGTTGGAATTTGGTCAATTCCCATTGTCAATTTCGAGCTTATTTTTTAAATGACGTATAACATCGTTCTCAGTGATTTTCCAGTTTCCTAAGTGATCTTAACTCTTTCTAAAAGTTTTTTAGTTCCATTTATTTTGGAATTATTATTAATTACAGATTTAAAATGATCCGCAAAACTGTTTACAATAACCTATAATGATGCACAGCATACTAGTGTAGGTTAGAACTCCTGAATTTTTTTAATCACTTTCTAAAGTATTAATATATGACCAAGTTTCTGAATCCTATTTTACTTCCTCTTCCGCTGATCTTATAAAATCTTACCTTGCCCTTTTAATAATACGTTTGATTCATTTCTTATTAAAATGAGATCCCTTTTATCCTTATCTCGTTTAAATTTATAATATTTTGTACAGAGGAAATATTGATTAATTAAGGATAATTTAATTAAAATTAAAACACTTGTTTTTTTTCACTTACTCATATTTTAGCCGACTAGTTTCGACCATTGGTGATTTAATATTAATATTTGTTTTGGGAATTTGAGTGTGATCTTATTAAAATATGGAGGATAAGATGGCGAATTTTAATATTTTATATACTTTAGTGCATGTAAGTCAAATGCATTACAAATACGTGTTTTGTACACATAGGTTGCATACATTGTTCAAATTATTAAAAAAATCCCAGTTTATTTGTGATATATTTTTTTTCGCTTTCTGCTGCTGTCGTCGCAAAATGGGTTTCCAAAATATCTGGTACTCTCATCCACGCAAATACGGCCAAGGACCTAGGTCCTGCCGATCGTGCTCCAACAGGCATGGTTTGATCCGCAAATATGGGCTGAATTTATGCCGTCAGTGCTTCAGGGAGTACGCCAATGATATAGGTTTTAAGAAGTTGGATTAAGTATTTAAATCCTCCTAGCGTGTACAACAGATTTTGTCTGGGAAGATACAGTGTTACATCTTTTATAACATGGGACTTTAAGTTAAATAAAAAATCTACTTTTAAATATGTTCATATAAAAGTTATATAGTTTGCACGTGTGAAATTATGGTTTCCAAAAATATTACCACTGAATTTCGTTGTAATTCTTGTTTGTGTTATAACTTCGCATACTAATACTGGTGCTAACAAAATGTAAAATAAAGAAAAAAGGAGAACATGTATTTAATAAATCACGCAGAGCGTCATGTATTGCCAAATTATAGTCAAATTAAAATTCAATTCATACAGTTGTAGATGTCGCTAAAATACACAACTTCGCAATCGTTCTGTTCTAAAGTGAAAAACAAAAAGTTAGTGTGAAAAACAGTGAATAAAATCGATCAAAATTCGCCAAATTTGGTATCCCATGTAAATAACATTTTGAAAATAAAGATTATTATTATTATTATCATTTGATATTTAAATAAAAATAATTGTCCTTTCTCCTACTTATTTTTTATTAAACTAGAAATATTTCGGAAACTGTTTCCACCTTCAGTAGTTGAAGTTTTCGAAATATATCTAGTTCAATAAAAATTAAGTAGGAGAAAGGACAACTATTTTTATTTAAATAACAAAAGCCTTCACAACTAACAACTAACATAAAGAAGATCATTAGATATAATGATTAATTATTCATCTCCTGGATGGTGTTTCTGTGATGGCGAAAGAATTGTAGCAATAATTTTTGTGAAACTAAAAAAAATATTCGATTCGACAAAAATTTAACCAATTTTAATCATTTTTTATAATTATTTTTTCAGATAAACTGATTATTAAAACATTTTTAAATTGTTCTGACGAAGTTCCTGCATATTTTTAGGTTATTATAATGCATAACGCAGGCATATTATAATGCATCATAATGCAATAATGTTTATTTACATTATTAAGTTATTGTTATGCAACAGCAAATGTCTATTATTAAACATTTGTAAAAGTACTTATGTAACGTATATTACGTAACTTTTATTTTATTGATTTTTTGTTGTTTTTTGCATTAAATATTTTCGATTCAAAAATTGTTGCATTATACAATATGTCATTGTTATACAACAGCAAATGTCTATTATTGGGCATTTGTTAACATAAGTCATAATGTCACAGTAGCTAAATGGAAAATAATTTATTAATTAATTATTTTCAAATTATTTTTATTTAATATATTTAAATAAGTGTGAAGACACCTCACACTGAGAAGTAGAAAAGAACATATAACGATGTTATATAAGACTAAATAAAATAAATAACTGTGATCAAGTGAATAAATTCCAAGGGGACCTAAAAATGACCCCTGAGGTACATCTGACGTGATACAGATGGGGCGTGACAGTCAGCGCCCAATTTTAACAAATTAGTATCTTTACTTTATTTAATTTATTTAAATAACTGTGACCAAGTGAATAAATCCTTTTTCTAGTATTGTTTTCCTTTGATCAGGATATTAATGTAACATGAATTAGTGAGTGCCAATAACTATATAGCTATCTCTTTCTACTAAATTGCTCCCTTAAACAGGGTAATTATGGCGACGTTGCTCAATCCCATATATTACGGTAGAGTTTCAGTGTGAAATATGAGCGTGGAATATTTATTTAAAAATAATAAAAAAAAAACGTAATAAATTGTGTTATAATTAGTTTCCATATTTATTGTAATACTTTAAATTAGTAGCTAATTAATTATACATTTTTCGTTCGCTATTATTTACATGTCTGACATTAAAAAATCCTTCCAAGACGGCGCGCACAATTTTGGGAAAAAGAGGCGGCGTAATTATTTTCAGAAATTGCTCGCGACCTTTTATTTATTTATTTATTTTTTAAGCGAGTTTAAATTGGCGCGCAGTTTCGTATCGGAGCTCAGGTGAGAAATGAGGGAACGGTTACGGTATTTTAACACGTAATTCGGTTCCGCGTCGCTCCGAGCCGGGCGCGTTGCGCCATGCGCCGAATTTTTCACGTTCACGTGTGCCGCAATTTTCCCTACAGCTTCCAAATAAAAAAAAATTAAACAATAATAATAACGTAATTACTAAGCCGTAGTGTTGTGATAGTGAACAAAAAAAAAAAAACAGTGCCTACAGGTGTGAAAACGTATGTTTGTAAGAAATTTCGATGTTATTTCACTGGAAATAAAAATATTTATGTTTGAATATGCAGCTACCCTTCATCACAATCCTTATCCAACCGTCCTTAAAAACATAGAAAGATTTACAATGTATTTGTAGATTTATGTTCACATATATTACATGAAATGGCTAACGACCGAAGGTCTTTCCGCCTAAATGAGATTTTACTGTAATTTTAATTTAACGAACATATTTTGTTTTTGTTTCACATATATTACATGAAATGGCTAACGACCGAAGGTCTTTCCGCCTAAATGAGATTTTACTGTAATTTTAATTTAACGAACATATTTTGTTTTTGTTTCACATATATTACATGAAATGGCTAACGACAGAAGGTCTTTCCGCCTAAATGAGATTTTACTGTAATTTTAATTTAACGATCATATTTTGTTTTTGAGAAATGACGTAAATGGAAACCCTATTTTTTTATACTGAATTTAGAAATATGATTGATGTGATAATTTTTTTTTGTATTTTTGATTAGTTTTCTCATGCACTTGCATCGTTCACACTGTTTACAGTATATATCAATTATTTTTGAAAATATATTTCTACAGTATTTTTAAAAAAAATCTTTTTTACTGACTCACTAATGCCACTAAACCTGACTTCACACAAAAAGAACGGTTGAATAAGGAAGCAGAATTTTATCTGCAATCATAAATTTACCGAAAAAATTCTAGCAGTAGAAATCCATAAAATCTTAATAAAAAATAAATCAGAATTTGCAGTGCAAAAAAAATTGTAGATGGTTGATTTTGGGGTTTTGTTTATAAGAGCTATCGAAAGGTTGCCACAAAAATACACTTCTAAGTCACCGGTGACTGACACTGAAGTATTCCAATGGGACCGCGTCAGTCACCGATGACAGTGAGTACCTATTTTAACCCCGTAATTTCGCCTAGAAAATGCATCAACATTAAATAAGCATATTCTTACTTATTTTATAAAACAATATTTAAAACAAAGAAAACTTTTTTTTAATTAAAAAAAAAAACAAACTTGTTGGCAGCTAATGTGTTAATGAGTGGTATTTTCCAACTCTCATACAGGAGAGTATTAGTATTATTCCAGACTATTCTGTATGGATAACGTTCAACATAATATGATCGTTATCCGTAAAGTTTCCTAGTTCAAGTTGATTTCCTATAAATTATAATTAATCCAAATTTGCTCAGACTGTGATTATGAACATGAGATACGATAAATTTTACGGATTGTCGAAGGGCAGAACTTTCTAACTTCTAAGTTTTTAACACTAAACCTACCACGACTTTTTGCCAGAATTTCTTATAAATAACATTATCACATCGCCATTTGCCTTTACGACTTTTACTAAAAAATACATCGAATGTGTTTTTCAATATTTACTCCTCTCTTGTTAATTGTTTTACCGAGAAATATATGTAATCTGCCCTAACTACCGCCCGTGCAAAGATTCATGTGATATCATGAAGATTTGTATGTGTGGTTGTGATACAAAACCATTGCATTAGACATTTTTGCTATTGCATCATATATTTTGTTGTATTGTGTTATATTTGCTGTTGGCTAACGAACGAATAGCGAATTTCATTCTCCTCCAAGCGGGCATTACAGTAAGCATTTCAAGTTATAGTGCTATTTTGCGAGTCAAGAATTCTTATTTCATTATTTTACCAATACTTCTTATCCCAAAAATGTCGAAACATTCAAAATATTTGAAATCATTGGAAATTATAAACAACATAGATGAAGAGTGTTCGGAATTTAGTGAAGAGCTATCTGAAAATGAAGTGAATAGCATAGAACAACATGATGACTCATTTGACATAACGGATGAATATGAGTCCTCAGAAAGTGAAGACGAGAATATTTTGAATATATTGAGAGGACAAAAGAGAAAAAGACCATTATCGAGTTCAGAAAGTGAACGTGATGTGGAAGACCGATGTATCGAAATTGCGGCTGATGGTACAATTTGGCAAGAAATAGAACAAGGCTCAACACCTGGACGATTGCCAATTCATAATATTTTTAGGGAGGTTGTAGGCTCGACAGCATATGCCAAACGACAAATTATGAAGGGCAAAGTGAGAACTGCATTTTTCTTGCTTATTGACAATCCAATAATGCAGCACATAAGAAAATGCACAGAAGAAGAAGCCTGTCGAGTATTGGGAACTAAATGGAATCTTACTCCTGCAAAAATAAATGCATTTATTGCTCTTCTATATGCACGAGGCGCATATCAGGCAAACAATCTGAACATCTCATATCTATGGAACAAGAAATGGGGACCCGCTTTTTTTTCGGAAACCATGAACAGGAGTGATTTTTTGTGAAATTATGCGGTTTATCAGGTTTGATAAAAAAAGTCAACGAAGCCAGCGTTTACAAACAGATAAATTTGCTCTAATCTCTGAAGTATGGTACAAATTTATCGAGAATAGCCAAAATTGGGGAACATGTAACTATCGATGAACAGCTTTTCCCAACCAAAGCGAGGTGTAGGTTTACGCAATACATGCCGAACAAACCCGATAAGTTTGGTATCAAATTCTGGCTAGCATCAAAACCAAATACATTATAAATGGATTTCCATATTTGGGAAAGGATGAAAACAGAGGAGCTTCATCTCCGCTTGGGGAATTCGTTGTTCTCAAACTACTGGAACCGTTCACAGGATGTGGAAGAAGCGTCACTACAGATAATTTCTTTACGAGCGCATCACTAGCTGCAAAATTACTAAAGAAAAGAACCACTATTGTTGGAACTATCCGCGCAAATAAAAAGAACTACCAAAATTCGCTAAGCAAGCGAAAGATGGTATGCCACGCTTCTCAACAAAACTATATAAATCGAGTCATTGTTCACAAAAGTAAGCCAAACAAAAAAGTGCTTCTACTAAGCTCAAAGCACAAATCTGTAAACATCGAAAAAAACGGTAAGCGTATACCTGAAACGATTAGATTTTACAATAATACTAAATATGGTGTAGACATGACGGATCAAATGGCAAGAAAATACTCCGTGAAATCAAAATCGCAAAGATGGCCTGTGCAAATTTTCTTCAATATTCTTGATCTGGCTGGAATCAACTCTAGGGTTTTATACAAACAACCGGCGAAACAATTTCTAGACAACAATTTTTATTCCAATTGGCTGAAGAACTAGCCGAAGATTTTCAACATGAACAACAGGAAGAAAAGGAAATTATACAGAAAGCATCAACAAATTCAACTTCGGATTCTCGTGTGCAAATGCGAAAAAGGTGCCAAATAGGTTTTTGCAAAGAAAACAAAACTACGAAAATCTGTTTCAAATGCAACAAATATGTGTGTGGAAAATGTGCCATGAGAACCCAATAATTTGCAAAATATGTGGTGAACACAAATAAAGTATATTATTTTTTTTCTAAATTTAGTATTCAATTGAAGAATATTTAATTTTTTTCTTGTATTATTTTTATGTTTTTTAAATTTAATAAATAAACAATTTTGAATCCTTATTTGAAAAAAATTGTTTTACTCATCTACCAAATTGTGCTAAATGATATATTTTTCACTATACATAGTAATATATATATAAGATTTCAAAGACGGGTCATTTGACCCGCTGTGGTAAGAATAGGTATACATGAAGTATCGGTAGGTTTAGTGTTAAGAACGGCTGGATAAGGATTCTGATGAAGAGTAGCATATATATTTTTATTTCTAGTGAAATAACATCAAAATTACACTCGCGCTCTATATTTATATGTATATTTATCAATATTAAAATTTTTAAGGCAGAAAGACCTCAGGTCGATAGCCCAGAACAGACTAACACCTTCATACAAATTTATAATTGTATTATATAACTGTATATTATATAAAGTTATTGTTTGAATAAAGATAATTAAATTCGCAATTATGTATTTTTAGTTATATTAATAAAAAAACACATTTTACAAAAAAAAAATATATATAAACATACATTTTTTTTGTAAAATGTGTATATTTAATTAATAAAAAAAACACATTTTACAAAAAAAATGTATGTATATATATATTTTTTTTGTAAAATGTGTTTTTTTATTAATATAACTAAAAATACATAATTGCGAATTTAATTAAAACTGATGTAAAACAATGCACATTTAAAGCAATAATCATTTCTTCATCATTTTTTTTTCATGTTGCAAACGTAATAAAACCCCGATGCCATTTTGCGGTTGTTAAATTTCAATGGCACCACTCGAATGGGATTCGTCATGGGCGTGCGGCCGTCTTCTTGTTCTAGCGTGGAAGAAGTAGGTGCAGGCGATAATAATAACAATAATAAAGTCGGTGCATTCCGTTAGACATTGCAGACGGAAAACCCGCCGTCTCCGTCCGATGCACTGGGAAACAGAGAGGGAGCGCTCGAAAGACCATTAACATACTCATCGGAAACCGTTAGGCACTCGCTTTTGCCTTTTGCTGTCCGGCCAGTGGCGCACGAGTTGCAATCGAGACTGTCTTCAGCTTTACCCAAAAAGGATTTTAATATAAGGCCGTTTTATTGGCCAAGGCTTTTATCCTAAAGTGGGGTAGTCTCAGTTTATGATTTATGTGCATTAAGTTCTAAATTTTAATTTCATTTCTTAATTTTTCTAAAAAAAATTCTAGTAATAAAAATTCTAAATTAATTTATGGAAAAAAAGTCTTCAAAATTCGCAGGACTAATATTTTTTATTTATTTATTTATTTTTCTCTGTGATAAATAAAGGTATTATTATTGTATGAAATAAATATGAATAAATTATTAAAAATCAGCCAATAAAACACAGATTAGATTGAATAACTTTAAATTCTCAACTAGTTTCGGGTTATTAGCCCATTTTCAAGAGAATTTAAAATTTGTTTTATTAAATTTCTATGGATATTTACATTAATGGATATATTGATTTTTTTTAATTTTTATTTTAATTTTATTATTATTTATTATTATTAATAATAATGACTGAATGCTGTGTTTTGAATTAACACAAATATACGATCGGAATTTAAAAATATCGTGGGTGTCTGGAAGAAGAGGAAACTCTCCAACACGCACTGTGTATATAGGAAGCCTACAAACGACAATGCACTTTCATCAAGATTTTCATTTCATCGGCAAATACAAGGCATTCAACATTGGAAAAACATTTAACCACATCGTTTATAAATATATTAAATAGAAGGGAGCCCAAATGCGACCCCTGAGGTACACCTGACGTGATGAAGGCATGCTAATGAATTTATAAAAGTTTCCGGCTTTGACATTCTTAAAAAGTCTGTAAGTTCTTTGCGCCGTACACTTAATGCAAAATAGTTTGCTTTTAAAATGTGTTTTGTTAATTGTATTATTGTAACTATTCTTATTTTATCATATATGTATGTTACTGTATGCAATAGCCTCCATTAATTAAATAAATAAATACAGATGGGACGTGTCTTATAAAGGGTGATCCATTTCGAGGTTCCCTACTTTTTTAAAGAAAAAAAAACACAGAAAATTCAAATTTAATGGAGAATCTTTATTATCATTTGAAAGAACATTCTTTGGCATTTATTTTTTGAAGATTATGTCTATCAAATATTGGCCGTTGCTACGTCGCAGATGGTCCATCCGTTGAGTCCAATTTTCGATGACTCGTTCGAGCATTTCGACTGGTAACTGGCGAATGACACGCGTGATTTTATCCTCCAAGGCCTGAATCGAAGCGGGTTTGTCCGCATAAACTTTAGACTTTACATATCCCCACAGGAAAAAGTCTAACGGTGTGATATCACACGATCTTGGTGGCCAATCGACCGGCCCAAAACGTGAAATTATGTGTTCACCGAAATGTTCTCTCAATAAATCCATTGATTGATGCGATGTGTGGGAAGTGGCGCCGTCTTGCTGAAACCAAATGTCTCCGAGATCACGAGCTTCAATTTCAGGCATCAAATAGTCGGTTATCATGGCACGATAACGGTCGCCATTGACGGTTACGTTCGCACCGGCATCTTTTTTAAAGAAATATGGATCGATGATTCCACCGGCCCACAAACCACACCAAACCGTTGTTTTTTATGGATGAAGTGGCAGTTTTTGAATCTCTTCAGGTTGCTCTTCGTTCGTTAACCATAAGTTGAGCGAAGCGCACGAAATACATTCCTCATAGAACGTGAATTTTCGTAATAAAGTTGAACGATTTGTAAACGTTGTTCAGGCGTAAGTCTTTCCATTATGAAATGCCAAGCAATACTAAACAAAAATAACATGACAGCATGACACGACTCACACGTTATCTGTCAAAAAAGGCTATTGAACAAAGTATCTCTACTTGGATCACCCATTATAAGACTAAATAAAATAAATAACTGTGACCATTGAATAAATCCCAAGGGGGCCTAAATGTGACCCCTGAGGTACATCTGGCTGTCACGTCCCATCTGTATGGACGTGACAGCCAGCGCCCAATTTTAACAAATTGGTATCTTCCCGAGAGATTTGAGCCTATCCAGCATTGCAGAGTATTATCAACACCAAACTTCCTTAGTTTGTTCATTAGTAAGGTATAGTCGACAGTTTCGAATGCCTTCGAGAAGTCGGTCTAGATAGAGTCCATCTGACACCACTCCTCAAAAGCACGATGCATATATTAGCATCATACACTAAACGATTAGCAGAAGATGATTTACCAGTACGAAATCCATGTTGACACATAGAGATTGAGGATTGCAGTACTGCTTTTAATAATAGCAAAGGAGTTTTTCAAATATTTTAGGTGCTACAGCTAAGATGGAGATCGGTCAATAATGCTCAACACGATTTTGGTCGCCCTATTTGAAAATTGGCATGAAATAAGCACTCCTCCATCATGTGGGAGGGCTACCCTCACGCAGGGATGCGTTGAATAAAAGCCATAATGGACGACTAAGTGAAAATGCACAATTCTTCAAGAAGGTGGTACTAAATCAATCCGGTCTTATTGTTATTTAAAAAAAATGACAACTCATTTAGAATATCTAACTATCACTGTGCGAAATTTCACCCCGCTCACCCCCCGGGAGCCCCTAAAGTTGATATGTGCCCTACGCGTTTAATATACATGGAGGTTTTTTTATCAGTATACATTAGGGGAAGTGTATACCTGCAAAAATGCGAGTCAAACGCATTGAACCGATTAATGTGTGTATGTTTAGTTGCCTATTTGGAATATATGTGTTCAGTTCCGTGTTATAGGCAACCAAACACACATACGTCAATGCGTTTGACTTGCCTATTTTGCAGGTATATATAGGGTAAATGTATACTGATAAAAAAAAGCTCTCTGTATATTTAATGTAGGGGAGATACATTCGTTTATGTGATTATTACTATAAGTAATCAAAGTACTATTAAAATTTGATTGATGATTATATTTTGGTTAGAATAGTACGATTTGTAAAGTTGAAATATCCATTTAGACTAAATATTCCACCTTTACAAATCGCACTACTGTAAAGTTTAAGGTATTCCCATAAAAGCTTATTTACAAACAAAATATTTTAAGTGGTAAATAAAACTATTCGAAAAAAAAAGGAGCGTGTAAAATTGGTGCACCTACGCATATCGCATCCTCTTATCGTAAATATGCAAGCAACGTAGCGATAACAATTGCCAGCGATAATAAAACGTAATCCTCCGATGTTGGTGCGACGACCCCAAATCCGGGTTGGGCGTTACACACACACACACATATACATTTTTTTTATTTTTGTTTCTTTTCCTCTCAAACGTTTGTAGTAAGTACGATAAGGGCGCATTCGACGTCTGCGGTCGATAGATGGCGCTATTGTCCCGGACGGATTGACGGCAGATGGCGCGGAAAACGGCTGGACATTGTGCGGACTCAACGGCACGAAATAAACGTTCGAAAGGGAAAATCCGTTTGCTGATAACGTCCGGGGAGAGGAGGATCGGGGGAGGATGTGGACGGGGGGCTGTGGATTTCGTTACGGCGGGATTAACACGCACGGATAATGCGATTGTTTTTCGTGACATTTGAAGCGCGATGGGCGATCGCCGCCGGGCTCCGCTTTTGTTTTGTTTTAGACTCGTTTCGCGTTTTGTTTCACTTTTAACATTACATCCTTTCAAGTTTTATTATTTCCATTATAATGTTTACATCTTTACACATATAAAAAACATTTTCCCTTATGTTTTCTATAAAATAAAACACCAACTTGAAGTTGAGTGCACATTATAAATCCCTTGTGATTTATAGCTATCATAATGCTCCATCAGAGAATGACTTAAGGTACTATATATATCTTGAATATTTTGAGATGCACATTAAAACATTTTCTCTTAATGTATTCTATAGTTATAAAATAATACACCAGTTGAAATTGATCGCACATTATAAATCGCTTGTGATTTATACTATCATAATACTTCACTAGAAAATGACTTAAGTTGCTATTTATGTCGTGGATAAAAGAATATTTTGATATATATATATATAAAAAAATATTTACACTTAATGTATTGTTTAAAGTTATGAAATAAAACGCCAACTTGAAGTTGAGCGTACATTAAAACTCTCTTGTGATTTTTTAGCTATCATAATGATCTAGCAAAGTCTGACTTAAGTTGTAATATATGTCATGGATAAAATTATATTTTAAGATACATATAGAAACAGTTTTTCTTAATGTATTCTTTAAAGTTATGAAATAAAACGCCAACTTGAAGTTGAGCATACATTATAACACTCTTGTGATTTTTAGCTATCATAATGATCTAGCAAAGTCCGACTTAAGTTGCAATATATGTCATGGATAAAATTATATTTTAAGATACATATAAAAATAGTTTTTCTTAATGTATTCTTTAAAGTTATGAAATAAAACGCCAAATTGAAGTTGAGCGTACATTAAAACTCTCTTGTGATTTATAGCTATCATAATGATCCAGCAAAGTCTGACTTAAGTTGCAATATATGTCGTGGATAAAGTTATGAAATAAAACGCCAACTTGAAGTTGAGCGTACATTATAACTCTCTTGGGATTTATAGCTATCATAATGATCCAGAAAAGTCTGACGTAAGTTGCAATATATATCGTGGATAAAATAATATTTTGAGATACATATAAAAACATTTTCTCTTCATGTATTCTATAAAGTAATAAAATAAAACATCAACTTGAAGTAGTGCACACATTATAAATCCCTTATGATTTATAGCTACCCCATAAGTCGCTGAGATATTAAATAATACATTTGTAACATAGTTTCCAACTAAGTTTAGCTACATTACATCAAACTTAGGAAATCTAAACAAGGATTATTTAAACTTCCTGGTTTTAATTTGACCAACGTGTATGAAATAAAATAAAACTTAAGTTGAACTTGACTTGATTTGGAATTTAATTGAATTTAAATATAACTTCTTCAATGATCCAGCAAAGTCTGACTTAAGTAGCAATATATATCGTGGATAAAATAATATTTTGAGATACATATAAAAACATTTTCTCTTGATGTATTTTATAAAGTAATAAAATAAAACATCAACTTGAAGTAGTGCACACATTATAAATCCCTTGTGATTTATAGCTGACCCATAAGTCGCTGAGATATTAAATAATTCATTTGTAACATAGTTTCGAACTAAGTTTAGCTACATTACATCAAATTTAGGAAATCTAAACAAGGATTATTTAAACTTCCTGGTTTTAATTTGACGAACGTGCATGAAATAAAATAAAACTTGACCTGATTTGGAATTTAATTGAATTTAAATATAACTTCTTGAATTAATTTCTCATCTGGCACTCGGTGAAACATTACACTATGTAAAATAATTTAAAGAAAAGACACTTGGTATTGTTTCACAAATTAGACTTATTTCGACTAGTTTCGGTTTATTAGACCATTTTCAAAGGAATAATTTTTTCTGTACATTCCTTTGAAAATTAGACTTATTCCGATTAGTTTCGGTTTATTAGACCATTTTCAAAGGAATATTTTTTTTCTGTACATTCCTTTGAAAATGGTCTAATAAACCTAAACTAGTCGGAATAAGTCTAATTTGTGAAAGAATACCAAGTGTCTTTTTTTAAAATTATTTTAAATATAACTTTAATACAAAATCAAAATTCAATTTAATTCCTTACTTGGCTTCATTAGTTTAAACAATGACTAATAATGTTAGTGATAAAGAGCACTTTGTGTTTCGAAATGTACATCTAATAGTGTAAACTAATAAAATGAAGTAAGGAATTAAATTGAATTTTGATTTTATATTAACTAATAAAGTTATTAACAATGAGGACGTTGTATTTCGAAATTTACATCCAACTGGCTTACGTATTTTATTGTCATAGACAAAAATTTGAAGTAGCTGGGAAAAAGGAAACATTCGACCAATTGTAAAATTAACATTCAAGCCAAATTGAATCAATTGATTTCGAAATTAGCATCAGTCAGAGTTTTATTTCGAACAATACTAGAATTATTATTATTAGATTTATTATACGCAATACTCTATCTGGTGGCAGAATTTGGAACACTCTTCCATACCAATACCGTATATAACATTGGTCATTGTAATCATTTTATAGCGTTACACTTTCCGTAAAAATTTTTAATATGTAATTATAATTGTAATTTGGAAATGGAGATTCCGTTAATAAAGTAAATTGAAATTGAAATAGTGTCTAGATATAACTGGCTTACAATATTCAAGAATTAGAATTTAACGATTCTGTGAGATTATCTTCTTTCGACACCGGAAGATGTAATAATGATAAAATGAATCGACATGTAACTTGTAGTTACAAATACAATGTTTACAATAAAATAACTACAATCAGGCTAAAAGACCACTGGTCGATAGACAGTTTCAGAGTTGGAAATATATTGTGAACGTTAGTGTATTGTTAGATATTGTATTGTAATTGTATATTCCAATCTCAGAAATAAAGATGTTTATGTATGTAACTACAATCTTGATGAAACCGGAAATGTGATTTTGAGAGTAGATAAACACATGTTTTTTTTTTATTACATAATTTTATTTTCGGTTCCCTGACGCTCGTTTAGATTTATTACAATTGACTTTTAATAATAAGAAGAAGAATAAAGTAGAGAATAAAAGAATCAAATTATGAACAAAACAAGAGTTTACCCATACAAAATTCATGCAATGTTTACTTTGGTGATTATTGCTGTTAAAAATATTTGATTATGAAGTATTTGCTATTTTCAATGTTATTTGTGCATTACGATTATTACAGCTTACTTAATGCCATTTGTTTACAATGTAATTGTGAATAATAGCTGATAAATCTGAAAGGGACTTTACACTATGTTTAACTATTTTCTCATTAATCACTTGGCGAAACACGATTAAATATAATTCCAATAGAATCATTTACGAGTTCATTAAAGCGAATAATCCTGAATTTGACAGAAGATAAATTTACAATAAATAAATACAAAAATTGACAGAAAGACATGTACATTGGCAGCATATACTATGATATTGCAAAATATAATAGTTTTGTATTATATTGTATGTGAATTGTAAGCATCTCCTTACACCTAACGGTAGAAAGGAAAAAAGATTAAAAAAAATTGTAAGCATTAGTCCTGAATAAAGATTTTTATATATATATTAATCCTACACCCATATGGGTAGAAAGGGTTCTTGAATATATATATATATATATATATATATATATATACAGAGAGCTTTTTTTTATCAGTATACATTTCCCCTATGTGTACCTGTAAAATATGCGAGTCAAACGCATTAATGTATGTGTGTTTAGTTGCCTATAACACGAAACTGAACACACATATGCCAAATAATCATCTAAACATACACATTAATTGGTTCAATGCGTTTGATTCGCGTTTTTTGCAGGTATACACTTCGCTTAATGTATACTAATAAAAAAACCTCTCTGTATATATATATATATATATATATAATTGTAAGAATATTAATTTAAATAAAATTCACAAAATACTTGATTTATTCCAACTAGTTTCGGCTTCTAGCTATTATCAAGGAATGTACATTACAATTTTGTCGCTAAGTAATATACGCGACATAAACACTTAACAGATTAATTTTGCAAAATACAAATACACTCTGCCTCTATTGATGAGAGCAGTCAGTACGAAACGCGTCTATCCCAAAAAAAAAGAACACATCTCGATATACACCGGGTGGGGCCTCCAGTTTGGGCGTGCCCCCGATCTCGTTCCGCTACGTTAATACCGATCGCCAATTTGAATAAAATAATAATAAGGCAGTGATTTTGCGAAAAATTCCGCAATTATCTCTCTCTCTGCCGCCGCGAAAAAATATAATTACACAATTAATCGATTTCGGTCGCGGTCACTCGGAACGACGTTGTAATTCTCAATTCCGGCCAGACGAGCGAGCGAGCGAAACGCCGACGGCGATTCTTATCAATTAAATAAAAGCCTCCACTTTGCTTAATTGATACTTTATTTTCACGAAGATTCGCCAAACATTAATAAATCATACGTACTAATTAAACGCGACTAATTAATAGGTTTTGTTGGTAGATTTTTTGTACGTTCCATTTTGATAACGATTTATTAAAACTAATTGATTTAATTTAAATTCTAATAATTTATATTTATCGCATTTCAAATAGATCACACGTAATTTTTTTTATATTAGTACTTATTTATTTATCAATTTAAGGGAAGTCCGAAGTGGTTCAGGTACAGAGATACAAAAGTGAAAACAATTAACCTGGTTGGGATGACAAAGAAAATGAGAATATATTTTGGGATAGGAATAAAATTTTATAAAAAAAACTATTGAAAAAGAACACATTGTGCTGTACAAGGTTGTGTATTTTGGAATATGGAAATTTTTTTATTTTAAAAGATATCGAGAAACCGTCTTCGTGATCCCAATTTTTAATCATAAACACTTTAGTGAAGAAAATAATGATCTATCTTTAATCGTTTCCGGGTTATAAGGTTACGTAAGTACTTTAAACAAATATCCGGCGGGGTATTTTCCCGTGAAGTAGTTGTTTTAATGTGCATTTGTTTAAAGTACTTATGTAACGTAAGTCAAAATGTCACAGACTTAAATGTGGAAATAATTTATTAATTATTTTCAAATAATTTTTATTTAATTTATTTTCTGTTTACATTAATTTTTACATGTCTTTTTCATCAATGGTTAAAAAATTAAATGTTTACGTTTATGTAAACATTTAATTTTTTTAACCATTCCCAATTGTGGACTCTAGTTACCCTCATGTGTTAAACTCATTACATTTATTATGGCTTAACCTAAAAACAAAACAAAAAGGTAGCAGTCATTTCCAAGGCACTCTTTGTAACAACATAATTTTTGGCATATCCCTTAAACTTCTAGATCAAACCCCAACACGTACCACATAACCGAAATCAAAAAACAGTTTGTATTTGAAAATGTAAAAATCCATGATGGCGCCCATAAGAAAAAAACAAAGTTGATGATGTTTGCCGAAAATGGAAACGTCGATTTTTTAATATTATATCATCGCGTTGTAGAGCGTACAAAGTAGCAATGATAAAGTGTCAATTGTTTTGAAATATTTCGATTAAAAAAAATGTTTTTTTTTATAATTTCGATTTTTTCGGATATCTTCGAAAGTAGTCGAAATTTTTTATGTTTTAAAACTCCAGATTGAACAGCTTAATATTATTAATATGACTGAAAAACGATAACTATTCAAGTATTAATAAAATAATAAAAATAAATAATATAAAATATTGTTGTATTGTATTTTACCCATTAAAATGATAAATAAAATGTGATAATATATTTTAAGTCAGCATAAAATCTTGCTTTGAGAAAGTGTTTACTATATTTTTCCTTTTTTAATAATAAATTGTTATTACTAAAAATAGATTTTATATTTTAATAATAAATAGTTATTATTAAAAATAGAAAAATATATTTCTCAAATCAACAGTTTATGCTTAGTTCAAATATATCTCATTTTATTAATCACTTAATTTTTGACTTATAACCTCAAACTTCGATTTTTTTAATTGTGATTATAGTAAAAAATGACATTATTGGGTACAGATTTATTCGTAGATTACAAATATATATAGTTTGTTTAGGTTTTTGAGTTTTCGTTATAAACAATTTTATGAAACTATCACAGATTGAAGAAAAAACAAGTAAACAGTCATACGAAATTGTTTACTGATTATTTTATTATATTTAATTAATTTCTCACTTAACCCGTGGTTATTTTATTGTTTAATAATGTAATATTTCGCTATTTTGTGTTATACTTTTAAATATGACGTATTCAAATAATTATTACTATATCAATTCACCCTTGAGCAAATTTTCAGTGTTCGTCACCAGGCAGCGTGTAAATAATAATAGGCTACAACCATTTGTTGATAGGTGGCGGTGTTTTATGACAACAAAATTATAGAATTTAACTTGATAACTATTATACATCATTGCCTGGCTGCAGACAACCCATGAATAACGTATTTATTGTATTGTAGTATTGTTTATAGTTTGGTTGAGAAAACTATTTAATTGCAGGAAAATTATGTTTTTACGTCTGAAAGGTATGTACTTTTTGACCAGGTTGTGTAATCTTGTATATTCATATATTATTGTTGAAAAAAATCGAATTTTGTTTTGCTGCCGATCAGCAACACCAAGCATTCGTTTTCTTGATTTTGTACCTAATCGGCTATGCTATGCAATTGAATTTGCTTTACAATTTCCTTACCAACAGACTGTTATTTGTAGAATACAAAGGGTTTAAGTCTCATCAATTTATTGCTTCTTCGGGTGTCCCTCAAGGCTCCAACCTCGGACCGGTACTGTTTAATAGCTTTATAAATGATATTGCTGATGTAGTTCATCATAACATATTAATGTTTGCAGACGATTTGAAAATTTACCATCCTATAAATACTTCAGACGATTGTGTGTATCTTCAGCATAATCTCGACCTTATAGTAACGTGATGCAAGAACAACAGCCTCAGTTTAAACGTTTTAAAATGTAAGACACTGTCTTTTACTAGGAATAAGTCACAAATAACGTTCGATTATATGATTAATGGCTCTGTATTATCCCATGTTGAGACTTTCAAAGACTTGGGAGTATTATTTGATAAGAAACTATCTTTTAATAGTCATATCATGAAAGTAGTATCGACCGCTAATCGCTCGTTAGGCTTCATAATACGAAATACTAAACCTTTTAAGAATATCGATGCCATTAAAATACTATACTATTCGTTTTTAAGATCTAAACTTGAATATGCCTGTTGCGTTTGGGATCCATACTACACAAAATATTCTTTGATGGTCGAGGCCATCCAGAAGAAATTTTTCAAATATCTTCACTTTAAGAAGTTTGGTTCATATCCTGGGACTGATTATAATTATATTGAACTATTGCGTGAATTCAACTTACATTCCTTAGAAAATCGCCGTAAGTCACATGCAGTGACCACCTTGTATAAAATACTTAACAATCGTATGGATTGCTCTGACTTACTTGCACGAATTAATATTAATGTGCCTGTTAATATAAGGAACAAACGTCTTTTCCAGTTATCAATCCCAAATACAAATATTATGCTCAAGTCCCCAGTATATTCAATGTGTTCATTATTTAATAATGTTTTATCACTTCATCCGGATATTGACATATTTAATAGCATATCATCAAAGGCGTTCTTCGACTGTGTTGTTGAGTATTTAGAATAATTTGCGCTCATATTGTTTGTATTTTTGCATCTACTGTCTTTTCCATTTTTATTTAGTGTTAATTTGTATTTTGCAATATTTCATATCTTGTAATCAATCTGTAACTGGACTCGTCCATTGATTGAAATAAAATAAATAAATAAATAAATTTGGCTGCATACCTTTTTTTTTTCAAAAAAAGGTGTCATAATGAAATATATATTTTTTTACAATGAAATTAAACAAGGATCATTTCTGGCAATGTTCAATAAAATTCGATCAATCCCTTTTTTCTATTTTTGCCTGTATCAATTTTGACAATTTTTCGAGTTTTTAATTATTTTTGTTATAAACAAAAAAACATGCATTTAAGGGTTAATGCCGAAAACAGAAATTAGCTTCTGTCTATGAATCGAAGAAATTTTGAATGTACAACATTGAGATATAATTTAAATTAATTAAATATAAGTGGAAAAGAAACATCTCTGATAGGATGATCCCACAATTTCTAGACGAGTACGTTACCAACTACATCTTAGAGACATGTGATATCAAATCTTCATTCTGTGCTTAAAGTTCACTTATATTCAATTTATACAGACATTCGTGATGTCGAAAGTCGAATAATGGAATGGAAATGTAAATATTGCATTTCTCAATTAATTAATTAGCTACTGTCTTTTGTTTTCAAGGTACAGCCAAAAAATAAAAATTGTCCATTTTCGATTTTTATTAATGGCTTAGTCATTTATTATTTTATCAAGGCAAGAATTTTATGTTCTCGGGGTACTTTTTTGAGGAGAATCGAATGCAATGCAATGCAAAGTCATTTATTATTTTATCAAGACAAGAATTTTATGTTCTCGGGGTACTTTTTCGAGGAGAATCGAATGCAATGCAATGCAAATAGATTGTTTTTATCCTTATTAATAAAAGAAATACGGAACTAAGTTATGTATTTTTAAATGGAAGTAATTGTTGGCTGTGTGTAATGCAACCATAGAGTAAGGAATACACAGATAGGCAATCAGCAGCGATTTTAGTATCACGCATCGGCGTATTTTTGGATTGATCAGTAGTAATTCAAATGGAATCGGGATTTATGAGCATTAATTTTTTAATTCTACGTGGCCCATATTCTGTTTTAGTCATGACAAATCCAGTTAAATGGAAGTGCATAATTAAGTCGTTGCTCGTACAATTCTTGCACTATCTATATTCTGTATGGAAAATTGCGCAAAGTGATCAATATTCTCATCACCTAATTTTTGTGACTAATTCATTTAAATAAAAGTGAGTTCCATTATTCAGTATGTAATTACTAATTATTAAGATATACCTTTCTTCACTGTTTTAATAGCACAGCCAATATAATATAAATATTACTAATCTTAACTAGTTACTACTAAATATATATAATCATATCCCTATAATCAGCTGTTGGGATTTTGCAATAAAATATACTTATTCAGTATATTACTACTAACAAATCTTTATTACTTAAGAATTTACATGTAATTATATTATATACAACTTATGATATGTTTGTACAAACTTTACATTACTTGAGTAAGGGCTATCGACCAAAAGTCTTTCTGCCCTTTATAAAAATCTATATTATTTTATATATTTTGTTGGTAGTTTCAGTACATTAATTATTATTATTATATGTAAATATTTACATTATTTTACAAAATTATAACAAATTTTAATATAAGTAGTAGATAAATTTTGTTTTTACAATGAACTGTTTGGGAAATGTTCTGTAAATATTTTGATGCATATTATTTTTATTTTGTCGTAATTTGTGATTGGTAATTTGCCTTTTTTTATACATATGTTTTGTAATCTTTTTAGAGCGTCACACTTTTCTTATAAAATTTTTAATATGTAATTATAATTGTAATTTGGAAATGGAGATTCCGTTAATAAAGTAAATTAAAATTGAAATAAGCTATTACATACTAAAAAATAACTAAGTATACTTATTAACAAATAAATTAATCAATTATTATCCCAAGTGGTTTTACGCGTTGTCTGGTTAACCGAGTAAATAATTCAGACAATAATGTGTAAATAAATAAGACAGCATGTACATGTTATAACAATGTTTGATAAAGTTTAAACAAATAAACAAATGCAATCACAATAGATTAAAAATCAATACAAATAACAGTGAGTACAATAACAACTAGTATAAATTAATAAATAAATTTAAAAAATAGATAACTAAGTAAAAGTATAAGGTAT
Organism: Philonthus spinipes; assembly: GCA_963082785.1. Lineage (NCBI taxonomy): Eukaryota > Metazoa > Arthropoda > Insecta > Coleoptera > Staphylinidae > Philonthus > Philonthus spinipes. The sequence continues at coordinate 15,466,399 of OY720318.1, read as the reverse complement.
TTACAGAGATTGCTAAAAATGAAGTAATATCGTTTATCATAGAATCATGGAAGAAATTCTCCGTTTGATTTAGATATTCGCTTTAAAAAGTATACCAAACATACATGAATAAAAAAACAATCGATTGCTTCATAATACCGCGAACTAATAAAGTATGTGAGCGTGTGTGTTAACCTTAAACAACCCAGCAATTTTCTCTGCCGAAAAAAATGGTAGTAAATTAACATAAACTCCATGCCGGCGAATATTATTTCTTAACGCGATTAATACATGCGAATGAGTTGTGCGGTATACGCTCAACAACACCGGCACAGGTGGCAACTGGTAACCATTCTAAAAATGGCCGGCAAGTGCTTATTTGCGGCAATTAATGCCCGTTGTATTATATTAATTAGCGGTGCTCAATGCTCTCGCTAATTAATTCGGAAGTATTAGAATAAATTGCATCCTGTTTCGCTTTTAATAACCCCCCCCCCCCTCCCTTCACTTACATACATACACACACTCACATACACACCTTGAACTAAAAAAAATAACAACAAAAAAAAAAAAGGTGAACAAGATTGAATCATATTTTGCAATAATTGATTTTTGTGTTTTTCGATGGTGATTCTTGAAATTGCAGTATCATGGAATGCAACTTTGAGAATCATCAATGAAAAATATAAAGGCCAATTGTATAATATAATTAAATATTTTAATAACCTCCTTCCTTTACTAATACACACACTATATGGTGTGAGTTACGTGAAGATTAATGAATATAATAAGAACTGTAAACTTTTCTTCGCTAAATTACAAAATTAGTGAAGAAAAGTTTACAGTGTTCTTATTAAATACACACACTCACATACACAACTTAAACTAAAAAAATAACCACAAAAAAAATATATTTTGCAATAGTTTTACAACAATTAATTTTTTGTATTTTTCATTGGCTATCCACCAAAATTGCAGTATCATGGACTGCAACGTTGAGAATCAACCGTTGAAAGACCAATTGTCGAACTGAATTTGAAGTTTTTAGGGCGCTTCGACAACATTCGTCATTTGCACCGCAAACACAGTAAAGATAAAAATATTTAAAACAAAATATGTTGCATTATACAATATGTATATTAAATAAAAATGATTTGAAAATATTTAATAAATTATTTCCACATTTAGCTCTGTGACTATTGACTTACTTACGTAAGTACGTTAAACAAATGCACATTAAAACAACTACTTCCCGGGCAAATACCCACGCCGGACATTGAATTACATAATGTACACCTGCTGTTGCATATCAATAAAATATTGCATAATGCAACAAATTTTGATCCAAGTGAATGAATATTGTTTTCTATTTATATACAATATATTACTGTTATGCAACAGCAAATGTCCATTATTGAACATTTGTTTTAAGTACTTATATAACATAAGTCAAAACATCACAGTAGCTAAAGAGGGAATAATTTATTAATTATTTTCGAATACTTTTTATTTTTATATATAATCTATATATTTCTACCAATTTCTAAATATTAAAACCATTAATTATATTAAAGTTGCAGGTTTAGAATAACAAAAAAGAATTTATTACTTTTTATTTCATTTGAATAATTAATTATTTCCTTTTTAGCAACTTTTTGACTTACGTCAAGTAAGTGAAGTATTACTTAGAATATACGCTTTTTTTGTTATTAATACAATTTTGTATTTTCTTATATTTATTATATTTCTGTATGCATTCAATCATCGTTAACTTCATAACCATACCAGTTTGCCGGATAAATTACACGCAATAACGACGGCACCATTTGTTCCATATTATAAGACAATTACCTTACAAATCAATGATACGGGACTCCAATTAGACAATAAGCGGCATCGATAATGCAATATGTATTACAACGAAGTTGAAATGATTTAATGGCCTCCCATTCACGAGCCAATCGTGCAATGGATCGATCATTACTTAATTAATGACGTTTTCAGTCGTATCGCAGCCGCGGTTCGCGTTCAATCCTCGCATAAATCGAGTGAATTTAGTGCAACGGGTGTCATTGCGATGAAAAATTGCATGAAAGATAATCGCGATTAGTTCAAATAAATCATATGCCAAGTCAGATTTTTTTTAAATGAATTCGTATTTATAGTAAGGTTGCGTTACTGTACAGCAATGGTTCTCGCCTTTTTTTTTCTGTTCATATGTTTGTTTCTATTTAGAGAGAAACCACCAGTTTTAAAACAAATCTTTGTATAAGCTTATTTTAATAAAAAATGCAACACTTTTCTGACTATTAGTTGGGAAAGCCTGAGCTAAGGAAAGATCCTAACAAAATTGCCTTGATTCTGAAGCGGGAATCAATCATAATTGTCCTGACTTAGTTTGTGTAAAATAAGAACCAGTCAAAATTGCCTTAAATGTTAATTAGTGTGAATAATTGCCTTAATTGCCATGTTTTTGATCAAAGAAGAATAGCCTTGGTTCTGACCAAAGAAGAATGCCTTGGTTCTGACCAAAGGAAGAAAAGTCTTGGTTCTGATCAAAGGATGAGATTTCTTGATTCATACAAAAGGAAGACTTGCCTTGGTGCTGACCAAAGGAAGAAAAGCCTTCGTTAAGACAAAAGGAAGACTTGCCTTGGTGCTGACCAAAGGAAGAAAAGCCTTGGTTCTGACTGACCAAAGAAGAATTGCCTTGTTTTTGACCAAAATAAAAATTGTTACGTTCCGACCAAAGAATGAACTACCTTGGTGAAAAATTGCATTAATTCTGACCAAAGGAAAAAAAAACACCTTGGTTCCCACCAAAGAAGAATGCCTTGGTTCTGACCAAATGAAGAAAAGCCTTTGTTCTGAACAAAAGAGAATTGTCTTGATTCTGAAGAAAGGAATATTTGCCTTGCTTCTGATCAAATGATGAAATTAAAGTAAAAAACAATCTTTGATTAGAACCAAAACTATTCATCTTGATTTGTTAAATGAAGAACTATGTAAAATTAACTAAAGGATGAACCAATTGTAATTACCTTCAATTTGTCTGACTAAAGGAAGAAAGAATCAAAATTGCATTAATTCTGGCAATTCTAACTGATTCTATCTTTAGTTGACAAGAATCAAAGCATCTTTAAATCTGTCTTACTTTAGTCAAACAAATTCAAGGTAATTCTGATTGGTTCACCCTACGGCCAATTGAAATCAACGCAATTCTGTTTGACTCTTCATTTAACCAATCAGAATCTAGGCAATTTTAACTAATTCTTCCAATAAACAATCTGAATCTTCTTTTGACTAATTCTTCCCATAAACAATCTGAATCAAATCAATTTTGATTCATTCTTACTTTAGTCATTTTTTTTACTTTAGTCAGTCAGTATAAAATAAATATGAATAGACTATTAAAATCCACCAATAAAACACAGATTAGATTGAATAACTTTAAATTGGTTGATTTTTAATAATCTATTCATATTTATTTTATACAAAGTAAAAAGTATTTCATCATTATCATGTTTATTTACTGATTTTTTTCATTTATTGAAATAAATTTATTTTATTAGTTTTATTTTCTGTTTTCTATTTAAAACGATAATAATTGTCTGCTCTTTGTATATACAAGTTAAATTGTATGAGTTTGACATTTCGCTCCATCTTGCTGAAACCAAGAGTTTTATAAATTTTAAAAGATCCTTATGTTTATTTTTTTGTGTATTTTATTATCATCATGTTTATTTACTGATTTTTTTTCATTTATTGAAATAAATTTATTTTATTAGTTTTATTTTCTGTTTTCTATTTAAAACGATAATAATAGTCTGCTCTTTGTATATACAAGTTAAATTGTATGAGTTTGACATTTCGCTCCATCTTGCTGAAACCAAGAGTTTTATAAATTTTAAAAGATCCTTATGTTTATTTTTTGTGTATTTTATTATCATCATGGTTATTTACTGATTTTTTTTTCATTTATTGATATAAATTTATTAGTTTTATTTTCTGTTTTCTATTTAAAACGATAATAATAGTCTGCTCTTTGTATATACAAGTTAAATTGTATGAGTTTGACATTTCGCTCGATCTTGCTGAAACCAAGAGTTTTATAAATTTTAAAAAATCCTTATGATTATTTTTTGTGTATTATAAGAATGGTTATTTCGTTTTTTTTTATATAAAAATAGGTATAGTTAATAAATAAAAAGAAAGTAAATGGTAGTTATTAGTTACGTTTGGTAAGTAGTTATTGATCGGTTTTTGAACGGGAGTACGTTCAGTTTCGAGTTGGCAGTGAAAGTTTTGGAGTGGATGAGAGAGTTTTGTGATGAAAACAAGAGTGCGCGCCGCGGCGCACTAGCTAGGGCCGGCCAGACGATGAAAGAAAGGGAACGCGACCGTTCTCTCCGCGCGGCGCATCCGTCCCTTTTCCGGTGCCGGGAAAGGGACGCTCGCCGTCTCCGTCGTTCCTAGTCAGCCGGTGTATTTGGGCGTCGGCTGGCGCCGGTGCCCTTGACCGTCACTCACCTAACCTGCCTCACTCACGGTCGCTCAATACCCGACCGACCGACCGGCCCACGAATATTGATCCAGACGCCGCCGCCGCCGCCGCCACCGACGCCGACGCCCCGGCCCTATTATCTACGCACATACACACACATACACGCCGGCGCTGCGACGACGCTGCGTCTGGGCCCCTGAATCCATTAAGGACGTCTGTACCGGAGGTTCCCGTCTTAAATTTTATCAACAAATGCTTTTTCCTCCCCCACAATTTTTCCTTTATACTCTATAAAAGTACCGGCTTAATAATTGTCCACTAGTAACAAAAATTATATATATTTTTTTTTATCAATACATCAAATCCATATAAGCTAATACTTTTTTTTAACAACATAATGTCACACACGCAATACCCCGCTTTACAAACTAGTCACCCAAAGAGCTATTGATTCATACTGGCTTGTCACTTCGTGTAAATCCATATTGATTCATTTCACCCAACAGAAAAGGTATCTGGAGCGTAAAATATAATCAATCAAACAATTTTTTTTTATAAATCTTCACAAAAATTTTTTGTATTAAAGTGTTAAATAGCCATTGCACACCTACATATTTTAAAACAGAGGTTTCCAAAAAGCGGCCCGCCAGTGTCATCAATTCGGCAGCGACTTTAGCAAGCGTATGCTCGCTCAAAACACATACTGGTTAATTAGTCTAGAAATTATAAATACTCGTAGAACTTTTGTTTGGCCCTTGGAACTTACTGGAGTAAGCAGTATGGCCCTAAGGCTGGAAAGTTTGGAGACCCCTGTTTTAGAATACCAAAACATAAAAGAGGCGTTATTAAGAAAGCCTTATAATTTTAAATTGAGATGAATATGTGGTTTCCGATAATTTGATTTAAAAGGTGCTTTTGTGTTAAGCAGTATTTCTTTCAGGTATCCCTTCAGCGGAGGTTTTAACGTCGGGGATCAGTAATTGCCCTTTGGAGGAAATATGACAATACACATAACTTTTGTCAAATTACTGATCACTGAGGCTTCTACTTCGTTATACATTGTGTAAGATTATAATAAAACACTTTTTTTAACTTTGTTTGTATAACGGAATTCTGTTATACAAAGCTAAAAAAGTGTATTATTATAATCATAACATTTTGTATTTAATAATAACTCAATATTATTTTGCCGTCCCGAAAATCTACAATATCATTTTAGAAATATGCTTTGCCCCCCTAGACAAGATAGATAGAAGCACTGGTATTAAGACCTCATAAAAATATTATTATATATATATAAATCTTTATTGGCAGATTATTTTTAACAAAGCAATAATAATAAATAAATACAATAAATAACTAACATAAAAATAAATTCTTCTGCCAATTGACCGTTGGTCTTTATTATTAGTTATCAAAGTGTCATCGCATTAATTTAATAAAACTACAGCAAAATTATTTTTATATATACAGGGTGTCCCATTATCACGGAATTGATATCAACTTTGTTATTTCAAATGAAACACCCCATATATTATTTTTTTATTCGATTCCTCATTAAATTATCATTATATCGATATAATATAGTTAAAAGTTTGACGAGCAGTTACTGCAGAAAAAAATATTCTCTAACCTACAGGGTGTCCCGTTAATGTTATGAAATGGCTTAGCCTCAAGTTCCTGCCGGAATATATATATATATATATAAAAGTTAACCGTTAAGCCGGAATTTCAAATTTTGTGTAATTGGAAATTTTGGCTTAACGGTTAACTTTTGTATATAGATAAGTTTGGTTGAATCATCATATTTTGGACCTAAGGTTAAGTCATTTCCCAACATTAATGGAATACCCTGAATATTCAAATATCTTTATTCAGACAATTATATATTAACAAACATTGAGTATATAAAATGAAGGTATGTTTGTTCTGGGAGGGGTTTCTGCCCTGTCTTGATTTGATGGCAATCTGCAGGACAAATGTATGTGCTAGCACATACTGCTGCACCGCTCTGCAGCTAAGACACATTATTTCCTGGGCCTATATCCCTCCAGGCATAGCAATAACATATTGTACAATGCAACAATTTTTTGATTCGAGAATACTTAATGTAAAAACCAAAAAAACGTTACGTAATATACGGCCAACTGCAGACGTGTTTCAGGATTTATCGCTCGTCAGTTCAGCTGAGAATTTTAAATTTGTTACATTAAATTGATTAATAAAGTTAGTCTGGTCTTCTCAACGGGATATTAATCAGCCGGAAATTCTGCAAAAGTGCCAAACTTATTTTTATCTCTTATAATAAGCAAGATCCCCATTAAGTCGAAATACTCTGAATATTGACGTTATAAATCTCAGGTTTAAAATTCCCCACCCCATATTTATAAACACTAATTACGCCTATTATCCATCCAATTATAGACCCAATTTATTATTTTGCACGTTACAATTAATGCCCACAACAATATTTCATACCGTACCACATATGATTTTCGTTATTTCCACATTAATTACGAAAATACCATATTTGCTCCGCTAATTAAACATAAAGATTTAATTAAACAAATCAACCTGGATTAGTTGGCCGCGCCGTTGTTGCGTTGATTTTAATTAATGGACCCGGCCGAAAAAGAAAATTTGCATCGAAATCGGTTCGTTTCGACCGCTTTTATTATTATTTGGTTCCGCGCTTCGGCTCCGATATCTTATTATTAGTAAATATACTTTGAAAACAACATGAAACAAAAAAAAAACACGCGATGCTGATGCGGAACGTTTTAAATTAATCACTGGCTGTGAAAGGAAAAAAAATGTTTGAGGATTGGAAATAAACAAAAAAAAAATAATTGATGGGAGTATTAAATGGATTTATTATTTTATCAACGTTTTCTGTGGGATTAATTTGATGTTTGCTTGATATTTAATATGGAAAGAAAATTGCGTATCGTATGATGTATTCGAATTGTCTTCAAAATTTAATTATACTAAAAAATGGTTTTCTGAGCATAACAATATTTTCATCTGCCTTTATTACGTAAATGAAAGTAAAAACAGCAAATATATTTATTTGCATCCTTCAACCTTTTCAGCATTGAATACTTAACTTTAGCTATATACGTTGCAAAGTTAACTCTTGCAACGTGGCCTAAATGTTACTGGATATTGAGATTTTTTATGGTGGTCATAGATCTCCAGATAAATGGACATAGGTGGTCCATTTTCTATGTGTAAATATCTATTCTGTTACAAAAGTTGCTTAAGGTTGCGGTTTAATAGAAAGAGAATGCTATATAGTAAAATGGAAATAATCATTTGAAAAAAGAGCCATTCTTTTGGATTTAATAATATGAATATGTATTTACATTTTTTATCTACCAAGTATAAAGTATCAGTCTAAATAAAAAATAAATCGTTAATTTTCGTGTATTACGTCAATTCATTAGTTCAAGTTAGAAAAGAAAATCGTAAGATATAATGAAATGAATAGGTCATGTCTGCTAAGTTTTTTGAATGCAGAATTTAGTGAAATCCTTTAAATTTTCATTGTACAAGTTTTTATTAGCAAAAATGTAATTTGAAATTTGCTATAAATTTGATCAATTTTCATTGTTTTTCATAATTATTTTTCGCAGAAACTAAACATTAAAATAATTTTTAATTCATCTGATGAAATTCCTGCTTATTTTAAGATTACTTTAATGTATAATACAATATTGTTCATTGATCACAACTGCAATATAACTTGAATTAGTGATTGCCAATATTTATATAGCTATCTCTTTCGTCTAAACCGCACCCTTAAACTGTGATGATAAAAAATAACAAATAACATACAATTTAAGTTTAACACAACTAAAGTCGTGCGAATTAATAGCTTTGTTTTAAATTTGGGCATGAATTTTGGCTTTTAACACCCATCTATGAATACCGCCTTATAATAATTGAAGCCGTTTCATTGACAGTTCATGCATGTTTTTTGTGAATCACTTATCATGAATATACGCTCAACTCACTTTAGGATCGCCAGTCTTTACGCACGAGCGTTCGGCTCGTCAATCTGCATGCACATTAAGGTATTGGATTTAAGTTAAATAATTATATTTTTATAAACATCTATATATATTTTTTATACAGTAATATTTATATTATATTCCTTTTTTCGGTTTTATTATTACTATCGAGAAAACATCACATACAAATATCTTCGATATTTTCTTTATAATCATCTTATGATCTAATCGTAGACAAGTTTTAAAATGTTATTTGATTAATTCAAAAATTACTTTTTATATATTTTTTTATAATTAATATATAATTGAGGATTAATTTGATATTTGCGTTAATAATTAATTCCGAAAAAAAAAATATTTTATGCCTCTCCACGACGAGCAATAATGGTTTTAATGTCTTTGAGATGATTAAACATCCACCGCCGAAACACTCATTAATATTTCGATTCATTAATTATCCGCTTACGAAAACAGAAAAAAAACAGCGAACGTTTTATTACTCATTTTCGTATTTTCGTAAAAGTCGGCCGGACATCAAAGGGGGGATATTTAATATTTATAACTCGTGTGCGTTTAACGCCGCTTATTAATTTACCTTTTGTCTTTTTTACCAAAAAATAGGGTATAAATAAATGACGATAAAAATAAATCTTTTTTTTTGTTGATAAAAGATTTTCCGTTGAAATGGACTTACTTGTTCACGTTCCTTAGAAGTTGCTAAGTTGCTTTGGAAATGAACCAAGCGGCGCTTCCAAATTGACTCGGAGCTCAAAAGATTCGTCCAAACGCAATATAAATCATCAGCCGGGAAGTTTTTATGGTAGTACGAAATACATTTGTAAAAATTAAGTAAATTGATATTCCTTTTAAATTATATTATGCCTAAGATATTTAATAATAATAATAATATCTTTATTGTTCAACAGGTTAACCCAATTAGTATTAGTATTAGTTTATTTACGGAATCTCCATATTAGAATATACATTTCATTTACAAAATCTAATAAATAAAATCCTAAGTCTTACAGAACAAATTAAATTAAATTATGATATAAATTCATATATTACATAAAAATATACATAAAAATATAATTATTAAACTTAAGTGAGATTACGCGTGGCAATCGTGTCCGTCCGTCAACGTGCTCTCGATCATTTCCACCAGAGACCGCAGAGTGGACGGTACGTTTGATTAATTTAATTTAACATCTTTGTAATTATATAAGGCACAGCTGTACTGATGAGGGATGTAATCAGGAAACACATATCTGCACAGTTTTAACTGTGTATAACAAAATATTGTGTTATACAAATTGTATTTAAAAAAATAATTAATCCTGAGCTGATTTTTATGTTTGAAATTATTTTACAAGCACATTTTCAATTTCCTTCAGTTTCGAATCAAGCAGATGGCCTTACATTACGTATTTTTTATTTTACATTAAATATTTTCGAATAAAAAAAAAATGTTATTGTTATTCAACAGCAAATGTTTATTATTGAATATTTGTTTTAAATACGCATGTAATGTAAGTTAAAATGTCACAGTAGCTAAAGAGGGAATAATTTATTAATTATTTTCAAATTCTTTTTATTTAATCTTGTACTAACCTAAAACACACCGCAATGACAGAGTATATCTTCAAATTATCAGCATACAATGTTTACAAGAAAAACCATTTATAAAAAAATAAACGATAATGGTCCAAAAATAGAACCTTTTGGAACACCTGAGAAGTAGTAAAGTATGATTTAGATATAATATTATTAACGGTTAGTTATTTAAGATCAACGATAGAAAAATCATCTATAAAAACATTAAACGATAATGGTCCAAAAATAGAACCTTTTGGAACACCAGAGAAGTAGTAAAGTATGATTTAGATATAATATTATTAACGGTTAGTTATTTAAGATCAACGATAGAAAAATCATTTATAAAAACGTTAAACGATAATGGTCCAAAAATAGAACCTTTTGGAACACCAGAGAAGTAGTAAAGTATGATTTAGATATAATATTATTAACGGTTAGTTATTTAAGATCAACGATAGAAAAATCATTTATAAAAACATTAAACGATAACGGTCCAAAAATAGAGCCTTGTGGAACACCAGAAGTATTAAAGTGTGATTTAGATATAACATTATTAACGGTTAGTTACGTAAGATCGACGACATGAGAGGTATGATCCAATAAGTTAAACAAACATTGATGAAAGACCAAAACAACTAAGTTTGGCAATCGTGTCCGTCCGTCAACGTGCTTTCGATCATTTCCACCAGAGACCGCAGAGTGGACGGTACGTTTAATTAATTTAATTTAACATCTTTGTAATTATATAAGGCACAGCTGTACTGATGAGGGATGTAATCAGGAAACACATGTCTGCACAGATTTAACTGTATATAACAAAATATTGTGTTATACAAATTGTATTTAAAATAATATTTAATCCTGAGCTGATTTTTATGTTTGAAATTATTTTACAAGCACATTTTCGATTTCCTTCAGTTCTGAATCATCGTTTATTTTAAATCATATCGAGTATTTCATTTATTTATTCGTTTCCTCGTCGGATATTTCTGTACGAATAATTAGGACACGCCCTACTTTGCCCCGGAGGAGTCCAAATTACCTAAATGGATTCTTGTTGTTGCATAATTGCGGCTCACGTTTCTTATTGTTTTAATTTATTAGGTAATAAAATTATTGTTCCCATTGCAAATCGCCCGATGGAGCGATAAATGCGTATTCTTCAAGAAAATTATATTTGTTAATGCAAACACAAAAAAATATAAAGTAACAGGTGAGGAAATAATATTGTTGTAAATGAAATGATGATTTCGCAATAATAATAATGAGCTTATAGATTTTTTAAATTGCTACAAAAGTTGCGTGCTTTTTATGCGAAACCACATGGAGAACTTTGAAGCATAATAAACCTAACTTTCAGCTAGCTAGCACATACATTTGTCTTGCAGATTGCCATCAATTCAAGACAGGGCAGAAACACCTTCCAGGACAGACAAACCTTCATTTTATATACTCAATGTTTTTTAATATATAATTGTCTGAATAAAGATATTTGAAAATTCAGGGTGTTCCGTTAATGTCGGGAAATGACTTAACCTCAGGTTCTTAGGACCAAAATATGATGATTCAACCAAACTTATCTATATACAAGAGTTAACCGTTAAGCCGGAATTTCCAATTACAAATTTGAAATTCCGGCTTAACGGTTAACTATTGTATATATATTCCGGCATCGTATTAGAGAAGTAAAGAATAAACTTTACTTGTTTGAGGTGAATAAATAACTCACGAAATAAAAGTTCTCTGTTAAAAATGAACAAATGACGTAAGAAGTAAACTCCATTTGATTGAAATGAACAATTAATGCATACATATTAACGTGATCACATGATTTAAAGAATAAAATTCATGTATACGAAATGAACAATTAACGCATACATATTGACGTGATCAAATGATTTAAAGATAAAATTCATGTATTTCATATACATGAATTTTATTCAATTAACGCATTCATATTGACGTGATCAAATGATTTAAAGAATAAAATCCATGTATATGAAATGAACAAATACGAAGTATAACTTGTTTTATTTAGTACATTTCGTTCACGAAGTAAACATTCTCAATGTTTAGTAAAGACACAGACTAATTGAACAAGCTTAGTGTTTGTTTATTCAATTAATCTGCATCTTAAATTGTTTTGGTTGAGTTACGTGAAGATGTTGCATATAAAGTAAAACAAGTTGTACGTCTTAGGTTTTAACTTCAGTTGATAATAGACGCATAGCGTCCCGAAACGTACATGTAATAGTAACTAAATGAAAAGTGAAAAAAAAAAAAGTGAAGAAAAAAAAAGTGAAAAAAAAAAGTGTCTACAACTTGTTTTACTTTATAATCTGCATCTATTCTATAAAAAATAGGTACCTTTTTGGTACATGCATATATTTTTATTAAAATAAAATGTTATGTGCTTAAACGACCGTACTTAATAACAAACGTGCTGTATATAATACACTTTTCGCTTCGTAACGTCAGCGTTGTTGTTGTCGTTGTCCATGTCGGCAGTGGTAGTAGCAGTAGGTACACCTTTCTAAAGGCGACCTTCGGGCTCAATCCGGCCGGCCTCTTAATGACATAATTCAGCTGTTCCTCTTGCAAAAGGCCCGGGCGAGAGAAAGACGCATTCAAACGCAAATTAAAGACAAGAAAAAGGGCACAAGAAACGGCGACTCACGCACGGGGAACGCGACCCCTTTCCTCCTCTGTCTCTCTCTTCCTATCCTTCGCGCGCTGCAACACCTGGTGGCAATAGGTGGTAGCCCCCCGTGGACAAGAAGACTCACCTGAAATAAAAAAAAAAGAGAAGATGAAAAAAGAGGATATTAATGTGGGTTAGTTGGAGTATAATAAAAGGGGGTTTTGTGTGTGTGGTCAATGGGATTTATATTGGCGATTAGTGGGTATTTAAATATAAAAGTGATTCTGGAGGGTAATTTTTTTTTTCGAGTATCGAATATCGTGAGAGCCGTATACACAAATTATTCCGAAGAAGATGATCGAAACATAAATTTATAAATATAAAGTTTAGTGTTATTTATAAAGTTAAAATTATTTGATAGAAAAGACTTTAAAGTCAAGATTAGGCAACACATTGGACGTCAAATTTAGGCTAATGTCAAATAACTTTAGAGTCTAAATTAGACAATGAAAGTATCTCCAATGTCAACTTGCTAGTAAAAATAACCTTAAAATCAAGATTAGGCAACAAATTGGAATTTTAAATCAAAATTGGACAATCAAAGTATCTCTAATATCAATTAGCTAATTAAAATAACTATAATGTCAAAATTAGACAACAAAAATGACTTTACAATCAAAAGTAGGTAAAGAAGGGAATTTGAAGTCTAGATTAGGAAACAAAATGGACTTTACAGTCAAATTTAGGTAATGAAAGTATCATCATCGTCATCAAGCATTATCAATATCAACTAGCTAATCAAAAACTTTAAAATCAAAATTGGACTATAAAAATGATTTAACAGTCAAAATTAGGTAATAGAAGAAACTTTAAAGAGAAGATTAGGAAACAAATTCAATTTTAAAGTCAAGATTAGGCAACAAATTCGACTTTAAAGTCAATATTAGGCAACAAATTGGACTTTAAAGTCAAATTTATTCAACGAAAGTGTCATTAATCTCAAAGCCAGGCAATGAAAATAACTCTAAGTTAAAATTATGTAACAATACGACTTTAAAGTTAGGCAACAAAATAGACATTTAAAGTCAAATGTAGGTAATAAAAAATGTCTCTAATGTCAACTAGCTAATAAAAGTAACTTCAAAGTTAAAATTATTTGATAGAAAAGACTTTAAAGTCAAAATTAGGCAATAAATTGGACGTTACAGTCAAATTTAGGCAATAAAAGTGTCTCTAATGTCAAATAACAAATAAAAATAACTTTAGAGTCAAAATTAGACAATGAAAGTATTAATAACAATAAAGTTGTAAATAAAAACGACAGCTTTTACCTAATTTCGTCAATAATTTCAGTCTATACATTTACTTTAATTTCAATTATTAATTAAAGTAACTCTAAAACGTGACTGGCCAAATACCATATCAAATTTTTCGACGATTTTTTTTTCATTATAAAGATGGTGTTGACAAGAAAAGCGTTTTTTTCTGTTATTCTAATAAATTGAATATTTTGCTAAATAATTCGGGGGAATATCGAGGTCAATGTGTTTCGATTTTATTATCATGAGGGTAACTACAATATAGATATGTATCTAAAATTATTATTATAATATTTAAAATATATTACGTTTTGTTTTTAACTTGATATGTCTGCCGTAGAAATTATTAGTGATGGGCAAAATCGAGTAATATTAGTAATCGAGTATTTCTAAATGAACATTTTAAATAAAAAAAGTAAATAAGCAAGAATAAATTGATGTTTTTCAATAAATAGGGAACAGTAACTTATAGTAATAGAAAATGTTGCATTAATAACAATACATATAATATAATACATAAAATTACTAACTAATAATTTCTAGAGATGGGCAAAGTCGATCTTTTGAATAAAATATGGCATTGTTATTAAAACAAAAAAAAAGATGAAAAATGTCGATTTTGCTCATCTCCAGAAAATATTAGTAATTTTATGTATTGTATGCTATCACAGATCAGAAGTTAAAGTAGCACCCCAACAATTTAATTCATGAATTATAATTATATTTTCTTATAGAAAGGATTATGCAACTACAATCATATAAAGATTTTTGTAAAATTGCATTCTATGGACTTAAAAAAAAACTGAATTCACTTCAAAACTAAATTAAAAAAAAAAAATACTTTAAAACTGCATTCTGTGGATTTTCTTAAATTGTGGTGACAATTGAAGTAATGCCCCAATAATTTAATTCATGAATTATAATTATATTTTTTATTAGAAAAGATTGTACAACTTTTTTTTATATGGATTTACTTTAAAGTATTTAAGAGTATTGCCAAGTTGTTAAAAAAAGTACTGTAAAATTCAATTCTATGATTTTTTTTAAATTGGGGTGTAAAATTGACGTGACACTCCAATAATTCATCAATTCTAATTATTTTGTTATAGAATAGGGTCATACAAGGAGTCTCTCATACTTTTTAAAAAGATTTCTGCAAAAATATTCCATCAAAAAATGTAATTTTGAAGTTGTAAATTTCATATGTAAAAAATCTAAATTCTGGGAAAATATTGAATGTATTAAAAATATTTATAATTATTGCACAGGTCAGAACTAATGCTTTTAACACCAATAAATATTATATATATATATATATATATATATATATATAAATAAATCTTTATTCAAGATTAATGCTTACAATATTCATACAATACAATACAATACAATACAAAACTATTATAAAATATCATACAGTACATACCAGTCCTGAACTGGCTATCGACCAGAGGTCTTTCTGCCAAAATATTATTATTTAAACGATTTTTTAGCTTTACATATTTTTTTTTTAAATCC
Source organism: Philonthus spinipes (assembly GCA_963082785.1). NCBI lineage: Eukaryota > Metazoa > Arthropoda > Insecta > Coleoptera > Staphylinidae > Philonthus > Philonthus spinipes. The sequence continues at coordinate 15,450,829 of OY720318.1, read as the reverse complement.
AAATGCCCATTATAAAATTGTGAAATTTCTTCCCTTTCAGTATCTTACACCACAATACAATAACAATAGTAATAATAATAAAACATTCGATAGCCGTTTTCTAAGAACAACGTATAACATATTATAAGAATTATATAGTTAATTTATTGTATATAGAATTGTCTGCAGAAATAAAGATGTTATATATATATATATATATAATAAAACACCTTTATATTAAATAGGACTGAGATATTATTTACCCTCATTGTTTTTTTTTTTTACTTGTTGCAAAACCCGTTCCGAAAACTCCTGCAGGAAATTTTGCACTAACGCAAAAAAAAAATTGAGCAACTTTGCGATGAGAATATCCAGCTGAGGCATTCCCACAGGACGATGATCGAGGGATGATGATGATAGTGCAAAGGACGGGTTTCGCGAAATATTGCACCCCATGTTGTATTTACAGCCAGTTTCGCCGCATTTGCATTCCATTCAATTCGATCCGCGGAGGGTGAGGCTTTGATTAGTTTTTTATGGACTCCCGCGAGTTGATTTACAGGTCCGGTGGATGTGTGTGAAGAACACGAGTGTTGCGCTTTTATTAAAGGGAAGTGTTGTGTGGTTTTGAAATGAGCAAAAAAGGAAGTAAATGGGTGGGGGAATAAAATTTATAAGGGAATGTCAAATTGGCGCAAAAAAAGAAAATAAATGTGTAGGGAATATCAAAAATTATAACGGTATGTAAAATTGGCAATCTAATTAAAAGCTACAATAGTTCTGAATAGTGTTCTGAATACACAGAGTATTCTGTAAAATTGCATTCTATTATTATTTAGTCTGAATTAACATTGAAGTATCTAAGAGTATTGCCAACTTTTTAGAAACATTTCTGTAACATTGCATTCTGTGGATTTTTTTAATCGGGGTGCCAAGTTGAAGTAGCCATAAATGGGTAGTTTTTCTTTTCTTTAGTCATAAAATGTTAAGGTGTAACATCCAAATTTAGCGTATATTTCAATCAGGTGAATTCACCTTAAGAGCTTTAGCTTTGCGCTATTCTCAAAGGTACTATAAATGATATGAATGAAGACATATTATTTAATTTATGAATAATATATATGTATATGTATATATATATATATATATATATATATATAAAATGAATACATTTTATATTGAAGTAAACAGATAAAAGGTATAAATAAAAATAAACAACGCATACTATAAACACTTTCAAGTGTAATTATTGTTTACTAGCAATTGGATAGGTCTGGTAGAATAATACTAGACGGATTCGCGACCGCCAAGGCCAAATATGCGAGCGCTGTTCAAACATAAGCGCAGGACCGTACTCAACGCAATTCCGACACAACAGAAATAAATAAACAAGAAATTAATGATGCAAACAAAATCGTCGAGCGATTCGAAAAATTTTAATTGGACTGATAAAGCCGGCTTTATCCTCCCACCCACGCGCACCTAGCACGTACAGTGTGCGAACGCGGGAGGCAAGGAAGGAAGGAAAGCGCGATTCGCAACAAACCGAAAAGCGAGCGCCTAACCTGCGCAATCCGCCGACTATTGTGCAACAGCCGAACGGCGCGAAACCGATAGTAGGATTTTCGCGTTTTGTTTCCTTTCCACTTCCACGGATGCGAAAACGACTGGCTCACTCGCTCGCTCGTGTGTTGTGTGCACTTTTAATTGCCGTGCACTTTCTGGACGCAGCATGCACGCGCGAACATGTCACGTCAGGCTGTGAAATCGATTCGCGTCGAATCAATTCGCCTCGGCTTTGATAACGTGCACTTTATCAAATTTATGCAACTATTCAGTGTTACATTGTAGCGTTTTGCTTTTGATTTTACGATTACATTCAATCCAATTGAATTGAATAATTTGTACAAATGCGCAGAATAATGACAAATATACAAGCAATAGATTTTCAATTATGATTATATAAACCAATGGTTCCAAGAAGCAAAAGAGAGATAGAGGAATTTTATAACATGTGATTAAACAAACCCAATCGTAAGGAGCCAAGAAATTCCGTAGACACTTTAAACAGCACACCAGAATTGTACACGGGAATATTGCCGGCCACTACGACTTTCGGAAGCTCCTCACAAGAATAAGCATTGAGAGGAATCCTATGTAGAAGAAATAGAAAAAGAAACAGTATAGTATATACTTCAAGAATAGCCGGCGTTGTTAATGATGAAAAGTTCCATGAGTAGAGAGAAGCCCCAAAATCGTGATGGTTCGAAGTGTAGATTGACCTAAGACCAAACTATTGAAATTGTCAGGCTGGCGGAGCGGGTCTAGCACTACAATAAGCCTAAGAAGGCGCGGTATACTTGCTGGCCTCTCACCCTTAAATTTTTAACACCTTCTTGCTGCGAACCCTATAAAAATCACTTAGATGGTTATGTACTGATTAAATTCGAGTAATTTTAGTGAAGAAGCTTTTTTCTATGTATAATTAGAACTGAAATATATTCAGAAAATGCATTAATAGGACATATATGTTATAACTTTACAAAATAATTAACTTATAAGATAGTTTAGAAATGTCTACAAGGCCCAAATAATTAACAACATTTTCTAGAACAATTTATCAACCCGTTTCCAATTTTTTTTAGTAGGATGGACAATCGCCCCTCATCTCTATGGATCCAAAAAATATATATCGAAAACTACATTTTTATCGTCAGTAGGAGAACATTCCAGAATTTTATTCTTCTTTGTTCAATCATGGGAGTGTCATAGTCGGAGTCCGACGTGGTCCAGGAAATCTTCCATGAAACACAGTTGTCGTATAATACGAAAATGATAAACATTCTCAAGAAAGCTATTGCTTCAATAATTTCAAAATTATGAACTCTTAGTATATGATTCTGAAAAACACGAATTAAAATAATAAAACTTAAATTACGAACTTCATATGTTTTAATAAAAAAAAAATTTAGTATTGGAGAGAACCTTGATCTCGAAAGAAATGATTACCAAACACTTAATGATTAATAAACCGTGGGACTTCCTATAGCTCTTGACAAAGTCTCGGCTTGGAGGAAATCAAATCCTGAATGTAACCTGAATGTAAACGGTAGTTCGGATTGTTTGGATCCACTCCTCGTAACCATATAAAACGTTTAGGGTAATCCTATACGTTCCCTCTGGGATAAGATATGATGAGTTTGCGTACGTAATATTGCTCTCTTAAAAAATGCATTGATTTGTCTTTTTCTATGAGGACGTGCGTTTTCGCCAATGTATATGAAACGATCCCCTATTTCTTTGGCGAATGGAAATACTACAAGTTCTAGTACCTCATTAGGGTACTATTCTTCGTAGCATTTCCAAGTACGACGAGTCGCAGAAATACTTCCCCAAAAGGTAATTGAATTACTTCCATAATCTTGATGGTCAGTCACATAATTATCAATATACAGTTCGCCTATTTCATTTGAAAATAGTACAGGTTTTAATACCTCTTTAAAGTACTATTATTTGTAGCATTTCCAAGCATAACCAATTCAGTACGACGAGTCGCAGAAATACCTCCCCAAACTGTAATTGAACCACTTCCATAATCTTGATGGTAAGTCACGTGATTATCAATATAGTGTTCGCCTATTTCATTTGAAAATAGTACAGGTTTTAATACCTCTTTAAAGTACTATTCTTTGTAGCATTTCCAAGCATAACCAATTCAGTACGACGAGTCGCAGAAGTACCTCCCCAAACTGTAATTGAACCACTTCCATAATCTTGATGGTAAGTCACGTGATTATTAATATAATGTTCGCCTATTTCATTTGAAAATAGTACAGGTTTTAATACCTCTTTAAGGTACTATTATTTGTAGCATTTCCAAGCATAATCAATTCAGTACGACGAGTCGCAGAAATACCTCCCCAAACGGTAATTGAACCACTTCCATAATCTTGATGGTAAGTCACGTGATTATCAATATAGTGTTCGCTTATTTTATTTGAAAATAGTACAGGTTTTAATACCTCTTTAAAGTACTATTATTTGTAGCATTTCCAAGCATAACCAATTTAGTACGACGAGTCGCAGAAGTACCTCCCCAAACTGTAATTGAATCACTTCCATAATCTTGATGGTCAGTCACATAATTATCAATATAACGTTCGCCTATTTCATTTGAAAATAGTACATGTTTTAATACCTCTTTAAGGTACTATTCTTTGTAGCATTTCCAAGCATAACCAATTTAGTACGACGAGTCGCAGAAGTACCTCCCCAAACTGTAATTGAACCATTTCCATAATCTTGATGGTAAGTCACGTGATTATCAATATACAGTTCGCCTATTTCATTTGAAAATAGTACAGGTTTTAATACCTCTTTAAAGTACTACTATTTGTAGCATTTCCAAGTATAACCAATTCAGTACGACGAGTCGCAGAAGTACCTCCCCAAACTGTAATTGAATCACTTCCATAATCTTGATGGTCAGTCACATAATTATCAATATAACGTTCGCCTATTTCATTTGAAAATAGTACATGTTTTAATACCTCTTTAAGGTACTATTCTTTGTAGCATTTCCAAGCATAACCAATTCAGTTCGACGAGTCGCAGAAATACCTCCCCAAACTGTAATTGAACCACTTCCATAATCTTGATGGTAAGTCACTTGATTATTAATATAGTGTTCGCCTATTTCATTGGCAAATATCAACACTACAAGTTTTAATAACACTTTAAGATACTATTCATTGTAGCATTTCCAAGCATATACGACGGCTCGCAGAAATACCTCCCCAAATGATAATTGAACATTCTCTTTAAGCTTGATAGTAATTCACAATCAACGAGGAGAAGGCATGGTAAATGGTGCCAAGCTTCGCTGGGCAAGTGATGGGAAAGAAACTAGCGAATGAGATTGCTGAAAAGAACGCAGCAACTGATACCGCTGAGCTAATGCCGAAATCAGGCGATTTCAGTGAAGAGAAGGGGAAATGGTTTTATTCGGTAGGAACAACATCTCCAACCCGACACTATTGGCGAATAAGATCAAGGAGCCTTGTCTAGAATTGTTGATTTCCGTGGACGAAAATGCCGACCGCAGTTGTCAACGAAACGGCCTAATAACCCGCAAATCAACAATTCTGATTACTAGGGATTGTTAAGTAAGTTTCACTTGGTTTGTTTTACACGCAAAAATTATTTATTTTCGACTAGTTTCGGCACATTGCCATTATCAAGAATGATAAAACAAACCAAGTGAAACTTACTTAACAATCCCTAATATTACTAAAATGTTTTACCAAGTGATTAATGAGACTCAAATTGAAAATAAATTTTGATTACACTGGTCGTGAAAGTCTACATAGTTTGATGAGCCTTTGTCTGTTGAGCAGATTTCCCAAACCCCATCTACTTAAAAAAAAGTCACGGGGTTATCAAATACAGCTCTCTGCTTCTCCAAGCCTTCATTTTTTCATTTGAGCTATGTAAACACCCTCTGATAGAAAAAAAATATCTATTTATGGAAATTTATTTACATTAAGGTTAAATCTACTTCTCTGATTATGTAGGAAGTCATGCCAAATTGGATGTTATATGTACCATTTCATATGTTGAGCACTGTATTAATTTTAAACTAACTAAAAATTCAAATAAAATAATTTATAACTTTTATTTAAAAGGAAAAAAAAAATCCTTGTAATAATAATTTTAAATCAAGAATAACTTGAGAAATCAAAAACTCAGAACTGAATAGGTGAATTATGTTGTATAAATCAATTGACTTAAAAATAGGAACTAATTGCTTAACTAGAGTTACATAAATATTACAACTTTAATTTGAAACCATTTTTATACAATTCATATTTCTTTGCACAATTCATTAATTAACCAACCACATAAATTAAAATGGGTCGTCTGTTTTAATTTATTTCAAGAAGTAAAAATCGTACAAAAATTGTTTTGAATTAAAGTTTTGACGAGGATATTTATTAACTCCTCCACCCCTATTTTTTTTTTCCTTGAAAACGCGACGTAATAAAACTTAACTAAAGTGGTATCATCAAAACGTACATAAAGTTTTTTTATTGATGGTTTTAAATTCTATAAAAAAAAAATAAGGAAAGAGTTTATTTTTAAAATACATATCCTGAGGTATCCTTGGATTAACATAGGTTCACATTTAAAATTCTAAAGTAGAGTGTAGTTACGCCCTCTTGAGATAATTTCTGGAAACCATCACTATGAGAAACTTCAGGTAAGTTATGGTGATTGCTCCTTTTATCTCAGAGCTTTATTACATCTTAATACTTTAAAAAAATATGCATCGTACAAAAATTGTTTTGAATTAAAATTTTGAGTAGGACATGACGGTATGTGAAACTTATTAACTCCTCTAGAGAGTTGAAGAGGGTGCACTTTTAAAGATTTAATTGGAAAAACGTATTTTCATACTGATTACTTGAATGTTATAAAGTTGCGACATATTTGAAAAACTTTTCAGCTTCAAATTTATTAAAATTATGTATAATGACGCAACAAACTCGAACTTCTCATTAAGGTTGCGGTTTAGTAGAAAGAGATAGCTATATAGTAAAATGGATATAAACGTTTTAAAAAAGATCCATTCTTTTGGATTTAATAATATGAATATGTATTTACATTTTTCATCTACCAAGTATAAAGTATCAGTTTAAATAAAAAGAGATAGCTATATAGTAAAATGAATATAAACGTTTTAAAAAAGATCCATTCTTTTGGATTTAATAATATGAATATGTATTTACATTTTTCATCTACCAAGTATAAAGTATCAGTCTAAATAAAAAATAAATCGTTAATTTTCGTGTATTACGTCAATTTACTAGTTCAAGTTAGAAAAGAAAATTGTAAGAAATAATGAAATTAATAGGTCATGTCTGCTAAGTTATTTGAATGCAGAATTTAGTGAAATCCTTTAAATTTTCATTGCACAAGTTTTTATTAGCAAAAATACAATTTGAAATTTGCTATAAATTTGATCAATTTTCATTGTTTTTCATAATTGATTTTCACACAAACTAAATATTAAAATAATTTTTAATTCATCTGATGAAATTCCTGCTTATTTTAAGATTACTTTAATGTATAATACAATATTGTTCATTGATCACAACAGCAATCTAACTCGAATTAGTGATTGCCAATATTTATATAGCTATCTCTTTCATCTAAACCGCACCCTTAAATAGGGCCTTAATATAAAAGAAATATATCAGAGTGAAAAAAAAATCCCTTAATACATAACCCACACGAAAACAACTTCGAAGAAGTATCCATTGGTCATTCATCCCCTGCACCGGTTTATTTTTTTTTTTGTTTCATTCAAGACAAGAAAATTCGATACCGTGGATGCTCACCGGCGATCGTGTTACGTGCATTCAAATCAATCTGCACGTGTAAAAAGGAAGAAGAAGATGCAGAGAGGAGGGTCGAAATCGCGCCTCAAGTTGGCACCGCGATCGCTTTGAATTGCTGCCAACTGCGTCCGGCGCTGAATGTCAAAGCCATCGGCTGGATTGTTTCGGTCGCGAAAGTATGCGGGTCTGCGCAGAATGTCAAAGTCGGAATGATTTTGCTGCCGTCAGAGGGAGTTTTTGTATATATACTACATTTTAAATAAAAATGAATTGGAAAATAATTAATAAATTATTTTCACATTTAGCTCTATGACTTTTGACTTACGTTACGTAAGTACGTTAAACAAGTGCACATTAAAACGACTACTTCCCGGGCAAATGTTTTAATGTGCATTTAACCATCTCTGTAGTTCAAATAATAACTAATGGTGCTTAATTTACAACAACCTGAGGTATATAAAATAATACAGTATTTAGAAAAATACAAAGCGGCGCAAAACTACCGATATGGTTTGAATGTTTAATAACTTTTTAAATTTATTTTTATTTTTTATTTCTGAAGTTTGTGAAGAAAACTTGGTGAATTTGAAATGGAACAGTACACAGCAGAACAGCATTAAAAAAAATATTGAATTTTATTTTTAAAATTATACTTAAGCCAAAAAATATGAATATACAGTATAACAAAAAATAATAATAATAATTAACCATTAAATAAAAAAAATATTAAACATTAAAACCATATCGGTAGTTTTGCGCCACCTTGTATATATAGATATTTATTTATTATTATATATATTTTATATATTTCTATAACAGGAAGAGGAGAGTCTTCTTGTTATAGAAATATTTCCATGTTTTCAAGTTATATTCTTTAATTTTAAAGAATATAACTTGAAAACAATTTTGTTTGAATGAAAGTATTTGTAAAAAAAAATAACAGATGCTAAATAGTTATTATTTTACACAAAGCCGATTATTAAATTCACTCCAAAGGAAAATAATCCTCGACAAAGAAGATGACAGTCATTGTTAGTCGATTCCGTCTCTGTCTTTCCCACCTTTCAACATATCACACACTATATTTCGAATCCTGTCCACCGGAGGGGAAATTTTCAATAGTATCGCGTTCACTTGATTGGCTCGCGTGATTGTCACCACCGTGTGCTGTTGATAATGTCGTGGGAAATTGCGGCCGTTAAACGCGACACGCTCTCCACCGCTTGTATGTGTGTGAGTGTGTGTGTGTAAACGCATTCTTTTCATTTTCTTGATTTTTCGCTCGAAAAGAGGAAAACGCTAATTAACAGTCGCTACGTTTAATTGCGGATTCGGGCGGGGGTAGGGCGGCGTAATTCCAACCCCTCCGGTGATAATCGCCTAATTGGCTGTAAAACGACGGCTCCGAACACCGACAAACACGACGACGTAATTAGCACAGGAGGGGCTTACCTTATATTCTAAGTTGTTGAGTCTTGTTTTCCTTTGCTCGATAATGGGAAATGTGGGCGTTTGTTTTAACTACTCGACTAACATTAATATGTATCGGGTTTTAGGATATATAACTTGTTTTTTTTTCTACTTTGATTACATTTGTTTTATGATAAATATTCCAATACTTATAAAATAGAGAGAGAAAAAAAGACTTTGCTACTTCTATATTTACACATTTAAAAACAAGGGCTGTTATTTTTGCTATCTCCGAAAAGGAAGGCGGGTGACTATTAAAAATATTTTATTTTATATTTTATTAATGATAGACTTTTGGAAATTTGTTTCAAGTAAGCGTGGATACTGAACACAATGATTGCAAAGAATTCACCAATCCCATTGATATAACAAATGGATTTGCTGATGCATTCGAAATTTGGCAACACAGTCAACCGGGGAACGTCGAACTAAAGACACCTGCCGCTTCTTCAGCAGATGACTGACCACGGGGGTGATCAACTTCTGTAGGACTTGGTTCTGAAGGAAATCGACATGAGAAAAGCGGATAAAATCAAGGATCCGAAGGCCAATCAATACGAGGATAAATTGACCATCAAAAACTCATCGTGAATGGATAGCATTTCTATGCTAGTGAATGGAATCAACATGGGGAAGGCCGATAACATCAAAGTTTCGAAGACCAGCCAAGACGAGGATAAGTGAATGGATAGTATTTATATGCAAAGGAATGGAATCGTCATGGGAAAGGCCGATAATATCCACGGTCTGAAGACCAGTCAAGGCGAGGATAAGTTAACTATCAACAACTCACCGTGAATGGATAGCATTTCAATGCAAGGGAGTGGAATCGACATGGGAAAGGCTGATGACATCAAAGTTTCGAAGACCAGTCAAGACGAGGATAAGTAAATGGATAGTATTTATATGCAAAGGACTGGAATCGTCATGGGAAAGGCCGATAATATCAAGGGTCTGAAAACCAATCAAGGCGAGGATAAGTTAACCATCAACAACTCACCATGAATGGATAGCATTTCAATGCAAGGGAGTGGAATCGACATGGGAAAGGCTAATGACATCAAAGTTTCGAATACCAGTCAAGACGAGGATAAGTGAATGAATAGAATTTATATGCAAGGGAATGGAATCGACATGGGAAAGGCCGATAATATGAAGGGTCTGAAGACCACTCAAGGCGAGGATAAGTTACTATCAACAACTCACCGTGAATGGATAGCATTTCTATGCAAGAAAATGGAATCGACATGGAAAAGGTCGATAACATCTGAAGGCCAATTAAGACGAGAATAAGTTGACCATAAACAACTCACCGTGAATGAATAGAATTTATATGCAAGGGAATGGAATCGACATGGGAAAGGCCGATAACATTAAGGATCTGAAGACCAGTCAAGACGAGGATGCGCTAACTATCAACAACTCACCATGAATGGAATCGACATGGAAAAGGCCGATAACATTAAGGATCTGAAGACCAGTCAAAACGAGCATGCGCTATCAACAACTCACCACGAATGGAATCGACATGGAAAAGGCCGATAACATCAAGGATCTGAAGGCCAGTTAAGATAAGTTGACTATCAACAACTCACAGTAAATGGGTAGCATTCCTATGAAAGGGAACTCCACGGCAAAGGGCTGTGATCGTGGAGAAAAAGATCTTTCGTACACAAATAAGGAAGAATCATCCATCAAAGGTGATCCCGCCAGCCTACGCTCTTTCGTAGAATGGCAGAAAGTAAACTAATCATGCCGAAAAGGAGACAAAATTAGGAATAAAACAACACGTTTGGCAACGCTACGTTGTTTAGTATTTGTTTGGCAGCCATTAAAAGTAAACGTTCTCGGTGAATTTGTAAACATGCAAAAAATTGGACACCGTTATGTGATACAATATTTTCATTTGGAAGGTCTCAGTCCAACCAATATCATATCGAAGCTATATTCTACTGCAGACTTCCAGCTCCTTCATATGCCACAGAATAATATTGAATGGCAGAGTTTTAAAGAGGACGAACATCGCAGTGATCGACCAAATGAGGGAACTACGCTAGAAAATGGTGAAATCCACAAAATGGTATTGGATGATCGTCGGCTGAAAGTGCGCGAGCTTGCAGACATGTTAGATATTTCAAAAGGTGTAGTGCATCGCATATTGACTGAACATTTGAATATGAGAATGCTGTACACAAGATGGGAGCCATGATTACTCATAGTTGAACAAAAATAGCTTCGTGTGGATGCTTCAATTGAGTGTTTGGCGAAGTTTGACAGTATTAAGGCAGAGTTTTTTAGTCGATTCATAACCATGGGTCCATCGCTATACGTCACAAACGAAGGAACAGTTAATTAAAACAATGGACTGAAAGGGGAGAATCGACTCTAAAAATGACAAATACGGCTCCATCTGAAGGCAAGGTTTCATTTTTGTCTCATTTTGTTTGTTGTTCCAATCTGGTTGATTATTTCCACTTTTGTCTCTTTTTACCTAAACCACTTCGGACTTTCCCTCGGGTCAATTTTTTTTGGAATGCTCATGGGATAATTTTCATTGATAATCTTTAGAAAAGGAAAACGATCAACGACGAGTATTATGCGAACTTATTGCAGCGTTTGAATGATGAAATCCAGTAAAAAAAGGCCGCATTTGGCGAAAAAAATTGTTTCATCAAGACAATGCACCAGTTCACACACCCTATTCGCCATCTGAAATATAATTCACAATAAGATTGAAATTGATTTTTTATTACACAAGAACTGCAAAATTTTCTTCACTCATATTTTTATTAGTATCAAATGTACATTTATATACGAAATTTAAGCTTACAGTTTAATAGAAAGTGTTCAGTCGAGAACTAGAATACTGCTGATATCTTAGGTTGGGTTTCTATGGTGGCGGTATCTAGCGACGAATATTGTCACTTGCACCACCGAATCGGCAGAAGAAGAGTGCATCAGAATGGCATGGCGATGAGCGCATGTATTTAGTTGTGCATGTTGAGAGAATCGGAGGTTAGCGCTGCGGATTGGACTAAAGACAAGTAGCAGTTTCAGATTCGCCAACCTTTGTGTGCCCGTGATACCAGCACTGATACATTTAAAAATACAGTCCACTTTAATACCCCGTGATCTTATCTTAGCCCCCAAGATAAAGATAAAATAAAGTAAAATTAATATAATCAATTAAAAAAGAACCAGTCTCTATAATTTATTAATATGAAGTTATACTAACACTCGTTATCTGTTAAGTAGAATATATGAGTCTAAATTTAAAAAGATTCGGATTATTTTCTGCTTCCAAACTTGAAAAAATGACTTGGTGGTAGAAGTTTCGCCAACAATGAAGATTTGGAGTCAGCGGTTGATGGCTATTTTAAGGAGCTTGATGATTCTCACAATAAATATGATACTGAATGTCGATGAAAAGCGTATCGAGCTAAAAGAGAACCATGTAGAGAAATAAAGGTATTTTTCTGAATATTTAGGTGTTTTCTTTATTAAGCTGAATTCTTCTGAGCTAGGTGCAGCTTTTGAAATATTATGAAGGAGGTTTTAAGGGTGTCAGAATTTTATTACAATTCGAAGGAATCATCTTCCAGATACTTCTAAGTTATAGATGGTAACAAAGGATGGATTAAAAGATGCAGATGTAATCGAGCAGGTAATTTTATAAATGTAAGTTCCAATTTCGTGTCCTTTGTTGCTTAATCAACGAAAGAATATTGGTTTTTAGTTTAACAATATGGTTTTTGTAGGATAATTTTGGGTCGAATGTAATGCCTAGGTATTTCTAATAGGAAGATGATGATAGGGTATGTCCATTTATGTTCGGTGTAAAAGGGCTTGATGGATTCTTAGAAAGGTAAGAAGCAGTGACGACCCGTGATTTTTTGGGACGGGAGAGCACCAGGAGGTCTGGGGAGTGCGTGACTCAGTTTTTTATCAGTTAGAGCATGTTAGTAAGGGAATTCATAATTGTATTTGCGACGACAGAAAACACAACATACACGCACCATTGCCTATTTCATACTGAGCCTGGGATACAGAGAAGTAATCTATAGCCTGAGACAAACCAGTTGCTAGCGTAGAGCTGCGATCTACCCCACCAGTTTCCATCGCTCGATTGCGACGTAAACGTAGCAGATTGAGGGCAATATGGGAGATGCCCCGGAGCCCGTGTTTCGTATTTATAATAATTTATCTGTTAAAAGAAATTTGTCACAGGTCACGGTTTCTCACGGGAGGGCAGTGCCCCGTTGCTCTCCCTGCAGCAGCCGCCATTAGTAAGAAGGGTGTTTCAAATTGGAGTCTGCATTTAAAAAACCACGTGAAGGTTAGGGTTTATGGTTTTGTGGGAGGTGCGCAGCTGAGCAGGCGTCGTTAGTCTCTTAAAAATCCCTGTAGAGTATTTGAGACTATGTCTCAGCACTGCCTACTTACTACCTGGCGAAATTGGGCTAGAAATAGGCTAGCAGCGATGTGGCAGGCAGAGCTCTGATATACGCCATTTCTGGCCATTCCTCGCCTATAATGAATGCCCTGCTGGTTTTTAACGCTGGGCTATATCCAAGGATATGTTCCGCGGTTTCATCCTCCAAACAACACACTCTACAAAAGGATGACACTACTATCCCTAATCTGTGGAGATGTGCTCTAAATCTGCAGCGTCCAGTCAGAATGGCGGTGATGCATTTTAAATTCTCTCTGGACAGCCGCAGGTATTGATTGGCTGATCTTTCTTTTGGGTACCGAAGGATTTCCTTAGAAAGTCTGCAGCCTGTTGCAGCATCTCACCTACATCTAAATGTCTTTCGAGTATAGGCATGTATTGACTCACATATGAAACTTGAAGACGGATGCATCAGTGTATCACGCGAAGGTTTTATCGGTTATTTTTTGGAGAGAGTTGTTTCTAAGGTTGGGGAATGGACTATTAAGGTGGTGCAATTAGCAAACTGTTACGATAGAAAGGTAAGAAGATTTTTTTAAATTTTGAGTCTCCATTTAGAGAACCACGGTTTTATTGGTTATAATTTAAGGATTTAAAGTTGGAGAACGGACTATTAGAGCAATGTCTTCCGTACACTGTATGTGGTAACAAGATAGGTTATTGTAATTGGAATTAGGATCACATAGATCTGAGCAGAACATGTAATAGAGTAAGAGGGAGAGTGGTGAACCTTGCGGGACCTCTTGTTTATAATGGAAACTAGAGGAGTTTGGTAGATGCGGAATAGTAATATACGGTTGGATAGAACATTTTAAATTAGATTTTTAAGGCTATTAGGAATATTAAGGAGACTGCACTTATATACAAGGCTCCGATGCCATACGGAATCGAAGGCCTTCGCTACATTGCCTGAAGAGCAGGTATATCATGCTAAGGGCCCCTAATTCGATTCCAGGGTCTGGTAGGACTGGTCGTAGTATGAATGGTGCAATTGTTCTCCATAACTAAATGGTTACAATATACCGATACCTATATATGAGTGGGAGCAAAGAAAAGGTGGATTTTTGCTTTATAGGTAAGCGGTTCGACAACTGAATGTAAGGATTATTGCTAGAAAATGACATCAAGTATCTGAAGATCAGATCAAGATGAGCCAGCCATCAACAACTCACGGTGAATGGATAGCTGTTCTATGAAAGGGAACTCCATGGCAAAGGGCAACACTATCAATTAAGGAGAATTTCGAATTGGTAAATGTCAATATGTTTTTCCGTATGATTGAGGATTCTTTTCTTTTAAAAGGAATTAGTATATTTTGCCTAGAACTAGGAGAAGTATTATAGGACATAATTATTGGAATTCGAGGCATCTATCTACATAGTAAAATTAATGATTTTGAATGGAACAGCATTAACATTAATCGAGCATTTCCCACATTCAATTTTCGCAAGAATTTTTTCTCCGGTAATGAAAACAACAAACATTCAGGTATTAATTAAGCGATTTATATTCGGACCGGCGTGATTAATGAGCTTTTTTCGCGTTGCTGCTGCTGCTTGGAGGTGGGTTGGGCGAAAAACCGATTGCAATTGGCCGTGTGGCGTGACGTCCGCCCGTCCGTCCGTCCGTCCGTAACTCTCGCGATTATTCATTACCTTTCGATCTATGTCTATGTGGGAGATGACTTGCATTCGGAATTTCGGCCGGATTGCGTCATCGCGCCAAAAAATTTTCGAGGTCGGACACGCGAACCGAAAGTGAATTCCGAATAATAAACGCACGCGTTTTGTTTTATCATCCAACCGATTAATGATAATCCGTCTATTTTTGGGGGGTTCATAATTTATTTATACATGGAATTTCCCTCTGGATTTTAATTAAAAAAATATATTTATCTTAATAATTTTGAGCCCTGCATCTTATTACGAAACTAGTCAGAATAAGGTGTACAAAATTGTGAAACAGAACCAAAATGTAATTAATTATTTAGATTTTGGTTCTGTTTCACAATTTTGTACACCTTATTCTGACTAGTTTCGAAATACATTCATTTGATAATAGTATAGGAAATCAAAACTAGTCAGAATAAATAAATGAAATAAAGTACCAACGCAACAAAAGTCAAAATGTCACGGTAGTTAAAGATTCCCTCTTTAGCTACCGTGACATTTTTTATTTATTAATTATTTTCAAATTCTTTTCATTAAATTTATAATAATAATAAATATTGCGAGTTCGTATAACGCAGTTAGATTATGATATGAGTTGTGTGAAGATTTGAATGATTAATATATAATCTGGCAACACCGCAATTCTTAGTTTAACGATTTTCTAATTAGCTGTTTCAAACTTCCCGCTATTATGTTATCTAATGGAATGGAATTTTTATTGTCATCCCTGTGTTGACTTTGTGAAACGCGCTTGATCTGCGTTCTGCTGTAGGTTTAGAAAAGTAAGCTTTTGGAACGGAAGTGGAAGTCGCGAGGATGGAAACGTCTGGCCCTTTCTAGAAGAGATGATGGAAGTTATGGAAATTTCGCGCAATGTGTAAAAGAAGGCGAGAAAAAGACGCGAGATTTAATCTGGCAACAACGTAATTCTTAGTTTAGCGATTTTCCAATTAGCTGTTTCAACTATTATGTCATCTAAAAAAAGGCGACTTACAAATCAGACGTCACTTTTTTAGACGACCTAGTAATAAGTAATACAATATAGTCAAAGTGCAGTTCGGGAAGCCTACCCTAATGACGTCACACGAACTTCTTCCACATTAATATAGAAAGACACTTGTAAAAACTTTTCTTCACAAATATTTATTTTTACTAAATACGTATTTCGACTACGATGTAAACTATTGAAGATGACTACATCGTAGTCGAAATACGTATTTAGTAAAAATAAATATTTATGAAGAAAAGTTTTTACAAGTGTTTTTCTATATTAATCAGTTAGATTATGCTAATAATCCATATACTATTAGAATAATATTCATTATAACTCGATTTAACATTGCACAAAATCCATCCATTACACTCTCCTTTTTTCTCATTTTTTTTCCTCTTCTAATAATTTTGTTTGCGCAACGCATATTGCATTAATCCGTTTGTAATAACAGGAAAACTTATTCAATATGGAAATGATTATTCGGTTCCCGGCACAGACGAAAATAAATTGAAAAAAAAAAGAAGGCTCGCATAAAATGAGCGGTTGATAACGCGCACAAAACCGAAATTATTTGTGTCAGCATTACCTTGAATAGTAATCACCTGTATTTCCTTCGCTAAAACCAATCGGCGAGCGGCGCTCTTTTGTTCGGGCTTCGGAAACGACTAAGCAATTTTTTTTTGCGCGCGCGCGCGAACGTCCTTTTGTTTTCGGGAATGTTTCGCGATTTCGATTTTCAAATGATTTTGTGAGAAATTCGATTTAAACCACAAAAAATTATTCACTTGTTTTTGTTTGTTTTGAAGAGCATCCTGTGATTTTTTTTCAAATTTACATTTTACGAACGGTTGTGGTTTAATACAGATGCTTTCAGTAAAGTGTTTTATTTTAATATGACCAAGTTTTACGTGTTTTTGCTTTGCACATTTCTAGACCTGTTTCAACGACAGGAGATTTTTATCGATTTTTTTTAAACATCGGCAATCGATTATCAAAATGACGTGTACATTATAAATAAATTTTTCACATTCCTAAAGTTAAACACATTAATTAAAATGTCGAACCACCATTCATCGAATAATTTTGTGAGAAATTCGATTTAAATTAATAATTATGTAAGACCACAAAAAATATTCACTTTTCTTATTTGTTTTGAAGAACATCCTGTGATTTTTTAAAGTTTTAATTTTTCGAGCGGTTGTGGTTTAATAGAGATGCTTTCAGTAAAGTATTTTATTTTAATGTGATCAAATTAAACGTACTGACGGCCATTTTAGATTGTGAAGAATTTTGCGCAAACGTAAGTATTTAATCAGTGACTATTATACATAATAAATGGAAGACGATGCAAGCGCCACCTTTTGTCTAATTTCATGTGTTATGTGATGTGGCCATTACTGGTTATCCATACGCTAGGTGAATGGTGGTCGAACATTTTAATAAAAGACTATCATACAAAAAAATGAGTTATTTAAATTGTTATACCATATGATTGAGATCACACTTTATTTATCAATATTTTATGTTTATATATCGGGTGTGTCAAAATCAAACGTATATGCTTAAATTACCCCTTCAAGCATATACGTTGATTTTGACAAATTAAATTATGAATGAAACGCAATAAAGAAAATATTTTTTTTATTTTGACTTTTTGTTAACCAATAGAAAGCGGTTGAATCCAAAAGAAGTGACCCTGTAAAACTAAACAATCCTATCGAAATATATAAAACATGTTTTATATGATATATAATAAAATGTCGAATTTGTAACACAATATTGGAGTACATCTTCTAAATTCATCTTATTAATTCTAATGAAGAGATTCAAATCTACAACCAGGCAACCTGTGATTCGTTGCCATAAGTAATTAGTTAACTTTTAATGTGTCAAATTTTAAAAGTTGATAACTTTTCATGTCTAAACATGAGTTTATCTATGAATGAATATTTTGACATATATTTCATATATGGAAAATATTTTAGAAGAGCTGCTGAAAAAGTAGAATCAATTTCAACCTCGATGTGTAGGTTATTGAGCAATGTCAAAGGCACAAAATCAAGTAAAAGGCATTTGTTAATTATAACAATTGAATCCATTTTTCCGAAATTTGCGGAGATAACATAAATATTGAATTTTATGGAAAATTTCAAAGGAAAGCTGCCGTACAGATTTCATGTTCATTTAAAATAAAACACTTAATGATTTTCAACTATTTTTTGTGTATTTCACGACAATTGTTTCGCAACGTTGTTGCTTCTTCAGGTGAAGAACTTATAAGTTCTTTTTTCTTATAAGAAAATCATTAAGTGTTTTATTTTAAGTGATCATGGATTTTCAAAAATTAAGTGCCTCCACTATCTACGATTTCATGTTTATATCGAAGACAGTATCAGAAATGGCTGTCCTTTTAATAGCTGGAGTAATTCCAATTGAATTACAAGCAATTGAGAAAAAACTATATACTATAGAAAATATGAAAAAATAGAGAGAAGAAGTGAACAAGGAAGAACGAGAAAGAACTCTTCAGAAATGGTAGAATATGTGGCAAACATATATTACAAGCAATTGAGAAAAAATTATATACTATAGAAAATATGAAAAAATAGAGAGAAGAAGTGAACAAGGAAGAACGAGAAAGAACTCTTCAGAAATGGTAGAATATGTGGCAAACATATGACAAAGTTAGATGGATTAATACCCGATGTACGGATATGGGTTGAACGAAAACATGGAGAAATTTTATATTACATTACTCAAAATTCTTAAGAGGATATTGATGCTTTCGCTCATATCTTCATAGAATGGGAAAGAAAAGATCACCATCTTGTATATACTCTGGGCAATAGAGATGACGCGAAACACCTTTTTTTTTTCTTGCAAGGTGGACTCAAAAAGTAGAAAGATTAATATTAGAAATCTCACCGTATAATCGGGGCGATTCCGTACAGAAAATTGTATGCTTATCTTAAATAAAATGAAACAAAGGTGATTCACACATTTGCAGTTATTTAAATTACAATGAAATTAAACAAGGAAAATTTTTGGCAATGATCAATAAAATTCGATCAATCCCTTTTTCCAATTACAAAAAAAAATAGGGCATAGCTGTACTGATGAGGGATGAAATCCCGAAACACGTGTCTACAGATAGCCTTGCAACTATTATTTGTTGTTTCCTTTCATTAAATAATTTCGACTTAAACCGTTGCAATTCGCAGTAGTGCTGCTACGCAGCAACAAATATCTATTGTGTAATCCAATGTACGGCGGGGTAAATGCTCGGGAAGTAGTTGTTTCAATAGATGTTTGTAAAACTTACAGTGTAAGTATTTTTTTGCAGTTGGAAAAAGGGATTGATCGAAATTTATTGATTATTGCCAGAAATTTACCTTGTTTAATTTCATAGTAGGCTTATGTTATTAAATAATCTCACATTCTATGTTTTTTTTTATATATATTACAAAAACTGCTTAGAATGTGATAATAAAATATAACGTAGACGTTAAACTTAACATTTTCCTTACAGAATAGCCCCTATTATTATTGTTAAAATGATTAGCAGTGAAGAGAGGTAATAATGACATTCATATAAGATATTCTTAGAAGAAAACATGACGGAGATATTGAAGAAAATACCTGAATAACAATAAGACAAGGTCCAACTTGAGGTAATGTAACAAACAGTTCCGAGTTGGAGTACTTGAAATAGTGGAAAAGTTTCAGTCAATGGTCAAAACCGGAGCCCGAAACTCTTTAGTACGTAAATGTATTTCATCCTCCATCCCAGCCTAGCACACAGTGTTGCAGCGAATGCAGCATTCATGCCAACTGAGTTGTAAATTTGAAGATTGTAGAATCGGATCGCTGTTTACCAATCAGTTAAACTAGAATGCACAATACCGAAGGTCTACGCTGCCAAAGCTATTACTATCAACTGTAGAAGTAGCCTTTAGAAGGTTAAACCAAAGGCTGAGAGACAACCGAGCTCCTCTTCCGAGTTTAAAAGGCATACATCCTGGAAGGACGAGAATCAGGATAGATAGTTGTAGAATTGTTGCTGCGATGGATAACCCTCAGATAAGCGTACGTTTAATTGACTGCATGTTGAATATGTGGTATATTCAACAACATGAAACGGCAAACAGAGTACTTCGGTATAATCAAAGAAGAAAATGACAATGGTTTGTAAAATTATATATCTGTACCACTTTATAAAGATTTAAGCTTTGTTACCACAAAATTATACTTAATCCATAATTTTGTGGCAACAAAGCTTAAATCTTTGTAAAATAGTACAGATATACCATTTTATAAACCATTGTCATTTTCTTTTTTTAATCAGACTATACTGATAATATAACACTATATAAAATAAATAATTACAATACTTGTATGTGTTAGTATGTTTGGGCTATCGATCCACGTTTACATTTATTTAATTATTTATTTAAATAACTGCAACCAATTAAATAAACTCCTTTTTATTATTAATACTTAAGTTTAGTCAAGACTTCATTTGATCCGCAAAATATCTGCACGGAATGAGAGTGTATTCGGTACACAATATTTCACACAGATTTATGTGTTTGTTTTGCATATTTTTTTCTTGTTGCTTTGTTTTGAGAAGGCTAAAACAATGTATTACGGCCATAATAATAAAAAAAAAAACGAAATTGGCATCTGAATTCCTTTATGTCGTCCTCTCTCTCTCTCGCTCGCTCGCTCGCTCAGTCGCGCATTTTTGGCCCGAAAGTGAAATTTGGCTTTCGTTCCTTTTTTGCGCAACTCGCGCTCGCGTTTGTTTTGGTGGTTCCAGTGATTTCACCCAACGCTCTATTTTTCTTTTCTCGCTCGTTCCTTTTTCATTGTCGCCGAAAAATTTATTCATTTATATACGAAATTTGCATTCGGTTTTATTTTGGGCACAGTTGCGTAATGTTGCGATGATGGCGTTGTGCTGAATATTTCAAACATTTTTTTGGAAATTGTTGAATCCGCAAAAAAAAAAACCGGTTGAATTAATTAGAATTTAAATATATCGAAATTTTTGAATGTTTTTTTAATAAAAATAAACAAATGGAAATAATTGTAAAGACAAAACCATGTGTTTTCGCAGAATTATATAAATCATAATATTAAATAAAATGAAACAAAGATGATTCACACATATAAACTAAAAAAAAAAAAAAAACTAAAAAAAGGGGTTGATCGAATTTTATTGATCATTGCCAGAAATTTTCCTTGTTTAATTTCATTGTAAATCATAATAGCTTAAAGGATCTTGTGTTGTAATTAAATAACCTGATATTTATTTATTTATTTATTATTATTATCCAACAGATTACAAAATCTTATTACAGGATAACTTAAGACTAACATTTATAAATTATAGCGTGTAAGCACAACGTATATTATGAAATGAATATTAAATTCTTGCATATAAAAATAATATAAAAGCAATACAAAATATGACAAATATTAACGAGGGCGCTCGCATGAACAATTGCGTATTAACTTGATAATTGTTGAGGCTTCTACTTTGTTATACATTGTAATTCAATTTTAATAAATGAAACACTTTTTTACTTTGTTATACAAACAAAGTAAAAAAGTGTTTCATTTAACTTAGAGATAAGATATGAAACACTTTATTACTTTGTTATACAAACAAAGTAAAAAAGTGTTTCATTTATTAAAATTGAATTGCGTATTATCAAAGATTGATGTTAGTTGTACAGTGAGCATTGACAGATTGGTGTGAAATAAATCAACATTATCTGGTAGCATGTTCACTATGTTACACATGAACATAATGTCTAGTGTTTGTTTTAGTACTGTAAAATGTAGTCTTATGCCTACTACCCAATCAAGGATAAGATATGAATCATGCAAGTGATGGTTAATTTTGATATGAATCATAATAATCGGAAAGATAACGCAAGCGCCATCTATTGCCTAATTTCAAATGGCTTTATCAAGAATTTGAGAATACAAGGAATCATGACTCCGTCCACTAAAGGAAAGCGAACTTGTCCTGGAAATGAAATTCATTTAATAAAATTTATCTGGCGTATGTGATGATGACCCAAATTGTTGACGAGGCCACTTGAAATTAGGCAATAGATGGCGCTTGCGTTATCTTTCCAATTATTATGATTCATATCGGGTTATTTAATTGCAACACAATATCGTTTAAACTAATTATTTCTCGATATTGTGAAAGCATTTGACAGAGTATGGTACGAGGGATTGATTTACAAGCTCTCCCTTAATTTACTCTCTATTTTTATCATGCTAACTAAAAATTTCATCAGCAATCGCACGTTCCTTGTCCACTATAAATTGTCCCTATCTATACCTCGCAAAATAGCTGCGGGTATACCACAAGGTTCCGTGTTGTCCCTTTTACTTTATAATATATTCGTTTACGACATTTACGGCGAGTTTATTATTAACGCAATTCGCGAACGACACCGCCGTCTTGTACATATTTTCCTTATATGACGGACAAACTCCAAACAGCCCTCGATAATTTCGAGGAATGGGCCAACGGATGGCAGCTCTGCTATTCCAGAGAAAAAGCAAGCCATACCTTTCACAAGAATCAAAAAAACGAAAAAGATCTCTGCTTAAAATATATACCAGTTCCACGGGTAAATCAATTGAGATACCTTGCTGACCGCCTAGATTGGTAGATATATATGTTTAATTATAAGATAAGTCCATCTACTAATTAGCACTTTATGATTTTGATTACGTCACAGGAGTTCATGTAGTCATATCTGCTATTTCAAAATTCAAAAGTAAATTTACACTAGTTTGACGAGATCCAAGATGTTTTATGGTTATGCTGTATGTGGTTTAAAAAATGGCAAAAACGTAGTAATTTTTTATTAAATTTGATATGAATTACAACCTAATAATACTCGAAACTATCGTGATCATATTGTAATGATAAATATGAATAGATTGACCGATGTGTTGTTGTGAGTTACATGAAGAGACTCGAACAATTTAAAATGAAACACTTTGTATTCCAAAGTATGATACTTTGTTAATTTTTGATAATGGATACATAATGCCCGAAATGTACATATGGCGTACAAATAAACCAGTGAAGAAATTAATGGATTATTAAAAATATCAATAAAATAAATGAAATCCAGATTAAATTGGATAACATTAAAGTATGACGTTGACGATGCCACTTGAAATTAGGCAAAAGGTGGCGCTTGCGTCGTCTTTAATTTATTATGAATTAAAGTATGAGTTATCAGCCCATTTTCAAAATGTTGAAACTAGTCGAGAATTTAAAATTATTCAATTTAATTTGTTTTTTGGGGTTGGGATAGCCGATTGGGCAAAGACCTAGCTCATGAGACAGAAGACTGCGGGTTCGAGTCCCGTTCCAGGTGGAATTTGTTTAGAAAGATAAGTTTCATTCGGGGTCTTAAATTGATATTAAAATAGATGAGGCTGGTCAAAAGGGTCTAATCACCAAAAAGACCATTTATCCTAAATTCATTTCATTAACATTCTCTTCCCTTCATTCTCCATCCTTAAAAAAATCTGTTTTTTTTTATTTAAATTATTTTATATTTATATTTAATATTATTTTATTTTTATTATTTAATTACATATTGTAATTCTAATTCAATAAATTAGAATTACAATATGAACTACGAATGTTTAAATTCTTTCTTTCTTAATCGTATCCTCTTTTACCCGTATTGGGTGTTGAGGTTATGTTTAAATATTAAAAGTATTAAATAAAAATATTAAATTTAACTTTTTAATGTATATTTGTTATAAAGTACTTACGTAACAAGTCAAAAAGTCGCAGTAGCTGAAGTGCAAATAATTCATTAATTAATTATATGAAAATTCTTTTTATTCAATTTATTTCAAATCGTTTATTTTTAACAATTACAAAAATCTCCGCTTCCTCGTTAATTAAGGAATAGGAATTTTACGAAACACTCTTTAAAATATTTAAACGGCGAACGATAAATATCTCGATTGTTGTATGAAATGGTGTGGTAATTAAAACCCATAAATATCTAATTAAAGCTCGTTCCTTTATTTATTTATTATTTTTTTGGGTAAGAATCGCGGAAGAATGCGTCAGAAACATTCAACCTGACTGAGTGACTGACTGACCATGGACAAGCCGACACACTCAGGTGAGCACAACGATTTACCGACGAAGCGGCAACGCCGCATCAACACGACCTTGCCACTTGCTACACACTCACTCTACCTCCTCTTCTTCTTCGGCGTCGATTCTTCGTTCGCAACATCTGTGCTGACACGCAAACACAACAGCTGGTGCACAAATCAAATTTATTGTCATCTAATAAACAAATTGGAATTGGTAAGTGTGCGTACAGGTTGTAAAATGGCGTTTGTTAATAATATGGTGAATACATTAATGGCTTTATTTATTGAATGTTTCTTATAATGCTATGCTAAATCATGCTGGAATTAGCGTTGGCTTCGATAGGTAGAGCCAGGGGGAATTATATTGCAAAAAAATAAGTATCATGAATTTTTAAATAACTTAAATATTCAAGATTTATAAACGTAATTTTTGTAATATGACCTTTCAAAAATTATAACAAAACACTTTTTTAAACTTTGTATAACAGAATTATACAGAGAGGTTTTTTTATCAGTATACATTAGGGGAAGTGTATACCTGCAAAAAACGCCAGTCAAACGCATTGAACCGATTAATGTGTGTATGTTTAGTTGATTGTTTGGCATGTGTGTTTAATTGCGTGTTATAGGCAACTAAACACACATACATCAATGCGTTTGACTCGCGTATTTTGCAGGTATACATTAGGGAAATGTATACTGATAAAAAGAGCTCTCTGTATATTTAGTAACTATAGTTTCAACAATTTACACTTGTCAT
This sequence comes from Philonthus spinipes, assembly GCA_963082785.1. Lineage (NCBI taxonomy): Eukaryota > Metazoa > Arthropoda > Insecta > Coleoptera > Staphylinidae > Philonthus > Philonthus spinipes. Next base: position 15,425,940 of record OY720318.1, on the reverse strand, counting down.
TATCAAACTTTTAGTTCGATTTAACAAAGTTAAAAAAGTGTTTTATTATAATCTTACACAATGTATAACGAAGTAGAAGCCTGAGTGATCAGTAATTTACTTTCAAAAATTACAAGGTGTGCATATTAGGGTAGGGCAAGATTATTCAATTGTTTTCTTTTAAATTAATCTTTTATTTTTTTGGTTATGTCAAGACAAACAAGAGAAATGTGACAATAAATGGATTGAATTGTTTTATTACATTTCTCTTCTTTATAAATAATAAAAAATGGAATTGTCATATTTATCTTAATAAAACAGCTTTTTGCATAAATATTTTCAAGTTAAAAAATACATACATTGTAATGTTTTATGTTATTTATATCGAGCGTATAACAAAAATCAACGACGAAATTGGAGTTGGAAGTCTAGAGTCATGTCTGTACTAAGATCACACGCGTTAAACAGTGACAACTGACTTGTCAACATGACAACCAGAACTTTACGCGTGCGCGTGTGATTTTATTTCAGACATAACATTAGATTTGCAATGCCAACTTCGTCATCGATTTTTGTTATACGCTCGATAGTTATTGTATTACGTTTGTCAATAAAGATTATGTATATACAAGGTGTACAGAAAATGAGTGAAAAGCTTTAGTCTCTTTGTCTAATTTTTAGATAAAAATATTAACGAAAATAAGTCACACGATCCTTCCTTAAGCCTCACGGGCCACTTAAAAGAACTATACATTTGGCAACGCTGAATCAAACAAGTGTGCATTTATCCTGTTTATAACCGCTACATCATCCGCTGGAGATGTTGCATACACCTTTTCTTTTACAAACGAGCGTGCGTCGTTGCCAGATCTATTTTCATTAAAAGAATGCTTCTGATGAAGTTATAAAATTGCAAAAATATCCGATTTATTAATCATTTACATCAATGGAATTATACACGTGTCTAATTGATTGTTAATGCTATTGATTTTTTACAAAATATTTAAAAAACAATACTAATTTATAGTCACATATTTAAAATTCCGAAGACCTCGTGAGCCTCAATGAAGAACCATACAACATTTTTTTTATTTGGATTTTCTATTAAAAATTAATTAATGAATTGAGTTACCTGAAGGTTTTCATTAATTTTCTGTACACCTTGTGTATGTATTAGTATTTTAGTATAACCATTTTTATGAAACCTTTAAAAATGATTTTTTTGCAAAATTTTAAAATCTATTGCTAAATTCACATCCGTTATTAAATTATATTTCCTTTTGTTAGTAATTTTTCCTGTTATTTAACAAAAACAATTTTTTCTAAAAAACATCAAGCAATTTCATTTTAAAACACGTACTTTTTTTAACGATCAAATTACTAATTACAAATAAATCAGCGTTAGTCGAATGTTGAATCCTGAAAGCCCGTTCGCGCAAAACTATTAATATTCCGCGTTCCACCGATTAATATTGTGTGACTCAAACGGGCAATGGTTAGATAACCGTTATGTTGCGACACGAAGGCGTTGGGAAAAATATTAAAAACGTCAGTTGTGATGGCGCGAGGAGGAGGAGGAGGAGGACCTCGTATTTATTTCTAGGCCCGATGATAATGACCCAGTAACGCACGGCCGACTCCGAATTAGATGGAGTCAATGTTAACAAGCAGGAATTTCCCCCTGAAAAACGAAATATTTTCTTTCGTGATTCATTTAACGTTTACGCGCTTAAGTCCGTTATGTCATAGAACAACAACATTGATGGTTTATTATAATTCATACACACGTTTTTATCCACTAGTTCTGTATAAAAACAGCATTACGTCACGCTCTGTGGAAGTTTTATGGTAGCTATAAATAACAAGGGATTTATAATTCGCATAAAACTTCAGGTTTATTTAGTGCGCATACCACACCTTCAAAACAATAATTAAATATTTACTAAAATAAATATGCATAGATTATTAAAAAATAACCAATTAAACACAGATTAGATTTAAAGTTATTAAATCTAATCTGTGCTTAATTGTTTTATTGGTTGATTTTTAATAATCTATTCAAAATTATTTTATACAATATGAACTACCAATGTTTAAATATTAAAACCATTAATAATATTAAATATTTACTAGTCAACAACAAAATTCAGTAAATACATATGAATAACTGCAGGTTTTCTCTAATACTGATAACCCCCAAAGAGTTCAACCAATTATTCAAATGAATTTTTGCTGTATAAAATAATTTTGAATAGATTATTAAAAATCAACTAATAAAACAATTAAGCACAGATTAGATTGAATAACTTTAAATCTAATCTGTGTTTAATTGTTTTATTGGTTATTTTTTAATAATCTATTCATATTTATTTTAGTAAATATTTTATTATTGTTTTGAAGGTGCGATTATTATTGGTTGATTTTTAATAATCTATTCATATTTAATTATTGTTTTGAAGGTGTGGTATGCGCACTAAATAAACCTGAAGTTTTATGCGAATTATAAATCCCTTGTTATTTATAGCTACCATAAAACTTCCACAGAGCGTGGAAAGTCAAGAATAAAGTAGTTATAGCATTCTAAAATAACATGAGTGTGAAATTGCCCCCCCTCTAATTCAAATTGATTTTTAAGGGGTTAGAGGGGCGGAACTATTTTTTTATTTGTTTAGGGAACTCAATAATAAAGTAGTTATAGTATTCTAATTTAATTTGATTTTCGAGGAGTTAAAAGGGCGGAACTATTTTTTATATGTATAAGGAACTCTAAAACTATGTGGGGGGCCACCAGAACTCCAATAATTTTTATGAAATTGGAAAGTTGGGGGGCCAACTTCACAGGGGTCGGAAATACTGAATATCTAAATTCTTGTGGTGGTCCTCATCACACATGGGAGGCAAAACAACAGAGCTACAATGTAATTATATACTGGGTGTTGACACGCCAGGTAAACAGGGTTAATTATACATCGATCATAAAAGTTAATGAATTATCGTTTTGTCGTAATTTGTGATTGGTAATTTGCCTTTTTTTTATACATATGTTTTGTAATCTTTTTAGAGCGTCACACTTTTCTTATAAAATTTTTAATATGTAATTATAATTGTAATTTGGAAATGGAGATTCCGTTAATAAAGTAAATTGAAATTGAAATAGATTTTGAATGTAAAAGTAATTTTATGCAAAATACTTGCTTCTCTGTTTATTTTAGAAAAAAAAACTACAAGAATTGAAATTTGTTCAAAATTTCAAAATCTATTAAAAACGATAATTCATTAAATTTTATGATCGATGTTAATTAACAAATATTATTTAAATTGCATTAGACATGATTTATAAAAAAATCCTGTTAAATTGCAATCATAAAATATGTCAAAATGAAAATTTTATATGAAAATCATGGTTAATACAATTTAATTATGTGATAATTGGCAATTTTAATTACATTTAATTTATTAATTATATATCGATTCTAAAATTCTGAACATATTTTATACGTATATGTATATACAGGGTGTAATCCGAAAATAAAAATAAATGAAAATATAGGGTGTTCCATTTTAAATAACAAAGTTGATAGCCATTTCCAGTACATCGCAAGTGAAAGAAAATCAAAATATTTCCAATGAGGTGGTCCCATTTAACATACATCTTTATATATATATATATAAATACAGGGTGGGTCAGGAAAGTTTTTGAGGTTCCTTACTGCGGAAAATTTTGGAAATATCTAGATTACACGGTTGAATGCGACCACCTTCTTTACGTTAATGATTTAAAAATATATAAACAAAAAACTACTTAAATAACTGATGCTATGTAGAATCTGTTATTGAAATAGTTTTTTTTATAAATCATTTTATATATATATATATATATATATAGAGAGAGAGAGAGCTTTCTTTATCAGTATACATTTCCCCTATGTATACTTACAAAAAACGCGAGTCAAATGCATTGAACCGATTAATGTGTGTATGTTTAGTTGACTATCTGGCATATGTGTGTTCATTTGCGTGTCGTAGGCAACTGAACACACATACATTAATGCATTTGACTCGCGTATTTTGCAGGTATACATAGGGGAAATGTATAATGATAAAAAAGCTCTCTGTATATAAACAATACTTGTGGGAGTATTTAGATGTATGCCGAGTTCGGAATGAGTCAATAACGTCATTCATTATGACTAAAAACAAGGTTGGAACGATACCGAACCACGTTTGATAGAGTTTTCCGAGTCTCATTCGCAATCCCCCTAGCTGATAAACTCAACTAAATTAGCTTAAAATGTATACATTTACATTATTTATAATTATTATGAGCCATATGCTCATGAATAATTCGCTAATTGCGATTAATCAAATTAAATAAATTTTTCATGATTTTCTATGTTATGAAAAAAATTGTATATATATATATATATATATATATATATATCTGTTAATAAAGATGATTTTTTTTTATTCATGCCTGATTTATAAAAAATATCCATCTTTGTATAATACACACCAAGTAATTTCGGAGCTTAAAAGAGGAAATGTGAATGCCATTAAAAATCCCCGCTGAAAAAGTTATTTGTTATACAAAGATGTATGAAAAAAAAAAATCGTTTAATATATAAACTTTAAATTGGAATGACCTTTAGCTTCGAGTTTAATAAACTCGGAGCAAAAAAAAATGTATACGTATACAGGATACAATATAATTGTGATTTGTGTAAAAGTTGGTGTTGTGAGATGTTTTTAATACTGCGGGGCTTGTTAAAATTTAAATATTAAGGGTGTGTAAGGAGGATGTTGATGAAGAAAAAAAATCTAAATGTCACGTGTGAAATAAGCGAGTACGTGGGAGGAAACGAAATGGATTTAATTTATTGAAATGTATTCTTTAACATTTTTACTTCATGATGAATTTTTTTTTTTAGTAAAATGTATACGTGTTTTCTAATTAAAATTGAGGAAATTGGAACCCCTGTGAAGTTGACCCCCAACTTTTAAATTTCATAAAAAATGCTGCGAGTTCTGGTGGCCCCCCACATATTTCTAGAGTTCCCTATACATATAAAAAATAGTTCCGCCCTTTTAACTCCTCGAAAATCAAATTAAATTAGAATACTATAACTACTTTATTATTTACTTTAGAGTAAAAATTCATTAGAATAATTGATAGAACTCTGTGGGGGTCACCAGAACTCCAATAATTTTTATGAAATTTGAAAGTTGGGGGGTCAAATTCACAAGGGTGAAATTATAAATTAAATCCCGCGGCTCTCTAGGCGCTTATTTTGAAAAGTTCTTTGGTTTATTTGGGAAGGTACTGAAAGAATTTGGAATGAATCCACAGAAAATCTAACACGGTTATCTAAATTAAAGATTAATAAAAATACTTTATTCAAAAACTAGCAGCCGGTAACCGTTTTCCAAACGAAATTAGAAACTAATACACTACTGATAAGTGCTTTAAAAAGAAACAACTGTAGTTGAAATTTTGTTTTCTAAATCTTATATTTAACGATTTATCTGAAAAATAATTAAATTATCTGACAGACGATGAACCTGAGATGTGAGGTTAAGATGACGTTACTATGCAATTGTTTGTAGGTTGCTAAGGATGCTACGAACATTCAATAAATATACATATTTATTTTAAAGTTTTATTATTACTATAAATAGAAAAGAGTATTCATTCACTTGGTTATTTAAATATATTAAATAAAAATGATTTGAAAATAATTAATAAATTATTTCCACATTTAGCTCTGTGACTTTTGACTTACGCTACGTAAGTACGTTAAACAAATGCACATTAAAACAACTACTTCACGGGCAAATACCCACGCCGGACATTGAATTACATAATGTACACCTGCTGTTGCACATCAATAAAATCAATAAAATAATGCATAATGCAACAAATTTTTGATCCGAGAAAATTTTAATGTAAAAACAACAATATGAACGTTACTTAACATAAGGCCATCTGCAGACACGTGTTTCGGGATTTATCCCTCGTCAGTACAGCTATGCCTTACATAATTTAAAGATGTTAAATTAAATTAATTAAATTAATTCAAATACAATCAGCAAAATGAAATCAATTATATTAAATCAAATTAAATTAAACCAAATCAATTCAATTTAAATCAAAACTGAATAAAATTAAACGAAAATAATTGAATCAAATTAAAACTGAATAAAATTAAACGAAAAGAATTGAATCAAATTAAAACGTACTTACATAGCGTAAGTCACAGAGCTAAATGTGGAAATAATTTATTAATTACTTTCAAATCATTTTTATTTAATATATTTATTATTTCTATAATTTGTATGATGTTTTGTATTCTTTTAAATTGTTTACCGTTAATAAAGTTATTATTTTTTTCCTAGCAGCGTTGCGGTGTCAGCGAGAAGGGAGCAAAGACTTTTCCTATTACGAGGTGTTCAATATTTTCCGGACAAGATTACATGAGGCAAGTATATTGATCTTTTGTACTTCCATGATTATTGGTTTTATGTTTTCCAGTTTTAGGTATTATCAACGAGTTAGGGATTTATCCTGTGGCTCCTACTATAATGGGGATTATTTTTACCCTAATAGAAAAAGGATTTATTCACTTGGCCACAACTATTTAAATAAATTAAATAAAAAGAATTTGAAAATAATTAATTAATTAATTATTAACAACTTTGCAATTATGTAAGGCACAGCTGTACTGACTAAGGATCAAATCCTGAAACACGTGTCTCCAGATAGCCTTATATTACGTAACTTTTATCTTATTTTTTTATTTTTTTTTGGTTTTTGTATTAAATATTTTCGATTCAAAAATTGTTGCATTATACAATTGTTATTGTTGTAAATTAACTTTCTTACATGGAATTTCCACGAACAAGATGGTTATACCATTAAACATCATTTTACGAGACTTCTAGCAAACTGGAAAGACTTTTTCTTACAAAAATAAAGTTTTAATAATTACGTTACTTCATATATACAATTGGAAAGATAGCACAAAGTACCATCTTTTGCCAAAAATTGTTGCATTATACAATTGTTATTGTTATGCAAAAGCAAATGTCTAATTATTTCAAGAAATAGAAACAGCTTCGCTATAACTACGTCCTCTAATTGCATTATCTAGGATTAAAATTTTTATTAATTTTTTACATTTTTAAATTATTGTTATTAACACAACTTAAATATCGCTTTATTTAGCTTTAATTATTATAACAAATTAAATTTTATTTATGATTAATTATTAATAATCTGTTGAATTAAAACAGATTCAATAAGAAAAGGATATTATTAGACATTTGTTAAAGTACTTATGTAACATAAGTCATTATGTCACAGTAGCAAAAGAGAAAATAATTAATTAATTAATTAATTTCAAATTCTTTTTATTTAATTTATTTTTACCCATATTAAATAAAAATTATTTGAAAATAATTAATAAATTATTTCCACATTTAGCTCTGTGACTATTGACTTACTTACGTAAGTACGATAAACAAATGCACATTAAAACAACTACTTCCCGGGCAAATACCCACGCCGGACATTAATTACATAATGTACACCTGCTGCTGCATATCAATAAAATATTGCATAATGCAACAAAATTTTGATCCAAGTTTTTCTATTTTATTTTTACCCGTTCGAGATCTCATAAGCTCTTCAACTCTTCACTTATTGGTATGTATTTTTGTATTTTTTCACTGTATTTGTTGTAAATGTGTGCAGGTGCCGGGATAGCGATGTCAATCAGGGTAAGTTGCTGTTTCCTTTTGTCTAATTATTAATATTATCAATTATTTACATTTGATTTTATTATAAGATTTTGAAAGAAAGTGTGTAAACTTTTAGAAATTTATTTATTTATTTAACGGAATATACCATTTTTACAAATATAAGACATACATGTAAAATGCAATAAAATTATATGTATTACTAACTAATTTTAAATACAATAGTAAACACTTTGAAGGCAAATATAAACGCAAAAAGAAAAAAAACCTTAACAGTTACCAACAACTAAATTACAGTAATGGCATGACTCAACTTCTTTCACAAAATGCATGAATCTTGATAGATCACACTTTGGATGGCTCACTAGAGAGTTAGCCGTATGCATAAACCGAGAGAGGGGGTTGTAAAACCCATATTTGGTATGGTGGAATGGTATACGAAATAGCGGCGGGTTATGGATTGTACGGCCATCAGACTTAAATGTAAAGTTTAATTTGAGAAGCAATGGGGGACAGTCAATAGTGCCATTTACAATACAAAAAAGTAACGACATACCTGCGAAATAACGCCTGCAGCACATATTTTTGACGTTAGACAAGATATTTAGATTATAATTAAAGTCTGGTTTAGATCTTAAATGTTTAATAAATTTATTTTGAATAGTTTCAATTTGTTTAACATATGTTTGTTGGTAAGGTGACCAAATGCAAGACGCATATTCCAGATGGGAGCGAATGAATTCGAAGTATACAAGTTTTAAAGAAGAGGGCGACAAATCGCTAGACTTCCGCATAATGTATCCAAGCATTTTAGAGGCGCGGTTATATATAAACCTAATGTGATGTTGAAAGTTAAATTTATGACTGAACCAAACACCTAAGTCCTTTATTAACTCTGTTTTTCCTATAGTTATCCCTTCAATCATATAATTGAAATTGATCGTGGTTATCTTACGAGAAAATGTAATGTAATTACATTTCTTCAGATTGAAGTTAAGACCATTGGAATGACATCAATCAGCTACATGACACAAATCATAATCAGATATTGTAGAAAATTGTGTTAATTTTTTGTAAAGAAGTAAATGATAAAATAATCAGCATCGTTCTTATCCCAGAGGAAACAATTGCCGGTTGTGCAAGAACAGAAACCGCCACCGGCTGAGACCTTGGCTTTCACTCGTGACTTCCACGCCGGGCGCACGGCATCCGATCCGATTGATTCCATTCCGTACGAATCCGCCGGCGATCCGCGATCTGATCGGGCCCACCGGACCATACAGCGCGGATCAAAAGCGCCCGGCGACCGCCATTATGTCAGAGGGGCCCCCCATTGTTGTCGCTCCAGATAAGATCTCGCGGAACAATAGCGGCCCCGAAATAATCGACCGAATGATCGATCGGTTCAGATTTTCCTGGTTCCTGTTTGGGCATGCCGGGCGCGCGCCGCGCGGGGATTACGTTGAGGTAGTTTCTGGCGGACGTGACGGCATCGGGGAAAAGTGGGAGCGGTGTGCAGAATCGAAGGAGGACTGCGTGCAAGTTTTGTCAAACGACGACCGCGCGATCCCGTTTCTTCGCCGACCGGCTTCTGTTTTATTGGGTCACTTGGTGAGGACGAGTCGCAACTGGCAATGCCGTCATTACCTCGCATAAAAGCCGTACAACCATGCATCAAGCGCGATTTGTGTGAATTCGATTCACGTGTAAATTAACTTTCTTACATGGAATTTCCACGAACAAGATGGTTATACCATTAAACATCAGTTTACGAGACTTCTAGCAAACTGAAAAGACTTTTTCTTACAAAAATAAAGATTTAATAATTATGTTACTTTATATATACAATTGGAAAGATAGCACAGAAGGCCATCTTTTGTCAAATTTCATAAGGAACATCATCAATAATTTGGGTATCTTCGACTATCTTTCCAATCATATGATTCAAATCAGGTTATTTAATCATAACAAAAAATCCATTCAACTACCTTCATCAAGCCATTGCACATGGAACACACTGGTACGAAAGACTCAAATAGCCATCACCAGCTATTCATTGGTTCTCAAAATGACACCCATTTTAGTCTGTCGCAAGTATGACATAAGGGTGCCGTGAAATTTATAACACTTAACATTTTACTGCTATTTTTTTTATATACTCTATGGTTGAGGCTGTTACTTGATGAAACTCCATTTTAATAGTGAAGGTACATACCTTCACCTGCCTGAAGAAGATACAGTATATCGAAACAATTGTAGCAGTGTCTATAATAAATCTATGAAACTCAAAACAAACATTGTTTTATTACCAAATATTTTTTATATTGTATTCTTGCGAAATGAAATTTTCTGTCGAATGACCATTGAATAATAATCCTGTTTGCATAAACAGGACAAGTTCGCCTTCCTTTAGTGGACGAAACAATGATTCTCGGTCGTCTACCTTGTAGACCCAAATCGTTGACGATGCCACTTGAAATTAGGCAAAAGATGGCGCTTGCGTCGTCTTTAATTAATTATGATCAATATAATTTAACTTTCAAATATGTATATTGTTAAACAACAACACAAACAAATAAAAATGAACAAAAATTATTCTATCGTCACCGTTGTTAACTATGCGAAGTCTCGAATTTCTCTTCTTGCCTTCTTTTCATTTTCTAATTCTTCCGGAAGGTTAGTAAAAGGGGAAGGTGGAAAAACACCCTCCGATTGTCTATAGGACAAGGGACAGTAGCGATCTGGTTGCCAGATAATGGGATTCCAGGAAGCTTTCTCTTCGTTCGACGAAACCTGCTAGATAGATTTATTATCGTATTTTCGGAAAACACGCACAAACCTACGAAAAGGTATACTTTTTGTTACCCGCACTTTTGCCCGGTTTGGACCCACAGTTACAAAATGTAAATATGATTTATTTACATAACAAGTATACCTTTTTATAGGTTTGTGCGTGTTTTCCAAAAATACGATAATGAATCGAGACTAGCTATGTAGTCGAAACAACATTTGTAAATATTAAAAGAAAGAAAAGGCATAGCTGTACAGACGAGGGATCAAATCCCGAAACACGTGTCTGCAGATAAACTTATATTACGTAACTTTTATTTTAATTTAAAAAATAAATAAAACAAAAATTGTTTTTGCATTAAATATTTTAGATTTAAAAATTGTTGCATTATACAATATGTTATTCTTATACAACAGCAAATGTCTATTATTGGACATTTGTTATAGTACTTATGTAACATAAGTCATAATGTCACAGTAGCTAAAGAGGAAATAATTTATTAATACAGGATGATTTAATTGAAATTAAAACACTTGGTTTGTTTGACTTATTTATATTTTCTCCAACTAGTTTCGACCATTGGTCATCTTCAGGGAATTAATTCAAAAATGTTTCACCACGGGTTAAGTGAGAAATTAATTAAACATAATAATTTATTAATTATTTTCAAATTCTTTTATTTAATTTATTGAAACAAAGAATAACAGAAATTAAAATACAACGGAAAATTAATCTTTCGAATAAACTTACTTTGAAAAACACATTCTTTATTATTAAAGATAATAATTTATTAATTATTTTCAAATTCTTTTATTTAATTTATTAAAACAAAGAATAACAAAAATTAAAAATACAATGGAAAATTAATCTTTCGAATAAACTTACTTTAAAAAACACATTCTTTATTATTAAACATAATAATTTATTAATTATTTTCAAATTCTTTTATTTAATTTGTTAAAACAAAGAATAACAAAAATTAAAATACAATGGAAAATTAATCTTTCGAATAAACTTATTTTGAAAAACACATTTTTTATTGACTAGGAGTACCGCGAGTTTTGTTTAATAATTTCAGGGTGCCACCATTCAAAAAAGGTTGGGAACCACTGCACTAGATGAATGGAGGTTGAACATTTCATTACACTTCATTAGCATTTTGTAAATAGCGCCATCTCTGTCTAATTTATGCTGGTGGTAATGATAACATTTTCCCAAATTTACCGAAAGATGGCGCTCTGCACTACTTATAAAATGTATGATTCATGCGCGTGTTTATAAGTAAAATAGAAAATCTGTTCAACTGTCTTCAACACAAACAAACCCCGCCCACTCTTCCTTTCGCGAATTTAGTTAAATACCTATCAGGGGCGCAAATGTCGACAATTTTCGCAAATTTGTAACATCTGTCGCTATGAAAATCCTCTTTCAAACAAGAATAATTAAGTTTTGTGTGTTTTTTTATGTGTATTTAATTCATTGCAAATGGATTTAATATAATATGAGAATTATATTTTCGTAAATAATAAAATATTGAAAGTAACGTCATTTTGATGAACCAAGTAATTGCTTAGTTGACCTAAAATTACAAAACGCACATCCTCCTGTAAATGGTTAATCTAATTAAATGTATGATCAAGAATTGTACTTGAAATCGAGTATTTCTAAATAGGCAATATTTTTAATAAATAAAGACTATAAGTAACATATCGGACATTTTTTTCTCATTAATCACTTGGCAAAACATTGAATTAAACTTGTAAATTAAATTCACTTGGTTTTGTTTTACTTATGTTTATTTTAACTTCAACTAGTTTCGGCTTAATTCTTGATAATGGCATGTTTGTGAAGTGTTTTAATTTTAATTAAATTATCCCGAATTAACTCGGTAATGAAATTGTTGTAATAATAAAATTGCTTTATTTATTTATACAAAACCCAACAGTCTGAGTCCATTGGCAGGGTTTACAATATTTACAAAGTTAAACTTAATTAACTACATATGGCAGTACAAAATTTAAAGTGAACAAACGGTGTATTAAATGTATCGATACAATTGGAATATTGATTGTAAAGGCGAGACATCCTTAGAATGAAGGAGTTGAGATAATAATTACATCGTTGGGCAGAAAGACCTCTGATTGGTCAATAGCCCAGACAGACTAACACCTACATGTGTTGTAATTATTTATGTAATATTGTTAAAATTATCTGTAGAGTCTGAATAAAGATGTGTGTATATATATAAATATAGTAGGATATTATAAGCGGCAGAATGTCGACTGCCTGATAAAATCCTTTATAAACAATTATTTTTATATCAAAGAAAACATCAAAATGCTGTCATATTTCAATGACATGAATAAATCTTTCGCGAACCACTCTGACATGTTAATGTGTGGGATTTTTTTAAAAACCATTGTAAGGTAAGAAATAACAAAATAAATCTTCCAAATATTTAGCTTTAACTTTAAAATACAATAATCTATTTTTTAATTTAACTATTTTTCATTTGCTATTAAGATTTCATTCAAAAACTTATTTGCCCTAATTCTGGAGAAAGTGCCATTATTTCTTTTTTTCATTATCATAATGATTTATTTTTCTTTATAGCAAAACTTTATGTAATTCACTTTCATCCGCGATCTTGTTGAAGACGGTACGTAAAAATTAATTAAAAATAGTTTAACAAGAAAGGGAATATAAGGCAGAGCTGTATTGATGAGGGATGAAACCCCGAAACACATGTCTACAAATAGCATTGTAACAATTATTTGTTGTTTCCTTTCATTAAATATTTTCGACTCAAACCATTGCAATTCACAGTAGTACTGCTATGCAACAAACAAATATCTATTGTGTAATCCAATCTTTGGTGGGATAAATGCTAGGGAAGTAGTTGTTTCAAGAGATGTTTGTAAAACTTACAGTGTAAGTAATTTTTGCAGTTGGATCGAATTTTATTGATCATTTCCAAAGATTTTCCTTGTTTAATTTCATTGTAATTGCCAAATAATCAATGAATCACAATAATCCTCGCCCAACTTTCTCATTGTGCAAAATTATGTCTCATAATTAAATAGAAATTGCAACAATAATTGCCTGTGGTCGATGCGTAATGGGAAAATTATGGAGAGAAATAGGAAACCGTCTAGACTGACACTCGCTCGTTCATGTTTGCGCGACGAGGGGTCGAACGCCGGAAGTCCACTCAATGAAATTCGGTGAATCTTCACCTGCATCCGCCGCTGATACATACCGAAAATTGTTTCAAGACATTTTCTTCCCCCTCACTCTCCTTCTCGAAATATTACACATGGGTTTTGAGTTACAAAATGTGTCGTGTGTAATTAAAAACTCATTATACCGAAGAAACGGTGTTTTTTTTTTAAATCTTCCTCTTTCGCTTTCTAGTAATGAGATATTAAGTAAACGACGGGAGACACAATCTAAAAAAAGATTTGTCTCAATCAGGATTTTGAATCGTTTATTTTTTTTATTTAAATATAAATGAATTGTTTAATTTTATTAAATATTTTTGCATGCAACAAATAAAAATCTATTTTGTAATCCAATGTCCGGCGGGGTATATGCTCAGAAAGTAGTTGTTTCAATAGAAGTAAACGGCGGGAGACACAATCTAAAAAAAGATTTGTTTCAATCAGGATTTTGAATCATTTTTTTAAATTTAAATATAAATGAATTGTTTCATTTTATTAAATATTTTCGTATGCAACAAATAAATATCTATTGTGTAATCCAATATCCGGCGGGGTATATGCTCGGAAAGTAGTTGTTTCAGTAGATATTTGTTTAAAATTTACAGTGTAAGCAATTTTTACAGTTGGAAAAAGGGATTAATCGGATTTTATGGTTTATTGCCGGAAGTTTAATTTCATTATAAATATAAATAGTTAATACGATTCATATAATCATAATAAATTAAAGATGACGCAAGCGCCATCTTTTGCCTAATTTCAACGATTCATATAGTTCAAACAAAGAGGATATTAAGGTTGCGGTTTAGTGGAAAGAGATAACTATATAGTAAAATGGAATTAATCGTTTGAAAATAGAGCTATTCTTTTGGATTTAATAATATGAATGTGTATTTACAATTACTTAATGTACACCTGCTGTTGCATATCAATAAAATATTGCATCATGCAACAATTTTTGATCCGAGAAAAATGCAATGAAAAAAAAAAAAAAAAGAGAGAACGCTACTTAATATAAGGCCATCTGCAGACACATGTTTTGGGATCTATCCCTCGTCAGTACAACTTTTATAATAATAAAATACAAACTAACCACAGATTATGGTGTATAATTGTAACTATAAGCCAGAAAATATATTACAAAATTAATATTTCAAGCTATATTATGAAATAATTATATTTCAGTTTATCATTTACATACATTTATATATTTAGTTGTAATACTGATTTTTGTTGCATATGTTTTGTTAAAAGGAGATACCGTAAATAAATATATTAAAAATATATTATAAATAAAAATAACTATACATACCAACAAAACTATTCCATAGCATGTTGTATACAATGGTTTTGTCTGTATGTATATCACCTTTCAAGAGAAAAAACAAAAGACAACTTATTTAATAGACATAGCCATATCTGTTGGTATGGCTATGTATATTAAACACAAATAAATTTATAAAATATAAAGAAAAAAAAAAGATAAATATACACCGATATGTAATATTTTATTTTTCGAAAAAATACATTAATTTGTTCGTTTCAATAATTTGTTGAGAAATTTAGGTTCGATATTTATTTATTAAGGGAGGTTCGATGCCACTTCGGTAACTGTCCATCATAGATGAACTTGTAAACAAGAAAACCTATAATTTTAAAAATAATCAATTATTTATTTATTTTGTAACTTAAAAATTATATATTTTATAAAAAATTCTTGGATTAAAATAAATATATAGTGTGCTCCATTTGAAAAACGTAAGTTTACCAAATTATCTAAATAAATTGAACACGCTATATAATCAAAATATATTGATATGGTAACACCTAAATAATTCTCGAACAGTAAAAATAAAAAAAAAATAAAGAATTAATTATATCCAATAAATTTCTTTAATTCAAAACATTTTTTGAATTTTTTTACTGTTCGAGAATTATTTATGTGTGTGAAGCTGGCAATATTTACAGCAATAACCCGGCGCTTCCACCATGGGACCAAATAATAAATTTTATTACATAATTAGAGCATTCACGAGTAGAAATACGCACTGTTTCAAATGTTTTTATTAGATAGATTGATAGTTATTAATATAAAATAGAAAACTCGTAGATTTTTTTACTCCATACTAAAATAAATTCAACGCTTCGGACACCGAATGATAAATTAAGATTTTGCGGCAAAACCGGGTAATCCAATCCCCTGATTTTTCAATTGTTTTTTGTAGCCAACTACCCACTAGTTAATATAGAGTAGAATTTGTCCATCTGGGATATGTAACTCTTGTCGATTTTTGACTCGATACTTAGAATATTTCACGAATTAGGCAACCAATAAGAAAAATCGATTTTGCGGGAAAACTAGGTTATGAAAACCTCGGTTTTCTCAACTGTTTTTTTATAGCCTAATGTCCACTGGTTAATTTAAAGTAGAATTTATCCACCTGGGATATGTAACTCTTGTCGATTTTTGACTCGACACTTAGAATATTTCACGAATTAGACTGCCAATAAGAAAATTCGATTTTTCGGGAAAACTAGCTTATGAAAATCCCGGTTTTCTCAACTGTTTTTGTAGCCTAATATCCACTGGTTAATATAGACTAGAATTTGTCTACCTGGGAAATGTAACTCTTGTCGATAATCGACTCGACAATTAGAATATTCCACGAATTAGACAACCAATAAGAAAAATCGATTTTACGGGAAAACTAGGTTATGAAAACCCCAGTTAGGTGTTCCGGTAATTTTAACTTGTCGTGTATAGTTTCTGAACCGACAAGGAAGATTTTTTTTAAATTAAACAAACAATTGTTTTTATTTTATGAATGTCATTTAAATCAGCAGAATTACAATTCTTTACAAATATTTATATTTGTAATACATATTGATGGGTTAGTAGTCTGTCATGAGCTATCGACCAGAGGTCTTCCTGCCCTCATTTAAATCATTTTATATATATATTATCATATAACCCCTTATACCCTTTCGAGTGTCCGGTGATTTAAATCATTTTACTATTTCAAAACCTTTAGTCGTTAATCATTAAAATGATGTATCTACATACATTTATAATTAAATTATAAATTTACTTAAACTTTCTAACTTCTCCGTTGCAAAACAAAAAGTATAAATCATCGATCAGTAATTATTCGGCGTACCGAGTAAATTGAAGGGAATCGCATTCTTATATTCTTTCGCTTCTCCTTTCTTCGTCTGCATCCAAGCAGAAATGAATAATCGAATTATCCATCGCGGATTTTTTCCTCCGAGCCTTCGGCCGTCGTGTCTCATTAAATAGTAACTGTTGTCCAGTTCGATTCCCACACTCTACGCAAAGTGGTTTTTTGGGTGTGTGTGCCTCGGCGAGAAGGCTTAAGCCTTAAGGTATTATCCGTGTACAGTTATTCATTCGGAATACCATCGATGATTCGATAACGCGCGAATGTGTGTGTATAGAAGTTTGTATGTGTTGTATACACGCACTTTCCTTAACATCGATTTTAAATTGGCTAGATAAGTTAAATAATAACGTTGGTTACTTTTTTTGTGGTTAGAAAAATCATGTATGGAAAAATTATATACAACCAAATATTTAAGCCATTTTTTTTTTAAATAAGCTAGAAGGTACTTATTAAATAAGTACCTTATTTTTCGATAGCCTTCGATTTTTATTCATTAAGATTGCGGTTTAGTAGAAAGAGATAGCTATACAATAAATTGAAAATAATCATTGATAAAGAAAGATTCAGGTAACAGAATTAATAACGAGGATATGTACTTGCATTTTTTACATGTTAGGTAGAAAATATCGGCCTGATAAAAAAGAACAGTCAATAATTACATATCGCCCAAATTCACTAGTTCTTGTTAGAATAAAACATTAGAAGATATAATGAAATTAATAGTAAATGTGTGTAAAGCTATTTTAATGAAGAATTTAGTAAAATCATTTAAATTTTCATTAAGTACGTTTTTGTTGCTAAAACTGTACATTAAAAATTAACATAAAACTGACAGATTTTCATTATTTCATAATAATTCATAAATAATTGTTTTCTATAAAATCTAATTATAACAATGCATTTTAATTCATCTGGTGAAAATCCTGCATGCTTTAAGATTACTTTAATGTATAATACAATATTGTTCATTGATTACAACAGCAATCTAACTCGAATTAGTGATTGCCAATATTTATATAGCTATCTCTGTCGTCTAAACCGCACACTTAACAATTTATTTTTCTGTGACTAGTTTCGATTATACAACAGTTTGAAAATGATTATCGTGTAGTCGAAACTAGTCACAGTGAAATGAATTTTTAAGTGCTATAAAAAGTTACTAAGTGTTTTCTTCATCCTAATATTGAAAATGTACCATGAAAAAATCTCCTCAAAGATTCAAGGATTTATTTATTTATTAATGCAACTTTTTCCTAATTTAAACTACCCTAAATCATTTACTGTTTCCAAAATCCCCAAACTGTGCATTCTTATCTAAGACACGGAATATACTGAACGCGTTGTGTAGCGGTTTGAGGGGGTTGCCGAGGGGGCTGAATCCAACATACTATATTTTTGTATCCATCAATTCTCTTTTTAATTTCAAGATGGAGTTACCGTTCTATTTAGTGAATTTTGGGAATTATTTATTTTCGGTGTTGGTCTGATGACCATTGCGTCGGCGAGAGAGCAAAAAAAAAACAGAAACGGGAATGTCCGCATAATGTGCCGATTTATGTCGACATCAAAGGGAATTCGCCGCCGCCAGAAGATCCGTGCCAACCGTCCGCTTCCAAAACGGCACAATTAAAAACCCACACACACAGATACAGAAAACACACCTTTATGGAAAACTCTGGCAACAAGTGCATCACTTTCGTTTTTAATATTTACAAATACCCGCAGGGGGGAAATAAATAAATGTGACGAAATTGCTGTTTGGTTGTTTATTACAAACACTTACTTAAACTAAAGGAGATGCTTTGGTAGAAGTGTGAATAATGAATATTTGGTTTGTTCCGCAAATTAAATTTAAAGATGATTTAAACTAAACCATTTTTAAATAAAAAAATTTTGTTTATACATTAAATTTTTCTCGGATCAAAAATTTGTTGCATTATACAATATTTTATTGATGTGCAACGGCAGGTGTACATTATGTAATTCAATGTCCGGCGTGGGTATTTGCCCGGGAAGTAGTTGTTTTAATGTGCATTTGTTTAACGTACTTACGTAGGTAAGTCAATAGTCACAGAGCTAAATGTGTAAATAATTAATTAATTATTTTTAAATCATTTTTATTTAATTTTGAATGTTTTAATGTTATAATGTTTATTATAAAATTCTAATTCAGTCAAAAACTGAATGTTGGTTATAATGCTTAATTTTATTTTTCCACAAATTTGTTGATATAAAGATATATGTAATGAGCAAACTGTGATGCTTTTGTCACAGTTTGCTCATTACAAAAATGTCCAATTTGTCGTTTCCATGCGAATGTTTATATTCCACAAATAGGTTATGTCACACCTTTTCCAAAACGATTCCCTTGGCGTGGGAAGCCCCGCCGAAGGGATTGGCCTTCCAACGCGTGCCCAAATGGGCCTTCTTGTAGTCCTTGTCCGCCCATCTCTGTTCTTTACGGTGGTTAACGTGTTTCCTAGCAGTACGAAGACCACGGGGTCTTTATTATTGTTATTATTATTTGTAGGTTTACGTATTTCGGGTTATTGGTTTGTGACGGGCATTGACCAAGTCACATACTAATCTATTATGTTTGTATGGATTTGTCGAGTCTAATCGATTTGTAAGAATTTCCTAACTAAAGAGGCGGATTTCAGAATGTTGACTTTTTGCATCTGTGTGTGTATATAAGGTTGTAAGTTTATGGTGTTTATCATGATTATACAGTTGACTTAAGTCCATCAACAAAAGATTGTGACAAGATTGTGATTTTATTAAGCATACTTCACAATACGACCATCAATTTAATTTTTTTTTGTTGCGTATGTATAAAACATCAATTATCCGCCGTTAAATATCTCGAGCTACATCAATCACCATTATGATTAAGATCCCATACCGTGTACCGGCTGATTGCGAAGGAGGAAGCCCGGAGATTCCAAATTACTGGGCGACCTTTGTTATCTGCGTTCCGGATTGCCGTTTCGCTCGTCCGTCCTCGCTCCGTAATTGGGAAATCGCAGAAGTCTCGTGTGGATGTCTCCGTAATTTCGCCGACATGTCAAAACTTGCGGAATCTGCGAGGGCCATTGTCGCTGGTGGATGGGATTAACGGCGATCCGAATAGTTCTCGTGTACGTAATGGTGATCGTTGCGTTTCCACCCCCGTCCCTCGCTCTCCCACGAGTTCGTAAAGCCAGATGTAATCTTACATCGCATAACTTGAAGGGATAGGAAGAATGCATTCGTTTTATTGCGGTGGATGAGCGGGATTTTCGATAATCTTTATATTCGTTTGTGTTAAATTAACGGTTGAAAGATTTTCTTATTTATGTGGATAATCAAACCGACAGGCGTTTTGATAACAAACAGATTATACAAATAGAGTAACAACAATCGAATATAATCTATCAAATTTAAAGGCTTCTACTTATTCTTCAAATAATGAATACATTTTTTAACTATATACAACTGAAAATTATATTTCGCCAAATTTGGAATTAACCAAAAGATGCGCGTGGAACAACAGACACCTTTAACGCAATCAACAAGGACCGACCTGGAGGTGTGCTACTTCGGGGGTTAACATCATTGGTTCCCTTATTTTGTGCTTTTTCTTCTATTTTCACAAGTTTTCCCCATCTTTTACTTGTACTTTCGTCATCTCCACTTCAGGAAGCGGAGCAGCGGTGTCCATTTCTTTTCCGTTTTCTCCGGGAATATCGGCTTCATATTGGAATACTCCGATATTTGAAAAAATGCGCATAAACCAATAAAATGGTTAACGCACAGCTCGTGACAGACACGCGTGCGTACGTACGTACAAAATGCCTGGTTTATACGAATCATATGTTGAATACGTTAAGCGCAAAAAGCCATATTTGTCACTTCCAAATTAGACAAAAGATTTGCACTATTTATGAAATATATGATTCGTCTAAATGCTTATAAGTCCCTACAACATTTTATTAGCAGACAAATTCATTCCAAACATTAAACACAACAATCATTCCTTTATGACGTTATGTCTGCTAATAAAATGTTGTAGAGACTTATAAGCATTTAGACGAATCATATATTTCATAAATAGTGCAAAGCGCTATCTTTTGTCTAATTTGGAAGTGACAAATATGGCTTTTTGCGCTTAACGTGACGTCAAGTAACTCGGCGTCATCCTGGACAAAAAAACTTACTTTTGACAAACACCTACAAACCAAAAAATACACTGCCTTAACACGAGCAACTCAAATCCAATGGTTCACAAAACATCTCACGCGAAAGACTCGACACTTTTATACATATCCATGATACGCTCCATACTGACATACGTATCACCAGTTTGGTCTCTTGGAAAAGCAAGCCATCACTCAAAACTACAGATCATTGAAAACACTATCTTACGAAAACTTCAACACACCTCCTCGCACTTCCAATGTTACATTACACCTCTGCTCACAAATTAAACACAACAAAAGGGAACATGTCCAAAAACTAAATTCAAATTTTATTAATTCCGCAAAAATGTCAGATATTCCCGAAGTTCAATTTACGCTCGTAACAAAAAACTTGAAGAACACAACTGTAAATAAGTTTAGTTCCTCGTAAATAAATGTTATTGCCGTTTTCTTTTAAATTTAAGGGTGCGGTTTAGAAGAAAGAGATAGCTATACAAATATGGGCAATCACTAATTTGAGTTAGATTGTTGTTGTGATCAATGAACAATATTGTGTTATACATTAAAATAATCTTAAAATAAGCAGGAATTTCATCAGATAAATTAAAAATTATTTTAATGTTTAGTTTCTGTGAAAAATTATTATGAAAAACAATGAAAATTGATTAAATTTATAGCAAATTTTAAATTAAATTTTTGCTAATAAAAACTTGTGCAATGAAAATTTAAAGGATTTCACTAAATTCTGCATTCAAATAACTTAGAAGACATGACCTATTAATTTCATTATATGTTACAATTTTCTTTTCTAACTCGAACTAGTAAATTGACGTAATACACGAAAATTAACGATTTATTTTTTATTTAGACTGATACTTTATACTTGGTAGATAAAAAATTTAAATACACATTCATATTATGAAATCCAAAAGAATAGCTCTATTTTCAAACGATTATTTCCATTTTACTATATAGCCATCTCTGTCCACTAAACCGCAACCTTATGTTAGTTTTAAGTTTTGTTTAAAATAATTAAGGTAGTTTAAGTTATTTCTGTAAAAATACATCTCAACATTTTGTAAATTTAATCAAAAGTAGGATTGCCATGCAACGTACTTTGTATAATTATTTTTAATAAACTCGTCTAAACTGAAGATTTTAATAGAATAATTGCAAAGATGGGAAACAATCGGTCATAGGTAAAAAATCAATTAAAAGAGAACTCTAATTTTCATGCCTGCAACTTGTTGGAGCCTTAGAGCCTTAAATAAAAATCGATTGACAACTCTGAAGTGTCTGCAATTTATTTATTTTTTGTAATATTACTTCATTTAACCAACTATACCAAAACGAACGATTTAAAATGTTTCCATTACTTATGATTTCGTTGTATTCGATTTATCTCCTGTTTATGCTTTGTCCATTTTTTATGCACAAAATAACACACACATGATGTATTTACTTTTGATTCAAAAACATTTTCATAGCAACATATATTCCAAATTTGCGGGAATTTCCACATTTGCGATCCCTGGTAAGATGATTAGATGAATTAAATTCATAATATTACAAGAAAGGAAGAGTGGGCTTGGTCTGGTTAGACTCTAACCAGACCGAGCCAGCCAGTGAGAGTCTCTAACCGTTAGAGACTCTCACTGACTACAGAAAGGAACAAATTATATGAAATTTGGATATAGTATGAATGCTGATTACAAGAATTATCTGTAAAATACGTTGTTCCTTGCACTAAGGATACAACGAAATTGTAATATCCAATTTTGAATTAAAACACTCGTTTGGTTTTATTATGTCAGTCAATTTCCTGACACGTGTTTCGGTCAATAACTACCATTCTCAAAGGAATTAGAATAATAACTGACTTTATCAAGCATTGCAATTGGAACAAACACGTTGGTTTTATGTGATCTGAAACACTAAATTTGGGTATAAATAGAGAACAGTTGCATTATGCAATATTTTATTGACGTGCAACAGCAGGTGTACATTATTTAATTCAGTGTCCGGCGTGGGTATTTGCCCGGGAAGTAGTTGTTTTAATGTGCATTTGTTAAACGTACTTACGTAAGTCAATAGTCACAGAGCTGAATGTGGAAATAATTTATTAATTATTTTCAAATCATTTTTATTTAATATAACTAAATTTGGGTATTACTAGTTATTCAAACCCTAGATGATGGTGGTTGGTCAAAGTTAAATTAATATAAAAGTACATAAAATTACAGGAATATATAAATAATTATCCAACCTTAATGCCTACTTGCACTGCGGGTACTTAATCATGATTAAAAAGTTAATCACGATGAAAATGTCTTGTACCAAGACTTAATCATGATTAAGATAACCTAAAAACGTCGAATATTTAATCAGGTGATTTTGACCGATTAATTCATATATATACAACTTCACGTAGTTCACGTCTATTTAGGATAATCGTGAAGTTGTTCATAGAACAAAAAGAATTTACAGTTGATAGAGATTTGACGAAAATAACCAATTCTCCAATTAATTTTGATTCACCTCGACAAATTAATGTTAGGGTAAACTAATTTACTTTATTAGACGACGTTAATGTCTATCGTAGGTGCAGATTGACAAAATAATTCATTTTACATATATACAAATATCTTTATTCAGACAATTACAGTTTTATAAACATTGAGTATATATTTAAAAAATGTTCAGCCAACATTCATCTAGCGTATGGATAACTAGTGACGGCCATTTCGGTTTTTCGAACCTTATCAGACTAATATGTTCCATGTGCAATGCCTTGATGAAGGCGGCTGAACGGAAATTGTGTTGTGGTTATATACCTGATATTAATCATAATAAATGAAAGACAACGCAAGCGCCATCTTTGGCCTAATTTCATTTGGCATCGTCAACGATTTGGGTCTACAAGGTAGACGACCGAGAATCATTGTTTCGTCCACTAAAGGAAGTATATATATTAAAATATATTAAAATAAAGGTTTGTCTGTCCTGGGCTATAGACCGGAAGTCTTTCTGCCCATCCATTTTATATTTACTGAATTTAATTGAAAATGATATTACCTATATAAAAAATTCGTAAATTATTACAGAATATTAATATTTTAATAACAAAAGTCCTTTTAAGTTATCGGATACTTTCTTCTCATTGATCATTTGGTATAACATTTTGATAATATATTGATTTAAAATTATGTAAGGCAGAGCTGTACTGACGAGGGATCGATCCCGAAAAACGTGTCTGCAGATGGCCTTATATTATTATTTTTAATCTTTAAATTATGTAAGGCATAGCTGTACTGACGAGGTATAGATCCCGAAACACGTGTCTGCAGATGGTCTTATATTAAGTAGCGTTGTTTTATGTTTTTTTACATTGTTTTTTTTTTTCGGATCTAAAAATGTGTTGCATGATGCAATATCTTATTGATATGTAACAGTAGGTGTACATTATGTAGTTCAATGTCCGGCGGGGTATTTGCCCGGGAAGTAGTTGTTTTAATGTGCATTTTTAATGATAATAATAACTGTATTACCCAAGAGGAAACAGTAGCCTAATTACAGGATAATACAAATTAATTTTAAATTACAAACAAATATATAAATACCAGTACAAATATAGAAACGAAAACAATAAAATATATAAATAAAGATTACAAATTGTTAAAAGAATTAGTAGCGTAATAATATTGATGAAAGCGTATCACAGAATATATTACAATCATGAAATCGTTCGTTAAAAATTCGACACATTGTGCTAAGTACTTACTTAACATAAGTTAAAATGTCATAGAGCTTAATGTGGAAATAATTTATTATTTTCAAATCATTTTTAATTAGTTTAAGCTATTAAAGCCGATGTTATTGAGTTTCTTGACATCACTCATTTCGCAGCAACAATTCGTTGTAGACTAAATTACAAGAGAAACGCATATATGAAGCAGACGGTGCACCGCCCACGCGTGACTAACCCAAAGTGCGCATCACTGTGCAATTACCGACACAAGGCTGTTGCCGGCGGCCTTGCACAGCTGACCAAATGCGGCCGGACGCCCCCGTACGGACGCCACTGGTATTGTAATGGTAAATCACACACACACACACGCACACATCCACAAACGGGAGGGAACATGTGACCGCCGCTCTCGCACAGTCTGCGACCTGTCTGCTCCGAGCTCTCTGGGCGGCATTTGCATCTGATACCGTTTATTGCACGTTTCCTCCTTCACCTGGTCCGCCGCTCGGATGAACCGAATGAATGGGTTCAATTTGCTTTTGCCACTTTTTGATTTTACTTTCGTCGCGACGAAAACGAACGCGGATTATTTGGCACCATCATCCGTCCGGCTCACTTTCACGAAATAATAACACAATGAAAGTTTCAATTCAGGCGTTCGTGATTCATTTTTCGCCGGCAACGTTTTGCCGAAATGCAAAGTTATTGCTTTTGGTCCGCGTGAATGAACCCTTCCCAGCTAATGATCCGTGAATGAAAATGAAACACTCGAACGCATAGAGGGACAAATATATCTAAATAGCTGTTTCTTCTTACGCACAGTTTTTTCAATGTGACTTCAGACGCCGAATTGTTAAGCTCAACTCAGACTCGAGCTTAGACAAATTTGCGACTCAAAGGTAGGGAGCTGGGACAGTCCACACAGTAGCCCGTACTGTGTGGACTGTGACTCCGTTTTATTGAAACCACATATCCCCGACGTCCATTTCTTCCAGATATAGAAGGAAAAATTCTTTGAACATCTATTATATCAAGATAGAATTCCACGGAGCCACATATCCCCGACGTCCATTTCTTCCAGATATAGAAGGAAAAATTCTTTGAACATCTATCTATATCAAGATAGAATTCCACGGAGCCACATATCCCCGACGTCCATTTCTTCCAGATGTAGAAGGAAAAAATCTTCGATCATCTATCTATATCAAGATGCATTCACCGTGACAGTGCGCTAGTTTCCTTCAAACAATTAAGGACCAATGATTCCGAACGACAAAATTGCGCACCAAGCGGTAACACGCTCACCATAGAGAGGGGCAACAAAAATTGAGGACCCAGCTCCCTACCTTCACCCTTTATTTTTTTGTTTTGTTCAAAAAAGTGAGTTTCTCAATGATCCTACCCTAATGACGTCACGCGAACTTCTTCCAGATAACTTCAAAAGCGGATTTATCAAGCTCGAGCCCAGCTTAAGACGGAACGCAAATCTATCTTAAGCTGGGCTTGAGCTTAAGACGGAACGCAAATCCGTTTTAATCTGGGCTCGAGCTTAACAAATCCGCTTTTGAAGTCATGTGGAAGAATTTCGCGTGACGTCATTAGGGTAGGCTTCCCGAACTGCGCTTTTTTATATTGTATTACTTATTACTAGGTCGTCTAAAAAAGTGACGTCCGATTTGTAAGTCGGCTTTTTTTTACATGACATAATAGTGGGAAGTTTGAAACAGCTAATTGGAAAATCGCTAAACTAAGAATTACGTTGTTGCTAGATTAAATCTCGCCACTTTTTGTCGCCTTCTTTTACACATTGCGCGAAGTTTCCATAACTTCCATCATCTCTTCTAGAAAGAGCCAGACGTTTCCATCCTCGCGACTTCCACTTCCGTTCCAACAGCTTACTTTTCTAAACCGACAGCAGAACCCAGATCAAGCGCATTTCACAAAGTCACCACAGGGATGACAATAAAAATTCCATTCCATTAGATAACATAATAGCGGGAAGTTTGAAACAGCTAATTAGAAAATCGCTAAAATAAGAATTGCGGTGTTGCCAGTTTAAATACCGCGCTTTTTTGTCGATTGCCTTCTTTTGCACATTACGCGAAGTTCCCATAACTTCGTTCATCTCTTCTAGAAACAGCCAGACGTTTCCACCCTCGCGATTTCCACTTCCGTACTAAAAGCTTACGATTCTCAACCGACGGCAGAACCCAGATCAAGCGCGTTTCATAAAGTCACCACAGGGATGACAATAAAAATTCCATTCCATTAGATAACATAATAGCGGGAAGTTTGAAACAGCTAATTAGAAAATCGCTAAACTAAGAATTGCGGTGTTGCCAGATTAAATACCGCGCTTTTTTGTCGATTGCCTTCTTTTGCACATTGCGCGAAGTTTCCATAACTTCGTTCATCTCTTCTAGAAACAGCCAGACGTTTCCACCCTCGCGATTTCCACTTCCGTACTAAAAGCTTACGATTCTCAACCGACGGCAGAACCCAGATCAAGCGCGTTTCATAAAGTCACCACAGGGATGACAATAAAAATTCCATTCCATTAGATAACATAGTAGCGGGAAGTTTGAAACAGCTAATTAGAAAATCGTTAAACTAAGAATTGCGGTATTACCAGATTAAATATCGCGTTTTTTTTGTCGATTGCCTTCTTTTGCACATTGCGCGAAGTTTCCATAACTTCGTTCATCTCTTCTAGAAACAGCCAGACGTTTCCATCCTCGCGACTTCCACTTCCGTTCCAAAATCTTATTTTTCTCAACCGACGGCATAACTCAGGATCAAGCGCGCTTCACAAAGTCAACACAGGGATGACAATAAAAATTCCAGCGCCGGAATGTAATAAAGCACACGGTGTGTGTTGCAATAAAAAAAAACACAAAACAAGTAACAAAAAAAAAAGATGTGGTTGCCGGTGTTCACGGTTGAAGCGAGGCTGCGCGCTCGCACAGTCCAGCGGATTCCGAAATGTGTGTGTGTGTATAAATATAAAATAGAAAGTGTCCGATAACCTTGGTCCGCGAATAAATACTTCAACGTCACGTGACTGACTGTGATTCTCTGACTGACTGAGTGACTCCAGCGCTCGGCGTGCGGTGCATTCGCACCAGCAATTCACGAATTCATTGCTTTTGCACGGCGCGAGTTCAAGGATTATATAAA
This sequence comes from Philonthus spinipes, assembly GCA_963082785.1. Classification (NCBI taxonomy): domain Eukaryota; kingdom Metazoa; phylum Arthropoda; class Insecta; order Coleoptera; family Staphylinidae; genus Philonthus; species Philonthus spinipes. Next base: position 15,397,912 of record OY720318.1, on the reverse strand, counting down.
ACGCGCTGTACACACGCGGCGGTTCTCTCAATCTTCCTTTAATGAAAAAAAGTACAAAAAAAAATAATTTAATTACCAAAATAATATAAATTGTACACTATTTGTAAATAAAACCACAGTTTTTATCATCAGCCAGTTGATGGCATTGTGTTAGCGAAACAATTGTAGCAATAAATTTTCTGAAACATCCAAGATTTCTCGAATCAAATAATTATTGCCTTTTTTATTTTAATTCCTAATTTGCTGAAAATTGCAATAAATTGGTCAATTGTCGAATTATTTAGATGCCTCGAAAAGTATTAATGGGGATTTTTTTTGATTTTTTATATATTCTGAAAGAGCAATATTTAATAGGTTTCACCAAGTAAAAGCCTCAACCATCAAATATAAATCGTTGTTAAAAATCTGTCATTAAATTGGAAATATCTCAAAAACTATGGATGCAGTATTTTTTATTTCTTTCATATTCTCAAAGAATAATCTTTGCTTTATATCTCCAAAAAGTTTCAAGATTTCTGGAATCAAATAATTATTGCGTTTTTTATTTTAATTTCTAATTTGATGAAAATTGCAATAAATTGGTCAATTGTCGAATTATTTAGGAAATGCCTTCTAAAAATATTAATGGGGATTTTTTTTTGACTTTTTATATATTCTGAAAGAGCAATCTTTAATGGGTTTCACCAAGTAAAAGCCTCAACCATCAAATATAAATCGTTGTTAAAAATCTGTCATTAAATTGGAAATATCTCAAACACTATGGATGTAGCATTTTTTCTTTCTTTCATATTCTGAAAGAATCTTGGATCTTTTTTGAGATATAAACTCCAAAAAGATCCAAGATTTCTCGAATCAAATAATTATTGCCTTCTTTTATTTTAATTTCTAATTTGCTGAAAATTGCAATAAATTGGTCAATTGTCGAATTATTTAGGAAATGCCTCGAAAAATATTAATGGGGATTTTTTTTGGCTTTTTATATATTCTGAAAGAGCAATCTTTGCCTAATTTCATGAAGATATCTCGAAATGGTAACATAATTATTGCGAATAACTTAGGTTTGAAATTTAAAGTGAAGTAAAGAATTTTCATTTTCACCTATATTATAATAATTGTCATTTTTGTAATTTCCAAATTGCTAACAATTGAAACAAAATCGTTTCTTTTACAGTAAATTCAAGATATTTGAGAAACTATGGGTTTTTTTGCATATTCTGATTTTTGTTTTAATTATTTTAAAGACATCTTCATAAAACTTGAAGTGAAGTAAGGATTTTTTATTTTCACCTATATTATAATAATTGTCATTTTTGTAATATCCAAATTGCTAACAATTGTAACAAAATCGTTTCTTCTACAGTAAATTCAAGATATTTTAGAAACTATGGATTCTTTTGCATATTCTGAATGTTTTTCTTTTTAAATTATTTTAGAGACATCTTCATAAAACTTCTTGGTAATATCAAGCAAAAATTGTTTATAATTTCAACTTAATTCTCATTGATCATTTTGAATAATTTTAAACTTTTCAAATTAAACACTTGGTTTTGCTTCACTATCAAGTATAACGAAACCAAGTGTTTATGTTAAAGTATAAACTACACAAATATCATGTGTTCTTATATTTTATTCATTTATCTCAGCCGTTACCAAGTTAACTGTTTTTGTAATATAATAGAAGTTCAGTTTTATTAAAAGCTTCAGTCCTTGTTCGTGCTGCTGTTTTCATTCCGTGTCTATCTCAACTTAAACCATCACAGTTTAATTTTAAAAGTTTAAAATGATTCAAAATTTTTCACCAAGTGATCAATGAGAACCAAATTGAAATTATAAATAATCTTTGCTTGATATTCCCAAGAAGTTTTATGAAGATGTCTCAAAAATAATTATTGTGATTTTTGTGAATTCCTTAAATTTCTAAACGTTTTCTTTTTACATTGAATTCAAAATATTTCAAAAGCTATGAACTGGTTTGTTTTACCTATTCTGAAAGAGCAATCGTTGCTTAAAATCTAAAAGATATTTCAAGAGAATATCTTGAAATTAAAAACTATTATGACTTTTTGAATTCATAATTTTCTGAAAATTGCAATAAAATTGTCAATTTTTGTATTATCTAGGAACGTATGCTGTAATTTTGTGTATTTGTTAATTATGTATTATAATTTTAATTTTTAATGTTAACTTTTTATTATTGATAATGTATATATTTAAGTAAAATGTCTGTTTTCTTAGTTTTAAGCTAAATTGTAAATGGTCTGCCGTATATATTGAATAAATAAATAAATATCTCAAAAAATCTATCGATGGGTAATTTTTGTCTTTTTATGAATTTTGAAAGAAATATTGTTCTTGATATCCCTAAAAAGTTTAATGAAGTTATCTCGAAAATAGTAATTATTGTAATTTTTTATTTCGCAAATTGTTAAGAATTACAAAAACATGTTTTTTTTTACATTAAATGAAAAATATTTCAAAACAATGCATAGGTTTTGCATATTCTGAAAGAGCAGTATTTTCTTGATATCTCTAAGAAATTTTAAGAAAATTAGTTTCAAAATAATAATTATTGTGATTTAATTTGTTGAAAATTGCAATAAAATCCCCATTTTTTGTATCAATTGGAAAACATCTCGAAAATTATGAATGAGATATTTTTGGCTCTTTACATATTCTGAAGTAATAATCTAATCTTTGCTTGAAATCCTCACGAAGTTTCACGAAAATATCTCGAAAATAATAATTTTTATGATTTTTCAATTCTGAAATTCTAGAAAATTGTAATAAAATCTTCGATTTTAGCAATTAACTTGAAATATCTATATATGGATGATGTATTTTTTTGTTATTTTCACAATTTAAAAGAGCAACCTTTATTTAATATCCCTAAGAAGTTTCACAAAGATATTTCAAAAATATTAATTATTGTGAAATAATTATTTAAATAATTAAAGCCTAACATAAAGAAGATTATAAAAAAAATGTTTGTTTAGGGAATTTATCAGGTAGTCCGTGGTTTGGGAAAGTAAATACAATATTTTTTTTAATATGTATTTTTTTGTGTGGTATCGTATTATTATTGTATACTTCCGCCGTTCTATTTTGTAAACGGCACAAAATTTGTTTGTGTGTTTCGCACAACGCGGATTTCAACCCATTGAATTGCAAAACGTTTGTGTTTACTAACATGATTTATTAACACGAGGAAGAACCGCAACTTCGCATTTGATTTATTTATGGGTGTGCGAGTGTGTGAGCAACGGCGCGAGCTGCTTATGAATATGAATCGCGAGAATTTGAATGACAAACGGCGAAAATATCAATTGTCATCGTGTTTATTATTATGAATATACTCGATCTACCTTTACTAGAATCAACAAGCGTTGATTAAAATAAGAGAGGAGAAAATATTAAAGAAAGCGAATGAAATTAAGAATAAAAGGAAATTTATTTATTAATTTAAGGCGGCTGCGTTTTTATGGAATGAACGTCGTCATATAAATGTAAAATTAGTTATTCTTTTGGAGCAAATTGAAATAAACACGTTTTGAATTAGAACTAATCTCATTGATTTAACAAATTAAATAGGAAATGTGATTATACGTGAAATATCATGATAGTTTTTTTTAACTATCTTTCTCTTTCGGAATATGCAAAAAACAATAAATGAGCCATTCATAAGTTTCGAGATATTTTCAGTTAAATGTCAAAATCGACGATTTTATTACATTTTTTTTGCAATTAGAGATTTTAAAAAAATCACAATAATTATTATTTTCAATATATCTTCATGAAATTTCTTGGGGATGTCAAGTAAAGGTTGTTCTTTCAGAATATGCAAAAAATAAAAAATGACCCATTCTTAGGTTTCGAGATATTTCCAATTAAATGCAAAAATTCACGATTTTAATGTAATTTTCTATAATTTGGAAATTAAAAAAATCACAATAATTATTATTTTCAATATATCCTCATGAAATTTCTTGGGGATGTCAAGTAAAGGTTGTTCTTTCAGAATATGCAAAAAATAAAAATGACCCATTCTTAGGTTTCGAGATATTTCCAATTAAATGCAAAAATTCGCGATTTTAATGTCATTTTCCATAATTTGGAAATTAAAAAAATCACAATAATTATTATTTTCAATATATCTTCATGAAATTTCTTGGGAATGTAAAGTAAAGGTTGTTCTTTCAGAATATGCAAAAAATAAAAATGACCCATTCTTAGGTTTCGAGATATTTCCAATTAAATGCAAAAATTCACGATTTTAATGTAATTTTCCATAATTTGGAAATTAAAAAAATCACAATAATTATTATTTTCAATATATCTTCATGAAATTTCTTGGGAATGTCAAGTAAAGGTTGTTTTTTCAGAATATGCAAAAAATAAAAATGACCCATTCTTAGGTTTCGAGATATTTCCAATTAAATGCAAAAATTCACGATTTTAATGTAATTTTCTATAATTTGGAAATTAAAAAATCACAATAATTATTATTTTCAATATATCTTCATGAAATTTCTTGGGAATGTAAAGTAAAGGTTGTTCTTTCAGAATATGCAAAAAATAAAAATGACCCATTCTTAGGTTTCGAGATATTTCCAATTAAATGCAAAAATTCACGATTTTAATGTAATTTTCCATAATTTGGAAATTAAAAAAATCACAATAATTATTATTTTCAATATATCTTCATGAAATTTCTTGGAGATGTCAAGTAAAGGTTGTTCTTTCAGAATATGCAAAAAATAAAAATGACCCATTCTTAGGTTTCGAGATATTTCCAATTAAATGCAAAAATTCACGATTTTAATGTAATTTTCTATAATTTGGAAATTAAAAAAATCACAATAATTATTATTTTCAATATATCTTCATGAAATTTCTTGGGGATGTCAAGTAAAGGTTGTTCTTTCAGAATATGCAAAAAATAAAAAATGACCCATTCTTAGGTTTCAAGATATTTCCAATTAAATGCAAAAATTCACGATTTTAATGTAATTTTCTATAATTTGGAAATTAAAAAAATCACAATAATTATTATTTTCAATATATCTTCATGAAATTTCTTGGAGATGTCAAGTAAAGGTTGTTCTTTCAGAATATGCAAAAAATAAAAAATGACCCATTCTTAGGTTTCGAGATATTTTCAGTTAAATGCAAAAATTCACGATTTTAATGTAATTTTTTATAATTTGGAAATTAAAAAAATCACAATAATTATTATTTTCAATATATCTTCATGAAATTTCTTGGGGATGTCAAGTAAAGGTTGTTCTTTCAGAATATGCAAAAAATAAAAAATGTCCCATTCATAGGTTTCGAAATATTTACATTTAAATTAAAAAATCCACAATTTTATTGCAGTTTTTTTGCAATTTGAGAATTGACAAAATCACAATAATTATTATTTTTCAGATATCTTCATGAAACTTTTTAGAGATGTCCAGTAAAGGTTGTTCTTTCAGAATATGCAAAAAAATGATTTCATATTTTTTGAGATATTTCCAGTTAAATGCAAAAATCGTCGATTTTATTATAATTTTCTCCAATATGAGAATTAAAAAATCACAATAATTATTATTTTCCAGATATCTTCATGAAACTTCTTGGAAATATCAACCAATGATTGCTCTTTCATAATTTGCAAAAAAGAATAATTATCCATCTATAGCTTTTGAGATTATTCCAGTTAAATCCAAAAATCGACGATTTTATTGTAATTTTCTATAATTTGGGAATTAAAAAAATCACAATAATTATTATTTGCGAGATATCTTCGTGAAACTTCTTGGGGATATCGAGTAAAGATTGCTCTTTTTGAATATACAAAAAATACACCAATTCATTGTTACGACTTATTTCCAAGTTAATGGAACTTACGAATTAATTTACATTTAAATTCAATTGATAACTATTACAAGTAACGGAAAAATGCGTAATAAAAAAAAATGGAAACATACAATTACATGAATTATCCAATAAGTTGCATGAATGAAAATTCCCGCATCGCCCACGTTCGGTTTCACACGCGGAAAACTCGCGAATAATAACAACAACAATAATCGCACGTCGCGTTTGTAAATTCGCCTCGGATCGCGGTGGAATCGCCTCCGTTATCAATCGGCGGGCATTAACGGTCGTAAAACACGCACAATGTCTGCCTTAACGACCCATTATATGCATTAAACATTATGGGCGATTTTATTGATGCGCCGCGTGACTTGTGCGCTTTCCTGCCGTTTCAATTCGGACGGAATTAAATCGTCGCCAGATTTCGCGCCGCATTGTTTCGCTAAATTGCCCGCGAATCGCGGATTATTATTGTCGTTGCGGATTTATTAATTTGTTAACAGATTCATTATGCGTTTTTTTCCTGTATTCATTAATCGCACGCAAACGTTTCAATTATTGTACAACTTCTCGTGTAATTAATTTTACGGTGATAAATTATTTTCATTCAGGCAACTAATCTACTCCAAGGATATAAACTGGAGCCTACTACGTATAAACAAAAGTGATAATCTTTAAACATTATTAATAAATTCTTGTATTTTAAACGTGTTCACTTCAATCAAATAAAAAAATGGAAATAAATTATTTCCTCTATAGCTACTGTGACTTTTTGATTTACGTTACGTATGTACTTTAGAAATGAACAAACATCCATTGAAAAAAACTACTTCTCCAGACATTACATAATGGATAATACTTGCTATTGTATAGCAATACCATAGTGTATGATGAACAATTTTTGATTCGAGAATATTTAATGGATGGAACAAAATATTACGGAATATAAGGCTATCTGTAGTGACATGTTTCGGAATTCATCCCTCATTAGTAGAGCTCCGCCTTATAAAATTACAAAGTCGTAAAATTAAATTTACTTGGTTTACTTTTACCTATTTTTTTTAACTAAACGAATTGAATTTAATTTATTAATCCAATATAATACAAACTTTTAATTGTGGACTCATCGAACACTGACTTAATACACTGAGAACTTAATTGAAAGAATGTTCTACGAAAAACATAAAAATTCCTTGTTGAGATTAATATATACAGGTGGAATACCCGCGGCTCGAGAGACGCGTTAGACATTTGTCAGCCGATTAAATAAATAAATAAATAATATACAGGAAGAGAAAATTCACAACCTAATTCATATGTCTCTTTAAATTATGTTAATCACAAATCCAGCTATATAGCAAACATACAGAACAAATTAGAAATTAATTCAATCTGCGTTAAAAAAAAAAACGAACCTAGGCAAAAAAACAAATTAACAATAAAGATCCAACGAAAAGGATGAAAAAAGTAGTGATGGGCAAGATCGATCAGTTTAAGTATCGAGCCGCTCGAGCTGTTTAGAAAGATCGTAAAGGTTGAGCCGATCAGGAAGATCGATCCTATGGCACTGATCAGAGGGATCAAACAGACCGAGCCGATTGAGCTGATCAGAAAACCCCTAAAAAAATCCTTCATGGAATATCACTACCTCATAAAACTACGCTGTGAAACGTATCTGCAAAATTACAGTTCATATCAAAAATCACCCCTGTAAAATTATTCCTCGAAAATCGTATAAAATCATCCACCGCAAAACCACTCCCCGAAAAATAACACCTGTAAAAACACCCTCCAACTAAAATTTACCTGTTATTCATATTAAAACGTATCTTAAAAAGAAACAAAATCTGCAATGCGTCATAAATGTGACATACAGTTACTTTAAAGTGTTTAAATTCATGGTGAAAATAGTGATTATGAATGACTTTAAAGTTAACTTTTTACCATTATAGAGACTATCAATGACTTTAAAGTCAATTTTTAATAATAATAGTGACTATGAATGACTTTAAAGTCAATTTTTGACAAAAATATTGACGAGTCGATTTTTGACAATAGTGGTGACTTTAAAGTCAATTTCTAGTGATAACTGTGACAATGACTTTAGTCAATTTTTGACTATAATGGTGACGTATTGTGACTTTCTACCAAAAATAGTGATGAAAAGTGACTCTAAGAGTCAATTTCTAGTAAAAATATTGACTATCAATGACTTTAAAGACAATTTATAATGAAAATAGTGACTATGAATGACTTTAAAGTCAATTTTTGACAAAAATATTGACGAGTCGATTTTTGACAATAGTGGTGACTTTAAAGTCAATTTCAAGTGATAACTGTGACAATGACTTTAGTCAATTTTTGACTATAATGTTGACGTATTGTGACTTTTTACCAAAAATAGTGACGAAAAGTGACTCTAAGAGTCAATTTCTAGTAAAAATATTGACTATCAATGACTTTAAAGACAATTTATAATGAAAATAGTGACTATGAATGACTTTAAAGTCAATTTTTGACAAAAATATTGACGAGTCGATTTTTGACAATAGTGGTGACTTTAAAGTGAATTTCTAGTGATAACTGTGACAATGACTTTAGTCAATTTTTGACTATAATGGTGACGTATTGTGACTTTCTACCAAAAATAGTGACGAAAAGTGACTCTAAGAGTCAATTTCTAGTAAAAATATTGACTATCAATGACTTTAAAGACAATTTATAATGAAAATAGTGACTATGAATGACTTTAAAGTCAATTTTTGACAAAAATATTGACGAGTCGATTTTTGACAATAGTGGTGACTTTAAAGTCAATTTCTAGTGATAACTGTGACAATGACTTTAGTCAATTTTTGACTATAATGGTGACGTATTGTGACTTTCTACCAAAAATAGTGACGAAAAGTGACTCTAAGAGTCAATTTCTAGTAACAATATTGACTATCAATGACTTTAAACACAATTTATAATGAAAATAGTGACTATGAATGACTTTAAAGTCAATTTTTGACAAAAATATTGACGAGTCGATTTTTGACAATAGTGGTGATTTTAAAGTCAATTTCTAGTGATAACTGTGACAATGTCTTTAGTCAATTTTTGACTATAATGGTGACGTATTGTGACTTTCTACCAAAAATAGTGACGAAAAGTGACTCTAAGAGTCAATTTCTAGTTAAAATATTGAGTATCAATGACTTTAAAGACAATTTATAGTGAAAATAGTGACTATACATAACATTAAAGACATTTTTTAGTGAAAATAGTGACTATAAATGATTTTAAAGTCAATTTATAGCAAAAATATTGAATATAAATGACTTTAATGACAATTTTTAGTATAAATAGTGACTATTAATGACTTTAAAGTGTTTAAATTCATAGTGAAAATAGCGATTATGACTTTAAAGTTATTATTTGACCATAATAGAAACTATCAATGACTTTAAAGTCAATTTTTAACAATAATAGTGACTACCACTGATTGTAATGTCAATTTTTTACTATAATAGTGATGTAAAGTGATTTTAAAGTCAATTTCTACCAAAAATAGTGACAACAAATTACTTTAGAGTCAATTTATAGTGAAAATAGTGACTGTCAATAACTTTAAAGACAATTTATAATGAAAATAGTGTCTATAAATGACTAAAGACCCTTTTTAGCAAAAATAGTGACCATCAATGACTGTTATGTCAATAATAGTGAAGTAAAGTGATTTTAAAGTCAATTTCAAGAAGAAATAATGACCATAAATGACTTTGAAATCAAATTTTGACAATAACAGTGACTATAAATTATTTTTAAGTCAATTTCTAGCAAAAAATAGTTACTACAAAGTAAATTTATAGTGAAAATAGTGACTTTCAATGATCTTAGATTGTTGACAATTATATTAAATTTAAATGACTTTAAAGTTAATTTCTAGCAAATGACTATAAATGATTTTAAAGTCAATTTATAGTGAAAATAGTGGCTTTTAATGACTTTAAATATGTTTTTGACAATTATAGTGACGTAAAGTGACTTTAAACTGAATTTCTAGTAAAAATAATGATTATATTTGATTGTAAAGTCAATTTCTAATGAAAATAGTGACTACATGTATTTATTTTTGGTAAATTAAAAATGTATTTAGTAAATAATAAATTAATCAGCATAAAATGTTGCTTTGAGAAAGTGTAATTATATTTTTCTATTTTTAATAATAACGGAGTTACAGACACCCTCGAAAAATGACTCGTCGTCAACTTCTGGTAATAATCCTGAAAGGGGTTAAAGATAGATCAGTTTTATCTTCGCCATTGTTTTCGGTAATACGCGGTTTGCGCGATTTGGTATCAAAATTACGAATACTAGTAATATTAAATAAAGATTTATTTAACAACTAGCTTGATGTATAAAAACAGATAACAAAAATTATAGAATATAAACTTAATACTCTTAAGAGATGTTCTCCGTTGTAATCCGTTAGTAAATTACAACAAATGGCATAATATTCATCTGAATATAGTAAGGGCAACCGAGAAGAATTTTTATTTAGACTTATAAGTGAGATTTAGCGCAGATACGACCGAAGAACGTAATGTTGCTCGTTTTAAAGTTGAGACCAGATTCTTTTTATGATAAGAAAATAAAATACAAGTTTTACAAAAAAAACGGAAAAAAGTGGGAGTACAGAGCGAGAAGAAAATATGAAGAAGATATAAGTTAAACAAGGAAGGAGAAGCATATTGCGGGAAGATTTTGAGGTGGTTCGGGGTTGAAAATGGTTCCGAGAAGGGTGTTTACAACTTAATCCTTCGCCCGAGGATTATTTCGAATTACGCACTTTCTTCTCGGCGTCCTTTATATCTCTAGAAAAATTTAACAATAGTTTATTGCGCTTCAGCCAAATCCAAAATTGAAGAAACACATAAAATGTCAATAAAAAATGCAATGAAATCCACCCGAGGACGCTTCGGTTCTTTTGCAACATCTGGCGCAAACAGTTTTTATCATTAAAAATTAGCGTAGGGTCGCGAAATTTTTTTTGTATTATCCTGTAATTGGGCTACTGTTTTCTGTTGGGTAATAAATTTATTATTATTATTAAAACGGTTTTTTCGATATCTCTTAAAAGAAAAGTTTTCCATATGTGGCACCTCCAAAATTGACCACCCTGTACATCGACCAAACTGGCAGAAATATCAGTGCACGTCTTAAACAACACAAAAAAATCTATCTTAGACAATCAACAAAAACACAGGTTTCGCAAAACACACACAGTTATAAATAAAAGTAAAAAAACTGAACTCCTGGGAAATTTTTCACATCAAGAACGGCATTGAAAAAGGATTATACGTAATGACAACCTGGAAACGTTTAATATCCCGCTGCTTGACACGTCCATAATAATCATCTGTTAATCTTAGTACAGCCTTGTAATTACTTTGATAATGGTCGCCTGAGCGAAACTAGTCAGATTATATAATATAAAAAAAAACAGTGAAACAAAAAACGAAGTGTTTTATTTAACATTTTAAATCAGTGTCAATATAACACAAATACAAATATTAGCAAAGAGGATTAATGCGAACGCCGAACGTACGTAAACCCATTCATAGTATGTTAGAGCGTCATAGAATACATCCATCCATAACTTGGAACACCTGAATGAGCATGGAGGCAATTAACATCGTCGTCGCTGGCGTAATAACGATAATAGAAATTCCCACGTGACGGATTCCCATGCGTTCGCGCTTATTAAATTAAAAATTCAATGTTGCGGCTCGCTCGCGATTAATTAAAGAAAATGAACTACTATTACGAAACACGCCTTGCCGCGGCAACATCGGGGGCGCCGCCGATTCGCCAGTCTAGACGACTCTCGTCGACTCTCTTTCCTCGCACCTTTCATACGTACGTACAGTACGTTGTTGTTTAGCGCTTCCGCCATTATCTGCCTTCAATATAAATAGATTCGATTTTTTCCGAACTGAAATTGATTTGAAATGTGGTGATATTTTGAATGTTCCATCGGATTATTATATATAAAAAAAAAACGTATCTGTACGAAGTTTTACTATCAAAAAGACAACAGAAAATAATTTTATGAATAGTGTGAATTCATAAAATTGTTAACAATATCACTTCTAAATTAGGTAAAATATGGCAGAAAATAATTTTATGAATAGTGTGAATTTATAAAATTGTTAACAATATCACTTCTAAATTAGGTAAAATATGGCAGAAAATAATTTTACGAATAGTGTAAATTCATAAAAATATTTTCTGCCATATTTTACCTAATTTAGAAGTGATATTCTTAACAATTTTAATCTAGATAGGCAAAACAATAGTTTTCGTTCACTATAAGGAAGGTTTCAAATCAACAATGTTCATCTTATCTTAAAAAGACGAATGTTAAAATGAATAAAATGCTATTTCAATAGTATCATTGAGAAGTATTTTCAAATATTAATACACATTATTTTAAACTGATTATCCTTTCGAATTGTTTAGAAGCCACTACACTGATATGTATTATTAAGTTAAAGGTCTTGTTATTTTAAAATGATTTATCTTTAATTCAGGATGATTTAATTGAAATTAAAACACTCGGTTTGTTTCACTTATTTAATAAATAAATAAAAATAAATAAATCCTGAATTAATTAAAAAATGTTTCACCACGGGTCAAGTGAGATATTAATTAAACATATGATTTCTCTTTAATTTAATTATGCAATATTTTTCTGAACGAACCACGTGTTTAATTTTTACCTAATCATCAAATAAGTTCATCAAATATTTAAATCGATGGAAAACCTGATAGAACGGTATTTAAGGGAAGCCGAGAGGCCAATTCACATGTACTTCTGGCAATAAATATTTAGGAGAACGCAATAGAACCGAAATAAATTGAATAATTGATGTTGACTAAACGCTAATTAGGATTTTCAGTTAGTGCTAGAGAATTCCTAATTCAGAGCGTTTTCTTAAATGAAGATTTAAGAGTATTCGCGATGTATTTCCAGGTTGCTCAGTCCTGAACAAAAACCACGTAAACGACAATTTTTCCTCAAATTCTGCATTATCGATCTACAGTTAAACACACATCCTTACATCACACAAAACCAGCGATGCTTATCACGTCTTAAAAACTAAAACACCCCGTCTGTTTCAATCTGCAAGCGTGTGTCCGCATAAAGCTCCCCTCGAACAAAAAACGTTTACTTTGCGAAATTAGAAAAAAATATCAAGGGGCCCGCAATGCGTACCCTGCGGTACAGCTGTGCAGACTACGGCGGTGGTGGGAGGAGCGAAAGCGTCGCGACGACGGCGGGTTGCAGTGCGTCTGTGATATTATTGTGTGGCGGAGATGAAAGGACAAGAGACGGGCGGTTGTATACAGTGCGCTTGGTAGGAGAGCCTTGAATAGCTCTAAAAACAGATTACGGGGTCAACAGTCACACAGTCAACATATGAATTATTTACTCGGCGATATCTCTCCGCACAGCCGCGACACGCCAAATATTCGCCAGGAGTTTCCGCCATGCGATGTTTTATGCAATTTTCATGAGCGATTGTCGATTGCTGGGTGATAATAACATGCATGGGAAATTATATTGATTTTGTTGGTTTCGTTGTTTATAAACGATACACTGTATTTGAAAATTATAAAATTTACTATTTTATTCTTTTTTTCTTAATCTTATCCTCTTTTACCCGCATTGGGTGTCGAGACTATTTTACTAAAAATGTAATATAAACTAAATCAGAAAAAACGTATGGTCGATTGGGAATACATTATGAAAAGCTTTTTTTAAAAAAAACTCCAAGGCTTTGAAGTATAAAGATGCATAGTATCCAAACTATTCCCTTTTCTTTGATGTGCACTCAAAAATTAGTTACGTTCGAAAAAACCTGAATCTGAAAATATGGTCGTATAGATATTATTATAGACATATTAGTTTGTACAATATTTTTCAAAACTAATTTTCATACCGAGGATTTTCGCTATAATTTCTGTGTGTGCGCTAAAGAAAAAGGAACAGTTTGGTTTCTATACATATTGATACTTCAGTCCACGTTTTTATATTATTGAATATAGTGATTTCTTAAAGAAATCATAATAGTCCGTGGATTGACAATATTTAGATTCCACAGATTTAGGCTTTCTTCAAGGCCAGTATGAATACGCCTTAAGAAAGCTCCACACATCATTGTATTGACAATATTTAGATTCCACAGATTTAGGCTTTATTGAAAGCCAGTATGAACACGCCTTAAGAAAGCTCCACACACCATTGTATTATAATCGGAAAAAGGTATGGCAAGTACTACAGCCGTTTCTTCTATGATTAATCAACGAATTTAGTTATTTTCGCTAATTCTAGGATCCTCTTGATCACATTTAGCTCTATTAGGTACGTGAAATGTTAAATTTAACGTACGCGTTATTGTTTAAACTAACAATTTAATAACACTCGCATTATAAAACTCGCTTAGCTTATGACGATAATCAGATGTACGTTAAATTTAACATTTCACTTCGACAAGAAAGATGTGTTTTTTTAATTAAATGTAACTGGATTATTTAAAAAAAGTTAAATCAATTCTAAGGTATATTAAATAAAAATAATATATTTAAATAACTGTGACCAAGTGAATGAATATTCTTTTCTATTTATATCAATTCTGCGGTGTCTGTAAACTTAGTAATTTTACTGCATCTGTAGATGGGAAAGTAAATATAACAATTTAATAAAATGTTCAGCCAACATTCATTTACCGTATGGATAACTAGTGATGACCATTTCATTTATTATGATATCACAAGCTTTTCCAATTTTCATCAAGGGTTTTTTTTAGATTTTTTAGAGAATACATTTTTCACAGAAATGTCAATATATCATAAGGTCAAATCGCCATATAGCTCAATATTATACCAAACTATAGCTGAAAAATGGAAGCATAAGCTCCCACCAGAGAATTAGTTTTCCATTAGTTCGTTCACAAAGTGGGAAATTGAAAAGTAGGCGAACTTTAATCTATCCCTCTTTTCCGACAATTTTATAGCGATCACATACGGTTTAAAAAGACAAAAATGATTCCTTAGGAATCGAATGTTAAAAAGCTCGTTCTTTTAAGTTACTTATGAACTTAGAAATAATTTCCAGAATTAATTTCTCATATGAAACTTGGTGAAATATATTACAATATGTACAGTTAATTAAAGAAAATGTAATTGGTATTGTTTCAGGGAAGTCAGAAGTGGTTCAGGTAAAAAGAGACAAAAGTGGAAACAATCAACCTGATTGGGATAACAAACAAAATGAGAATATTTTTCGGGATAGGAGTAAAAATAAAAAAAAAATGTTAGGCACAGCTGTTCTGGTATTGTTTCACAAATTAAATGAATGATTAATGCGATGCAATTTATATTGGACAAATCGGAAGATTATTTGAAACCAAAATGAAAGAACATAAAAAATCTGTTTTAGATATTCAAACAACAACAACTGCATTTTAAAAACATTGCATCGCATTCAATCACTTCTTTAATCCGAATTATTTTAAGACTATACTGCCTACATTCATTCTACAATCAGTTTTATTTAGGTAAACATTTTTATAAGGTAATTTGAAGATTGTATGCATGGAAAATTGTAATTTCGGTGAAAATTCAAAAATCGCTAAATAACCCCATATTATACCAAAATGTAGCCAAACAATGAGAGCATATACTGTGAGAATTTGAGCCACATTTAGGAATTAGTTTTCGGTCAGATCGTTCGCATAGTGAGACTAAATTGTGAAATTATTCTCAGGCGGCTTCAGAACACTTGGGAAATTATCTTAAAAATGTTAGCAGCTCAATAATCACTAGGTTCTACAGTAGAGATGAAAATTCATCTTCCTGTAGGCAGCCTCCTTTTGTTCTGATGTTAATGTTTTTTTTCTTTCGAGATTCTGTTAGGACTTGTCCATCTGCCAGTATAGATTTGTGCCACAGAATAATAGTGGTTTTCATTGCATGGTTTTCAGCTCCCTTTACGATGGTTTCGATGGTATTGTTAAATGCTATTCGAGAACTAGTGCTACTCGTTCAAAAATAGAAAACTGGCTGAGTAACCAGTTTTCTATTTTTGTGATTAAATGTCCGAGTATATCGGATTTGCCTGCTAGAAATGCATCTGAATTGACCTCTCTATCACAGTGGCTGCTCTGGAATACAGTTCTAATGAAAAAAAAAAAAAAACTGATAAAACGGCATTTAAGGGAAACCACTCCGATAAAGAGGCCAAAAATCATGCATTTCTAGCAGGCAGATTAGTAAATCTACGAATTGTAGAAATTTCAATGTAAAACATTGAGGTATATATTCAGTGACCTTTTCTACCCTTCAGGTGTAAGCTTAAATTGAGGTATAATTTAAGTTAATTAAATATATGTGGAAAGGAAACATCTCTGATGGGATTTGAACCCATGTCACCCGATTTCTAGTCGCGTGCGTTACCAACTACACCACATAGACCAGTGATATCAAATCTCTATTCAATGCTTCAAATCCACTTATATTCAATTTATACAGACATTCGTGATCTGGTAGATCTATATCCCTTATCTTCGTGACTAACTTGTGTAGAGCAGATTCGATCTTTCGATGCTGGATTAGTCATTACTGCCTCTTGTTGGGCACGTAGAGCCGGGAATCTACTGTACAGCTAAAAAGTTTTACTAGCCATTTATTAGGTTCCCGACGAATAGGGATGAGATCCCCTAAATGTAAATCGAGTTTGTTTTTCTTTTTTTTTTCGATTAAGAAAAAAAAATGTAGCAAAATGTTCAAATGCCACGTTATTTTTCTCCTTTGCGGTATTTAGTGCGAACAATTTGAACAAAATATTTTGGTGGTGGAAACATTCTAAGGATAGATCGTGGGGTGGGATTTATCCTTCACTTTTACAGCAAGAAATAAATCATTTACTAGTGGAATTATGCATTCAGACTGACATAGCTTTCAAGCGTGCTTCAACCATAGAGAAGAAAATCAAAGTAGTCTTTATACTTAAATCAGGGAAAGGCCTAACTCCGGTTAAAGGATATTTATTTTTAATTAAATTTTTTTAAAGCACGTTGCTTGTTTTCTGTCTAAGTAATTTTGAAAATAAAATTGCGTAAACTCCATAAACACAAATGTTACTATTTTCTTTATTGTATCCCAGAGAGCCCTAGAGTTTTAGGGTTATTTTGGTATGAAAGATCAGCCAAACAATATCTGCGGCTGTCTAGGGAGAACTTAAAACGTATCACGGATGTTCTGACTGGACACTGCAGACTTAGAGCACACCTCCACAGATTAGGGATTGTTGAATAACCAGACTGTAGAGGGTGCTGTTTGGAGGACGAAACCGCGGAGCATATCCTTGGATATTGTCCAGCGCTAAAGTCTAGTAGAAAAGCCATAATGGGTGAGGAATGGCCAGAAAAGGCAAAAATCAGGGATTTACTTGCCTCGGCACTGCTAGTATTGTCCTGCAACGATCACCAGTGCATGTACTGTGCAAGTGCTCAGAAGAGTATTACGAAGACATTTTCATTTAAATGCTAAATGTATATATTCACCGTCACTCAAAATATAACGTCCTTTTTTACTCTTATTTCATTTGTATTTATGTATATTTTTCTATTGATATCTCGTATTGTTCTGTAATTGGGTTTCCTGTTGAACAATAAAGCTTATATTATTATTATTGATGAGATAGACTGGCTGTGCTAACACATAGTCCATATATCCTAAAGAGAGGAAGCATTTAGAGTAGGCCTCACATGTGCCTGTGCTAAAAGCGTACCTCCCAGAAAACCGTAAGTATGCTTTATTTATTTGCTGGAATTGGGGAAGTGAGCCGGCACTGTTTTCCTTCCCGTCAGTTTAAAAGGTCCATTGGGACTTCTTATTGTACCATAATAGTTATTGGTAGATTCAAAGAAATGTTCAGCCACCATTCATCTAGCGTATGGATAACTAGTGATGGCCATTTCGGTTTTTCGAACCTCATCAGACTAGTGTGTTCCATGTGTAATGCCTTGAATGTGATTCGTTTTCCTTGTTTTCATAAACAGGACAACTTCGCCTTCCTTTAGTGGACGAAACAATGATTCTTGGTCGTCTACTTTGTAGACCCAAATCGTTGACGATGCCACTTGAAATTAGGCAAAAGGTGGCGCTTGCGTCGTCTTTAATTTGTTATTGGTAGAATTCGCAAGAATTTTATACAGTTTAGCACTCTTAAGAATAGAATATCCTCCACGATTCCCTGCACTTCAGATTATGTTATTTATGTAAGTGTTTTGGAATATTCTTTCCGCTTAACAGTCTTCTTCGTACTTTCATTTTGTTTTCACCATTTTTTTTTTAGTTTTTCGAGGCTTCAGTATGGTCTGTGTTGTAAATCAGGGATAAAAATTAATACTGCGTTCTTACTAAAGATCCTCGCAAAAACGACTTTCTGGGTGTATGTAAAATAAATTAAATGTATTACTTACGTAGTTGGGAAATGAAACCAAAGCTAACCAAAAGACATGAGTTTTCAGAAAACATCCTTACCTAGAAAAATAAAGAAAATAATATTAGGTAAAAAAATATATATACATAACAATCTTTATTAACAATTAAGTTTACAATAAGGTAACAAACATTGATTATGTATATCACACAAAAATTAATTAATTGTTAAATGGCTATCGATCAGAGGTCTTAAAAAAATATTTTTTCGAATACAAAGATGACATAAATTAAAAACAAAAATGGCATAAGTTAAAAACAAGAAGTGTTTACGTCCCAAGGTGAATTGAGATGCGGATTTGTCGATATTTCCTTAGACCCAGCTTAAAACAGATTTACGT
The DNA here is from genome assembly GCA_963082785.1 of Philonthus spinipes. Taxonomy (NCBI): domain Eukaryota; kingdom Metazoa; phylum Arthropoda; class Insecta; order Coleoptera; family Staphylinidae; genus Philonthus; species Philonthus spinipes. Next base: position 15,379,157 of record OY720318.1, on the reverse strand, counting down.
TACATCAAGTCTTTACGAAATGCGTCTTAACTAGGCTTTGAATAGATCGCTGTTATTCGTAAAATGGATTTCTGTTTTATTATTTCAAACATAAAAAAAGATAACCTACAAAACAAACCACACTTTATTGTCTTTTACAGGTTGAGCATTACAAATCAGTGTGTTAAGCTCAGCTCTAATAAAATAACATTTCACCGTGGTGCAACCGTGCAAGCCAATCTTAGATCTCAATACGCAGCTTGATATTTAAATTGTAGAAGCAACTGAAATGTAATATGACAGGGTAAGTGAATATACAACAAAAAAAAAATAATAATTGAAGATTATCAGCAACCTAAAAAGTTGTATCCAGATTAATCACTGTCAAAGCTCTCCGAAATGAAAATAAATTAATAGCAAAAATGAAGATTTTTTAAATTAATTAATGATAAATATTTTATATTAAATATAATGAAACTAAGATTATTCACACATTTGCAGTTATTTAAATTACAATGAAATTAAACAAGGAAAATTTCTGGCAATGATCAATTTTTGCAATTGGAAAAAAGGGATTGATTGAGTTTTATTGATCATTGCCAGAAATTTTCCTTGTTTAACTTCATTGATAAATATTTTGTTTTGGATATCATTAATCATTTTGTAAAATATGATTCCCGCAAAATGGCGTGGTTAAAAAATTATATTTTTTTAGACACACATTAGTTCTACATTATGGTGATTTTTTGTAATTTGTAGATAAGGGAGGTCCGCTGCCACCTGGAGAACCTGATTGCCGTATTCAAACCAAACAAATCGAAACTCTCTCTGGACGTGATTCACATTCATAAGTGGAGGGTTACAATATTATTATTATTCAAGCAATTTCAACATTTTTGCTATTAGTTTGTTGTAACTTCGGTGAGTTTTAACAACAATACAATACAAGTTTTTAGATTGTTGATAAATTTCAAGTTTTTGTATATTCATTTATCCAGTCATAATTACGTTTTCATTGTTTCTACAAGACGTTTAAATATTTTATATTATTAAAAATGTGTGTGCTTTATTTGGACCCGAAAGATTTCGTTATTCATTCAAAATTATCATAAATTCTACTTCTAAATCTATATTATCTGAAAAAATAATACATTGTACAGGCAGAAAGACCGATGGTCGATAGCCGTTTTCTAAGGACAACGTATAACATATTATAAGAACTATATTGTTAATTTATTGTATATAAAATTGTCTGCAGAAATAAAGATGTTATATATATATATATATATATATATATATATATAATACATTGTATTTAATTTAAAATAATATAATAATTTCATAATTATTTCCAAATAAAGGCAATCGACCATCTTATCATAAATATTAATCCAGCATATTTTATTTTCCACAGACTTTTCTTCAAGGTGATTTTAGAAATTTTCTAAACAGAAATTTTAACGGTCATGTGCATTTTGAGGTTTTCTATGTCCATTGCAAGGTTTTGTTTTATGACTATTTATATTTATTAAACTATAATGTTGATGGAATTTGTGACATTATTTTTCTTCAAATTTGTCATGAACCGATGACTGTAAACCATCAACAACCAGCAGCAAATGCGCGTTCGGCAAACGGAAGTTTAAATTCCCGGGCTCGTTTATTAGGAAAGTTATTTAGAGAATGAGGATCGCGCGTAAAATCCATGTAAGACGAGATTTTCATTTCGCGAACGGACAGCGCAAGCATGCGGGCGAGCGACGTGCATGTTTATTAATGATGTGTAGTAGTCGTGGACGCATCAGTGACTTAATAAAAGCAAACTTAAGCCAAACCGGTCGGTTCACGCGTTTTCCAGGGCTATTTATAAGACGCGCTCGCGTACATATAGCACTCGGGCTTATTTCCATTTTGCTTTTATTTTATTCCTCCTGTTTGTTTGTCGCTGTTTTATCTCTCGAGATGCGGGCGAATTCGACGTTTCCCTTTGAAATGGAAAAGAATGTTGCGCGCTCTATAAGGTGGAAAGTAATTAAATTGTTGATTGCAGTATCTGGATGCTAATGTACTTTGTTTCGTTGACTATTTTTTTTCTACCCATCATTGAAATATTTTTAAAATTTAAATTAAATAAAAGATTAATAGGCAGAAAGACCGTTGGTCGATAGCCAAGATAGACTAACAAAAATAATTATATAGAAATTAAATATAAATGTATAAATAGAAAAGAGTATGCATTATGCAATATTTTATTGATGTGCAACAGCAGGTGTACATTATGTAATTCAATGTCCGGATTGGGTATTTGCCCGGGAAGTAGTTGTTTTGGTGTGCATTTGTTTAACCTACTTACGTAACGTAAGTCAAAAGTCATAGAGCTGAATGTGAAAATAATTTATTAATTATAAATAGAAAACAGTATTCATTCTACTTGGTCACAGTTATTTAAATATATTAAATAAAAATGATTTGAAAATAATTAATAAATTATTTCAATAGTCACAGAGCTAAATGTGGAAATAATTTATTAATTATTTTCAAATCATTTTTATTTAACTTATTAATTACTTTCAAATCATTTTTATTTGATATATAAATGTATAATATAAAAGTAATTGTCTGAATAAAGATGTTCTATATATAAAAGATTAAATAATTAATTCCACAATAGTATTTTATAAATTTTTACTAGCAACTACGAGTAATCAACTAAAAAAGTTTTTTTGTAGCTTCAACAAGTAAAGTGGTAGTCAATGGCTTCTTATACACAGTTAGATTTTTGTTTTTTGAAAAAAAAAACTTTTTGGTTGAAAAAATCAGCATTACTGAGATACAACAGCAAATATCTATTATATAATTCAATATCCGGCGTGGGTATTCGCCAGGGAAGTAGTTGTTTCAATGGACATTTGTTTTTCATTGTATTTAGTTCGTAAGTCTTATAATTTATATAATTAATTATTATCAAATAAACAACTAAAGCTAACTATAAAAAAGTAAATAAACAGGAGAAATGCGGTATTTGTGAAATAAAATGTTGTGACAAATGTGATGCAATAGATATTGCTCAAAATGACAGGTCATTCAAAACTTGAATGAAAGAATATAAAAAATCTATTCTAGATAAACCATTAACATGTTTTTTTCTAATCATTGCATCACATGCAATCAAACTGGATGATTTTAGAATCTTGTACGAAGGTAATAAGGAAAATATTTTAAATTTCAAAGAAGGCCATTAATCACTAAAAAAAAATGTCACTAATAAAATTCCCCAATTCCAAAACTTATAATTATGAATTGCGGCAAAACAGCATACTGACAATGTTGTAATTAAATGTAACTGTAGCTCTCCTTTGAAAATTGTCTAAGAAACCAAAACTAATCAGGAATAGTGTTAATAATAACTTTATTGACGGAAAATATCCATTTTACATAATACATACCAATACAATCATAGACCTATTATACTAAATATAATATAAATAAATATAAATATACACATGTCTACAAATAAGGCAAGTTAGAAAGAACAACAAACATTTATGTGCTTAAGATGAGATACAAACATAGAATACGATTTAACAAAAAGATCGAAGTTGTATTGTGAAACAGTGCCAAGTGTTTTCCTTAAGGTTGCGGTTTAGTAGAAAGAGATGGCTATATAGTAAAATGAAAAAAAAAAAAAAAACGTTTGAAAAAAGAGCCATTCTTTTGGATTTAATAATATTAATATGTATTTACATTTTTTATCTACAAAGTAAAAAGTATTAGTCTAAATAAAAAATAAATCGTGTATTACGTCAATTTACTAATTCAAGTTAGAAAAGAAAATTATAAGATATAATGAAATTAATAGGTCATGTCTGCTAAGTTATATGAATGCAGAATTTAGTGAAGGCCTTTAAATTTTCATTGCACACGTTTTTATTAGCAAAAATATAATTTGAAATTTGCTATAAATTTCATCAATTTTTATTGTTTTTCACACAAACTAAACATTAAAATAATTTTGAATTCATCTGATGGTATTCCTGCTTATTTTAAGATTACTTTAATGTATAATACAATATTATTCATTGATCACAACAACAATCTAACTCGAATTAGTTATTGCCAATATTTAATAGCTATCTCTTTCGTTTAAACCGCACCCTTAAAATATCGTTAAATCGCTATCTTGTAGCTTGTTTACTTGACTACTACGAGTTTTATCCTTCCTTCTTTGCCTACTTCTTCTTTACATCGTAAAATTTGAAACTAAAAAATGCATTAATTAATAACTATAATAATAACAAATATGAACTATCGATTAAACTAAAAGAAAATAATTAATTCTTCTCTTTTTATTGCTGTGCTCTGTACTTACGGAGTAAATCCAATGAAAAAAACAAATATTCATTGAAACAACTACTTCCCGGGAAAATACCCACGCTGGAAATCGAATTATACAATAGATATTTGCTGTTGCATCTCAGCAATGCCGATAAAGCATTTTTTTTAATCAAAAACCCTTTTAGAAATAAAAAATCTAGCTTTGTATAAATGGATTTTTGTAGACACTTGTTTCGCGATTTATTTCTCGTCAGTACAGCTTTATCTTTAAAAATATTGATACAAATACCAATTTTTAAATATTAGAAATACTACTACTATAATATCTTTATTGAAAAAAGGAATATAATAAATAAATTTAATATATATTTTTTTAACAAAACCAATAAAAATGTTTCCTTTTCGCAAGGACTATCAACCGTAAGTATTTCTTGTTAATTGTTGAGGCTTCTACTTTGCTATACATTGTAATTCAATTTTAATAAATGAAACAGTTGATTATATAAATCCGAGTTATACAAATAAAGTAAAAAAGTGTTTCATAAGTCTTTCTGCCTATTAGAAATATCAATCAAATAAAAATTTTAATATATTAAATAAAAATGATTTGAAAATAATTAATCAATTATTTCCACATTTAGCTCTGTGACTTTTAACTCACGCTACGTAAGTACGTTAAACAAATACACATTAAAACAACTACTTCCCGGGCAAATATATTTAAATATTTAAAAATTTTAATATTCGCGTTTTTTTTTAAGAAAATTTCTCGTGTGTTCCGTTTACATTTATGCTAAACTGCGTTTAGGCGAGAGGGATTCTCCGGGATTACATTCCCGGGAAAATTGCAGCGTCTGCGTGGCGCCGCCGTTACGTGCAAGCGTCTTGTACAACCCCCTCTCGCCCCTCCGCACTTCCGTCCCATTCCGACGATGGGGCGCCGGGATACGTGAAAATTTTCAAAATTGCGCATTTCATCCCGGGGGACGCAATAACAACCGCACAGCGCGGCTGATTTATATGCCTCCCGTCCGTATTTCCCAAATAAAGTATGCAAAAACCGAAGAAGCGAAAAAAGAGAGAATGTCGTCATTAGATCGGAATGTGCGGCATAATTGCGCGCGAAGTTTTAATGGATGTATGGGAATTTTGGTTGAAAATATAATTTCGTGGATATTTACATAAATTCTTTAAAGATTTTGTCCAAAAACGGAAAAGCGATGAAACACATATTATTTCACCGCTTTTACATTTGTGGACATAATCATATTATTATTTAATGAAACATTCACAAAATTATATTCTACCACTTAGAGGAAAGTGTCATTTAAGCAGCCAAAGGGATAATAAGCCAGGGAATTGCGTGATTTTCGGAATAAATATCTGCACTGAGATCGTTTATTTTAATGGAACAATCCAACACATTCGATCTTGGGAAACTTTATAGTTTAGCCAACCCAAATTATTTTTTTTTAATTTTTTGAAATAGTTTTTCTTATTAATTGTTTCAACAATACTATTTCAAAAAATTAAAAAAAAAAAACGATCTCAGTGCAGATATTTTTCTGCACTGAGATCGTTTATTTTAATAAAACAATCTAACACATACGATCTTGAGAAACCTTGTAGTTTAGCTAACCCAAATTTTTTTTTTTTTAATTTTTTGAAATAGCTTAATTTTTGAAACAATTAATAAGAAATACTATTTCAAAAAAAAATAAAAAAAAAACAATCTCAGTGCAGATATTTATTCCGAAAATCTCGGGAAACCTTAAAATATTTAACGCTCGGTTGGAATTTTCACATCAACAAAAAAGTGCTCTCACTGCTGGAATATCTTCCTTTGTAAAATGCCGTGTGAACAAACCAGGCAAGTTGTAATTATATTAAAAAAAATAAATAATAATAATTAATAAATTATTTCCACATTTAGCTCTGTGACTTTTGACTTACGTTACGTAAGTACGTTAAATAAATGGACATTAAAACAACTACTTCCCGGGCAAATACCCACGCCGGACATTGAATACTCTTTTCTATTTACAAGTTGTAATTATTTATAGTACAATATGACCTAGAACTTTTTTCTTTTAGAGTGCTTTGATTTTTTTTATAAAAAATGATTTTGGCAATGAAATTAACCTCACGCTGTAGGTTATTTCATTTTAACAAATTGAAGAATAACAATAATGAATTTAATTATAACAGCAAGTACGGTTTTGGTATTCTACAGGCCGGAGTTCTTGCACACAACGAAGCTTGTACGGAAAATAGAGAAAATCTTTTTTAAGAATTAATTGGCATGTTACATATGAAAGGACTAATTACTGTGAAAGCCTTCGGATGGATTTTTTTGGCGAATGATTTATTCCTTTCTCTATGTTGCGACATTTCGCTTCGTTGGTCTTCAAGAAAGAAAATAAACCTTAGAAACACATTCTTGAATAGCATGCCGCAACTCATAGGAAACTCCAATGGCGGGAAATGCAGCGCGGAATTCTTAAAACAATTTATTTCAAATAATCACAAAATACAAGTAGGTCTCTAGATTTTCAAAAAAGTAAGAAATAACGCAGATCTGTCGAAGAGAGGCTCCCTTGGGTCTCGTGTTTAGCTGTTGCGGCCTGCCGTCCGTTCTCTGTTCGCATATTCTGGAACCTTTCCAAAACTGCGAAAATTTCACTTTCGTCCGCAAATTGCGCAGCTCTCTCGCCTATATCTGGACCTACTCGCGCTGTTGCTGCTGCACCGACTACCACGTGAATCACGCCAAATTAAATAAATATGATCGTAAAGGGGACGGATCGATGGACTCGTAAAGACAGAGAGGGATGGATAGAAGGAGAGAAAAAAAATAATAACGTTATCACTGTCGTTAAATCGGTTTTTACGACTCATCGCTGAGGACTTCATTAAATCTACGGGATTGTAATGATCCGTACGACTGCGCCATGTGGGTTTGATTTGTGTGTTAATAAAAATGTATCTACAAATATTTCTATTACGTTTTTTTTTAGTATAATATTAAATAAATATACTTTTGTTTCAGAATTAACTATTACATTAAATAAAATGAAACAAAGATGATTCACACGTTTGCAGTTATTTAAATTACAATGAAATTAAACAAGGAAAATTTCTGGCAATGATCAATAAAATTCGATCAAACCCTTTTTCCAACTGCAAAAAATACTTACACTGTAAGTTTTACAAACATCTATTGAAACAACTACTTCCCGAGCATTTACCCCGCCGGACATTGGATTACACAATAGATATTTGTTGTTGCATCGCATTATATTATAATATAATATAATATAATATAATATAATATAATATAATATAATATAATATAATATAATATAATATAATATAATATAATATAATATAATATAATATAATATAATATAATATAATATAATATAATATAATATAATACTCACGTTCACCAACCCATCGACCTTAGATACGGATTCTAATAGGTCCATGGTACAAACATTCTTTCCCTTGCCATTCATCAATATAATATTTGTGCGTTTAGCTAACTAGCACATATTTTTTTTTCTTCGAAATCGTCATAAATTCAGGACAGGACAGAAAGACCTGTGGTCGATAGCCTAGACAGATTAACGCCTATTATCTGTATAATCTCAATAAGGATATGTGTACAGGATTATCTTAAATTAAGAGATATATTTCAACGTATCATATATTTTTTAACAAAGTAATATAATATAATATAATATATAATATAATATAATATAATATAATATAATATAATATAATATAATATAATATAATATAATATAATATAATATAATATAATATAATATAATATAATATAATAAGAATACGTCAATACGAAGATAATATTTCTGATAAAAGTAACGAATGAATATAGAATGGACGAAAATATCAATTAACATATGATGTGAAATTTACCCCTACGACACCCAATACGGGTAAAAGAGGATAAGATTAAGAAAGTTAAATTTGCCAAGATCTCATGCTGCGTCTTGTGACTTATCTCTTATTTTTTTTAAATTCTTCACCAGAAGAAGCTACAGTGTAGAGAAATAACTGTAGTGAAAAACAGCGGTGTTGCCAGATTGTAGTGAAATTAATAAAAAGTTGAAAAACATAAACAAATTTGTTTGTAATAGATAAAAAGCATTAATATCCTTTCTTCACACTTTTATTTTTATTCCATATGTACATTTCGGACACAATTTGAGCATTATCAATGGATTAAAGAACTAATTATGGATTTTCTAAAATTTAAAGATTATCGGCAAATCCACCATTCGAACAAACTGAGACGTGATTCAATGCACTTATACACACGTCTCGTTGGACTTGGGGGAGTGCCTCAGTAATCAACTATCTTTTTTTTTTCGCACCACAAATATCATTTAATTTTAAATTAACTTGAGACACCGATTCCGAACACTCAAGCTATGAAACAACTTTAATAAAAAGTAACGATTGTTTTGTAGGATATATCTGTTGAACATTGTTGCTCTAAGGAAAATGATTAATACACAGTAGGCCGAAGTATTTGCAGTCAACCAGTGTATACCGGAAAAAAACGACGGAGATCTTATAAAGGAAAATATTCCTCATATTCACCGACAATCAAGCGGTTCGGAGAGCTCTTGTCGGTTGTAGGATCGAATCCAGGCTAGAATGCATCAAAACTCAGTCAAAACTGGGAAATTAAAGCACTATTTACCTACGATGGACACCACAGGTGAGGAAGGTAAAAATGACAAAGTAGCAAACGCTAGATCCTGTAAATAATAAATTGGATCAAAGCCAATGTTAAACATTTCACGAAAGAACATCAGACAATACATCAGTAAGTGAAATACACTGAAAGCATAACTTGGAGCAAATTAATGCTCAAACGACCCAGCCAAGAACTAGTAGTTGAGGATTTCACGAAAGTACATCAGACCTTGCATCAGTAAGTGAAATACACTGAAAGCATAACTTGGACATAGCAAATTAATGCTCAAACAACCCAGCCAAGAACTAGCAGTTGAGGAACCTCACCTAGTAGAAATAAATTAAAGAAGGTTATGAGACTAATAACAGTAAGAGATCACTGTCTACTCAGAAACATCCGCACAATATGGGACTGCTATTAGAAGAATCCATCTGTAGACTATGCAATGAAGAGGATGAAGATGCCTCATATGTCATATTTGAGTGCGCTACATTTATTAACTGGAAGGAGGATGAAAAAAGTGAAATCAAAACCTTCTCAAAAACATTATGATCAATGATCAAGAGAATGCTAGAATTAGCGAAAATAACTAAACTCTTAGATTAATATAAATAGAAAACTAAATGCTAAATGTGGAAATAATTTATTAATTATTTTCAAATCATTTTTATTTAATATATCTTAGATTAATTATAGGAAAAACGGAAGTACCACAAACCAGATGGTACATTGCTTGCATTGTTGTAAATTGTCCCTTATACAAACTTTATTATTATTTGTTGTATATTGTTCTGTATACCTACCGATTTTAATGTGTTATACTTTGTTTTGTATATTTTATTTATTTTTTTACTCATTTTAATGCGTTGTGTTTATTGTCTTGCTTATTTCACATTGTATATTTTCTTCTGACGTGTGTAAAGTATATATGTATGAACTATTTGGCACAAATAAATGATTTGATACATTTCTTTCTCTACCATATACAATATAATTCAATACAATCAGAAAGTTATTACGAAGTTCCTAGATTTATGCAAAACATAGACAATGCGCAGTTCGTGAGGTTTTGGTTTAACTCAAATCCGTCTTGTCCAAGATAAAACTTCTTCTGAAATCACAAGACAGCATCAAAAGCCCATGCAGTTTTTGCCACCGGAAATACCTTTCCTTCTCCACCATACATAATATTATTTAATACAATCAGCAAGCCGTGTTACGAAAAACAGAGGTTTTATTTGTTAACTTCACTTACTGCTTGTTTATAAAAAAGAGGTGTTGCCAGATTTATTCAAAACCCAGTCAATACGCAGTTATTCAGGTCTTGGTGTAACACAAATCCGTCTTGTGGGAGACGAATACTTGTCTCAAGTCACAAGACGGCGTTAAAAAGTTCACCCAGTTTTTGCCATCCAAAAAATGCCTTTCCTTAATACAATCAGAAAACCATGTTGCGAAAAACAGCGGTGTTGCCAGATTTGTTCAAAACCTAGTCGACACGCAGTTCGAGAGCTTTTGATGTAAAGCAAATCCGCCTGGTCCATGACAAATCCTACAAATAATAAAAGATGGCAACTTAAATTGACATTTTATTCAGGAGCTCACAATTAATAGCATATGCTGATGACGTGGTTATTATCGCAAGAAGCGCAAGAGAACTAGAAGAAGTGGCAAGTCTAGTAGAAAATGCACGGAAGATGGGACTACAACTTAACCAAGAAGAGTGCAAAGTAATGAGGAGGCAGAACAACATTTTTTAGTGTGAGACAGGAGCTCGAAAAATGAAATTTGTAGAAGTTACGCAATTTATTTATATGGATGCCAGAATAACAACCATTTTGGAAGAGAGAAAAGAAGTAGAATCAAGGATTGTAATGGCAAATAAAAGTGCCGGAGCTGCAAACCATATTCTCAAAACAGCTATCAATAAAAGCAAAATTTATAATTAATATACTTTGATTAAAACACTTGGTTTGTTTCACTGATTTTTTATTTTTACTCCGACTAGTTTCGACCTTAGGTCATTCTCAGGGATATAGTCGGAGTAAAAATAAAAAATCAGTGAAACCCCAACCAAGTCTATTAATTAAATATGTTTCATCACGGGTTAAGTGAGAAATTAATACAAAATTTAGAATATGCACTACCATGCTGAGACTCACTGCAACACACGCATGTATGGGTGTTGAACATGGAAATGCTAGAAAGGCTGCAAAGATGGGAAAGAAAGTAACTCAGAAAAAAAATAGGAGGAAGAATAGAAGATGGATATGAAAGAAGATTTAATTAGTGAATTCTATGAAACGTTCAGAGAATCAACAATCAAAATGGCAATGAAAGCGAGAAGGATACAGTGGCTGGGAGGGTGCATCAGCTCAAGAATCCCAAGGAGTATAACATAAAAAAAAAAACTATAAGAAAAAAGAAAGGAATACCAAGGAAGAGATGGTGGGAAGCAGTAATAGAGGATCTGAAGAAAAGGATAAAAGGGACCACAAGATCAAAACTGAAAATAGAAAGGAATTTCGAATAATCACAAAGCTGTTGGCATAGATCACCTGTATACAGGGTGCTGCACTCAAGCTCTCGCCTTCGATAGCTCAGTTACTAATTAATAGAAATGGGCAAAGTCGATCTTTTTTGTCACTGCAAAATTAAGTATAAGAAAATTTTCTTAATGTTATTTATAATATTAATATTGGGAAGCATCACCTATTTATTAATGAACTCCAATTTATTATTATTTGATCATTTTAGCTACTTAAAATTGATACAAATAGAAAAGAGTATTCATTCACTTGGTCACAGTTATTTAATATACTTAAAAATGGTTATTCAGAAATACTCGATTACTAAAATCACTCGATTTTGCACAACACTACTGTCGATTGTACTCTTGCCTTATTGTGATTGAAAAAAAACGTATTTAATTTTCTTTTCTTTATTTTTATTGTAACTTTACAAAAGATGTGGAGAGCCTATATGCAGCACGCACCCATCTATTGTCTCTTCTCTCTCTGCTCGCTCGCTACACGAATACTGTGCAGTGAAGTTCTCTCTCCCGCGAAACTCAAATTATTTAAATATTATCGAACAACTACTAATTAAGTTAGCACTTTGAAATTTTGGAGACTTTACTTGGATCCTAGAACGTACTTCAGGAAAACATTTTTGATTATGCACTGCATAATAAAAAATCGAAAAAGAGTTACGTCATACGGATATATTTTTTAAATTGCTTAATATACATCACAATTAAAAACGCTTACTTCATTTTAAAAGTGAAGTAAGGAATAAAAAGCGTTTTTTAATTGTGATTAAAATCTCTTCACATATTCTCTCTTCTCTCTTTTTTATTCGTTATTTATGTATCTTTTATGATTACCTAGCAATGACAGAAAGGCTCTTTTTTGGGACACCAAAAATATTTTCCTGATAGGATCGAAGTAGTCTTCAAAATTACAAGTAACATGGAACCTTATTGGAACGGTTTAGTGGAGACCCGTAGATTGGCTAATAAATAACTAAACTCGTTAAGAAGTTAGAAAAATGGAATTTTCAGCATTTAATTCTTATAGAATTAAATGCCCAATTTGGGAAAGACAATTTTGCGAGCAAGTTGGCGGAAAACTAATTACTTGACAGGGTTCAAATTTTCACAGATCATTCTTCTCCTCTTTTTTTTTGAGGGGGGGGGGCTATGGAAGGGAAAATCCAGTTACGGTCCCAGTTGTGAGACTCCTTCCAGTCAGATGGTTACTTAATTAGTAACTGAGCTGATGAATACGGGAGCTATGAATGAGAACCCTGTATATGTTGCAAGTAATAGGAGGGTGAAATTAATGTTATTTAAAAAATGAGCATTTTTTTATTCTACAATTCACAAAAGTAATTCCGTTTCATTTTTTTAAGCTCATAATATTCTCTCGCCACTGTGTATTCCTAAGAAACCAGTCCGCAAAACACGGCATAACTCACGGTTACAACAAACAACGCCATTATATTTAAAAAAAAAAGAAAAACTTTTCGCACGATAACATTCTGAACATATTTATATTAGCACATCTTTTCCTCTTGTTGCTGTCGTGGTTGTTGTTTCGCGTTCGTTATTGTTAAATAATTGCGGATGGATGCAGCGGATTATGATCTGGCAGCGTTTCCCAATTCGTAAGCGCGCGCGCTGGGCAATTCAGCAAAACGGTAATTACCTGAAAGCGACTGACAAAACGCGATGTTAATCTGCCAGCATCTAATTGGCCTGACCTTCTGCGCGAAATATCGCAATAATGACGATAATGACGCCACTAGCACCGGCTGAAAATTGCAAGATGCCACCATTATGCGATATAATAATACGCACACATACGGCACAACGATACTTGCGTGGTATAAAAAAGTACCTAAATAAGTTAATTGTATAATCTTTTCTAATACATAACAAAATTTACTGTAATCTATAATAAATCTAAAAATTAGCCCATCCAGGAAGTTGCTGCTCATCCTGCATTGTTTTGAATAGTACACTTCATGACATTCAAGGATGAGCTTTAACCTTCTGGATGGACTAATTTAATTATCCCAAATTATTTCATCTAGGAAGGTGACGTTCATTTTTTGAATGGTACACTTCAATATATTTAGGAATGAGCTTCAACTTCCTGGATAGACTAATTTAATTTCCATCTTTGCAGTGATATCGTCCTTCTCTTGATTCCTTCAGCAACTCAAATTATTTCTTCCAGGAAGATGACGCGCATCCTTGAATGTTTTGAATAGTACACTTCAAAACATTCAAGAAGTGGAAGCTCACACTTCCTCGACGAACTCATTTAAGCTTGCTGAAGGAATCGATGGAATATGCAATAATGCAAGGGTCAAACACTTCAAAACATTCAAGAAGTGGAAGCTCACACTTCCTCGACGAACTAATTTAAGCTTGCTGAAGGAATCGATGGAATATGCAATAATGCAAGGGTCAAACACTTCAAAACATTCAAGAAGTGGAAGCTCACACTTCCTCGACGAACTAATTTAAGCTTGCTGAAGGAATCGATGGAATATGCAATAATGCAAGGGTCAAACACTTCAAAACATTCAAGAAGTGGAAGCTCACACTTCCTCGACGAACTCATTGAAGCTTGCTGAAGGAATCGATGGAATATGCAATAATGCAAGGGTCAAACACTTCAAAACATTCAAGAAGTGGAAGCTCACACTTCCTCGACGAACTCATTGAAGCTTGCTGAAGGAATCGATGGAATATGCAATAATGCAAGGGTCAAACACTTCAAAACATTCAAGAAGTGGAAGCTCACACTTCCTCGACGAACTCATTTAAGCTTGCTGAAGGAATCGATGGAAATATGCAATAATCCAAGGGTGGAAATTTTACCGGAAACACCGTGGAGGTCAATGTGATTACTGAGTAAACGTCCATACTTGATTGAAGTGTACCATCTTCAATACATTCAAGGATGAACTTCGACTTCCTAGATGGACTTATTTAATTACTCCACCCCTGCAGTGCCTACTTGCATCAATTTATTTAGCAAACTTAAATTATTTCATCTAACGAGGTGACGTTCATCTTTGCATGGTTTGAATGGTACACTTCAATATATTCAATAATGAGCTACAACTTCCTGGATGGACTAATTTAATTTCCACCCTTGCAGCGCCTATTTCCATCGATAAACTAATGAAATTACTTCATCTAGGAAAGTATAATAGTACACTTCAAAACATACTAATGAATAGTACACTTCAAAACATTCTAGAATGAGGTTGAACTTCCTGGACGAACTAATTTAAGTTTGCTGAAGGAATCGATGGAAATATGCAACGCAAGGGTGGAAATTTCACCAGAAACACTGGGGGGAGTCAATGTGATTATTGAGTAAAGGTTCATCCTTGATTGAAGTGTACCATCTTCAATACATTCAAGGATGAACTTCGACTTCCTAGATGGACTTATTTAATTACTCCACCCTTGCAGTGCCTATTTGCATCAATTCCTTCAGTAAACTTAAATTATTCCATCTAAGGAGATGACGTTCATCTTTGCATGGTTTGAATGGTACACTTCAATATATTCAATAATGAGCTACAACTTCCTGGATGGACTAATTTAATTTCCACCCTTGCAGCGCCTATTTCCATCGATTCCTTCAGTAAACTTAAATTACTTCATCTAGGAAGGAGAGGCGCATCTTTGAATAGTATACTTCAAAACAAACTAATGAATAGTACACTTCAAAACATTCAAGAATGAGGTTGAACTTCCTGGACGAACTAATTTAAGTTTGCTGAAGGAATCGATGGAAATATGCAATGCAAGGGTAGAAATTTCACCAGAAACACTGGGGGGAGTCAATGTGATTATTGAGTAAAGGTTCATCCTTGATTGAAGTGTACCATCTTCAATACATTCAAGGATGAGCTTCGACTTCTTCCTGGATGGACTTATTTAATTACTCCACCCTTGCAGTGCCTACTTGCATCAATTCCTTCAGTAAACTTAAATTATTCCATCTAAGGAGGTGACGTTCATCTTTGCATGTTTTGAATGCTACATTTCAATATATTCATTAATGAGCTACAACTTCCTGGATGGACTAATTTAATTTCCACCCTTGCAGCGCCTATTTCCATAGATTCCTTCAGTAAACTTAAATTACTTCATCTAGGAAGGAGAGGCGCATCTTTGAATAGTATACTTCAAAACAAACTAATGAATAGTACACTTCAAAACATTCAAGAATGAGGTTGAACTTCCTGGACGAACTAATTTAAGTTTGCTGAAGGAATCGATGGAAATATGCACTGCAAGGGTGGAAATTTCACCAGAAACACCGTGGTGGTCAATGTGATTACTGAGTAAACGTCCATCCTTGATTGAAGTGTACCATCTTCAATACATTCAAGGATGAGCTTCAACTTCCTGGATGGACTTATTTAATTAGTCCACCCATGCAGTGCCTATTTCCATCAATTCCTTCAGAAAACTTTATTACAAAAACACAGACTATTTTTTTTATTAATTAAAAAAAGACGATTTAATAATTAGTTTTTACCATCGAACTCTTTTGACATCATTCAAGTTATTTTTTTTTTTGGATTTTGAAAAAAAAAACTCTTCTTATCGATTTATTACGTGTTTCCATGGAGTTCATTGAATATTTCCATGAAGTCAACTTTTTTTATTCGCAATCTTACTCACAACAACAAAATCACACACGAATTACTCGCCTCGGTGACATTTCAATGCATATTTTTAAATTCGACCTAAACATCTGACACAATCTCCATTAATCATCAAGCCTATGTATGTGTGTTTGTGCAAGTATTTTTTGTTCTGTATTATTTATTTCGATGGTATTACGTAATCCGCGTGCGTGTGTCGAATCGCGAATCGGATCCTTCCTCGCCAAATATTTGCCCAAAACATTACGACGCGCACTGACCTACGCAAGCCGACGTTTTTTGACCAATTAAATCCACCGGCCGTTCCCTCTATAAATAAGAACAGCTGTATCTATTTCAATTCCTCGTGTGCATGTAAGACGACTCCGGAATTAAGATCAGCCCATTAATTCTCATTTAGATTTATTAAAAGCGCGAAAAGTGGAGAAGAAAACGGCAAGTGGTGGACGTTGTGTAACCGCGGAAAATGAATGCGAGATGAGGCGGAATTTCATGATTTGTTTCAAAAATTGTTTCGTGAAAGTTATATTTTATTTTTCAATAAAGTACATTTTGTCAAGCTAAACCTCTATAATAAAATATTTGTAATTCTTACAACGTAAATGTTATTAATTTAATATAAAATAATTTTATTATTATTATTAATTTGTTTGTATAACACTAGTGTTATACAAACAAAGTTTAAAGTGTTTTATTAAATTGATAAACAATGTATAACAAAGTTGAAGCCTCAGTTATTAATGATTCAATAGAAAGCATTTTTAAAAATTAAAATACTACGAAAAAAAGTATATTAAATTGCATAAGAAAATATGGAGTTTCTTTCATAAATGATGAACGTAAACACAGTGTGTGGACAATCCAGGGACCGCGGCACAGTTACTAAATGCAATCCAAACAAGATTCCGGCCGGATTGTTCGCGAGCACACTCGGCTTTAATTCAATTTCAGTCGTTGCGTCCCCAGAAAGGTGTGACCGAATTAAAACGGGAACGCCAAACTGTGCCACGCAAATTATCAAATTCAAGTCCTCTGTTTGCTTAGAAGAGGAATAGGATTCATTAAAGTACGATCCGTGTAAATATTAACGGAAGCCACTTAGTTAATCTCGTATTTGCGCAACAATTTGTGAGGAGTGGAAATGGTGATTTGAATGACATTCAAAATTTATAACGAAAAAAAAAAGTTATACAAACAAAGTTAAAAAGTGTTTTATTTAATAAACTCAAAATATATAACCAAGTTTTCACTTCGCTATATATTTTGAGTTTATTGTTTAACAATTAAAAAACAAACAAATAATGGTGATTTTTGTTTATTTTTTGGTCGAAAATATTACTAATTGTATTAAAAAATAGAGAATTTTTATTATAATTTTCTTATTTTTTATGGTAAAACAAAACGAACAAATTACAAATTTAAAGATATTTGCGACATCTACAACTTTGTTTATTCTTTGTTTGTTTATTCTATTTCCACTCGTTCAAACAAAAAATTTGCTATTTTTAATCATTTTAAAATTAATAAAATCAATCATTTATTAATTTTATAACTTCAAAATTATACATTTCATTAAAATATATTCGTACAAAACATTCTTAGAATTAATCTCAGAATTCAAAATTGTAAAAATATAAAGGGTGTTCCATTACAATTTTATTTTGATAATCAGGAAAAAACGTTCCTAATAAAACTTGTAGAAATTTCAAATGTCTATGACTTTTTTAAACAATATTTTGCAACTGTCGAAACGGATATCGACTTTTTGAACATTAATTTCAAGGTTATGTTGGAACGACCTGCTGAAATTCACATTAAGCAAAACACGTTTAAAACAAAAGTCCTAGACAATTACATTCTGAACGAACGGGTTATGTAAAATTAACTGTTTTATTTTGACATTTGCATTTACTATATTTTGTTATTCATAGTTGAATTCAGTGCGATTTTCAGATAAATTGTTCTAGCTGTCAAAATAAGCGAGTTATGAAAATATAACCTTGAAATCTAATGGAAAATCAAAGATAACTCGTTTATTTTGACAGTCAGGAAAAAACATTTCTATTAAAACTTGTAGAAAATCCCAACTGTCAAGCGAGTTGCGACGACATAACCTTAAAATTGCTCTACGAAATATAAAAACGCAACTGTCAAAATAAAAATTTAATTTTCTCCACTTTTTTTACAAATTCGCTTATTTCGACAGTTACGAAAAAAAAAAACGTTTCAAATAAAATTCGTTCTGAATATAATTGTCTACGACTTTTGTTTGAAAAATTTTATTGCAACTGTCGAAAGGAAGGAGATATTGACTTAATAAACATCAATTTGAACGTTATGTTCGAACGACTTGCTCAAATTGACAAATTAGGAAAATTTATTTCAAACAAAGGGTGTTCACAGTTGAATTTCGCGCGATTTTTATTCGAAAAATCAACGATAAATCGCTTATTTTGACAGTTAAAAAAAACTTTTTCAAATAAAAGACGCTCGGAACAAAATTTTCGACAACTTTTGTTTGCAACTGGGAGAACGATCGTGAAAATATATATTTTTTAATTTTATTTTTAAATTCAGGAAAAAAAAACATAAGACAATTGAATTCTGGACGATTTTTTCTAACTGTCGAATTTTGCGAGTTTGTTAAAAGTGGAGTTATGTAAAATTAACTTTTTTAATTTTGACAGTTGCGTTTACTATATTGTTTCAAACAAAATTTGTTCAAAGTTGAAATCTGTGCGATTTTAATTTGAGAAAAATTGTTCTAGCTATCAAAATAAGCGAGTTATGAAAACAAATCCTTGAAATCTATGAAAGAAATCAATGATAACTCGTTTCTTTTGACAGTTGAGAAAAATTTGTTCAAGCAAAAACGATCGGAATAAAATTCTCAGCAGCTTTTGTTTGATTTTCAAACAAGAGTTTAAAATGTTTTTTTTTTCGCAACTGTCGAAATAAGTGAGTTTGTAAAAAGCGGGCGTTATGTAAAATTACCTTATTATTTTGACAATTGCGTTTTCTATAAAATAAATAATAATAATACAATTGTTTCAAATAAAAGTTGTCTAGGGTTTAATTCCGCGCGATTTTAATTTGAAAAAAAAAAAAAATCCATCTGCCAAATATAAACAAGAAGAACAATATAACCTAGAAATGTACAGGAAAATCAACGATAACTCGCTTCTTTTCTTTTTTCTTTTTAGGAAAAACTTGTTCCAACAAAAGACGCTCGGAACAAAATTCTTTTGTTTGAAAAGTTTTTTGTTGCAACTGTCAGAACGAGCGTAAAAATCTTTTTGTTTTTTTCTAAATAACTCGTATATTTTGACATTCAGGAAAAAATCTTTCAAACATAAGTCTGAACGACTTTTATTTGAAACTTTCTTTTCGTAACTGTCGAAATAAGCGACGTTTAAAAAAGTGGGGTTATGTAAAATTAACTTTTTCTATGTTGACAGTTACGTTTACTATATTGTTTCAAATAAAAGTTGAATTCCGAGCGATTTTTATTTGAAAATCTGTCAACATAAGCAAGAAGCAACAAGATAACGTTGAAAGTTACGGGAAAACAACGATAACTAGCTTTTTTTATTTCCACAGTGAGGAAACACTTTTTAAAACAAAAGACGCTTGTAATGTAATTTTCGACAGCTTTTGTTTGAAACATTTCTTCGCAGCTGTCAAAACGTGCGTAAAATTAATCTTTAAAACGTTTATATCTAGTTCGTTTCGGCAGTTACCAAAAAATTGTTCAAACAAAAGTCGTAGATAATTGAATTCTCAATTAGTTTCATTTGATACGGTTTTTATTTACTATCAAAACAAACATGGTATTTTAAAAAGAAAAACTCTCGTTATTTAGACAAAATAACAATTTTATTTTGACAGTAAAGAAAAACCGTATCAAATAAAACTTGTTGGAAATTCAATTGTCTACGACTTTTGTTTGAACAAATTTTTCCTAACTGTCAAAATAAGCGAGTTATCGTTGATTTTCCTATAAATTTCTAGGTTATGTCGTCACTTCTTGCTTATATTGATAGATGGATTTTTTTTATATAAAAAATCGCGCGGAATTCAACTGTCGAAACGAAAAGGACATCGGCGTTTTATACATTAATGTTAGGATTATGTTCTAACGACTGGCTAATTTTAAGTAATAAATCTATAGGATGAACTGAGAGGACCTCAAAACGGGTATGTATATCCGTTGAATTTGGCGATTCGAAAATGTGTACGATTACAATACTTTCTTTTAAACAGGGGCAAAAAGAATATGTGAATAAAAAATATATATTTTTTAATATTCGAAAGAGTAAACGTATGAATTAAAAATTATTTTAATGTTTAGTTTGCGTGAAAATCAATTATGAAAAACAATGAAAATTGATCAAATTTATAATCAATGTAATGTATTACTGATATAGCCCTGTAATTGGACTTTCGAGTCTGTTGGGTTGTAAATAAATAAATAAATAAATTTGAAATTATATTTATGCTAATAAAAACTTGTGAAATTAAATCACATTTTTGGTGCAGGCAAACGAAAAAGATTCCTTCAAATCCGCTCTTTACTACGGATACAATGATAACGCGATTAATGTTGTGATCCAGTTATTTACACAGCCTCGTAATATAATTAGACATGAAGGTAAATGCCGATTAAAACGTACTCCAATCGGAGATAATGCTGGCCCCGATTTTAAGTGGCCGATAAAGAAAGAGTGAAAGGAAAAAAATAAGGGAATTTATTGTGTAAATCGAGAATGTTCAACATGCATTCGAGATACATAAAAAATGTAATTCCAATGGGTTTACAAATATCTGAGAGAAACCGAATACGTATTTATTAATATAATAATGAGATAAATTAAAGAAAAAGAAATTATTCGAGCCGTTTTAAAATTTATCATTTTAAACAATGTAATTATAAAACAAGGAAAATTTCTGGTAATGATCAATAAAATTCGATCAATCCATTTTTCTAACTGCAAAAATTGTAATTTATATATATAAATATATACATACATATATATATATATATATATATATATATATATAATCTAAAATCCCTATCTACCATAATGGTGGTGTAGGGGTAATTTTAATTTAAATAACTGCAAATGTGTGAATTATCTTTTTTTTTTTTTTAATTAAACAAGTAGTTTGAGAAAACAAAATGAAATTGAAAGAAAAGATATAAAATATACATTTGATTTTGTAATTTTTAATATTTATTTAGTATTTTTTGCTATATATATCTGTTAATAAAGATTATTATTCCTTTCTAAATTATATTTATATCTATGAATTGTAGTTGGTAGCGCACTCGACTGGCAATCGGGGGGGCACGGGTTCAAATCCCGTCAGAGATGTTTCTTTTCCATTTTGTTAAATACAAAATTAAAAAAAAATAATTTAAATTAGACCTCAATG
The DNA here is from genome assembly GCA_963082785.1 of Philonthus spinipes. Classification (NCBI taxonomy): domain Eukaryota; kingdom Metazoa; phylum Arthropoda; class Insecta; order Coleoptera; family Staphylinidae; genus Philonthus; species Philonthus spinipes. The sequence continues at coordinate 15,357,475 of OY720318.1, read as the reverse complement.
CTGTACATTGAAAATTTCTAAAATTCATATTTATTTTTATTTAATTTTAGTTTAAATATCTTGGATTTTTAAATTGATATTTTTAAATGAAATTATAATAGAAATGAAAAATGTGTTTAAATAAAATCACATAGGCTGAAAGACCTCTGGTCGATAGCCAGTTTGTGAATTTTGCTTTATTGTAACAGACAGTACATATATTAAAATGTAAACACACACCTCATTGTACAAAATTAATAAATAAAGATATTTATATATATATATATATAAAAACACATTTTTCATTTCTATTATAATTTCATTTAAAAAAATCACTTAGTCCAAGATATTTAAAGTAAATTAAATGAAAATAATTATGAATTTTTAGAAATTTTAATCATGATATAAAAAAGAATTAATTCGCTTGATTCAATTTGAAGGAAATAAAATATTAATATTATTATTAATTTATCAGCAAAACAAAATTAATTACATAAAATTCATTAAAGCACACCACAACAAACAATCCTTACTTAATATTATTCAATGTTAATTAATCACTCATTTCATAACGAAAATTTCCATAATAAATCCCGAACCGAACGAACGGCAAACGCGAAACGCTCCATAAATTAAACTAGTTTATTATTATTCCGTTTTATTTTTTAATCGGGATCCTAGTGCGCCGGTGAATTGGTCTTAATTTAATTAATTCTAACGTCATTAATTAATTAGCGGCGGTGTAAATTGTTTTCCTCTCTCTCTCTCTGTTTAAGTCCCTCTTTCTATTGCCTTTTTTGTTCATAATGAACAGCGCAACCTACCCGACACAATACACATAAAATTTGACATTCGCGTGTTGCGACAGCCATTGTTGCGCTCCTCGCCGTGTGACGAGAAACATGCCCGTTTCGGCCCCTAATTGGCCCTCATCGCTAATTTGACGCTTTATAATTGCCGCGTATTAAGATCTTCAGGTGTGTACGCACGCATATGGATGGATCAGCGCGGTGTTCGGATTTGTAGCGGCTTACTTTATTTTGAAAATAATTTATAAAAAATCGTGTGCTTTTGAAGTTGTTCTGGGTATGGAAAATCTGTTTTTATTTATAATTTGTAAGTGTATTAAAGTGGACGCTTATAACATAAATCTGTATTTTTTTTTCTTGTTAAAGTCATGTGTTTGTGATTGAAAATATTTCAGGTTGTTTATAACAAAACGAAACATTGCAAAGTTATCGATTTTGATGAGATTTAAACAAATTAAATGAATATAATTTAAAAATAATTAATTAAATTAAAGCAGAGCTGTACTGACGAGGCATAAATCCTGAAAAACGTGTCTGCATATTCTCGAATCAAAATATTTTGCATTATTTTATTATTTTTATCTTTATTTAAGGAATTCACCTATTTTATAAATGTAAGAAAACACAATTAGCTACACAATGTTTATGTGTAGCTAATTGTGTTTTCTTACATTCATGTGTTTGTGATTGAAAATATTTCAGGTTGTTTATAACAAAACGAAACATTGCAAAGTTATCGATTTTGATGAGATTTAAACAAATTAAATAAAAAGAATTTAAAAATAATTAATTAAATTATAGTAGAGCTGTACTGATGAGGCATAAATTCTGAAACACGTGTCTGCATATAGCCATTGTTCTTTGCATTAAATATTCTCGAATCAAAATATTTTGCATTATTTTATTATTATTATCTTTATTTAAGGAATTCACCTATTTTATAAATGTAAGAAAACACAATTAGCTACACAATGTTTATGTGTAGCTAATTGTGTTTTCTTACATGTAGCTCATGCTCATTAAATTACTAAATAAAACACAAACAAAGGCATTAAACAACATATGTTTTCATGCATTATTGTTTATTTCATTGTTAAAATTTCCTGTAATTGGATGTATGTCTGTTGGGAAATAAATATTATTATATAACACGAGAATGAGATAATCTAATTCTGAAACAGGTTCAATAGCTAATATTAAATATGCAATATCTTTATTATTTAAATAAAAATACTTGTCCTTTCTCCTATTTTTATGTAAATAATAAGAGTTTCCACAACCAACAACCAACATAAAGAAGATGCAATATCTTATTGCGATGCAACAGCAATTGAGCATTATGTAATCTTTTTTCACTATATCCTTTTTAGTTTTCACCCTAAAGAAAAACTATAACAAAGTTGTAGACTTTAAAAAAATCTAAAATATTGTGATTCTAATATTTATTCACGATCGAAGAAATTTTTTGGTGAGTACGTGAAGTTTCTTGATATAATGTAGTAATATTTTATTCCATTCTTCATTTTTTTATGTATATATAGTGATAAAAATAAAAAATAATAAAAAAAGTGAAGAAAGAAATAAAATATTACTACATTTATTCACCATTATGACCAAAAATTCGCCATTTTTCATTTTTTAGTTTGTTTATAGATTTTCTCATAATTTTTTAGTTTGGGTTAGTTTAGGTTAGGTTAGTTTGGGTTAGGTTAGGTTACTTTAAGTTAGTTTAGGTTAGGTTAGTTTGGATTAGTTTAGGTTAGGTTAGTTTGGGTTAGTTTAGGTTAGGTTAGTTTAGGTTAGTTTGGGTTAGGTTAGGTGAATGTGCAAACATGTTTGGAAAGTATTCTGACAAAACGTGCAAAAGATCGTAAGTTGTACCAATCTATCCAATATTTTCATTAAAAAATCATTAATTAAATATGTACGTATTATTTATAATAGTCGATGAATAATTATCTATTATTTTTTTATTACATTGTACAAAATACATTCGGTTTAGTGGAGCGGTGACGCCATCTATGTTTGATATTGTAAATTAAAATATCTATTATTTACAAATGGACCTAAAATTTTTCATTTTTTAGTTTGTTTATAGATTTTCTCATATTTTTTTTTACTATGTCTTCTTTATTTTTCATCCCAGAGCAAGGTTGTAGAATTTCACAAAATCAACAACATTCTAATTAGAATTTTTGTTTTATCTCCACCCGTTCCAGAGTTATTTTCGGAGCTCACTATAATTACGGGGGACGTAATATCTATTTGTTTCGTAAAATAAAGATGGTATCAGTGAAGACATAAAGGAAGAAAAAACCTTGTAAAACATACATGTATAGTTGATTAGGGTGATTATATTAATTTTACTTCGCAATTCCCCCTTCGCGCGTTTCCGCTCAATTTTCATAAAATAACAATTAAAGTTCAACGCGCTTTTCATCCATACAATACCTTATTTTTGCTGTGGAATTTAATTTTGTACATTAATTGCCGTTATTATGAATGGAATTTTACATTTATCAGATATATTTATAGTTGAGAGGGTTCGGATTACATTTATATCGGCGTGAAAAAATTGTCGCGAATAAAGAATAAATTTATATTTTGAAAATACGTTTAATTAAAAAAAAAGCTTTAAAATGTTTTTAAAAATTAACAGCCTCAACAATTAAGTTATTAAAACTTTGAAAATAATCGTAACGAATCGAAACACGTGTCAGGCAACTGAAAATAAAAATATTGTTATTAAAGCGGGTTTAATCAGACTCGGAAGTAAGTAAAACAATGTATAGACATTGTTTTTTATTACATTATTTATATATTACATATTTTTTTATTTTGTTATTTATTTACAGTACACTCAAGATATTTATTTGCAACACACTATCACTCGCGATGTTGAGCGCTCGGACGTTCGTGATAGACTGACTGCCTGCAGCGCCACTAGCGCGCGTTTATATAGCGTGCTTGTTTTTTGAACTTTCGATGACGCCGCGTTTAAAGTCGCGCGCTCTGTAGAACATTCTAGAGTGATCTTTCTAGTTTCTTGTTTCACTTTCGTTACAATATAACAATAATAATCTTTATTTTCCAACAGATATACCATAAAAGGACAAATATCAGAAAAAAAGATACAAATCAATTAATATATGCAACAAAACAAGTGTTTAAGTTTACTCAATATGGAAATGTAATTGAAGGGTTTCGTTAGCGTTCAACGTTTCTTTAAATTATGCGAGTATATCAATTTCACACTGGAGAGTCGGAGGAGATGAGACAATTACAAAGTAGTGGCTTCCACAATCAATCAGAAAATTAAAAAAAAAAAAAAATCTGTAAGTTATACATTTAAGGTAAATGCAATATACGTCTTTATTTATGTTTTAAAAAGACTTTCTATTATATTTTAAGAGTTGGTATAAGCCTACATTTAGCATTAGCTCTCATCGGAATAACTTTAGATTAAAATCATCGATACACATTATTTATAATATATTCAACAGTTTGCCTGACACTTATGACATTTTTCATGACACATTATATTCAATTTTGGTTTATATTAATTAATAATGAAACAGGTTATTGTTAAGTTTAACTTAAGTTTAGATTTATCGTTTATTTTTGGTTCATATTATTTGTTAAGTAAACCCGACACCTTATAGGGGGTAGAAAGGGTAATTGAATATATATACAGAGAGGTTTTTTTATCAGAATACATTATGGGAAGTGTATAACTTCAAAAAAAACGCGAGTCAAACGCAATGTGTGTATGTTTAGTTGCTTATTTGGCATATATGTGTTCAATTGCGTGTTATAGGCAACTAAACACACACACATCAATGCGTTTGACTCGCGTATTTTGCAGATATACATAGAGGAAATGTATACTGTTAAAAAAAGCTCTCTGTATATATATATATATATACAGACCATTCGGGGACACCCTATATATATATATATATATATAAATATACAGACCATTCGGGGACACCCTGTATATATATATATATGTAAGTATTATATTATTGTATATATTGCTTTGTAATTAGGATTATTTTTTCCTGTTGGGTACTAAAAATAATAATTATTATTATTATGAATGTTGAACACTTCTTCATTTACTTTTTTAATATTTCATGTAAATCCTAAAAACTTCTTCAATTTAAGTCATTTTTTTTTGTGTAGGACCTTCTCAAACAACCATCGGGACGGGATAATCCGAAACCCTCGTCCGATTTTTTCTTTTTTTTTCTCGCGTTATTATTATTTTCCTGAAATTTTCGTTATTAAAAACGTCCGAAGAGGAAGGGCCGCGAAAAGAGTGTAAAAAGAAAGCGGGGATTAATTATTTTAATGGAAAAATAAGAGCCGTCGGTCGCGAGAGGCAGCGCCTTTAATACCCCCGAAGGCGGAGTAATTAACTCCGCATTTTTTTATATTCCGTCCACAATTCAATTAAACGGCCGTTTTTGAGTCTCTCTCTCTCGCTCTTTCTTTCTCGTTTTTATTTTAAATTGTAATTAGACCGTCTGACTGCTGGAAGGAAGCAATTTGTTAAAAAAAAAAATGGGGTTGGTTGATGATTTTTTTCTTTATTTTCTGGGATATAATTTAATTAGTGCTTATGTGGGATTTTAAGGAAAACACTTTTTTTGGAAAAGAAAGAAATGTTCTAATTAGGATTATTTTTAAAAGGTTCACACACACACACACACACACAGGTTTTAAAAATAACAATTAAAAAACATTAGTGACCATTGTATGTCATAATAACAGGTGTGAAACTATACAGGGTGTTCAAATTCGAAATTCTCCATGGGGATCTCGCTTATATATATATATATATATATATATATACAGAGAGCTTTTTTTATTAGTATACATTTCCCCTATGTATACCTGCAAAATTGGCAAGTCAAACGCATTGATGTATGTGTGTTTGGTTGCCTATAACACGGAACTGAACACACATATGCCAAATAATCAACTAAACATGCACACATTGTTGGGTTCAATGCGTTTAACTCGCATTTTTGCAGGTATACACTTCCCCTAATGTATACCGATAAAAAAACCTCCCTATATATATATATATATATATATATATATACATATATCTCTTATATATTATTTTATATATTATATAAGAGATAGAGGGTAGGTTTAAAGTCGGCACTTTTGCAGAATTTCATGCTGATTAATATTCCGTTGAGAAAACTGGGCTAAGTTTTTTTGTTTTAAAGAAAAATGAAAAAAAAAAAACTGAAAAATGCGATTTTCTTTTTTTTATTTATATCTTCGTTATTTGAAGCAATAATTCAATATAATGAAGACATTCTTATAGCACTTTTTTTATGATCTAATCGATGTAATTTTACTAATAGCATGTTTCGTTTCTTCTGGACCATCATCAACTTTCTTATTTCTTATGGGCGCCATATTGGTTTTTTATCAGGTTAAAATCCTCTATTTTTTCTAATTACAGTGATATAATATATCATACCTTTATTGTAATTAGTTATCTTCTTTTTTTTTTAATTTTCTTTATTGACGCTAAAGAAGCACTCATTTTTAGCAACTAGATGCATGTCATTCTGTCAAAATTTAAAATGAAATAAATGAAATCTTACTATTTATTATGCCGAGGTGGAAATGAGCCTCATCGCTCATTATGATTTTGGTCGAAAAATCGTCCACTTCGTCCTCAAGATTGAAGTTGCCTTCGACGTAGGTTACACGCGATTGGCAGTTTGTTCACTTGTATTCTACATCTATCTAATTCGCAAATGTCAAAACACATTTGACATTGGCGGCCATTTGAAAAAATAAGAGCATTTTCAAATAGGGTGATTTCTTTTGGCCCATCTAGTATATGTTTAAATACTTCAATAAATAAGATATATAATATTCTCACAGTCTTCCAAATTAGTTATAGAAATACGGATTAAAAACTGACTGATTTTATGTATTTAAAATATAAATTAAAATACTTGGTTTGTTTTAGTATTATTTTCTATTTACTTGACAAGTCTCGCTTTTTACGACATTATCAAAAGCTGAAACTTTCCTTAAATATATATTATATTATATTATTATATTATTATAGTTTAAATAATGCAGAATATCCGTCAACAGATTGTTTGAATTCCGCCTAGAAATATATATTTTTAATTTTTGAAGTTCTGAAAAAGTTCAAAAGGGTATGTCAGGATTTTAAAATTGGGGAATTCCATATCTCCTCGTTGTCACTGACGAGGTGTTTTCCACATGTTTTGGCTCTAATAATTTCTTCGCCCTCTCTGAAATTTAAATTTTGTTTCTTTTATTTAATACAAATACTTTTAAGATTTTATATTAAGGTAATGGAATATACAATCTTTAAATTATTTATATCAATAAAATGATTATTACTGATACAGTGTTTGACAATTCCTGTAGTCTGCTCGTTATTAATAATTGACTAATACAGTGTTTGACAATTCCCGTAGTCTGCTCGTTATTAATAATTGACTTTTTATGTTCTTCCAATCGTGTATGAAACGATCTTCCTGTCTCGCCTCCTATATATAAATATAAATTGCGTCACATTCACTACACTTTATTGATTTTATATATATTTGTATTATTTTTCCTGTAATTGGTTATACCGTTGAACAATACAGATTATTATTATAATAATTTTATGTTTTCAGTCATACATCTTATTCAATCAAGATTTGATTATAAAAAATAATCGATTGAATTTTCGTATTCAGTTACTGACTAATAAGAATCATAATTTAAGTTAAAATAAAATAAAACAGAGGTGCTTCACACTTTTGTAGTTATTTAAATTACCATAAAATTAAGCAAGGAAGGGCGAAAGACCTCCGGTCGATAGCCGTTTCTCTTAAGAATATATATTTGTTTTAAATTGTTTCATGTATTGTAAATTAAATTAAATATGTATGTATTCTTTGGGAATAAAGATGTTTGTATATATAAGCAAGGAAAAATTGCTGTAAATGATTATAAAAATCCCTTTTCTAACTGCAAAAATTAATTAATTAAAATATGCTCGGGAAGTAATTGTTTCGGAAAGGTTTCCGAATCGTGTCACGGGATTTTTAAAATTTTGAAAACGGAATCTTGGGTAAACGTGCGTGAAATGAACGAATCGGAAGTCAAAATCTGTAGGAAACTTACCGTTTGGTCACAATTCGCATTTAATGTCCCAATTTTGAGGTTATTATTTTGTCGACTTAGGTTAGGTTATGTTAGTTTAGTTTGGGTTAGTTTAAGTTATGCTAGGTTAGTTTGGGTTAGTTTAGGTTAGGTTAGTCTAGGTTAGGTTAGTTTAGGTTAGGTTAGTTTGGGTTAGTCTAGGTTAGGTTAGGTTAGTTTGGGTTAGTTTAGGTTAGTTTAGATTAGTTTAGGTTAGGTTAGTTTGGGTTAGTTTAGGTTAGGTTAGTTTGGGTTAGTCTAGGTTAGGTTAGGTTAGTTTGGATTAGCTTAGGTTAGGTTAGTTTGGGTTAGTTTAGGTTAGGTTAGTTTGGGTTAGTTTAGGTTAGGTGAATGTGCAAACATGTTTGGAAAGTATTCTGACAAAACGTGCAAAAGATCGTAAGTTGTACCAATCTATCCAATATTTTCATTAAAAAATCATTAATTAAATATGTATGTATTATTTATAACAGTCGATGAATAATTCTCTATTATTTTTTATTATATTGTACAAAATACATTCGGTTTAGTGGAGCGGTGCGCCATCTATGTTTGATATCGTAAATTAAAATATCTATTATATACAAATGGATCTAAAATATATATTGATTTTTTTACACTTTCTGTCTAAAATTAAAATCGTGATTTTGGCTGAGTAAATGAAAAAATCGCAACAAATTTGTTAACTTTCGTCATAAATTAGAAGATTATTTCATCATGTGTACGATTTATACTCGCAATGTGCTTATTTAGTCGAAAATCGGATCAATTATAACCTCAAAATTGGGACTTTAAATGCGAATTGTGACCAAACGGTAAGTTTCCTACAGATTTTGACTTCGGATTGTTTCAAAAGAAACTTACATTATAAGTAATTTTTGCAGTTGTAAAAGGGAGTGATCGAATTTAATTGATCATTGCCAGTGATTTTCCCTTACTTAATTTTATTATAATTTAAGCTGTTGAGTATGAGTTACACTACTTATTGAATATTTAGAAATAAGTAGATTTGCTTATAAAATGTATTTATATAGCAAACCTGAAATTACGTAATTGTTCCAAACAGTAGAAACGCATTAGCTGGTTTCCTATTCAGTCCGGCGATGTAATTACAGGTTATAATACTTATTAGAAGCGAAATATGGCGGCGTTTAATAAACGAAGTGAGTGATATATTGTGTAAATATTCAACATGCATTAATTCAAATGAAACGACGGCCGCAATTCCGCATATATTCGGACGATTACGTTAATTAAAACTCACGACAATTGGAAACAACATAATTCCAGCATTATCTCCGTTATCTACACGAATTATATTTCCAGCGTGTTTCATGATTGTATTGTATAAAGTTGATTTTTTTTGCTGTATTTATTTATTTATTTTCGTGTTGTGGAGTGATTAGGTGGAGTTTCGCAATGTTGGGACAGTGGCGGGGCCTCGTCCGGGTTAGTTTTGGGAGCAGTCACCGCTCCAAGGACGCGCTGAGCAACAACAGCAAAAGCATCGGGCCGACCGAGCGAGCGAGCGACCGTCCAACCGGTCACCGAGTAAACAACAATTTATAATGCACCGAAATAGCGAACGGCGTCCATCATCATCATCATCATCCACCACCAGATTATTCATCCAAGTCGGGCTAACGGACTCACGCGCGAAACATACGTGTTACACAATGACACGAAAACAAACAAATACGGTCGAGCTTTCGCGATATTTCATAGGGTATTGTGTTTGCGGGCTCGTTACGCTCAAGTAGCGGATCTTAGTATGGCTAAATTCCGTTAAGCTTTACTGATAATAAATTAATCATGATAATAATCAACAAATTCCGTACTAGTATTTATTTATTTAAATATGATTTGTTTTATAAATAGAAAAGAGCATTTATTCACTTCGCTACAGTTATTTAAATAAATTAAATAAAAATTATGGTAGTGTTTCAGAATGGTGTCACGGGATATATAAAATTTTGAAAACGGAATCTTGGGTAAACGTGCGTGAAATGAATGAATCCGAAGTCAAAATCTGTAGGAAACTTACCGTTTGGTCACAATTCGCATTTAAAGTCCCAATTTTGAGGTTATAATTGATCCGATATTCGACTAAATAAGCACATTGCGAGTATAAATTGTACACATGATGAAATAATCTTCTAATTTGTGACGAAAGTTAACAAATTTGTTGCGATTTTTTCATTTACTCTGCCAAAATCACGATTTTAATTTTATACAGAAAATGACGTTTATATAAAAAAAATCAATATATATTTTAGATCAATTTCTAAATAATAGATATTTTAATTTATGATATCAAAAATAAATGGCGCCACCGCTCCACTAAATCGAATGTATTTTGTACAATATAATAAAAAAAATAATACAGAATTATTCACCGACTATTATAAATAATACATACATATTTAATTAATGATTTTTTTAATGAAAATATTGGATAGATTGGTACAACTTACGATCTTTAGCAACATGTAATGCTCATACTTTAAATTCACAGATATCTGAGTAAGTGAAGAAATCCACTGTGTGATTGTTTTAATAACGTGGTAATTTATATTTTTAGTCAAAATATGCATAATAACCTAAAATAGTAACATGTTTTGCACCAGAAAAGTTTCACTCATAGCTAGAGTATTTGAAATACTCTAATAATTATCAGAATACTTTCCAAACATGTTTGCACACTCACCTAACGTAAACTAACCTATACTAACCTAACCTAAACTAACGTAAACTAACCTAACGTAAACTAACCTAACCTAACTTAAACTAACCTAACCTAAACTAATGTAAACTAACCTAACCTATACTAACCTAACCTATACTAACCTAACCTAACTTAAACTAACCTAACCTAAACTAACGTTAACTAACCTAACCTAACCTAACTTAAACTAACCTAACCTATACTAAACTAACCTAACCTAAACTAACCTAACCTAAATTAACCTAACCTAAACTAACCTAAGTCGACAAAACGTGCAAAAGATGGTAAGTTGTACCAATCAATCCAATATTTTCATTAAAAAATCATTAATTAAATATGTATGTATTATTTATAATAGTCGATGAATAATTCTGTATTATTTTTTTATTATATTGTACAAAATACATTCGATTTAGTGGAGCGGTGGCGCCATCTATTTTTAATATCATAAATTAAAATATCTTTTATTTACAAATTGATCTAAAATATATATTGATTTTTTTTACATAAACGTCACTTCCTGTATAAAAATTAAAATCGTGATTTTGTCTGAGAAAATGAAAACATCGCAACAAATTTGTTAACTTTCGTCATAAATTAGAAGATTATTTCATCATGTGTACGATTAATACTCGCAATATGCTTATTTAGTCGAAAATCGGATCAATTATAACCTCAAAATTGGGACTTCAAATGCGAATTGTGACCAAACGGTAAGATTCCTACAGATTTTGACTTCGGATTCGTTCATTTCACGCACGTTTACCCAAGATTCCGTTTTCAAAATTTTAAAAATCCCATGACTCCATTTGGAAACCTTTCCAAAATAATTAGCTCTGTGACATTTTAACGTTTGATTTGTTTTATACCCTTAAAGAACTTGAAAGTTAATTACCAAGATTCGAAAGACATGTTTTGACTGCTTGCCAAACATATCTTTCGAATAATAGCAAAGATTTGTATTTACTTATTCAGTTACTTAAAATAAGTTTTTATAATTTTTTTTTATAAAATTCCATAAATAAATAAAATATTAAAGTAAACAGGCATTTTTTCGGGTTTTGAATTTCGCGCTCTTCAGTGAAGTATTACGGAGCCTACACGTTGATTGGCCAGAATCAGTAAATCGTGGGAGCTCGACGCGCCCTCTAACGGCCAAAGCTGTAAGTTGTTACTGAGAATCGCGCCGACAGGCGCAAGGGATATTTGGATGCCCAAAATAAGAAACGTCACCGGCTCTATCTTAGGAACTAAGACTCCTAGAGCTTTAAAATAAAAACAAATTTAATGACATTAGTCATGAGAAAATGCTGTAATGTTTTTTTTAGTTCACATCTGCAACTGTCAAATTTTTAAATTTCTTTTTCTGCACTATGTTATTTTGATGTAAAGACAATTTAAAGAAGAATCGAATAAAAATATAATATATTAGGTGTCACCCTGTATACAAGGTGTACAGAAAATGAGTGAAAACCTTCAGGTAACTCAATTAATTAATTAATTTTTAATAGAAAATCCAAATAAAAAAAATGTTGTATGGTTCTTCATTGAGGCTCACGAGGTCTTCGGAATTTTAAATATGTGACTATAAATTAGTATTGTTTTTTAAATATTTTGTAAAAAATCAATAGCATTAACAATCAATTAGACACGTGTATAATTCCATTGATGTAAATGATTAATAAATCGGATATTTTTACAATTTTATAACTTCATCAGAAGCATTCTTTTAATGAAAATAGATCTGGCAACGACGCACGCTCGTTTGTAAAAGAAAAGGTGTATGCAACACCTCCAGCGGATGATGTAGAAGTTATAAGCAGGATAAATGCACACTTGTTTGATCCAGCGTTGCCAAATGTATAGTTCTTTTAAGTGGTCCGTGAAGCTTAAGGAAGGACCGTGTGACTTATTTTCGTTAATATTTTTATCTAAAAATTAGTCAAAGAGTCACGCTACCTAAAGCTTTTCACTCATTTTCTGTACACCTTGTATATGAAATTAATTTAAAATGCGTCGTCAGAAATCAAGTAAATTTTATAAATAAATTAACGCTGAATTTCTAACGATTAGAGAGATTTCGAAACGGACACTTCTTTGACTCACCCTGTATAAAATACTTGATAAAAATTATCTGAAAATCCAACATTTCTTGTCATGTTTAAAGGTTGTTTCATTTTTTCTTCTTGTAAACGATTTCCACTAAAACAACCAACGGTTTCATTTGTATTACACTCGCGGATAAGAAAGTGAGGAAAGCATTCGTACAAAATGGTGCGTATTTTGTGTGTCACCGAGATATCCCCCTCCACCACCGCACCGCCGCTAAAAAGAATTGAAACAAACGATCCGTGCGGAATGGCCGGGCGTAAATCACGGAAAAATGAAGACCATTTCGGTGCGGGGAAACGATGATGATAAAGGGGGCAAAGAAAAACCGGGCGTCGTTGCGAATTATCTTTTCACATAAAAAATAAGGAGAAACAGGGCTGTTCGCTGGGTGGACGAAGTGGAATGGATGAGGGGGTGGGGGCTGGATCTCTCTAAAACGTCAATATTTTGTCAAATTGCGCCGTAATGGTTGTTTATGGGCCTCGGCGCTTTCAAAATCTCGGGCGTTTTGTTATTGTTTGATTTATTTATGGGGGGTTGGACTGAGTTAATGTAACGAAGAAAAATTAATAAGAAAAAAATATGAAATATTGGATAATTAAAGAGTTTTTCAACTGCGTTTCTTTATTAGTCTAATGAGATTCACTATATCTCAAATACATTTCGCTTTGTAAAATGCGTATCAACAAATTTATTTGATATACGCGTAAGGGAAATTTTAAGTTTAACATGATTTTTTGATTCAGAACCATATCATTTGTTTTACATTTATTATATCAATAAATTGGAAGAATTGAGATAAGATTGCTATTTTATTTGATTTCAAAACCTACATATACAAGGTGTACAGAAAATGAGTGAAAAGCTTTAGGTAGCGTGACTCTTTGACTAATTTTTAGATAAAAATATTAACGAAAATAAGTCACACGGTCCTTCCTTAAGCCTCACGGGCCACTTAAAAGAACTATACATTTGGCAATGCTGGATCAAACAAGTGTGCATTTATCCTGTTTATAACTGCTACATCATCCGCTGGAGGTGTTGCATACACCTTTTCTTTTACAAACGAGCGTGCGTCGTTGCCAGATTTATTTTCATTAAAAGAATGCTTCTGATGAAGTTATAAAATTGTAAAAATATCCGATTTATTAATTATTTACATCAATGAAATTATACACGTGTCTAATTGATTATTAATGCTATTGATTTTTTACAAAATATTTAAAAAACAATACTAATTTATAGTCACATATTTAATATTCCGAAGACCTCGTGAGCCTCAATGAAGAACCATACAACATTTTTTTATTTGGATTTTCTATTAAAAATTAATTAATGAATTGAGTTGCCTGAAGGTTTTCACTCATTTTCTGTACACCTTGTATGTATATATATATATATAATTAAGATAAAATTAATTAAAATAAATAAATGATTTTAATCGGTTGCTAAAATCGAATAACAATTAAAAATGATTTGAATAAAAAGCAAAAAAAAAACATTCCACTTACACAATCCTATAAACAACTTCTAATTGTTCATTATTAATGTTATTATCTCCCTCGTGAAGAAGAACTCGGGTTAAAGTAAAAAAAAAAATATATATACGACAAGGTACAATTTTCTTGCAACGCCTATATTTAATTATCGTGGCTCGTTTCTTTTAGACTCCGGTAATAACTGACATTTTATGTCGGAATAGCGTGCGTCGTCCATCGAGGAAAAAAATGCCACTTTCGCTTAATTGACAATGTAAGCCGGCGTATATTCTGTGCGGTCCCCGCTGTCATTTACTTGTCGTTAATGTTGCCTACTTATTACACACACACATGCATACATACACGGACGGTGCAGTCATAAAACTGACCTAGAAAATTAAACAGACATTACTTTCTTTTATTGACAAATAATAGTTTGCTGTTTTTTTTTTCGCACACAGGAAAGAAACTAAAATTAAGTTTATTATTTTTTAATTTATCCAGTTTATTTCTACAGAAGTATTTATTTATTAAATTATTCTCGAATTACAAATTGTTGCATTGCAATAGCAAATGTCCGGTGTGTAATCCAATGTCCGGCTAAGTATTTATCAGGGAAGTGGTTGTTTCAAAAGATACTTGTTTTCAAGTGAGTTGATTCAAGTGGCCTTAAGAATTGATGGTATCATTTTAGGTAATTCTACGAGTTTTGAATTGTTCACCAAAATCCACTTTTTTTCGTGCTTTACAAAAAATCTGAAAAAATTCTCAAAAATTCTTGATGATTCAGGATAATTTAATTAAAAATAAAACCCTTGGTTTGTTTCACTTATTTACATTTTCTCCAACTAGTTTCGACCATTGGTCATCTTCAGGGAGGAATTCTTGATGATGTCGAAAGTGTGCATTATTTATTTTGCACAAAAAATAATTTCCTATTTCCTAAAACTATTTGAATTAATAAAATCATCGACTGTTTAGCATTGCTATTAGAGATCTGCTTAAATTTAATGCAAGAAAACAAGATTACTTTCCAGTCCCCTAATTACAAAGAGAATGTCGAGAAATATTTGCATTGCATTCTCTATTTGGCACTTATTTCAAAATAAGCATAAACCGCGCGATTTTATTTCGATCAATAAATAACTGCGCACAAACGATTCCGTTCCATATACTCAAAACAAAACATCCGAAGAAAACAAAAAAATAGCAACTGGCCACCTTTTGTTGAGGCGCAGTTTCGGTAAACACTGTGAGATTTTGCAGCGGGCGGGATAAATAAACCGCGCTCGCGCCTCGAAAAAAAAAAAAGGAAATAAAACAAACAGAAGAAGATGGGGGTCCGGTCGTAAATAAACGAGGAGCTGAATAAAACGTAGCATATGCCGGGAGGAGGAGGAGGATGGATTGAATGCAGCAGCAGCAAGCCGATCGTCCGAACTGGCCCAGGTCCAATCTTATTAACCAACCCGGACCAATCTAATTCATCAAACAGTAAGAGGCGAAAGTGATACTCGTGGGGAGTTAAGTAATTACTTCTTTTCGTCGCGATTTTGTTTCCTGTATCGAGTTCCTCGCCCAAATAAATGTCTCTGGGAATGTATCTCGCATGCCCATCAGAAAGTGAAGAAGTATGTGGGATACTTTCTCAGAAACAAATATTTGTAACGTAGTAAATAGTTAGTACCTCGACACCCAATACGGGTAAAAAGAGGATAAGATTAAGAAAGAAATAGTTAGTATATAGAAATGACATACTTAAAATTTAAAAAGTAAAACATAAAATGGTTGAGGTTATCACTTGATGAAACTGCATATTTACAGATTAAATTAAATACAAAGGATTGGCTGAAAGACCTCCGGTCGATAGCCGATTCATCTACAGAATATAATTCTAATATTATATATTATTGTACATAAATATACACATTTGAATAAAGATTTTTAGTTAGTTAGAAAGGATTTGAAAATAACTAACAAATTATTTCCACAGTTAGCTCTGTGACATTTTGACTTACGTTACGTAAGTACCTTAAAAAATGCCCTGTCATGATTATGGTGATGTGAATTTAGAAATATCTGTGCTAGCTAGCTGAACTGTCTTGGTTCGTACTGATGAATTGATGAATGGTGAGACTAGAGTGTGAATATTTGGGAAGGATGTTTTAATTTTCGAGGAATACAGAATTTATTGAGAAGGGATTTGTTGTAAGAGTTGTTTGCGAATTTTTGGAAAAGGCTTACCAAACGTTGGGCTATGAGTGTGACTTGGGTGGATTGGTAGAAGTATTCGTATTGTGGAGGGGAAAGTTATTCAATTTTATGTGTTTTATTTATTTTGTTAGTAGATTTTTAATAATCTATTCATATTTATTATAATTAATTGTTTTCCTTTTTCTGCAACTTTACGCAGATATTTATATTAATGGCAGAAAGACCTATGGTCGATAGCCCATGACGGACTACCAACACAATTGTACATTTTGTTATAATATATTTTATAAATTTTTGATGTCATATTGTCTGAATAAAGATGTTTATATATATACAGGCTGTCCCATTTTAATCTTTCAGGTGAAATATATCGAGACAAGTGCGCCCAATCGAAAAAGTTGTCTAATGCAAAGTTTAGTGGTTTGCAGGGGGACATTAGATTCTGTTATCAATTTCACCCCTCACCCCCCAGGGGGGTGAATAACAGGGGTAACTTCTGAATCTTAAATGGGAACCCCCATTTTTTATTGCAAATTCGGAAAGTGTGAAAAAAACTATGTAGGTTTTACACAGAAACTTTTTTTGTATGGGCAACAGGTGGCGCTGTAATTGTCAATATTAGATTATTTTACACTTAATCTAGAATTGATGTAAAAATGCCACCTAATGATTACAGAGAAAAAGTTTAAACAAATTGAATTGAAACGTCTGTAAAGGTACAAAGGTAATAGAAATTCGAAATGAAATTGTGCAGTTCAAAGAGAAAGATGTCAAAATTATAATTTTTTGTACGGATCAGTTTTAGGTAAAATTTTCGTTGAGTAAGATCATTTTAGGAGGTGTTCAATGTGACCACATCCCCAGAGGAAAAAGTCTGGAGACGTTAGATCTGGCGATCTAGATAGCCATTGCGCAGGCCCCTGTGGATATGCGGCGTCCAAATGATTCCGCACAATTCGTGCAAAATGCGGAGATGCACCATCTTGCTGAAATCACATCGTTAACCTTGTGGCGTACGGAATGTCATCCAAAAGCGCAGGAAGGCCGCCTTGCAAGCCTTGCGAACGCGACACACATAATCATATCAACAATTTCATCTGGCAAGTAATCTGACATTTTCGCTAAGAAGTGCGACTTCAAAACGTCAAAGGCTGACTGACAAAAATAAAAATGTTTCTAAATGGACATGCGTTGTAAGCCCCCCCTCTCCCCCCGATTTCTAGTCGTCTCATTCGAAGTTAACTTTTTTGTCAATACAATGTGGCAGTTTGAAGTAATTCCAAGATATTAATTAGACTTAAAATTGCCCTAATGAATCTTGGTAGTGGAGAAGGTTGGGGGGGGGGGGAGGTACAGCAATGCATCAATTTGTCAAAGGGCGCTTATGTCTGGAATCTGATTATTTTGTAATCATTAGGTGGCATTTTTATATCAATTCTAGATTAAGTGTAAAATAATCTAATATTGACGATTACAGCGCCACCTGTTGCCCATACAAAAAAAGTTTCTCAGTAAAACCTACATAGATTTTTTCACACTTTCCGAATTTGCAATAAAAAATGGGGGTTCCCATTTAAGATTCAGAAGTTACCCCTGTTATTCACCCCCCTGGGGGGTGAGGGGTGAAATTGATAATAGAATCTAATGTCCCACTGCAAATCACTAAACTTTGCATTAGACAACTTTTTCGATTGGTCGCACTTGTCTCGATATATTCCACCTGAAAGATTAAAATGGGACACCCTGTATATATATATATATATATATATATATATATATATATATATATATGTTTATATATATACATATTTACATTAATAATAATCTACCATTAAGTGAACGTCTTAAAGATCCAAAGAAAAACAAATCTACCATCAAGGGGTTAAAACAACTGCAATAAAAAAATGAGCGAACTTATTTTTAAAGCAAGAAGTATTCCATTCATGATTTCGATATTTATAAAAAAATATGTAACGATCGGTGAAAAATAGACCACAGTGAAATTACAATCGGTAATGAGGACAAGGGAAGAAGATCGCCGTCGGCCATGGAATGCGCGACAACGGGATAGATTACGCTTTATCTTATCCCACCACGGTAAAGTTCAGTGTTACTGCGCAATATCTGCTTAAATTGCGCTCATTATGAACGTTTCAGATACGTTTGTAATTAAAACCGTACACAATTTGAACAATCGCTAACAAACAATTAATATAAATAGACTCAACGTAAGCACTAAAGCAAATATCCATTGAAACAACTACTTCCTGGAAGAATACCCCACCGGATAATGAATTATAGTGACTTACAACAAATGATTTTTAATTGTTATTATTACCACAGATTATAACCAGAGCAACTGAATTTGTTGCTGAAAAACTCTTGTTAACAAAATCTATATAAAGACTACATTAGGTTTATTTATTTAATCGTGTCTAAACTATACATTATAGCGTGTTTATAAAGTAACTGTATACAGGGTGTCCGTTTAATGTTGGGAAATGGCCCCAACATATGATAATTCAACCGAACCCATCTATATACAAAAGGTAACAATTTATAGTTTTAACACGATTGTAATTGGGGTGGGTGAAATAAAGAATTCAAAAGAAACCGGGGACTCATTTAGTTTTAAGGGGAAGCGGAAAATGTAATATATTTGTAACACATTTTTATACTGTAATGTTGACAGACAATAAATATAAATGTTTAATATAATTAATGGTTTTAAAACCATTAATTATATTAAAGTTGCCCCAACATATGATAATTCAACCGAACCCATATATGAATGAATACCCACTTGATGGTTACCTTTTGTATAGGTAACCATCAAGTGGGTATTCATTTTCAAACTTAAACAAAATAACACTCATTTTATTTGTAACAATTGAATGCTTCATCCGACTAGAATAAAATTTACTAGGGTTTTATAATACAACACATCATTTGAATCAAAATGAGTACCATCACTTGATGGTAAGTGTAAAATAGTGGGGACAAGAAAGGAGCTTCCACGAAGATTGTGACTCAAACGCGAAACACAATCAAGCGACCCATGGAAACAACAAGCGAGTCGGCCAATCCTTTCAAACCTAAACTAGTACTATTACTACATGAGGTAAAGCTGTACTGACGAGGAATAAATTCCGAACTACAAATCAATAGATGACCTTATTATGCATAATCAGATTTTTGTATTGGAAAAAATCATGATTAAAAAAAGTTCTTAGAACTATTTGATGATGATAGCAACTGAATTTGTTGCTTAAAAACCTTGTTAGAAAAATCTATATAAAGACTACATTAGGTTTATTTATTTAATCGTGTCTAAACTATATATTATGGTGTTTATAAAGTAACAACTGAACTGGATGAGAAAAATAAATATTAACATCACAAAACATCATTATATTATATTATATTATATTATATTATATTATATTATATTATATTATATTATATTATATTATATTATATTATATTATATTATATTATATTATATTATATTATATTATATTATATTATATTATATTATATTATATTATATTATATGTTATTACACATAAATATGGTCACCAGTAAACATTAAAGAATATTCTTTAATGTTTAGTGGTGACGATATTTGTATATATATATACAATGATGATTTCATTTAATTAAACATAACTTTATATTGAATTTAATATTAATTCAAGAAATCAGTGACGTAACTCATCCAAATTAATTTAGTCTATGCAGCTTTTTTAATAGATGTGTTACATAAATTGTGAAGTTAATTAATAACGTACATGTTAAATTTAACATTTCCTGTTACTGAAAAACTTTACAAGTTCAAATTTTGATTAAGTTTGAACGTAAGCATTTTTTGCTGGTAATTTTTGACATTAATAATATTTCACTAACTACTTGAATATGTTGAATTCATGTTTGCATATAATTGACATAGATTTTATTGATGTTTAGTAAAATAAAATCATGATTATATTTATTTTATACAATAAAACCCCTACACCACCATTATGATAGATGGGGATTTTAGATTATATATGGTATATATATATATATTATACAATAAATCTATAAATACTTTCATCGAATATTTTATATTGAGAGAGTGTAAGACCTTAGGTTTCTGCTTGTCTTTGTCTGTTCATGTTACGTGTTACTCATTATGATCGCTAACGTACCTATCTATCTTCTTTCGATTTAATGTCATGAATTCTATGATCGTGCTTTTCGGATATTTTAACTTAGGCTGGGATTAGGAGGAGTGCCATAGAGACTCCAGATTTATCTGTTATTAGAATTTAAGGCATTTTTTTGTAAAAGATTTCAGCGATAACATCCCAACTATAGCTACATGTACAAAAATTTTTTCACAAAAATTTGGTTCAAATCCTAATAACAACAAAATCCTGCAGTGGTACAAATCCTAATAACAACAAAATCCTGCAGAAGTGTTATATTAGATGGGATACGTAGAAAATAATTTGAATTTCCGATTTTAGCGAGCACTTTAAAGGCTGATTGCTCCGTAACTTTTAGATTTTTAAGATGTTGGAACAGAACAACAGCGTATTCGGACACAGTCTGTAAATCATTGTATACCGAGTGTACCATTAAACCAGGAAAAATCAAAATAATTTTAAAAAAATAATAATAACTTTACGAGAACAAAAATCCCCGAAGGAAATCATTTTGTTGTAAATTCAGCCAACTGCTGCAGTGATTGGGGCTGGGGGCAAAAATGAAATAAAATTTCGCAGGCCAGGGATTTAATACTTGCTGTTAGAGATTTAGAATGCGCTGAAGAGATGAACCGGGAAACAATTCTAACTCCTAGTTATTTACAATTATAGGTAGGGTAATTAGATAGTTACTTTCAGAAGTTTGAAATGTTTTGAAAGGCTGATCCAAGAATCAATTGCAGTTCCCAGATATTTATACATTTCCCAAAAGAAACGGATAAATTCAATAAATTCGTAAATAAATATATTTCAGAAAAAAATCTGACACTTGTTTTAGCTCGCTTGAACAGCGCCTACTCGAATATTGATGTCATTCTTTGAATAGATTTTGGTAAATATCGTCGTTATTTATTAACCGATTTTGATAAAAAAAATCGTTGTATTCAGATGGAAAAAAGCTATCAATTGAAATATCGCAAGGGGTATTTTTAAAATTGGGATTACCACCCCTTAGAAGCGAAGAGGTGGAGGAGGCTGAAAAGTGTATGTCACTCATGTTTTTAAAAATAAAAATCGACGTGTCAAAGAAATTTTCTATAATATTTTTATTTACAATTTTATAGAATTTATTCGTTACTTTTGCGAACCACGAGATAAGTATATAATCTTGTATTGCAAATTGTATTGCCAGTGAATTATGTTCATAAATGATGAAATTCGTAGTTCAAGTGCCATTTGTTAGATGGCGATACTGGTGGTGAAATTTATTCGGATAACATATTTTTACTCGTAAGGACGTGTAAAATATGGATAACATATTTTTCTTATTCTTATTTACAATGCTGCTATGTTCAATGTAAACAAGAATCGAGAAGCACGTGTAAAAATATGTTACCAAAAAAATGCTGCATCTTTGCAAACTAGCAAGTACAGTGACTTGTCATATCTAAAACATTTTAAAGAGGAGAATAAAAAACTAAATTGTTTGAGATTAATAATTATAAGTTATTGCTACAATTTGGAATCATTAAATTTAATAATAATAAGTTTTTATTGCCCAAGAGGAAATATTCATCCCAATTACAAGACAATATACATAAATCCATAGCCGTGTGTGTATAAGAATTACTGAAACCAAATCTTTGAAGTTTAGACAATAAAATATTATGCGGAACCAGGTCAAACGCCTTTGATAAATTAGTGTAAATCACATCTAGTTGCCCTTTAGAGTCTAAAACTTCGGTTATGTCGTGGGTAATATGGGTAATTATGTAAAGGGGAGAAGCTAAATCCCTAACCCCTGCCTCGGATACACCTTTGGTGATCTTTTAAAGAATTATTTTTTCTAAAAAAATTGTCATCGATTAATGCAGACTTCAACTTTTCCCCACACCCCACAATCCATTTAAAATCAATTAACTCTGCATTATACACGGTGCATCTTTTGCGTATCATTGCGCGATCCCGTGAAAGATTACCAGCCGACAGCGTGGCCGAGGAGGAGACGGGGAGTTCCTGGTAATTGGCCTCCCCATAAAAAGAGTGTGCATAATTTATTCGAAGGAGATTACGTCGCGTCAATTAATTATCGGGGCAGATTGTCGGATGCTAACGAGTTGCAGAGACTAACAAAAGGACACGATGATGGATTCGCGTCACAACAATGCGACCGACCGGCATGACGCTGGCTGATGCTTGCGCCGAACAACTGTTTGAAATCTGAGGAGTGTGACTAATAACGCGGTTTATATAATTATTGTTATAGGTTCGCGGGGAAATGAAACAACGGCAGAGAAAAAAATGTGTGAATGAGTTTTTATTGTTATGTCATACATTTTTGTTATTGGAAATTTAATGTTAAAAAAAATCCAGTTTAAACGTTATTTGTCAGTAATATTAACAATGTGTTTCGACTGAATAAAATACTTACTCTGTTTTTACCACAAAATATTTTGTGATAAACTATGTTTTTACCACAAAATATTTTGTGGTAAACTATGTTTTTACCTCAAAATATTTTGTGGTAAAAACATACATAGTAAGTGTTTTATTCAGTGTACCACGTAGTTACGGTCGCAACCATCATTATGATTAATGTGTTTTGAATATTAATATATTATTATTGAATGTAGCTGGTACTAATTAGAGCAAATGACATCCTATGCAATGGACGCTTTATTCTGACTAGCGCCATCTGTAATCATCCGATAAACAGCAATAGCGTTATTAATGCTGAATTCGAAAGCCATTTTTCCTCAGATGATCACAGATGGCGCTATCTGTAATCATCAGCTGCAACCGTCTATTATGAGGAATTCGTCCCTTAGGGACCTTACTCTGGGAGTTAGTTTAGGGTTGATTATAATTTTTTTTTTTCGGTTTTGTTGGAGAGAAGGATTTTTTATGGGGGAGTTTGTCTTAGTTTACTTCCTTAACTAAACTTATTTTAGCCTATATTAACTTATTCTATTTTTTTGTGAGTGTTGCTTAACAGTGGTCAAAAAATTAGATTAAGTTATATATAATTAAAACATCCATTTGTAATCATCTGATAAACAAAAATGGGCATATTAGAAGGAGTACTGTGATGGTACTCATTAGAGCAAATGACGCGCTCTGTTATG
Organism: Philonthus spinipes; assembly: GCA_963082785.1. NCBI lineage: Eukaryota > Metazoa > Arthropoda > Insecta > Coleoptera > Staphylinidae > Philonthus > Philonthus spinipes. Next base: position 15,333,640 of record OY720318.1, on the reverse strand, counting down.
GATGCTTTATTCTAACTAGCGCCATCTGTAATCATCCGACAAACAGTCATAACTTTATGAATTGTAAAAAATTTCACTGTACAACATTGAGGTACAATTTAAATTAATTAAGTATTAAGTGAAAAAAGAGACACCTCTGATGGGATTTGAACCCATGTCCCCCGATTGCCAGTCGAGAGCGCTTATGTTGGATTCGAAAACCTTTTTTCGTCAGATGATAACAGATGGCATCAAACTACTATGGTTTAATACAATAATACAACACATCATTTGAGTTAACATGAGTACCATTGATGGTAAGTGTAAAAAAAGTGGGGACAAGAAAGAAGCCTCCACGAAGTTTGTGACTCAAACGTGAAACACAATCGAGTGACACCTGGAAAAAACTAACGAGAAGCGAGTCGGCCAATCCTTTCAAACCTAAACTAGTACTATTACTACTTTATGAACCTTTTTTCGTCAGATGATAACAGATGGCGCTAGTTAGAACAAAGCGGGGTTTGTGCAATGGACGCTTTATACTAACTAGCTTTCTGCTCTAACTACAGATGGCACTAGTTAGAACAAAGGAAGCCTTCTGCTGTCCATTACACTTTATTCTAACGAGTTCCATTTATAATTATTTGATAATACCTGACGCCTGAGAAATGGATCAACTTTGAGATTTTTTTTCTCAAAGTCGAATGAATATTTTGAAATGCGGTTTTGTCAGTAGTATTGGCCACGCAATGAACTACAACTTTCTAGTTTTTAAAGAAAAAAAAAGACACATCCAAAATGGCGGCTCAACTGCACAGATGCGCGCCGTGTTTAATTCTGTACGAGGCGTTCCTCACACCACCCCCTCCCCACCTCATAGTGCTATAAATACAAAAAAATAATAGTTAATGTCTGAAAGACCTAAGGTCGATAGCCATTTATAAGTTTATATCAAATATATTGTATAATATATGTATATGTAAATACCGCAATAAAGATGATTGTATATATAATAGTTAACATAGTAAATTGAATTTGTTGAATTTATATTTGCCTTTTTCAAAATTCAGAATAGATGTATATTTTTTTAATTTGAAGGAAAACAAAACCTGCCAAAAACATCAAATGGCAGCTATTTTCTTTCGAGTTTTTGTTTTAATAATCAGGCCATGATATGGACTGAGTTTAAATTGAATGAGAGAGAAAAAATGTAGAGCGCTATACAGGTCGTTAGCCATATATGATGTGTATTAAGAACTAATATACCACTCACAGATGAAAACAATGAATACCGTATTATTTTATTATTATTTATTTATTTATTAAATACAGTTTTAAACCTACAAAGGTGTGATGAAGTTGTAATGGTTAAAACCCCTACCTTATACAAATTAATAATTTGTATAAGGTAGGGGTTTGAACCATTCGTCGTTATTAAAAGAAAGCGTATATTCCTAATTTTTCAATCTTTTCGCTAAACCAATTTTACTTGTCAGTTTTTCGCAACAAGAAGACATTTTAGTAATAAAAAATAAAAGGCAATGTTTATTGTTTATTTCTGTATTATATACGTTGAACAGACTCTAGACAAGAAAATTATGTACATTTCGCAACTATTACGGATTTTGTACCGTTTTTTTTCTTTCTAATAATATTTGTTTGTATTCTACAAATTTTGTATGTGTGTGTATGTGGAAACTTTTAGAATAGATATCGCCGGTTGGAATTTGCAAATTATGCATAATCACCGCTCGTCATTGTCATTTCGCATGTTGTCTGCTCAATCGAGCCGTTGTTGTGGCAGCACTGGGTAATCTCGCCGCGGCGGCAATTATACTTATGGAAATGTAAGTTCACGCTCCGTAATCCGGGCAATTATCTTTAATTCATCGTTGCCGGTTGCGACGATGCCACTATTATTTTTTTTTGCATCGATACAGAAAACAGCGAGAGGTATTAATTTGTGTTTGGTGTAATACAGAAAAAAAATACAAAGTCGATTTACATTTACAAATGAAATGTGTTTTTAAATGAATAATGGCTGTAAGGATAAATATATATACAGGGTGGCGCAAGATTCCGATGAAGTCGAATATCTCAGTTATTTAGAAATTTACAAAAAGATATTACTGATATAATTTGTAGCTACTGTAAAACTTCACATTTTAAAATTGGTTTCATATATACAGGGTGTCCAATAATCACGTGACGTATCAAGCATATGATTTTTTAAATGGAATGCTATATTTTTTATGTCGATTTTAGATTCTACGCTTAAAATTAATCATTTTTGACATAAGGTTTATTAGGTCAGTTTTTAATATTTTAAAAGTTATAAACAATTTAAGGTTGAAATCAATGGAAGATTGGGGCCTTATTTTTGAAAAATGAAAAACGATGTAAACTTTCTGTTAACGCAATTTAATTGAAAAAATGCTTGATAATATAAGGAATAATCGTTTCTTACCATAAAGCAAATGTTGTATACAGGGTGAAACAATACGCAAAATGATTTTTTTCTTTTTTCACTTAAATGGAACACCCTATATTATTTACACTATTTCGATAGAAAATTGATTGTTCTTTAATTTTTGTATAATAAACCATACCCCTATCTGTTACCATTTTTTAACAATTTCAATTCAAAGTACAAAATTATAAGTTTCGCTTATAATTTATAAATTAAGTAGGCTATAATTAAAACAAATGCAATTCATAATCGTTTTCTGGTATTTAATAACATACTTACTCCCTAACATAAAAGGATATTCAAATGACAATCGATATTTAAAGGCGCATGCAAAATATAAAGAAAATAGTTGCTCAACGATTATTTAGCGAATTATAATGGTTATTGGGAAAATTGTAAAATGTTTGAATGCTATTGAATTAAAAAAAATGTGAATATGTGAAATAAATACATAAAAAAGTTAACAAAATATAATGATATAAATATTTTATTATTTCACTTAGTATCTATTTTCGGTTTTTCAGTCAACATGAATTGTTTAAATAAATCAATTTAAGAAGCATATAGGAATATTTTAAATATTTTTCGAATAATAACCAAAAAATATAGTTGTTGTAAGTTTTTAACAATTAAATTAATCATTTATTGAAGAAGTATGTTTAACTGCACCAGTGTTACAAAATATAACGTAAAATGTACTTTACTTACTAATTATAATATTAAGCGTTGAAAGTTACTAAATAAATCAGTTGTTCTGGCGCGGCTTACTTTGGTTAAAAATTCTATACCAAATTATTTAATCAAATGCAATTTTGGAGAATAAATTGAAGATAATAATAGGAATCGTAAAATCTGTTTAAAAATAAATTATTAATATTAACATACCTTAATAGAAAAAATAACTTCCAACCCATTCCTGGTGAATCGAAAACCAACTCACCTCCTCCACTCACTAATTACCACTTGTTCATAAACAAAAATAAATCGCGTTTTTAATTATTAATAATTTCTAACGTTAAAAATTAAACCGGAATAGTGAACACTGCGCGTTTTCAGACGACTGAATCGAAATACAAGAGCGCAATTATCGCAAATCAAGAAGAAAAAAACGATCGACGACTCACTCCGAGAACGCATTCCTGAGATAAGAAGATTCGTTGTACCTGGATCCTGGCGCACAGCCAAGAACATACCTATTTAAATTGTTGTATTTTCAATATTATCGTGCATTAAAATAATCACAGCTTAATATTTATTTACTTTTTTTATTAAATTCTCATTTATCCCATGGTAAAAAAATATGTATGAATTATGATGTATTTTAATCAATACACTTGATTATTCGTTTCACTAAATTATTTTATATTTGTGTTCGCGTAACTTTCACAACTAAATAAATTAGTTGTTCTGGCACGGCCTACTTTGATTGAAAATTCTATACCAAATTTGTATTTGAGATTAAATATCTCAAAAACGGTAAACGGTAGCTATTTAATATGTTATATAAAAAATGAAGAGTGATTAATTTTCTATTAAAATAGCATAAAAAATATAGGGTGTTCCATTTAAGTAAAAAGAGAAAAAAATAATTTTTCGTATTGCTTCACCTTGTATATAAAAATTTGTTTTAAGAGAAAAAAAGAGTATTTCCTTTATTATTAAGTATTTTTGCATTTGTATGGCGTTGACAGAATGTTTATTTCATTTTTCATTATTGAAAAATTAGGCTCTAAACATCTATCGATTTCAACATTCATTTGTTTATAACTTTTAAACTATGAAAAATTGACCTATTAAATCTTATATAAAAAAGGATTATTTTTAAACGTAGTATCGAAAATCTTCATAAAAAAATATATCATTCCATTTAAAAAAACATATGTTTGATACGTTATTGGTCAGACGAGGTCCGAAATACCGAGATGGTCATCATCAGTTAAACAAATGCCAGTGGAATGGTGGTTGAATTATTCATCAAATGATTCGATATTTACTATCAAGTGTGCTAATGTATACAAAACAATATAATTAGTAGTTATATAGTATAAAATTACTACGGAAATAATTAAATGTGTATTGAATGTTTAGATAAAGTATACTATACTTTATACTATACTTATACTTTTTCTCGCTCGTGATTATGGCCACAAATAACGCACACGAGTTATTACTCCACTAGCCTCTTTCTGCAAACTACGTCTTACGTAATTAATGGCCATCATAATCTACTTGTGGATAATATACTATTAATGGTTTTCTCATAGCACTCCCCATACTTTTCTTCATAAAAACTCTCCATTATATAATAGTGTACAATACAATACCGATATTTTTGGTGATTTACCAAAAACATAAACGAATGCTTTATTGCACTATGGCTACTTTAGTTTTGCTTGCGTTATTACTTTGTTTATCTAATATATACCAATTTTGTGTTATTTTTAAACTTATGCTACTCTTTTATTAGATGTATTGAATCTGTTTGGTGGGGTAATTATTACAAAAGCTGGAATACATTTAAAAAAAAATTGTCTTTGAAATTCCTTTTTAAGGGTGTTTGAAATCCTACCCTGCATTTTCAGACGGTCCAAGCGACGAAGGCAGCGACACATCGATGGGGGCCGTTGCGGCGGGGGGCAGGGGCAGATAGTCGGCCCTGTCGAGGGAGCCGAGCAGGACCGCCGCCGTCGCCGCCTCCGCCCTCGACCCCTGCTGGCCGACCAGCTCCACGGCCGGCTCCTCGTCCCCGCCGACGACTCCTCCGCCCGCCTCCCGCTGCTGCTGCCTGCCCCACGTATAAAACAGTTTCGAAACCGTTTTCGCACCGACGGCACTCGGATTGATCGGAGGGGCGCGCGCGTCCGCACCGCCTCCCTTTCCTTTCGCACTCAACAATTTATTTCGTTTCACTCGGAAAATAGAATTCCTCTTTTTTTTTCTATCTATAGCACACACTGTTGCATATATCCATGGTTTTTCAGTTACACTAATTTACCTGAAAAGAAATTTCAGACATGAGGATGATTGATTAACGCTTTTATTGTTATTTTCTGCGTTTGTGTGTTTTGCATTAATACTCAAAACTATTTTGTCTTAAATTAAGTGAAATTAAAAATATTCCCAATTTTATTACTACTATTTTTTGTATTTTTATTTTATTCGACTAAATGACAAGACAACAAAAAAGTGAAGCACGGATTATAGTGCTCCACTTTCTTGTTACTTCATTTAAAATGAATTACCACATAACGTGCAAAACCATCTCGATATTATGTTTTCTTTTTACATTTACATTCAATACATTTTAATTTAATTTCAATAAAAATCTCGTAAAAAAAATAGATTATTAAAAATCAACCAATAAAACACAGATTAGATTGAATAACTAATTGGTTTCACCCCTAACACGAACGCTCAGTCTGTGTCTGTCACAACAGAATCAACCGCGTGTACAATTCCCGAGCGGGCGTATGTGTGAGTGGTGTTTGAAATAGAAATTAGTTATTAACGAAATCGAAACGGTTCGGCTTTGAATGGAAAACGCATTTACAAAACCGAACCAGCCACCGTAAAACGGTAAAGTGGGCCACGGCCTCCGACCGACCACTTCATTACTCTGCGCGACTGTGTGTATACTACATACACACACAGAGATACTTTTTTTCCTCTCTGTCTCCCTCTTTTCAAATAAAAGGGAAAGTTTTTCCTCTCTGTCCGCCTTTTCTATCTCCGTCCTACTCTCGATAAAAGTGAAACTCGCGCGCGTAATTGTTATTCAATATAAACAACGAAACGAGATATAAATAATGAAATATGGAAGGAGGAGACGGAATGAATGTTTTTTTTTTGCTTATCAGTGAACGTTATTTTATTATTTTTTGTCCAGACATTCAACTTTTTTTTTTAATTTCATGCAATATGCATAGAAATAATTTAAAAAATATTGTTTAATTTATTGCTAATCCCTCCACAACAATATTTCAATTCATTACATCCTTTCTAGATATAGACTAGTGTTGGGCAAAATCGAATAATATTAGTAATCGAATATTACTAAATGTATCATTTTAAGTATTTAAAACGAAAAAGTAACTTCAAATTTATGTTTATTAATAAATGGGAAGTTATTTCTGATATTTTTATAATAAGTAACATTCATAAAATTATAATACACTTAATTTAGAAATTATAAAAGATCGACTTTGCCCATCACTAATATAGACAGTTTAACAATGACGACCAACGACAAAATAAATTCAAAAGAAGATAAAGACAATTAATTATAAGAGAGGCAAAAAGACCTATGGTCGATAGTCGATTGACAAGAAATCTTTACAATAATAACAATCTCCAAGTTACTGGTAACAAAATTAAGATTCTTGTAGGGTTACTTTTTTCAGCAGTTATCATAAATTACCTCGAATGCGTTTAAATTTGTATTTGGATGAAAATGTTCCATTTATTAGTATTACTCAGGCTGAAATTCTTAAGTCCACCAAAATTTTACTGGATTCCACTGGTCATTTCCACAATGGTTATCAAATCAAGTAGATGTACCATAAATGAATTGTTAAATCAAAATCCACTTAGTGTTAGAGTAATTGGTCTATCGGACCTCATCAGACCAGCCTGTTTCATGTACCTCGATGAAGATGGTGGAAAGTATTCAACGGATATTTTTACTGTGTCTATAAATGCACCATATGGTAAAATTACGTACGAGTAAGTTACTTTTTGTATTGTGAAGGACTGTTTCAAAATACTTGAATTATTTTTAAGTTCAAATATTTTGAAATAATTTTGAATGTCAACTGTTCGTTCTTATAACTAACATTGTTTTCGTTTATTTATATTCTATATGTTCCCGGTGTATTTGACTTTACTAATTCGTTAATTTCAGTCTAATAAGTTGAAAATGAAACATATGAAATGACTCGGAATAGCTCTTTTAGACGAATATTCTTACTCATTTTATAAAACTTAAAAACAAAGAAAACTTTTTTGACATTTTACAAAAAAACTTGTTGGTAGCCAATGTGTTAATAAACTGACGTAACTTAAATTGCTATCAACTAGAAATTAGACTATATAAAAACGATAATAGCTTTCATACGCCGCTTTATTTTTTGTTGGTTTGTTTTGTTTGGAAGAGTTTTCTATCCATCCGGACCGGAAGGCCGCCACCGACGACAGATTCCTGTTATGATCGTTACAATGTTTTACGACAGGCGGCCGGACTATTTATAGCAGCGAAAGATAACATTGCACTGCTGCGTGCACTAATAAACTTTCATTTATTATCTACAATCGCAATTATCTCATGAATATAGTGCGTTTGCTGAACGATTGAATCGAGTCGACATGTGTATACAAAATCATTACTTTTATTTTAAGTCGAATAATAATAATTTTATTACGGAATCACCTTTTTACAAAACCAATACAATTGCAGTAGTAATTGATATTGTTGAAGAAGGTTTTAAAAATACTTGTGCTTCTAAAGATTCTGACAATAAAATTGGGAACAGAAATTGTTAGAAATTGAATTATTACAGCACGAAAACTACAACTAATACGCAACCCCCTTTCTCAATTTATATCTACGTAATCGATATAAACCTTGTTTATTGATGTATTACAATAAAAAATGAGTTTTTCAATATAAAATGAGTAATATCCATTGTCATATTCCGTATTTACACTTGTTATACGTATTTATATAGACACCTCACACTGAGAAGTAGAGAGGAACATATAACGATGTTATATAAGACTAAATAAATAAATAAACGTATTTATAAACTTATATTTAAATAATTGTAAAAGTTGTAAAAAGGTGATTACCGTAATAAAGTTATTATTATTAGTATATGTTAGTGACTTTATTTGTAACTGCAAGGCTTTAGTGCTCGTCCCAGAATTCGCATTTTTTAATTCAATACACCATAATGGAGGTTTTAATCGATTAAATACGTGGTAAATAATTTATAGTCGGGGCTACTATGTAAGGGAAATGTTAAGTTTAACGTGTACGTTATTAAATAACATTCATGTGTATTTATATCTATTAAAAAAGCTGTTCAGACTGTGATGATTCCAAATAACGTACATGTTAAACCTAACACTTCCTTTATAGAATAACCTCAAATAACTCATTCCGGGAAAGATATTCCTAAATAAAGATGTTCAACAAGGTTAAATTTTAGGCTTGGATGTAATATTTTTGTTATAGTAAATTAGTAAAAATGTTCCGCTAGGTTCAATTTCAGGTTTTTTTATTTTTCTTCCTTGCTGTACATATAAATTATCACACAACTATCACTCCAGGGCTCATATTCTTGAAATTAGTCATACGTTTCGGTCACAAACACAACTGTTAACGCCTAATTAAATTCTTATCATAATGACGCATTTCATTCGACCGAAACACACGATCTGTTTTATGAATAAGAACTCAGGAAAGTGATTATTCGTCAATAAGGGAACTCAATAAGATTCAATGTCAGGCTTTTCTAATTTGTTTGATTGCTATAGTTATTCACATTCTTCATTTATTGGTGCTAATGCTTTCCTCTTACACAAGTCATACATTCGAAATTTACAAATAATACTTAAAGTAGGTTAGGTTAGTCAATCACAGACTACGTATTTTTTCTTAAAAACTTAAATAATTTACTCGAAAACATTGATAAAAAATATATATTTGAATATTTTTTATCAATGTTTTCGAGTAAATTAATTAAGTTTTCAAGAAAAAATACGTATTCTGTGATTGACTAACCTAACCTACTTTAAGTATTATTATTAAGTGATCTGCACCGACTGTAACGTAATATAAAAAATACAATTACGCTAAAGTTATAAAAACAAGTAATAAATAAGTTAATTGGTTATCCTAAAATAGGTTTATTAACACATAGGCGGCTTTGTTAGTCACCTGTGACTGACACTGAAGTATTCCAATGGGACCCCGTCAGTCAACGATGACTGACAGTGAGTACCTACTTTAAACCAACTTTTCGTCTAAAAAATGAATCAAAATAAATTAAATAAGCATATTCTTACTTATATCCTACACCAATATATGGTAGAAGGATATAAGATTATATATATATATTCTTACTCATGTTATAAAATAGAACTTTTTTTCAAAAAGGATGATTATCCTATTAATCATTAAGGTTAAAAAATGATGAAAATGAGGTACATTTTTGGCATAGGTATTTCCATTCAGCCACTAACGAAATTTATATATATAAATAAGTCAGTAATCTAAGATGAAGACAAATAACATCAATGGACTCGGGACAAGCATATTTCATTAGAAACATCCCTTGCACAGGTAGGATTCGAACCCGAACTCCGCGACAGGTGAATTTCCAAGTCCAACGCCTTAACCGCTCACCCACCGCAGCCAAAATAAAAATTAAAAGCAAAAAAAAAAACGTTTTTGACATTTTCCAAAAATCTTGTTGGGAGCCAATGTGTTGATGAGATTTAACGAGACTCAATATTTAGTTTTCTTACTGTGTTTAATTAGTAATGGGATTCATCAAACTTCAAATTTATTCCTTCCTATTTTTCCTTCTTTGCTTTAGTTAATTTACAGAAGACAGATATCACTCCAAGAAAGAGATGCATCAATAAAGAAGTTCCACTAGGTTCAATGTTAGGCTTCTTTATTTCTTTGTTGCTATTGGATATAAAAAAATGGTTAATTAATAATGGGCTTCCACTAGGTTCAATGTTAGGCATCTTTATTTCTTTGTTGCTATTGGATATAAAAAAATGGTTAATTAATAATGGGGTTCCACTAGGTTCAATGTTAGGCTTCTTTATTTCTTTGTTGCTATTGGATATAAAAAAATGGTTAATTAATAATGGGGTTCCATTAGGTTCAATGTTAGGCTTCTTTATTTCTTTGTTGCTATTGGATATAAAAAATGGTTAATTAATAATGGGGTTCCACTAGGTTCAATGTTAGGCTTCTTTATTTCTTTGTTGCTATTGGATATCAAAAAAAATGGTTAATTAATAATGGGGTTCCCCTAGGATCAATGTTAGGCTTCTTTATTTCTTTGTTGCAATTGGATATAAAAAAAATGGTTAATTAATAATGGGGTTCCACTAGGTTCAATGTTAGGCATCTTTATTTCTTTGTTGCTATTGGATATCAAAAAAAAGGTTAATTAATAATGGGATTCCACAAGGTTCAATTTTAGGCCTCCATGTTTTTACTTTCTTGCTGTAGATAATTGAAATACGGGAATAATAACATTCCAGAAAAGAGATTCGTTAATAAACAGGGTTTAATGTTAGGCTTATTTGTGTTTTTTTTTTGCTACAGTTAATTGTTATAAAAATGATCATATAAAATTTCAAATTTATATTTAAATTCGAAAGGATTAATTTTAGGTTTTTTATTATTTTTTTTTACATTATTATTAAATGGTTATCAAATCAAGCAGATGTACCATAAATGAATTGTTAAATCAAAATCCACTTAGTGTTAGGATAATTGGTCTATCGGACCTCATCATTAAATTCGAAAGGATTAATTTTAAGTTTTTTATTTTTTTTACATTATTATTAAATGGTTATTCAGAAAATAGGTTCTTTCATTAATGAATGAATTTCAGAATATTAAATTTTAAGCCTATTTATTACCCATCACATTTTTGAGTGTTTTTTTTGTTGTTGTTGTTGTTGTGGAATTCTTCTTTTACTATTCCATTGTATTTTTGCCTTCGCATTTAATTGGGTGATAATTAAATGCGAAGGCAAAAATACAATACTTCTGTATCTTCATTATCCATATATTGGAGCTCTTCCTTTGAATTTAGTTAATGTACCTTTCAAACTCTATTTGTAAAAAAAACGAAAGGTCCATTGCAAGATTTTGCAATTGTTAATTATCCAGAAAAGTGATTATTTTTAATATTTCATATATCTTTCCGTTATAATCAAATGGTTATCCAGAAAGTAGGTTCATTAATGATGAATTTTACAAGGTTCAATATCAAGCCGTCTATTTTCTTTTCATTTTAATATAATGTATTACCCATCACATTTTTGAATATTTTTTTGTTGTTGCCTTGTAGTGGAATTCTTCTTTTACTATTATGTTGTAGTTTTGCCTTTTCATTTTTTTTATCATCGATTAATACTTCTGAATCTGTTATCTATATTTTTGCAACCTTCTTATAAATTTAGTTAATGCATAATAAAAGAGAGTATTCATTTACTTGGTCACAGTCATTTAAATAAAAATAATTTGAAAATGTCACAGTATCTAAAGGGAAGATGATTGATTGATAATTAATTATTTCCAAATTTATTTAAATGACTGTGAGATTGAAAGATGAATTAACTAAATTAAATTAGTTAATACACCTTTCAAACTCTACTTGTGAAAAAAAAATGAAAAAAATTGAAAATGTCACAGTACCTAAAGGGACGATGATTAATTGATAATTAATTATTTTCAAATTTATTTAAATGACTGAGTTTGAAAGATGCATTAACTAAATTAAATTAGTTAATACACCTTTCAAACTCTACTTGTGAAAAAAAAAAATGAAAAAAAATGAAAATGTCACAGTACCTAAAGGGACGATGATTAATTGATAATTAATTATTTTCAAATTTATTTAAATGACTGTGAGATTGAAAGATGCATTAACTAAATTAAATTAGTTAATGCACCTTTCAAACTCTACTTGTAAATGAATGGTCCATTAAGATGCAAGATTTCGCACGATTAAAACCGACCATGCGTCAATAATTCTCTACGCATTTTGTAACTGAAAAATCGCGCGGCGACTTTTACTTTCTGGGCCCCCGAAAATATTTCGGGCCAGACTTTCACCTCCACGTTTTTCCGTTACTCAATTCCGAAGCGCGCGCGCGGGCCACTCTTGATTTCACCTATAGCGCTCACTTGCTTCCACATTATGTAAACACCGCTGAAAAACATGTATGACAAACATTTTTTTTTTCTTCTTTCGTTCCTTTTCGTTTCGGCTTGTTGTGTATTAAAAATGTGAGCACATATTGTGTGATTCCGATTGTGTACATTTGTAAGGATGCGTTATTTGTGTGTATGCGTCGGCATTCCTCTGGCTGCATTTCAGACTTTATTTTTTCTTGTACCCATCTCAGATATACGATATTAATAATTTTGTTTACACACAATTTTCTTAAATCTTTAGTTCATTTTTCTTATTGTTTTTTTTTCTTTCCATAGTTTCATTTTTTGAACACAACGAGTACCAGAATGATTTACCCTCAGCTTATTCAACGTATTTTTTTCAATTTTTAACAGCATGATTTTTCAACAATGAATTTACCAATTACAGATCAAAATAGAAATGAAGAATTTAAATTAATTCTAGATGTTGCAGATTTTCTAAATTATGATGTTTCAATAATTAAAAAAAAAAATAATTAACAAACAAAAAAGGAAATATTTATTAATCATATTATAAAAAATTAATGACACAAATACAAATAAAACATTTTTTAAAATTATTCATGAACCAAAATTAAATTATAGATTAATTAAATTATTTAAAAAAATTAACCTAACACCAGCATTTTATTCTAAAACTAAGACAATTTTTTTATTACGAAATACATTTAACAAAATTAATGATTTAGAAAAAAGTGGCATTTATTCAGCACAGTGCTGTAACTGTGAGAAATTATATATTGGACAAACAAAAAGAAATTTAAAAACAAGATACAAAGAACACATCTATTATTCAAAAATAAACAACAGAGAAAAATCCGCAATTGCTAACCACATAATAACATTTGGACATAAATTTTCGTTAAACAATTTAAAAATTTTAAAAATGTAAAATATGTTAGAAGCAATTGAGATGTATGAAAATTTTAGTAAAATTTTAAATTTTGACTTAACTCCGTTAAATAACAATTTATTTAAATTAATTGATTTAATTCAATAAATTACCTTTATCTGATTTTTTAATAACATATCAATTAAATTTAAATAGTGGAAGCCGAAAAAATAATTTTGGATACGTAATCTGAGTCTAGCTGATTGTATGAAAAATTAAGATTTCTTTAGAGAAAAAAAAGTTACAGAGCACGGTGGATGCGCCGGGCTATAAAATCCGTGGCTAACTTCTCATCGGTAACGGAACTTACTACAGTGTATAAGTCGAGTGACAGAAGTTACATCGAAAACTATCGACCGATCCCTTTGATTTGAAATTTGTTTAAAAGCATTTTGTACGATCATATTTTTAAAATTGTTTCTCCTTTTATTACGGCTCCATGAAGAAAAAAGTACAGTCTAGCTTATTAAACATAACTCAATTTGTATCTGATCAACTTGATCGTGGAAAGCAGGTTGATGTTATTTATACCGAAATAAGGGAGGCTTTTGATAGAAAGGCACATGATGAAATTGTTGAATTATTTAAAAAGTTACAATATAAATGATAAATATGTTTAATTAATTTCTCACTTAACCCGTGGTGAAACATTTTTGAATTAATTCAGGATGATTTAATTGAAATTAAAACACTTGGTTTAATTTCAATTAAATCATCCTGAATTAATAAATGATAAAGTAATCTCTGTTCAGAAGTCTTATTTGTGTGGTAGACAGTGTTTTGTTTCGTGCATGGGATTTCAGTCACGTCAATTTTCTGCCGAAAGTGGGGTTCCGCAAGGGTCAATCCTAGGTCCCAGACTATTTTTTATTTTTATTAATAACGTCATTGAATTGACTCTTTAAACTGTGATGTAGTTTATATGCAGACGATATAAAATTATACCGTGTAATTGAAACTGAGTTAGACTGTATAATAATAATTTGCAGTCGATGCACAGTTTGTGCTCAGATAATGATCTTGATGTTGCATCGTATCCTCTTTTCGTGTCCGTAGTCCTGTTCTGTTCAATTACAAACTATGTAATGCTTCTATTAAAAGTACCATCAGTCATACAGATTTAGGCGTAATAATGTTTTTATATATATATAAATCTTTATTGGCAGATTATTTTTAACAAAGTAATAATAATAAATAAATACAATAAATAACTAACATAAAAATAAATTCTTCTGCCAATTGGCTATCGACCGTTGGTCTTTCCGCCTGATTTTGTTGGCGTCTGTCCTTGTCAGTTGCTGTGTCAAAAAGGTTTTGACGCTAGTGTCGTCCATTGTCTTATGAAATGAATTTACTCGTCGTGATCACTAAAGTCATGAAATGATGAAATGAAATCGTGAATGGTGATGGTGAAACGTTTACGTTTGGGAGTGATATTTTAGTTTCGGGGAATGCACAAAGGGTGTAGGAGATTGTAATTGATAGGGTTTGAGGCAAATTTTTCGGCTAAACGGGATAGGCGGGTTTCGATATGGGTGACTTTTGTTAGTTCGTAAAGGAGAGGGTTGGTAATATTTTTATTAAAACTTAAAACAATGTATAAAGTAGAAGGGTCTATTATCAATAATTTTACTCTTGATTTGTTCATAGCTACAAACTCGTAAACTAGTTCAGATGTTATTGTTAAATAAATTTTGAGTGTATGCAGTATTTTCAAATATACAATTTCAAACATAAATTATTTATTGAATCATTAAATTAATTTCGCGTTCTTTCGTGACGTTCCTACCGATGAAAATTTTTTTGGCGATTTTTGTTACCTTTAAGGTAAATCGACACATCCTACCCAAATCATCAGAAACTGGATAAGGGGATGGACACAAGAAAACTAACCAGGGGGAATTACACCAGGATAGTTTTCTTGTAACATTTTGTCAATCGTCTCCCTCCCAAAAAAAAAACTCCTTCTGGAGCCGCCTTTTTGTAAAGATTTATTAGTGCTCAACGCAGTAGATGGCGCTTGCATTATTTTTCCAATTATTATGAAAATAATGTTAATTTTTAAGGACCATTGACTACAAATATATCAGTGGTCCTTAAAAATAAATATTCTTTTCTTAATAATTGGAAAGATAACGCAAGCGCCATCTACTGCGCTTGGTGGCGCTCGCATTACTTTTCCAATTATTATGAAAATAATATTAATTTTTTAAGGACCATTGACTACAAATATATCAATGGTCCTTAAAAATAAATATTCTTTTCTTAATAATTGGAAAGATAACGCAAGCGCCATCTACTGCGCTTGGTGGCGCTTGCATTATTTTTTCAATTATCATGAAAATAGTATTAATTTTCAAGGACCATTGACTACAAATATATCAATGATTCTTAAAAATCAATATTCTTTTCTTAATATTTGGAAAGATAACGCAAGCGCCATCTACTGCGCTTGATGACGCTTGCATTACTTTTCCAATTATTATGAAAATAATATTAATATTTAAGGACCATTGACTACAAATATATCAATGGTCCTTAAAATATTATTTTCTTAATAATTGAAAAGATAACGCAAACGCCATCTACTGCCTTATTTCATGTGGCACCATCAACAAATTGGGTCTGTAAGGTAGACGACCGAGAATTGTTGCTTCGTCTACTAAAGAAAGATGAACTTGTTCTATTTATGAGAACAGGAAACGAAATTAATTTAATAAAATGTTCAACCACCATTCATCTCGCATATGGATAACTGGTGATGGCCACGGAACACACTGGTCTGATGAAGCTTAAAAACCAAAATGAAATCACTAGTTCTGTACGCTGTTGAAGATTTTTGTTGGTGAAGTTTTCTTGATATAATATTTTATTTCCTTCTTCATTTCTATATTTTAAATAGAGGAAAAAAGAAATATAATAATATTGTATTCCTTATTTTTTTCTGATATTTGTCCTTTTATGGTATATCTGTTGGACAATAAAGATTATTATTATTATTATCACTTTTATTTTAAATACAGAAAAAAAAAGGAATAATATATTATATCTATACGCTAAATGAATGGTGGTTGAAGATTTTATTAAACGAAACCAATTTATAAAACCAGTGGTCCCTTCCAAATAATAACAATTACTGGTTCGTGTTGGGTGCCACTGTTTTGAATCTTCTCAAATACTGTGACATTGGTAGCAAAAGCGATGCAGCATCCGTAACAGCTTGACTCTGTCGATAATGTTCGAAAGATGAATGGTGGTTGAAGATTTTATTAAACGAAACCAATTTATAAAACCATTATTAGAAGGGACCACCTTCTAAAATAATAACAATTACAGTGACTGGTTCGTGTTGGGTACCACTGTTTTAAATCTTCTCAAATACTCTGAATTTGGTAGCAAAAGCGACGAAGCATCCGAAACAGCTTGAACCCCATTTATTGACTCTATCGATAATGTTCGAATTTCATCACGCATTCCGTTGTGAATAATAGAATTTAGTGACAAATTTATTTGGTAGCAATAAATTCCGAATATCCATAAATCAGGATGACCGGGAGGGGGCGTTGACGTTCAAACGGGCTGACGCATATGGTTTTTCTCTCGCCCGATATTTACACTGCGAAAATTTATCAAACATGATCGCGATCGACAGTTTCCGCGAAAATAAACCCAGCTGCCGCCTGCAGCTGTATTATTCGGCGCTTTCATACATCCAGCGACACTCACTCTTCGCATGGATGATAATTTAATTCAACAAGATAAAACGTCTTCTTGAGAATGCTCGCAGTTCCGCAAAGCAAAAAAATAAGCTGTTGCAAATATTGCAAAACTGAAAAATAATCAAATTTAAATAAGGAAAAATGACTGAAAATTATCAATAAAATTCGATTATTCTCATTTTTCAAACACTACAATAATTTACTAATTAATTGTAACGGCTCCATACTTTGTTATATATCGTTATTCGATTAATTAAGACACTTTTTTTTAACTTTGTATAACTTATAGATTTGTAGTTTTAAATGGGTTCTATATAATTTGATTTTATAAACAAAAATCAAAATTCATTTCATCAATCACAAACAAATCAAATTGTGAAACAAAACTAAATTTTGTAATCATTGAACAAAAAATTATTGTAAATATTTTGTAATCATTGAACAAAAAATTATTGTAAATATTTTATTCAGTGATTACATTAAAAATTACCACGTATCATCATTCAAAACCAAATCAATAAAAAATAAGTATCAAAAAAATCAAATTCGTTTGGACTTTTTTAAAATGATTTTTTTTGTAGAGGAAAAAAAATGTCTGTATTTTTAACCTCTGGCTGTTGGGCGTAAATAAATTATTATTAATATATATAAACATCTTTAATCCCAAAAAAATACATGCATATTTAATTTAATATACAATACATGAAACAATTTAAAACAAATATATATTCTTCTTAAGAATACACGCACTGGCCCGTGTATCGGTATATAGAGAAATGATGTAAAATGTTAAGCGCTCTAAAAAATTAAGAAAGTAAAATGTTTACATTTTGCTTCCACAAAATTATTTTCTTTATTACTTACTATGTCGTGTGCTATTTTATTTAATTTTTATATAAATAAAATAAAAAAATTCTGGTCAATGAAAAATTAAAAATATCGACGTAATCTGTCTTAATTTCATACCGATAATATTACAAATGAATGTACTATCAAAAACATATTTAATATACCGCATGCGTAAAGGTTCAATAAATAATAACTCAAGTTTTCTTTTATTTTCGTTACTGTTTAGCGCTTTTAGAGTGCTTAAAAATATCGCTTTTTGTACCACTAATTTCTGACGCGCAAAAGCCATTGTTTCGTGATAGACGAAGATATATCACAATTTATTTCAGTCCGATACACACGGAGAAACGGCTATCGACCGAAGGTCTTTCGGCCTGTCTTTGTCGATTAAATCGTCAAGATTTCTAACTTTCTATGTCTCGTCCTGCTAAATTTAACGAAATAAATTGATGAATAGAGTTGTTGATATTGGGTGGATAAATTTTGGAGTTACATTTTGCACTCCAGGAATAAGCAAGTGTTGAATAATGGAGAACATGTGGGATTTAGTCGCAAATTTTAGAGAGAGGATTTTTAGTCTTTGTTTAATGGTTGGGATTTGATAGGAATTGGATGGCTTATGGAGACAGTTATTAATTTTATCGAAAAAAATCAAACGAATTTGATTTTTTGTATTCGTAATTTCATTATTTGAACCTCGACACCCAATACGGGTAAAAGAGGATAAGATTAAGAAAGAAAGAAAGAAAGAAAGAATTTCATTATTTGGCGCTATTGAGCTCTAGATTATTGAATTAACAAAAATAAAACGCAAAACAAAATAAAAACAAAATTATTCATTGTTTTTATTTTTAATTATTTTTACACTTCTTTTATCTATTATGTCTTATCTTAATATTTTAATAAAAAGTCAATTACCCTAGTATTAGGCTAAATTGTAAATGTTCCGCCGTATATTGAATAAATAAATAAATAAATCATCTTTATTGTGATATTTACAGTTACATTAAGTTTACAAAACATTACATTTTAAATTACAAGATCGCTATCGTCCAGATCTTACAGTCTTTGTCCTCTGGTTTATCAAATAATTTTTACTACAATTGTTTCGCAAGAATTATTAAGATCGTCGAGTGAAAATTAGCAGCTTAATGAGTGTTTGACATATTTGGCACCGCTATCGTCCAGGCCTTACAGTCCTTGTCCTCTGGTTTATCAAATAATTTTTACTACAATTGTTTCGCAAAAATTATTAGGATCGTCAGGTGACAATTAGCAGCTTTACGAGTGTTCGACATATTTGGCACCAATTAATACATGTAGCAATTGATTAATACGGAATTTATCAAAATTGTAATTGACAGAAACACAAGAGTGAAGAAACAGTGAATAAAGTCTGTTTTTTTTAATATGACCTTTCAAATTTGACATTTCAAGAATTTAGTGCGTGCAATACAAGTTGTTTGTTTTAGGTTTTGGAAAGGTCTAAATTTATTTGACAAGTTATAATTTATATGTCAAGTTGAGAATCGATTGCCAACGACTGCCAATTCGGTGATAAAAAAACGTACTTCAAAACAGGCCTGCAACTATGTGAAACACCTTTTATTAGGTTCTTATTAATCACTTGATTAAACACGATTACAATATGTTTCACTGCTTATTTTATTTCCTCCGACTTCCTGAGAATGACGAGATTCGAAACGACTCGGAGGAAATAAAATAACTATATTTATTTAGTATATTATTTCCTCCGACTCCTTGAGAATGACGAGATTCGAAACTACTCGGAGGAAATAAAATAAGTAGTGAAAGGAATCAAGTGTATTTTTCAACCTATTAATATGTGAAACACCCCCTAAATTTGGTCGTATTTTAAAAAAAGCGTAGTATACAACTTATTTTCATTTTGTAATTGACAGTTTTGATTATTTCAAAAACAAACACACAAATGCAGGAAATTCTTTATTTTTTTTATATATGAGGAATATAATAAGCAAAATATAATTACATTTCTTCTCCGCGATGGACATATTCCCCAAAAAATGGAAACCTGGCGCATGTATAATAAAACCAGCATTAACCCGCGCGCGTGACGTCAAAACAAAACAACAAAAGGAAACCCCGACGTCACACGCACGCACGTTTCGCACTTGTTTCCGCGCGCATGATTCAAAACTGTGCACTGTCAGTCTGCGCTGAATTATCCATTCTCTCGGATGATTCCCTCGCACTGTTTATAATCCAAATCGAGAGTGTGAATATCAAATTGCGATTTCGTAGGGAAAAGTAAAAGCCGATTCTTTGTCGGCAGATCCGGCCTGCGCCGCGCTCGTAACTGGACTGACGGGGGGCCCGCGGTGCGCCGCGCCGCCGCCAGGGGCGCCAACGTCTCGCGCGCGCGCCGAGAATTCACGAGCGCGGACGATAAACAAGTTTATCAATACAAATGCATAATGTGCCGAATGTATGGTGCAAAAAAAAAGGAGAAAGAGGGACGTCGGTCTCGAGTCGGCATTAAAAATAGAGAAAGAGGGAGCGAGAGAAAGGAAAAGTGTTTCGGGATTGTTGTTGTTTCTTTGTAGAATGAAGTTTTGGGTGAAGTAAATAAAAAATAACCATTTATACTACCAATAGCTAAAGGCAAATAAATAAAAAATAAACAGGCTGAAAGACCACTTGTCGATAGCCAATTTGTGAAATTTATTATGTATAATATAGTAATGTAATGGTTTCCTAACGTATTGTGTATATGCTGTTTCAATTTCACAAATAAAGATGTTTGTATATATAAAAAATAAATAATAACATTATTTATTATATGTCCTTTTAAATTTAATTATCACAATATATAAAAAAATAAATTTTAAGTATTTTGAAGTTATACTTTACTATAAGTTATAGTATGTTTTTTTAACAATGTAATTAAACAATTAAATAAAATGAAACAAAGATGATTCACACATTTGCATTTATTTAAATTACAATGAAATTAAACAAGGAACATTTCTGGCAATAATCAATAAAATTCGATCAATCACTTTTTCCAACTGCAAAAATTACACTGTAAGTTTTATCTATTGAAACAACTACTTCCCGAGCATTTACCCCGCCGAATATTGGATTACACTATAGATATTCCCTTGTTGTATACCAGTACTGCTGCGTATTGCAACGGTTTGAGTAGAAAATATTTAATGAAAGGAAACAACAAATAATAATTACAAGACTATCTGTAGACACGTGTTTCGCGATTTATGCCTCATCAGCACAGCTCTGCCCTGTAAGCCCTTAGATGTTAAATATTTTTTACGTACCGTCTTCACCTGGATCTCGGATAAAAGTGATCACGGTGAAAAACGGGCGCATTGAACGGGTTTATCCGTTTGGAACAATTTTTTTATTAATTATACATTCTTATTGAATCCCTTGCATTAAACTTTATTCTTGAGATATGGAAGGTAAACAATTAACTTTCTCTCACTGCCCAGAGTTTAATTAAGCGATCGATGTAGTTAAATTAGCCCTGCGGCAACATTTGATTTTTTTAGAATTTTCAATTGGAGTGAAATCTGTCAAACCAGTAGAAAATAACCTAAATTGAGGTTGCCGTAAAGGAGTTGGAGGGTGTGTCTGTTACAAATAATTGACATTATCTTATTATCTAGAGTCTAATTAAGTAATTAGTGTAGTTAAATTGTATCAGTTTTGATTTTTTTATATTTTTTTAATTGGAGTGAATTCTGTCGAACCAATCGAAAATACCCCAAATTGAAAGAATAGTGGAGGGGTTGGAGGGTATGTCCGGTACAAAGATATGACATTATCTTACTGCCCGGAGTCTAATTAAGCGATTGATGTAGTTAAATTAACCCTGCGGCAACATTTGATTTTTTTAGAATTTTCAATTGGAGTGAAATCTGTCAAACCTGTTGAAAATAACCTAAATTGAGGGTGTAATGGAGGGGTTGGAGGGTATGTCTAGTATAAACAATTGACATTATCTTACTGTCCGGAATCTAATTAAGCAATTGATGCAGTTAAATTAGCCCTGCAGCAGTTTTTGATTTTTTTTTAAATTGGAGTCAAATCTGTCGAACCAATTGAAAACAACCTAAATTGAGGTTGCCGTAAAGGAGTTGGAGGGTGTGTCGTTACAAATAATTGACATTATCTTATTATCTAGAGTCTAATTAAGTAATTAGTGTAGTTAAATTGTAGCAGTTTTGATTTTTTTATATATTTTTTTAATTGGAGTGAATTCTGTCGAACCAATCGAAAATACCCCAAATTGAAAGTATACTGGAGGGGTTGGAGGGTATGTCCAGTACAAAGAATTGACATTATCTTACTGCCCGGAGTCTAATTAAGCGATTGATGTAGTTAAATTAACCCTGTGGCAACATTTGATTTTTTTAGAATTTTCAATTGGAGTGATATCTGTCAAACCAGTCGAAAATAACCTAAATTGAGGGTATCATGGAGGGGTTGGAGGGTCCAGTAAAAACAATTGACATTATCTTACTGTCCGGAATCTAATTAAGCAATTGGTGCAGTTAAATTAGCCCTGCAGCAGTTTTTGATTTTTTTTTAATTGGAGTCAAATCTGTCGAACCAATTGAAAATAACCCAAATTGAGGTTTGCCGTGAAGGAGTAGGAGGGTGTATCCGGCACAAACAATTGACATTATCTTACCATCTGGAGTCTAATTAAGTGATTGGTTTAGTTAAATTAGCCTTGCAGCAGTTTTTTTATTTTTAATTTTTTTTTTTAATTAATATATAGTGAAACCAGTCGAAAACAACCAATATTAATGGTGCTGTGGAGGGGTTGAAGGGTGTGTTCGGTGCAAACAATTGACATTATCTTACTGTTCGGAGTCTAATTAAGCGTTTGAAGTAGTTAAATAAACCCTGCAACACGATTTTCTTTCTAATTTTTTTAATTGGTTTCAAATCAATCCAAATTGAATGTGCCGCAGAAAATATTGGAGGGTGAGTCCGGTACAAACAATTGACATTATTTAATCGTCTAGAGCCTAATTAAGTGATTAGTGAACTTAATAATTTAAGTTCACTAATCACTTTATTAGGCTTGCCTTACAGCAATATTTTTTAACACTTGTGGGTGCCGTGGAGGGGTTGAAGGATGTGTCCGTTATAAACAATTGATATTACCTTACTGTCCAGAGTTGAATTAAGTGATAGAAAAAGTTAAATTGGCCCTTCAGCAGTTTTTTTTTGTTTTTAGATTTTTTAATTGTAGTGAAATCTGTTGAACCAATCTAAAATAATCTAAATTGAGGTTACCGTGGAGGGGTCAGAGGATGTGTTCGTTACAAACAATTGACTTTATCTTACTGTGCAAAGTCTAATTTAAGCGATTGGTGTAGTTAAATTAAACCTGCTGCAGTTTTTTTTTTTTTATTGGAGTGAAATCTGTGGAACTAGTCGAAAATATCCCAAATTTAGGTTTCCGTGGATGCTTTGGTGGTTGTGTCTGGTACAAACAATTGGCATTATCTTACTGTGCTCAGTCTAATTAAGCCATTGATGTAGTTTTTTATAAACACTTGAATCGCCTCGTTAAATTAATTTTGATTAATTTTATTCCTGAGAAAAATCGACAAGGCCGTTTATATTTCTAGGAAGAACGTGGACTATTTATTTTCCTCAAAATAATCATTTAATAGATTTAACTATTTTTTTGTTAGGACTTCTCACACATTTTTTCCTATTCTTTAGCAATATTTTAATATATTATTAAAATATTTAAAGCAGACTCTTTTTTCATATTTTCTGAATTTTTACCGATTTGTTTTTCTTCAAATTTCGATTAACTTTTTCTTTTCTGACAAAAAAAGCCTTTATATATCTAGCAAGAACGTGGATTTTTTTCCCTAAAAATAATCTTTTTCATCCATTTCGGGCCACTTGAATCGGGCCATGAAATTAATGATTAAAACGCGGTCAACTTTTTTATTTTCGAAAATTTTCCATTTTTTTAGATTATATATATACAAGGTGTACAGAAAATGAGTGAAAACCTTCAGGTAACTCAATTCATTAATTAATTTTTAATAGAAAATCCAAATAAAAAAATGTTGCATGGTTCTTCATTGAGGCTCACGAGGTCTTCGGAATTTTAAATATGTGACTATAAATTAGTATTGTTTTTTAAATATTTTGTAAAAAATCAATAGCATTAACAATCAATTAGACACGTGTATAATTCCATTGATGTAAATGATTAATAAATCGGATATTTTTATAATTTTATAACTTCATCAGAAGCATTCTTTTAATGAAAATAGATCTGGCAACGACGCACGCTCGTTTGTAAAAGAAAAGGTGTATGCAACACCTCCAGCGGATGATGTAGCAGTTATAAACAGGATAAATGCACACTTGTTTGATCCAGCGTTGCCAAATGTATAGTTCTTTTAAGTGGCCCGTGAGGCTTAAGGAAGGACCGTGTGACTTATTTTCGTTAATATTTTTATCTAAAAATTAGTCAAAGAGTCACGCTACCTAAAGCTTTTCACTCATTTTCTGTATACCTTGTATAAAGAAATATAAAAATAATTAATTTATATATAAATGTGATGGCAGCAAAAAAATATTTTTTGAAATATTTTCCGAGTTAAAAAGTGCTTTCTCAAAATGTACTTTCATTCCGTAAGTTTCCGACATTCTCAAACGTACTATTTCTTTCTCTTCCATACATTGATGTGGTATATATATTCAATGACCCTTTCTATCCATATGGGTGTAGGGTTTGATGTGGTATATACCTATGAATAAACAATTTATTTTTCCGTTTTGTATTCTTAAAATGAATTTTCATTTAATTTCAATTCCCCCTCGCAATGTTTTTTTACGATAATAATTTCTGCCAACATATGTATTATTTGGGAAATAATTACCCTAATATTTTCGCAACACACACAAACCGCCGAATCAAAAATAATTCAACAACGCACCACCCCCGAAGGCATATATAAATATTGGAAATTAACCCTCCCGAATACAATCAACTAATAAACAAATAACACACCGACGGCGACGCAATTTAATTAAAAGCCCCCGCGATTTTAATTTTAATCCCCATTTCCAGGTCAAACTTTGCCATCGCCCGAAAAGCACGTTCCTCCTCTCCCCGGCGGCGGATGTTTTCCATTCATAATTGGAATTATTTTTTATTTTGCACTAAACAACAACAATGAAAATTGAATTGTGATATTGATTGGGCGGGTGGTGAATATACATATTTGTAAGCCGGGCACGGACGCGAGCGACCCGCGGCATGCCGGCCGAATGTGGGTCAGTGGGTCGCCCGATACGCACACATGATGTGGAGTGTACGGCGGGGCCGGTCGGTCGGTCTTCGATTGTTTCGATTGTTTTCGTTGATAACTCGAATGCGCTGCTGATAGTGTGTGTGTTGGCACGAAAAATAAAAAAATAAAATATATAGAAATACAGCTGCTATCGATGTGACACGGTTTATCAAAAATTTAGTTTTTTCGAATTCCTACTCATTAGGATGAGTATTCTACATGAGTGGAAGGCGAATTGTGTGATTCGTTTTACTTTCATTTACGTAGTAAAGGAAGTAATAATAATAATAATTTTATTTTCCAACAAGGGAAAATATACAATAATTTACATAAATACCAATTCAGGATGATTTAATTGAAATTAAAACACTTATTTAAATAAGTAAAACAAACCAAGTGTTTTAATTTCAATTAAATCATCCTGAATTAATTCAAAAATGTTTCACCACGGGTTAAGTGAGAAATTAATTAAACATGTAAATAGTAATATAATAATAATAATAAAAATTAAGAAAATATTGGCAAATGAGTATCAGTATTATATATTGATACTCATTTGCCAATTTGCTGCTTTGGGTACAGTCCCTGCAGTTACTAACCTCATCAAGTCCTATTTATCAAATCGTTCCTGCTATGTGTTCTATAATGGCTTCAAATCTTATGAATTCTCTCCCGCCTCTGGTGTTCCTCAGGGCTCTTGTCTAGGACTACTACTTTTTAACATTTTTATAAATAAATGATTAAGTATGCTTACTTGCCCTGTCTTGGCATATGCAGATGACATTAAAATCTATCAATAGTACCAATAATGTCCTCACTCTTCAAGACAACTTGGATATAATCGCTGACTGGTGTGACCGTGTTCATCTTTACCTCAACATTAAGAAGTGCTGTGTAATGAGCTATTTCCGTACACACACATCAGTTGACTCTTCATATCACATTTCCGGAAACGTATTATCGAAATATACAACTTTTAAAGATTTAGGTATTGTATTTGACCGCCAACTTACTTTTAAACACCATATTGAGTTTACTTGTGCAAATGCCTCTAAGAGGCAGGTTTTATTATACGCGTTAGTCGTGACTTTCGCAATAGCTCTTTATTGTGGTATTTACTAGTGATGGGCAAGATCGATAAAAAAAATCGACTGCTCGATCCTTGCAGGTGATCGAGCCGCTCGATCTCTATGATCGGCTCGATCTTCTCGGACTCATTTTCGGATGGAATTGATCATGTTATGTAGCTCTGCTTGAGCAGTGATGAAGCGGATCGATTGGTCTAGGTAAGAACGATCACTGAATCAAACTATTTCTTTAAGTTTTATGTCATTAAAACCTACTATTTTTACTATAAATTGACTTTAAAGTCATTTATAGTCACTATTATTGTCATAAATTGACTTCAAAGTAACTATTATAGTCAAAAATTTACTTAATAATCATTAATAGTCACTATGCTTGCTAGAAATTGACTTTAAAGTCATTTATAATCATTATTTTTGATATAAATTGACTTTGTAGTCAACTTATTTCACTATTATTGTCAAAAATTCACTTTAAAGTCATTGATAGTCACTATTCTCGCCAGAAATTGACTTTAGAGTCACTATTTGTAATATAAATTGTCTTTAAAGTGATTTATTGTCACTATTTTCATTAGAAATTGACTTTAGAGTAACTATTTGTATTAGAAATTGACTTTAGAGTCACTATTTGTACTATAAATTGACTGTATAGTCATTGATAGTCACTATTTTCACTAGAAATTGACTTTAGAGTCACTATTTGTAATATAAATTGTCTTTAAAGTGATTTATTGTCACTATTTTCACTAGAAATTGATTTTAGAGTCACTATTTGTACTATAAATTGACTGTATAGTCATTGATTATCACAATTTTTACTAGAAATTGACTTCAGAGTCACTATTTGTACTATAAATTTACTGTAGTCATTGATTGTCACTATTTTTACTAGAAATTGACTTTAGAGTCACTATTTGTACTATAAAATCACTGTAAAGTCATTGATTGTCACTATTTTCACTAGAAATTGACATTAGAGTCACTATTTGTACTATAAATTCACTGTAAAGTCATTTATTGTCACTATTTTTACTATAAAATCACTGTAAAGTCATTGATTGTCACTATTTTCACTAGAAATTGACATTAGAGTCACTATTTGTACTATAAATTGACTGTATAGTCATTGATAGTCACTATTTTTACTAGAAATTGACTTTAGAGTCACTATTTGTACTATAAATTCATTGTAAAGTCATTGATTGTCACTATTTTTACTAGAAATTGACTTTAGAGTAACTATTTGTACTATAAAATCACTGTAAAGTCATTTATTGTCACTATTTTCACTAGAAATTGATATTAGAGTCACTATTTGTACTATAAATTCACTGTAAAGTCATTGATTGTCACTATTATTACTAGAAATTGACTTTAAAGTCACTATTTGTACTATAAATTGACTGTATAGTCATTGATAGTCACTATTTTCACCAGAAATTGACTTTAGAGTCACTATTTGTACTATAAATTCACTGTAAAGTCATTGATTGTCACTATTATTACTAGAAATTGACTTTAAAGTCACTATTTGTACTATAAATTGACTGTATAGTCATTGATAGTCACTATTTTCACCAGAAATTGACTTTAGAGTCACTATTTGTACTATAAATTCACTGTAAAGTCATTGATTGTCACTATTATTACTAGAAATTGACTTTAAAGTCACTATTTGTACTATAAATTGACTGTATAGTCATTGATAGTCACTATTTTCACCAGAAATTGACTTTAGAGTCACTATTTGTACTATAAATTCACTGTAAAGTCATTGATTGTCACTATTTTTACTAGAAATTGACTTTAGAGTAACTATTTGTACTAGAGATTGACTTTAAAGTCAATGATAGTCACTATATTCACTATAAATTGACTCTAAAGTTACCATTTGTACTAGAAATTGTTTTTAAAGTCATTTATAGCAACTATTATTGTAAAAAATTGACTTTAAAGTAATTTATAGTAACTATTTTGCTACGGATGGAATTTAAAGTCACTATTTTCACTATAAATTGACTTTAAAGTAACTGTATGTCACATTTTTGCCGCCTTGTCGATTTAGTTAATATTTATTGTTCAACATTATTATTCAAAATATTTAATTTACTTTAAAAAAATCATCGATTAATTTAATTTGATTTTGAAAGAATAATTTTATAGCGATAGTTTTTCTTATTGAATAACAGCTAAATTTTAGTTAAGTGTTTTTTTTTTTTTTTTTTGAGGAATAAAAATAAGTTTGCAGGGCTGATTTTTGACAGAGGTTGTAATTTTCCAGATAGGTTTGACAGCGTAGTTTTCTAAAGTAGTGATTTTCCATGAGACATTTTTTAGGGTTTTTCTGATCAGCTCAATTGGCTCGATCTGTTCGATCCTTCTAAACAGCGCCACCAGATCGATCTTTCTGATCAGCTCGATCTTTCTAAATAGCTCAAACGACTCGATACTTAAACTGATCGATCTTTGAAATGATCGATATTGCCCATCACTAGTATTTACATATACATATATTATACAATATATTTAATATAAACTTATAAATGGCTGTCGACCTTAGGTCTTTCAGCCAATAATTTTCTAATTAAATTCCGTTTTAAAACAACACACGTGTAATACATTTCACCATACTTTAAGTAGATGCGGAAATTAATAAAAGTAAGCTTTTTATTATAGCAAAATAATAAGTGACATAACCTCCCGACTTTCGAGCTGAATTTTGAAAAAAAAATAAATAAATAAATAAGTATAAACCCTTGAAAACCACCAAAAATAAAATCCTTCGACTATCAGTCGTAATAAACCACCCCATCCCCCTTTGTGGGGGTTCTTAATAACAATAAAAAAAAATAGTATAAGACCCAAACAAGGATTCTACCTCAACTTCTTAAAAGCCTGGACTGAAATTGAGTAAAGACATTCCATTATCAATTCAATTACTTTCATGATGATCTAATTATTTTTATATTTTTCAGGAGTCATATTTCAATACATACGGAGAATCGATACGAATTCCGAATCTTATAAAAGGGAGGGCTGTAAAACGCGAAAAGAGCATTGTATGGTTTTAAGCTGGCGATTATAAGAGCCCGACTTGGAGGTCTTCTATTTACAATGTACCATTGTCGGCGGCCGTGCCTAATTGAGTCAGAAGCCATCGTTCTTTTCGACGCTCACACGAATATCCCTCATGCGAAACAAATTTCGCATCGAAAAACTCGATCGATTTTTTTTCCTTTCCAGATGAGAACAATATTTACGAGAGCAATAATTAATTTAGTATCCAGTAAGTGATTAGCGATAACCCGAGCGGAGCAGAGGTCGCGGTATTTATAAAATTCCACAAATGAAAACATTTTTTTGTTTCGTTTTGTTCTTGTTGTTATCTTGTTACAGAAATTATTGAATAAAAAGGGAATGAAAATAAAATAATTTTCTTTGTGTGTTCTGTGTAAGCGAACTAATGATTTTTGTCGTCACATTTTTTTTTTAGAAAAATCACAAAACTTTCCCTAATATTGTCCAATATTAGGGAAAGTCCTTCTGTGGTTTACTATAAATTGGTTTGAGTTTACGTGAAGTGTTTTATATCAATAAAACAAAACTTAGTTTATTTCTTCACTTTTTATTTACGCCGTAGATGTACATTTCGTTGGACATTATCGGTGGTTGTTTTTCATGCTGAGTATGGCCCTCTGATCCCTACCCGGAATAATCTGTTTTGCAAAAAATATTCATCAACTTAACAATCTAGAAGTAGGCGTCTTGAAGTAGGTGTTAGTAAAAAAGTCCGTCCCTCCAAATTCTATCCGTAAACCGTCTCGACTTCCAGCAAGATCATGATAACTGCTTTTTTTGATCGTTAACTTCTTTGAAGTGTTCATTAAGTTTGCTGCTTTCTGAACGACGGCGAGTTTTGAACTGCTGTTTGGGGATGAGTTGTTTCTCCTCTATCACCTTCTGGATGTCACGCAGAATGAATCGTTCCGTATTTTTTTTTTTTTCGAGGCCAGGAGACTTATAGGTCTGCTTGCCCCGATGTTGGATAGGGTTATTTGTACGGTTTGACAGTATCTTGATCTGACTGATCATTATTGGAGAACTGACTCATGAAGTTGTTCGCATTAATGCTCGCTTCTCAGTATCATGCTTTTTTATGAAATTCATTATTTTTGATGAAATTTCATGATTTTAATGAAATTTGATTTTTTTATAAAAATAAAAAATTATGCAAATTGATGAGGCTGATAACTGTTGACAGTTCATAATTACTTATATTAAATGTTACTATATAGTCTTTTAATGTCTATTCTTTCGCCTGAAGAAGCCACAGTATGGTGAAACAATTGTAGCTAGATTACAATAGACATTGAAAGACTATATAGTAATATTTTATATAAGCAAAAAAAAGATGTTGTTCTTTTTTACGGGGGCGTTTGGGCTCCTTCTGCATCCATATTTCTTAAGCAGCTTTCAAAAATTATACTGTTTGTCTCACTGATTCTTCCTGGTTCTTGTTTTCCATCACTCTGACCTTCCTTTGTAGTTGTTTTTCTAGATTATTCAGCAGGATTTTATCCTCACAGCACTTGATTTTTTCCCATTGTTTCTTCATGAGATTCTTTCGTCTGATTTACATACAATGACAAACTCCACCAAATGAAGGGTAGAACATTCAGTTGCTATTCTTTACTCATAGATGTCGCTGCGTTAAGAACTTTGATGGAACCAGTCTCATCGTATCTAGGGCAAACTTCATGTCTTTCGACACACGGGAAAGGTCGCTGCAACGAACGTAAGGACGAAAGGTCAAGAACATCACAAGAGAATCTTTCATTCAAACAACCACGTACATTTGCGCAAAGATCTGACAAAACTTGGCATAGCCTGAAGACTGAAACTTTTTAAAATAAGAGGAAAAAATGTCTTTCCAATAAAGTTATTTTAATATACGTTTATTAATAAATTAAAAAAAGAATTTGAAAGTAATTAATAAATTATTCCCTCTTTAGCTAATTTGACATTTTGACTTATCTTACATAAGTAGTTTAAAACAAATGTCTAATAATGGACACTTGCTGTTGCATAATAATAATATATTGTATAATGCAACATTTTTTATTCGAAAATATTTAATGCAAAAACCAAACAAAAAAAATACGTAATTTAAGGTCTTCTACAGATACGTGTTTCAGGATTTATTAATTTTATTAACTAACTTCCGGAGCCGTGAATTTTGTTTAATTATTGCATTAAAAAAAAAGTTTGAAAACCACTGATCAAAATAAAAATCTTTTAGAGGCCTTAAATTATTTCACATTTAAAGACGATGCCACTTGAAATTAGGCAAAAGGTGCGCTTGCGTCGTCTTTAATTTATTATCTTAAATTATTTGTTTAAATTCTTTGTGGTGGCTTATGGCATAATTTTAACAAAATTAGCGCACCCCTAAATTCACCTGCCCTTTTATATACCTACACACGTCGTAGCGTGTAACACTGTTTGAAACTTTCCCTTGAAAATAATTAAACATGATATCTGGCTGCTTGCCTTTGAACTTGTATCCCGGCGAAGGCGCCTCGGGCCCGAGTTTCCCTTTTAATATAGCGCGTCACTAACGAACACGAGCATCGTTTCTGTGTTTGCCCGGTCCGTTTCAGAGAAACGTCTGAAAATCGTCGTCGAGGAGTAATTAATTTCGTGAGGGCATTAGATCCGCCAGTGTCGGGAGGAAGTTTGGAAGATTACTATGGTAATTCGGTGGGAGGACGTTTCCGTTACATGGTGTGACGAAATAATAATGCGCGATTCTTGGAATTTTCAGTATCGCACGCGGGGATATTAAAAAAAAAAATAACTAGTTTTTTTTTAATATGATTATATTTAGGGTCTTTTGATGCGAATAGTTTCTTGTTGATGAACAAGGAATTGTGATCACTGAATATTCGAAACGTTGGCAATCGGTTGTCAACCTAAGATATAAATTACGATTTGTCAAATAACTTTAGGAGAATTTCTCTATCAAAAAAAAAAAAAAATAATAATAATAATAAATAAAAAAAAAACGCAACGTATTACGTAATTTATACGTTTGATTGACAATCGAATCAAACGTACAAATTACGTAATATGTTGCGTTTTTTTTTATTTTTTTTTTTATTTATTTTTTTTTTTGAGAGAGAGGAATTCTCCTAAAGTTATTTGAGAAAATTGTCAACGTCTAAAATATTCAGTGATTACAATTACCGCATGTTAGCAGGGAGCATTTAATCAGTGATTATTGTACTAAAAATCAGTTCATTTAATCTTCCGTTTGGTTCTCTTTAATCACTTGATGAAACGTAATCACAATATACATATTTGAATAATACACTTGGCTTATTTATTTCAGTATATTGAAATAAAGTGTATTATTCGATTACTGATATTGAGTTAATTTAATCATTATATCACTGTCACCCTTCTCAATAGTAGATTTGAGAATAAGAGAAAGCTATGGAACATAAGAAATGTAAAGAATCGAATGTATAAGATGTGGACCAATTTATTTTTATATAAATGGAAAAGAGTATTTATTCACTTGGTCACAGTTATTTAAATAAATTAAATAAAAATGATTTGAAAATAATTAATAAATTATTTCCACATTTAGCTCTCTGACTTTTGACTTACGTTAAACAAATGCAAATTAAAACAACTACTTCCCGGGCAAATACCCACGCCGGACATTGAATTACATAATGTACACCTGCTGTTGCATATCAATAAAATATTGCATAATGCAACAAATTTTTTTATTTATTTTTGTTTTCAATAATTCATTAAAATCCTGTTGAAAATAAGACCCGTCCGCTGCAAACTCAACGTATGTAAAATTTTAGATTAATTTATTATGATTACTAGATTAAACATTTACTGCGCCACCCTATAAATCCATTAATCAACATTGCAAAGTGCAATTTTAAACAAACCGAAAAAAAAAGAACGGTCGCCGCTGAATTTCCATAAAACATTAATCTCTCAATCTAGCCGTAGCACATGAAACTGCACAAAAGCGTCCCCCTTTCGCAGCGCACATCCACCGGGAGGGGGCGCACGTGCATTTGTTTAAATAATTCATCACGATTGGGGAGAGGGTGTTTGTAATTGGAAAAAATATAACGCAACCACCCAGCGAGGGGAATTCAATTATTCAAGTACCTGCGAGCGATACGTTTGTGGCTCTTTTTTTTTTCATCCTCTGTGTCGCAAATATTGTCAGTTTCTAATTGAGACCAGCGCGTTGATTGAATGTTTGATGTTATTAAGAGAGAGAGAGAAAAATGTTTTTGTTAATTGATAAGTTAATTAAAATTGTAACAAAGGGATAATCGTTGATTGATCGGCACGGAAATTTTGGGTATTTAAATATTAAAATCGTGTTTGTGTCGCGACTGATTATTCGATTATCCTTTTTGGAGCTTTGATTTTATTTAAATAAAAATACTTGTCCTTTCTCCTACTTATTTTTTATTTTACTAGATATATTTCGGAAACTATGTTTCCATCTTCAGTAGTTGAAGTTTTATAAATATAAATATGTTGTTATGGTATACAACGCAATATTGATAAAATTAAAATATTTAGAAAATCATGTTAACTATAAACTAATCTAAATATAATTATATATAATGTGCTAAAATTTATGTATTAATAAGATCTAAAAGGGGATTATTTAATGAACTAGTATCGAAATTTAAAAGATTACCAATGTGTTTTTTCATTTCAATAGACTCCAACATGTTTAATTTTGATTCACGTGAAAATTTAAGAAGTTTAACATTTTCAATCGAAAATTTATGTCCCGTATTTCTGAAAAATCTGCTGTAGCTTTTCATTCAATAAATACGGGACATAAATTTTCGATTGAAAATGTTAAACTTCTTAAATTTTCACGTGAATCAAAATTAAACATGTTGGAGTCTATTGAAATGAAAAAACACATTGGTAATCTTTTAAATTTCGATACTAGTTCATTAAATAATCCCCTTTTAGATCTTATTAATACATAAATTTTAGCACATTATATATAATTATATTTAGATTAGTTTATAGTTAACATGATTTTCTAAATATTTTAATTTTATCAATATTGCGTTGTATACCATAACAACATATTTATATTTATAAAACTTCAACTACTGAAGATGGAAACATAGTTTCCGAAATATATCTAGTAAAATAAAAAATAAGTAGGAGAAAGGACAAGTATTTTTATTTAAATAATTAAAGTCTCCACGACCAACAACCAACATAAAGAAGCTTTGATTTTGTCACGCACAAACATTGTTAATTAGGAATTTAAATCATCACTAAATTATTTTTTTGTTTAATTAAATTTAATTTCGTTTGGTGTAATTCGGAATTCTGCTTTGATTAAATTATTATACCATCATAAAAGGAAAATAATAACAATAATCTTTGAATTGAATGAAAAGAAATGTGAAAATTAATTAATTTACACAATTGAACAATTAATTAATTCACAAATTGTAACAATAGCCCAAAGCACCCTTTTTTTCTAATTTATACGTGGTATCGCCAATGAATGTATTATGAATTCTACAAGGTAGGTAACCGAAGAAACGTTGTTTCGTCCACTAAAGGACGTTGCTGTTTATGAAACAAGGGCATAAAATTCACTAAAAGAGTTTGTTGAACCAACATTCATATAATTTGGATAACTTGTGATGGTCATTTCAGTCCTTCGGACTTTCTCAAACCAGTGTGTCGATTATTATTAACATTTAATATAAAAAAAAGTTGATAAAAATTACATTTATCTAATATTAGTACTTTTTGGCAGAAAGACCTATGGTCGATAGCCATTTTCTGATGTATTTATCAACCATGACTGTAAATATTAAATGTGGTATTCTATGTATAACTTCAGAAATAAAGATGTATACAGAGAGGCTTTTTTATCAGTATACATTTCCCCTATGTGTACCTGCAAAAAACGCGAGTCAAACTCATTGAACCGATTAATGTGTGTATGTTTAGTTGACTATTTGGCATATGTGTGTTCAGTTGCGTGTTATAGGCAACTAAACACACATACGTTAATGCATTTGACTCGCGTATTTAGCAGGTATACATAGGAAAAATGTATACTGATAAAAAAAGCTCTCTGTATATATAGTACGTTTTGTGGGTAAATATCAGGTTTTCATATTATGTTCACCGTGTGAATTATGAAAAATTGTTTATTTCTCTTTTAAAAAAAAAAATACAAAACGTAATAGATTTAATGCCGAGTTGGAAATGGTAATAAAATATTATAAACTGATTATGAACGGCCCGTTCTACATCTAATAAACGGCAGTAAAAACCTTTTACGGCCGTAACTGTTTGTACACTCGACTCGACGTGACATTTATGAGTTTATAACGCTCGGAATTGCGCTCGCAAAATGCACACAAAATTGAGTAATTTCATAAAAAATATACCGATATTACAATGTTGTTATTTTTATTTTTTTTATATGAATTGTTCAAGTAAAGCTTTCTTTTCAGATATTTTTTAGATACAGAGAGTTTCCAGAACCTTTAAGCGCTCACGCTTAAACTATTAGAGGGGACTTATTCCTCAAATTGATGGGATATTTCAGTCGTATGCAATTGTAAAATTCTCATGTTAAAAACCTCACGTAAATAACATATTTTGTATGATAGGAATGTGTATATACAAGGTGTACAGAAAATGAGTGAAAAGCTTTAGGTAGCGTGACTCTTTGACTAATTTTTAGATAAAAATATTAACGAAAATAAGTCACACGGTCCTTCCTTAAGCCTCACGGGCCACTTAAAAGAACTATACATTTGGCAACGCTGGATCAAACAAGTGTGCATTCATCCTGTTTATAACTGCTACATCATCCGCTAGAGGTGTTGCATACACCTTTTATTTTACAAACGAGCGTGCGTCGTTGCCAGATCTATTTTCATTAAAATAATGCTTCTGATGAAGTTATAAAATTGTAAAAATATCCGATTTATTAATCATTTACATCAATGGAATTATACACTTGTCTAATTGATTGTTAATGCTATTGATTTTTTACGAAATATTTAAAAAAAACAATACTAATTTATAGTCACATATTTAAAATTCCGAAGACCTCGTGAGCCTCAATGAAGAACCATACAACATTTTTTTATTTGGATTTTCTATTAAAAATTAATTATTGAATTGAGTTACCTGAAGGTTTTCACTCATTTTCTGTACACCTTGTATGTATATATATTCGTAATATATTTTTTTTTGTAGCATATGTTTTGTAAAAAGGTGATTCCGTAAATAAATGTATTATTATTATTTTATAATATTTCTGAAGTAAAGGACTTTATGATGGTCCTAAAATAATCAGCACTAATTTATGATATTCCTAGTAAAATTTCAATATTATTTCTGCTGAAACTTTACTTACACTATAAAACAATTAAAACCATATGTTCCGTAAGGTTTGTCAAAAAGCGTATTTCTTTAATAAATAATATTTTTCGGACCCCATAAACTATTAATAAACATATTTTTTAACATTTTTATAAAATGTACTGTATAATCACTGCTACAATTGTGTCCCCGCAATAAATTATGTAAAACTTAAAAAAAAAACTGTTTTATTTACAAATTGTGTATCATGGCTTTTACGTGATGAATCTAAGTAAAAGCCTCAATCATCGATTAAGTAGAGGAAATAAAAAAGGTCTAGAGAACAATGTTCTTAAAAAAAATTGTTAACATTTGCCGAAAATTAAAGAAATGCCCCCCTTAAATATTTTTCGAAATAATTGATTAATGAGGCTGATAATTGTTGAAAGTTCATAATTACTTATATTAAATAACACTATTTAGTCTTTTAAAGTCTATTGTAATATCTCTACAATTGTTTCACCACACTGTGGCTTCTTCAGGCGAAGAAATCATTTCTTCAATCATTTAATATAAGTAATTTTTCGAAAAATTAAATTAAAAATAAAATAACCAAAGATTTTCTTGTTTTTATTTCTTAATATTTATTTACAACCAATGAGAAAATAATCCATTTACAGATTATAATATTGATATATACATAACGATTATCTTGTTAATTCTTGTTTTATTTATTTATTTAACGGATTTACCTTTTTACAAATCTACAATATAATTAATAATATTTATGTATAGTGGATTGTAGAACAAAAATAAAGAAATAATAACAACAACAAGAAAAAAAAAACTAATTGGCGCCGCTAGATGATAATAATGTTCCTTGCTTAGATTAATGAATTAATTAATCTGCAACTATAGTTGAAATAGGCTACTTCTTGGATATTCTCCAGGCGTCGCCATCTATAGGTCAAGCCGAGAACTCTTTAGACATTGATATTTTTATCCCGTTGTATCATACTTACAACGTATTTTTTTCCTTCCCATTGTTATTGTTATTAGTATTTTGTTTTGATTCATTTATGTCTCGTTTCACAAACATCAGTTTGTTTAACTTACGGATTAATCTTGTTTATGGATGGAAATAGGAATTTTTCACGTCGTCAATATAAAATCAAATATTATTTCATTGATTGAGTATGTATGTAGCTATTATTAGTTTTATTCGACTAATAAAAACTCAGTTAACTATTGCACGATTTAACTGAGGTTCGTGAAACCGACATTAACAATTTTTAACTTAGATTAATATTTATATTATATATTTCATCACAAATGTTATACAATATTTATTATGTACATGATATATTTTTTTCGGACTTGTCTTGTATGTATGTTTAACTTTATTAAATAAATTAATAAAAATAACGGCCAACAATCAGTCAAAACTAGTGATGGGCAAAGTCGATCTTTTATCATTTCTAAATTAAGTATATTATAATTTTATGAATGTTACTTATTATAAAAATATCAAAAATAACTTCCCATTTATTAATAAACATAAATTTGAAGTTACTTTTTCGTTTTAAATACTTAAAATGACACATTTAGTAATACTCGATTACTAATATTATTCGATTTTGCCCAACACTAGTCAAAACTGAACATTTTAAAATTTTAATTTAAACAAGAAAAAATACTGGCATTGCTCATTTTAGTGATCATTCCCATTTTCCGACGCTTCTTCGAATTTAAAAAAAATATACGTGTCATTTGTTAGTGAAAATAAGAGAGTGAGTGTATGTGAGTGTGTGAGAGAGAGAAAGAGATTGTGTGTATTATAAGCTAATTGGGATTCTGTGCCGGCAATTCACAAGGGTGAATTAAAATGAATTATTTCCGAGTTGAGGCCAGTAATCCGGTTGACGTCGGCGTTAAATTAACGCTCAATAAAACATCATCCTCATCAAGCCGAACAATACAACGATAATTAATGTTAAATTACTATCGCCTTTTACGAATCCCGTAATCGAAGGAAAATTGAAATTTTGCGATACAGGGGAATTAATTATTTTTAGACAATTAATCGGGGCTATTCCACACGTGAAATGTTAAGTTTAACGTGTAGGTTATTAATTAACTTCACATTCTAATAACCCGAAACTAGTCGAGAATTTGAAGTTATTCAATCTAATCTGTGTTTTATTGGTTGATTTTTAATAATTTATTCATATTTATTTCATATATATATATTTATTATAATATCGGCTTAAATTGCGATGATCGTTTGTTTGACGACATATTTTTCTCACCAGAAATGGGACAGTGATTTAGCATTGTCTGTGAAATCATTATTTTTGTATGTTTTTTTTATTTATACTGTATTATATAATTACTATTATTACATACATAAACATCTTTATTTCTGAGATTGGAATATACAGTTACAATACAATATTTAACAATACACTAACGTTCACAGTATAAATTCCAACTCTGAAACTGGCTATCGATACTATTATTATTATTACTTATTATAAGTTTTTTTATAACATTGTCCTGTAATTGGTTCATCTGTT
Organism: Philonthus spinipes; assembly: GCA_963082785.1. Lineage (NCBI taxonomy): Eukaryota > Metazoa > Arthropoda > Insecta > Coleoptera > Staphylinidae > Philonthus > Philonthus spinipes. The sequence goes on along the minus strand of OY720318.1, from coordinate 15,294,344 downwards.
GGGCAATAAAGTTATTATTATTATTATTATGATAAACAATTACTACACGTTAAGCTCAACATTTCCCTTACAAAATAACCCTGAATGAATGTTGGATAAATTGTAATTTTTAATTAAATTATTTCAAATACGCGTTATTTATAAAAAAGGAAGAAATCCAGTTTTCCTACAAGACTAACCCCCCTCACGTCCACTTTTTGTTTGGTTGGAATAAAATTTGCTCTCTTTAACCTTATAAGTTTTTAAATAATGGGCCTTAAAAAGGGGGCAATCGTCCAAATCGATCTCCGTATCCTCTGGATGTTACTTTTCAGAATTATAGAAAAACTAAGATTTTATGACAAAATACTGTTCTACAAAAATTATTCACTTTTTCAATATCTTTTACTTTAATTTATTTACATTTTTTTTCATTTTGAAAATTTTTCGGGACTTCAGGAATTATTAAGAAAATGTAGAAATTTAATATAAGGCAAATGATTAACTTTTCAGAATTATAGAAAAACTAAGAATTTATGATAAAATACTGTTCTACAAAAATTATTCACTTTTTCAATATCTTTTACTTTCATTTTTTTACATTTTTTTTCATTTTAAAAATGTTTCGGAACTTCAGTAATTATTAAGAAAATGTAGAAATTTAATATAAGGCAAATGATTAACTTTTCAGAATTATAGAAAAACTAAGAATTTATGATAAAATACTGTTCTACAAAAATTATTCACTTTTTCAATATCTTTTACTTTCATTTTTTTTACATTTTTTTTCATTTTAAAAATGTTTCGGAACTTCAGTAATTATTAAGAAAATGTAGAAATTTAATATAAGGCAAATGATTAACTTTTCAGAATTATAGAAAAACTAAGAATTTATGATAAAATACTGTTCTACAAAAATTATTCACTTTTTCAATATCTTTTACTTTCATTTTTTTACATTTTTTTCATTTTAAAAATGTTTCGGAACTTCAGGAATTATTAAGAAAATGTAGAAATTTAATATAAGGCAAATGATTAACTTTTCAGAATTATAGAAAAACTAAGATTTTATGATAAAATACTGTCTACAAAAATTATTCACTTTTTCAATATCTTTTAATTTCATTTTTTTACATTTTTTTCATTTTAAAAAGTTTTCGGAACTTCAGGAATTATTAAGAAAATGTAGAAATTTAATATAAGGCAAATGATTAACTTTTCAGAATTATAGAAAAACTAAGATTTTATGATAAAATACTGTTCTACAAAAATTATTCACTTTTTCAATATCTTTTACTTTCATTTTTTTACATTTTTTTCATTTTGAAAATTTTTCGGAACTTCAGGAATTATTAAGAAAATGTAGAAATTTAATATAAGGCAAATGATTAACTTTTCAGAATTATAGAAAAACTAAGAGTTTATGATAAAATACTGTTCTACAAAAATTATTCACTTTCTCAATATCTTCTACTTTCATTTTTTACATTTTTTCATTCGAAAACTTTTCAGAACTTCAGGAATTATTAAGAAAATGTAGAAATTTAATATAAGGCAAATGATTAACTTTTCAGAATTAAAGAAAAACTAAGAATTTATGATAAAATACTGTTCTACAAAAATTATTCACTTTCTCAATATCTTCTACTTTCATTTTTTACATTTCTTTCATTTCGAAAACTTTTCAGAACTTCAGGAATTATTAAGAAAAACTAAGATTTTATGATAAAATACTGTTCTACAAAAATTATTCACTTTCTCAATATCTTTTACTTTCATTTTTTTTACATTTTTTTCATTTTGAAATTTTTCGGAACTTCAGGAATTATTAAGAAAATTTAGAAATTTAATATAAGGCAAATGATTAACTTTTCAGAATTATAGAAAAACTAAAAGTTTATAACAAAATACTGTTCTACAAAACTTTTTCAATATCTTCTACTTTCATTTTTTTCATTTTTTTTTAATTTCGAAAACTTTTCGGAACTTCAGGAATTATTAAGAAAATGTAGAAATTTAATATAAGCCAAATGATTAACTTTTCAGAATTATAGAAAAACTAAGATTTTATGAACAAAATACTGTTCTACAAAAATTATTCACTTTTTCAATATCTTTTACTTTCATTTTTTTACATTTTTTTCATTTTAAAAATTCTTCGGAACTTTAGGCATTATTAAGAAAATGTAGAAATTTAATATAAGGCAAATGATTAACTTTTCAGAATTATAGAAAAACTAAGATTTTATGACAAAATACTGTTCTACAAAAATTATTCACTTTTTCAATATCTTTTACTTTCAATTTTTTACATTTTTTTCATTTTAAAAATTTTTCGGGACTTCAGGAATTATTAAGAAAATGTAGAAATTTAATATAAGGCAAATGATTAACTTTTCAGAATTATAGAAAAACTAAGAGTTTATGACAAAATACTGTTCTACAAAAATTATTCACTTTCTCAATATCTTTTACTTTCATTTTTTTACATTTTTTTCATTTTAAAAATTTTTCGGAACTTCAGGAATTATTAAGAAAATGTAGAAATTTAATATATATGAATACAATTATTTTGCCAATACAGTGGCATCGTCAGGCAAATGATTAACGGTTTTTATGTACAGGTAAATAGAAGTTGGGGGGGGATGGTTGCTCAAGGCGGTATTAAGAACGTACAGTTTATACAAAAAAGGTTTAATAGCAAACAGTAAATAAACAAATAAAAACAATTATGTCTAATATCAATATTATTTAATGATTTCATTATTCATTAAATAATATTATTATTATATATTGAAATTATAAATTAAGTAAGAATGAATTATTTATACATAATTGGTTATTCAACCTTTTTTTTTTTGTATAAACTGTACTTTCTTAATATCGTAGCCGTACGCACACCCACCCCCTCCCCAAGTTCCCCCTGCCTCTCGGTATAAAAAAAAACTGTTATTTATATTAAATAAAAATGATTTTAAAATAATTAATAAATTATTTCCACATTTAACTCTGTGACTTTTGACTAACGTACGTAAAAGTGATATCCAATCTAAAAGAATTGTTATCACAATTGAACACGAATTAATTGATAATATATTTAATTCGTACGTTAAACAAATGCACATTAAAACAACTACTTCCCTGGCAAATACCCCGTTTTTAAAATTGATTTTAAATGATAATAATTTTGAATATTTTTTTTATATATTAGGCTTCACTGACATCAATCGTAATTGTCAAAGTGTTCCAATTTATTGTACTCCTTTTATTGAAAGAATGTCGGTTTATACCACCCAAGAAAAGGTTAAAATGGTGATGGAATACATAAAAGAGCTATCAAGTAGACAAGTGCGTGATCATTTCTCCGTGGAGTATCCAGGACGGCCAATTCCAAATCAGAAAACAATTCTAAAATTTTACAACAACTTTGTTAAATTTGGTTGTGTTAATGCGGAACATAGTGGAGGAAGAAAACGTGCAAATCGGGTTGTGACAAAAGACTTGAGGGAAAATGTGTGTTTGGCAATTGAAGAAAATCCATTAATAAGTGTGACAAAATTATCCAGCCAATTTCAAGTTACACGAAGCAGTTGCTACAAAGCTTTGAAGTTGGAAAAGTTTAAAAGTTATAAAATTCATAATAGCCACCATCTGTGGTGATTATTTTCCGAGAATGGAATTCTGCGAGTATTGGATTAATAAAATTAATGAAAATCCAAATTTAATGAATAGAATTCTTTTTACTGATGAAAAAACTTTCATATTGAATGGGTCAGTAAATAATCAAAACACAAGATTATGGTCTAGAAAAAATCTATATTTCTTCCAAACCACACACAAACAATGGCCACAAAAGGTCAACGTATGGGCAGGAATGGTAGGTAACCATATTATAGGTCCATTTTTTATAGAGGGATCGCTAAATAGTGAAAAATATCAAAGATTATTGATGGAAAATATTTTTCCTGCCATTGAGCAAGTGCCAGTAAATGGTGAAATAATTTTCCAGCACGACGGTGCTCCTCCACATAGCACGCGACAAATTACTGAGTATTTAAATACTCAATTTCCGCATGGATGGATTGGGCGATTTGGACCTCTGAAATGGCCAGCAAGGAGTCCCGATTTAACACCGCTCGACTTCTTTTACTGGGGTTATTTGGCAAGCAATGTTTTTGACGATATCCGTAGCAGACCAAAGGATTTAGAAGAATTAAAAGGAAGAATTCTCGAAGAATCTGCTAAAATAACTCTCCGGTAGCTTCAAAATGTGAAAAGACATTTTAAAGATAGGCTAGGTCATTGTTTAGCTGCTAATGGGCAACAGTTTGAACTTTTACTTTAATGTTATGTTTTTTTAAAGTTATTGTATTGCCTAGTTTAAGTTAATTAATTAAAGTTTATTAAATATTGAAAACTAATTTGAAATAAATAACTAAACCTTAATATTTTTTCAAAATAAGCTCTTTTGTGTAATCCATCACTATTTAAATCTTTTCTTGGTCTACACCGTGATCAACATTCTTGCAATAAAAGATGTACAATAAACTAGAATACTTTGACAACTTCAGTAGATGTCAGAGAACTAAGCCTATTAATTAAGAAAAAAAATATTTAAAATTATCATTATTTTAAATCACTATTTAAAACATTAAATGCATTTAAAATAATTTAAAAACTGCTGAATTTTGCACAAATTACTCTAAATTAAATGTGTGTTTAATTTGATCAAAATCCATACTATGGAAAAACCATTAATACGACGAAAAGATTTTCCTATGTAAATCCCTATGAGGCCTAGATAAAAAAATGCACTGTATGTTATTTTTTCACGATTTACTTTTCGCATATATTTAATAAGTTAAATTAAAAAAAAATCTATAATCCCGGTTCTGCATCATAAAAAAAATATAAAAACCAATAAATCCGACACGACATAATCGTGACACAATATTAGCATAAAACTCCCACAAAACACAAAGAGCAAAAAACGATCCTGATACATTTTCCTTTCCTCGTTTTATTATCATCCTCTTCCCCATCCGAACAATAACAACGAAGACGCTTGTATATGCCAGTTTGGAAGCGGGATCGCCCGCTCGTGTTCTCTCTGAGCCCTCCTCTCTTTTGTATAGAGGGGATTTACCTGATCCCCGGAATTATAAGGTCTGGATCGGCGATGTTTGTTGCACGGGCCGTTTGCTTTCATTCCTGATGCGACAGCTCGGACTATTTTCAGATTAATCCCACAGACAGGAAAATCGAATAAAATATACACATAGGGAAATGCGATAAGTGTTTCGTGTTTTGTGAAACAACAAATAAATTTGTTATTCAAAAAAAAAAAAACGATAACAAAATAAGTAGTTGATTGATAGACGTTGTAGTTGTTGAAAATCCATTTCACTTCTGTATAAATCAATTTTAAATAAAATTATTAATAATAATAATAAAGTTTATTTTCAATTGTAAATACAGTAAAGTTAACAATATGAAAATTCAAATGAAAAACGTCGTATCCTCTAAATAATGTAACTTATAACTAATTAATAAGGTAATAACCTTATTTGAAATTAATTAAATAAAAAGAAATTCAGCTTGCTAGTATTGATTTTTTCTTTGACATCATCATAAATTCATGACAGGGTAGAAAGATTTCTGGTCGATAACCCAGACAGACTAACATCTATACAGAGAGATTTATAAGAAGTGTACAAAACTTTGACATCGTGTTCGGGAAGTTATTTTAATAAACGTATTGTAACGAAAATGAAAAAAGAAACTGGAAACATCACTCTAGAATGTTTACAGAGCGCGCGACGGTAAACGCGGAATCGTCGAAAGTTCCGGAAAGTTCGAAAAACAAGCACGCTATATAAACGCGCACTAGTGGCGCTGCGGGCAGTCTATTACGAACGTCCGAATGCTCAACATCTCGTTATAATTAAATAGTGACAGTGTTGTGTTAATAAATGTCTTAAGTGTACTGTAAATAAATAAATAGACATTGTGTTACTTATTTCCGAGTGTGATTAAACCCGATTTCGTAACATTATTATGCAGATTAGTCGTATTTGGTTTATTTACAGAACTATATTTGATTAAATAAAATTGATATTCTTTTTAAATTATATCTATAAATTCTAAAAAAAATCAATATATAACATTGAGGTATAATTTTAATTATTTAAATATAAAGTGGAAAATAAACATCTCTAATGGGTTTTGAACCCAAGTCCCCCGATTGCCGATCGATTATATACAGGGTCGCTACAAAGTATGGAAACACGGCTCCCACGTGAAAACAGCTAAAAACATAACCACCAAAATTGGGATTTCTAAATGGGATATTTTCTTGAACAATTTGGCGTGAAAAAATAAAAAATGATTCTCAGAATTTTGACATACGGACGCCATTTTGATTTTTTTTTAAATGGAATTCGATTTTTTTTATTTTACAACTTTTATAGACCTTATAATTCTTATTACAACCATATACCTTTTTTTTAAAAAAATACTTGTCTTTTCATCGATAAACCGGACTTTGAAAAGTATGGAATCAGCGAAATATTTTGAGAACGGTTTATTAAAATGTCCTGAAATTTTGCAAAGATTTAGAGTACGTTAAGGCCTTCAACTTGCATTTTTTATTTTTTCATATTCATTTGTTTTGTAAATATTCTATTTTTGGTCGAAACTTAAACATAAAAATTAACAATGTCAACTTAAAAAAATAGTTGCCTTTGAAAACAGTTTTCATTAATCTGTCAAACTTGTAAAAAATATTAGTAAGTAACTGGTTGTTGCAAAAATGCCACATTTGAGTGAAACGGATCGCATAAAGATTCTCATGATGATTGGGTGTGGGGATAGAAAACGAAGCTTTGCCGAAGCTGCTAATTTTTTCAACGTAAATCATCCAGATCGAGCACCTATTTCCAGGTCAGTTGCATTTAAAACATGGAATAGGTTTAATGAAACTGGAACTGTTAAAGTCGTCCAAAAGTTGGACGACCAAAAACTGTTACAAATGAAGAAAATTCATTTAATCTTATGATAGATGTAGTTGAAAATCCAAAAACTTCGGTGCAGCAATTGGCTTTCTATAACATGAGCAGGAGATCAGTTCAAAAAATAACGAAAATTGAAAAGTATCATCCCTACAAAATTTAGCTGCTACAAGAATTGAATGAAGATGATTTTGATCGCAGAATTGAATTTTGCGAAACAATGATGAATAGGATAAACCAGGACGCCAATTTTAATAACCGTGTGCTCTTTTCCGATGAATCAACTTTCTGCTTAAATGGATAAGTTAACCGCCATAACTGTAGATACTGGTCAAACAAAAATCCACATTGGATGGAGCAGATTCATACGCAGCGTCCACAAAAAAATAATGTTTGGTGTGGTATAATTAGGCAGCATATTATCGGCCCTTTTGTTATTAATGGCAATTTGACATCTGAAACATTTACAGCTTTTGCAAGAGCAGGTTGTTCCCAGACTTAGACAAATATTCCCAAATTATGAAACTCAGGCTAATCCAGCTGAAAACATATGGTTTCAGCAAGACGGAGCACCAGCTCATTTCGGACTAATAGTACGTGAATATTTAGACGTAACTTTTCCTGGCAAATGGATAGGCAGGAGATGAACAATTGAATGGCCTGCTAGGTCTCCCGATTTAACTTCACTTGATTTTTTCCTGTGGGGATATTTGAAAAATCGAGTTTATAACAACAGGCCACACAATATACAAGAATTAGAAGAACGCATAAGAACCGAAATTGCAAATATTCGTCCTAATATTTTAACTAGTTCATTACAACACTTTGTCCAGCGTATTCATTACTGCCAAGAAGTTAATGGAGAGCACTTTGAACATATATTGTAAAATAAAAAATCATTTATTGTTTAATATTTTATTTTTTCATTTGACTGTTTAATATTTTTTTAAGTTTTGATCAACAATAGAACATGCATTTGTGGTATTGCAGCATTTAGAAAAAGTACTCGTTTGCCTGTTTCCATACTTTTCAAAGTCCGGTTTATCGATGAAAAGACAAGTATTTTAAAAAAAAGGTATATGGTTGTAATTAGAATTATAAGGTCTATAAAAGTTGTAAAATAAAAAAAAATAGAATTCCATTTAAAAAAATTCAAGATGGCGTCCGTATGTGAAAATTGTGAGAATCATTTTTTATTTTTTCACGCCAAATTGTTCAAGAAAATATCCCATTTAGAAATCCCAATTTTGGTGGTTATGTTTTTAGCCTTTTTCACGTGAGAGCCGTGTTTCCATACTTTGTAGCGACCCTGTATACATTTGATTGACATTTTATTTAATTATCATCAAAAGTAAAATTTTAAAATTTAATTAATCATGGAAATAAATTTATTTAACTTTTCTTGATGAAACGCAGTTGAAATTATTATTTTTTTAATTATCTTTATCAAAATAATAATGAAAACAGAACGACAATTACCAAGCATTCCCAACGGGTGTATTATTAGTTTTTTTTAATGAAATCGCGGAAAATACTTTTCGCAATATGTTTGCTAATTCGGCGAGAAGGCCGGCCGGCCGCCTTGTTTTCCGCGAGCTCCCAGCTTGATGAAGCCGGCGAGTCCTTGGCGGGGTAAATAGTGCGAAGGACGCGCACGTGCTGGGAGGTGGTCCACCCTCCCTTTTCCCCCAGAGTTAGTAACCGTGTCCGCGTTCTTGGGGGGCGGCTGGCCCCCCTCCCCACGGCACTATCTACACCGTACGGCACTCAGGGCCCCTTCCGGATTTATTAGCTCCGGGGGCGGCTTAATTGCATCCTTCCCTGCATGGGGAAAATACATACACGCTCGCTCGCTCCCCGCTTTATTACCCTTAATGACCATATCCGCGGCGTGTATTGCACAACAGGGGAAAAATGTGTTGTAATTATTATTCTGATGATGAACATGATCCAGTTCGTGGGTCCATTGTTTATGTATGATGGACTTGTACAATGAACTGGTTGTTTAGGTAAGGACGGTTCTTTCTAGTGACGCACTTGCTAACATTATGTTAAGCTTCTGGATAATTTAAAACAAAAGAGAATATAAAAAAATGTTATTATTGTATAGCTGATACGTCAACAACATACACAGACTGAATAGCATAATGTTACCACTTCAATGAATTAATTGAGCAGCACGAATATACTATATTGTTTGAAATAATTTTTTAAGTTATTAAACACTTCTACAAATCCACAATAGCCATTTTACACAATATTTAAGATACACCCCTTCATAATATTAACTAAAAAACATTGTTTTATTTTCAATAAGTTTTACACGTGCTTGAATAGAATTTGAATCGACAACGGTGTGATTAAACGGTTCGGCTTACAAATTGTCCTCGCCGAGACTTCTTTTTCTCCGGTCACGCGATTTGTACAGTGATACAGCGTATCGAAAATGGCGTTGATGCGTGTAATATATATTGAATTTCATCAGTTTTGATTTCGTGTGCGCGTCACAAAAAAAGTCGAGGAAAAACTCTCGGCCAATGATTCGTAATCAATATCGGCACGCAATCGGCGAAAACAAAAAGACACGCGATGAAAAAAAGGGAGAAACCAGAAGAAACAAATTGTGTATGCAGATTGTCGACAGAAATTTGCAAATTTACAGGATAATATGAGAATGAGATGAATTCAGTTTATTTTTATTTTATTGATATTAACGCACGGTTTCTCCAACACGCCTGAAGATGTATTTAGATCTTAACTTCTTCTCGAATCCGTATAGGTCTCAGATATTTAGATCTTAACAAACAGTTAATAAAAGAAAAAATATCTTTCTTCGTTATACAACTTTTATTTGTAAAATTGGTCGCGTTCAGGGAACTGTAGCGCTTCAGCGCTTTAAAAAGCGGTGTCGCTGAATGGTACCGCTTTATGTGTGGCGCTGTACCACTTTATTAAGTATATATTTTTTCCACTTGATCGCTTTTCAAGCCGCGCAGTTGTAATCAAAACCGCCATATTTTCGTAAGCGTCCTTAACCTCGAAATCGTGTTCAGGGAACGTCAAGCGCTTTGCGCTGCAGCGCTACATTTCCCTAAACGCGCCTATTCTTCGATGTAACTGTTACAAAAACTCAGCTTATTCTGTTGCATCACAGCGAAATATTATTTATTTTAAAAGCGGAACTTCGGTGCTTAAATTGTGAAATATAACCTGCATCAAAAAGTGGCGTTGGATTTTTAGGTTATGTTTTTTCAGCTGATATAATGGCGGGAAGTTTGAAATAGCCAATCGGAAGGACGTATTGAAAATAACGGTGTTGCTAGATCTATTCAGGGTACGAAAATGTTCCACTATTCAATATGATCATTTTTACTCGAGAATAAAATGAGGGTTATTCTCGAGTGAAAATGATCATATTGAATAGTGGTACATTTTCGTAAATCACCCTGAATAGATCTAGCAACACCGTTATTTTCAATACGTCCTTCACTCCTTCATTCCTTCACTATTCAATATGATCATTTTCACTCGAGAATAAAATGAGGGTTATTCTCGAGTGAAAATAATCATATTGAATAGTGGTACATTTTCGTAAATCACCCTGCATATTCACTATTGATAATTAATATTCCTCAAGTGAAATGTATTTTAACGTTTACGTATATTCACTATTATGGAGCGAAAATGTTCATATTAACACAGATCCGATCGAGGAAAATAAATCGCTTCAGTAACTCGAACTAATTATGAAATCCATCATAATTATATTATTATAATTAAAATTACAAGGGTTTAAAATACGCATATAGAAATGTATGGGTGTGTATGTGTGTTGTGTACGTGTTTGATTAGTTGAGTTTTCTAATTGAGATAACGGCGCCCAATTGAAAATTCTTCCGCAAATAACCGGCGGACACGCGACAAGTTACAACGGTCGCGTTTTTCGCCGACACATTTTCCACGGAAATTTATTGCGGCCCGCGGCGATAAATATACCCCGATAAAAATTTACATTCCGCTATCGGCTATACCGCGCAATTGGACGACGCAAACAAAAAAGTATATATATATATAAAACGTAAACAATAACGTATAATTAACCAAAATTACATGATTTTTAAGTTAAACACTTTTTTTCTGATTTTCAACTATTTATTATTGAAAATAATACGATACAATGAATAGTTGGAAATTAGAAATAGTGTTTAAATAAAAATGTATATAATAATAAAATTTATTTACGGGAGAACCCTTTATTTACAGAAAAATTATATACAGGGTGTAATGGTGGGAAATGGTTTAACCCCAAATTCCTGAGACGAAAATATGATGATCTGAAGTCCATGCAATTTACACGGACACAGCAAAGCATCAAATGTTTAATTAATTTCTCACTTAACCCGTGGTGAAACATTTTTACATCAATCTGGATAATTAATTAAAATTAAAACACTTGGTTTGTTTCACTAAATTATATTTACCTTTTTAATTTTAATTAATTATCCAGATTAAAGCATTTGACTCTGTCAATCACGTTATTCTTACTAAAAAAATGCAAGCGTATGGTCTATGTAATCCGTTATTGAAGTGGCTTATACCATATTTGTCTGGAAAGAAACAAGAGAAAGTATTTAATTTTCACAAATTGTTTCCTTCCAGACAAATATGCTACAAGCCACTTCAATAACGGATCACATATACCATACGCTTGCATTTTTTAGTAAGAATAACGTGATTGGCAGAGTCAAATGCTTTGCTGTGTCCGTGTAAATTGCATGGACTTCATATCATCATGTGTTAATATCTGGTGTTCCAGAAGGATCCAACTTAGGACCGTTATTGTTCATTCTTTTTATAAATGACCTGTCGGAAACACTAAGGCGTTCTCATTTGCTTTTTGCCGATGATTTAAAAGTGTATTACACCGTTAAGAACGCTGAAGACTGTTTCAGGATTCGAGAGGATATTGACTCAATTTACAAATGGTGTGCACTGAATGATATGCAGCTCAATATTGACAAATGTAGTTTTATTTGTTTTTCACGCAAGAGGCAGGGAATAACATATGATTACAAATTAAATAACTTAACATTGAGTCAAGTTTACTTAGTTAAAGATCTCGGGATCATGCTTGATTCAAAGCTGTCATTCAAGTGTCACCTCGTACAAAGTCTCGTACAAGGTCGAGGGTGGGTCAACAAAGCTAATAAGTCGCTAGGATTCAATATTGACTTGTAATGCTTGAAGAGAGTCTGGTTTATTTCGAAAGACCAATGACTTCAAATAACCTCGCAAGAAATAGTCTAATGGTGTTAAATCACAATTTCTTGGAGGCCATTCAATATCACAATTTCTTGAAATAATCGAATCTCCAAACTTTTCTCGCAATAATTCAATTGTTGCATTTGCATGTAATGCATGTGGCATGTAGCCCCGTCTTGTTGGAACCAAAAGTTGTCAAGATCGACTTCTTCCAATTTCGGCCATAAAAAGTTGGTTATCATCGATCTATACCGCTCTCCATTGACAGTAACGGTGTTACTATCTTCATTTCGAAAGAAGTACGGACCGATGATTCCACCAGACCAAACATCACACCAAACTGTCGATTTAGGTGAATGTAATGGTTTTTCTTGAATAATTTGTGGATTTTCTTCGCACCAGAATCCACAGTTTCGTTTATTTGAGTGAAAGAGAGCCTCATCGGAAAAGATGATTTTCTTAAAAAAATCGTTATCGTTTTCAAGTTGTTCCAAGGCAAAATCAGCAAATTCACGACGTTTACGGTGGTCCAATGACTTCAGTTCTTGAGTGAGAACATTTTTATACGGATGCAAACCCAAATCCTTTTTCAAAATCCGCCAGAGTGTGGTTTGAGACAGTCCCAATTGTTGAGAACGTCTTGGAATCGACAAATTGCGGTCTTTAGCAACACTTGCCTGAACGGCAGCAATATTTGCATTACTTCGAGTGTTTTTTTGTCTTATGTGCACTTTAACATTATGTAAAGAAAATGTACGCTCACAATTTTCAACAATTTGACGAATAGCGAGCACACTTGGACGATTATTATAAAATGGCAAAAGCGCACGAAAAGTTGCAATTGGAGAACGATTATTTTGATAATAAAACTGAATAATTTGTAAACGTTGCTCTTGTGTATATCTCTCCATGATGAGATTGTAAACACTACTGAATACAATGAAAAATAAATGACAGATCATGTAATATGTCATGATCTGTCATTTATTTTTCATGGCCGAAACGTCACTTCAAAATCATATCATCCCTATTGGAAAACCTTATATGTTTTTGAATAAACATTTAATAGTAAATGAAAAATAATTAAATGAAATTGATATCTCGTATTGTTCTGTAATTGGGTTTCCTGTTGAACAATAAAGCTTATATAATTATTATATAACAATCGATATTTAAAGGCGCATGCAAAATATAAAGATATAAAAAAACAGATTGTTGTTAAAGCCAACTTTTAGAAGAATGTTACAATTTATTCTGTTACTTCTTACCCTTAAAAAATTTCCTCACAGAATTTTTAGTTTTTGGGCATTTTTTATTCGTTTGCGAAAGTTACTGAAATATGACCGCATTTTGACGTTTTATTTGACAAAAATAATTACAATAATTGGGAGATAACGCAAGAACCCTTACACCACCATTATGGTAGATATTTTGTGTTTCCTTCTGTAAAAAAAAATTGTCCGATAGATAGGGGAATTTGAATTATATATATATATATATATATATACAGAGAGCTTTTTTTATCAGTATACATTTGCCCTATGTATACCTGCAAAATACGCGAGTCAAATGCATTAGTGTATGTGTGTTTAGTTGCCTATAACACGCAACTGAACACACATATGCCAAATAGGCAACTTGACATACACACATTAATTATTCAATGCGGTTGGCTCGCGTTTTTTGCAGGTATACACTTTCCCTAATGTATACTTATAAAAAAATTTCTCTGTATATATATATATATATATATAGCAAGCGCCATCTATGAGGTTTGAAAAACTCACCAGTTATCCATACGCTAAATGAATGCTGGTTGAACATTTTATTAAATAAAAATAATTGTTTATACCTAAGGGAATTTTTCAGACACGATTTTTTCTGCTTATAATATGAAAACTAAATGTCCTACAATAAAAAATTATATAACAAAAATGTATACTTACCCTTGGACAGGGATCCGGGGAAAGTAAAAATCATTATGGATTTTAAAAAATCAAGTGCCTCAGCACTCAACGAAACTGAAATGTGTGTGTTTATGTAAATCACAAAAAAATAGTAACACAATGAAATCGCCGATCAGATGTTTTTGTTTTATTTAAGCTTAGATATAATTGCATAAATTGCTTTTTTTGTGATTCTTTTCAATGCGATTTATTTATTTAGATATTTCGCAAAACTGCTTTTTTATGCAGGTGATTGAAATAACTCACAATAAGCGAAAATCTTTTGCAAAACTATTGACAAACAGAAACGGTTTTTGTTACTTTCAATAAACAAATTACTAAAAAAACTTGCGCTAAATAATAATTAGGATGTATTTTAATTAACACAATTGGTTATTCGTTTCTTTATTATTATATTTAGTTCCGATTAGTATCGACGAGTGGTAATTTTTAAGGAACTAACTAATAGTACAAACATTTTTTTTTAAATCTTTTTTCCTTTCTACCGTTAGGTGTAAGGAGATAGTACAAACATACCGGGAGAATTTAATTCAAAATTTATTAGGCTAAATTATTAATCCTTTATTCATGGTAAATACCTTTATACAAAAAATATTTACATAAAAAAATATACAGTGTAGAAAACATAAGATGGACTAATAATAAATACAAGAAATTGTATAAATAACTGAATATTCCCCCAATAAAACACAGATTGGAATCCTTATCTTTAAAATTAGCCACTAATCCCCGAATTGCCTCTATCATACAACACCTCGCAATCTTAACGTTACTCCTAAATTCTCCCACCCTTCATCAATTCATATCATTAAATTTGCAGACATAGACAAATACGTTAACAATCATGACCTTTAGATAACAAGACAAGAAGTCAACAAGGACAGGCAGAAAGACCGATGGTCGATAGCCGTTTTCTAAGGACAACGAACAATATAGTATAAGAATTTTATTGTTAATTTATTGTGTATAAAATTATATTAGAAAAACACAATTTCTCCACTTTCAATGCTCAAGAAGACGACAAACACACGAGACGAAAACAAGTCTCGCTAAACGATCGCAACATTTTTAATATTGTAAGTAAATAAGCGTTAAAATTATTTTTTTTATTTATTTTTTTTTGCATTAAATATTTTCGTAGACTGAAAGACCTCCGGTCGATAGCCGTTTCCCTGAAATACATTGTATGTATATATAAATTTGTTGTTTTTAAATATTCTGTATAAAATTATAAATGTGTTGATTACTTTTGGGAATAAAGATGTTTATATATATATATATATTCGATTCAAAAATTATTGCATTATACAATATGTTATTGTTATGCAACAGCAAATATCTATTATTAGACATTTGTTCAAGTATTTTTATTTTATTTTATTTTATTTAGAAATTTTAGTGATGATACAATATAAATAATGTTTACACTCGTCAATATAATAATGTTAATAGTATACAAATAAATAGAAGAAAAATAATACATTATATTAAATTAAATGCTTATTAATCACCAAAGTGGACTGATATGTACACGTTTCTGTTGAATATATGCATATACATATGTATAGGTATATATATATCATGTAACATAAATCATAATGTTACAGTAGCTAAAGGAAAAATAATTTATTAATTATTTTCAAATTCTTTTTATTTAAGTATATAAAATTGTCTGCGGAAATAAAGATGTTATATGTATAACTGAATATTTTAAATTAAATAAATACAAATTTCGCAAGGTGAAGCAATCCAAACAACTTTTCGTCACCCTTCTTCAGCCTCGGTGTAATTAAATTTAAACCGCCCGAGTCCGTTAATTGCTTCAGCACTCGGAGAAACAATAATGAGTGTGTGCACTGAAAATTGGGACAATACCGTCGAAACCGGGTCACCGGCGAGGATCAGTGAAAGTGGATGGTCGCGTCTCCGTCCCACCCACCCACGCCGGCCAGCTTTTCTCCGTCGCGCTCACTCTCGCTGCAGCTGTGTTACGTAAGAGACGAGAGATATATGTTTGTGTGTATCGAATTTCCCTTAAGAAAATCCATGATTTTGTTTGTTTTGTTTCGGAGAAAAAAATGATCGATTTAAAAGGCTACTGAAAATATTAATGCATCGTCATCAATTAATATATTTTTTTTTCAGTAACTTTTTAAATTCTTTTATGTGCGGTTTAGCAGAAAAAAATAAACTATAAATTAAAATGTTATTTTTTTTAGGATATAATAATTTCAATATGTACTTACGTTTTTTACTAGACAATTTCTCCACTTTCAACCCTCAAGAAGACGACAAACACACGAGACGAGAAAAAGTCTCGATAGCAATATATTTAATATTGTAAATAAGCGTTAAACTCAATTTATTATTTTTATTGTACCTTATTGATATATAAATATATATATACAGAGAGCTTTTTTTATCAGTATACATTTCCCCTATCTATACCAGCAAAATACACGAGTCAAATGCATTAATATGTGTGTTTAGTTGCCTATAACACGCAACTGAACACATATATGCCAAATAGTCAACTTAACATACACACATTAATTTTTCAATGCGGTTGGCTCGCGTTTTTTGCAAGTATACACTTCCCCTAATGTATACTGATAAAAAAATCTCTCTGTATATATATATATATATATATATATAAAACAAAATAGTTTTAACTTACACATAAGATAAATAGACAGAAATAAAATTCATACCATTATAATTAAATTGAAAAATAGTTTTCTATTTCATGAATTCATAAAATATTTATTCCTAAAACCATTGATTAGGAATAAATATTTTATAAAATTCATACCATTATAATTAAATTAAAAAATAGTTTTCTATTTCATGAATTGATAAAATATTTATTCCTAAAACCATTGATTAGGAATAAATATTTTATCAATTCATGAAATAGAAAACTATTTTTTAATTTAATTATAATGTTATGAATTTTATTTCTGTCTATTTATCAAACTAATACAATTAGAAAAAAAAAACTAGCTTTAGGCATAATTTCGGCTTATTATTATTACATCAACAAACACCAAAATATCAGCATTACTGTGAAATAATTTTATACTTGAATAATTACATTGGAAATTAGAAAGAATTTACACGAGAAACACAAAACTCTATATAAGAGGCTGAACAACTGATTGAGAGTATTACTTCGGTAAATTCCTAATGTTATGGATTCAAAAAATCCAAAATTCAAAATGGAAGACCAACACGCCGGACAGAAAATTCAAATACGGACTTTAATTCCAGTTTTTTATTAATATAAATAATAAAATAAATTAGCTTTAATAAATTCTATAAAAGTATATTATTTTTGGCTTTAGTTCAAACCGAAAGAACAAAAATTATATTTTTATCACATTTTTGTATTACAATGAAATTAAACAAGGAAAATTTCTGGCAATGATTGATCGATTTTTTGTTATTATATATATATATAAAATGATTATTTTTTATGTAGTTGATTAAATTGTGAGAACTTACATTTTTTTATTTTGTTTTTAGAAATGTTTTATGATGGCTTGAGAAGAAAATATGAAAAAAAAATAAATTATTTGTACTGAAAAACGTAAGTTCAATATCAAATGATTACATTTTTTAAATAGAAATAGTTATTTAAATATATTAAATAAAAATTATTTAAAAATAATTAATAAATTATTTTCACATTTAGCTCTGTGACTTTGACTTACGTTACATAAGTACGTTCAACAAATGTTCATTAAAACAACTACTTCCCGGGCAATGTACATTATGTAATTCAATGTCCGGCGTGGGTTTTTCCCGGGAAGTAGTTGTTTTAATGTACATTTGTTTAACGTACTTACGTAACGTAAGTCAAAGTCACAGAGCTAAATGTGAAAATAATTTATTAATTATTTTCAAATCATTTTTATTTAATACATTTTTTAATTTTTGAAATTTAAGAGTCATGACTCTCTAATAGCCTTTCTTCACACTTTTATTTGAATTACTAAATATACATTTCGGACACAAAATGACCATTATCAATGGATTAACACTAGCGTGAAGAAAGGTTATTAATTCTTTATTCGTAAAATATGTTTATTAAATTATTTTAAATAAGTGTAATCAAGAGAATAAAAATCTTATATTTCTTCTTTAGCAAATATAAGCTAAACATACAACATACAAGTTGGTCAATGGTATTATTGATTGTCCTCAATTACTTAACTTACTCAATTTTAATATTCCTCGCGGGGTTAATTCTAGGCATACTCCCCTTTTTAGATTGTCTTTTCATCACACGAACTATGGCATCTTCAATCCCATTGATCGACTTATGCGTCTTGCGAATGCGTTACAGGTTAAGTCTAGTTTTAATTTGTTTTCGAATTCTTATAAAAGCTTTAAGAGTAGTTTACGGTATATACGTTTGTCGGAAGCTTTGAATTTGTGATCTACTTATGCCTGTATTCGTGTTATGCACATCACTGTATTCACATTTTGTATGTTTATTGTTATGTAGAAAATTGTTAATCGAATTGTTATTTATTGTCATATTTGTATTTTTTGTTCTCTAATACTTTGTTTTTTGATATTTTATACAATTTATATTTTTCTGGTTTTTGTAAAAAGGTTATATCCGTAAATATGAATAAATAAATAAATAAATAAATAAACAATAAAATATCAGCCACACTGTATATTTAAAATTGAGATTACTCATTTTGTGATGCAAATTAAAACACGCACTTATTTCGTTGAGAGTGGTTCCGTTCGTCGGCGGCGTCAATTGTTGGTGCGATAAATAAGTGCCCCAACCCAATTCAGAAACAGCTCCGGCGAATAAATAAAGCAATATCAATATCACTAGGCCATTGCAATTAGGAATCGTGTCTAGGCTAGAGCAGTCAGTCTGACACACACAGACAACATAATTCTCGGCCGTTTCCTCATTCGAAACTTTCACCGCTCGACATTGCACCAACGAAATTGCGTAACCGATTACCGTTTCACAATCGAAAATCGCCGCACTTTCCAAAATAGTAAAAAAAATAATAATTTATACACAATTAAAAACTGTAGACATGATAAATAAATCTTTATTTCGATCAATTGTTTAGTAACGGAGATCGTGTAGGATGGTAACAACGGCGATAACTCGGGTTTTCGTAATCGGTTCTTCGCAAAATCCTTTCTTCTCTAAATCTAGGTGGGGAAAATAAAAAAAAGTGTTAATTAATTAACATCTAATAAAATATAAACCCGGAGATAACGTTCGTATTTCCATATTTTATGAGAAAAGTAGCTTATAGCGCCATCTGTTATTTACATAATGAAATACACATTTTTATATTCTGTATTTATTGAATTATTTTACCGTATCGGGACTCTGTAATCAAAAAATCGTTAGCATCTTTTAAATGCTAACGATTTTATCTTTAGAAATTCAGCATTAATTCATTAATAAATCTTGCTCGTCTTTTGAAGGCGCATAACAAACAACGCATTTAAAATAACAAAGTTGATAATGGGCCACCATGTATATATGAAAATAATTTTACATTATGCGTCTTTAATCAAGAAGATTTTATTCATAAATTAATGCTGAATTTCTAACGATAAAGGAGATATCAAAGACGGGCACTTCGATGACTAACCCTGTATAATATTTAATAATATAAAATTAATACTCCGACACAAATTGGTAAAAGCGGACATCGATTATATATATATACAGGGTGTTTCAGCGTGCGCGCCGAGTAGTTTTACGGCTAAATGGTTTATTTTTTTTCAAAATCGGCTTTCGCAGACCTATGTATGTCTACTAGGACTACATTTTAAAATTAGTTTCAAATATACAGGGTGTCTCATAAAAGCATGGTGTATCATAGTTATATTTTTTCTAATGGAATGACCGATATTTTATATTTTTTTCAGATTCTACATCAAAAATAAAGTTATAATATATTCATATGCCTAAACCTAATAAATTTTGAAATATTTAAATATTTTTGGAAAAATTGACGTTTCGAAAAAAAATATATAAAATTAATGTGTATTTAAAGTGTGCACTATTTTTTAAGCATTAATTATGTGTATAGAAAGTCCCGGAACTGTCAAATAATCCATGTTTTTTCTATATATAAAAAAAAAACACTAGTGAAGATTTCGTTTTACGCGTTTTATTTAAATAAACACTGATAAGCGAAATGTTTTCATGCCGCCGGCTAATTAGTAGTATTATCAATTAATTAAGAATTCGAAAAAGAAGGCAACCGTTCAGATAGTGACGTATGAATTATGCATGTTGTGAAAAATTGCGTTGTTCAAAACTTACTTTTACGACGTTGATAACTTTTTGGTGGAGTCGATGGAAACATACCTGAAAACAAGCAAAAAAAAACAAGAACATTAAATTACTCATTCCTTAAAAATACTTGTGTGTAGTTACAATTACTTATTTTTATTTGATTTGTATAACAGGATTTTGTTAAACAAAGATAAAAAAATATTTTATTTATTCATACATAATGTAGCAGTGAAACATGGACCATGGCGGAAAAACACAAAACGAAAATTAATGCAATAGACATGAGATTCTTAAGGAAAATTGAAAATAAGACCAGACGAGATAGAATAAGGAATGAGACATACAGACAAAACTTACAGATAGGACCTATTAATGATACCATTGTTGAAGGACAGCTGAGATGGTTCGGACATGTGCATGTTCGCATGAAAGAAGATAGAACAGCAAGAAGAATATATGAAACAAGAGCGAAAGGAAGAAATTACCGGGGAAGAATCAGAAACTCCTTACGACACTTGAAAGTGTAAAATAATTCGAGAAGTTTGTTACTAATATTAATGTTTTTTAGATAGAAGATTATATGAAACAAGAGCGAAATGAAAAAATTACCGGGGAAGACCGAGAAAAACATGGAATGACATAATTAGAGAAGCAGAAAAGAAGGACATAGACTGGAAGGACATTAAACAATTAACCAAGGACAGAAAGACATGGAGAGAAAAATATAGAAACAGATACTAAACAAAAACTCCTTACACCTAACGGTAGAAAGGAAAAAGATTTTAAAAAATGTCCTATTTTCGAGGGACACCCGACTCGCAGCAAAGACTCGGTGTTGGGCTCGTCCTGAATTCTCCTGTGGTGAATCTAATACCGGCATGGTGAACAAGATCTAAGGCTTTTAACTACGACTTGCGAGCCGAAGAGTACGCTGCGCAGCCATAGTATACCCTAGACAAAATCAGAGCGTTATGTAGCCACAGCAGCACTTCCCTTCCGGCTCCTCAGTTAATGTTGGCCAAACATTTAATAATGTTCAATGCATTACGTGAATGCTCTTCTATATGGAGTCGATAGAAAAGAGTACTATCGAACCTAAGCCCTAGAAACAGGATACTATTAAATGTACCTATATCCGTGTGCTCTCTAGTTAATGCTGGCCAAACATTTAATAATGTTCAATGCATTACGTGAATGCTCTTCTATATGGAGTCGATAGGAAAGAGTACTATCGAACATAAGCCCTAGAAACAGGATACTATTAAATGTACCTATATCCGTGTGCCCAGAGAAATAAATTGGGATCATGATGCGGACGTCCGAATCGACAGAAGTGTACACATGAGGTTTTCGTTTCAGAAGAACGAAAACCTCTCGACTCAGCATCACTGTTCACCTTGTTTATCACCGATTAATGGCGCGGATGCTATCTCCCGCCATATATATAACGAAATCATCGACATATAATCATTTCTTTGTAGGGGATTTTACTGATGAAGAGATTTCATTTACAGCGATTGCAAATAACTTAAAACTAATGGTTGAGCCTTGGGGAATCCCATTTTCCAGCACAAACTGTGCAGATTTGAACTTTGAACGAACGATCACACATTTTATAAATATGGATACCCCGCCCCTTAGTCCCCATTTATGTAGTTTTTGGAGAACTCGATACTTCCAAGTCATGTCATATGCTTTCTCAACATCAAAGAACACCGCGATGAGGTGATCTCTGTCCAGGAAAGCATTTTGGATGGAATTCTCCATGCGGACTAAATGGTCAACTGTTGATCTGAAACCGGCTTATTACCGTGCTATGAGACCATTGGTCTCCAGCACCCATACCAGACGGTTGTTGACCATTTTCTCTAGGACCTTACCGAAGCAGCTTGTTAACGAAATAGGTCGGCAACTATTGGCATTTGTGGGATCCTTATTTGGTTTAAGAAGAGGCAATCCGATGGCCCTTTTCCAGTTGGGGTAGACGCCCCTTTCCCATATCAAGTTATAAATCTTCAACAAATACTCCCTCATGGATGAGGAATAACCTGATGTTGGATGCCATCTGGACCTAGAGCCAATTGTCCATTGATCCAATTGTCTCTTCAATTCTCCTTTGTAAATTTTATATTATAACATAGAGGATCCCGTGAGAAGAAATCTAATGGTAATTCTCGCTCAACCTCATTTCCCAGGAAAACATCTTGATAATTTAGGAAGCTACTTGCGGAGCAGAATTGAGATGCTATTGCATCCGCTATCTGTTTTGTGTCGGCAATATCACCTCCTCCCAATCTTGCACCACTTTGCCGACTGGAATGGTCGTAGTGACAGCCGACACGAAGCTCTCCCATGATGTCTTCTTGCTTTCAAGAATAGTGCGGCGTATGATGGCCCGCCGCTACTTTACATTTGACATTTGCATTAAGGTTTTTTAAACGATAATAGAATTATTGATAATAGAGGCTTCTACTTCGTTATACATTGTTTTAAGTTTTAATAAAAACGCTGATTCAGTTTGTTTGTATAACTTTAATTTTATTTTAGTGGCTATAGTTTCAACAATTTTCACTTGTCATTATCAAACTAAAAGTACTCAAACTAATCGGCGGTATATATATGGCGGGGAATTACAAAGATAAAAGGAAGGGGGGGTACAAACTGATCGAAATTTTGAAATCAGACTCAAGGAGCATCTTTCCTCTTTTCGCCAAAAATTAGTGGACAAATCGTCATTTGCCAAACATTTAATTGATAATAATCATACTTTTGGTGAAGATGTACTGTCCATCATACATTTCGCGGAGATGAACCTCCTTGAGTCATTAGAAATTCATAAAGCCAGTAAAAACCGGGAAATTCCCGTCATTAACGACCAGATGAGCTAATATACATCCCGCTCCTTAAAGTTATACAAACAAAGTGAATCAGCGTTTTTATTAAAATATAATAGAATTATTATTAGGCTTTATTTAAATTCGAAACGAAAGGTTTTAATTAATTTCGGTTGCGCCTAGCAATCGTATCCGCTTTACCTCAATTACATTTTCCATTCACTATATTTAGTGGTAAAATATAACACTGTTTGTTTTTAATAAAAATTTAAATAAAAAACTAAACGCACCTTTTTTTCTTCACTGTAAACATTTTTTGCAATTCCAATATCGAGCAATTTAAATAAAAAAACAAAAAGCATTTTTTTTTTCACTCATAATAATATTTTGCATTTCCAATATCGATCCCGCTCCGTTTGTGACTCATCCTTCCGTCAGTTGTCACCTTTCCGATATTATTTTTCCTGGATGAAAATTTGGCATTTCTGGGAAGCACGGCTGTGTTCATACACATACACACATACATGAAGCGGCGCCGTAAAGTAAATAAATAATGTACATCCGTGAAAAGTGCGCGCGTCAAAGTCGTAATGTTGTTGAACCCTTTTGCCGGAGAGAGTACGCACAGCTCAATAATTGGACAAATAACCAAATTCGTGTGCGATCGAATAAAAAAAAGAAACGGTTGAAAGACCCATCAAGGCCGGACAAGTAATTTCCCCGCACGAATACCGAAAATAACCCGCCGGGATAAGAAAATAGGGGATATTTATGTTCATGTCGATGAAATATTTAATCCTTAAAAAAAAAAAAAACATTCAGTTTGTTGTAAAATTAAGAGATGGGATAGAATATTGTACGATCATTTGGCGCGTTCAGGGAAATGTAGCGATGTAGCGCTTTATGAAAACGGTGTCTCTAAACAGTACCGTTTTTAGTGTGGCGCTGCAGCGCTTTATCAAGCGGTAAAGCATATATTTTTTTTCCGCTCGATCGCTTTTCAAGCCGCGTAGCTGTAAACAAAGCCGCCTTATTTTCGTGAGGGAACATCAAGCGCTTTGCGCTACGCGCTACATGTCTAAAATTTCACTAAATGCGCCCATTGTTTCAACCGTTTGATTTTTGCTCAAACTATTCAAACAACGCTAATGGTTTAAACAGTACGATTTTTTTTAATGATTCGTTTTCAAGCAACTAGATTTAGGCAAAGTAGATTTTTTAAATCATTTTAATTAGAACTAAATTAAATAGTAATAATTAGTGATGGACAAAGACGATCTTTTATTACCGCTAAATGAAGTATATTATAATTTTATGAATGTTATTTATTACAAAAATATCAAGAATAACTTCCCATTTATTAATAAACATAAATTTGAAATCACTTGTTCGTTTTAAATACTTAAAATGACACATTTAGTTAATACTCGATTACTAATATTATTCGATTTTGCCCAACACTAGTAATAATTTTATTGGATGAATATCAGAAAACGATCCCTGTATAGTTTTTCAGCTTACGTGAAATGTTTAATCACAAATAAAAAGGCTGTTGTTTCTTATATCCAGACTCAATGCGCTCATTATCAATAACAAAACAGTTTTAAAAATAAATTGTGAAGTAAGAAATAACAGTCTTTTTATTTGTGAAACGATCCCTGGTTATTAATAAACACTAAAAAAACAATTATTAACTTTAACTGCTTAAAATAGCTGATTTGGAAATATTCGATTACAAAAATGTTGAGTAACAACACTAGCCCGAACGTTTCAATTAGATGGAACAGTTCGATCGGCACGATATGATCCAACTTTTTAAGGGTGCGGTTTAGACGAAAGAGATAGCTATATAAATATTGGCAATCACTATTTCGAGTTAGATTGCTGTTGTGAACAATGAACAATATTGTATTATATATGAAAGTAATCTTAAAACAAGCAGGAATTTCATCAGATGAATTAAAAATTATTTTAATGTTTAATTTTTGTGAAAAATAATTATGAAGAACAATGAAAATTGATGAAATTTATAGCAAATTTCAAATTATATTTTTGCTAATAAAAACTTGTGCAATGAAAATTTAAAGGATTTCACTAAATTCTGCATTCAAATAACTTAGCAGACACGACCTATTAATTTCATTAAATGTTACAATTTTCTTTTCTAACTTGAACTAGTAAATTGACGTAATACACGAACATTAACGATTTATTTTTTATTTAGACTGATACTATATACTTGGTAGATAAAAAATGTAAATACATATTCATATTATTAAATCCAAAAGAATGGATTATTTCCATTTTACTATATAGCTATCTCTTTCTACTAAATCGCAACCTTAAACTAAAATTGGTTTAAATAGATTGTAAATGCTTAGTATTTAATTATTTTATGTCATTAAATACACTTCGTATATGAAATTAATATCCGAAGTGTATTTAATAGTATACAATAATAAATAATAGTCGATCAGTCCGAATACTTCGAACTGTACCAATGAATCAAGTTGTTCAAACGGTGTAAACTGTCTGTTATGATATGTTTACATGTTCCCCAATTTGGGTGACAAAACTGTGATTTCCTGTTCGAACAAGTAAAAAATCGAGCAGTAATCGAACGATTCGTTAGAGCAAGATTGTTCGATACTTAAAATGTTCGATCTATCACAAACAAAATTAAAATATATAATATATTTCTTTTATTTAATTAATTTGATTCTAAAATGGAATTAACCTATTTAGTTCCAATGGGCCATTACAACCCAACAAAATGATGATTGACAGGCTATACGAACTTTATTATTTAATAGAAACATTTTTAAATGATAATTTTTAGTATAGTTGCGTTCAACAACGCAACTATTTGTCAATTATAAATGCGAAAAATAAATTGGTAGTCAAATAACGAAGAGCTATATTTCACAAAAAAAACAAGCTAGAATTGAATATAATGACGCCTTGAAACAAATATTTTTCATAAAAAATTGATATTAATCATACAATGAAGTCTGATATACAAAGATCTTTAATCGGACGAACGACGGCTATCAACATCTCGAAAACTATTTCAAATATTTTGAAAATTTGGGACACCCCATATATTATTATATTTTTAGAATCTACGTAAAATTTCAAATATATTATACAAATCTTCCTATATCTAAGTCTAACAGTTATAACCATGAATTTAAGAAATTTCAATGTACAAGATTGAGATTTAATTTAAATTAATTAAATATAAGTGGAAAGGAAACATCTCTGATGGGATTTGAACCCATGTCCCTCGATTTCTAGCCGAGTGCGTTACCAACTAGACCACAGAGACATGTGATATAAAATCTCCATTCAGTGCTTCAAGTTCACTTATATTCAATTTATACAAACGTTCGATCCATGAGAAGTTAGCAATAAATTTCCAGACACGAATCCCGGCGCCTCCACAATGTCGAAAAATATAACTTGTGCTCCCTTTAGGGACATTTTTTATGCAGGATGTATTTTTTGCACCTTAAATAATAAAATAAAACATTTTTCAGAGTACCATTTTGTTTAAATAATTTATTTCCATTACGTGATTCTCCCGATATACGGAATTTTGAAAATTCAAAAAATATAACTTGGGCGCCCTTTAGCGACGATTTCTTATGTAGGATTTATTCTTTGAACCTTAGACAATAGAATAAAATAATTTCCAAAGTATCATTTTGTTTAAATAATTTATTTCCATTACGCGATTCTCCCGATATACGGAATTTTGAAAATTCAAAAATATAACTTGGGCGCCCTTTAGGGATAATTTTTTATGTAGGATAATTTCTTTGCGTCTTAAATAATAGAATAAAACGTTTTCCAGAGTAATATTTTGTTTCTATTTTGTTTAAATAATTTATTTCCATTACGTGATTCTCCCGATATACAGAATTTTCAAAATTCAAAAAATTTAATTTGGGCGCCATTTAGGGATGATTTCTTATGCAGGATGTATTCTTTGAACCTTAGACAATAGAATAAAATAATTTCCAGAGTACCATTTTGTTTCTATTTTGTTTAAATAATTTAAATGTATATTCATTACTTCCTCCTCAAAATTTGACAACAAATTAGTCAAAATATCCAAATTACAACTTTTATGTTACATTAATAGTGACACTGTTTTTTAAAAAGAAGATATTGATGAATCTGATATACCTAATTACATTTTTTAAACGAAAATGATAGTTTTTATCAAAATAATAAATTTTATCAACATTTCTATACTATTAAGTAAAAATCCGTGGATTTAATTAAAAATGAAAATAAAAGCAACACTATTAACCCATATTATAGTATTGATTTTAGTGAATGCATATTAAAAAAATATGTATCGTATCTTCCATTATGGTGTGGCGTTTTTTGCGAAAGGTCTAGTAATGCGTACTTGATTTGGGTTAGTCAAAAATATTTTATGTAACAGAATACTCGATCAAAAATGTTCAAGATTTATTAGAACAATAAGAAAATACATTCTTTCGGTGTATAATGAACTTGAACTTAATATCCCAAAGGAGAGATGTGCCACAAAACGCAAACTTGTACATCCTGAAGAAATATGGTCCAAACGCAGGAAAACTGTGCATTCTTATTTAAAAAAGTATAGTATCTAAAAATGATAATAATCTGAAGAATGTTATAATAATTTAAATTAAATAAAAAATGATTTGAAAATAATTAATAAATTATTTTCACATTTAGCTCTGCGACTTTTGAGTTACGTTACGTAAGTCACAGAGCTAAATGTGAAAAAATAATTTATTAATTATTTTCAAATCATTTTTTATTTAATACATTTAAATAACTGTGACCAAGTGAATGAATACTCTTTTATATTTATTTGCTATAATAAATATTTGCAACCAAACATTCCAAATTATACTAATGATCAACATTTTATAATAGCCATGCATCATAGAGAAATGTTAAACTATAGCAGTTTTGATAATTTAAACCAGCATTCGAATAAAACTGAAATGTGGCTTGATAATTTTATCATTAATTATGTTTTGAATATATTTTCTCATACAAATACAAATATAAAGGTATTCTTAGAACACGAAGCAAGAATAATATTACACGATCCTGAAAAAAGTAATTATGACCAATTTATAATGTCCATATTTTCCCAAAATCATTGGATGTTGCAAGATCAAAAAATTGCAATTTATTAAAGTTTTTGTAAATCAACATCCAATGATTTTGGGAAAATATGGACATTATAAATTGGTCATAATTACTTTTTTCATGAAAAAATATTATATTATATATTGTAATATTATTCTTGCTTCGTGTTCTAAGAATACCTTTATATGTGAACGTTTACTTTCACACAATTTCAAAGAAAATTGGTAAGACTCATCTTTATCTCTTAAATGAACAATATCCTAGACAAAAAGATTCCTGGAACTGTGGAGTATTCATAATTTATTTTGCTGAATGTATTTTAAAAAAAATATGCTATGTCAAAAAATTTTAAACTTAACAATTACAGAATTTATTTAAAAAAATATTATTTTCCAATTTTCCACAACGGAAAAGAGTAATTGCAGAAAGTACGGTACTTTAGACAGTAATCCGGGGAAAGTAAAAAATGAATCACTGGTCGATAAAAATTGATTGATCTTAATAAAATCTCACTGTCCTTAAATCTATTCATAATATGATTTATAAATGTTCTCCAAAATAAAGCAATTTAATTTATAATTTCATAACACATAAATACGATTCAAAAATCAATTCCTGTTTGGAACCAATCGAAATGGTAAATTCCCGACGACAGTTGGATTCGATTACCGGAGCGTTGCTCGCCGGGAAATTCAATATAAACGTAGTTTTCGAGCGCTCGCGTGATTCCCACTAAATTAATTCTGTGTGCAAATTTTATAAACGCCGGGCAATTACGCGAACCGAGTGAGAGAGGAAGAGAGGGGGGGGGGGCAAGAAAAAAAAACTGTCTGCACGAAGATTTCTCTGTAACACTTTTTGATTGGGTGTATTAATAGAGTTTTAGCGGTGCTTTCTTATCCGACCGCAGAACACGCCATCCGCAAGTGAAGTGCGGAATTTGTGTGAGATAATGAATATAAAGGTGGTAATTATAAAATTGAAACGACGTGGAATTGATAGTAAGATTGTGTGTCTTTTCAGAAAGGAAAATTGTAAAGGAGTATGTAAAAATGATTAAAATTCTGTTAAATTTATTTTAATTAAAGAAATAGTAATCCACAATTGTTGGGCCAATATTGATCACAAGTTGTACATGTTGAAGAAATAACCATTTTCTTTTATAAACTTTTTCTTGTTTTATCTTTAGGTTTTTGAGATAGTTATACTCTTAGCGCTTACTAATTTTGTTTAATCAGATAGAAAAAATGTTTTAAATAAAAGTTGTAGATCTTAAAAAAAAATATTATATGACTTTTTATTGTAGGACTTTTAGTTTTTGTTGAAAGCAAAAGAATTTCATATGCCAGATAAATTTCTCTAGAAATAATTAATTATTTTTGTGTCAAATAAAATGTCAGAATGCTTACGGATGTGAAGTTAGCCATAGATTTTCAAATTTCATTGTTTCTATACATATTCAAGATAAATAGATTGTTTTTATTTTAAATAACTGTGACCAAGCAAATAAATACTGTTTTCAATTTATATATTATATTTCATTACAATTTCAGTAAGAAATATAACAATAGATCTTACAGGTCGCAGTTCACATGAGGCTAATTTACGTCTCACTAAGAAATATGATAATATAAAAAAAAGTATGTACCCAATGATTATATAAAATATTTAACGTTTTAATATTCAATTACCAACAAATAATATCTATATTCTGTTTACTCTCTGAATTTATAAGTAATATTTAAACTTGAATAACCCTTTAGGTGTAATCAAAGCAGACACATAATTAGAACCGTTACGTACACACAAATTCACGCACACGGCACATGTGCTTCTGATGTCCTCGCCCTTGATCAATGTAGATGTTAAACATAATTAACGCGTTTTGGAGATGATTTCAGCAAAGGGAGCGGAGAAGAGAAGAGGGTGGGAGGGCGAGCACGCACAAATAAGTCTTAGAAAATTATTTATCACCATAGCAATGGTCCCTAACGACTGTGTCTTTCTGCGCTGCCGACCGAGAGGGGCAGAGCGCGCTCTTATTTACAATTTAAATTTGCCACCGGCAAATAACGCCGAGAGAGAAAAGCCCTTGGTTTCCCCTGCCCTGCCTTCCTTTGCCTCGCATTAAACGTCGCCGTTTAATTATCGACGGTGTTTAATTTGAATGGGCCGCGAACGAAAAGCGGAGGCGAAATTATGTATGTGTGCGTAATATAAGAGGAAGGTTATGGAGTGTTTGTATTCGCGATTTTGCTTAATTACGACGGTTCTTTTTTTAATAAAGGCGCAAATATGAATACTCGAATTGATTTTTGCCGTGTGTAAACAAGTTGATGTATATGTTCGTTCTAGCAAAGGAAATAAATATCGTACATTGCTTTTTATTTAATCATTTTAGACATACATTTCGCTTGATATGTACTCAAAGATTAATTTTTCTTTGATAGGCTTTGATATTTAATATACAATGAGGATTTTATTTCACTGAACATAGACCTTTGTTCAGTTTATGACTGTTAAGGGCAGGATCCTTCAAACGGTTGTCAGTATTTTCGTTTAATAATCCAAACGGTGCGTTTAAAAAATAAACAAAAAATTACATCAAATAAGTAATTTTTTTCTACATGCAGTCGTCAATTTCGTTTTTTTTTATTTTTTTTGTAATTGTTATTTCATTATATATTCATTTTTATATTTTGTGTTATATTCAATTAAAAAAATATCCATTACATTTGGAAAATATTCTTCTTTCGATGTATTGTGAATGAAATGTAAAAATAATGTTTTTTTTAGTTTAATCTCAAAAACATTAGCGAAATATATCTATGATTTTTTTAAAAATACCGCTTTATTCGAGTAGCATATTTGACCTCTAAAATTGCGTAAAAGTTCAGACATTAATTACTAGATGGCTGTAGTTAAAAAATAGGCAACCAGTTATCAACGCGTGGTCGGTGAAGCAGGACAAGCATTTAATTAATGCGTGATTCATGAGGGATTTTTTTGTACTTATAAGAAATATTGACTAATTAAATAAATCACTCAAATCAAGATGGTAAATCACAATTTTATTAAATCTCTATTTATCAATTATACGACCAAAAATATGTAGTAATTTTATATACGAAAGGAATTTTATATTAATTTAATTCATTAGAAATTAATTATACATCAATTCTAAATAGACTTTTGAACAGATTTTTAGATTCTAAATATAATTTAATTCTTTAAATTTTCTCAAAAATGAACAGGGAAGCAGGAATTTGTATAAAATTGTGTTACATCTTAAATCGCTATGGGTAATTCGCGAATGTACACATATTAAATATTGACTAATTAAATAAATCACAAAAATCAAGATAATAAATCATAATTTTATTAAATTTTTATATACCTAGTATACGTAGTATTTTTTTATATGCAAAACGCATTTTATATTAATTTAGAGAATTTCAGAATTTAAAAATCTATAAAAAACGATGCTTTATTAACTTTTAAAATCGACGTATAATTAAAAGATATTTAATAAATTGTGATTAACTCCATATATCATCACCTATAAAAAATCGATGTTTAATTCCAATCATAAAAACATGTCAAAAGTGATATTTTTATATGAAAGTTGTACCTAAATGTAGCTAGCAAATTTTATCACTTTTAATTAATTTTTAATTAATTAATTAACCATAATTTTTAACGGATTTTTTAATTCTACATATAATTTTATTCTTTCAGTTTGTTTCAAAAAATGAACAGGGATGCAGAAATTTGCGTAAAATTGTTTTTACATCTAAAATGACTATACTCTGTATTGATTCATCGAAAGCAACCTAGGAAAGTACATTAAAATTTAAAAGTGATGAAATGTTTCCTTATTTATAGATTTGGGAATCTGGATTCATTCATATTTTCACCCAAGACTTTGGTTTCTCTACAATTCCCTGAACGCGACCATTGACTTATTAAATAAATCACACAAATCAAGATGATGAATAATAATTTTATTGTACGATCAAAAATATGCAGTAATTTTCTATATACGAAAGGGATTTTATATTAATTTCATTCATTAATAATTAATTATACACCAATTCTAAAATTGACTTTTGAATTGATTTTTAGATTCTAAATATAATTTAATTCTCTTAATTTATCTAAAAAATGAATAGCAAAGCAGGAATTTGCATACAATACATGTAAATTTCAAAGTGTTCAAATATTAGTTCCCTTATTTATTTGGTTTATTTATCTTTTTGTATTTTTTTTTAAATTTAAAAACTTGAATAATACTTTGTGAAATATACCTACTCATCTTTTTTTAACCCAAAAGCACATTATTTTTTACATAGGTTGAGTCACCGAAGTGTCCGTCTTTTTTTGTTGATATGGTGATATGAAATTTAGTATGCATACCAAGTTGATACCATTCTATTCAATAATTATTTTAAATGTGATATATATTTAAATTTCGGATGATTTTGGTTCATTTATAAAATAAACCAATATTTCATTCTCACATATAGATTTTCCATAACACTAATTTAAATTGAAAATAATGTTTATTTGGCATTTGTTTTCATTTTCTTCATATACTTAATTACTGTTATTTCAATTGTTTTTCATGTCAAACTAATCAATTCATTGTTAAAACGCCTTACAAATACTATGAAATGTGAAATATTTCGGGAAGTACAGAAGATAGGCTTAATGAAATATTTATATATCATTTTGTGATAATTAAAAAAGATGGAAAACTATAGGGTGCCATTTAAATATACAAATATATCACATTTAAAATTATCATCGAATAGAATTATGTTATCTTAGTAAGTATACAAAATTTAATTTCTCCATTTTGAAAACCAAAAATGTAATGTGTACTAATAAACCACCAATACAATTATCAAAATTTTTAGAACATTTTTTTTTTCTGCAGTAACAATTAATAAAAACTACCAACTATATTAAATTGCTGTGAAGATAATTCAAAGAGGAATCTAATAAAAAATAATATTAAGAGTGTTACATCCCTTTGGAGTTAAAATAATTTTCTAATTTGTGCATTTAAAATTCTTTAAAATACTCTAAGCCCTCAATTTGTTTAAATTTTCTGAACTTTGTATATTATTAGAATGATTCGAACAACCTGAATTATTTGAACAGCTTGACTCTCGTAAACATGTTAATTTCTTCTATAACACTTTATTCTTTCAAATGGTCAAAATTCATCACTTTTATCCGGTTCATTATCAAGTAATTGAGAGTATAAATATATATATATAATATACTTCCAGAGGGCAAACTATAAAGAGGAATAAAATGAATATAATTTTCATGTATAACTACATAATATTATAATAATAAAATATAAATGACATGTTCGGAAATCCAATTTCTTTAACAAAGTATTAGACACTATGAATAGAAGAGTGTTCATTCACTTGGTTACAGTAATTTAATAAATTAAATAAAAAATGATTTCAAAATAATTAATAAATTATTGCCCAGGAAGTAGTTGTTTTAATGTGCATTTGTTGAAAGTACTTACGGTACGTAAGTCAAAATGTCACAGAGCTAAATGTGGAAATGATTTATTAATGATTTCCAAATCATTTTTATTTAATTCATTAGACACTATCTTATTTGGTTTACTGTTTTTTTTTTAATTTCTATCATTATATAATTGTTAAGAAAATAATGTCTGTTCAAGGAAGTGGTAGTGTGAGAAGGTTTTATTCAACATCATAATGAAAATAAATGTTAGATAACCTCCCCATTCATTTTATTTTCAATAAAAAATGCATTGTAAATGTGTTCAGCCAAATATGTATTCTGAGACATTGAAATCGCATTTTTTATTTTCATTTTCACTTCATTTAAAATCGTAACCAGTATTTTAAACACAACAAAACGAAGAAAACGTAGGTGAAATAACAAAACATATGATTTTGACAGATACGGAATTAAAAGAACAGCGAAATATGTTAGAGAGAGATAGATGCTCGAAAGGAAAAATGTATCTTGAAAATATTAAATTCGTTCCCCTTTTGCACTCCGCACTTCGCCAAAGCGCGAATAAATACGGATCGTGACGAAAATAAACGAAGGATTTGTTCAAGGCTAAATTACTCGTGAAGAGCATTAAATGGCCCCTGTTACATTCTAATGTATGCAATCCCCACATCAGTTAGTTCAACGCAATGCCTAATACGACTACCCTCAATCTCGACCTTAAGAGAGTTCGTCACGGATTGGCCTTGAAGCTCTCTTATGGGAGTTGTTAACAACTGCCCGTCACTCTACAAAGTTTATTAATAAAGACTACAACATCTATTTTTTTGCATAATATTATGCGATTTAACTGTAGATCGTATGTACCTCAAATTTTATAATAATTTTCATTTTTCTTATAAAAAAAATTATGGAACATCCAATTTCAATTAGTTTTCCCAGTTATATTATAAAATGATTTCAAAATAATTAATGAATTATTTCCACATTTAGCTCTGTGAAATTTTGACTTACGTATTCGTTTAAAGCACATTAAAACAACTACTTCTCGGGCAAATATTCTGCCAGACATTTTTGTAAAGGATAACTTATCATGTTACTCATCGTCTCCCAAAAGTGGAAACAATCAACCTGATTGGGACAACAAACAAAATGAGAATATCTTTCGGGATAGGAGTAAAAATAGAAATAATAACAACTTTTTCTTTAATCTACCGTTAACATTTAGAATTTACGTATATAACCTCTTAATTAATGACACATCATCAAAAAAAAAATTACAGTAATTGTTTTTATATGGTTTAATTATTTTATTCACAATTCTTAACACAATACTATAATTTTATGGACTACATTTCCTCTCGACATAACATTTAATTACGCATCATATTTTGACTTTCCCCATTTTTAATCCGCAAAGTGAAAGTATTGTTTTCGTGAAAATTACGTTGAGTAAAAAAAGTAATTATTGCGGGCCATCGCATTCGGAATATCCCAAGTAATAACAAACAGGATAACATGAAATTGATTCGGAATGATCTTATCAATAACATTCGGAGGGCCGCGGACCGACGAGGGGAGGGCACGTGACGCGTGTCGCTAAGACGACCGCCGCCCACAACTTCAATTCTCGTCTCCAGTTTTAACGCAACGGACATTGGACTGATGGATGGATGTATTTCTCAAACGAATCGATTATTTGTGATTTGGAAATTTTGTCTTTTGCTATGGGAGTTTTACTTTTGAAGATTTAGAAACAAATAAAATAACACGCGTTTTTGTATAATTTTCCCCGGCGCCTCCACCATGGCGGAAATGAAAATCTGTAGGTAACTTCACAACCATAGAACACTTTTAAAAAAAAAACGCCAGTGATGGTGAACAGGCTAAATGTTTTTTAAGTTACAATTACGATACAAACTACAAAATTATGGTTTTTAAGTCAGTGCAAACGTCAAAATACATTCCTGAAACAATTTGTATTGAAGTCAAACCACAACAGAAAGTTGTCTCTTAAGGGAGAATTTTGTTGTATCTATTCGCAGCCGTAACACTAGAACCAGTGGTAATATTTATCCAAAACGGGTAAGACTGCCTGCCGCTTAAATAATTTAAATTTGCCATTAAAAAAAATATTTGTCCATACGTTGTATTCATTTGAAGAGTTTTTCATATTTGAGCTAAGAACTTGATTTTATTCATAATTATTACATAATTTTTTTATCTACATTAATTTATCATCACTTGAAGATAGAAATAAGCCGGTTGCATTTTGTTTTCACAATGGACTGTTTGGGATTGATAAATAAATATTTTGATGCGTATTATTTTTATTTTGTATTTTGTCGTAATTTGTGATTGGTAATTTATGATTATAAAAAACTTGGTAATATATTAAAACACATTGTTTTTAATTTTATATGATAATAAATAATTAAGAGAAATTGGTCTGACAAGAGTGATACAATTTAAAATTTTATTTTTTACTATAACAGAATTAAGTATTCTTTATTTGTCATTTGTTTGTTTTAAGATGCCACTACAATTTTATTACTTTAAAATACTCTTAAATCCTTCTTATTAACTGCCCTATATAGAAACCATATGCAAAGGTAAGCCTAATTGTGTGATTTTCCACTTTGAAATATTAATGGAAATCACGGAATATAATATTAATAAAATCTTCAAGTTTTCATTAAAACCAGTAAAATATCGCCATAAATTGCTTAATATGTTCTCCCTTAACACAGTATAGTCTAGTGGAAATTATTCCCTACACGTAAAATATAGCTTTATTGAATTTATAAATTAATAGGGTTACCACCATCTATGACTGAAAAAGTTTTGGCTAACTTCTCATCGGTTTTAAATTATCATTACATTAATATAACATTGTTAGTAGTTTTGAATAGCCTTTACTGCAGAAAAAAATATGTTCAGTGTCGCTTTCCCTTCTATTTAAAAAATGCTAATACTGCTAGCGATATGTAGAAGATATTTTGGTTTGTTTCATAGACACCGAGAGGCAATTGGATTTCTTTTTAAGTATAATTAATTCATTAATAGTTATACTAATAGTCGTAGCTTAATTTTGAATTAATTTCTCACTTAACCCATGGTGAAATATATTTAATTAATAGACTTTAATTAAAACACTGTTTTAATTAAAGTCCGGAGTGTATGCTTTACCCTGTAATAATTGTGAAATGTATTACGTAAGGCAGATGAAGCGCAGATTTTCTACCAGAATACTTGAAGATAAAAAATGTTTCCTTGGAAAAACTTATGCTGAACATCTAGGTGAAAACAACCACACTTTTAATAACAAATTTAAAATAGTTCATGTTTATAGCAATGGTGTAAAACTCAATTTATTAGAACAACTTGAAATCAACAAATTGAAAGAAAAAGGCGTTGTACATAGTGACCAAACAGACATAAATAAATTACCGCTATTAAATGTATACGACCACCCACATACCCCCCAATAACTACATAATCCATTATTTATTTTTGTTATAAGTATATAAACATATAATTGTATTTTTTTTAAATTTAAAAACCTTGTAAACCTAGTATAGGAGATTTTTATTTTAATTGTATTGCACCTTTCATCCAAACAATGTCACTACCTATGAAATAAATATGAATAAATTATTAAAAATCAACCAATAAAACACAGATTAGATTGAATAACTTTAAATTCTCGACTAGTTTCGGGTTATTGGCCCATTTTCAAGAGAATTTAAAATTTGTTTTAAATTTATTCAATCGAATCTGTGTTTTATTGGTTGATTTTTAATAATTTATTCATATTTATTTCATACAATAAGAACTATCAATGTCTAAATATTAAAACCATTAATTATATTAATGTCACTACCTGTTAATAATTGTATATAAATCTCAATTGTTAACCTAAATAATCATTCACATCGGTTGCCTGATAAAGCAATTGTAGCAGTATGTTTTTCTCACAATAATTGAGTGAACAACAATAAATAATTGAAAATCAAAAATAGTGAAAAAGGAACAGAGGAGTAAAACAATTGCAGTCAAAAACTATAAAATTATTGAGAATCAAAATCAGTGAAATAGGAACAATTAAGCAAAAGAATTGCAATGAAAACTAATAAATAATCGACAATCAAAAACAGTGAAATAGAAATGGTGGAGGAACAAAACAATTAATAATTAAAAATCAAAACAAAAACAGTGGAGCGAAACAATTGCAGTTAAAAAACAACAATTGAAAGTAAAAAAATAGTGAAATAAAAACAGAGGAGTAAAACAATTGCAGTGAAAAACATTATATAATTGACAATCAAAAACAATGAAATAGAAACAGTGAATGAATTGTAATAAAAACAATAAAGTAATTGAAAATCAAAAACAGTGGAGCAAAACAATTGCAATAAAAAAGCAATAAATAATTAAAAATGAAAAATACCGTATTAGAAACACAGGAATCAAATAATTGCAGTAAAAAATAATAAATAATTGGAAATTTTAAACAGTGAATAGAAACAATTCCATTTAAAAAATTCTAATACTGCTAGCGATATGTAGAAGATATTTTGGTTTGTTTCATAGACACCGATAGGCAATTGTATTTCTTTAATTCATTAATAGCTATACTAAAATTGCAGCTTAGTCCTTGAATCAATAGGATTGATGAATTACAGACTCGCGAATGCTATTGGTTAATCTAAGGATTGTTTGCAAAATATAATATAATTGCAATAAAAAAGCAATAAATAATTAAAAATAAAAAATAGCGTATTAGAAACACAGGAATGAAATAATTGCAGTAAAAAATAATAAATAATTGGAAATTTTAAACAGTGAATAGAAACAATTGCAATGAAAAACAATGAATAATTAAAAAAACATTAAATAAAAAAATTTAAGTGAAACAATTCCAGTGAAAAACAATAAATGGCTAGGAATCAAATACAGTGGAATGAAACAGTTTTAATTTAAAAGCAATAAATAATTGAAAATCAAAAATTGCGTATTAGAAATAGATTAGCAAAACAATTGCAGTGAAAAATAATAAGTAATTGTCAATCAAAAACAGTGAAACGAAACAATCACAATGAAAAACAATAAATAATTTATAATCAAAAACAATGAAATAAAAACTGTGGAGGGAAACAATTGCGGTTAAAAAGCAATAAAAAAGAGAAATAAAAACAGAGTAGTAAAACAATTGCAGTGAAAAATATTTGATAATTAACAATCAAAAACAATGAAATAGAAACAGCGGAGTGAAATAATTGCAATAAAATAATGAAAAAATTGAAAATAAAAAAACAGTGGAGTAAAACAATTATAATAAAAAAAGCAATAAATAATTTAAAATCAAAAATTAGCATATTAGAAATAGAATAGCAAAACAATTGCAGTAAAAAATAATAAGTAATTGACAATCAAAAACAGTGAAACGAAACAATCACAATGAAAAACAATAAATAATTGATAATACAAAACAATGAAATAAAAACTGTAGAGGGCAACAATTGCTGTTAAAAAGCAATAAAAAAGAGAAATAAAAACAGAGTAGTAAAACAATTGCAGTGAAAAACATTAGATAGTTGACAATCAAAAACAATGAAATAGAAACAGTGGAGTGAAACAATTGCAATAAAAATAATGAAAAAATTGAAAATAAAAAAAAAAACAGTGAAGTAAAACAATTGTAATAAAAAAGCAATAAATAATTGAAAATTAAAAATTAGCATATTAGAAATAGAATAACAAAACAATTGCAGTGAAAAATAATAAGTAATTGACAATCAAAAACAGTGAAACGAAACAATCGCAATGAAAAACAATAAATAATCGAAATTCAAAAACAATGAAATAAAAACTGTGGTGGGAAGCAATTGCAATAAAAAAAGCAATAACAAAGAGAAATAAAAACAGAGTAGTAAAACAATTGCAGTGAAAAACATTAGATAATTGACAATCAAAAACAATGAAATAGAAACAGCGGAGTGAAATAATTGCAATAAAATAATGAAATAATTGAAAATAAAAAACAGTGGAGTAAAACAATTGTAATAAAAAAAGCAATAAATAATTGAAAATTAAAAATTAGCATATTAGAAATAGAATAACAAAACAATTGCAGTGAAAAATAATAAGTAATTGACAATCAAAAACAGCGAAATGAAACAATCGCAATGAAAAACAATAAATAATTGATAATCAAAAACAATTAAATAAAAACTGTGGAGGGAAACAATTGCAGTAAATAAGCAATAAAAAAGAGAAATAAAAACAGAGTAGTAAAACAATTGCAGTGAAAAACATTAGATAATTGACAATCAAAAACAATGAAATAGAAACAGTGGAGTGAAACAATTGCAATAAAATAATGAAATAATTGAAAATAAAAGAAAAACACTGGAGTAAAACAATTGTAATAAAAAAAGCAATAAATAAATGAAAATCAAAAATAGCTTATTAGAAATAGAATAGCAAAACAATTGAAGCGAAAAATAATAAGTAATTGACAATCAAAAACAGTAAAATAGAAACAGTGAAACGAAACAATCGCAATAAAAAACAATAATTGATAATCAAAAACAGTGAAATAAAAACTCTGGAGGGAAACAATTGCAGTTAAAAAGCAATAAAAAAGAGAAATAAAAACAGAGTAGTAAAACAATTGCAGTGAAAAACATTAGATAATTAACAATAAAAAACAATGAAATAGAAACAGAGGAGTGAAACAATTGCAATAAAAATAATGAAAAAATTGAAAATAAAAAAACAGTGGAGTAAAACAATTGTAATAAAAAAGCAATAAATAATTGAAAATTAAAAATTAGCATATTAGAAATAGAATAGCAAAACAATTGCTGTGAAAAATAATAAGTAATTGACAATCAAAAACAGTGAAATGAAACAATCGCAATGAAAAACAATAAATAATTGATAATCAAAAACAATGAAATAAAAACTGTGGTGGGAAATAATTGCAGTTAAAAAGCAATAAAAAAGAGAAATAAAAACAGAGTAGTAAAACAATTGCAGTGAAAAACATTAGATAATTAACAATCAAAAACAATGAAATAGAAACAGTGGAGTGAAACAATTGCAATAAAAATAATGAAAAAATTGAAAATAAAAAAACAGTGGAGTAAAACAATTGTAATAAAAAAAGCAATAAATAATTGAAAATTAAAAATTAGCATATTAGAAATAGAATAGCGAAACAATTGCAGTAAAAAATAATAAGTAATTGACAATCAAAAACAGTAAAATAGAAACAGTGAAACGAAACAATCGCAATGAAAAACAATAATTGATAATCAAAAACAGTGAAATAAAAACTCTGGAGGGAAACAATTGCGGTTAAAAAGCAATAAAAAAGAGAAATAAAAACAGAGTAGTAAAACAATTGCAGTGAAAAACATTAGATAATTGACAATCAAAAACAATGAAATAATTGAAAATAAAAAACAGTGGAGTAAAACAATTGTAATAAAAAAGCGATAAATAATTGAAAATCAAAAATAGCTTATTAGAAATAGAATAGCAAAACAATTGCAGTGAAAAATTTTTCTGTTAATTCTATTATTTTATTATTATAACTATTCATTGTATCATGTATGTATGTTACTGTATTTAATGGCCTCCGTTAATTGAA
The DNA here is from genome assembly GCA_963082785.1 of Philonthus spinipes. Taxonomy (NCBI): domain Eukaryota; kingdom Metazoa; phylum Arthropoda; class Insecta; order Coleoptera; family Staphylinidae; genus Philonthus; species Philonthus spinipes. The sequence goes on along the minus strand of OY720318.1, from coordinate 15,252,660 downwards.
TAAATAAATAAATAAATAAGTAATTGACAATCAAAAACAGTGAAATGAAACAATCGCAATGAAAAACAATAAATAATTTATAATCAAAAACAATGAAATAAAAACTGTGGAGGGAAATAATTGCAGTTGAAAAGCAATAAAAAAGAGAAATAAAAACAGAGGAGTAAAACAATTGCAGTAAAAAACAATAAATAACTTTTAATAAAAAACAGTGGAGTGAAACAATTGCAATGAAAAATTGAAAATAAAAAAAAACGGTGAAATAAAAAGTGTAGAGGGAAACAATTGCAGTTAAAAAGCAATAAAACAGAGGAGTAAAACAATTGCAATGAAAAACAATAAATAACTTAGAATAAAAAAACAGTGGAGTAAAACAATTGCAATGAAAAATTGAAAATAAAAAAAAACGGTGAAATAAAAAGTGTAGAGGGGAACAATTGCAGTTGAAAAGCAATAAATAATTAAAAATATCGAAATAGAAACTGAAGAGTAAAATAATTGCAATGAAAAACAATAAATAATTGATAATCTAAACAGTGAAATAGAAACAGTTGCAATGAAAATCAAAAACAGTGAATTAAAAGCGGTGGAGTGAAACAATTGTGGTCAAAAATAATAAACAGTTGAAAATCAGAAGCAGTGTTTAATTTAAAAAATGTGTAATTGTTGATTTTAACTGGTGTTTGTATTGATTGTCTTGGGTATTGTGATTGTTTATGTGCAATGTTTACTTTTTGTTGTGAAAGGGTAAGTAAGATGACATTGGAATGTAATTTCGATATAAAACACTTTGAAGGGGGTTAGTTTTGGGTGACAGCGGCGACGTTGTTTCGTTCTTCTTTTTTTTTTTTCATGGTGTGTCGCCGGACGTGAGACAAAAGTGGGGCCTTGCGAGGAGAGGTCGGTGGTACTGTTACCTAACCTAAACCCGCGACACTCGCACATACCACGAAAAAGGGGGTGCGCAATCACAGCGATGCTATTTACCTGAATTATTATAAGACATACTGAGTTGTATCCTAAACTGTGGACGTATCGGTGCGCGAAGCCAAACACTCATTCAAGGTCTCCGCACACCACCAAAACAAGTCGTCGCGTACGAAAAAAAAGGGGGCGCACTCTGGACAGGGCGGCGTCGCGACGCCCTGGACACCGGCACGCACACTTCGGACACCTGGACCGGCCGCACCGCGGAAAACGCGTGGAAAAACTTAAAAAATGGCACACGTCGAACTAAAAGGTTGTTTTCAACATGGCCGCCACGAAACTCGGCTATTTCACAAGGATTTGTTGACCCTGGCGCTGCCGCCGCTTCCCATTGGCCCGACGCACGGCGGCGCGCGCTCCCATTGGACGCGCTCAAGGTTACGGACAAAAACATCCCGACACCGACATGCACCTGTCAACCGAAATACTCAATCACAAAAAACAATTGGTCATCCAGAAAAAACAGGGAATATTAAAACAAACGCTGGTTGCAAACAAAAAAAACAATCGCTTGTTTTTTTTTAAACAAATGAATATCTCCGGGAACACGTTCGGACCCGCAGCGCTGCGACATCTAACGCCTGACCTTGCCACTAAACGAAAAGTGAAAGCCGCAGAGGGCGCTTCGAGCGACAACCGCGAAAATTCAACGACTCACCTTTCTTGTGTATAATACGCCTCCATTCCCTCACTGCCAACCACCCCCTCTTTTTTTAAAATTTAAATCCCAAGGCGGATTATCTGAATTCCGCGAGCATTGTTTTCTGTTGTTCTCCTCGAGGGTGGAGAAGGAGGTGTGTATTCCGGCGCGACGAAACAGACTGGTGGTGGTGATGGTGTGCGGTCGAGGTGAGGCGCGGTGCGCTTGACAACAATGTTCCTAGGCAACCGTCCGCACACGTCATTATCAATTTCCCTCTCGTGGAAAACGGAAAATTACGCTTCACACAAGGAGGGAAAATTCGTTTCATTTACAATAGAATTTTATGAATGCTTATTGAATCGATTTAATTCTCAATACAATATTTTAATAATCAATCAATCTATTGTTTTGACACATTTTCTTTTGTTTTTGTTTTCAATTATTATTATTACCCGCTTTTTCAATTGTTATTTTAACCAACGATTATACCTGATTGTTATTAATCATGATTATTCTGTGCTTTAACTTAACATTAGTTTGGATATATCAATTACACTAAAAAAAAAACATATATATATTTTTACTAAATTAATACATTAAATATTATTTTAGTCATAAAGTGTATCACAGGCTGAAAAGTGCCCACAAAGTAAATCCAGGATCGTTATACTTAGAAGAAAAAAAATTAAAAAATGGAAAAATTTTATTTGCAGTTTTCTAGAGTAATTATACATTGTTTTACTTCTGTCTTTTTCATGGCTAACTATTTTTTGGTGTATGGTAATATTAAAAACGACTATAACTTATTTTATTGTAAAAAATAACTATGGCATATGTTATATCGGATTAAAGGGAAAAAATAGCCCTTTTAATAAAGTCATAGCCAACTATTGTTTCCATTTAAAAAAAAAGGTAAGTTTGTGTCATATCTCCCAAAATATGGGTGAATTTTTTTTTTTTGATTTTTTGTTATTAATCTGTGTAAAATTTTCTACAACTTTGTCCTTTACAGTTTTTTTTTCTATCCATGATAATAATAGAGATATATTGATTTCAAAAAATTGACACATTTTACTTTTTTCAAAATATCTAGTTACCCTTGACTTTTTCAAATATTTTGAAAGTGTCATTTTATTCGTCTTATAAAACTACACTTCTTTCCCCATTTAACCGTTTTTATATCTCTTATAGTTTTCGAGATCCCCATAGAGAACATCAAAAAACTCACCCTGTATATATTCGGTGACCCTTTCTACCCTTTCAGTTGTAGGTTTTTTCTTCTATGAACTAATAAATCTTTTCCATGTCTTTCGCCAATTTTATTGCTTCTCGTCTCGTGATTGCTTTCTTCTCAAGTATTTCGCTTGAAAAAAAAGGGCAGACCAAGAAAAACATGGGATTTCTTGGTCTGCCCTTTTTTTTCTTTCCCTTGTACTCTTGCTTCCCATACTTGTTTCACTTGTTTGTTTTCATCCATTCTCTGTAAATGTCCCCACCATCCTAATTGTCTCTCTAATATATATTATTCTATGTTCTTTATTTGTAATTGTTCTCGTATTGTTTCGTTTCATATTTTCTCCATTATTGTAACTCTTCGAAGATAATTAATTTCGACTGTTTTTATTTTGTTCTTTTGTTTTTCATTTAATGTCCATGTTTCGCATCTAAATGTCAAAACCGGTCTGTATATGGATTTGCATATTTTTATTTCTATATCTTTTTTGATTTCTCATTTTCCTGTTATGTATTTGTTTAATATATGGTACAGTTTGTTTGTCTGATTTATTCCATTATTTATATCTGCATTCTGTTGTCTTGAATCCTGTACGATCACTCCTAGATATTTATATTGTTTCACTTCCTTATTTTCCACTTTAATATTCATATCTACATTCTCTTCTGTTATTGCCATTACTTTGGTTTCTTCGGTATTTATGTTCATGTCGTAATTTTTCAATATTGTATTCCATATCGACAGTTTATCTTGTAGTTCTTGTTGACTATTTGCTATTATGGCGATGTCATCTGCAAATGCGCATTGTTGGATTTTTATCTTTTTTAAAATGTCTATATCTCATCTGTGCAAGTTTTGTATTCTTATATACCGATCTACAATAAATTCTCGCAACATAGCTTTTATGTGTTGGAGAGTATTACTTACACAAACAATAGAAGGAAGCGGGATAGATAATAAACAACAAATTGATTCCATGGTTACTTGTAATACTTTCAGCTATTAATTGCGAATGACAGATATCTTGACATTTCGATTAATTGTTTAAGAAATTGATTTACTGCAAATAAATTTACAAATAATTATTGCAAGATTTCAACAGCACATTCGAAACTAGCATGAGTAAAATTCACATATTATATAATTACTGGTTTTTGAACCAACAAACAATACAAATGAATACATGGATAAGTTAATTTACAATAAATGTTCAAATACAGATCCTCGCACCGCTAAACAGTGCCCTAATCTGTCGTAGAAGTTCCTTCTCACGTTATGAAGCATTAGAGGTGTAATGGTTCCAAACACATTGATAATCCTTTGGCGAAGCTGTTCTAAATTTGCAGGTCTTACATGATTATACACATTCTGCTTCGCGTATGGCCAAACGAAAAAGTCAATTACAGCTAAATCTGGAGACCTGGCTGCCCACCTGATATCACCTCTTCTGCCAATTAAACGATTCGGAAAAGTAGTGTTTAGAAATTCACGCACATTAAGCATATCGTTTGCAGGACATCCATCCTGCTGATACCATATTTGGTTAAATTCTACTCCTGGAAGTTGCCTCATTACTGGAATTATTTGATCACGGAGAAGATTCAAATACTTAACTCCATTCAAATTACCCTCAATGAAGAAGTGTCCAACAATATGATTTCCGATGACACCAGCCCATACATTCAATTTTTGTGGGTTTTCAGTTCGGAAATCCATTCGGTGATGTGGATTTTCCCTACTCCAAAACCTAATAACGTTAGGATTGTGCCTTCCTAATAGTGGAAAGGTTGATTCATCCGCAAAACAAATATTCTTCAAAAAATTAGGAATTTCATTTGTACGTTCCATCATCGTTTCACAGAACACCATTCTTTCAATCTTATCCTCAGGAAATATCTGATGACCTGTTGAAATTTTTTAAGATTTGTATCCATTTCGTTTCAGAACTTTTCGAACCGTTTCCCTGTTAGAATCCACTTCTGTAGCAATCCGAAGGCTGGATTTTGACGAATATTCTTCTGCAACAGCGCAAATCATTACGTCCCGTCTTTCTTGGTCTTCTGCAGCGTTTTGTTCTCTTCTATGGCATTTCTTGTTGGCCACACATCCAGTTTGTTCAAAACCACGAACAATTCTTGAAATTGTTGATACGTGTGGAATTGGACGGTTCTCAAAATTTGCCACAAATAAATGAACGGTATCCCTCATCGAATTACCACCGTATACCCATTTAATAATTTGTATTCACTCTTCCAGAGTATAAGACATCGCGGCACTTGACAATTCCAAATTTGAAGCAAAATTTGATAAACAGGATAATATTTATTTTCGAATACGTAGTCATGGTAACAACAACTATTACGATTCGTCTGCTATATATTTTATCTTTCTATTGTACTATATTAACCTATGGATTTTGCTATGTTGCGTGAATAAATTGTTGTACGGTATATATATATATATATATATATATATACAGGGTGGCGCAAGATGAAGTCCAATATCTCAGTTATTTAGAGATTTATAAAAAAAAATGCTGATATAATTTTTAGCCACTGTAAAACTTCATATATACAGGGTGTCCAATAATTACGTACGTATCAAACATATGATTTTTTAAATGGAATGATATATTTTTTATGTCGATTTCAGATTCTACGCTTAAAATTAATCATTTTTGACATAAGGTTTATTAGGTCAATTTTTAATATTTTAAAAGTTATAAACAATTTAATGTTGAAATCAGTGGAAGTTTAGAGCCTTATTTTTGAAAATTGAAAAATGATGTAAACTTTCTGTTAACGCCCCACTGAGCAAAAAAACATTGCATAACATATTACATTTATGTTACGGCGCAACGTGTAATGTTGCGTTTTAAGTTGCATTGATATTGCTTTAATGTTGCAGAATCGTTGAATGTCCGCCTGCGGCAATATTTCATGGTAATATTGCCCGAAAAATATTACTGTACTATTGATAAAGCAACATCCATGCAATACGAACCATCACGAGTATTATATGCAATTAAACGTACAAATTGACTGTATGTTAAGTTACATATTAGTAATGTTTATGTACTACATCTATATGTGAAAATGCGCATTGTATGCAACCTGATATACATAATTTAAGTAAGTATTGAGAAAACATTTCTCAAGCAATTTTAATATAATGTTTATAATTATTATAATTACAAAGTTTAAAAATATAAAAGAAGTGCAAGCGTCGTCTACCTAACTTCAGGTGGGATCATTAACAATTTAACCCAAGGTAGTAGACCCCAAGGTAGACAAACCAAAATCGTTGTCTTTTCCACTAAATAAAGACAAATGAGTGAAGGCTAACGTATACTATTTATGATGACATTAGTTTCCGTAGTTGAACGGATCTTGTGTTGTGATTAAATAACCTAATATGAATCATAATAATTAAAAATAATCGCAAGCGCCATCTGTTTCAAGCTGCCGCTCACCTTTGTATTACATACGCGGAAAGTAAAACAGATACCCATTACCTACATAGCACAAACACTTTCGACGGATATACATTGAATATCCCTTTTGGATTATTGGAACATCCGCGAAGCGTCCAATGGAGTCCAATCCATTGGATGTTCAGTGGAGATTCAATTTTTAAAATGTACGGAATAAATATTCTATGGATACCTATAGGATATAATAAAATAAATATCCATATTTAATTCATGAAATGATATTCATTGAATATACTTTGATGAATATTCATTAGAAAATATACATTGAATATCCATTGTATGTTGCCGAACGTATTTGCACATTTCGGATATATGGTGGATATTCATTGGATATTTTGTGCTATGTGGGGAGACTATACAATTTCGTCCAAGCGCGGATCCCTAAGGGATACCCCCCGGCGAGAAACACAGTAAATTTTATTCAAATCGAATGGAACATTCGATTGTTATCAATAAAATATTTTTTTATTAATTTTTGTATTCATATTTTGGTCTCAGCAACCTAAGGTTAAGCCATTTCCAAAAATTAGCAGGACATTCTTTATATAATTGTTTTGTTTCACCAAAATATGATTATTTTCTCCGACAAGTTTCAACTTTCGTCGAAATTATCCTTGATATTGATGAAAAAATTAATAAAAACATCTCTTTTTTATACAATATTGGTGTTAAACACTTAAGGGATGATTTTTTTGAAAAAGCCGTTTGGACGAAATTGTAAGGTCCTCTATGTGGGTATTTAGTTGAGTAATTTTCTATATTGCTATATTGGATCGAAGTAAAATGTTCGTGAAATGTAAAAACTACAATATTGTATTAAATTAAATTTCTCAACAATTATATAATGCAATATTACCATTTTTTATATTTACGCAATATAAATAGTACAAAAGTATTAACTTTACATTTTCAACGATTATATAATGTTACACATGCGACATTATTATTTTTAATATTTACGCAATATAAATAATACAATATTGTTTTTATTTTACATTTTCAACAATTATATAATATTAAACATGCAATGTTTTAATTTTTAATATTTATGCAATATAAATAATGCAACGTTATATCCATATTTTATTTGTAATATTAATCTAATATGAATACATCAACATTCAGGATGAAACATTCTTACAATTGTAGTAACATTACTACAATATTTCCGTAATGAATTTAATGCAATATTTTATTTTAGTATCCATGGACAATATTTATATACCATTTGAAATGTTTCCTTGCTCAGTGGGTAGTATTTGTAAATATTAAAAAGTTTAGTTTTGTTAGTTTAGTTAAAATGTATCCATCACAGAGCAGCTACCTTTACCACAAAATATTTTATCATTAATAATATGTGCAAAAATGTATTTTGAATCGAATTCTAATAATAAAACAATCACAAATGTTTTTGCAATGGAAATTTCTATAATAAATTGTAATTATGAATTCGTAATACATGCAACCCAAGATACAAGGAATAGAATGAAACCTGTAATGAATAATAATGGAATAAATTATTACTGTTTTCTCCTTACACAGAATCGGTGTGCATCAGTGCGCACTGAATTAAAGTTGTCACGTATTGCACTGCATAGATTACTTTTGGATCGTGCACTCAATGTTAAATTTTGGTCTCGGGTTTTATGTTAGTGTCACCCCATAACACCGGGCGGCGTTGTAGTCAAAAGTCAGCGGGATGAGAGGCGAGAGGGGTTTAGGCGGGTATATTCCCACATTTAAATTTAATGCATATAATAATAATAAGTTATATAAATGAAACCATTAATAAATTAAACAGTAAGTGTCTATTGTTGGACATTTGTTTTAAAGTACTTATGTAACATAAGACATAATGTGAAAGTAGCTAAAGGGAACATAATTTATTAATTAATTATTTTCAAATTCTTTTTATTTAATCCCTTAAAGGTCTTTATGAGTGTCCCGAAAACGTTGATTTTTATTATGTATTTCAGTTTTCCTAGAAAAGCTGGAGTTACGAAAAAAATCACACATAATCTTAAGTCCAATTTACGATTCGTCTACATCGCTTATGCCTTTTTTTTGTTTTTATAAAAAAAAAGTCTGGAGAATTGCATTTTTTTTTCAAATATGAAAAAATCTTCACCGATTTTCATATGCGATGCACATCAGCCCTATTTTTGCTCCGTGATCATTTATGGAAGGTACGATTTTCACGAAATTGCCTAGGGGAGCTCAAATAAAAATTTCCACTTACCCGAAATTTACACTGTGCTGGGCCATTTAGTGGTAGCCTAGTAGACATTGGTGTATTTTTCAGTTCACAGTATATCTGTATGGATGGCGCTAGGTGCAGGATTATTATTTTGAAAAAGTTATTAATTAGTGTTGGGCAAAATCGAATAATATTAGTTATCGAGTATTGCTAAATATGTTGCTTTTAGTATTTAAAACGAAAAAGTGGTTTCAAATTTATGTTTATTAATAAATGGGAAGTTATTCTTGATATTTTTATAATAAGTAACATTCATAAAATTATAATATACTTAATTTAGCAGTAATAAAAGATCGACATCACTAGATATTATTCTAACTTCTAAGGCCGGGTTCTAGTTTAGTCGATAGCGACTCAAAACAAACATAGAGCGATTTCAAACAACGTTTGATAAAGCGAGAATTTCGATTCGCTGTCGCAATATCGTTTCATTTAGAATTTATAGATTTTCGGTTAATATTTATTTATTTTAAAAATGCAAGGCTTTTAAAAATATTTAAATTTTCTGTGTTCTGAGAAAAAATATACATATGTACCTGTTCAGGGGATTTTATATTTGTCGATTGTTTATTTATATATCTCATTCCTCAATAAATTAATTAATTATTTAATTGACACAATTAATTATTTTCAAATTCTTTTAATTTAATTTAAATAATTGTGACCATTAGCAGTCGATCTTTTTTGATCGATCTTGCCCATCACTTATATTTGGCTCATTTTATTCATTTGCTATAAAAGGAAACAATCCTCTGAAATTGGATTAAGTTAAACCAATTTTAGAGACGTTAATTCTGTACATTTATTGAAACAATATTTCAGTATTTTCTACATTCAATGAATACCAATATGGAAGATTTCATAAAAAAAAATTGGAGACAAAAATAATAATACGCAAAATTTGTTTATTACGATAACATCTAAATACAATTGTACTTAAATAATTACATCCACTGTCATTTTGTTAAAAACTTAAATGAAAAGCACAATACTTTACTATTACATAAAAAAATACAATAAAAATTACCAGCTAATAGTACGCAATAATTATACATAACATGAAAATTACGTTAATCGCTTAACCATAACACGAACATTCAAAATAAAATTAAGTAGTTGAATTTTTTTTACACATATATATCACAATTGTTATTCATAAAGATTAATCAAAAACTGAAAGAAATTAATGGCATGTTAATTGAAATTAACAAATTAATTGAAATTAACAAATTAACGTTTTATGAGTGAAACAATTATAACAGGAAAAAAATACTTCACACTTTTTTTTTTTCATTCTAATTTTTCAGTCCAATGTATAGAGATGTGCTTTAAGTCATAAGCTCAAATTTGTTATTATTTATTAAGTTTACCTAATTAACATTGGTTATTCAGAAATACTCGATTACTAAATTCACTCGATTTTGCCCAACACTAATTTGTATTAAAATTTTTTCATTTGTATTTTAGAAATCATAATTTGATAATGATAAACGAATATTTCAGAATTAATAAAATTAAATTAAATTGCGTTTCAGAACGTATATGGAAAATATTTTATAAGTCTGATTTTAAATGTATATTTTCTGATAAATATATACAGAGAGGTTTTTGTATCAGTATACATTAGGAGAAGTGTATACTTGCGAAAAACGCTGTCAAACGCATTGAACCGATTAATGTGTGTATACTTAGTTGATTATTTGGCATACGTGTGATCAGTTGCGTGCTATAGGCAACTAAACACACATACATTAATGCGTTTGATTCGCGTATTTTGCAGGTATACATAGTGGAAATGTATACTGATAAAAAAAGCTCTCTGTATATAAATAGAAAACAGTATTCATTCACTTGGTCACAGTTATTTAAATATATTAAATAAAAATGATTTGAAAATAATAATACTGATAAAAAAAGCTCTCTGTATATATTCAATGACCCTTTCTACCCATATGGATGTAGGGTTTCTGATAAATACAAGTTATATTTTCTGGAATACTGTGTAAAATCGTGTAGTTAACGAAATAATAAAATTATCCACGTTTTTTTTTTCTACATTTCTTTTTGTTTTATTAGCATTTTATTTAATAAAATGTCAAAACATTAAGTCAAGTATGAATATTTAAAAGCCCAATGCCATTGTCTCATTTGGTTGATGGACCAAATGAGATAATGAATGCGGGTCAACAATTTTGGAGATTTATATTGTATTACAAAAAGATGGTGAGAAATAGAGAAGGAAATAAAATGAATTAGAACGTATGGGCTCTCTTCTTAGCTTTTGTCAGCTTAATAAGCTCCTTGTTGAACCACTTAGGATAATTTATTGATTTACAAAACTTTATAGGTATAAACATATCAAATACTGATAAGAAAATATTATATTTAATTAATACATATTCGGTTTTGATTTAATAATTACAATTGTAAGATTAAAAGAAATATATTCACTTGGTTTGTTTTACGATAATTCGGGCTATTCCTTAGGGGAAATGTTAATTTTAACGTGTACTTCAATTCACATTCTTTGAATTTATATCTATTACAAAAGTTATTTATTAATGATGGGCAAAATAGATTTTTATCAATAACCGAATACAAAGTAATCGATTGTTTTCGTTAATTAAATGTTAATCTAATCATATAATCTTTTTAGAGCGTCACACTTTTCTTATAAAATTTTTAATATGTAATTATAATTGTAATTTGGAAATGGAGATTCCGTTAATAAAGTAAATTGAAATTGAAATTTCCATGATATATATAATTCAAAACACAAAATTAGTCATTATTAGGCAAAATAGACGATGCAGTTTGGAACGCTCGGTATATTCCGTGTTTTGGGGGTACCTACATGGGAGGTATCTCATTGTGTCGGGGGGTCGTGCCGACAGGACTTAATGTAAAAAAACGGCATGATTTTTTTTTATAATCATAAACCATGGATAAAGTATCACTAGCATGCATGTAGTTATAAAATTACCCAACAACAATCAATAATTTTTATTGCTACAATAATGATTTATTTTTGTTTGGTTTTCGAGTGCAATGGGGAAGTGATTAATTTTAAAATAAAATATATTTATCGGAAGTCAAATTCGATTTTCTTTGATCTCTATTTAAGGCATGCATGAATTGATTTCTAAGTGTATTTACGAATAAACAACTAAATAAACTAAATCCAGTAACTGCTAACTGGATTGTCAAATTAAAATTTCTTTCTGTTAAAAATTTGGGGTTTATTTTATCTTAATCGGTACATCATGCCATTTTATGCATTAAGTCCTGACGACACAACCCCCCCGCGGTACCCTTCTAGGTAGGTACCCTCACCACAAGGGATGTACTGGGCGTTACAAACTTCACTGTCTGTTTTGCTGCACGCAGTATATATATAATCGATTTCCCATTTTACCGTCAGGTGTTGGGTTGTTTTTTTAGGGTTATTTTGCCTAGATACATGTTTTTCATTTGTAAAATAAAATAAACCATAAATAAATCATACCTTTTTTTACATTAAGTCCTGACTTTAAATTGTACGGTTTTTTTTAATAGCCCTTCAAAACTGCACTGTCTTTTTTTGCTCTGTACTTACTATTTCTACACAGAGTTGAGGTATTTTCAATTAGCTTTTGTATTTTTTTTATATAAATCGATTTTCTAGATAATCGATTTTGTCCATCACTAATATTTTTAATAATTTTAGATAAAAATCATATTTTCGTAAAACGTGTTTTAAAACGCGAATGAAACATAAATCAACAAAATACGATTGTAAGTTTTTTTTATGCGATATATTCTATGATACAATTAAATCTCTGTTATCACAATTATACCAAAGAGCAGCTTAATATTCTATTCATTTAAATTTTAGCATTAAGTTAGTTTATATATTATATTATACACAAACGGCTATCGATTTATGTGTATTGTCTTGTAATTGGGATGTATATTTCCTCTTGGGCAATAAAGACTTATTATTATCATTATTATTTATGGTAATGTTCCACTCATAAAGCGAATTTGTTAATTTCGTTACTTTTACGTATAAATTTCATTGTTCATCATTCTTACAATTATTGTTTAAACGAAATTTAAAATACAAATTGTATATTATTGCTTCTTTTATAATTTAATTTAAAATAAAATGTAATCATTATTTACATTTTTTATATACAGAAAAGTATGGAATCTTGTAATGTAATAAAATCGTTATTCTGTGAAATTGTTATATTATCAGTGATAAATTTAATTACATTATAAATTTTAAATGACTGAAATAATAAGAAATAATTAAATATTTAATGATTGAGGTTTCCACTTCATTATACATTATTTCAAATTAATGTACTAAAAAACTTTTTTTGTATAATTGTATATAAAAAAATAAAAAAAAATGTTTTTCTGTGAAATTGTTATATTATCAGTGTTAAATTTAATTACATTATAAATTTTAAATAACTGAAATAATAAGAAATAATTAAATATTTAATGATTGAGGCTTCCACTTCATTATACATTGTTTCAAATTAATGTATTAAAATTTTTTTTTTTGTATAATTGTATACAGAAAAGTTAAAAAAAGTGTTTTTCTGTGAAATTGTTATATTATCAGTGTTAAATTTAATTACATTATAAATTTTAAATAACTGAAATAATAAGAAATAACTAAATATTTAATGATTGAGGCTTCCACTTCATTATACATTGTTTCAAATTATTGTACTAAAAAACTTTTTTTTGTATAATTGTATACAAAAAAGTTAAAAAAAGTGTTATTCTGTGAAATTGTTATATTATCAGTGTTAAATTTAATTACATTATACATTTTAAATAACTGAAATAATAAGAAAAAATTAAATATTTAATGATTCAGGCTTCCACTTCATTATACATTGTTTCAAATTATTGTACTAAAACACTTTTTTTTTGTATAATTGTATACAAGAAAGTTAAAAAAAGTGTTATTCTGTGAAATTGTTATATTATCAGTGTTAAATTTAATTACATTATACATTTTAAATAACTGAAATAATACGAAATAATTAAATATTTAATTGATTGAGGCTTCCACTTCATTATACATTGTTTCAAATTAATGTACTAAAAAACTTTTTTTGTATAATTGTATATAAAAAAATAAAAAAAATGTTTTTCTGTAAAATTGTTATATTATCAGTGTTAAATTTAATTACATTATAAATTTTAAATAAATGAAATAATAAGAAATAATTAAATATTTAATTGATTGAGGCTTCCACTTCATTATACATTGTTTCAAATTAATGTACTAAAACATTTTTTTTGTATAATTGTATACATAAAGTTAAAAAAAGTGTTTTATTACATTAATAAGAAATAATATATAAAATGATACCCATTCAGTTCATTTAAGAAATTAATAACATAATAACAATTATTTTTCATAAAAATAAATTTAATTTTTATGAAAAATAATTGTTATCATTTTCAGGTATTTGTCATGTAATGTAATGTAATACCCTTTTAAGAAATAAATTTGTGATTGATAGTTTCAATCCAACACTGAATATTGGAATTTATAATATAAAATATTTTTTTGGAGGCTGAAAGACACCTCCGGTTGATAGCCGATTCATTTACAGAGTATAATTCTAAATTTATATATTATTGTACATACATATACACATTTGAATAAAGATGGTTAGTTAGTTATTTTTTGGAAAAAATACGTAATGGACGAAAGCTTTCTATTTTTTGTAATCAAACATAACAAATAATTACAAAGGCTGTGAATTATGAATGAATCAGAAGTGTAGTACAACAAATTATAAATTATTTTTTATATTCAAACTCGACAAATAACAATTATTAAATAATTAATAACAATCATAATAAATGGAAGACGACGCAAGCGCCATCTTTTGCCTAATTTCATAATGCATCTTTATTCAGATTATAGAGATAATTTTAACAATATATCAATATAACTAATTACAATGCAAAACTTTCAGTTGTAAATTCAATTAATTTCCATTACAAGATTCCTTAAATAATCAGGGCTATTCTATAAGGGAAATGTTAAGTTTAACGTGTACATTATTTTTTATAATCACAATCTAAGCAACTTTTATAACAGATGTATATTCATAGAATGTGAAGTTAATTAATTACATACACGTTAAAATTATGAAACTTAACATTTCCCGTATGAAATAGCTTTGAATAAGAATTATATATTTTTTTGTTTTTATATGTTTTTTTGTTTGTTTAATTTAAACCCACAACACCTTCATCGTCGTTTTCTCCGGTTGCGTGATATTATCAACAGGAGTCGAACTCCACCGTTTATGGATTACATTCGGCGTTTGCCACAGCTTGATTTCGTCATCGGCCGCTGTGTTTTTACGAAAAAACTCGCTATGGCAATTTTGGGTGAAAGCATTGTTACCATTATGCAATACCCCTTTTAAAAAAGCCTCCTTCGGATCATCGACGGAATTCGGCACGCCGGGCAGGCCCACCTCTTGAAACGAATTCATCGAACTGAAACCGCTCTCGTCCTCCGTCGACCCGATGCTGCTCACCGGCGGCGAACTCGACTTCTCGTACTTGAACTTCCCTATCGACTTGATGCTCCTGTTATCATCCAAAAGCGTCGACGACAGGATGCAGTCCGTCTCCGCGACGCTTGATCTCGGCGAGTCGTTGGTGAGGTTCAGTTTGCTGGAGACGTCTTTCAGGAAGGGGGATCTTCGCGAGTTGTCGTTGAGTTGCAGGGAGAGTTTCCTGTTGAAGGCTGTGGAGATTTTGATGTCCTTTTCGGGGGTTAGCAGTTTCGGGCAGAGGGAGAAGGAGGTGGTCCGCTGCGGTTTGGGTTCTGCCGGCGGGAACTCTTTGGCTAGTTGGGCTAAAAAGTTGAGGTCTTCTTCGGAATTGCTGGAGGAGACGTGCGCCAGGTCCGGCTCATGAGTGCTCAATAGCGATTGAGCTGTTCTGAGCAGCCTGAACGCTTCTTGGGATAGTTTCTCCGGCGGGATTTCTTCTGTGGATGGTTCTGGTTTCTTTAATCGCCTCCTAAAAGAAGAAGAAAACAAAACGAATTACAAACTTGTATTTACGACTAACCTGTTCGGATATGCCTTTTATAATTGCAATTAATTTCCTTTACAAGATTCCTTAAATAATCAAGGCTATTCTATAAGGGAAATGTTAATGTTTTATCATCACAATATAAGCAAGTTCTATAATAGATGTATATTCACAGAATGTTAATATTTTTATTTACACATAATTATTTAAAGACAGTAATCTGTTAACAATTGTATAAAGAATTCATGCAGGCAAGTAAAAAAATATTCGTTCACTATACAGTGTTTAATCTGAGCTAGTTGAGGTTCATCAGGATTTTCTTTGACTACTGGCTGCAATCTCCTAATATTATTAACAACATTGAGTGGTATTGAATCTGAGCTAGCTGTATTTGCGCATGGATTTGTGTGCTCATCAATGAAATATTAATTGGCAAATTATAACGCTATGGTTTTGACGAACTAAGCAGAAATTTGGTTAAGTCTTACTTAACCAATAGATCACAAAGTGTCAAATATGCTAATTGTGAGTCAATTACACCCCCAGTCAAACATGGTGTTCCCCAGGGGTCCATTTTAGGACCACTTTATTCATAATATATATCAATGACCTACCAGACTATGTCGATAATACGTTCAAAGTAGTATACGCTGATGACACTACACTTATTAATAGAGCAGGCGCATTAGATGTAGCAAAACAAAATAGCATTGTTGCTAATAATAAGTGCAAAGAGTGGTGTAGTAGCAATAAATTACTACTTAATAGCATCATTAAGTGGTTTTCACTCTAAAGAAACATACATTTCCCACACATTCATCAGCTAAATTTCTTGGAGTGTGTCTTGACTCCTCAATGAAATGGCATGCACACAGTGACAACTTGTCAAAAAATATCCACAAACATATTTTAATTGCGTAATTTAGCCCAAAGTGTATCTGTAAATACCTTAAAAGCTTCCTATTATGTCGCATGCCACTCATTGGCATCATATGCTTTATTAACATGGGGACACTCACCATGTTTGCACCGTATATTTAAATTACAACGAAGGGTTGTGCGTATATTGGGCATATTAGGCTACAAAAATGAATGTCGGACTACATTCCAAAACTTACGCATACTTACCTTGCCGAGTTTGTACATATTTCAATGTCTCATTTATGTAAAAAAGAATATTTCTGAGTACAATTTAGTTATGTCTATTCATAGCCATAACACTAGAACTAGTGGTAATATTATCCAAAAGGTAAGACTACATAAGTCACAAAATGCGAAAAATTATTGGGCTCCCAAATTTTACAATACACTGACAGCAGAAGTAAAATGCCTGCCGCTTAAATAATTTAAATCTGTCAAGTTTGATGGAAGCAACGTTATTGTTATCGGTGATGGTTCATCAGGATTTTCTTTGACTACAACATCGAGTCCATGAACTAATTTTTTATGTTGAGTTAACAAATAACCCATGATGAACGTTTCAGGATATAAATCACACTGAAATCTTTCACCAGTATATCGTCGGACATGAGCTTTCAAGTCTTTGCCTTGAGCAAAAGCTGAATGACAGTATGTACATTGATAAGGCTTTTCTCCAGTGTGTGTTCTCATGTGGACAGTTAAATTATACACTCTTCCAAACATGCGTCCACATATAAGTTAATTAATAATATTAAAGTGTATGTTATTATTATTAATAATATATACGTTAAACTTAACATTTCCCACCTGAAGTAGCAGTGTTTCACTATTCCCGTATAAACAAATAATATTTTGGGGAATTTATTTTTGGGAAAAATGGATTTGAACATAAAACTCCATATAAAAAAGCAACAGT
Organism: Philonthus spinipes; assembly: GCA_963082785.1. Taxonomy (NCBI): domain Eukaryota; kingdom Metazoa; phylum Arthropoda; class Insecta; order Coleoptera; family Staphylinidae; genus Philonthus; species Philonthus spinipes. The sequence continues at coordinate 15,235,138 of OY720318.1, read as the reverse complement.
TGATTGAGAGTTCTACATCGTTGTGGCGATTGTGGTGCCACCATCGACCATGTTATTCACCAATGCTGTCGGTAAGAGATGAAAGTAAGAACAGTACTTAAATTAATCTGGATAGAACGACTTCAAGGGATATGGTGCTGCGGGAATGTAAGAATGTCGATAACGTTGTGTACAGTGAAAAGAGTGGTAAAATTTGAAAGAAAGGCGAAGAAGTTACCGAATAGTAGGTTGGTAAAACACTAATTGTTAAGGTTTCTACTTTGTTATACATAGTTATTCGATTAATGAAAACACTTTTTTAAACTTTGTTTGTATAACTGAAATTTATTTAGTGACTATAGTTTCGACGTCATTAACTAAATAAATTTCAGTTATACAAACAAAGTTTAAAAAAGTGTTTTCATTAGTTGGTAAAACAAGTGTAGTTGGGGGTGGAATAATAAAAAAAATGGTTGCGAAAAGTGAATTGAAAAGAGAGCAAAATTATGTTGCAAAGCAATATTATTTATACCTTTCCAAATTAATCCTCATTTAATTATAGAGACATTAAAATTACTGACACATCGAAACTTAGACAGAAATTAATAAAGACACCAAAAGACACATTTTTCAAAACAAGACTGATATTTGGCTAAACACATAGAAATACATAAATGGCCTTTAAGGGAAGATATTCTAGACACAAATCAATGAACTCTTGAAATACAAAAAAATGGACAAACTTTAACAGATCGGGTCTATTATCTGTACGGAATTGAACGCTATTTTGATATCAAGGAAGACTGCTGCAGAGGATGTACCTGTGTATCAAATGTGAAGGGATATTGAAGAGTTGAAAGGAGGTCCTATGCTATACGGAATCGAACGTTATTTTGATATTAAGGAAATACATAAATGGCCTTCAAGGGAAAATATTCTAGACACAAATCAATGAACTCTTTAAATACAAAAAAAAATGGACAAACTTCAACAGATTGGGTCTATTATCTGTTGAAGTTTGTCCATTTTTTGTATGTGATACCGACAACACTATCACTGACATAAAGATATTTACTGAAAAAATCTCCCAACACTTTAATAAGACATATAAAATATCAAAGGATACAGACTTTGACAAACACATTTTAAAAAAGCTGGTAAGACGAGTTTTTCAATACGACAGATCTGGCAAAACCAACATACCTGTTCACTGAAGACGACTATAACCACTTTCTAAAAAATGAAAAAAATCAATAATAATAACTCTCTGTTACATTCCTTACAATGTCAAATTGCAGTTTATGTTCACAATTTATCCCTCCAATAAAAATAAAAAATTGCACTAAATCAAGCGTTGGAAAATGGATGTGCCCTAGCTACCACATTTCATGGAATATGCAACCAAATTGTAGCTCTCTCGAAACTTCTACTTCACCTGAATTTCTTTCTAATATTGATGCGATCATTAAAAATCACTTTGAATCTTTTTCCAATGAAGTCTCTTACTGATGAAATCACTTTGCTAAAAGCAGAGAATAGTTTACTTAAAGCCGAAATAGCAACACTTAAAGCGTTTCCATAACAATCAGACGAAATAATTCAGGAAATAGAGGTGAGAAACAAACGTTCCTCAAATGTCATGATGTACAATGTACCAGAGGCGGCAGGTCACGATCTTCAAGAAAGAAGAAATACTGATTTTAATTTGCTCAAGCAATATCTTCAAGAAAATAAAGATGTGTTAAATGCTTTATCCGATACTTCATTATTTAGAGTTGGTAAATTGATTCACTTTTATTTTAGATAAAATTTGTTTCCGTATTCCAACTTTTCCGAATAGACAAAAAACAACATTCTTCATAAAAAAACATAGAACTAATGTCGGCAGATATATTTCATGATTCACTTAACCAAATAATTAAAAATTTAGAAAGGATACTTTAAGATGGCTCATTTGTTTTATGTTACATATGTATACTGTTATGTTATGTTTGTATTAATCGTAACTGCAGCTTAACTGTTTCTATTTTGTCTTTTAATTAGGAAAATATGTATTTCCTGTTGGACAATAAAGATTATTATTATTATTATTATTAATGATACTCTTAGAAGTTCTAGGCAAAATGTATGAATCCCTTCTAAAAAATAAAATCTCTAATTGCAGAACGCATCCCCAAATATCAATTTGGTGTCCTTTCCAAACGCTCCACCACCACCCATATCGAAGGCAAGCAATGTTTGTAGGATGTGTATCAGATGTGAAGGGATATTAAAGAGTTCACATTTGTAAAGGAGGTCCTATACCTTACGGAATCTAACGCTATTTTGATATCAAGGAAGACAGAGGATGTACCTGTGTATCAAATGTGAAGGGATATTGAAGAGTTGACATTTGTAAAGAAGATCCTGTGCCATACGGAATCGAACGCTGTTTTGATATCAAGGAAGAGTGTTGTAGAGGACTTTTCTTTGATATCAAAATGGCATAGGACCTCCTTTACAAATGTCAACTCTTTAATATACCTTAACATCTGATGCACACCCTACAATCATTTCTTTTCAAGAGATCCCTCAAAGTGAGAATAAACAACTGTCACAAGCTTCCCCTCTATTCCCACTCCTATACAACATCTTTTGTTCCGTCTTATATTATCCCGACCCAAAACACTCCAACCCTTCCAAATATGACTTACAATTTGCTGATGTATCATTAGCAAATCTCTTATCCAAAGCAAACCCTACAAAAACTCATTGACACTCTAGAGCGCTTGCTTGCCAAGTGGAGAATTAAAATGAATCCCAGAAAGTCAAAGCTCCTTAATCCCTACCACAAAATAACTAACTACCCATGTAATAATTTCCATATGACAAAACCTCATACAGAGAGTTTTATGTAACACCGAACATACTAGAATGTACTCAATGTAAATTTTCCTATGTTCAATGTGTACTGGAACACATCAAAGCATTAGATGCGATGTGATTGGCTACGATTTCTAATGGTAATATAGTCACCCCAATTTACACTATTTCCGTCAACTATTATGTCAAGTGCAACATGTATAATTATGGATATTTTACTTAACCGCAATGCATACCATAAAAATCTTCTTCTTTGTATACATTATTGATACGTAAAGATGTCCAACTCTTCGTATATGTCTGCTTTAAGCACCAGAACAGTAAATGTCACTTGCTTGTGATGCGTTCCTGAACAAATCGAACATAGGGAAATTTACATTGATACATTCTAGCATGTTCGGTGTTACATAAAACTCTCTGTATATCCACCCACACTTATTAAATTTCTTGGATTTACACTTGACCATACATTTAAGTTGAAAATACACGCATGTGACATTAAAATAAGATAAAAATTGGGGCAAAACAATTTCTAATCTTGAAAAACAGGCGCGCATAAACATTATTCGTGAAACCCCCCTCCCCCCGCAAAATAATTATTAACATGGATTTTAGTAGTAAGGACTTAAAGAAAAACAATCAAACAATTGCGTTTTGTCTAATTACTTTTAAGACTTGAGTTTTGAGGCTCTAAAGTTTCAAGTTTTAAAACTTTACTTTGTTAATATTAAGCTGACGAACCCCAATGTACATTCTGGAAATAAAGATGATTTAAATTGAATTAAATTGATAATCTGTCATTGTTTAATACACACCAGGCGATTTCCTTGTAGGAACTGATGTCTGATGAATTGAGAATCGTACTGTCAGTCAGTGTGGTGTCGATGCCGTTTTCGCTTATCGTCGACGTGCTCGTGTGGTACTCGCTTTGGGGCCGAGGAACTCTCTGTGCATTGATTCTTGAACCTAATAACTCTAAGCTGCGGTGCGCCCTTTCCAGGAATATCACCACCTGTCTCATCACTGCTCTGTACATCTCACGACTCGATTCCGTCTATAATAAAAAAAATAATAATAATAAAATAAATAATAATATTTTTTTGGATGAAAAAAAAAGAGATTTATTTAATTTACAAATAAAAAGAATTTGAAAATAATTAATTATTTATATTATTAATAAATAATTAATTAATAATTAATTATTTTCAAATTCTTATTTATTTAGCTGCCGTTAAGGATTAATAATTAATTATTTCGATAGCCAATTAATAGATATAAAATATACATTTGATTTTTTTAAATAATAAATAAAAAAACTCTTTTGACTTACTTCTTTGAGTTGCCACTGCAATGTATCAATTTGTGATTGTAGGATGAATTGTTCAACAGGTTGGTCCGAGAGTCTGTTCAAGCATAATGAAGTGCGCCTACTGCTGTTGTTACTGCCATATGATAGCCTATGACTTTCGTCTGATGTGGTTCGAAAATCCTGAAACAAAATTGTTTCATTAAAATATTTATATGTTACAAATAGTTTGTGTTTTAATTAATTAATAAAAGTAATTAGTACCGTTTAGTTACTACGGACTTACAGTAAGTAACAAATGTCCATAGAAACAATTACTTACTAGGCAAATAATTAATATAAGGGGTAAAATGAAAATTATTGGATTTATTAATTCTAAATTATTTTTAGTAAAAAAAATTAGATCCCGAAATATGTGTCTGCAGATGGTCTTATATTAAGTAACGTTATTTTTTTCCCGTTGAACACTTATAGCGAAATAAGAAATTAAAGTTTAAAAAGTCATTAATAAGCGTTGTTTGGGATCGATTTTGCCGGCAGCAAAAATTCAATAAAGATTTGTTTATGAAATTAAACAATAAAAAATGCCGCGTGTTTCATTTTTGTTGAAATATTTTTTTTGTTTGACACATATACCGATATATGAAATCAAAGTGTTAAAAGTAATTTATAAGCGTTTTACTAGCCATAAGAATTCAATAAGGCTTTGTTTGTAATACTAAAAAAAATAAATAAAAAATGCCAGATGCCTTATTTTTGTAAGATATTTTTTTGTTCGACACAATTAAAGTGTTAAAAGTAATAAGTAGGAGAAAGGACATATATTTAAATAGTTTGTGAAATATATTTAGTTTAATAAAAAATATGTAGGAGAAAGGACAACTATTTTTATTTAAATAACACTTGGTTTGTTTCATAAATTAAATATTTTATTAACCCGACTAGTTTCACTATTTACAGCATTATCAAGAGTCCTGATAAATATTTTTCACAAATAATATGTTGTTTATACGTATGTTATAGTGATGGGCAAAATCGAATATTATTAGTAATCGAGTATTACTAAATGTGTCATTTTAAGTATTTAGAACGAGACTGATTTCAAATTTATGTTTATTAATAAATGGGAAGTTATTCTTGAAAATTTTATAATAAGTAACATTCATAACATTATAATATACTTAATTTAGCAGTAATAAAAAGATCGACTTTGCCCATCACACCACAACCAAAGTATTCCAACATGCTGTCTTAAATGAGTAAGCCATTCAAGATAAAGCTCAATAATTTATAGATTACGTAATAAATAATAATATTTTATTAATATAACTCGATGTTTTATTTTTGTTTGATTTACACGAATACTACATGTAATAATATTTATAAATGATTTAACCCATCTATAAATTGTAATCCCAGGCCTCTAAATCATTGTAATATCTTTGGTTCTAACAAGACGTGTGGGCCTGATGTTTATATTAAATGATCCAACAAAGCAGGAAGTTGGGTATAATAAATTTATATTGTTGCAAAAAATACATTAACTAATGATTGGAACGCAGTTATAAAAGGCTGTATCCACCGTTAGTCGGTCGTTTATCTTCTTGTGTTCCCACGAAATCGTTTAATTCTTTTATTCGGATGAATATGATTGTTAATTGTTTATCGGGATTGTTCGTTTTATATATATATATATATAAATATATATATATAAAAAGTTGATTGGGTGTATGAAATATGTTAAGATAGTATCATGAACAGGTTGATTTATTTATGCGTTGAGTTATGAAAATGTTGTTTTAGTTATGTAAAGATTTATTTAATCTACGTAATCCATTCAATACATATACACTTGTATATATAATATAAAATCCCCATCTACCATAATGCTGGTGTAGGGGTACATATACACTTACTAGTAAGTATTGAATTAAATTGTTATTCCTTTTAAATTATATTTATATCTAGAAATTGTCAATACAACATTGAGGTATATTTAAATTTAATTAAATATAAAGTGGAAAAGAAACATCTCTGATGGGATTTGAACCCACGTGTAGTTGGTAGCGCACCCGACATGGTGGTATCCGAAGGTATCATTGGGCCATATTTCTTCAAAAATCAAGCTGGAAAGCACGTTATCATTAATGGGGAGCGTTACAAAGCGATGATAAATAATTATGTAATTTCGAATTTGAATGGTATTGCTATTAATTCATAGCAGAAACGGTACGTTAAATAATTTAATTTAACAACTTTTATAGTTTATGAGGTAAAGCTATATTGGCGAGGGATAAATCCCGAAACACGTGCCTGCAGATGACCTTATATAACGTAACATATTTAAATTATAATTTTGAATTAGTATTTTATAAACAAAACAAAATAATTGTTTTTAAATTTGATAAATCTCACAACATAATAGTTTCTTCTTATTTTTTTTTTAATTTAAATAGATAAAATTTATTCACCGTAATTGTATTTCCTAATAATAACCAATTTGTATTATATAATAAGGATTAATTGGGCAAACTTTATCAAATATTCTGATTAATTTATCTAATGAAAAGTAGGTTGAAAGCAATTATAAAAACATTCCTTTTGAATTGAAGAGAATTCGTTACGTTCAAATCCAGCGCTTTGCTAATATTTTTGAGCAACTTCCAGGATGTGTTCATCGGTTCTTAAATTGATTTTACTTAAAATTCGAGATATTAAAGGGGATCTTACTTAATAAAGCTAAGTAGTTTTGATCTAAAGTACATTTACATAACATATAAATATATTATTTAATAATTCATAGTCTTTAATTGCATTCAAAGTAACTAATTCAAAAGTAATAAAGTTTGCTTAATTAATCAAATCCTAGAACCTCGCGTACGATAGACTATTTTTATTTTTAAATATATTTAGAACATTTTCAATTACATGTTCAATTATATGTTTTTACCTTATTCATATAAAAAAATGAAAGCTTGGAGAGCAATTATGTTTATATCAATACAATTATTTTTCTGTTATCTGTACAATAATGATATTTTTTTTCTTTAATTGAATCATAACTGTGTATGATAGTCTTGAAAGCCCGTCTCTGAATAAACACTTATTTTATTCAAAATTATGCTCTGTGATTTTTTTCAATTTAAGAAAGTTTGTTATTATTATAATTATAATAATATGGAATTTTTTTTATACAGGATGCAACCAAATGGCTAAATACATAAAAAACAGCAACACGAATTTCTGAAGAAAGTCTATCAGTATTATATCAGGTACGTTATTAATTATTTATACGACATGCTTATTATACGACATGCTCGATATAAGATATATAATATTCATTTATATCTTATTGTACAAAGGAGAAGTTCGTAAACAAAAATATTTAATAAATTATTTCCACATAAAATTGTGAATAAAATGTATGTATTTAAATAAAAAATAAGAAGAATAAACTGTTATGCTATGAGATTTGTCAAATTTAAAAGCAAATATTTTTGTTTTGTTTATAAAATACTATTTCAAAATTATTATTTAAATACGTTACGTAATATAAAACCATCTGCAGACACGTGTTTCGGGTTGTATCCCTCGCCAATAGAGCTTTTCCTCATAAACAATTAAAGTTGTTAAATTAAATTATTTAACGTACCGTTTCTGCTATGAATTAGTGAATATAATGTTCTTTCCACTATTAATAAATATATATATATATCTATATTCAATGACCCTTTCTACCCATATGGGTGTAGGGTTAATAAAAAATAAAAATAAAAAAAAGAAACGAATACTACAAAGTTAAACTTGTGGTGATTGAGTTGATTTACGCAATGAAAAAATTATATAAAATATATATAAATCATGTTGTAATGAAGAAACAGTGATTACAACGCGTTTTACGAATATCATATAAGCGATATTACTTCAATTAAAAAAATCTGAAAAACAATGGGAGTTAAAATGAGCTCATCAACCCCTATTAAATCAGAAAAACAAAGTGGGTTGAAATAAGCTTTTAGGTTACTTTAAACAAATGCACATTAGAACAACCACTTCTCGGGCAAATACTCCGCCAGACATTGAATTGTATAATTTATACATGCTGTTGCATATCAATAACATATTGCATCATGCAACAATTTTTTATCCGAGAAAAATTCAATGAAAGGAACAAAAAAAAACGTTACTTAATATAAGATCATCATGTAAAGCAGACACGTGTTTCGAGATCTATACCTCGTCAGTACAGCTCTGCCTTACATAATTTAAAGATGTTAAATTAAATTAATTAAATTAAATCAACTATATTTAATAGACTTTGATTAAATATGTTTCACCACGGGTTAAGTGAGAAATTAATTCAAAATATCAACTATATTTAATCAAATATCAATTTAAATTATAATAAAACACTTTATTTGTTTTATTATAATCTTACACAATGTATAACGAAGTAGAAGCCTCAGTGATCAGTAATTTAATTTAAAGCAAACTAAATCAAATCAAATTAAATCAAAATCGAATCAAATTAAAAAAAAAACAATTTAATTAAATTCAACGATCCTTACCGGCCGCGTTCTCATATTATAATAACCGGACTCACGAAAAAGATGCAAATATTGTGTGCGTTCTTATCGTAAACTCACAAAAACGGTTCTCAGGTCAGATTTGAATAAACACCTCGCCTTAAAAAAATATATATATAGTGTGGTCTTATATCTGAACATAGGAAAATAGCATTGGAAATCAAGTTTTTGAAAATTCTTGCTCACCAAATTAATGTACAAACATAAAAATGGAATCAATCGAAAGATAACATTAATATTCAAAATACTGGATTTAGTCATAATAAATTAAAGACGACGCAAGCGCCACCTTTTGCCATCACTAGTTATCCATACGCTAGATGAACGTTTCATTAAATGTGAATACTGGATTTAGGTCTTAAGAAAATCCAAGAATAAACTTGTCTACCAGAACTCAGTACCCTAACAAATAATATTTCGGCTAGGATTTTTAATAACTCTATAATCGGACCATTTGAAATAAGTGAAAATTTAAATTCGGAGTCATATTTGGAGCTGTTGATAACTAAGATTGAAGGGCCAATCTATGTTATACGTTGTCCTTAGAAAACGGCTATCGACCATCGGTCTTTCTGCCTACTTTTTTGTATTTATACTAATCATTGTAATTTATCCTGTTTTGTTTTTTCCGTTGGACAATAAAGAATTATTATTATTATTATGGTTGATACCACTTTTATGCTCGTTCGTAAATTTGTAGAGCAGGAATTTCCAAAAACGTAATTTCCCATGCTATTTTCCTATGTTTAGATGTATGACCAAATGCGCAGTCCAATAATAGAATTTAAATACTTGCGACCATTTATTCAATTGTTTTCTTTTTTTTTTCTTTTTTTTACAAATTTATAATTATATCATTTTTAAAAATATAACTGCTAATACAAACTAATTAAGTGGAAACTCAATCCTTTAGAGAATTCAATTTTCCGCACCAACTTATTTTTTGCACGTTGATAAATTACAAATATTAAATTACACATGCAAATTCGCTCGGATTCCTGAATCAATACCTGAAATATGGCGTTCTGGTGTGTAATTCGTTTAATGGGAAATCTGTTGGTGCGAGCACACTTGAGCATGCACTTCCTTGTTAGTATATCAATCTAGTATGGAAAAATCAGCCTACATGTGAAGAACATCCTTTGCACTTGCTGGACGCGCGCGTACTTTCTCGCGGACGTTAATTCCAGTTACATTCGGTTCACATGCCTCTATCAGTTACAATGCCTTGTAAAGCAAGGTGTAATCGGATACAATTCATCATCGATTTTCTTTTTCTCGAAACCAACCGGGAATTCTCTAGGATTGTTTTACACCTTGTATTAGTTAAGAGGTTCTCGTGTGATTGAGTAATTGCATGTGGGACAAATTGTATAAATATGTAGTTTTGTTTAACAGAACAATTGCATTATATTTAAATATAATAAATTAAAGACGACGTAAGCGCCATCTTTTGCCTAATTTCAAGTAGCATCGTCAACGATTTAGGTCTACAAGGTAGACGACCGAGAATCATTGTTTTATCCACTAAAGGAAGGCGAACTCGTCCTGTTTATGAGAACAGGAAACATTTCATTAAATGTAAATAATTTAATTTATTTACAACGAATAAATAATTTTATTGATTGTGAATGCATTAACTGTTTGAAAATCCATGATAACTTTAAATGAATCTTTTCACTTATATTTATTGTTCGCGACAATTGTTTCGCTACACAGTAGCTTTTTCAGACGTAGAAATATATTTTTTTCGCTTGAACAATATATAAAAGTGAATAGAAAAGAGTATTCCTTCTCTTGATCACAGTTATTTTAATAAATTAAATAAAAATGTTTTGAAAATAATTAATAAATTATTTCTACATTTAGCCCTGTGACTTTTGACTTACGTTACGTAAGTACATTAAACAAAACATTTTCATTTAATTTAATAAAAGTGAAAATCAAAAATTTAATAGTTTCATTTAAAGATTAAATAATTTAAATAGAAATGATTGTCTTTTCTTCTAATTTTTCATTTTTTCTTTATTTAATTTTTCTATTGATTGTTTTCCGTTCAGCTACTGCAAATTTCTACTTAAAATAATATATAACGTAAGCACTTTAAAAATACAAACAACTCGTAAAATACCTACTTCTGGTCTAGGGTAAATATCCCGGCGGAAATTGAACTACACACTGGATATTTGCTGTTGTAACACAAATGATTGCACAATGCAAACATTTCTGATTTGAAAATATTTAATGCAAAAAACAAAAATACATTACGTAATTAAGTATACCTCACAGAGCTAAATGAGAAATTATTTATTAATTATTTTCAAATCATTTTTATTTAATTTATTTAAATAACTATGACCAAGTGAATGAATACTCATTTCTATTTAAATATATTTCAGACTCGTGTTTTGGGATTTATCCCTCATCACTACAGCTTTGCTTTAAAGACCATTAAAGTAGTTTAGTATTCATTATGTTAACATTTCTTTTTATTCTATTTAAAAAACTATGACCAATTACATAAAATAATATTTTCTATTGGCAGTTGATGAAAATAAAGTTGATGAAATAATTTTGTTTGGTGATTACAATTAACCTCGGGACAAATGGGTAAACGACGACTTTGGGGTATGTGTCAATTCAACTGTGCGCGCGTTCTTATTGTTAGTTTTGCTATCTTAAATTTAATACAAATTAATAACATACGTAATGAAAATAATGTATACCTTGATTTAATTTTTTCTAATACGTGTAATGTCATTACCGATACTGCGACTGATCTACTTTGTGATTTAAAGTCTTATCACATCGGTTATAGTGTAATAATTAATTGTGATGTTTATAATGAGCGTGCGTTTTATGATTTTTACTATTATGATTTCAGAAATGCTAAATATCCTGAAATAAATAAGTATATTTCTTCTTTTGTTTGGAGTGACTGTTTAAATCCATCTTTGGCTATCTGCCATGCTGTTGATGTGTTTTATACAGTGAATAGATACCCCTTTTTTATTATTAATTATAAATCATTTTATATTTTGTTAATATACAAAATTACAAATAATTTTGTTAATAATTTTTTAAACTGATTATTTATATTATTATATTTAATTTTGTTTGGATAACTGGAGACGGATTCCGAATGTCTATTGCGACCAAACGTACCTACAACACACGATTGTTTGAAACAATGAAAATTCTTATTCATAAGCTTTTTGTGACTCTTTTCTTTTACATTTTTATACAATGATCCCACTTATTACATCCTAATGATCTCATTCTGTTTAATATAATTGTACATAATGGATCAAACATGATACATACTGTGTTTTTATTGTTAAACGCACGTACTTTAAGAATATACTAAAGAACTCGTCATTATTTTTGGTTGCGTGTGTTCTTTCACAGATAAATTAATCTAGAGCTAACGGAGATTTTTTTGTTTAAGTATATTAAATATAGGTTAATGTGTAACTACATTTTTTCAAGGTCACGCTAGTTGTAATTATATATACGTTTTTGTACTACAATAAATAATTATTCATTAAGGTGTAATACATTACTGCACTTTCTTTTTTCATCAGTTAAATCTAAAATTATGAAAGCTACTGTGTGAAGAATTACACGTAATAAAATATTATTACATATTAATCAAGTGTATTCAAATTAAATATGGTCAAACGATTCTAATGTTTAATCACAAGATACTTTCTTTTTTATTGTTTTCGACTTTAGTGCAGTTGAATATTTTATTCTAATATTGAAATAATTTTTATATATAAAAAAAACATATTGTTGATGAATAAGGCTGTTGTAAAATTTGATTTAAATCATGTAATAATACAGATAACCCCAAATAGTGTAAATTCATAATAAATTAAATACGACGCAAGCGCCACCTTTTTAACCTTTAACAAAATAAATAGAAATATTTTTTATAGATATATATATAATTGAAAATCTCTGTAATTATTTGTAAATGATGGTGGAAGTCAATATTCCCTGATTCATTTCTGTACAATACAAATACAATTTTATAAAACAGTAAGTTTATATATATATATATATTCTACCCATATGTGTGTAGGGTTTATATAATATATTAATATATATAATCAAATATATTTCTCATAATAAATTAATTAATAGGTAACGTTTTCTAATCATGAAATCACTCCTTGTGTGAAAATAATTTAAAAAAAATATGAATAATTTACTTTTTATTTGGGTTAACAATTTACATTGAATTCTCCATAAGCGCCTACATGCACACAGCCCTCTTAAATCTAAGTCATTTGACAATGTGAAACATGTTTGAGATAGAGTGAATCTTATTTAATCATTAAGGAAGTATTAAGTTAGTATTAATACATGTTATTGTTAATTAATTGTACAATGAATTTACAATTACTATTATAAAAAATAAAAACGAAGGGTAGAAAGACTTCTGGTCGATAACAAAGACAGACTAACACATAAATGTATTGTATGTAAATGTTATTGTAATTGTTTGAATTAAGGTGTTTGTATATATAAAAACAAAATGCTTGCTTAATATATAAAATGCTTGAATCAATTAATTCGTATGTAAATTGTGTAAATTTTATTAATTTATTTTAGAGTTCTTAAAAAGTGACAACACTCATGCTATTTATAGGAATTGAAAAATAAATGGAGAACTTTGATGAAATAAATACGAAATATGTTAATTTGTGTTCCTGTATTTCATTGAAATTCAATTCAAAGGTGATGTACTGGGAAAATTGATAATATAAATGCTAAACATTTTCGGTGAAGCATTCCAAAATATATTATTAAGAAATTATGCATACAAATAAATACAATAACAACAATAAACAATAATTATATAGAAATATATATTTAGTTCAATATGGCCCAAGTAATGTTACTCTTGAATTTTTCATTCGGTTGGCTGCACTGTCTTGTTGATAATCAAATGGAGAGAATCATAGACATTAACTTTTATTACTTACTCCTTATTTGCGGATTGTAAAATTGGGCCTAAAAAAGAAAAATTATGAGAAAGGACGATCATTTATATTTAAATCATTAAAGAAGATTGAGATAAGCTAAGATACAACTTTTTAAATTTTGTGTATTTATAAAATTAATTTAAATAAATTCGTCTCCAGTTCAAACGCAAGATGATGATGGTTAAACAAAATTATATCATTCAAATAATAAGTTTATAAAATTATTAACACAATATAAATCATGCAAAAAGAGATAGGCTTAAAAGTGTGTGATACGAGCAAAGTGTTCAATTTTTAAAGATATTTCATTTTACATTGGTTAAAAATGTATCATTTAATTATTGCAACAATACAAATCCCTCATATTTTTTTTAAGTTTATGTAATGTGAATAAATCAACATTAATAAATAAAACTCAGTTTTATTCATCTTTATGAAAAGATAGCTTCGTATTTATAAATGTACACTTATAGTTGAAAATAAAAATGTTAAGTAAGAAATATAACTGAATTTTATTTAATTATAGAAAAGAGTATTCATTCACTTGGTCACAGTTTTTTAAATATATTTAATAAAATGAATTTGAAATAAATTTGTAATGAAAAATAATTAAATATTGTAACTTTATTTACATAAAAAATATTACATCGATTGTTGGAAGAATTTTAATAAATTATATATTTATTAAATTCATTTGAATAATATATATTATTTATTTATTAATTTGTTTACAAACTAAAAGTTTTAGTTTGATAATGATATCAAATATCAAACTAAAAGTTTTAGCTTGATAATGACAAGTGTAAATAGTTGAAACTATAGTCACAATAAATATAATTTAGTGTTATACAAACAAAGTTTAAAGTGTTTTATTAAATTGATAAACAATGCATAACAAAGTTGAAACCTCAGTTATTAATAATTTTATTAATCTCTTTTAATAAATATAATAAGTAAATTATTACATTTCTGATTTTGTTGAATAATCGGTGTTGCAACGAATTTGCATTCCGCATGCGTTCGAGAGTAAGTTTTCTCAATAAACCTCTCTCGGATTTTCTGTAAACAAGATTTCAACTTAAAACAATTTCTCTTCGCGCATTTTTTTCCTTGTATGTACATATGAGTAACTCGGTTATTGTGATTTATTACCGAGCAAAGTAAGTCAAGAACATGACTAATTTATGGAACGGGAGTCGATGGAAAGAACGTTATTGATTGTTAATTCATTTATCAAAAAAAAAAAAATATGTAACAGTTTTGAAACGAGATGGTCTGATGTATTTCATATCGGTAGACAGAACAATGCACAGAAAAATACACATAATATAATTTTAATATAGAAAATGAATAATATGTAATTTCTAAAAATATATATATTTTAAATAATTATTTTATAATAAAATCATATACATTATTTATTATATATATTACAATTATTATATTATATGTTTGTCAACGAAACCTAGTCCTGTCTGTTAAATTAAATTGTATTCCATTTAGAACATTTTCCACCAGCATAAAAGGATTTTTTGTCAAAATACAAGATGGCTAGAAAAGGTGTGATAATCTTCAGGTAAAGTAGTTCATTGATTAATTTCAAGTAGAAAATTTAAGTAAAAAAATATTGTACGGTTCTTTATTAACACTCACGAGGCCTTTGATAAAATAAATATGTAACTAGAAATCAGTAATATTTTTAAAATATTTTGATTAAAATTAGTTCTATTAACATCCAGCTAAACATTGCAAATGTTTATTTGATGATAAGTCGATTATTAATAGTAATAATTATACATAAAATATTAAAAACAAATTCTAGTCAAATATTTAGGATATTAATGGTCTCACAAAGATTATTGAATAATTACACAATATGTTTTTTTTGTTTGATTTAATGTTTTTATTTTTTAATTTATTTTTTTATTTTATTTTTTTAAAGTTATTTTTCTACTTAAATGTGATTAACGAACCACTTTAACTGAAGATTATCGCACCATTTCTGGCTACTCTGTAGATGTTGTGAGAGATTGCAAATAAAAAACCAGAAGAATTAATATATTTTTTCTAAAATGATTATTATTTAGAAAATTAAAATAAAAAGCGCTGCTTGGGAAATATATTATTTTAATTCGAAAAAATCCGATTTTTTAAAAGTGTATGTATTATCTCGACAAATAATTTGATCTTCACGTAACTCAATCAATCAGTTTATATGTATTATTAAGATTATTGAATTTATAAAAGTAAATTTTATGCTGTTGTATTAAATTGTCCTTACTGTTGTTTGTAATTATGAATAAACGTCTTGTTTTCCTTCAAAAGTCTCACTGTGGAGGCGCCGGGTGCATTGTTGTATTCATTGCCAGCTTCACTCACATGAATTAATGAAGGATATTTCAAAACCAGCTAACTTACAAAAATCATAATGATTATTTCGCATTCTTATGCACTTACAGAAAAATTAATCAGCACAAATCAGACAGCAACGATCAGATCGAACAGAAATGAGCGATCTAAAAAGATATGTCATAAAAGATCGATCCTAAAAGATCGTTCAGTGAAATCGATCTGATCGAACAAAACCAAAGATAGAGAGGCTCAATCTGTTTCATCAATTTCTCCCATCGAAGATTTGTATAAATAATTATATAACAAAATACTGCAAACAATTCATAAAATATTGCAAACAATTCATAATCACTAGTTATCCATACGCTAGATGAATAGTGACGGAACGTTTTATTAAATGTGAACTGCAAACAATATTCAATTACAATTATTATAAATAATTTAATTCAATTATGAATATGCTTTTTGTCGTTAATTGAAATTTCTTGTCACGCTCGATCAGAAGTTAATGAGCTCGCGAGATAAAAGCAACGAAATAATAATAACGGCTTCAATTTATTGCCCATCATTAAACGGATTATTTCCAGTTTTGCATATAAATTATCAACATCTGGTAAACACGGATCAACTGTATATGCTCATAAAACAATTCACGTTATTAAAAGCTAATAAACCGATAGATTTAATTAATTATTTTATTGAAATAATTATACAAAAAAAAATATTGATTTTAAAATGAAACATTTTATATGATTATTTTTATTTTAAAACTTAACATTTTATAACACTAATAACTATTATTATTCTTCATTACTCTCTCCGGATCCGTTTTTCGTTATTAGTGAATTTTCTTTCAAATTATTTTACATCTAATAATTACTTATTATGAGATTATTATACAAAAAAGATTGATTTTAAAATTTAATATATATATACAAACATCTTTATTCAGACAATATGACAACAAAAATTTATTATAAAAATATGATCAATTTACTATTTACTATTAATATAGGGTGATCTCGCTAATTATTGATTTATTGTTAAATGATTTTTTGTCAATGTTTGTTAGTTACACTATGTATTTGTATTTCTACACTATTTGTAATTTTGTAATATAATTGTGTTCAAAGGATTTTTTCCGTTAATAAAGATTTATTATTATTAAAGAAAATTGTATTGTCTGTCATGGGCTATCGACCATAGGTCTTGCCCTAAAATTTAATATTTTATATGATTATTTTATTTTGATTTAAAAATGCAATATTTTAAAACATTTATTATACGACTAATAAATACCATTCTTTTCCTGCCATTATTTTAATGTTTAAATAGTGCTTATTAGCAGGGATGGATCTATGAGTTTTTTGGGAGGCGATTGATAAGACCAAACCCCCCTAAATCAGCTTTTGAGTAATAGTAGTAAATATCTTTATTATCATACATTTGTACAATAGTTTAAAATAATACTATAAGCAGAACATTTTTATTTTCATTTTTATTTTAATAAATGGCTATCGGCCAGTAGCATTTATGCCAATCAGCTTTTGATTACACTGCATTTCAGATGATTGGGTTTTGTCACGTGATTCTAGCATAATTTGCAATAACGATTACAAATTTGTGATAAAAATTGTTGTATCACTTCTAGTTTGAAAAATATATCATATGAGTCTTTTTATACTAAAACACAATATGTTTAAAGCTAATCCTATTTTATGGAATTGTTAAGTTTAAAAAAACTTTCTTTTATAAGACTTCCGTGCAGAAGCTGTTCTGAAAGCTCCAACAACTTGAAACCGTGTAATAAAAAAAAATTATCGACAGCTATAACTCGGAAACAAGAGCTATTAGAAAATAAGAGAGGTTATACTTAGAATCAATGACGATAAATTATTAAACATTATGACGCGTAAGTCATTCAACAGTCAAAAAGTTTAAAATTGTTGTGCTGTATTATTAGTATTTTTTTTTATAAATAGAAAGGAGTACTTATTCACTTGGTCACAGTTATTTAATAAATTAAAGAAAATGATTTGAATACTTAATACTTTTTATTGTTCATAATAAATGAAAGACAACGCAAGCGCCATCTTTCGCCTATTTTTTTTATTGTATTGAAAGTTTAAAAATGTCAATTAATTAAATTTATTAGATTTTAATTTTTGTTCGTTTGTCAATTATCAAGTGTTTTCAATCTTTTACACCCTTTTTTATATTATTTTTTATTGAATTTTCCCATCACAGCTTCTAGTCATTTTTAATTATAGAATTTTAAATTTTACCCAGTTATTATTGGTCTGATGTTTATCTATTCAATCTAATGAGGAATGTTGTAAATAATTATTTCCACATTTAGCTCTGTGACATTTTGACTTACGTTACGTAAGTACTTTTAGGTTGCGGTTTAGTGGAAAGAGATAGCTATATAGTAAAATGGAAATAATCGTTTGAAAATAGAGCTATTCTTTTGGATTTCATAATATGAATGTGTATTTGCATTTTTTATCTACCAAGTATAAAGTATCAGTCTAAATAAAAAATAAATCGTTAATTTTCGTGTATTACGTCAATTTACTAGTTTAAGTTAGAAAAGAAAATTGTAAGATATAATGAAATTAATAGGTCATGTCTGCTAAGTTATTTGAATTGCAGAATTTAGTGAAATCCTTTAAATTTTCATTGCACAAGTTTTTATTAGCAAAAATTTAATTTAAAATTTGCTATAAATTTGATCAATTTTCATTGGTTTTCATAATTATTTTTCACAGAAACTAAATATTAAAATAATTTTTAATTTATCTGATGAAATTCCTGCTTATTTTAAGATTATTTTAATGTATAATACAATATTGTTCATTGATCACAACAACAATCTAACTCAAATTAGTGATTGCCACTATTTGTATAGCTATCTCTTTCTTCTAAACCGCACCCTTAAACAAATGCACATTAAAACAACTACTTCCCGGGCAAATACCCCTCCGGACATTGAATTACATAATGTACACCTGCTATTACATATCAATAAAATATTGCATCGTGCAATGTGGAAATAATTTACTAATTATTTTTAAATCATTTTTGTTTAATTTAGTGCTTTTTTCTTTCAAAATTATTATATGATCTCATAATCGGAATACGCAATCCAGTTAACAATCACGAAAATTTCGCAGAAAATCCAACGAAATCTGATTATTGACTGAGGTTACACGCCTGAGAAGAAAATCTGATGCACGCTTGTTCGTGTTGTTAACAACTGTTATTCTTACCGTGAAGTGCATTCATTGTGTTACGTAAATTACAGGGTTACGCGAGAACGACGAAAAGTAACGTAATTAACCATGAGAAGAGTGGAGATCGTTAGCTTTTTCGCTTGTTTGCCCGATACCCATCTCACTATCACCAGCCAACAGACGATTGTTGTCTGAGTTATCACCGATTATGTATAGAAAACGCGAAATTCTAATTTTAGAAAACAATTGTGTTCTTAAGTGTAATTAATTAGTGTGTACACAGATTAGTGATGCAATAATGGGAAGAAAATAAAATTTACATTATAATACATGTATTACTTTAGTAAAACCAAACAAATCCCAACTCCTTATTCTATATCACCGTACTAGCGACTCCATCCCAATTATCATCTCCTTCCATGGAAAACCCATTTTTTAGTAAAAATTTAAATAAATAATCAGTTACCGTTTTTGAGTAGTTTGTCAAATACTGGGTTTAATACCCTCTTAAATGATGAATTAAATGATATGAAGTATGTTATGCACCTTTTAAAATGAAGCCAAGCATTAGATTTCATTTCAGGTATATAAATTAACGACGTGTTAATTTTCAAAGTCAATTTCAAAGAGTGAGCGAACAACCATCGAGCAATTACCCCGAAAATACACCGGCGAAACCCGTAAATAACCCCCGCTTAAACGAAATGACACACATCTCGCGAAGTTGAACAGTTGAACGGCCCCATATATTATCAAAAAATCCAAGTACGATTTTCCACGTTAATTTAACGCTGACATCAAACAGTGCTCTCACCTAAAACCGGGGCTCATTAAAATCATAATAAAAATATAATGAAATAGGACGGAAAGAGCCGTACATGCGCGTCGTGTTAATTCTCTGCAGAGCCGCCCACGCGATTCGCATCCCGTCCGAGTAAAAATAACCCGAAATGGGGGGATTCGTATTTTTACCAATGGGGAAATTGTCCGAGCGAGCCATTGTGAATCCGATTATTTTCGTTTCCTGTTAGAAATTGAATTTGTTTATTTCGTTCGAGGAGACTTTGGATGGTGTTTTCAGGTTTGCTTCGAACGGTGCGCATTCTTCACGCTTACTGATTCCGGCGCATTTGTTTTTAAATTGGAATTTATTATTTTAATCAAAATTTACTATATTAGAAAAACAGAAATAATGCATTTTATGCTAATTAAATGTAGCTGTAATATTAATTAACAATAAATCATAAAACAACCAACTTTGGTATCCTAACTTTCCCCTTTTAATTTATTATGAAAAAAAAAAATAATACTACAAGACAACGCACTGGAATAGCGTTGTCTTGTAGTATTTTTTTTACTTTGAATGTAAAAGTTATGTATTGTAGCTTCTTTGCTTATGTATGTATTTTATTCACTTAATTAAATGTGAGTTTCGTAAAGATTTGAAAAAAATATGAAAACACTTTGTACACTTTTCTTCAATTATTATAAGTGAAGATAAGTGTACAAAGTATTTTCATATTTCTATGTATTTTATTATTTTGTTTAATTGTTATAGTTGTTCCTGCTTGTGAGCACTTTTGTGTTGAGTATTTCTGTGTGTAGCTATTTCTTCCTCGTTTCGTAATAGTGAATTTTTGTTTGTTTTAATGTATATGTCCATTATGATATATTTTATATAGTATTACATACGTTATTTATTTATTTAAAGGATTTGCCTTTTTTACAAATCTACAATATAATTAATAATATTTATGTGTAGTGGATTGTAGAACAAAAATAAAGCAATAATAAATGAAATAATAAAGCAAATAAATTAAGACGATTATATTTTTTGAAATTTAATTATGTTCTTTATAACTATAAATCGTGTAATTTTAATAATTAGGTTTGGATGGAAGAACAGTGAGCGTAAGCATAACTGAATCCCACCTAATGATTCACTTATTTTGTTGTGTATTTCCTCCTCATAATAATATGTATTAAATTTGTAATGAAATCTTGTGAATAAAGATTATTATTATTTAATTTTTTTAGGATTATTTTTCTGTTTTATTTGCAGTTTGTTTAGAAATTTCTGAGTTGTATTAGATCAGATAGATATTAATAATATATATAATATCTATCTGGTCTAATACAACTCAGAAATTTATTATATGCATTTTTTGCTATACAAAATCTGTTGTAGATTTGTTATTTTTTGTTTTGTTATGATATTATGGATTTTTATAAATATCATGTTAGGGAAGCCGAAGTACTTCGGGAAAAAAAGACAAAAGTGGAAACAATCAACCTTGATTGGGACAACAAACAAAGTGAGAATATATTTAGGCGTAGAAGTATTACTCAAAGAAGAATAAAATACTACTTTTTTTTTCAAAAAATGTTCATATTCAAAGAATGATCAAATAAATTATAAATATTTGATTAAAATTCATGTTATTTAAAATATGGGGTTACCATAAAGTAATGGACATACTTTAAATGTTTGTATAATTTTAAGAAATTGAGATAACAGCAAAAATTAAATGGAATCTAGTTGCTCCAATAAGGGAATACAAGTGGAAACAAACGAGTTTTTATGATAACTATCAATACAAGTGTCAAAAAAATCAACTCAATTTAGAGCAGAATTGTTGAATATTTTATTTATAAAAAAATGTCTTAAAAACATTGGGGCTGTTTTTAAAACATTAAATACATTAAATAAATATATAAATATATTAATAACAGGAAATTCAATAGAAAGATACACCCAAAAGATACAACAAAATCAACTCAATTTAGAGCAGAATTGTTAAATATTTTATTTATAAAAAATGTCTTAAAAACATTGGGGCTGTTTTTAAAACATTTTTTATAAATAAAATATTTAACAATTCTGCTCTAAATTGAGCTGATTTTGTTGTATCTTTTGGGTGTATCTTTCTATTGAATTTCCTCTCACTCGCACTCATGCGGTTTAAATGGATCTTTCATCCCACTTCCACCAACGGTAAGGATAAGATGAAAATGCCTCATTTCTGGTGTCGTCAATATCTCGCCTCTGGATGGAGTTAGAAATTTGAAAATTTCAGGGGAGACATCAATATAAGAAACGAGTGAGTGTACAAAATTTCAATCTTCTACCATTCTTAGAAAAAAAAAGATTCGTCTCAGAGCGTACGGTACAGGTTGACACGCTCCATTTGAACAGCTTTGGCAATTTTATATACAAACATATTTATTCATACAATATGACAACAAAATTTTACAAAATTTATTACAACAATATGCACAATTGTGTTAGTAGTCTGTCATGGACTATCGACCATATGTCTTTCTGCCTTGGTAATTTTATTTTTAATATTAATTTTAATGAGTTGAATCCTTCGTATTTAGCTTAAAATTGAAGAGCACAAATAAAACACACTACAGTTTGATAAACAATACATTACTTAGCAAACTGATGAAATTCAACTAGAATCGTTGAATAAGGCTTTGTATAATTTGGAAGAACGATTGGTGATGTTGCAACTACAAAGTGATGGTCTTATCGAATATTTGTAGTAACGAATGGTGGGCATAATAAATCCCATTATTTAAGCAAATACATTTCTTTTATTTGTAGTTTAATTTATTAAAACTATATAATACGTTGAAATATATCCGTTACTTTATGATAACCTTGTACTTTTCAGTTATTTTATTAGATATTGTAAAAGATGATCATCACAGCTTCTAGTCATTTTAATAATTTATAAAATTTTAGAATTTTTAACTTTTATCAAGTTATTATTTGTCTGGCGTTTATCTTTTCAATCTAACGAGGAATGTTTTCATTTATTAATATAATTTTAATTCCATATTTATATTATATTCATTCATACATTCATTTTCATTTTAAATTCTAGCCGTTTTGTATATTAAGTTTATTTATTCGTTTTACTATCAAGCTTTGCTTATAAGATTTAGGTTGTTCTTTTAATTTTATTGTATATTTTATTATATTTATATATGTAATTAATCTTTGTAGATCTATGTAAAAGGGGATTCCGTCTATAAATAAATAAATCAAATAATTTAACAATTCACCCTGTGATAAATTTGATTTTTGTTTCTTTTAAATATTTTCGTCAAAAGTACTTGTAATTACTTTTTGCAAAATAATTACAATTTTTTTGTGTGTGCGTGTAATTATTATATATATTTTCAGTTCAGTGAAATTCTTAATTATGAAAGATGTTTCTGGTTGAGGATTGCACTTAATAAAGGTAACCGTGCATACCCGCTCATTATACATGTTCGTCGTACAATTTATCATGGATAATGACACAAGTTATTTAGGCGATGACCATGGGCGACGAGCATTTAAAAACCTAAACAATCACCGTGCTTTTTATTCCATTATTTGGCCGGAACTAATTACAGCCCGTTTGCGTCTACAGAGATATGTAAATTAAGTCGAACTTTGATAAATGCGTGTACTAATTTATCCACACTGAAAAAAGTAGAATGTAAGAATGTGATAAACTACACAAATTAAAGAGTTATTGCTAAAAAAGGTTTTAAATAATTATTTGTAGATTAGATCAAGTTTAATCATATTAAATAAAAATGATTTGAAAATAATTAATAAATTATTTATATTAAGTTTAATAATTATAAATATTGAGAATATCATTAAATAATGCTCAAACATACTGCGATTAATCGTTCGTAATGGTAAATATTTCAAATATAATTCAACCGTTAAAACATTATTTAACGCTTTAGTTCTTATTAAAATTATTTGCACTCATCGAAATGATAGACAAAAAATAATTTCGTGTATTACTGAGGCCCTTATTTTTTTAAAATCCATAATTACTTTTTATTAAAAGCAAACTTATTTATGATTTTCACCTTTTTATTAACTACACTACAATTGTTTTGCTACGCTGTAGCTTCTTTAGGTGAAGAATTTAAAGTTTATATTTTAAAATATATAAATAAAAAAGTATATAATTTAATTAATAATGTTTATAAACGTTGTTGTTTCTTTTCGTATATATGGTATCAATAAAAATCGGACATAAGAACCTTTTAATCGAACTTAAGTATCCACGAAACAAAGTGTTATTAAAGAATGTGCGTCAAATATACAATAAATTTAGAGAACAAAGTTAATAATATTGAAGCTTCTTAATAAAACTAAAAGCAAGAGTAGATAAAAAAATCTCTACAAAAATGTATTCAATAATTACGGTTTCATAGCTACGCACATTTAATTAAATAATCACAATCTAATTAAATAATCATTAAAAATAATAAATAATACTAAACTCTTTTAGTATTATTTATTATTTTTATGCGTGCTTGTAAATTATTAAATAATTTCATTGCTGGGGTTTCTTTCATATAATAATAAGCGGTGGATCTGCAAAGCGTGATTACTGTTGTATCTTGTATTTTAATTATTATTGTACACTCTGATAAGTATGAAAGTTTTCAATGCTTAAATGAAAACTTCATAAACAAATATACCATAAAACGTTAGCAATTTATTAGCTTTTAATATAAGATAACCATAAGGATAAACCAAATATGATTCTCATTGCTCGTTTTAACAAAGAAATGTTTTTAGGTATAATGGTTTGCCCCGTAATATGTATTACCGTATTTATTTTATGATCTTATGTGTATATATACTAATTGGATAGATAACGCAAGCGCCATCCATTGCTTAATTATAAGTGGCATCGTAAATAATTTGGGTCTACAAGGTAGGCGACCGAGTATCGTTGTTTCGTCCACTAAAGGAATGCGAAAGAAACAAATGTTATTATGACTAACCCATTTATTTTTTTTAGGCAGATTACTTGTAAATAACAAACCACCTATAAACCAGATTAAAAAAATGCTGGATTTATCAAATGCAATGTGGTGAATGAAATGCAATGTACATAAGTCAAATCGGAAGAGGTTTTAATTTGAACGAAAATAAGAAATCAATTCTTAACAATCGACTGGTTTTGCCAAACATTGTATCGAATTCAACCACTTTTTAATTCCGTTGATTTTACAATTTTGCACTCGGATAGTAAATGACAGGATTTAAATTTTAGAAAAGGCCTGGAGATTTATCATGGGCTATTACAGCCGTATCGTCAGCATAAAGAATAGGGTAAGCGGATTTATTTATGTGTTTTGGATCTGGATGACAAATGTCATGGACTAGTATATTGTACAGGAGTGGTGATAAGAGGGAACCTTGAGGGAGTTCTTGTTCGGGAATGAAGGGACTGAACAAGGTCTAAGGTCCAGGAAAATTTGGGATAAGTAGAAGTGATTGTAGATTTGAATAATGTATGTGTGGATGTTATTTGGAAGAGATTTCAGTACTAGTCTGGGAATGTTGACTTAGCATTTTAATATTATATACTAGTTGTAAAATATCTAACGGTGCACTCGATTATTTCAACATTCTCAACATATAACGTGCTGTGCACAATTATTTTTCGAGCTGGAAAAATATACGCTCTGCCACTTAATTGTTCATCCAATATTACACTCAAAAACCTAATCTTATCTTTGGGTATACATGTACTTTTTAGAAGTCTAGTTTGTTGTGGATAAGTTAGTTTAGAGTATAGAGTTTTGAAGAATATTATTTCTGTTTTACTTGTATTTAATTTTAATTTATTAATACAAAGCGTTTTTCTACATGCAAAAAGAAGTTTTATATATTTTTTTTTACATTTTTGCATGCTATTACTAATGCCGTGTTATCGGCATATAATTGAACTTTGCAGCTTATATCCTGGATTAGTGTGGCTAAATAAGTAATACATACAACATACAATAAAAAATAATGGTCCTTATATACTTCCCTGTGAGATATATTTTGTAAAATATAAGCATCAGCATATAATTCAATTTCCTGAAATAATACGGCTAAATCAGAATAATATACAATAAAAAGTAATGGTTCTGAAATACTTCCTTGTGGGAAACCTATTGTTACGTATAAGCATCGGCATATAATTCAATTTTGCAGCCCATATTCTCTGGATTAGTGTGGCTAAATCATTAATATAAATAAAAAACAAAAAAAAAAGAAATAGTTCTAATATACTTCCCCGTGGGATATCTTTTGTAAAATATAAGCATCAGCATATAATTCAATTTTGCAGCCCATATCCTCTGGATTAGTGTGGCTCAATCATTAATATAAACAAAAAACAAAGAAATAATCCTAATATACTTCCCCGTGGGATACCTTTTACAAAATATAAGCATCAGCATATAATTCAGTTTTACAGTCCATATGCAGAAGTAGTGCGGCTAAATCAGAATAATATACAATAAAAAGTAATGGTTCTGAAGTACTTCCTTGTGGGATACCTTTTGTTACGTATAAGCATCGGCATATAATTCAATTTTGCAGCCCATACCCACTGGATTAGTGTGGCTAAATCATTAATATATACAAAACAAAGAAATAGTCCTAATATACTTCCCCGTGGGATATCTTTTGTAACATATAAGCATCAGCATATAATTCAATTTTGCAGCCCATATCCTCTGAATTATTGTGGCTAAATCATTAATATAAACAAAAAACAAAAAACAAATAGTCCTAATATACTTCCCCATTGGACACCTTTTGTAAAATATAAGCATTACATTAATGTAAATAAAAAAAAGTAATAGTCCTAATATACTTCCCCGTGGGATATATTTGTAAAATATAAGCATCAGCTTATAATTCAGTTTTACAGCCCATATCCATAAGTAGTGCGGCTAAATCAGAATAATATACAATAAAAAGTAATGGTCCTAAAATGCTTCCCTGTGGGATACCTTTTATTAAATATAAGCACATAAGTTACATTTTGCACTATATTGCTCAATGATTTAATTAAGTTAGTGGAATGCGATGATCCAGAGAGATGATCAAAGGCTTTAGTTAAATCCAACAGGTGTTTCAAATGACTCAATTGTTTCAATTATATTAAAGAGATTATTATTATACTTACTGCATCATAATAATTTTGATTGACTATCAACATAAATTCATTGCAATTAATGAATTGTACAAATTAATCTATTATGAACCTGATATTTTTTTCTAGAAGTGATAGAAGATTCTATTACATCAAGTTAAAAACAGCTCACCATTCTGAATCGTTCTCCCTAAATAAGTTCATAAGCGATTAAATAATAACTCGAAGCTCAGAGGGACAAAATTTGTTAATCGCTTCCCCGTTTATTCAGGGGACGTGGTGAGGGATTGTGATGAGTTTTCTTGGAAAAATTTGAAAAATCATCCCACCCCCAAAAAATAATGAGATAATAATAATATTTTACTTGTTAGAGGTTCTAGCTATAGCTAGTTTAACACAAAATTAAATCAAAATCATTTGTTATTTTTTTTTTAATTCTCGTGTCATTCAATTTTACAAATGTATAATTGTAAGTATTGTTTTTATCCAAAATATTTAGACAATAACATAGATTGACAGTCACATATCTAATATGTTTCTTGTTTATATTATTTATCTAGATTTACTCAACGAATCATAACATCTAAAGTATATAGCAACCTTTCTAGCTACCTTGTATAGTTGAATTTTCAATAAAAAAATATTAATTTGTTGATTGTTAAGGCTTTCACTTGGTTATACATTTTGAGTTTATTAAATAAAACACTTTTTCACTTTGTTTGTATAACTTGTTATTTTATTTTAGTGACTATAGTTTCGAAGCATAGAGCATCATTATCAAACTATCTTAGTTTGATAATAATGCAAAGTGAAAAAGTGTTTTATTTAATAAAAAAATATTATTTGGAAAAGATAGATTGTAGCAATAAACTGACATTTAACATGTAAATACAGACATATAGTAAATAATTTTCTTTGAATTTTTTGAAACTCTGTATTTACTTTTGTATAAATTAATGTTAAAGAAAATTAATTGATTTTCAAAATTATGTTTATTTTAAAAATAAATAAGTACAATTTTGAAATTGAAATACTTTTCTTAATAATTAATTTATATTATACAAAAGTATGGTAATAATATTTTACCATAATTAATGATTCTTGACTAATACACGTAATTGCGAGGAATTATAGTTCTTGATATGAGGTGTAGTAAAAGTTTTTTTTATTGACGTAGATAACGAATTAATTATATTGAGATTGGTGAACTGATAAAATTATAGCACCCACACGCCATTCGACGAACCAACTTTCAGCAACGATTTTCAGTGGATGTATGGGTTGGAATTGTGAATGGATTACGTATTAGTGAAGAATCACCCTGCACAATACAATTTTACCATTTATGATGTATAGTTTTGCTGTTTTGGATATGGGAATAACTAAGGTTTAGAAAACAGAGATCAAATACGGCAATAAAAAAATCGATTTTTTGGTCTCGAATTTAATTTTAAAAGCTTAACCATAAATTAATAGCTTTATAAAATATGTGTGTTCAATTTGCATCTTCGTAATTTTTACAATAAATGCCAAAGGAGAGTAATAACTGTTGCTACTTAATATTTATTTTATCACATAAATTAAATTATCTGTGTCACAAATCTAAAATATTTTGACCGAATTTTCCACATTCACGAAATTCACAACCCACGCGAATCCTTTCCAAAACGCAAATCCACAACAGATGCACCGCTTTACTTAACTGTAAATATTTTGGCACTAATCTCCATTTGATTTATCAGATCTTTATTACCCAATAATTCCACCCATTTATCAAACCGCACACAACAATTATTATGCAAATTAAGACATTTAAACGGAGCTCGCTGTGTCGGTTGTAAAATATATCATTGTGAAATGTGAAAATTCCATGGCTGTAAAAGAACGAGTGTCTTCTGAAAGGAACGCATTTTTTTCGCGTGCGGTCGCCAATGAAGCGGAAACCTTTCTCGGTGTGCCATTAAAGAGCTATTACTGCTAGGAAAAAAAGGACGTCAAAAAGTGTGTAGTTGTTGTAAATGGCGGCTCCTGTTGTTTCTTGTTGTTATTATATAAATTGAGAGATTTAAATCTCGTTAACGTATATTAAATATATATATATATAAATTGGTCGTAAATTAGATTGATAATTAATTGCGGATTTGTTAGTTAAAAAAAAAAACGTGCAAAGACGGAAATTCAAATTATTTTTTCAACTGTTCAGCCTTTCACTTAATGAAGCTCCATTTAACAATTGTATTTGTAAAAAAAGAAAAAAATATTTTTAGGATTTAATAAATTTAATATTGAAATATTCAACCATCATTCATTATAAACACTGTGTTTCGGTTATTTGTGTATTTATTATTTGTGATGATTTATGTAAATGCTTATCATTTTGTAGAAAGAAGATTTCCGTAATAATCACTTTAAGGAAGTCCCTCCTTGTCCATACCAAACGTGTTGCTTTGGAAAAGATCAACCTTAAATCCATTGATACCTCGTCTAAATTTGGACTGGAATCTATCATAGATTCCAGACACAGCTGACAAGATGGCGTTCATGGGACTTCTTAAGAAAGACAGGAAGGAGGAAGAAAAGGCAGCTGCGGCTACCACCAATAGTTCTTAATACGTTGATTATTCCATGTAGATTCTTTTTATCTATTGACTTCTTTATATTATAAACTGGAAATATACATTAAATTAAATTATCCATGATGCTAGATTAATGGTGGTTCAAAATTTTATTAATTTCCTGGACAAGTTCGCCTTCCTTTATTGTACGAAACAACGATTCTCGATCGTCTACCTTGTAGATCCAAATTCTTGATGCTGCCACGTGAAATTGGGCAATAGATGGCGCTTGCGTTATCTTTCCTATTATTATGACTATTTTGAGGAAATTTGAAAAGAGTGTCAGGAAGAGGATACATCACAAAATCGAAACAAGAGACTATCTTTTAATATCATTAGCCTGGATGAAAATTAATCCAGGGATTTAGCATGGAGAAAAGATGATGGAAAATAAAAGCTTTTAATCTCGTTAACCTATATTAAATATAAATATATATATATATATAATAATAATATCAATAATTTATTTCTCAACAAGCAGAGCCTAATTACAGAGAAATATATGTGTATAAACTAAACTAAATATAGTTGTACAGTGTGAGTACAGGTATATATAAAAAGTGATCGTAAATGGGATTGATAATTAATTACGGATTTGTAAAGTTGAAACGTGTAAAAACGGAAATGTAAATTATTTTTAAATTTTGAGCCTTTCACTTATATTTTTAATATAAACAAATTAATTTTTGGAAAAATTAAAACCAAACAACAGACGATCTCTCAATACCCTTAGCCTGCGTGGAAATTAATTCAGGGTTTCAACGTGAGGAAAAGAGGATGGATGTTGAAGGATTTAAACATCGTTAGTAATTAATTGTGGATTTTCGAGGTTAAAAATACAAATTATTTTCAACTCTTAAACCTTTCACTTAATGAAGCTCCATCTTTTTTTATATATTTAGTTTTATATTTTTTATACATTTAGTTTTATATATTTAGTTGTTAAAAAAATTGTACATTCCTCCTTGAAGATGACCAATGGTCGAAACTAGTTGGAGAAAATATAAATAAGTGAAACAAACCAAGTGTTTTAATTTCAATTAAATCATCCTGAATTAACATTAGTCTAAGTGGAAATTAATCCAGGGTTTCAGCGTGAAGAAAGGAGGTTGGGATATTAGGTCTGCCACTCCATTTACTACTTTCTGCTCCATCTAATACCCTTATTTTTAAGTAGAAGAGAGTCATTTTGGAACATTTAAAAAGACTGTTGATTGTTAAGGCTTTCACTTGGTTATACATTTTGAGCTTATTAAATAAAACACTTTTTCACTTTGTTTGTATAACTTGTTATTTTATATAACTCTTAGTTTGATAATGGTGCTTTATGCTTCGAAACTATAGTCACTAAAATAAAATAACAAGTTATACAAACAATGTGAAAAAGTGTTTTATTTAATAAATTTAAAAAGACTGTCGCAAAGAAAAAAACAACAGATCATCTTTATACAATTAACCTAGGTGGAAACTAATTCAGAGTTTCACCGTGAAGAAAGTTGGATGGAATAAAGTGATCTGTGAATACATTGTATACTTTCTGCAGTTCTACAATAACTCAGTCATTATTTGCAAATTTCTTATTATTTTAAATTCTACACTATTTTAAACAGTTTTTCAGAAAATGTAGGTTGTAATATTAGGAATTGTTGAGTAAGTTTCACTTGGTTAACCAAATGAAACTTACTCAACAATTCCTAATATTACTAAAATGTTTTACCAAGTGATTAACGAGACTCAAATTAAAAATATAGGTTGTATTTTGTATTAATGGTATGTTTATCAGAAAATACAAATTGAAAATGAGAATTATAAAATGTTTTTCGGGTAAAGTAACTGAATTTAAGAAATATAAAATGAATTTTAGAATATATAATAATCATACAAAAAGAACATAAAATATTATTGAAATTAATGAAATAAGCACACCCGACCGGTAATAGGGGATGTTTCTTTTCCACTTTATATTTAATTAAATTTAAATTATACCTCAATCTTGTACATTGAAAATTTCTACATTTTGAAGATATATATATTTTTTTAATAATAATTTAAGAATTTTAATTATTTTCACAATTTCTTGTAGTTATTTTTTTCACACTCTATTCAATGTTGTACATTGAAAATTTCTACATTTTGTAGATATATATTTTTTTTGATAATAATTTAAGAATTTTAATTATTTTAACAATTTCTTGTACTTATTTTTTTTCACACTCTATTCAGTGTTGTACATTGACAATTTCTACATTTTGTAGATCTATTTTTGTTTTGATAATAATTTAAGAATTTTAATTATTTTAACAATTTCTTGTAGTTACTTTTTTCACACTCAATTCAATGTTGTACATTGAAAATTTCTACATTTTGTAGATATATTTTTTTTTTGATAATAATTTAAGAATTTTAATTATTTTAACAATTTCTTGTAGTTAATTTTTTCAACTCTATTCAATGTTGTACATTGAAAATTTCTACATTTTGTAGATATATATATTTTTTTGATAACAATTTAAGAATTTTAATTATTTTAACAATTTCTTTTAGTTATTTTTTCACACTCTATTCATTTATTTTTTCATGTTTATTTTTAAGTTACTTCTGTATATTATATATTATATACAAAGGATATTTCCGTTATTTAATAAATAAATAAATAATCATTGACCTTTCTACCTCTACGTAGTTTCAGTCAATTCCATTGATATAATGAAATTAATTTAAAAAGTTCCAAAATAATAATTAGAAGAAAAATCATTTGCCATAATATTTCTGTTCTGAAATGCGTGCCATTAATCTGATTCGCAATTGATTAATTCTGAAATATTTGTAATTATTATTAATAATATATTATAATTATCAAATAGTAAATACACTAGTAAAAAACTGTTATTCATTACTTCACTATTTTAAAAACAGTTTTTATATTTTTGTGATTAATCACTTTACGTAAATAGAAAAGAGTATTCATCAACTTGGTCACAGTTATTTAAATATATTAAATAAAAATGATTTGAAAATAATTAATAAATTATTTCCACATTTAGCTCTGTGACTTTTGACTTACGTATGTACGTATGTAAGGCATAGCTGTACTGACGAGGAATAGATCCCGAAACACGTGTCTGTAGATGGCCTTATATTAAGTAACGTTCCTTTTGTTGTTTTTACATTAAATTTTTCTCGGATCAAAATTTGTTGCATGATGCAATATTTTATTGATATGCAACAGCAGGTATATATTATGTAATTAAATGTCCTGCATGGGTATCTGCCCGGGGAGTAGTTGTTTTAATGTGCATTTGTTTAACGTAGCGTAAGTCAAAATCACAGAGCTAAATGTGGAAATAATTTATTAATTATTTTCAAATCATTTTTATTTAATATACTTTACGTAAACTAAAAAACTATATAGTAAAATGGTAAATACTTGAAGCACCTAATTTTTGAAAATCCATGATTATTTATACACACTAAACTACTTATGTTTCCTCGCCGTTTTCTGTCAATACCTTACGCCGGTTTTCAACTCGTAAAATATTATTTTGTAAATTCAAGTATTATTTATCGCCGCCGTTAAAAAAAAGCGGAGTAAAGTTAGTAAAAACCGTTGGATTTATCTCGGTTTATTTCCACCCACACTTGATTTGTCGACATTGGCGCCACTGGATATAAATAAATCCTTAGAAGATTTGTCGCGTATTATGGCTGGCCTCACCTTTGATTTACGCCTTTTTACACATCTTCGCTCAGCGTCTTGATGCATCGCATATTTAGAATACCAACGAGTGCGGATACTAATTTCAGAATATTGTGTAAATAAATTTCGTTTTAAGATTTAGGGGTAATTTTAAATTAAACACGGCCTATAAATTAATTAAATTGTCTTTAGTTAATTAATATACAGTGAGGATTTTATTTCATTGAACATGTTCTATTTAAAAATACTGCCTAACAATTTATGATATTAATATTAATAATAATAAATTCTTTATTTTCCAATGACTAAAAATATTACAGTAGTATAGGAATCGTCAAAAACACATAAGTATATAAAAATAACTAATTATGGTAACACATTTAGAGGATCAAAAACATCCAGATTTACAGAAATATCACTCTCTGTCCAAGTATTCTTTATATGAATAAAATGCAGCCTTCTCAAGAAGTTTGATCACAGAATTTTTAAATTGATTGAAACTGCTTATTTCTTTAATTTCTTTGGGTAACTTGTTGTACATTCTTATTAAAAATAATAATCAATAATAATAATAATCAATAATAAAAAATAATAATTTAATAAATCTCTTATAAACAGTATATTTCCTACTCGCTGGAAGAGTGCCTATATTACGCCCATCCACAAATCTGGTGATAACAAAAAAGTGGAAAATTTCAATCCAGTTTCAATACTCTCAGTGGCTCTTAAAATATTCGAAAATATGACTACATCTCATCTTACAGCTGTGTTACAATCAAACATCTCTCTTAAGCAATACGGCTTTAGAGCTGGTGAGTCTACAACCACTAATCTTCTTTTATATGAACACTACATCTATGAGGCTTTTGAGGAGCAGTGCCACGTAGACGCTATCTACACTGACTTCTCGAAGACATTTGACACAGTCGATCACAACTTGTTAATTGCTAAACTCCGTGTGGTTGGTGTTGAGGGTGTATATTTACAATTGATTCGTAAATTACAGACAGAGTGCAAAATGTACGGATTGCTCAGAATATTTCAAGTGCTACAAAAGTTTTGTCAGGGGTCCCGCAAGGATCACACCTGGGGCCTTAATATTGGTTAATATTTATAATAATTTAATTGTAACTTGGTCGTCTTGGCAATAAAACATTACTGCAATTTAATACAATCATATAACGATTTATAAACTTTAAATCAGAGAAAACCAAAGCACGAATTGATTTTTTTTTATGATCGCCTTTTGAACATTTCACGCCACACGGTAACACAAGTAATTTGTATTTTACAGATGTTTTGAGTACGTTTTTTTAATAAAGGACAAAATCGCAGTGTTTATGGATGTTTGATACATTTTGGTTTTCTTCGATTGCATAGTTTACACACACACATTTTGCTAGGTTAGAATTCGATGAGCACAACGTTGAAATTTATCGGCCTTGTCTTACTAATTCGACATATAATAACCTCTCTCTTTCTACCGACACATTAAAACTATATTATTTTTTAACACTGCAGGAATAACATGTCACTCGATACGGAATACGGAATTATCCAGAAACGCTATCATAGACCGCAATCCTAATATAACTGACAACCTTTTTGTTTAGCGTTTTCGATAGGGAATAGGGCCGATTAAAAGTCAACCTCATGTGGCGCGGGTTGTTTGTTCTTTCTCCGTCGATTTTTTCATGGATAAGCAGGACACCATTATTGCTTTAAAATAAACCAGGTGATTTGTATTCAAACTTTGCGTTTAATATCAGAAATTCGAACAATATTTAATTAATTTATTAAAATGGTAAATATTTCTGCCCTCGACACCCAATACGAGTAAAAGAGGATAAGATTAAGAAAGAAAGAAAGAAATATTTCTGCAATATTTATAGGTCGAAATTATTTAGAAAAGAATTATTGAAAAAAAAAATGTGAATATTATTTTATTTCATGTTATTTTCACGAATTAATAAATGTAAAATTAATTAAACACAAATCAACAAAAAAAAAAACAACCGGATTCGCACAACACTCTATCGAAAATAATCACATTTTTAACACAACAGATTGTAAAGTTTTATACACGGGTTTGTCTACCAATTCAAACTTTATGCTCTTCACTTCTTCATTTGCAGTTTTCACAGCCCATTTGCGCCGCATGGATATTTCCCATCTCATTCATATTACATAATTTTTTTTTTATTTTTTTTATCTATATTTTTTATTATCACTTGAAGATAGGAATAAGCCGGTTGCATTTTGTTTTCACAATGAACTGTTTGGGATTGATAAATAAATATTTTGATGCGTATTATTTTTATTTTGTATTTTATCGTAATTTGCCTTTTTTATACATATGTTTTGTAATCTTTTTATAGCGTCACACTTTTCTTATAAAATTTTTAATATGTAATTATAATTGTAATTTGGAAATGGAGATTCCGTTAATAAAGTAAATTGAAATTGGGTAATAAAGGACGGTACCTAAACTTCCGCGAGGGTTTGGAAATTAGGAAGGCGCTAAAGCGGGGTAAACCAATTGTAAATAATATGGATGAGATTTGGAACTCTCCTATAACGTCTGCACTTATTACCTGATTTTATGATGGCATGAATTTGTATATATATTTAGTTGTTAAAAAATTTTGTACATTCCTCCCTGAAGATGACCAATGGTCGAAACTAGTTGGAGAAAATATAAATAAGTGAAACAAACCAAGTGTTTTAATTTCAATTAAATCATCCTGAATTAAAAAAAAAAACAAGAAAATCCTGTCATCAACTTGTCCCGATTACACAAAAACATAAAAATCTCATTCCATTATTTCTCCTCTCCTTCCTTCTTCGCTTCTCCCAGCTGGCAATTCACTTCATATTAGGAGTGATTTATGGGTTCGTGGAAGTAAGTTTCTCTAATGGCAACTTTTCCGTGCATTCTTCTCATTGTTTCTAATTACATGTATGCACAACCAGGAGAATATCTCCGCAGAGTAAAAAAAAACTGTACCCCCAGTGTTTTATTAAATAGAGAACAATAATAACGTGTGTGATTTCGCAATTTTGAAAACAACAACACGCGATGTTTTTTTTCCTGTGTATGATTATATTAGGTCGAAATGCGGGACATACTTTTTTTTTGCACTAGGTCGACATGGTATTGCTTTCTGAAAAGTGGGAGAAAGTTTAATCGTACTGTAATATGCAATTTATTTAAATATCTACAGAAATTGTAGCGAACGATTAAATATTCTTTAATCAATAAAGGAATAAAATATAAATATATATATATATACATAATCTTTATTGACAATCGTAATACTACTTACGTATAACTTAAAATATTACAATACATGCTGTAAGAGTTTGCCAATTTACTATCGACCGGTGATCTTTCCTCTTGGATTTTGTATTTTCGTCCTTGTCAAAATATATGGATAAAATATGATGATCATTAACAGTCTATGTCAAAAGTCCCTGGCGGATATGTATGTCATATAATTGTTTTGAATGTTGTGAAATGAAGTGATGAATTCATGAATTTACGTTTGGGACTTATAGTTTTGTTACGAGGAATACATAGGGAGTTTATTAGTTCTATGTTTCTCAAATTTTTGAGATAAGAAGGATAGTCTTCCTTTGATGGGAGTAATATTGGTGAGTTCATATAGGAGTGGATTTGAAGGATTATGTAAAGGATTCTGGGGGTGTCTGATCTTAGTACTCTAAAGGCGGATCTCTCGGCGACATTTGTTTCAAGGTAACTGGATGGGGATGGTATATATAAGTATATCAATTGTTAATTAAATTAAATTGATATTCCTTTTAAATTGTAGTAATTTCAATGAGGAATTAATTTAAATGAATATAAAGTGGAAAAGGAACACAAACAAAACTGGCGACCGGAAGTCATGGATTCAAATCCCATCAGAGATGTTTCTTTTCCACTTTATATTTGTAATGAATACGTTTTTTGTACTCTTTATTGTTTTTGGGTTATATTCTGGGTGTGTGTTTTTAGTGAATGGATTATTGAAGTTTAACAAAAAGAGTGATATATTATTTTGAATTTTAAAATATTACCTTACATTGATTTATAATTAAAACAGTTAAAACAGTCTGTAAGGTCAAAAACCTTACAGACTGAAGTCTAGAAACCAACTCTTTAAAAATAGTGTGAACGCGCATAATGCTGGGTGAAGAATTTGATAAGATAATGTAATGATAACTATTGATAGAAAAATTCGAAAGTTTCAAAAGACGAATTAAATATTTTCTGTCTCCAGTATTATCTGCGTTCGCTCGTAATTATACAACTTTAATACAACTTTAATAACCAGTTTGATTATTATTCTTTTGTACACATTATAATTAACATTATTCAATAATGTTTGATTTTAAATTCATATATATATATATGTATATATATATATATATATATATATATATATATATTTATAAAAAAGGCACCTTTATAAAGAAAATTAGACCTATTTAATCATAATCAAAAAAGTTTAAAAGTGCAACTGGGTAATAAATTTCACTCTTAAACTCTCAAAATTACAAATTATGATACGCACACCCATAAGTGCAAGTAAGTTGTAAGTATAATAAAAAATAATGTTTATTAATATCTGAATCAACCCGCCAGGTTATTTCAGGAAAGTTAATTGACTAAATGCTTAATGCAAATGTTTATTTTTTCAGTGGAAAATACGTTTATTATTTTTTTTAATTAATATCTTCAAAATTTACACAACTTGAATTTAATTTGTTTATAAGTTAAATAACAGAATGTGTTAAGTTAAGGCTGGCGTTTTTCGTATATAAAATTAAGCGACTTCTTGCCAATTGAACACAAAAACCCTGAATAATGAATTACACCATATCAAAATAATCCTAAAACTCAACAGATTGTTTTACATGTTTATTAACTATTAAAATCGAAAGGCACCACCTCTTTGACGATTGGCAACTATGTCATCGCATCATCCCTTTTCTAGTAAACACCAGCCTTAAGAAAATATATGAAATCTGGGCAGAAAGACCTCTGACGACTAACAATATTTTTTCTCGTGTGAATTTTTTGATAATATTTTAAATAAACAAGCAGTAAATGTACACGATCATTGTACAGTATCTAATTTCGTTTGCACGAAATCAATGTTCTTTAATCCAATAGTAAATTGATGCTATAATCAAACAACTGAAAAATAAGGCAGTCGGCCCTGATGAAATTCAAGTTGTGTTAATTAAGACAACCTCGAATATTGTATTTCTTATAATATCTACAATAATCAATAAATCAATACAAGAAGGGACCTTTCCATCGTTATTAAAATCAGCTAAAATAATTCCTATATATAAAAAAGGAAATGTAAATGATCAAACCACAGGCCGATCTCTATTCTAAGTATATGTAAGCTTATGTAATGTTGTTGTCTGAATAAAGATGTTTGTATATTGTATGATTTTATTTAAGTTAGTTGCTCATGTTTGTTATAGAATAATTAATTAATTTTAATAAATGAAACAATCTTTTACTTCGTTTATATAATTCGGATTGTTTTATTGTTCACTATAGTTTCGACAACCTTAACGTGGCATTATCAAAACAAAAAATAAAAACAAAATAAAACAATCTAAAAAGAAAGTAAAAAAAAAGTTTTTCACGTATTGAAATTGAATTACAATGTATAACAAAGTAGAAGCCTCAACAATTAACAAGTTAATTAATTAATATGTATTTAGTTTAATATAACATCGTTATATGTGCCTCTCTACTCAGTGTGAGGTGTAATTAATTAATTACTTGATTTTCAATTTTGTTAATGAATTTGTATAAAAATTGAAGATATTAATTTAAATTTAAATTATAAAAAAACATAAACACAATACACACGCATGAAGAGATTAACAAAAATTTACAATATAAAAGAAAATAGTAATAATCATAATGCAATAAAACAGATAACAACATACATATTACATAATTAAATAATTAAAAAAAAACTCAATGTTGTACGTTGAAATTTCTACAATATCCATCATTATTTTTTTGATTAATTCTCGTTTATCTTGGTGAAACATGTTTGAACATACTGAGCGATCAATGTTGAGTGTCAATAAATATTAAATTTTAGTTGAGATTACTGGAGTCGTTGATTGAAAAGTTAGAAACATTTTCCGGGTACACAATTGTGCATAGCATTGCGCATCTATTAATTTTTCAATCAACGCTGGAGCGTAATTTATTTCTTATAATGATTTTTTTTTAATGGTTTTGTTTTACTTTAGTAAAACAAAAACAAAACCAAGTGATTTCATTATAACAAATATGTTTTACTAAAATTTTGATAAAACAAAACCAAGTGATTTCATTATAACAAACGGTTATTAAATATGTTTTACCAAGTGATAAATGAGAAAAAAGTATACAATATGTAATTTATTTCATATCCAGTTTTAATTTGTCAAACGAAGTATTACTATTTGAAGGTTTAATGGTAATTGTAAAAATTTCATCTAAACTGACATTTTTTAGGTTTAATATATATTAAACATTTTTATTGCTTACGATGAAATTAAACAAGGAGAATTTCTGGCAATGATTAATAAAATTTGATCAATCCCTTTTTGCATTTGGAAATGCTTTGCACATTACAAAATTGTTAATATTTTTATATTAACGGTTATATTTATTATTATTATCTTTATTTACTGAATTCATCTATTTTTACAAATGTAAGAAAACACAATTAGCTATACATATACATATGTAACTCATGCTCATTAAATATTTAGTAATATTTAGAAGACAAATGAAGGCATTGAACAACATAATATGATATTTAATATAAAAAACAATAAATTTTAACAATTTTGTAATGTACAAAGCGTTTTTTTGTATATTTCTACTTAATTTATCTCTTCACATAACTCTCAAAAAATACATCTAATTTTGTAATTACAGAAAAAAACTGAATCCAATTAATTCGTGTGTATTTCAATCCCAAACACACTCCACCCGTTATACTAATTAATCACCATTGTTAGCAACAGGCTCACTTACATATGTAAATTTTATTGTCCCGGCGATAATTGCGTGTTCCATAGTTTTATAGCTGTGGAAACAAAATGGACGTTTAAACGGGGACCTTATCGCCGGTTCAATTTCCCATGGAGGTGGCCATTTATCGCACGCTCACATCTCGTCCATTATCCTTATGCAAAAGAAGTCGAACGCAGAAGAGCACAATGCCGCTGTTAAGAGCGTGTTTTCTTTGTTTCCTCCTCTATGCGCTGTTCTCAAGTACGGTTAACTTTCGATTAAACTGTATGTGGAATGTAATTAGTCGAAGAAAAAAAAAAAGTGAAAATATGTAAAAGATTTGAGAGATAATGAGGAATGGAAATTAGAAAAGTTACTTTCGGTTTTTATATTAGTTCAATGTTTATACATGTTTTTTTTTATCAATGTAAATATTAATTGTTCTTTAAAATTAAAATTAGGAGAACTTTTATATTATCATTGCTTCTCCTTATTGCAAATCAGGATTTCCAAACCAGTAGTCCGTGAAAACAATAATATCATCCATAAAAAAATAAAGAAATTAAAATTACGTTAATATTAAAATATAAATAAACTAAATAAAAATAACTTGAAAATAATTAATAAATTATTTCCTTTTTAGCTAATGTAACATTTTGACTTACGTTAAAAGAGGAAATAATTTAATAATTACTGCTGAAAGACCAATGGTCGATAGCCATTTAGTTCGTATTAAATCAAATATTGTATTATAGCTAATTGTATCAAAGCCTTAATAAAGATGTTATATATATTTAATAATTATTTTCAAGTTCTTTTTATTTAATTTATTTAAATAGCTGTCACCAATTAAATGAATTTATTATTAGAATAAGCGTTTATGAAAGTTTATTTTAGATTTATATATTTTGATTTAATTTAAATCGATTTATTTAATATAATTGATTTAATTTAACTGAATATTGCTGATTTAATTTAATTAATTTAATTTAACATATTTAATGTAAGGCAGAGCTGTACTGACGACGAATAGATCCCGAAACACGTCTCTGTAGAAGACCTTATATTAAGTAAGGTTCATTTTTGTTTTTTACATTGCAGTTTTCTCGAATCAAAATTTGTTGCATTATGCAATATTTTATTGATATGCAAGAGCAGATGTACATTATGTAATTCAATGTCTGGCGGAGTATTTGCCAGAAAAGTAGTTGGTTTAATGTGCATTTGTTGAAAGTACTTACGTTTTTGCAGTTATAAAAATGGGATTGTTCGAATTATTTTGATCATTGCCAGAATTTTTCCTTTTTTAATTTCATTGTAATTTAAATAACTGCAAATGTGTGAATCATCTTTGTTTCATTTAATTTAATTTAATTTAATTGAAAACATAAATTTTACATGTTCTTTGTATAATATTTTATATATGAAATTATTAACAAATCAATAAAAAGTTAAAATCAGGAATGAATCAGAAACACTAAAATTCCATGCAAATTTAGTTGTGGTTTTAATTAGTGGGATTATTAAAATTAGCAACACTTGCTTACACAAATTTTAATAATGGACTAATTAGTTATTTGTAAGCCGATTATTTCCATCACAACATATTATTAATTAAATATGTGAGGTCAAAATATTTAAATCTCCAAATTATTATTGTTAACATTAAAATCCTTCAGTTTTTTATAACTCAACTGTACTCTATAAAATTATTAGTAAAACAGTATTATAAAAAAAACAACACAAAAAAAGATATATTTTTGTATTGGCTGAAATAGTATCAGTTTTCTAATTATAACAATAGATCAATGCGTCATCTGTTGTCTAATTGCATTGCACTATTATTATAATTTGTGTTTCATCTTGGTGTTTATTAGCATAGTGCTTGATGAAAGTAAATTTGACTCAAACATCGAGAGCAATATTCACAGAATAGTCCTGAATATCCACTATTATGACAAAAATAACGTTCTCGCTAAACTTAACATTTCCCTTACAGAATAGCACTGAATATCCAGTTCATCACGATTTCCAATATGGTTAGCAATATTTAAAATAATTTCAATGAAATGCTAATTAAATCCATTACACTATTTCTAATATTCCCAACCTTAATTATTAACAACACAATGCAACTCACTTATGCAGTTATTTTCTTCTTCTTTCATTTAACCTCGCATTTTATAACAAACACTTATTTCCTCTTCCTTCCCGGTCGTCTTTATAATCCAGTCTAGGATTAATTTCATTATTAAATAAATTAACGAGTGAAACGGTTTGTTAACGCGACCTTGCGTTATGTCACAAACCGATCGGAATTGCACGCTCGTTGTAACAAACGGATTTGATATTAATCCGTAACACGGGATTATGTGCAACTCGTATTATCTAATGACACGAAGCTCCAGGCATTCGTCAGGAAAAGCCTTGCTCTTAAAACCCAGTTCGGTTTTTAGTTGTTGTTGCTGGTGGATGGTAAAAGTAACAGTAATTTTGTTACTTGATGTATTTTTTTTTTTCAATATTGAATGAACGGGATTTTTTGTTGTGAGAGATTAGTGATGAAATTTGCAAGATATTTATATTCTTGTATATTTTAGATTATTATAATGTGAATAATGATAAAATTTGAGATTTAACACTTCAGTCGAAAAATATAGCTAAGGTTCTTCTTGAATTAGTAAATAGTTAATATTAACATTTAATGAAACGTTCAGTCACCATTCATCTAGCGTATGGATAACTAGTGAATGGTGACTGAACGTTTCATTAAATGTGAATTTCGTTTTCCTTGTTTGCTTAAACAAGCCTTCCTTTAGTGGACGAAACAATGATTCTCGGTCGTCTACCTTGTAGACCCAAATCATTGACGAAGCCACTTGAAATTAGGTAAAAGGTAGCGCTTGCGTCGTCTTTAATTTATTATAGTTAATATTAAAATTGATAAAATCAACCATTTTATCCATCTTAAAGAATAAGATACAAAACATAAAGAAACATTAGTAAAAGTATAATATATAATCTATCATTCGCATCACATATGGTCGTATTTGGCTTCAGATCCAGGTGATGCCCTTAGTTTAATTTTTATATCGACAAAAAGAAAAATTAATTATAACTAAAATAAATTTTCGCTAAAAATAATTAACAAAATTGCCTATTGCACTTTTTTTCTAAAATTCATTTGACTTAATGGCCGAATTTTTGCCATTATTAGTGTTTAAGTGTGGAAAACATTATTTTCTTTCCGTTTAAAGGTGTCTAAAAATTTGCAATAATTTGCCTATTTCTATCAAAAGTAATTTGACAATGGCTAAAAATTGTCTAAAATGGTTTTGAAGGGGTAAACATTATTCGAAATTTAACAATTTGTGCCTTACAATAACTTATTATTATTATTATTGATAGAAAGAAATTTCCTTGTCAGGATTTTTTCATAAACAAAATCTTATTTCTAAAGAAATTCCCTTTAATTTTGTTTTATAGTTAGAAGAAATTTCCTCGTTAATATTTTT
The DNA here is from genome assembly GCA_963082785.1 of Philonthus spinipes. Taxonomy (NCBI): domain Eukaryota; kingdom Metazoa; phylum Arthropoda; class Insecta; order Coleoptera; family Staphylinidae; genus Philonthus; species Philonthus spinipes. The sequence continues at coordinate 15,190,981 of OY720318.1, read as the reverse complement.
TTAAATTTAGAAATTATAACTAAAATAAGTTTTCACTAAAAATAATTAACAAATTTGCTTACTTTACTTTTTTTTCTAAAATTGATTTGACTTAATGGCCGAATTTTTGCCATTATTAGTGTTTAAGTGTGGAAAACATTATTTTCTTTCTGTTTAAAGGTGTCTAAAAATTTGCAATAATTTGCCTATTTCTATCAAAAGTAATTTGACTATGCCTAAAAATTGTCTAAAATGGTTTTGAAGGGGTTAACATTATTCGAAATTACCAATTTGTGCCTTACATTAACTTATTCCGATTATAATAAATTAAAGACGACGCAAGCGCCACCTTTTGCCTAATTTCAAGTGGCATCGTCAACGATTTGGGTCTACAAAGTAGACGACCGAGAATCATTGTTTCCAATTTAATTTGTACGTTGTCAAAATTAGTTTGAAAATAACAAAAAAGTGCTTAAAATTATTAAAAATTGGCTAAAACTGTGTGAATCATCTTTGTTTCACTTCATTTTTTTAAGTTTAAATAACCAAAATCTGTCTAAAATTCTTGTATATTATTTAAAACTTGTTCATTTCTACATGAACTATTAAAAACAATATTTTTAATAGGAAAAAAAGTATTACTTATTTGGTCACACAATTAAATATATATTTTCAAATTTCTCTTTATTTCTTGAATCTTTGAGGCGTTTTACTTCATGGCACATTTTCAATATTAGGATAAAAAATAAGTATAACAAATTTACAAAGTATTTTTTTTATTTAATTTAAATAGTTTGATTTTTTCTTTTTACTCAAAGTAATCTAATAAAACCCAAATTTTCTTAATTTAGAAATAAATTTCGTTGCTTCTATTCAATTTTATTGGCTTAAATTTAAATTCTACCCGAAATAGTCTGGAGATGATTAAATTTGCTTGGTTCACCTGGAGTTGTCTGAAATTATTTAATATTTATTTATTTTTGCTGTAGCTTAAAATTAAATAAAATGTGCTTTTGTACAGATTGATAGAAACTTCCTTGTAAAATAATACGAAGATAGAAACATCCTTCTTGGGTAATGAATAAATAAATAAAATAAAATATTTCTTTTCTATAGTTCTCGTGAAAAAATAATAATAAATAAATAAAAATAATAATGTTTACAAACTTCTTCCTTTCTGACAAATAGAATATTTTTGTAAAGAATTTTTTATAGAAATTTCATTGTAAGGAAGTTTCAGTAGATAAATCTTATTTCTAAAGAATTTAGATAGTAAAAGTTTCCCTTTAATTTTATTTTATAGTTAGAAGAAACTTCCTCGTGAAGATCTTTTAATATTTAGAAATTTCCTCGCATTGCATTTTTTGTCATTTTTTTGTAAATAAAGAATTTTCAATTGTTAGAAAAAGCATTTTCAATAAATATAAACTTTTTTTGTAAAGGCGTTCCCATTGATAGTAATTTCCTTGAAACGAATTTTCAAAAGCTGAAACATTATTGTGATTAATTTTCTACAGTTAGAAACTTCCTCGTGAAGTAGTCTTAATATTTGGAAACTTCCTTTCTGATAAATAGAAATTTTCTTGTAAACACAATATCTAATCTGGTTTGGATTAAGCATTAAACTATTCGTCTAGTTTAAATATCTGGTGATAGAGATTTTGGTTTATCCATGGACTTATTAATATCTGGATGGAGTCTAATGTGTGTGGGGTGAAGCCAAATGGGGAGGGGGAATCCGCCATTTTATCCAGCGACGGTATAGCATTATATATGCGTTATGTATAGGCTCAATTTATAAGTTTATTTGCATTTTTATTAAAAATGCCGCAATGTGTAGTTATAGAATGTTAAATTTATCGCCAATTGTTCCTTTGTCAGGAAATCCGAAAACTTTTAATGGTTGTTATTCGTGGCCCACCCTGTATATGAGAGATATTTAGTTTACTATATGACAATGATGTACTAAAATCACTTAACATTTGGTAACAGTTTTAATTATTTTTATATTTGTTATTGTTAATGTTTAATATTGATTTTTGTCAATAACTCTGTAATTGGTCTATTTTGTCTGTTGGGTAATAAAGTTTATTATTATTATTATTATAAACATTATTGAATTAAAATTAAAGGGTTCGTAATTTACATTAATTTATTAAATCTTAATATTAGTTATACAAAATTGAAATGTTCAAAATGATAAAGTACTTAATGTATATTAAGTTAAACAAAACAAATGTTTCATAATTTTGAAATTTTTAATTGCATATGACTAAAATTAATATTTAATAAATGTTATTTTTATAACTTTAAATGAAATTAATGTGTTATCGTGGATTTTCAAACAAGCAATGCCTTTACAATCAATACGGTTATTTTTTATACTTTATCTTTACTTACTAATCTTTATCAATTCAATTGAATATATTGTTGTATTTTGTAATTACAGATTGTCATTAATTGTAAAAATGTGATTTTCCGCAAATAAAGAATTAATTAATTAAATAACATTTCAAGAGCTTTAACGTGTAATTAATAATCCGCGTAAATTATAAAATATTTAAGATTTTTCTATTGTTTCAAAAAAATTCCCTACATAATCACCAACTACACTCGCACTCTACTGACTCTTACGTAACGTATAAACTTATAATCAGTAATTATGAATTGTGAAAGTCGGTCTGGATGTGTATTCCGTGTTTGTGTGTAATCTTCGTGATTAATCTTCAAAATGAGAAGATGGAAATGTGTGTCTTTATGGAGGCTAGGTGCCCGTATAATCAGCACCTTTCCCGAGATGATTTATATCTTAATCTTGATAGACGATCAGATCTAGATTAATCGCAGCGGCGGTTTCGACGTTGTAATATTTGATACGTCTTCATCATTGGATTTTTTTGTATTCAGATTTGAAAGGTGTTGTAATCGTTAAATACAGAATATTGGTTTAATAAATAAAAAAAAACAGCTTGATTGTTTTCACTTTTTAATTTATTTGTTATAAAAATAATAAATAAGCGGCGGTTTCGACGTTGTAATATTTGATACGTCTTCATCTTTGTTTTTTTTATTCAGTTCTGTAAGGTGTTGTAATCGTTAAATACAGAATATTGGTTTAATAAATAAAAAAAAAAACAGCTTGATTGTTTTCACTTTTTAATTTATTTGTTATAAAAATAATAAATAAGTATTATAATCGTTTCGTCCACGAAAATTAAAAAATAAATAAATAAGTAACGTCGTCGGGGTTGTAAAACAATGATTTTTCTTTCAGAATATGTAAAAAAAAACAATACAATATTTACAATTTTCGATTTATTTATTACCAAAATGGATAATTTTATTACAATTTTTTGTCAATTGCGAAATAAAAAATTAGAATATTTATTATTTTCCAGATATCTCTGTGAAACTTTTTGAGGATAACAAGCAAAGACTGCTCATTCAGAACATACAAAGAAAAAAAGTACCCCATTCACTGTGTTCGAGATATTTTCAACTTAATACAAAAATCGACGATTTTACTGAAAATTTCATAATTAAGAAAAAAACACAATAATTATTATATAGACAATCATATTTATTGTGGTATTTAAATACACATATATTAAACAATACATTTAATCTAAACTTATAAATGGCTATCGACCTTAGGTCTTTCAGCCCAATAATTATTATATTCAAGATATTTTCGTGAAACTTCTTTCGAATATCAAAAAATGATTTAATTAAATTATCCTGAAATAATAGGAAATATTTAAATTGGGTTATTTATTATTAGTATTATTATTATTATATATTCTAAGAGAGAAAGAAGTTTCACGAAAATATCTTGAATATAATAATTATTGGGCTGAAAGATCTAAGGTCGATAGCCATTTATAAGTTTAGATTAAATGAATATGTAATAATAATAATACTAATAATAAATAACCCAATTTAAATATTTCCTATTAATTCAGGATAATTTAATTAAAATTAAATCACTTGGTTTGTTTCACTTATTTAAGTAATTGAAATTAATATGAAAACTCTTTGTACACTTTTCTTCACTTATTTATTTATTAACAGATGTACATTTCGATAACCATGTGATCATTATCAATGTTTTACAAACATGTTGATCATTGTCAATGTTTTACAAACATGTTTGTAAAACATTGATTGAAATGCACATCTGTTAATAAATAAATAAGTGAAGAAAAGTGTACAAAGTGTTTTTATATATCTTTCAAATCTTCACGCAACTCACATTTAATTAAGAATTGAAATGAAATTATCCTGAATTAATTTAAAAATCTTTCACCACGTTAAGTGAGAAATTAATTAAGCATATTCCCTATTAATTTGAAAATCGATGTTATTATTGCAATTTTCTGCAATTTTGGAATAAAAAAGTCACAATAAATATTAATTTTGAGATACCTTCATGAAATGTCTTGGAGATATTAAGTATAAATTACTCTTTCAAAATATGAACAACAGCAAAAGAAATCCAGTTTTCAAGATATTTCTAGTTTAATACTAAAAACGATGATTTTATTACAATTTTCTGCAAGTTGGAAAATAAATAAAAAATATTATTTTCAAGGTATTCTCGTGAAACTTTTTGATGTTATCAAGCTATGATTGCTCTTTCAAAATATGTAAAAAAACAAAAAAGGATGGGGCATCCCTAGTTTTTGAGATATTTCCAATTTAATTCCAAAATAGGCGATTTTTGATCAGCAATTTGGGATTTATCAAAATCACAATAATTATTATTTTCGAGATATCTTTATAAAACTTTCTAAAGATATCAAGTAAAGGTTGCTCTATCTGAATATGCAAAAAAACAAAAGAAGCCCCATCCATAGTTTTCGAGATATTTACAATTGAATGTCAAAAGCGACGATTTTGTTGCAATTATCGGCAATTTGGGAATTAAATAAAATAGCAATTTTGATATAATGAAAACACTTAACTTTTTTATACCACTTTTATTATTTAATAAAAGTGGTATAAAAAAGTTAAGTGTTTTCATTATATCAAAATTGAAAATGTACCACGAAGTGAACGCCTCCAAAATCCAAGATTTAAAATAGCAATTATTATTTTCGGGATATCTTCAACAAATTTCTTGGAGATTTCGAACAAACATTTCAGAATATACAAAATAAATACCGTTTCCACAGTTTTTGAGATATTTCCAATTTAATACCAAAATCGACAATTTTATGGCAGAAAGGCTTCAAAGCGTCAAAACAGTAATAAAGATGTTTAATACTAATAATCGACAATTCATCTAATTGTCGATTATTAGTATTAATAATTAATAATTTTATTGGGAATTAAAAAAAATCGCAAAAATTATTAGTTTTGAGATATCTTGGTGAAATTTCTTGGGGATATCAAGCGAATATTACTCTTCCAGAAAATGTAAAGAAACAAAAAAATCCCCCTATGTACATTTAGTATGAAAATAGAACAGTGAAGTAAGGAATATAACTATGTATAATTATTTAAGTTACTTAACTTCACATAACTCAAAATATATAATTAAATGAAAAAGTATTTAAATATATAATTTAAAGTATTTTAACAAATATATAATAAAATTAATTATAAATATTCACGAAGGTGTTGGTCTACCATGGGCTATCGACCTGAGGTCTTTCTGCCCTGTCATGAATTTATGTTGATGTGGATTCAGAAATATCTGAACTATCTTGATTCGTACTGATGAATTGATGATTGGTAAAGCTAGGTCTATTTGGGAAGGATGTTTGGACTTCGAGGAATACAGAATTTATTAAGGGAGGATTTGTTGTAAGAACAGTAAGCCTTTCGCAAAAATTTTCAAGTTTGCGAAAAGCTTATCAAACGGGTAATGGGTGTAACTTGGGTGGATTTGTTCGAGGTATTGTGAATTAATTTCAGACTATTTTAATTGTAACAACAAAACAATTTAAAGAGATTTAAATTTGCTCGACGTCGTTGAACGTGGATGGTTAAAAAATATTTTTGTTTTGTTTTGTTGTTTTCGGGTTTTATCCTTTATCTTTCAAAAATAAAATATATATATATATATATATATATATATATATATATTGGAAATTTCCCATTTAAGAAATCGGTCTATCTATTTATATATTATTTATATATATATATAAACAAATCTTTTTCATACTAAAGACGTGTTTAATTATTTTAATATCTCAAAATTTAAGCATTCCCAAAATATTTTGATTTAAGTTTAATTGAGAAGATGGACTTCAATTTTATATTTCACCGCAATGAATTCGCTTTGGTTTTGGTTTTAATTAAAAACGTATCAATTCAGTATGAAAAAGATTTATTTAAATATATATATTGAATATTTTAATTTGAGAGATAAAGGATAAAGCCTAATATATATATATATATATATATATATATATATATTTATTTTAACCATCCAGACGTTCAGCACGTGGAACAAATTTAAATCTCTTTACATTTTTTGTTGTTACAATTAAAGTAGTCTGAAGTTAATTGATAATTATAAAAAAGGCATCGCGGTAATTATTTTTAAGACCTAACTTCATGCTTCTTTCACTTCCTGCTCTCGGTGATTATTAGTTTCGGAGTATCATTCATAATTAATCCCATTTAAGAAATCGGTCTATCTTAATCAACATGTTCCCCGCAATTACATATCAACCACCCGTAATTATAATAAACTAATTAGTCCACATAATTGGGTCTCATCATCATTGCTCATCGGGGCATCTACCGAAAGTATTAAAAGTTTAAATTAAAGTTTACATCTTTAATCGTGCAATTTTACATATTTTAATAATAATAATACATTTATTTATGGAATCACCTTTTTACAAAACATATGCTACAAAAATATACAGAGAGCTTTTTTTATCAGTATACATTTCCCCTATGTATACATGCAAAATACGCGAGTCAAACGCATTGATGTGTGTATGTTTAGTTGCATATAACACGGAACTGAACACACATATGTTAAATAATCAACTAAACATACACATATTAATCGGTTCAATGCGTTTGACTCGCGTTTTTTGCAGGTATACACTTCCCCTAATGTATACTGATAAAAAAACCTCTCTGTATATATACAATATTTAATAATTATTTATAATACAAAGAGATAAAGGTAATTAATTTCAAAAGGAGAAATGGTTGAGAAGGTACAGTTTATCTAAAAGGATTTAGGATTTGCTAGGATATAACTCCGTGACTAACAATTTACCCCCATACATAGGCTTGGTATAACTTTCGTTTTCACGATAAACGGAAGTGGAAGGAAGATTTCCTGGACCACGTCGGAATCCCCAAAAATAAAATATGCAAACATTAAATAGATACTACAATTTTTACTTATACTATAATAAAATAGATTATCGTAACTATTCTGTAAAACAAATGTTGAGTCTTAATTTAAGGGGTCAACCCAAAGGAATGGAAATGGAATTTAAATATTCCTTGAATTAAAATTTCGTAATATGTAGCGAACTAGTGACCTTAATATGTATGAACAATACTCTCAGAAGGCCGTCCATTATGAAAATTCATTTTCCACATCCGAAAGTAATTAAAAATTTGCATAATACGGTATCTTCCTTTAGCAGCACGTAACTCACGATTATATCCTTTAGATTGATCTTCATCATAAATCAAATCAGAGATGATAATTAACATGAATGGGGAGTTTGCAAATAAGTTTAGCTTTTTTAATAGTTTCATCATTACTTCTAATTTCAAATTTTCGGACATTACAAAATATTTGAAATAATTTCTTTATATAGTTAATTCGGAAGTCAGTCTATGTTCACTTTGTTTCTATAGGAAATTGAATATTGGATCACTGCTCGAAAAACAAAAAATATTCCTTGTTAATTGTTAAGGCTTCTACTTTGTTATACATTATATCCCATCTACAAATTTGAAGATATTTCCAATTTAATACCAACTTCGACGATTATTGCAATTTTATGCAAGTTTGAAATAAAAAAATTACAATAATTATTACTTTTGAGATATCTTCATGTATCACGAAGATATCTCAAAAGTAATAATTGTCAATATTAAGTAATTTTTTTGAATCCGACACTGACATATTATAAATTAAATAAAAATGATTTCAAAATAATTAATAAATTATTCTTACATTTAGCTTTGTGACTTTTGACTTACGTTGCGAAAGTTAACGTACTTTGCAAATTAAAACAACTACTTCCCGGGCAAATGCCCACGCATTGTATATGCCATAAAAAAATCATCTTCCTTATAAACAAGCTCATTTAATATCACAAATTACTACTAAATTATAGCTCAACGGAGTGAAATTCAATGTTCCAGTTTATTTAAATAAACCCATTCTGGGTATATTTATTTTGTAAACGCTTCGTGCAATTCGGTCCAATTACATGCGGTATTTACAAATATCACCATTATTACACTAATTACGCTTAATTGCGTCAAAAAAATAGAATTTGTTCTCTTTAGTGCAATCATATTATTACCGAGGACGATTGCTCAAGTGTGAATATCTCGCATCGAGTTCACTCCATGCGAGTTCAGCAAAAGTACAATGCCCATTGCAATATTTGCCAAGCAATTAGTGTGAAAAAAAATCGCAATTGCTTAGTAATGATACAATGATTGACTGACGTTTTCAAATTATTTTTATTTTATAAAAATGTATCATTAAATTGACTTGTTTGTATAATTTTTAAATGTTTACCTTTCATCTTTATTTTACCTGGAAATAAAGATGAAAGGTAAAGGTGGATTAAAGAGATTTAGGAATAATTTATGTACATTTGTACATTATTTATTTTAATATGAAATTACTTATTTAAGTAATTTTATATTAAAATACTTGTTTAGTTTCATATTTTTATATCCAATTTCCTGAGACGAATTTCGGTCAGGAAATTTAATATAAAAATATGAAACTAAACAAGTGTTTTAAAATGAAATTATTGGGGGAACCTAGTGATGGGCAAAAACGATTATATCAATAATCGAATACGAAATAATTGATTATTTTTTGTAATTTTATCGTTCCTGTGAAGTATATGATTCCAAACTCAAAGATAATTATTATGTTTACTATTTCTATAATTATTTCAGGTATTTTAAAATTAAACTTTCATTTTATTTTATATTTTTTTAATAAATCAATTCTTCGATCACGAAGGGGGCAGGCAAGTAATGTCGCTCTATTAGATTAATATATATATATATATATATATATATATACAGAGAGCTTTTTTAACAGTATACATTTCCCCTATGTATACCTGTAAAATAAACGAGTCAAACGCATTGATGTATGTGTGTTTAGTTGCCTATAACACGCAATTGAACACACATATACCAAATAAGCAATTAAACATACACACATTGCGTTTGACTCGCGTTTTTTTGCAGGTATACACTTCCCCTAATGTATACTGATAAAAAAAACCTCTCTATATATATATTAACAATACATATAATTATATATATTCAGTGACTCTTTCTACCTTTTCAGGTGTAGGGTTAATTTTTTTCTATGACCTAATAAATCCTTTCCATGTCTTTTGGTCTTTCGCTAATTTTATTGCTTCTTGTCTTGTGATTTTTCTCTTTTCAAATATTTCATTTATCGTTTTTTCCATGTTTTTCTTGGACGGCCCCTTTTTTGTTTCCCTTGCACTCTTGCTTCCCATATTTGTTTCACTTGCTTGTTTTCATCAATTTTTTGTAAATGTCCCCACCATCCTAGCTGTCTCTCTTCTATGTATTCTTCTACGTTTTTTATTTGTAATTGTTTCGTTTCTTATTTTGTCCATTATTGTAACTCCATACACTCTTCGAAGATACTTCATTTCAACTGCTTTTATTTTGTTTTTCATTTATTGTCCATGTTATTTATTTAAATAACTGTGACCAAGTGAATGAATACTAATTTTTATTTATATCAATAATACTGAACGGAAAACTGTTATTTTATGTAGAGAAATGTTAAAACCATCGAATTTAACAATTATGATGTTTGCATTTATACTTCGCATTTTCACCAATATAAGTCGTTGATGAAAATTCATGCAAGCATCTGATATAATAACAAAATCATATAATGTAAATAATTTTGTTATGTACAAACATGCGGATATCCGAATAAAAACGGGTTAAAAAATCTGTGTGACCCGAGGCTGTTTCTTCTCTATTTCGAACACTAATACAGGTATTAGTCGTTTGAAATGAATTTTGTTTCTGGGAGGTGCTAATAAATGCAGAGTGTATTTATTGTAAAAAAACATTCTGTTACTTGTATGGAATAAAGATATAATAACTAACTAACTATCTTTATTCAAATGTGTATATGTATGTACAATAATATACAAAAATTAGAATTATATTCTGTAGATGAATCGGCTATCGATCGGAGATCTTTCAGCAGATATAATATTTACTATTAAGTTTAGCATTCTTAAAATAATTTCTCATAAAATGTATAAGTAATATAAAATTGTTTAAGAAATTGTATTTTGAGAATACCAAGTACTTTTGGTGTAATTATAATTATTTTTATTACGTCTTAATTGACACGGGAGGTAAAGGGGACGAAAATAGCCCTGTGGAAGTATAAACGTTTCCTCCTTTTAATAGGGATCAAATATAGTTAGTGTATTTATTTAGCACATAGTGGGCATTTCCTGTCACATAAATATAGACCCGACTAGACATATGGATTATGTGCACAAAGTGTAAAATATGCGCGCGTGCCTGAAGATTCAGGTAATTTCCACTGAAAAAGAAACCGGGATCGTTTCAAGGATTCTTTCGGAATGTCCGTCCAGTCATTTTCTAGTTGGAAAATTATGCGGTGTAACGTATAATTTTCAGGATGGTTCACTAATTCATGTTAAAATAAACATAATACTAGAAAACTAAATTACACTAATTTTGTATAACACGTTTATATATAGAAAATCTTTATTTCTGAGAGATACATTAAATTATATCACAATATTTACAACATTACAATCATTTACAACTAGTTAAGCCTCAGAAAATGGCTATCAACCATCGGACTTTCTGCATGTTTTGATTTTATTTACATCTTCACTGCCACAATTTAAAAACCGTTTAGAGTGCATTGTAATATGTGATGTTATAAAATAACCAATAAGGATTGATAATTTCATTATGCTTCAATTTTACTAAAATAAAAAAAAACACCTTTATTTGGCATAATTTTACGTCTTACACAGTATATTCTATTGCTTATTATTGTACTATTTTATCATTACATGTTTTATTTATTGCCTTAATGTTGTTTGTCTAAATACTGTTCAATTTTAATTTTATAAAATTTTATGTAACCTATAAAATTATATTTTATGTTCTTTATTACTATAGATTTTGTTGTTTATAACTATGAATTATTTTCTATATAACTGTAAACTATGTTCTTTGTAACTATAAATCATGTAATTTATATATTTTAGGTTTGGATGGAAGAACATTGAGCGTAAGCTTAACTGAATCCCACCTAATGATTCCCTTGTTTTGTTGTGTATTTCCTCCTCATAATAATATGTATTAAATTTTTAATGAAAACTTGTGAATAAAGATTATTATTAAAATTATTAATATTATTAAATTCGTTTGTCATTTACCACCTTTTTTACGTGATATTTATCTTTGATATTTTATATACCATATGTTTATGAGTGATATTTTAGTTTCAACTGTAATGTTTGTACTTGTATCTAGCAACATTAACTGTGATACTTTAATTTAGACGCAGGATGCAATCTTTACTGGCTATATAGTGTTTATTTATATGTTTTTTTACATCGTTGTCTATGTATAATATTCATTCTATTTATTTATACATTCCGGTATGAAAAATAAGCAGCAGTAATTTAATCTCAGCTATTGAACCGTAGGGGGATACTGTTTCAGATTATTCTATTCTCATATTATGTTGTTGAATGCCTTCATTTGCCTTCTATTTAGTAATTTAATGAGCATGAATTATATATATATAAAGCTAATTGTGTTTTCTTACATTTGTAAAAATAGGTGAATTCCGTAAATAAAGATAATAATAATAATAATAAAATGCAATTTCGACAAACCCAGCTTGCAACATTTTGTGTCAAAGGAGGGAAGGTCTCCATTCAACGTTTAGAATATCCGGTAAAGTATCTAACCTAAAACAACTGGTTCCAATGTTAAACTTATTATATTTTTCTCTCATATTAAATAATATATACTTTACTAACATATTTTGAACGGAGAAAATTGTCCATTATTCATATGGTTTATTAATATTTTATTACACAATCACATGCCGATTTTTTTATTACTCCACATAGTCCACCAATCTGAGAAACTTTTCATTACTTAATTTCTGTTTATTTCAATTTTATAAAATTATTTAATACAATAGCAATGTCTGTCAATAAATTTAATTTCAAATTGTCCACCAATATGAGAAATTTTCCATTACACAATTTCTGTTTATTTAGATTTTATAAAATTATTTAATCCAGTAGCAATATCTATCAATAAATTTAATTTCAAATGTCAAATACTGACAAATCTGTTTCAGCTAAGAGGAATATAACAGGGGTATAGATTTTTGAATTGATATAACTTTTTAAGGCATTATCCTAAAGATTTGAAATTTTGGCAGCTTAAATTAAATATAAGTATCTGTCTGACTATGTCTTGATATTTTTTAAATTTAGTAGTTTCGGAGATACGACTAAAATAATGTCAATTTTTAAAATAAAAAAATAATTAAAACAGTGAAATCTCCGGCAAAATATGAAACGGTTTATACATAATAATATTTTAATACTTTTCGCTAATAATTTAATGCAATACAATAATGCGTAATTATTTAATACAAGTAGAAAAAATATAGTATTCAACTCGTGAGAAAGGCATTATTAACTCAGATAAATTACACCTCTCCTCTATCGACTCATATTTAGATAAATAAGAGTCGATAGACGAAAATAATAGCTAACTTTCTCTCTCGTTGAACAATATACTATTACACACAAAATACGCAAAAAACATAAACAATTAAATCAGAAAACGGTGGTATAAGGAACAAGTAAATTTATTTAATTGGACTTGTAAATTGAAATTAGACCAAATTAATATTAACATTATTTTATCAAGTGATTAGTGGAAAAAAATGTCCAATACGCTTAGTTTGTTTTATAAATTAAATATTTTACGAAATCAACTAGTTTCAATTTATGCAGCATAGTAATTATTAATTTCAATATATTTAAAACTTGGTATTAAGCATAGACGTAGAATATACTGGACGAGTAATGATGTGGTGGGGATAGGGAATGTTTGTAGTCCGATATATAGAGTCTGAAAACGTAAACATAAACACAAGTGGAACGTCGCAGCTGTTCGATTTCCCGCTTAAATTCAAATTATTTTCATTGTTTATGATGATCGGAATTCTTTAGCATCGTCGAATCATGAAAATATCTGTTCATTTCATGGTATTAATATCTTAATTGACCAAAAATATGCAGACTTATTATTACTTGTTATGTTATTATTACATAAACAGACCTAATGGTAATTCGAAATTGTAAATAAATATAATTTTATATTTTTACATCAGGATAATAACCGTAAGACACAAATAATATCGTAAATGAATTATTTCCAATGACTTCAATAAAGGGTTCGAAGAATTCACGAAATAAAACAATGACAATATAACAATAATCACGAATCAGATAATAAACACAAGCAGAAATGAGCAAATAAAACACAGACAATTAAAATCTAGTCAAAAACACCAATACGAGCTAGTAATTCAATAAAGCACTAACTAGTTAGTGTATTGGGTTAGGCGTCAAAATCAGCTGTGGAGTTACTTTGTGTTTACAAATTGTGTATTCCCCTTACGTTTTTCCCCTGTATGTTGGATGACAACAAACGGAGCGTATGCTTCCTCTAGTTATTCTAACTCTATGGTGTTAAGTGAAAAGCTATTCAAGGTTAATTTATTTACTAAACATAAAGAATTTGATAAGCTATGTTTTTAAAAATTGCAGTAATATAATAAATAAAAATT